>JALIGW010000005.1:27883479-29255979 GCA_023053685.1 Diadophis punctatus similis | reverse complement strand
ATATATATATATATATATATATATATATATATATATATATATATATATATACTGTATATATATACACTGTATATATATATATACACACATACACACATACTATATATATATATGTAGGATTTTTTGCTGATAAATGAAAATAAAGGGAGACTATTATAGATCTATTTCGAGCTTATTTTGCTCTCGTCAGATAGCCATACCCCTTACTGGGATTTGAACCCGGGCCGGCTGCCTTGCAGTGCAGCAACTTAACCATTAGGCCATAGGCTCTGTTCCCAATCAGCTCTTTCACCAGGAAAGGGTTATATATGTTTTTCTGTCGTGTTATCCTGGTGTACCCAAATATGGGAGAGAAAGCATCACAGCTTCCATTTTTGCCTTTCAGCCAGTGTGTGTGTATATTGTGTGTGTGTGTGTGTGTGTGTGTGTGTATATATATATGCAAATGTTAGGAAAAATAAAACATTATTTAGTTTCTTTTTTTCCATTCTCCCACTACCAAGGAGTATTATGAGACAGATCCCAATATATATACTGTATATATATATACACTGTATATATATATATATATACACACATACACAAATACTATATATATATATATATATATATATATATATATATATATATATATATATATATATATATATATATATATATATATATATATATATATATATATATATATATATATATATATATATATATATAGTGTGTGTGTGTGTGTGTGTGTGTGTGTGTGTGTGTGTGTGTGTGTGTATGCAAATGTTAGGAAAAATAAAACATTATTTAGTTTCTTTTTTTCCATTCTCCCACTACCAAGGAGTATTATGAGACAGATCCCTTTTATTTATTTGTGCACAATAATATATAATGCAATGCTTATGTTTTCAGTTCAGTTAGACTTTTCAATAAAGTTCAAACATCCTAATTAAATTAGTATGGATTTAGCAATGAACTAGCAATGACCTTTTACCCTTAAACCCTGTCTCCTTGAAGCAGTTGTACATCTTATTGCTGACGATTCATGTTCACAACCCACTTTAGGTTACAAATAGAACTCAAATTGGGTGTTCCCATTGGTGGGTTGCTGCTGGTTCGGACCGGTTCTTTAGAACCGGTAGCGGAAATTTACCGCCGGTCACTGAATCGGCAGCGATGACTGGCGGTCCACGCTCCCAAACCAGTCCTCCGGTCGCCACGGTTTGCAAAAAAACACTCTGTGCATGTGCAGAGAGCCATTTCTGAGTGATTTGCACGATGTGACGGGGGCGCACGTGTAAGTGAAATGCGCACTTCCGCCGCGATGCGAACCAGTAGGGAAGGTAAGTGTAACCCATCCCTGGGTGTTCCGATGTAACCTCTTATTTCTCGGCTCCTTGCTTCTAGAGCTTCTTGTTTCTAGAGTACAAAATGTGACACTTCATCTGGAAACATTTACAACGAATTGGAGTCTCTAATAACTGAGAATTGGAAAATGGGATTAGATATGCATTGCTTCAAGTCATGTTTGGCCATCTTTCCCTTCCTTTTCTATGTTTATTGTTCCATGTTATTTACATACTTTTTTTCTATACAATGTTTTAAACTTCAGCAGATCAAAGTTGCTATAGAAATGACTCAGTAAAATGTGTCTACTTCATACAAGCTAATGCAGCTGGGCAGCAAAAATCGGGAGAGCAACTAGGTCAACAGGGAACAACTTCTGAAGCTCCAACCCTGTGCTCCAATCTGGTGGTTATCTGGTTTTCTGCAATCCAAATATGATAGCCCTAACTTTGTATTCCACCCATCATTTCAGCATTTCATCAAATACTTTCTCCTCTTCTGGAAGGAAAATATAGACATAAATGATGGGGTCAGCGTGCAAGCAGAAAGAAATAGAAAAGTTAATTTTACATTCTTCTTCTTCTTCTTCTTCTTCTTCTTCTTCTTCTTCTTCTTCTTCTTCTTCTTCTTCTTCTTCTTCTTCTTCTTCTTCTTTTTGTCTAATGCATTACAGAAGGAAGAATCTGAAGGTTAAAGAGCTATATGAGTGCACATGAAAAAGGAAGATAGTTCAAGAAAGAGACTGGATAGTAGCAGCAGAAGACAAAACATTACTCCCGCATTCCACCCCCACATCCCCTGATACTACAAGAGTAGATAGAAATTAGGGATAGATATATTTTCTCATTACAGTCATAATACAGTAGAGGCAGTTTTCCCATCATTTACTTGGGTGCACTTTGCTCAGCCCTAAAGGGCTGTCACTAGAGAAGGTTTCATTGCTTGCACCTGCTAAAACATTTGAGGTATTTGAGAGGCAGTGAAACACATTTGCTTTTCATTTTATCTGACGTGGAAAATCTTTGAAGTGTTTAATAGTAGTTCAGGAAAGATTTCTGTCTCTTAATCATTTACTTGTAGGCCACATTCTCCACTGGTAGCCTGTCAAGCAGAAAATGAGTTTAGTCCAGTTTTATTAAGTGCCACATGCCAAGTCAGTGGTTATTAAATATGTTTTAATGTTTGAGTTATGTAATTTATGAGGATTTATATATATATATATATATATATATATATATATATATATATATATATATATATATATATATATATATATATATATATATATATATATATATATATATATATATATATAAAAAAAATTAAAACTTCATTGATTAATATTTTGCATTGCATTTGCTGAAACTATAATATTTATTTTAAACTAAGTCTTACATACATAAAATAATATCAATATATCTACACACCAATACTGACACCCCTAGAATGATTTTAGAGTTTTCCCTCTTCAATAAAATTCAGATACTATAATTCAATCAATGTAGATTTGGGAAAGGAACTATTTTTGACCTTGTCTTGATACCAATTTTCCTTGAAGCAGAGTGCATCCAAGGGAGGGATTTGAAAAATCTTTATTTTTTTTCCCACAGAAATTACAATGTGTTTAATATGATACTTAGGTCATTAACCCGCAAAATTGTTCCAATTTGTTCATATATTCTGAACTAATAAGACATTTTTTTCCAGTTGTACTTTGGTTAAACCAAACATTTTGGTAGCTCTCCAAAATATTTTAAAGTCTATCTTAAATTAATAAGACTTTTGAAAATAGAGGGGAATATTATTTTGAAATTGTTGAAAGATATAGCAAAGATGTATCTTCCCTGAGGATTTGCCTGAGGCTTAGGCTATTCTGAAACTTGAAAGTGTTCAGGTCAACCCAACTCGACTCCAAATACTAATTCAAAGACTGAAAGCGGCTGTTGACAAAATAACCATTGAATGACAGTACAGGACTAGAAGTGAGAATTGTTTAAGTAGTCTTTCCTAATTTTTTGGAAGGAAAGAATGTACAGCAAGATGGTGGGAGAACTAAAAGAACTAAAAGCTGAGATAAGTGGATTGGTCAGCCATGCTTTGACAAGCAAAGCAACAAGGAGTTCCATACAAGAGCTCAAGTGCTTAGGAACATTCTAAACTGATAAATCCAATGCCATTACTAAGAAATCTTTATCTATGAGGAAATATGGGACTTGCTGACTCTTTGTGCATTCATTCCATTGTTCAAAAAGCAAACCTTCATCTGGTCACCTTTTGGAAACTGCAAAACCAGGGCCTTCTTTCACTTTTGAGGCCAAAATGTTCTGAGCAACTAAATGTGCTCACTTCATCTTTCCTGCCTCTTTATCAAAGCCTATTTTGGCTGTCACTTCCTCTGGCCCAGAGCACCTCTAGCAGTAGTGATAAAGTATTATCATTGGAGGAGCAGGGACAGAGTTGTTAGAATATAGTTTTCAAGAAAAAAATTAAATTAAGTATCTAAACTGTTGGAGGCTTAATGGACTTATTCTTGAAAATTTATAGACTTTTGGCATTGGTGCTAAATTCAGTTACACACAATGGACCTCAAGGAACCCACTTCTATTCTCAAAGATGTTTTTCAAAAGAACTGGACTTTTTTTTCCCTTGAGGAACAAAGATGTTTAGCTTCTCATCCAAGAAGCTTTATCAGTTATGAAGCTTCTTGGATGAGAAGCGAAATATCTTCTTTTTCCTCAGGGGAAAAAAACAGTCTAGTTGCCTTTTGAAAAAGCACCTTTGAGACAGCTATGACCTGAGAATCTCCAGAGATATTTAGTCACTCCGATTCTGTGCTATCAAGAAGACCCAGTATGCCACTTAAAAAAAATAAAACTCTGAATAACAGACCCAGGCAATATATATGCCGCCCTGAGTTCTTAGGGAGTAGGGCGGCATAGAAGAACTTATAAATAAATAAATAAATAAATAAATAAATAAATAAATAAATAAATAAATAAATAAATAAATAAATAAATAAATAAATAAATATTAAATTCACTCTTTGGTGTATCATTGCTCATCTAATATAGATCTTATTCTTGATTCCTAATCACAACATAATCTTACTAGAGAGCTACAAAGGAGCATTCTGATGCCCAAAGAAAAGATTTTAACCAAAAGATAGGCTTTATATTATTGTAAAGATAGCTGAAAATGAGAGGAGCTGTAATCCAACAAATTTATAAAATACCATATTGGGGGCATCTGAAATAAAATAGATACTTTCTTGTTTGAGGGTGGCAAGTAACATATGCTGGCTAAATTTATACAGACTTCTAATATTAAAGCATGAACAATATTTTTAAGAGAATTTATAAGCTAATTTTCATGAAAAAAGATAGCTTTCAAGATGGTTTGCATAATCAAAGCATACAGTATATATAATATGGTAATACTGAAGAAAAAAAGGGGTCAAATTAAAAACTGGTATAGAAACGAAAGGCAAAGAACGGTTAGAATAAACATTCTACACAAACTTAAAGAAAAATGCACCTGAGCAAATAGTATTGGGCAAAAAGCATACTAGAAGAGTGTGGCAAGCATTCTATTTTTTGCAGCCACAGGTCCCACCAAATGTACAGATATGCCATCTTTCTCCAGTAAACAAAATCCAGGGAGTCTGTTCAAAAAGAAACAGGTTGAGGTTTGCAAGAGTATGCTATTAAGCAGGAACGAATTACCTGTTAAGAAAAAACAGTTCATCATTTTACAACTGTCCTGTTTAATGTGCTACCTTTGACTATTCTCATTTGCTTTGAATGGTCTCTTTGAGGTAGGAAGTGGTAGCACCCTTTCTTATGAAAAGGGCCAGTCATACCCAGAGGCAACAGGAAAAAGCTAACCTCCTAGGAGAAGGGGCCTCAAATTAATGCAAGTAATTTCCTGACTAATCTGTGATTCCCATCAGAATGTGGCTTCTGGCATCTAAGTCAAATGCCAGAAGTTATCACCTGAAGTTCTAATCAGTGGTTTAGCAGCTCTCACATGTGCTCTGCTTTCACTTCCAATACCTTATATGAAAAAGACAATGGGTTATTGGCCATACAGTCAGCAGATATCCTGGGAAGGAGCTGGCTGGTTTCTATCTTTTCTGAATATACCAGAAACAGCCACAATCAGAAACTGTAGAACTGATCAGAGGAGGAGATGGAAGAAACAAAGCAGTTTGATGCATCATCTGGCTTCCTCCTCTCTGGGTCCTTGACGTCATATTAATCTCTTTATATCCATCTTTACAATATGAAAAATAGCTGGGACATAAAAACATGGGAGTTGAAGACATGTAGGGATAAATAATTCCCAGAGTATAATGGGTCTTGCCATTTCCTTGTCATTACTTGGTAGGAAAGAAAAATAGAATGAGGTGTTGCCCTGGCGTTAAAGCTATATCAATAAAGCATTTTCTCACACACTCAAAATATCATTAATTTAATTCCATTAGAGCATCCTTATGGATGTGTGAGTATGTTTAGATGTGATCTTTATAATTCCACAGGCCCCAGACTTTGTATATGTATAAATATTTCTGTTTATGCAGAAAACTGAAGCCAAATAAGATTCATCTTGCAATATTGTACTGGATATTAGATGCAGTGCCATATTATAATTAACATAACATGTCCTGACATAGCTGTCATGGTGAAGATACATGAACTCTGTGTCCGTTTTAATTAACATTTATTGGTACACATCATACTTGTAGAGGTAAAATTTGATGTTTGGTACTCTTTGTTACACACCATCCCTCTCACTAAATTGCAGTGGCTTTTGGTTAATCATTTTGAAATAATTGGCCCGGACCTATTGACCACTCCTTGGTTACTTTGGGTATCTAATAGCAATCTGAGAACACATCCACAACCAAAACAGGAAGGAAGGTGATTTCAGAGAATTTTGTCCATCTCCTGCACCTTTCCCCTATCTACTACACAGAATTATCCCTCAGTGATGCAAACATAGAGATACATGTGGTGTAGTGGTCAAGATATTGTACGAGGACTCGGAGCCTTGGAAGCTCATTAGAAAAGTCTGACTTAATCACTACTTCTTAGCCTGGTTTACCACAAAAGATTATTGGAAGAGGAAGTGGTATTTACACTACCTTGAGCTCTTGGAGATCAACAGAATATAAATTGTTTCTAATCTTTTTACACTTTTAAAATAACTTTTTTTAGCTGCACTGCTGAAGGGAAGGCATTAAATGATGCCAAAGAGAATACCCTCCTATATTTGAGGTTGTAATTTGACTGACATACCTGGCAATTGTGAAGAAGTAAAGGAACTAGGTGGGAACATAATGAATTGATCTTATTTAATAGCCCAGGATTATACAAGCATTTGTCTGGGGAGAAGGGTGAACTGAGGTCTGTCTGCAGAGGGTGGGACAACAATACAAGGTTAACATGGATGCAAAAACCACACAGAGGCAACATTTTATGTTTTGTTTTTATTTGGGAGGTGGGTTATTTGCTTGTGAAAAATATGTCAATTCTATTTTAATGCTTCCACAACTTTGTTGTACATCTTCAAAAAACAGGACTACAAAAAAGGCTTTTCAGGACCCTCCTACCACTCCCAATAGCTTTTAGCTGGCATATCCACTCATGATCAGCATGTCATATAGAAAGGGAGGGAGGGAAGGAAGGAGGGAGGGAGGATCTATCTGAGAAATAGATAGATTTGGCTAGAAGATTCATTTCTAATACTGCTTTCAGAACTTTTCTAGTATTCATTTTGGTTCAGATTCCTCCAGAAGTCATTTGATTAATTATAATTATGTTTCAGAGAATCTGCACTTGTATGACACAATCTTGATATTATTGGAAAATGAACAAAAGGTTCTATTCCTTTTGAGAGAGTTGGATAAAATTTCCAAGCACTTGTACACTTTTTTCACAAGATTAAGCTGCTTCCTATCAAATAAAAGTGTGCATGGAGAGTCACCTCAGTCTACTTGTAGAAAGTAGACTTCTAATAAAATAACTTTTGTTTCTATATTACTAGACAGAACCAGATGCTCTTTGTAGACACAATTATTCTCCTTAGGGAATGAAGTCTGCCAAATTTGAAACATTAAGATGCAGTGCAGCAGCAGCAGCAGAAGTCTGTTACCAGAGATGCACCATTGAGAACATGCCGCCTCCCTCATTTTGCTTCTGGCTTCCTGCATAACTCTGCCATTACAGTCTGAAGATTTTCAAAAAGAATTAATTTACCATACTGTCTGAAGATTTTTGTGAATACTTTGTATGAAAATAACCGATTTCCTAGACTATGTTTAGATGACAGGTGCAAGAGGGTTTGTGCTAAAATTTTAGAGTTGATGATGACTTGCAGAATTAAAAAAGAAATTAACGTCTATAAATCTTCCCAAAAAGAAGGCTATGGGAAAAAATGAAAATTTTCCTTCTATGGATCTGAAAAGAACATAACGTGCTTATATTTTAGACCAGAGTAAAATTAAAGACAAGTACACTTTGCATCCAGCTTGGCTTGAATGGAACTTGGCATTGACTGGGGAGCAACCAACCAAATAGGCAGGGAAGAATTCTGATAAGCAACATCCACTTGTATGTGGCTGGGGAGGAGGAGGGGGAAGGTGAAAAGTCAAAATATGTATGTGATTGTACTATTAAAATCCAACTCTCTGTAACAGTGCCACATGTGACCCATGTACAAAAGGAGTGGGGCTGTGATCAAACAGTTGTGGCCACAATCTTGGGGGGATGTTTTGGTTCTCCTACAAACATCCAGATATGACAACATGCAGTGCTACTCCCCAAGACATTTTCAGAAACTTCTGCTGCCATTGCAGCTGTGTGCTTTTTGATAACAGAGACAAAAAGTGCAGTGAAAATATGGAAGCTGCGTCTGATTACGTTTCTTTGATAATCTTCCGCAAAGTCCACTGATAGAAAAATAAAGGTGGTTAAAAATGATATCCTGGTTATACATTCCCCCTGCTTCTCTCTTTTCCTAGAATTTATATTAAAATTATATTGGGGGAAATTATCAGGTTTTTAAAATAAACACTATATCTAGATGCTTTCAGCTGAGTTTTTAATTGTGTGATCACACAGTTCCTTATTACTGAAATTAACTGAGGAAGGGATGCCTTACATCAGTGAAACTTTATGTATTAATCTCCCACAATTTCTTCCATTTTTTTCCTTGATGCCCCTCAATAAGAGAAATGCAAAAAAATAAAGGAAGAAAAAACTGGAATAGTTGCATAACAGTGTCTGTGAAAAGGTAGGGTTGTGCCTCTCCAAATAGGTCCCTTGTTCTTCAGACTTCAAGAAATCCTAAATCACTTTAGAATTATCTTGTTCATATAACTACTAAAACTTTCATGTTGGTCTATTGGTAACCTTCAATTCTGGAGGGTGCAGCACTGTTTGGCGAGGGTCCGTGAGGGTGTGGGTCAGGACGGAAGGTATTCAGGGGTTAGAGAGGGTGTGGGAGGATATGGCATAATTAGGGAGGATGCACGTGTGTGTGTGAGAGAGAGAGAGAGAGAGAGCAGAGGGACTTGGACAAGGGTGCACAGATGGGAACGACTTATACAGACAACTTGCTACTTTCCCATTGACTTTTAGGGAAGTCGGCAGTAAGGTTGCAAATGGCAATAATGTGATTATGAGGCATTGCAACTGGTCTTAAGTGTAAACCAGTTGCCACGTGTGGAGATTGTGATTGCAGGGGTGCTGGGATGGCTGGAAACAGTCATAACCGTGGCAAAGTTCTGGCCGCTGCAGCACTACCATGCTGCTGTAGCCAGCCACAGTTATGTGATTGTGGTTGCCAGTGCTCCCTGCAAGCTTCCCACAGTGAGGAAGCCAGCAGGAAGTTGAAAATCCCTCCCATTCTCTTGTCCAGTCATGATGACTAGGTTGTTAATATCTTCAGAGTAAATATTTACTCTGAAAAAAATGAGTCAATGGGTTATGGGTTTCCAGTAGATTCTAAATTTATTACAGACAATACCAATTCTGTCCAAATCTGCCCATTATGGTCACTTAAATATGATGCATAATGAAAATCGAAAGACACCCATAAATAAAAATGAATTGCTGTGAAGGAACATCAAGATATACATTTTCTGTCATGTGCTTTACTGAATTTATGCTATGACTGTTTGGCATAAGAAACAGCCACAGAAGTGCTTGATTCCTGAGGACACAGAAGCCCAATAGACAATGTTCAAATGACGTGTGCATCTTTATACTTTTTAAGATTTTGTGTGAAGTGGAACTTCATTGCCACTTCAGGGCAATGAAGAAGCTGTTCCCATATCACAGCCTTCTCAAACTTAGTGTTAAATCTTAAGATCCAAAGTCAGCAATGGGAGAAAATTGTGTTTTCATTCTTGACAGGAAATTCCAGAATTGCAAAAAAAAAAAAAAAATGGGAAGCCCATTCACACATCCTCTTTCCAGGCTTTTATTTCATGCTTAAAGGCACCCTGCCCTGAAGAATATTTCCAGCAGAGCTCATTCAACTCATCTCCTCTTTACTCAATTACAATCTTTCATGGCTGCTTTGGTACTTCCAAGTACTAATGAGTAAATCTTCCTGATTTAGTTTAAAATCTTCCTGAACAAAAGTAAAACCCTTTTCCACAAAGGGAAATGGCCCAGCTTAATTCCAAACACAGTTTGGACTCTGCCCCTCTCCATTTCTTTATTTACCAGTTGCACTTGGGGCTACTATAAAAGAGGAAGGCCGCATGATCTGCTTTGATCACTGAGCAGGAATTACAGGAAGAGCTGGAAATTGCCTGAATCCTGCAGGTTTCCCAAATGTGTTAAAAAAATCAGGAATCAAATAAGTCACTTTTCTACATTTAACCTTCCTTTTATTTACTACTAGTTCAGCAGTTCAGCTGTTCAAATCTCACCAGGCTCAAGGTTGACTCAGCCTTCCATCCTTCTAAGGTCGGTAAAATGAGAACCCAGATTGTTGGGGGCAATATGCTGAACCCTGTAAACCGCTTAGAGAGGGCTGTAAAGCACTATGAAGCGGTATATAAGTCTAAGTGCTATTGCTATTGCTATTTTAAAGTTTTCATAAATTCCCAAGAGTGATGGGCAAGCTCCCCCAAGCTTAATTTGGCAAGCACTTGCCTCAGAGAAATTAATTTGAGCTCATTTAAATATAATCAGGTGCTTCACCAAAAAGGCAAGCCTTGTTACGAGATAGGTAGAGATATAGAGACATAAAAATCTATAGATGACATGGCCAGAGATTATATAGATCTAAAGATCTCATATATTAAAGCAACTGTTCCCAACTAAATATCCAGGGAAACAAATTCTCTCCTGGTTCCTCACAATAAACATATTTCTGAAACATGCTTGAAGCATACAACTAATGCATCTTTCCTGGTTAATACGACGGTGAGTCAAAAAGTAATTCAATTTTCTTTAGGACAGGTATAATTACCAACACAGGAACATGTAGCATACATCAAAATGAAGCTGGTCCTCTGTGGATCACATCCCTACTTCTCAACATAGTCACCGTTTCTCTCAATAGCAATGTTCCACCTTCGAATGAGAGCATGTATCCCTGCCTCGTAAAATTTTGTTGACTGTTCTTTGAGCCACTTCTTCACTGCAGTTTTCACTTCCTCGTCACTGGAATAATGTTTGCCTCTCAAACCTTCTTTCATGGGGTCGAAGAGATGATAGTCTGAAGCCCCATGAAAGAGGGTTTGAGAGGCAAACATTATTCCAGTGACGAGGAAGTGAAAACTGCAGTGAATTCTGTGGAATAAATTATATTAAATCCATGGAAATGGTCATATTTTTCCCTAAACATGTGGCTTGGATCTAGTTTCAAAAGCAAAGATTAACCTAGCAGTTTCTTACTGAACAAGCTTGTTACGTATCTGAGATCAAGTCACAATGACTTTTAGTTTTTAACTTTGGGGATTCTAACTGCTTGTCAGTCAAAACAGTGACACCATCATTAGTCAACACAACTATACTGAACTCCTAAAAAGGAATAAGCTATAGAAGGTCTCTGGACTTCTACCACGTACTGCCCTGTTTAAGTAAACTTTTCTTCATGTGATTGCATATCCATGTGCAGTGAGGGAATGATTAAAAAATAAAAACAAATCAAGATGGTAAGCAATGTTGCTGTGCATAAAAAAAAGCTCAGGCTATTTTTCACATGGCTGGAGCTACCATTTTGATTTTAGATATCACCACCACTCTGGATATCCCTGTCCACATGTATGCATTTAAGCACAAAAACGAAAATTAAAAGAATTCCTTATGTTCTAATTCCCCATTTTTCTATCAGTCATTGGACAAATACAATTGTTACACCATAATACTATAAAACTAGTATCAATGCACTTTAAAAAGGAAATTTGAAACAAAATGTTGCAGTATTCATCTTCAAACAGGAATATATTTATTAAGAATCGGTACTAGTTACCTAACCAGCAATATTACTTTTTATAGTCTCTATTATGTTTTCTTTGGCCACCTAATGAGAAGGAAGGACTCACTGGAGAAGAGCCTAATACTGGGAAAGATTGAGGGCAAAAGAAGAAGGGGACAACAGAGAATGAGGTGGCTGGATGGAGTCACTGAAGCAGTAGACATGAGCTTAAATGGACTCCCGAGGATGGTAGAGGACAGGAAGGCCTGGAAGAATGTTGTCCATGGGGTCACGATGGGTCGGACACAACTTCACAACTAACAACAACAACAAATGTTTTCTTTACCTTTGTTATTATTGCAATTAATATTCTATGGCTTGCAAGCATTTTCAGTCCTACCTAAATTATTTTCAAGCTTGAAATGGCCCATCATCATCATCATCGTCGTCATCATCATTTTGTATTTCTGCTGTTTTACTATATTGATATTCAGATATTGGTTACAATCCCATTGCCCCTTGCCACCAATCTATAGTGCAATGATATATAGCAATCTGAATAAAAATACAAGAATTCTAATGTTTGTATTATACAGAATCCAGGAGCTAATGTTTCAGAATATTTTTCCGTGATAAATTATTTCTGAAATAAATATCAAGAAATTCACAAAATCAGCTGTAGCCAGTCACTTCTGCAAGTGGACAAAGGAAGTTAAATTGGCTCATTCCAGCCACATGTGGATCTGGATTGTTTCCTGATGACATTTGGGAATTCCCCTATGATATCAAGAGAAATTGCAAGGAGTATCTTCTTAACCTATGAAATATGGAAGTGACCATAACTTTATAAGATTGTTCTGAAGAATTTCTTGTCACTTATTGGTCTCAGATGGCTTGCTGATTTTCTGAGAACTTTTAGGAGATGAAGCAATTGAAGAGATTGCTGGAACTATACTGGTTGAAAACAAGAACACAAATAAAGTTCAAATCTTGTAGTGAAAGAGTAGTAAAGTTGAATTAGTTCTCTACTTTTATGGTATCTATGGAATGTTACCTAGCAGTACTGCTTAGTGTATTCTGAGCCTTTTTATGAAAGGATGGGCTAAAATATTCTATTAGTGTTTATTAGGACTATCTCACCAATCATTCATGCATCAAAGTACTAGTTGGAACCTTGGTGTATAGAATTTGATTGGAAGACAGAAAAGATATTTTGTGTCTTGCAATATTACCTGGGAGTGTTATTTGCGATGTTAGCTCTGCCATGTGCAGGCCTGCACCGTCATTCCATCTGGTTAAGGCAGACAGGGAGGCAGACTGGAAGTGGGATCCAGGTGGTGGTAGGATCCAGGTGTTGGTCAATGCCTTTCAAAATAATTGAGGTTGTTCTAGCGCAGGCCTGTCAAACTGGCAGCCCATGGGCTGGATGCGTCACATGCAGGCCATGGCCACCCCGGCTCTGCAAAGGCAAAAAACATCACGATACATCACGATACATCACATGACGCGATCGAGTTTGACACCCGTGTTCTAGCGACTTTGAAAGTGGCTCTGATCCTCTCTGCTCAGAAAACCAGCCCAAGAACTATTGGAAATGGACAACTACTATCCCATTTCAAACCTATCCTTTCCAGGGAGAAGGTTGCTGAAAAACTGGTGGAATAATTGCTTATTTGAACCCTATGAACCCTATGACAATCATTAAGTGTTGTACCTCATGATTCTTGACAAATGTATCTTTACTTTTATGTACACTGAGAGCATATGCACCAAAGACAAATTCCTTGTGTGTCCAATCACACTTGGCCAATAAAGAATTCTATTCTATTCTATTCTATTCTATTCTATTCTATTCTATTCTATTCTATTCTATTCTATTCTATTCTATTCTATTCTATTCTATTCTATTCTATTCTATAAATACTACCAAGAACTTGAAATGATATAGTTTTTCAGAATCCCTGGTAATCTGAATTCAACCCTGGGTATGAAATGAAAACTACAGTGATCGTTACTACAGATGACTCCTTAAAAAGAGGGGTGGAGGGTCTGTTCTCCTACACCTTTCACAACTGTACATACTGTTGACCACACTATTGTTCTGGATCACTTTGAGAATTAATGCTGACATTGGGCTTGAACACTTTCAGGATGAGATTGCTTAACTGAAGCAACATATTATTTCAGAAACCTACTGATTTTAGGATAATACCATCTTGTTTGATGAGGATGCGCTTTTTCAGGAAGGGAAGAATTTGTTTCCAGCTTAAAAAGTACCGTAGGTAGAATTTCTAGATAGCCAGGAGGGCTTTTTCCCCAGCTCCAGCTGGTACACCAGATGTGGCCTTATGTAGAATATGATGAAAGTCATTATGAACTTTATGGTTATATTACCCTAATTATCTACAGAGGGCTGCTCTTGAAGACCACCTGGAGTTCTCAGCAGGTCTAAAATGAAGCTGAGGCTCAACACTGTTTACATGTTGAGAGCTGCAGCAGCTACCAATATGTTTTCAAGTTCAATTCAAGATACTGGTCAGGACACATAAAAGCTCTTATGGCTTGGGATCCAGGTATTTATCAGTCTGCCTGTTGCCCAAATAGTCTACACCACTATTTTGCTAGGCTGGATGACTAGGGAATGGTTTTTTGTATATCCCCTCTTTTTACATGATGCGAGAATGGAGTTCTCACAGTAGGTGTGCGTTATGTACACAATAGGTGTTCTTTTTTGGGACAGTGTAATGCAGTAAGTAAGAAAGCCTCCCATTCAAAATGGCCTCCTCAGAACTAGAAAAATGTGGTTCTTTTGGAAAGCCTTTGGAGATTGAATATGTGGGGTGATGATCCACAATTTTGACTCTTTTTGCACTATAAACATTTTATGTTGTTACTGTTTTACATTTCATATAGAGTACTTCATGGAGAGGTTATTAATAACTCTTATCAATAAACTAATTTTCATATATGTCATATATGTCTATACCTCTTCAATTCTGTATTCCCAAACCTCCAAAGATTAGTATTAATCCGACACATTACCCCACATGCTTATACTGACACACATACAGCCGCATTAACCCAATCTTGTAATTTAATGGGAGAATGGAATAACAAATATTCTGGACATCAGCTCTTTCTATTACAAAACAGCAATTGCAACTTTTAAATGTGTTACTGTGTACTTTAATATAATAAAAATAATGAAGTTACTAAGAGAAAAGGAAGGGTTACAGTATTTATTGTTCCTAAGAAAACAGGAAGAAAGATTTCCACTTAACTGGAAGAAGAAAGGGGAAATACTGTAGCTTGCTGGGTTTTTTTTCCAAATTACCCTCTATTGTTTTAACATTTGACATATTTTGGAATAAACTCTTACCAGTGAACTTCAATGCAGCCTAGCCTAGCCATTAAAAGTTTATTAGCAGAGTGAAGCCCCCGTCTTCCACTGTATTTTCTGTTCAAAATACATTTTGGAAGTGTAGGGCAGATGGGGAGTTGCAGTGAAGAGGGGAAGAATGCAAAAATAGCCAGTGCAGAGATTTGTTTATTGAGTACTGGATATACAGTAGCCCTTTGCTGTAGCATTATCACAAATTTCAATTTTAATTATCAATAAATACAATCATTTCCTACTTTACCAATTTGCCAGAGAAGGGTACCAGCTTTCCCAATAATCTATAAATTCAGTTTAATTTATCACAGATCAGTGCTGGATTGACAGACAATAAATTATCCATGGTTTCCTGGCATAAACTGGCACTGGGTGTCTAATATTTCAGTCAAATTATTCCATTTGTTTCTGAAGATATTTTAATCCCAAATGACCTCAAACTTCCCGTGAACTAGGGCTTGAACAAAAGGCCGCCCACTGTCTTTGCAGTAAATCTGTTGTCTCCCTTCTGGGTCCTCAACCTGGGATCATAGATCACCCCTGCCCCGCATCTTGCTTCAATTTACTCAATTAACTTGAGTAAAGCACTTGTAAGTTTGCAGATGTTGCTTTATTATCAAGGCCTAAAAACATACTAGAGAGTTCAGGAGCCTGAGGTTATGGGAAGGTTGTGGAGACGGGGGAAGGGCAAAAGGGTGGAAAAAGAGTCCAAGCTTAGAATTGTTTTTTCAGGATAGACAGACGGAGAGGAGGCACATTGTTTCCCTGACAAGTTTATTGAAATCATAAGATACACCCAAGTCTTGCAAATGAAGGAATGTTTGATGTTATCTTGAAGGATGATAGGATATGAAGAATAGGTATTTCACCTCAAGATGAGATACTGTTGTGATTAACAGATGTTTAATTAAGCCATTCATCAAATGAGGAACCTGCCTAGAAGTCAGTAAGGCTAAGTAAATTATTTCCACCCCTGCAGGTGTTGGGCTGGCAGTTCTATTACTCATGCAGAAATGAGATTTAGAAAATGTTTCAACAGCTATCCCCCCCCAAAATATAATTTATTTCAATTATATTGCCTTTTATTTCATATGTCACATATTGGAACATTTAGATTCTTCTCCTTTTGGGGGATAGGGGTGAAAATGCACTCTTGGCTATTGTGTTCTAGAGATGAACGTAAGTATGGATTCTGAAAAATATTGATGTCAGATTTTATTGCAAAAGACCTATTTGGAGTAAACCCATTAAAGCCAATGTTATGTTGTTATGTATATTAATCATGAATAAATTAACAAATCAAAGCATGTCTCTAAGCAAGCTATGTTTCTAATCATGGTTCTGAGGTATTTTATTTCTATCAGTTTTACACTTATACACAACGAATTGTTACATTTGTTTTTAAGAATTAGAAGATATCTGAAAGCAAGGAGAATTGTGTCTAAGTGCTTGGTTTCCTTGTTCCAGAAAAATATATGCTGAGTCTGGAACAGAATAATCAATTGTACCTTGAAGAGCACTAAGAAAATTAATTGATCAGATTTTAAAATAAAGAAGATTGAATTGATAATGTATTTAGATTAATATAAGATAATATGTTCAATCAAGATTTGGGTCAGATCTATTATACTGAAACTATAGAATTTTGAACATACAAATTATTTATGCAATTGTTCTTATAGGCAAAGAAGCATTTTAGTCCATTTATGTAAACGGGAATAAGTCATGTAAAATGCAGCTATGATTTAAGCCTTGGGCAGATTACTGTCTGTGAGATACTGAAACTTTGTTTTCAAATGATTTATTTCCTTTAAAATTTTGTCATTTCCCAGTTTTAAAATCATTACTTTGTCCTTAGCATGACCTTATAATTTGCTAATTTCACAGTTGTTTAAGTGGGCAATGAAATATAAACATATATTAGATTATCTAAATGCCAGTTATTTAAGTTACTGAGATAATGATTTATGACTAACAAATTACAGTCTCTAATCAGTTTTAAAAGGCTGGAAATTCCCTTGTGGTCATTGCATAGGAAATTTCTGAATGTGTGTATTTTGAACGCATTTCTGCATTCTGAGGTGCTGTATTTTGAATTTACAACTGTTATATCAAATATGACTGAAGCATTGGGGTAGAATGTTATGAAAAAGCTGTTACTGTCATCTTCTAAAAAAAGGTGTCTGTATGCCTGTATTGGTATAGAAAGAGGGAAAAAATGAGCTGTTGATGCTGTTGTAAACACATCTATCTTTTTTTCCTATTGTATGATCTCATCTTCCAGATCAAGTTCAGGGAAATCAATTAAATGTGTTTGTAAGCAGCTGAAAGTTTTTGATTAGTTGGAACAGTTTTGTCTCTTGAAATCACACACAACTCCTCCTCCTTGTAATATTTTTTCAGATACCTGAAAATGGTTCTTTTAATTGGGGGTTGGGTGATTGAGTGATTTTATTTTTATTTTTTAGTAATGCCTTTATATTTGGTGGACCTTAAATCTCTTCAGCATGTCCTCGCAATTTTCCCAGTTTGATCTTAGTAGTAGTGGAATATCAACACTTTTATATCCATGTATTTATTAATATTACATTTATGCTTAGTTTTTCATTTTTACATGCATTTGTTTATAAAGTTTATAGGCAACCCATCTTATCTCAAGGTAACTCACAGAAATCAATTACCTGCCTTTATTTAAGGAAAGCAGGAATGATAAGAAATATACTATTTATAGGGTCAGAAGCAATTGTAATGCCACAAGAGGTAAAAAAAAAAAAAGAGGTTAGGGCACTTTTGCCTTGCTTGTGATTTTGCACATGCAGATGGACTGATATGAGTCCAACTGTAGCTGGGATGATGTGCATGAAACTATGAGAAAGAGTTGAAAATGTTGAATTTGACCCCTGGCAGTGCTCCCAGGTAAACTAGACAAGAAACACAACTAGATAAAATAATTATACTTTATTGTAGGGCTATATTAACAGAATATTGCAAGTCTGAAAGTACAAACTTCCCGCCATCCCTTTTAAGTGCCAAAGCCATTAAGGTGGGTCCTTCCTAAGTTTCTTTCTCAGATTCTTAAGCCATCGGGGGGGGGGGGGGGAGGTCCAACCTTACTTAGAATCTCTTTTTTCTTTTCTTCAAAATCATCCACACATTCCATTACACACACACACCCATAGAGTTTGTTTCATATTGATAATTTATATGGGCTTCGTTTTTATAGCAAATTTTAGTGTCAGAGATGTGAATTTAAATTGGGCAGCTCACCAACAGGGAAATAAATTTAGCAATCAGATCAGCAAACAAACAATTAAATAATGGTGACGAGTATTATTACTGGTGTTTCACTTTTACCTGTCATACATTTGTAACAATATATCTGAAACAAAATAATTTATATGGAGTTTACACCCATAAAAGTTTAATTTTGATCATAGTATAGGGTAGAGATTGCTACCAAATCTGTAATAAATGATAAAGTCGTTTGAGAATCTGGCAAGGAATAGAATGGCACCTATAGATCTGAAGGTTACCAGTGCAATCTTCTGTTTGTTTACTCTCAATTAAGTCTTTGGGAGTTCAGTGTGTTTTATTCCCTAATAAGTGTGCATAGGATTGAAGCTCCTCCCAATCTAAAACCTTTAAGCAGTGAGTTAAAAGCTAATTATTATGGATGTAGTCATACAACATTCATTTCTTAATACTGTCCCCTTAAGAAATAGTGATTTAGTCAACCAATTATTGTATCTCTTTTAGGGATATTTTCTTAATTTGCAAAACAATCTACATATATAATCAGCACGCTAAATACATGTGGTATCTTGTTCAGAATACCACATTCAGTAAAGATTGCAATTAACTGTCAAAATATAATTGTTTTCTCATATTTAATTTAAAAGGGCTGATTTGCATTGGCTTTTCATGCTTGCAAGCTAAAAGACAAAGCCAGTTACTAGCACAACTACTGTCTATTAATAATAAACATATAAAGCTTGAGGCTTTTCTTTAAAAAAAAAAGAAATAAAGTTGCTGATAGCAGATGGTATAAACACTGTGGCATTCATTTTTATTTTTCCTACTCTTACATCAAAATCTTATGAATGATAATTTAGATTTAATATGAGTTTGAAAGGAATGAGTGGAAGGAAGAGAACTTGATCCTAGATTGTCTCTGTCAGAAAGACAAAAGGGTGCAGAAACAGGCAAACTCTGATAATCCTTCATCATTGTCAAGTTTGGAGGTGACACTCACAATATCTGAAGGGCACCATATTGTCTTTTAGTGGGTGGAGGTTGTCTAAAGATGAACTTTAATTCAGATGAACATTATATTTAATTTTGCATATATTTTATACAATGAACTGTCTTGACAAGCACTCACTTTGAATAAAAAATAACTTACTAAATAAATAAACAGATTCAATTTTTTCTTCTCAAAACTGTTTCAGTCAATAGGCATCTCATCTGTTCATTATCATACTTATATGTCATTATATAAGAATTGAACTCAAGGGGAAATTCCATAAAAATCCACAGTGCTGAAAGACTTTGCACTTGTGAAGTCAGGTGTATGGAATCATGGTTTCATCTTTTGCTTCACTGTGAGTTCTACCAAGATAATTTGTATAGTTTTTTAGCCCATTTCCTGGACAGATAGAAGAATTCTTTGTACAGCTTCTTTTTGGCAGATAAAGATGCTAAAATAGCTCTAGCCAAATCTAATTGCTAGGTTTCTATAATAAATGTAGCCCATAAAATTTGAATTTCTTAACAGCAATGTAGACGGGTCACAGACACATTTATTCCATGTTATTGAATTTTGTGAATTTGCTATATGCTTCGATTTCCTGTTGTGTATGGCATCTTACTCCGTAAACCACCTTATCAGGGTTAGCATCTACATTGTATCATTAATTTGTCCCTATATGTTTAAATTACTTAAAATGTTAAAATGCAGTGGTTTTTTTCCAAGAGAGTTTATAAAAAGTTATTTCTAGACATCTAAAAATACAGAGAAGTTGGCTTCTTATCTCTCTGTTACTTGGCACACAACATCATATATCGTCTCCAAATGTCTTATATTATTAGGCAATAATACTGCACCTAAATTCACTTGAAAAGAGTCCAATCTGTGGGTGTACCATACATCTTCTAGGATTGGGTCCAGGAAAAAAAAAAGCCCTAGGGACAGGTACAAGAATATGGTTTTTTAAGTTGATCAAAGAAATACTGCTTTTCCCCCCCTTTCAACAAGCAGATGTGCAACGTGTCTTGGGAGAGAAATAGAAAATTCCTGAATGATTTATTTGATGAACTCTGTTTTAACCTAGCTTATTGCATGCCTGATTTCATGATGATGGTTATTAGTTTCAAGTTGAAAATGACCAGATAGAGATTTGTTCACTTCATCAATATAAAGCATTTATTGGTTGTCAGGAGAGTCACATGGCAACGGAAAAGTAAATCTTCCAGTGCCATAAAGTGTGTTTCCCTATTATAAGGTTGCTTGGATGATTAAACACTGACTCAAAAAAAAAAAGCAGGGGGAGATGTACTGCATCAGTCTTCTGATAGAAAACATTAAAAACAGATGCATTGCTTGTAACTTTAGGAATTTATCAAATATCCACACTTGAATTAATTTTTTTATTTCTCTTTTCCTGGGAGAAACTACTATGCATGAATTATATTCTCTTCAGGAAATGCCTCAAATACAGTAAGTCTACAACATGGCAAATCCAAACTTCATTTCAAAAGATATTTTAAAGATAAATAATTTAGAAGGCATTGTCATATTTTAAAATTTAAAATAGTCATAATCTGACAAACATATAAATAAATTCCAAAACACAGAAGATAAGTACAGCCAAAATCTAAGGCCCATTTGTATTAATAAGAGCGTACGATTATAGTCCAATTGGGCATTCTTAAATTTGGCAACACAAATACAACCTATAGTCCAGTGATGCTGAACCTTTTTTTCCTTGGGTGCTGAAAGCGCATGTGCAAGATAGCGTGCGTCCACACCCATAATTCAATGCCCCCATGCACCCCGTCCCCCGTGCATGTGCACATGACCCCCTGCGCTGCCCCGCCCCTGCTGGCCGGTGCGCGCATGTGCGCTGGAGCTGAGCTAGGGCAACTGCTCACGTGCCCGCAGATATGGCTCCGTGTGCCACCTCTGGCACACGTGCCGTAGGTTCGCCATCATGGCTATAGTCAATTGAAAGGGATTTAGTTTCTAGAATCTACAGCTGAAGTTTATAATCAACTGATTCAATTATTCATACATATGATCTTCAGACAACGTGATGTTTCTATCCTGAAATGATCACACACAAACATACAGACTCATAATCTTGTTTAAAAATCTTTAGAAAAATCAAGAAATCAAGGGAGGCATTTTATTTCAATTTTCAAGAAATACATATCAGGGGGAAAAAGATATAAAATATTAGATCTGTAAAAATGAGCTATCACTAGCTATCACTAATAGCTACAAGCTGGGAAAACAGGGGAAGTCAGGTTGGCAAGATCTTCACCTGAGAGCCTTAAATGCTACAATTTGTTGTACCAAACTTGCTTTCCAAATACATGTTTCTTTGGGTGGGTGGGTGATAGGACAATAATCAATTAATTAGCCTGTGAGTCTCATCATCTCTGAGCTTGCCTAGCTAATTAAAAATAGTTGTATCCCACCTTCTTCAAAAAGGTAAAAAAATGCTTTTAAAAATCAAAATATGGAGAATATCTAAAAGTAAAAGTACATTAAATGTAGCCTGAATCCATGAATCCATGTGATGGCTGTGAATGGGAGCATTTAGAAAGAGTAAGATATTAATGAAATCTCAGAGAAACTTCTTTCATGAATGTTTCTGGAAAATTAAAAAGAATGAACATGTTCTAAAGCGAGATATGGAAAATCAGGAATACAGTACATATTGCTAATATTGATATCATCAGACAGACAGCCTCATCAGAATGGTTAACTCCATGTTGTTGAAGCTGATATTCTGGGTTCTCTTTTCTGGTCCCCTGATAAATGTGGAGCAGCTATCATAGTAATTGTCCACATTAGTCTGGAATGATTCTATATTTCTCTAGTGTATTGTGGACAATTGCCTTAAAAACTGCTGTGCACATCAGAGAGAAACAGTTTAGTTGAGTCTGACATCTGGCATATATAAAGAGGAGGAAGAATGGATTTAATATGTTACATAATAAAATATCCTTATGGGTGCTTCATGGTTTTCTTCTTTCTGCATATAGTATATAATTGTGTAATGGTATTCTTGCTTGATACAGGTCTTCTGTGAAAGAAAAACCTAGCACCTATATCTGCTTATCTTAAATTGCAAGGTGTTTTCTTAATTCCTTAGGTAGTAAAAAGATAGCAGTAGGAAGCTGTAGCAAAGTACCGACTGAAGAATTGAATTAAAAATGGCTATTATTGGGAGATATTGTCATGCAAGTTTCGCAGTTTACTAATCAGAAAGCTAGATAACAAAACAGTCTACGAGGTAAAATTGAGCTATTTATTTAACAATAAATATTCATAAATAATTTTCTCATCAATATAGCAATAAGCAATAGCACTTTTCTTATATACCGCTTCATAGTGCTTTATAGCACTCTCTAAGCGGTTTACAGAGTTCAGCATATTGCCCCCAACAATCTGGGTCCTCATTTTACCGACCTCGGAAGGATGGAAGGCTGAGTCAACCTTGAGCCTAGTGAGATTTGAACAGCTGAACTGTTGAACTAGCAGTCAGCCTGCAATGGCTGCATTTAACCACTGCACCACTTCAGCTCTTAATGACATACAGTTCATCAAAAACCACTTCATCAAAATGACATACAGATAAATTCATCAACATTACATTCTGATCAAAATAAAATAAAGGCAAAATCAAAGTATTTTCTTTAAAAAAATCATATTAAATTTTACCACAGTATCAAAAAAAATGCAGCATCTATTAAACTGTAGAAGAGGTAGTGCTGAGCTGGCCTTCCTAACAAATGACTGTTGGGGGCTAAAAAAGTGAAATCCCTATTGATTAGTCACCTTTTGAGGAAGAAATAGATCAAGGTGTCTTCAGATATTCTGTCCCGAAGCTTTAAAGATAAACGTTGCTTTTGGAAGACACAAAAATCAAGATATTTTATATTGTCCTCAATGTGTAAATGCTTTTTTAGAATAACCCAGAGTAGACCACATTACAATAGACACAGGAAATATTTGACTCCACCAATTTACAATTAAATCTAATGCCATCTAGTAATTAAAACAACACATTAATTTTGCATCAACTTTTATCCTTTAATTATAACACTTGATACTATTTGGATGTGTAAAGTATTCCTAGACAACATTCAGTTGATGATGTCAATAGTAAACTTCTACAAAGTTATACAACAGCAAAGTTGTTACTGCTTCCAAAAACCATATTGAAATGGGTAATATTTATAAGGCGGATTAAGTTAATTAATTTGTTTATCTCTAAGGTTATGTTATGATTTAAAAAACATAAATTACAATATTCTGTATCTACAATGATTACATTGGGCCTATTAATAAGTAGTCTGATCATGGTACTGCTTTTTCAAGGATATCTTGCTTTTATTATATAGAATGTATATTCCATTTGCATGTACAATCTTATCCGCATATTCCCCTGCCCACAAGAGAAATTGAGGAAGAAATACTCTAACAAGGGTTTACTGCTTTAGTCTCTTTATTATTACCACATGTGCTGTGCAAGGTTAAGTTATTAAGTGAGATACAATAATTGTCTCTTGTCCAAAGAAGACATTTTTATTTTAATAATGCTCATGTGTATGTGCTTCAGGATCATTTTATCAGAAGCATAATTTAAGAAACATCTCTATAGACTAGGTCTCCACCAGGCTGCTGCTTTTACTTTTGAGCTCCACCTGACTGCTTTATGTGACTTTCCTTATCAAACAGCACAAGCACTGTGAACTAGCGATATATTTACATTGTGGTTGCTTCTCAAAAGCCGAGTTAATTTTCAGGAGGCAGCACACTTGTTGGAGCCTGGTATAGGAAGGCATACAATGGCCCTGTTTAGTTTGCAGGAGAAAATGATGTCATTTGCAAGCAAGCTTTCAGCTGTGATATTTTATAATTGTTTAGATGAAAACACGATAATCCTCTCCTCCTTCACATAAGCCGCAATCCATTTTTAAAACTGTGATAATTCATAAAACCTGCAGCTTAATAAACTAACAAACCCCAGGCCTGTGTTATTTGAAGGGAAGTCAATCTTTGATCAGCCAAGCTGAAATGGGACTGATAAGTGAAGGCCTTACGTGCAGGGAGCAGCTCTCCAGTTTGTTATTGCTATTTGCTCATCATCCTCAAGTGCAAAATAAGCACAAGTCTTTCCAAGCCCTGTCTTATCTCTTTTCACTTTCTTCTTGAGATCTCTGTCGCTTTAATCCAGCATGTCTGCTGCTGGTTAACAAGGAAATCCTATGTCAATTATCGCCAACAACTTCCCGCTGTGAAGCTGTAGGGAATTGAAGCTTTTGAGAGCCCTTTTCACACCAAAGAGTGGTGCTGGGCCTAATTAAATGGCCCTCATATCCTGCCAGCCTACCAGTGGCCAAATGATAGATAGCTAATGAATGATAACCTAATTTCTCCAAGAGGTGTTTGGATTCGTAGGGCCAGTTGGATTTTCAAGGCTATTGAATTGAGGCACTTGTGGTTTGCAATTATGAGAGAAAATGAGCCTGTGCGGAAAGGTAAAACTTGGAAAGATATCTGTCTCATCAGCTTGCTATGCACAAAGCTCTGTTTCACCACAGTATAGGCCAATTGTATACCAGGAAGGATACTTGTTATATATTTTTTTAAATTGCTCTGTGGAAAGAGGTTGACCCCTTTGCTCTGAGTGAATTGCTCTGCTGACTCTTGCCACAAGTGTGTGGCCAAACTGTCCCATAAATACCTCATATAAATACAATCTCCACAGTTATTATTTTTACAAAATTGCTCAAGGATAAATCTTTGATCACTCATGTTCAGCTATTCCAATCTTTCCTCTTTTAGTTTGCTCTATTCTTCAGCCCCCTGAACAAAAGTAACTTTTGTGTTTGCTACCATATGAAAAAAATGATCTGTTATTGCATTCCAGATGAGTACAATCCAAATATCAAAGTAGAGCTGCTACAAAGAAAATATTTTCCTCTTAATAGATATATTTATTTATTTATTTTAAGCTGCTACAGTCAAGAATAAATATTGCAGCATTCTAATATTAAGGGACCACACATTATTCAGCTTATATTCTGATAAGGATTTAACAAAGTAGCGTTTGGTGAACTATTCCTAATGTAAAATGTAGTGATATGTGGGGATTTTATAAAAAAAAGAAAAAGCACTGATGCCTGTATATTGTGTACAGCAATAACAACAAATCAGTTGACATAGAAATGTATATATTAACAGACAGGTTCACAAAAAAATTATTCAGTATGATTGGGCTGACTTTTTAATCTTCAGAATACTGCAGAGAAGTAAAAGAAAATAAGCTTGGCTGGGAAAGCTGGAAAATGATCAAAACCAGACATGACTGAATCACCCATCCCTATGGAAATTCTTTAAGAAAAATGAATTACTTTGCCATTAAAAGCAACCTTGGCATTTTGTGTTGGATCCAAGATACTCATGCATATTGTTAGCACACTGAAATAAATAGAAAACTTTACATGAGACATGATCATAATCTGATATCTAATCTAAGTAGGACAGGCCTCAAGATTTATGCCATTAGTCATTTTAATAGTTTATCCTTACAAGGCATCTTCTGGGGCTGATACTATCTTTCTGCACTGAAGGGACAACTATGCTGTGCTGTCATTCATAAGAATAATATTCCATATAAATCAAAGGCTGTTCATGCATGATATTTAACCATCAGGAATCATGTTTAGGTTCAAAAACTGCATAGTAAATATATGAACTAACGTGGGCTTTTGTAGACAATAGGCATGGTATAAATTGGTCTGTACTGAGGAGAAAATGTAATACTAAGAAAGTGTAGGCCCTATGGAAACCAAATTATGACTCTTCCATGAAAATAGGTGAGAGAGCTGAAATTCTGTCTTCAAAGTCAGAGGCAGGAATCTAAGGACAAACGTCACTTAATCAACATCTTCATTATGAGCATGGCATAAATTAAAAAATTCCCCAGGGGTATTCACACTGGGGAGAGGGACATTGGTGGGAAAATGAGGAACAATGCATCTGGAGGCAAACACTGGGACTCACAGTATGTTGTCAAAACTGATTTCAGGACAAAAGTACATAAAGTTGGGATTCGCTCATGAAGTTAAGAGATAATGTCATTTTGGCATTCTTGTGGTTTGCTACCGACACAGTCAGAATGAATGAATGAATAAATAAATGAATGAATGAATGAATGAAAACAAAACTGGATGTCATCTACATTTTGCAGCACCAGTGCTTGTTCTTTTTCTTTGAAACCCATGTGTAGAAAAAAAGCAGGAACTATTTATTTCTATTTATGCCATACAATGAAGTAGACCTATCATTTTTATTATGATTTCCTATATGACTATAAAAAGGAAAGTGTGGTAATAGAGAACAAAGCTAGTAAAACTGAAAACCAAAAGCATATGTAGCCAAGGTTAATACATACAGCAAAATGTTGACTGTTAAACAGATGAACCCACTGGAATGTAATATATTCCACCAAAGACTTGGCAACTTTGAAATGCTACACTTTCTACTGTGTTTTCCCGAAAATAAGACCCTGTCTTATATTTTTTTGAACCCTGAAATAAGCGCTTGGCCTTATTGCCATGCACGCAAAAGCCCGATTGGTCTTATTATCAGGGGATGTCTTATTTTGGGGAAACAGGGTATATTTCATCAGTTAATAATCTGAAAGGACTTCTCAGTAAATCATATCACCTCACTGTTTTATGATAGTGGGCCTGAAGATGCTTTTTGTTTTATTTTTCCACTGACAAACAAGAGAAAAGGGAGTGGTATAGTGCATATCATAGTTGGAGAGCAGGCATCAAATGAGGGAGACTTCAAAAAAAGAAAGCTGAAGTTAAAATACAATCCAATGAGAAGATGACCACTTAGGCAAATGGATCAAATTCAAATATTTCAAATTGATTTTTTCATATAGAACATTTGTATTGAATTACAGAAAATGTCAGACATATATAAAAGTATCTTGCTTTTATACAGTTCGTTATTTAATCTACCTCATTACAATTGACCCTTATTGGATCCTTAGCGTTTCAGTCATAAGTTTTTCCCAATCTTACCTCAAGAATTAATTTGCCATCTTTGCAGGAAAAGGGAGTGAGGCTGAAGGAAGTGCCGAGCTGAGTGGCGGAAAAAGTGTGGCGGGAAAAGCGGCCATTCAAAAAAAAAGGAAAAGCAGCAAGCGGGAAAAGCGGCAACCGGGAAAAGTGGTGACCAGGCAACTGGGCAACCGGGCGATTGGGTGGACATGGGCGGCAGGGGCACGGGGAGCGGACCGGTTTGGGGGTGTGGCCAGCCAGCCGTTGCTACTGGTACAGCGAACCACCATCGCCTGCCGCTACCGGTACTCACAAACCGGTCCGAATTGGGAGCATTTTATCCCTGGTATGTATATAGTATGCAACTGCCCCAATATACAATTTCTACATTTTATTTGCTATAATATTTTATGGTAAACACAATCTAGGTGTATTTCATAAGCAACATTTTCCCCATATGTTTCCCAAATGCATGTTGAATTATTCAAATGTTTCTGAACATCTATTGGTCTAATATTGCTGTCAATTACTCAGTCATTCTGTATTCTGTCATTAAGAACCTTGTTATTTACTTAACCCAGAAGTTTGCATATTTTCTTTTATACAACTTGCACATTGCTACAACTGAATTATTATAAGCAGTATATAGTTAGAATTCCTAGAATGGAATCCCTAAATTCTATTTTATGGTTGCATCTACCAATTCAAACAAATCTTCCAAGCCTTATGAGGGCTTCACCATTTCTCTGTTATAAGGATTAATTTCATGACATCAATTTATTATTTAAGTTTCTTTTAGTAAGCATGTTTTATGTGAAACCATAGATTATAGAATAAACAACAATATAGCAAAGACAATAACAAAAGAGAGGGAGTAGGGCGGCATATAAGAACACTAAATAAATAAATAAAATAAATAAATAAATAAAAGAGCCCAGTTCACGTGGTGCTTCCTTGAAAATCTCAATATGTGAGCTGCAATCAGCAGCCCCTTATTCCCCAAGTTGTACTGATAATTTTTTAAAAGAGTTATACTTTCATTTGTAAGTACAGCACAACTGCATCTGCAACACAGGATAAATTGGAACCTAGATAATGCAATATTTCAGTTTATTAATCTTAAAAGTTGTCTATTGCAGATGGTTGCATTGTATTTGCAGAACACCAACTGTTCACTATTGTTTCAGCCGGATTTAAAGACAGGTTGCTCACCACTCTTTGCATTTTGAATACAACTAAATATGAACCGAAATATGTATTGAAGCTTGGATGAACAGATCCAATGAATGTGCAGTGTAGAATAGGATTGATGGGAAACAGCATCTGAGGCTATTACAAAAGTACAGTTGTCTTCTCTCTGTCATGCAGTTGTAATAGCCTCTGGGAATATATAAATTTTTCAGGTGCCTGAAAACATCACTTTCATATGTACTCATGCATCCATTACAATATAATTTCTACATTAAAATGCAAATTTTAAAAATCTCCAAAAAAGTTATATACGTACAGCCTTGTTTAACTATTAAAATATTAAAACACACATTTCTAATTTCTATTAAATTATTAAATAATATAAATTAATTAATTAATTAATTAATTAATTAATTAATTAATTAATTAATATTAAAACACATATTCCCCATTTCAAAGAGGTCTGTAAGGGGCGTGCATAAATGCACCACTGTGCTACCGTCCCTGTCCTACTGTCATATTGTCCTCTTTTATCATTACTTTTTTACTTATGTTATGTTTATACAAACAACTACTATCCTATACATGTTTGACAAATAAAATAAATAAATAAAAATAAAATAAATATTTTAAACCTGTTGTCTCTCTTCTCCTGCCCCATGCTGTATATATTCTTATATGGCAAGAGGAAGAGGAAGAGGAAGAGGAAGAAGACAAGTAAGCAAAACAACCTTGAATGTACATTCACATGATCATAATTTAGCAAAAATTTGTGGAAATCTTTAAAAATGAAAAATAGAACCAATAAAAGTGAATTCTCCCCCCACCCCATCCGTTGGTGTGTTGTTTCTTTTGTGACATATTTATGAGAAGCTGAAGCAACAAAGTAGCTAAGAAAACATAGCTCTAGCACTCTTTTTTTAGTTCAAGACTAAAATTCATAGATTTGTTGCTTTTTAAAAAATCTTACATGATTGGACACACAAGGAATTTGTCTTTGGTGCATATGCTCTCAGTGTACATAAAAAGAAAAGATACATTCGTCAAGAATCATAAGGTACAACACTTAATGATAGTCATAGGGTACAAATAAGCAATCAAATCATACTAGGAAACAACCAATATAAATCGTAAGGATACAAGCAACAAGTTACAGCCATACAGTCATAAGTGGGAGGAGATGGGTGATGGGAACGATGAGAAGATTAATAATAATAGTAATTCAGACTTGGTGAATAGTTTGACAGTGTTGAGGAAATTGTTTAGCAGAGTGATGGTGTTGGGGAAAAACCTGTTCTTGTGTCTAGTTGTTCTGGTGAGGAGTCTCTATAGCAGTGGTGGCCAACCTTAAGCATACCATCCGCCAATTTTTTTCGCAGACGAGTTCCGATCCGCCATTTATTATTTATTTATTTATTTTGGTCGTTTTTGTATGCTGCCCCACTCCTGCAGGACTCAGGGCGGCCATACAACTTTCTTTCTTTCTTTCTTTCTTTCTTTCTTTCTTTCTTTCTTTCTTTCTTTCTTTCTTTCTTTCTTTCTTTCTTTCTTTCTCCTTCCTTCCTTCCTTCCTTCCTTCCTTCTTTCTTTTTTTGTCTTCCTTCCTTCCTAACTTTTCTTTCTTTCCCACTTATGACTGTATGACTGTAACTTGTTGCTTGTACCCTTACGATTTATATTCATATTGATTGTTTCCTTATTGCTTACTTGAACCCTATGACAACCATTCTTGACAAATGTATCTTTTCTTTTATGTACACTGAGAGAATATGCACCAAAAACAAATTCCTTGTGTGTCCAATCACACTTGGCCAATAAAGAATTCTATTCTATTCTATTCTATTCTGTTCTATTCTATTTCTTTCTTTCTTTCGTCTTCCTTCCTTCCTTCTTTCTTTCTTTGTCTTCCTTCCTTCCTATCTTCCTTCCTTCCTAACCTTTCTTTCTTTCTTCCTCCTTCCTTCCTTCTTTCTTTGTCTTTTCTCCTTCCTTCCTTCCTTCTTTGTCTTCCTTCCTTCCTAACTTTTCTTTCTTTCTTTCTTTCTTTCTTTTTCTTTCTTTCTTTGTCTTCCTTCTTTCTTTCTTTCTTTCCTTTCTTTGTCTTCCTTCCTTCCTAACCTTTCTTCTTTCTTTCTTTCTTTCTTTCTTTCTTTCTTTCTTTCTTTCTTTCTTTCTTTCTTTCTTTCTTTCTTTCTTTCTCTTTCTTTCTTTGTCTTCCTTCCTTCCTAACTTTTCTTTCTTCCTTCTTTTTTTGTCTTCCTTCCTTCCTAACTTTTCTTTCTTTCTTTCTTTCTTTCTTTGTCTTCCTTCCTTCCTAACTTTTCTTTCTTTCTTTCTTTCTTTCTTTCTTTCTTTCTTTCTTTCTTTCTTTCTTTCTTTCTTTCTTTCTTTCTTTCTTTCTTTGTCTTCCTTCCTTCCTAACTTTTCTTCCTTCCTTCCTTCCTTTCTTTCTCCCTGCAAAGCAATCCCCACCGTGGCTCCTTTCTCCCTCGCCCAGCCCTCTTCCAAGATGCCAAGTCCTGATGCCACCACTTCTGGCATCCCCCGCGCCTCTTTCAGAAGGGAGGGAAAGAGGGCGCTTCCCCCCTCCCCCCTGGTAATAAGAACCCACCGCAGGAGTAATGATCACAACAACCAGGGCTGGCAAAGCACCTCACCAGCACCAGCAGGAACAAAAGCAAGTGCGGGGCAATGAGAAGGCTCGCCCCGGGCGGAGCTTCCATGCAGCTTCTGCATTCCGAGAAGCAGCAGCAGCAGCGGAGGCAGCCACAGCAGCCCCCCTCCTCAGAGCCCTACTGTCCTCCCTTTCCCCAATGGAGCTGTGGAGTCCCGCACCTCAGGACGTGTGGGCAACGGGCAATTGCTTAGCTTTGGGGTGAAGCCTCGGATTGCTGCCGCCGCCTCCTCCTCCTTTTTCTCCTCTACACCCCCCCCATGCTTCCTTTGCTTTGAAGTAACGGCACACGAGCAGTGGGGCCGGCACTTGTGACTGACTACTTCCTCATCTGCCCTGCTAGCTCAGGAATTCTGGGAGTTGAAGTCCGCAAGTCACAGAAGCAGAGCCAACTTTGCTCATTTCGTCACTGCCAGAGTTTGACTTCGAACTGCGCGCGCTCTCCAGAATTATGCAGGAAGAAGGGGATCGGACAATAAGAAGGTCAGAATCACTTTCGCTCACTAAAACTTTCTTATTGTCCGATCCCCTTCTTCCTGCATAATTGTTATCCACTGACCAAATTTATCTGTACATTTTTCTTCACAGTTGTAAAACAGCGTCACCTTTTCTGTCCGTTGGATGATTGCAATGCGCCACTTGCAATCATCCAATGCGCCACGTTTGGCGCATGCGCCACGGTTTGGCCACCCCTGCTCTATAGCATTGTTTTGAGGGTAGGAGTTGAAACACTTTATGTTCAGGATGTGAGGGGTTATCAATTCGGATTCATTGTTGTCTCGAATGAGACCAATCACTGTTGTATCATCTGCAAACTTCAGTAGTTTAACAGATGGATCATTAGAGATGCAGTCATTGGTATATATAGAGAAGAGAAGTGGAGAGAGCACACATCCCGGGGGGGGGACGTGTGCTAATGGTACAGGTATCTGATGTGATTCTGCTTAGCTTCACCTGCTGCTTCCTGTCTGTTAGGAAGTTTATGATCCACTTACAAGTGTGTTCAGGTACCGCTAGCTGGTTTAGCTTAGTTAGAAGAGCGTCTGGAATTATGGTATTGAATGCTGAACTAAAGTCTACAATGAGGACCCTTGCGTAGGTTTTTGGAGAGTCAAGATGTCGTAGGATGTAGTGCAGAGCCATATTAGCAGCAGCATCTGTCGATCTATTTTCTCAGTATGCAAATTGCAGGGGGTCTAACAGCACATCTGTGATGGTTTTCAGGTGGGACATCACTGGTCAAAGGTTTTCATAACTGCAGATGTTAGAGCAACTGGTCTGTAGTAATTCACTTCCTTGATGGAGGGCTTCCTCGGCACTGGGATGATAGTAGAGCGTTTGAAGCAAGAAGGAACATAGCACATCTCTATTGATTTATTGAAGATTTGGGTGAAGATGGGGGCCAATTGGTCAGCACAGACTTTTAAACAAGAAGGAGTTATCTTGTCTGGGCTTGGTGCTTTTCCTGGCTTTTGTCTGTGAAATAGTACATCTTTCCTCCCAGCAAAGAAAAAAAAATCAATGGATAATGTCTGCTGTAGAAAGAAAATATTACTAAAGTGATTGGTAGTGTGTGTGTCTCTGTGTGTGTGTGTGTGTCTGTGTGTGTGCGCACGCGCATGCGTGTATATAAAATTTGTCTCTCTGTGTGTGAAAAGTCAAAGCCTTTGCTCTAGCTATGGTTGTATTTGCATTTCCATAATAGCATCTATTTTCAGGAGATTTATAACAAGAGATTGGGTTAATAATAAGAACTTTTGTGCTTTAAACTTCTGTGTATCTCTTTGGAGGGGGAGTATTTTCTGTTAAATATCATTGTTGCCCATTGGAACTAGATCTGGGATTTAAAAAACACTGTTTTCATTACAGAAATAATTATGAGGCCAAATATCTACTTTCATATTCTATTCAGCCAACCTTGCTTCAAAATTTATTGGGACCATTTTGAATACTTAATGTTGCCTGAGGGCTGATGAGTCAAGGGAACCTACCCACCACATGTCTTTCTCATTTGATTTCAGCCTATTCCTACTGTGGAAATGTTAAGAATAAACTTACAATGATAGTTGTCTGACCTCTGAGGAGCTCATAACAGAAGAAAATCAAACAAAACACCATCAAGAAGGGTAAAAAAAAAGAAGGGTTCAGGCCAACCGCTCTAGAGCATCTGTTCATTGATCAATGCAGACAAACTCTTTAATAGAAGAAGACAATCTTTCAGAAATTGTATTTGGACCCTCTATTCCTGTACTTTAAGAGACAGGTTTCTTCATTGGCAGATTTTGTTTCACACAAAAGTCAAACACCGTAAGTCCAAAATTGATATAATGCCATATCACTATATCTTGTCTTCATATTTCTCCTATCCAGTGGTGGGTTCCTACCAGTGCGGTCCACTCTATAGCACCGGTAGCAGCTCGGTGCCATCGGTTGCCAGTGCCTGAGCGCCACCATTTAAAAAAAATCAAATTTTTTTTTACAATTTTCTTCTGCGCATGCTTAGAAGCCGAGCTTCCGGCACTGCGCATGCGCTGTCTTCCTACCCCACAGTGAGTCCAAGCAGGGGAGGATGGCTGAGGGAGCGCATTAGACACTGAAAGAACAGGCGGCAGGACCTATCTCAGTTCCCCTCCCTTCAGCAGTCTGAGAAGCCACGAACGTGCGGTGATGATCCCAGGCATTTTCGACGTTCGAGGCTTCTCAAGCTGCTGAGGGGAGGGGGAATGGGCGGCAGGAGCCTAGGATCATCGAATGGGGAGAAGCATTCAGGCCGGACGGAGCCTCCTAGAAGAACCGCTGCCACGGTCTTGCTGCTCCCGCTGCGGGGGGCTGCATTGCGGGTGGGCAATGCCCCCCTGCTTCTCTGGCCACTGCCAAGCTACCGAGGCCCACGCCCACCCGGTCACATGGCTGGCAAGCCACACCCACAAAATAAGCCACGTCCACAGAGTGGTAGTAAAATAATTAGAAACCCGCCCCTGCTCCTATCAATTTAAAAGTTGCCTTCATAGAGGAAAAAGAGGTTTGTTTCATATAAAATTATCATTTATTATGACTACTTTCTGTTAAAAAACAATAAACCCAAAGAGTTTGCAAGAACAAAACAATACATGCAAGGGTAAGGAGAAAATAAGGGGAGGGGAGTAACTAAACAAAATGCAGACAAAATAATGGCGGTATTGAAAATAATATAACAAAAAGAATGGTAGCTACAAGGACCATTCATGTATTGCTAAAGAGCAGAAAATTGATTGCTCAAAAAACAGGATAAAGCAGCACAGCAATTTTCAAATATGTACATAGAAATTTAGAAATAACTGCTATAATTTAAAGAGATGTGCAATACAATATAACCATAGGGAAGATAGGTGACTTTGGCCTGCCTTAAGAACTAACTCTTCATGGGGAATTTCAAAGTTCCAGATGTTCATTCTTAAAATCCTTTAACTTTGAACTGGATTAAACAGTCTATATTTGATATGCAAGAACTGTGTGGGAACTGCAAAAACTGTCTTTTATTCATTTATTTATTAAATTAATATGCCGCCCATCTCACTATCGAGTGTTTCTCAGGGGCTTACCATGTCACAAATAGCCCCTAAGATTTAGCCCCCAAGATATAATCATAGAATAAATTTTCAGGAAACTGTTGTGTTAAAACTTTTTAAAATGTATGTGTTGATATTACAGCATAAAAAAATAATATGAACATTACATGAAGGCAGCACAAAAGTACAAGCCTGAGAAATACACTTTGAGAATGATGGTTCATGCTAATTACAAAGCTAAGTCAAATGAAACAGTACTAGGAAGAAAATTATTTAGGCAACTTTGACAAGCCTTATACCTTTAGAAAGTTTTGAAAATTGATCAATTCTTCAGGAGGGATAGGTATTTTGAATTTGCCTCTTTAAGTACACATATTATCATTCCATTGCTAAAATAAAAAGGGCTATATGAGATTCCATTTAGAAAATATTTCCTGTTCTCATTGGTATTATGCAAAGTAAAGAGTGAGATTTACTGCTCTGATAGTGCCTTGAGGAATAAAATTTTAGATTAAACTAACAGTACTTTGGATACTGTCAAGCATCAGTAACTCTAAGTGTAAATGCAATTAAGTACATATTTCAAGACATTATCTTTATATGAACAGTTTGTATATTTGACAAATCTTATACATTAAACACTCCCTAAATATATGTGATATCGAATTAACAACAGCCATAGAAATAAAACAAATAAGCATATGGATCTTTTATGCTACAGTTGTTTAAGTTCAGTTGTTTAATGGAACTAGCAAAAGATAATATCAAGGTGGTCAAAAATGTTGTATTTAAAATGTTTAATATCTTGACATTTATATTTAGACCATAAGAACACTGATGTAAATAACTTAATTTTAAATACTTTTCACTGAGTTGGTCCATCTAGACCAGTGACTCTGATTATGATTTTCTAGAATTTCTAGAGGTTCCTTTCATAACTACAATATTGTATAAAAAAGTTAAAACATTTAGCTTAGACAGCAACACCACCAGATGGATTCAAAACTGGCTGACCAACTGCACTCAAGTGTAGTGCTCAATGGTACTGCATCAACATGGAGGAAAGTGTGCAGTGGGGTACCCCCAAGGCTCTGTTTTAGGCCCAGTACTCTTCAACATCTTCATCAATGACTTGGATGAGGGGATAGATGGGGAACTCATCAAATTTGCAGATGACACCAAACTGGCAGGAATAGCCAACTCTCTAGAAGATAGGCTCAAGATACAGAAGGATCTTGACAGACTTGAACATTGGGCGCTATCTAACAAAATGAAATTCAATGGTGAAAAAAAGTAAGGTTCTACATTTAGGCAAGAAAAACAAAATGCACAGGTACAGTATATGTGGTACCTTGCTCAACAGTAGAAACTGTGAGAGGGATCTTGGAGTCCTAGTGGACAACCATTTAAATATGAGCCAGCATTGTGCAGCAGCTGCCAAAAAAGCCAACACAATCTAGGCTGCATTAACAGAGGGATAGAATCAAGATCACATGAAGTGTTAATACCATTTTATAATGCCTTGGTAAGGCCACACTTGGAATACTGCATTCAGTTTTTGTCGCCACAATATAAAAAGGATGCTGAGACTCTAGAAAGAGTGCAGAGAAGAGCAACAAAGATGATTAGGGGACTGGAGGCTAAAACATATGAAGAACAGTTGCAGGAACTAGGTATGTCTAGTTTAATGAAAAGAAGGACTAGGGGAGACATGATAGCAGTGTTCCAATATCTCAGGGGTTGCCACAAAGAAGAGGGAGTCAAACTATTATCCAAAGCATCTGAGGGTAAAACAAGAAGCAATGGGTTTGAAACTAAACAAGGAGAGAAGCAACTTAGAACTAAGGAGAAATTTCCTGACAGTTAGAACAATTAATCAGTGGAATAGCTTGCCTCCAGAAGTTGTGAATGCTCCAACACTGGAAGTTTTAAAGAAGATGTTGGATAACCATTTGTCTGAAGTGGTGTAGGGTTTCCTGCCTAAACAGGGGGTTGGACTAGAAGACCTCCAAGGTCCCTTCCAATTCTGTTATTATTCTATTATTCTATTCATTCCATAAATACCCCTGACTTTTATTTCAGTAAAGATATAAATTAATCTAATTGAAATCAATCAAACCATAATTACCCACTTACAGAATACCAAAGAGCTTTAAATATAAATCACAACGTTATAGCTTATATAATGCATAAACATCATAAAGAATTATATGATGATGCCAAAGATTCTTTGAGATAATGTCAAATGTTTTGTGAAATGTCTGTATAAATATTTAAGTATATCTAGCTACTTAGAAGCTAATCTTGCAAATAATCTGCTAGCAGCTCTGCAGATGTTTTCTCTCTCAGCTTTGCAATGCAGACTTCTCATTTATCTGAAACATGTCATGGTAAATTTAGTAGCTGACATTTAATTCACTTTTCATTTTACCCAGAGTTGCCTGACACATTCATCATTTTGCTTATTTGGATACAAATTTAGACTGGCTGAAGAAATAGCATCATTTGAATAATCCATGCATGTGTGGTCAAGTATATAAAGCAAAGTGTAAATTATAATAGGCACTTAATCTTGAACTGTCAAATATTTATCTGTCTGGTGATATTAGTTATTATTCGATTTGGTTTCCAGACCCTGATGCAGAGATGAGTTTCAGCAGGTTCTGACCAGTTCTGGAGAACTGGTAGCGGAAATTTTGAGTAGTTTGGAGAACCAGTAAATACCACCTCTGACTGGCCCCACCCCCATCTATTCTCTGCCTCCCAAGTCCCAGCTGATCAGGAGAGAATGGAGATTTTGCAGTATCTTTCCTCTGCCATGCCCACCAAGCAATACACACCAAGCCACACCCACAAAACCGGCAGTTAAAAAATTTGAATCCCACCACTGCCCTGATTGATAATAAGAAAGTGATACTTTATCACAATATTTTATGATTTTAAAAAATCATGACACATTTTGCTACAAACTGCTCTGTTTTTTTACATTCTTCTAGTGCAGTGGTTCTTAACCTGGGGTGCGTGTACCCCTGAGTGTGCGAGAGAGCATTTCCAGGCGTGCGAGAGAAATTTCAATTTAAAAAAACAACAACAAATGAGGCGACCGTGTTTTTATGTTATATAGTAATATTATATATATATATATATATATATATATATATATATATATATATATATATATGTATGTATGTATGTATGTATGTATGTATGTATGTATGTATGTATGTATGTATGTATGTATGTATGTATATATGTATATATGTATATATGTATATATGTATATATGTATATATGTATATGTAGGTCTTTGGGTATTCGGGTTTTCTCCCGTGTGAAATTGGAAGTGTCTTGGCGACGTTTTGATGAAGTCTCATTCATCATCTTCAGGCTGGTGTCTTCTGCTTCCTGCTTCTAGGAGCAATGTGAGATTGCTGCTGTTTCTTCCTTTTAACTGCCAGTGGGGGTTTGAACTGATAGGGTGGGAGCTTGGCTGTGTTCTGATTGGTTGGAGGTGTGTTCTGATTGGTTGGGGGCTTGGCTGTGCTCTGATTGGCTGGGGATGTGCTCAGGTTAGTCTGACTTGCAGGGGGATTTGAGCTGGTGAGCTGCATTGCTGCTGTTTGGCTTCGGGTTCAGCAGCCAAACAGCAGCAATGCAGCTCACCAGCTCAAATCCCCCTGCAAGTCAGACTAACCTGAGCACACCCCCAGCCAATCAAAGCACAGCCAAGCCCCCAACCAATCAGAACACACCTCCAACCAATCAGAACACAGCCAAGCTCCCACCCTATCAGTTCAAACCCCCACTGGCAGTTAAAAGGAAGAAACAGCAGCAATCTCACATTGCTCCTAGAAGCAGGAAGCAGAAGACACCAGCCTGAAGATGATGAATGAGACTTCATCGAAACGTCGCCAAGACACTTCCAATTTCACGCGGGAGAAAACCCGAATACCCAAAGACCTACATACAAACACCCGCGAAAACCTCAGAAAAGATATATGTATATATGTATATATATATGTGTGTGTGTGTGTATATATATATGTGTATATATATATATGTATATATATATGTGTGTGTGTGTGTGTGTGTGTGTGTGTGTGTGTGTGTGTGTGTATGTGTGTGTGTGTGTGTGTGTATAATGTTATATAGTAATATATATTGTAAATAAACACGGCATTTGTTTATGCAATAAATGTTTTTCCTTAAATAAAAAATATACACACATTTTTTAAGGGGATACAAGAGCTTATTTTCAGATTCAAGGGGGTGTGGACCACCAAAAAGATTAAGAACCGCTGTTCTAGTGGCTTACAGCTGCTTATATCTGGAAGGGGCTGCAAATAGCCGAGGTGGTGCAGTGGTTAGAGGCAGTATTGCAGGTCACTTTAGCTGACTGTGATCCACAGGTCAGCGGTTCAAATCTCATCGGCTCAAGGTTGACTCAGCCTTCCATCCTTTCGAGGTAGGTAAAATGAGGACCCAGATTGTTGGGGGCAATATAAATATACATTGCTTACTGGTGTAAACCGCTTAGAGAGTGCTTGCACTGTGAGGCGTATATAAATCTCACTAGATAGATAGATAGATAGATAGATAGATAGATAGATAGATAGATAGATAGATAGATAGATAGATAGATAGATAGATAGATAGATAGATAGATAGATAGATAGATAGATAGATAGAAAGATAGATAGATAGATAGATAGATAGATAGATAGATAAATAAATGGTACTGACATAGCATAGTGATTTTAACATTTGCCTGACATGCAGCTACTGATTTGAAAGTTTTCAGTATTGTTTTGAGAAGCCCTGTGATCTAGTGATTAAGGACTATGAACAGAGAGGTGCTAGTAGTCCATCCTCATTTACAGAATCTCACTGAATGCTTTGAGCTAGTTGCTTTTTCTCAACCAAACCTACCACAAGGGTTGTTGATATGAAAAAAAATAAATAGGTTTTGTACAGCATTTATAGATAAGCACATAGGAAATAAAAATACTGAATACTAGATCTACCCTTCATATGTTTGTGCAACACTGTATAAATGTGGAAAACCATAACCTTTTTGCAGAATACTATTTTTCCCTAGATTAAATATTCAATCAAAGCTATCACATTCTTCCCCTTACAGTTTTTATCTGAACATACTCATTTTTGAGGACTCATTTAAAGTTTTGCATTGGGCATCATTTTTTCTATAGACCTATATACATCTATATTTCTTATTTTCTACTTAGGGTTGTTGTTGGGGTTGGGATTTTTCCCTCAAAAAAATATAAAGGCAGACACAGATAAATGCACTGCTTGAGTACTTTTATAATTCTTTTTTTGTTGTTGTTAAATTTTGGCACACCGGAAAGAAAGAAAATGATTTGTTAATTTGGATTTATGTAGCTTATTTTAACATTCTAATATGTTATATTCTAATATAGTATCTGTTATCTTTACTGTGAATCATGTCATGGAAATGCCTGGAATAAATGTATGACTTCAGGCCTAAAAGGGAAGAATGGTATATAACACTTTTCAAAACTGCAAACTATTTGATAACTAGTTTAAGTTCACACCTAGTTTTTACAATATTGTGAAGAACATTTTGTATGAAGTTGTGTAATAATCACCACTTTCACATCAGCCAATGTGATGATATACAGCAGAGCATTCACAGGCACAAGAGAGAAAGCTACATGTGCAACTTAAAAAGCAAAAAATAAAAACAAGCCTAGTTAAAAATACTGCAGGTCCATTTAAGAAGGCCTATTAAGAAAATTGCCTTTAGGGCATTATATGATTCCAGAAGGAAGTGTAACTTTATAATAATAATTTAAAAACTTTTAATTACAGTCAGTCTGGGTAATATTATTTCGGCTTGGCAAGAAGTTATAAAAGTTTTTGTCATAAAAAAAAGAAAATTAAAAAAACCCAAGTCAATTTGCTCTGAATTCTTTGAAGCTGCATCCAGAAATGTGACAGCTTCATGTTGCAAGAAGACGTTTGAATCCCTAGTTCAGAGTTTTTGGTGGTAAAGGCTGCTAAGCTGGAATATTGTATCTTTTCTTCCGTGGTGGTTTTAAATGTTTTCTATATATGTTAAGCCTACCTGAGGCTTAATATTCCACTTTAGCTCAATTTTTCTTTGCCCAGGTGACAAGAAATTGTACTATTTTATTTTGATGGCTTGACATTAGGCTTCAGTGAGTACATTTTGAGATGGATGGATGGCCTAAATGGATTTTCCACGTTCATCATTTTGATGTTTAGATCTTTGCAGCATGCCTGAACTAGTATGGTCAGAACTGTGTTAGCCCAATGTCTTTTTTATCCTATAGCTTATATAAGAAGGATCTATTGAACAGTACATACGTATATAAACAATAGGGATTATTTCTATATATGCAACAGCATTCATTTATGGGAGTATAGTCAACACTGTTCCCTCTAAGCTGCGCGGCTGTGCGGCCCCGCACGTAACAAGAGAATGGCACGCAGAAGTTTCTAACTTCCATGCGGCATTTTCTAATGGCAGAGGCCGTGCCTGCACGGCCGCGCACATGAAAAGAGAACGCCGCACGGCAGTTTCTAACTGCCGTGCGCCGTTTTCTGATGTTACAGGGGACATTGATAGTCAGGCATAAACATAAACACAATTTTTAAAAAGAATCCCAATAATCATGGAATCGGAGTTGGAAAGTACCATTTAGGCTGGCTGGGGAATTCTGAGAAGTCCACTTATCTTAAAATTGCTGAGGTTGAAATATCAAGTTCAATTCCTTTTTTGACTGCAGCAATCCAAATGAAAGCCAACTGAAGAAATGGCTATTTAGCTTCGACTTGGTCATGTCTAATGAAGGGAAGTCCAAAAATTATTTGGGTAATTTGGTTCCTCTATCAAATTTGAAGTCTTTTCATCAGAACCATCCTTTTGCCTATTGAATAAGTTTTATGTGAGCCTGCTTAATTTACCCTAACTAGGTTCAAAAGGTGCTCCATTATCAGGTATTATGATTCATCATACAAATACAATGTCTCTCCAAATATTTTGCTGGTCTGTCAAGGAGCCTGGGAAGCCCAGAATTATTTTCTTAGTGTTTTGGTATAGACATTTTGTGGAAGAGAAGACAACCAAATGGGTTGTTTCATTGATCACATGTGCCTATCCATGTTCCAAAATAACATGAATCAAATAAAAGTCACTGGATCTCTATGTATTCTGAAACTGGGCAATACATTTCAATATGATAGCCCAATGGATTAATGTTATTACAGTCAATGCAAAGAGATGACTGGTGACATTTCAGGATGTCACCTGCCTCCCCAATGCATGAGAAATGTAATCATTAGGTCTAAGGGTATTTGAAGCTGTCTCTTTTGCTTTTTAGTTACAGGTAGCTATTGCTATAGAACGATTCTAGCATTTTTGCACTTTGCAATTTGTAAGTGATGGTATATTACATAGCATCCACTGCGTAGGTACCTTATGCATTCATTGCTGCAGCAATCTCCTCCTATTATGGTATAAATTGGAGGGAGATTTTGAGAGAAACTTGTGGGAGTTACTTGCCTAAACCCTTTAAGGTGTTTTGAAAATCCCATCCACAAATGTTAAGTAGTCCCCATATATTACAACTTCAAAACAGTGTGATAGGCAACCCCAAACTGCTCACTGAAGGGAAACGGGAGAAGGATGTCTGATACTGATAATAGACTACTTAGAGGAAAGGGCTCCTGCCATCCAGAATATGATAATACCTGCATTCACAAGAACGAGTGATGAGCCTCTAGCATTTACCAGCTGTAATGCTGAACAGATTACACAGACAAATCAGTGGTAAAAAAGTAATAGGCTTTCACCTCACAGCAAGAAACACCTAGGTTCAGGAAGAGGAAATATGTATTAAGAGAGCAGGTTAAAAACTGACATTATCCCTGACTTTCATGAAATCTAAATTATAAGCAGGGTGCTAAGTTATTATAATGTATTTATTTATTGCCACGATTGCTTTCATATTTAACTGATTTGGCCCATCTTGAGACTCGTTTTAAAATGCACCACCTTGTCCATCTTTTCCATTTTCATATGAAAAACAGGAAAGCAAAAACTAATTTACGCAGGGAAACACATCGACTGTTTGCCCGTTTATCTCTTACAGACCACCCCTCAGTCCAATGTTGACAGTACATGATATTCCATTAATCTGCCTAATGAAAATTTAACCAGTGTTATAAACAAATAATTGGCTATTATCCTCTCAAAGATCCCGAATAAATTACTTCTACTTATCCCTCCTCCTTCCCTCTATTCAAAAGCCAGCTTTTTTCTGTACTGGTAATATGAAAACTGCTGCCCGCCTCTTCCTGCTGCAGCTGTTGTCAGGGAAAAGAGCTGAGATAGGAGGCAGGCTTTCATGATGGGTAACAAAAATCCCCATTCCTTCTTTTAGTAGCATCAAAATTCTTTTTGAAAGCTGAACTGGCATTTCAGAGCCAGTGCTTCTTTCCCAGTTTTTTTTTCTTCTGAGCCTGCCTTCTAATTTCTGATACAACACCGCCAAAACTTCCATTTTTCTCTGAAGCGACTCAAGAATCCTGTCTTCTGGCCCCTTTTTGTTCTTCAACATCCCCAAAGGATGGTATATTTCTTCATGAAGAATAATCAAAATTAAACAAACGTTAAGATGCACGTTGCTATTTTGGAACATAAAGGTAAAAGTAAAGGAGTCCATGCAGATTTTACTCTGCTGGTCATTGCAGACTGTTGGAGGCGGTGCTCATCTCTGTTTTGAGGCTATTGAGCCAGCGCTGTCCAAAGATATTTCTGTGGTCATGTGGCCAGCATGACATCCCGGAGCGCTGTTACCTTCCCACCGAAGTGTTATTTATTTATCTACTTGCATTTGCATAGTTTCAAACTGTTAGGTTGGCAGGAGGTGGTGCAAGGATGGGAGCTCACCCCGTTGCTGGCGTTTGGGTCCTCCAGGCTCCAGCCAACAAGCCTGGTGTCTTAAATACTAAGCCAGCTTGCTGCCCCATTTCTGAACATAGAACCTAAAAAATTGATTGTCCATATCAACTACCTCCCCCAGAGAAAGAATCAGAACATGCTTTGATTGCAGATACCTTTGCCTTGATCTCTGGCATCTTCAGTTGGAGCAGTCAGGTATGAAAGCAAAACCAAGGAATGTTTGTTCTGCATTTCATAGATAACATTAGATGTAGGGCAACAACCATTGTTTGGCTGTAGGTCACACTTCATGTTTTTGGTGTATGGAGTTACAGAAGGCAGGATAATGTTGCAAGTTGAGAATGGGTTGTTAATACAGTTTTGGTGGGAGTCTTGAGTTTTTCTTTTTTTAAAAAAAGAATATTTTATGAACAATCCAGATTATTATTGTTCCTGTACCTACAAAATTGCAACAAGTTACAGTGCAAATTTTTAGCAGCTGTGATCAGAAGTTGCTCCAAAGACCACAAAGAAGTTTAGGAATGCAAGGGATTCTGAAGCCCCATGTTTTCTAGTCCACAGCTGATAAGGTATGCATAGAGATTGACTTGATACCAAGCCATTTCCTAAATTAGTCAGGTATGTTTTGCCTTTCAGTATTATTTCTAAGCTGGGGCAATGAACCATTCAGTTCTTATGAGTTTTCATGGTAGTACAGGAGAATAAAATTCCCAATGGTGTCCCAACTGTGATAAACATATAGTAATAAATACTCTAATTTTTTTCTTTTTATCTTTCTCTCCCTTTCTTTTCTTTTTTTTCTCAGAATTCTAACTATCACAACAACCCTGCAGTTATGCGATTGCAATTTCTCATATTCATTGGCTGGCTTCCCACTGGCAAACTTCCCACAAATCCATGTGGAAGCTGGTAGGAAGTTGGAAGTGACAAGTCACATGAGGTCCTTGTTTAATGCAATCCTCACTTAACAACTGCAACCAGGCCTTCCGTAATTGTTGTCTCTAAGTAACATGGTCATGTGATGTCATGCTTTATGTTTTTCAGTGATGGTAATCTAGTTTCAATTGCCATAGTAACCCAAGGGTTACCTATAATGCATATTATTTGTTCACTGTATTGAGCAGCATGAACTATCCAGAATCATATATAAATAATTAATATTTTACTGCTTTTAAATGCATTTGCAAATATGTGCAAACTTGAAGTGGGTCAGGATCAGTACCAATACTTACATGAAGTGGGTCATACTACTTGCAGGATCAGTACCAATACTTACATGTAGATTTTATAGAATCAGGAATGGAAAGAGATAGATTATTATTCAGTATTTGGTGGTCGATTTGTAGCTAAATAGAATTATTTCATCCAAGAATCCTGTACAGGTAGTCCTCAACTGATTGCAACAATTGAGCCCAAACTTTCTGCTAAGCAAAGGACCTGTTAAGTGAGCTTTGCTCCACTTTACAATCTTTGTTGCCACAATTGTTGTGAATCACTGCAGTTGTTACATGAATCTTGTGGCTGTTAAGCGAACCTGGCTTTCCTCGTTGACTTTGCTTATTGGCAGCCAGCTGGGAAAGCTACAAATGGTGATCACATGATCCCTGGATGGTCCAACTGTCATAAATACGTGCCAATTGCCAAGCATCCAAGTTTTGATCACATGACCATGGGGATATTACAATGGTCATAAGTGCGAAAACTGGTCATAAGTCATTTTTTCCATGCCATCATAACTTTGAATGGTCACTCAATGAATGGTTCTAAGTCAAGGACTGCCTATTTGCTAATTATTATAGGAATAATAATAATAATAATAATAATAATAATAATAATAATAATAATAATAATAAGAAGAAGAAGAAGAAGAAGAAGAAGAAGAAGAAGAAGAAGAAGAAGAAGAAGAAGAAGAAGAAGAAGAAGAAGAAGAAGAAGAAGAACAACAACAACAACAACAACAACAACAACAACAACAACAACAACAAAGTTAGAAGGGACCTTGGAGGTCTTCTAGTCCAACACCCTGCTCAGGCAGGAAACCCTACACCACTTCAGACAAATGGTTATCCAACATCTTCTTAAAAACTTCCAGTGTTGGAGCATTCACAACTTCTGGAGGCAAGCTGTTCCACTGATTAATTGTTCTAACTGTCAGGAAATTTCTCCTTAGTTCTGAGTTACTTCTCTCCTTGTTTAGTTTCCACCCATTGCTTCTTGTTCTACCCTCAGGTGCTTTGGAGAACAGCCTGACTCCCTCTTCTTTGTGGCAACCCCTGATATATTGGAATACTGCTATCATGTCTCCCCTAGTCCTTATTTTCATTAAACTAGACATACCCAGTTCCAGCAACTGTTCTTTCATATGTTTTAGCCTCCAGTCCCCTAATTATCTTTGTTGCTCTTCTCTGCACTCTTTCTAGAGTCTCAACATCCTTTTTACATCGTGGCAACCAAAACTGAATGCAGTATTCCAAGTGTGGCCTTACCAAGGCATTATAAAGTGGTATTAACACTTCGCGTGATCTTGATTCTATCCCTCTGTTAATGCAGCCTAGAACTGTGTTGGCTTTTTTGGCAGCTGCTGCACACTGCTGGCTCATATTTAAATGGTTGTCCACTAGGACTCCAAGATCCCTCTCACAGTTACTACTGTTGAGCAAGGTACCACATGTACCTGTGCATTTTGTTTTTCTTGCCTAAATGTAGAACCTTACTTTTTTCACCATTGAATTTCATTTTGTTAGATAGTGCCCAATGTTCAAGTCTGTCAAGATCCTTCTGTATCTTGAGCCTATCTTCTGGCGAGTTGGCTATTCCTGCCAGTTTGGTATCATCTGCAAATTTGATGAGTTCCCCATCTATCCCCGCATCCAAGTCATTGATGAAGATGTTGAAGAGTACTGGGCCTAAAACAGAGCCTTGGGGTACTCCACTGCATACTTCCCTCCATGTAGATGCAGTTCCATTGAGTACCACACATTGAGTGCGGTTGGTTAGCCAGTTTTGAATCCATCTGGTGGTGTTGCTGTCTAACCCACATTTTTAGACAGTGAAGTCTAGATAGTGAAGTCACAAAACATCCTAGAAGTTTTTAGTCACAGTACCCTTGTCGTGGTCAGATCATTTCCTTCTGAGGTTGGATTTCATGGCACCACTCCCCCACCGCAAGGAGGCGGGACCGATTAAGTGGTTCCGCCCCAGGCGCCTAATGGAACCCGACGGATTCCAGAGGGAACTTGGGGAAATACCTGAATCCCTGGTACACAGTTCGTCCGAGTCTCTGGTTGCGGCCTGGAATCAGGCAGCAGCAGGGGCTCTGGATCGGATTGCGCCTTTGCGGCCTCTCCGTGGAAGTGGATCCAGGAGGGCTCCTTGGTTTACCGAGGAACTCCGGGAGATGAAGCGCCACAAGAGACGCCTAGAGCGACGATGGAGATCTAGTAAAGCTGAGTCTGACCGGACACTTTTAAGAACTTTCATTAAGTCTTACTTAGTGGCGATAAGGGCGGCAAAATGTTCGCATTTTTCCGCTCTTATTGCGTCCGCTGACTCCCGCCCAGCCGCCCTGTTTAGGGTGACCCGCACCCTTCTTGCTAAGGAGGAAGGCGGAGATCCCTTGCAGGGTAGAGCTGAGGAATTTTCTCGGTTTCTGGCGGATAAAGTCATTCAGATTCGGACAGACCTGGACTCCGATTGGGCAGTACAGGCCGAGATGACTGGGGCGAGTCTTAGTCCGGTTATATGGGATAGGTTTGAACCGGTGACTCCTGAGGATGTGGACAAGGCCATAGGAGCTATGAGCTCAGCCACTTGTTTATTGGACCCGTGTCCTTCCTGGTTGGTTTCGGCCACCAGGGAGGTTTCACGCGGCTGGCTCCAGGCGTTGGTCAACGCTTCTTTGAGAGAGGGGTCCGTCCCGCAGCCCTTAAAAGCTGCGGTGGTGAGGCCCCTCCTCAAGAAGCCTTCCCTGGACCCAGCGGATTTAAAGAACTTCCGTCCAGTCTCCAACCTTCCCTTCGCGGGGAAGGTTGTTGAGAAAGTGGTGGCACTCCAGCTCCTACGACTGTTGGATGACACTGATTTTCTGGATCCCTTTCAATCTGGCTTCAGGCGCGGTTACAGTACGGAAACGGCTTTGGTCACCCTGATGGATGATCTCTGGCGAGCCCGGGATGGGGGTTATTCCTCTATCCTGGTGCTACTTGACCTCTCAGCGGCCTTCGATACCATTGACCATGGTATCCTTCTGCGTCGTCTCGGAGAGGTGGGGGTGGGCGGCACTGTTTTGCAGTGGTTCTCCTCCTTCCTCTCTGACAGGACGCAGTCGGTGTTGACAGGGGGGCAGAGGTCGAGCCCTAGGCCCCTACTATGTGGGGTGCCACAGGGCTCGGTCCTCTCGCCCATCCTGTTTAATATCTACATGAAGCCGCTGGGTGAGATCATCCGACGACACGGGGTGAGGTATCAGCAATATGCTGATGATACCCAGTTGTACATCTCCACCCCGTCTCAATTTGGGGAAGCCGTAGACGTAATGGACCGCTGCCTGGCCGATGTTAGGGTCTGGATGGGGAAGAACCGGCTAAAGCTTAACCCTGACAAGACTGAGTGGCTGTGGATATTGCCTCCTAAGGACTCGACCAACTGTCCCTCCTTGATTCTTGGGTGGGAGAAATTAGCCCCCTCAGAACGGGTCCGCAATTTGGGTGTCCTCCTAGACCCACAGCTAAAATTGGAACAACATCTTTCAGCTGTGGCTAGGGGGACCTTTGCACAAGTACGTCTTGTGCACCAATTGCGACCCTACTTGGAGAAGGAGGCACTTCTTACAGTCGCTCATGCCCTTATCACCTCACGGCTGGATTACTGCAATGCGCTCTACATGGGGCTACCCTTGAAGAGTGTCCGGCGACTGCAATTGGTGCAAAATGCAGCTGCGCGAGCTGTGGTGGGTGTACCTAGATGCACCCACGTAACACCTATCCTCCGCCAGCTGCATTGGCTGCCCATTAGTCTCCGGATCCAATTTAAGGTGTTGGTCGTTACCTTTAAAGCCCTACATGGCTCAGGGCCAGGTTATCTTCGGGACCGCATCCTGCCGCATACCTCCCTACGACCGGTTAGAGCCCACAGAGTCGGCCTCCTCCAGGTCCCGTCGACCAAACAATGTCGGCTAGCGGGACCTAGGGGGAGGGCCTTCTCTGTGGGAGCCCCCTCCCTTTGGAACCAGCTCCCTCCAGAGATCAGGACCATCCCCACCCTACTGGCCTTCCGTAAAGCAATAAAAACTTGGCTCTTCCGGCAGGCAGGGTATGAATGAAAGTTTGTTTTTTAATGGATAGTATTTTAATATGGCTCCTTTTAAAAATTGTTTTTTATGTGTTTCTATATCTGCTGTGAGCCGCCCAGAGTCCCCCGGGAGTTGGGCGGCATAGAAATTTTAATAAATAAATAAAAATAAATAAATAAATAGAAGGTATGGCAAACCACCTCTATACTTTATCTTCTTAGAATTAAAATAACATTAAGTTCAGTGGTGGGTTGCTGCTGGTTTGGACTGGTTCGCCCATACCGGTGGTGGAAATTTTCCCCCGCTCGCCGAACCGGTAGCGATGGCCAGCTGGCCACATCCCAGAACCGGTCCTCCGGTCTGAAACGGCTGACGAAGAATTCTCTGCACATGCGCAGAGGGTCATTTCCACGATGTGATGCACTTCCGACGCGATGCGAATCAGTAGGGAAGGTAAGTAGAACTCACCCTTGATTAAGTTGCTTTATATCCAGAAAAAAGAAAGCTTGTAAAATGACTGTTGAAAGATGTTGTCTCCATATATTTTCAATTGCTTTCTTTGTAATGAGAAAGAGCCGTGGTGGCGCAGTTCGAATCTCAACAGGCTCAAGGTTGACTGAGCCCTCTATCCTTCCAAGGTGGGTAAAATGAGGACCCAGATTGTTGGGGGCAATATGCTGACTCTGTAAACCGCTTAGAGAGGGCTGTAAAAGCACTGTGAAGTGATATAAAAGTCTAAGTGCTATTGCTATTGCTAATGTTTCCTGAAAATCAAGATTTATTTATTTATTTATTTATTTATTTTAGTATTCTTATATGCCGCCCTACTTCCTGGGAACAGATGTTGAGACTGAGGGATGTGAAAATTATTCCTCTTACCCTTTATCTATAAGCATATAGTCTTTCTGTTATTATTATTTTTTACCAATCTATTCTTTGGGGAGAAGAAACTTTAATTATGCCCTTCAAAAAGAGAGAAGATATTGTTATTCATAAATAACAGAAAGGAAAAATTAGTATATGAATTCAATTAGGTTGCATAAAAACCACAAAGAAGCAATGTCTGTATTTCCACAGGATAATAAGACAAAAAAAAATGGTCAGAGTCTAGGTTGTCAGTGAATCAGTAAACATGCTGGTACACTCTGCCTCATTTACTTTTGCTGTATTACTTGCCAGCTTGTTCAGCTAAAAATTGCAATATAAAAGAAAAAAGATGGGTGAGACGTTAAGGACCAGAACAAGCTTCTGATTTGGGGTTCTCATAAAGAATTTTAGCTTTCCATTCCATGCAAAAATAAAGCTAATATGTGTATAAATTTCATATTTTTATAATGAGTTTGTGTGTCATGTTTATTATTTATATTACATACATTTACTAAAGAAAAATCTGCCAGAAGTATCCTAATTTTCTTCTTTTTTAAAAAGAAAGAAGTCATGGAATCATGAATTGATGCATTTCCCTTCCATTAGGAGCCAGATTAAAGACAAGTGTAAGCCTTGGTATCCTATACGTTTAGTTCCAGACCATAGTTTATTTTATAAACATATGTCTTCGGCTGCTTCAGCTTCTAGTTATGCTAGCTGAGTAGTCATAACCAGTGGTTTTTCCACTTTTTGTATAAATACTGTTCTCTCATTTTTAACATAGTTAAAAGCATATGTTAGAGTCAGAGGTGCAAAACCACAAATGCAAAAAGGATATTTTGTATATTTCAGCTTTCTCCTGAAGAGCATTTGGCAGGAAGAAAGAAAAAGTTCTCTAGCTGATGCATGGATCTCAAAAGTTTGAACATTAGCAATGCAATACAGCTAAATGTAAAAGAGAGCTGCCTTAAAACAATATCTGTTCTTTTTTCAAATTAAGTGCATAAATAAGATTTTTAGCATACTGGCAAATGAACTCTTCCCATTATAATTTCATTAAAATAAGCATATCCTATCTTTTAACAAGAGCTGACATATGCTTACACAGATATTACACACCCTGTAACCTAATCTGCTAGCCATCTTGAAGCAATTAACTCCTTCTAATCTTCAACTAACAAAGCCCACCATGCAAAATGCCCCTGGAGACCATCAGTCTAAAGGCCTTGGTGAGCTCTCTTCCAACTGATTCTCTATTATTCAACATGTAGGAGCCGGGCGAGAGTGTTTAGAGAGCAGAGATTCATTTGAAACAACAAAGATGAATCATTCCTGATCATAAGATCTTCATTAACTCCTTATTTCTCTACTAATTAACACAAAAGGAATGACTTGTCTGCTTGACAGGCAGTGAATGACCCACAGCTCTGTGGTTAATGGGATGCAAATGACACATAATGAGGCTCTCTAGCTGCTGGCTGGGCAGTTGGCCTACCTGGTTTTCTCTGAATTCAAACAAAGATGGATTGCAAAACAATTCATCCTACATTTGAGAGTTTGAAGCAACTCGTTTCCACATTTTGTTGTGTATACACTGAAACACAGACACACACACACACATGCACTTATTCTAGTTGATGAGTTCAATAAACCTACATTAACCTAGATGTAATATGGAAACAGTGCCAAATCCTGGCATTGTGCAGAATCTGTGTGTGTGTGTGTGTGAATAATCACTTAGTGAAGGACGGAGGCAATTTTTATATGTGACATATCAATAAATAAAATTATTTGTATATATGATATGCATATATATTCCAGTTCTATTAAATGTAATGACCCAAATATCTTTTTGTAAACATATATCTTAAAATTTTAGGTCAGTTAATAGTGAAAATGTTTTTGATTTTTTTAAGTACTCTGTCCATGAACTGAAATCTTCTCTATATAATTTAAAACAACTAAGCAACAAGGAGCGTTCTTTTTAAGTAATGTTTGAGAATTTAGGAGGCCAGCAGAAAGCTCTAAAGAGCATCCAAATGTCTTTGGTATATGAAAACTTTTTTTTATTTTCAGGTTTTATTGATAAAACATATAGTATTGACTATAGTATTGACTATCATTCTGTGCAACATACACATCTCATTTTCTTTTACTATGGACTGTTTCTAAAAATCCCATGCACATATGGGTATTTCTCCAGACTGGGAAATAATTCTTGTCAGTCAGTAACACTTTTTGAGAAAAAATAAGACCCTAGAATAAGAGAGACAGTTTTATAATAATAATGGTTTCTTTATAATATGCTTTTTATGCACTATATCTACATTAGAGTGATGTTTTAAAAATCTTAAAGAATAACATTACTAGCACTTTTCCGCACTATTTATCAAACATGGACCTGCATTTCTTTTTTTTTATTCAAAAAGTTTTATTAGTTGACTTGCATTTCTAATAACAGCTTTTCAAATACGATAAAGTAAAATTATTGTTTTGACGTTTTTCTGCTGTGTTGTGATTTTATTTAAAAGCACTAAAATAATTTTCAGTAGTCTTTAAAGATATTGCTTTCCACATATGAAGAAATTGAAATTTAAAATTCTGAATGCAAATTCTGGCAATATTTTTCTTTACCATAAACATTTTTAAAAAGAGGTGGGGTTTTTTAGGGTTGCAGATATATGGATAAGACAGATTTATTAATTTTATATATATATATTTATTTTATTTATTCGAAGTTCTTCTATGCCGCCCTACTCCCTCAGGACTCAGGGCGGCGTACAACATTTTAGGGAACATCAAATAAATGTTAAAAACAGTTTAAAACAATTTTAAAACAACAAACATATCATATATACATGGGGGAGACGTCAGATGGAAGATCGTCTCATCCTGTCCTATTTCATAGAATCTAAATGTTGATAGTAATGTAACATTAACCATTAAAAAGTCATGCCATACTAATCTTATATCCCCCCCCCTTTTTTTTACTAAATTAATAGCTAAAGAGATTAAAAGAATGCCAGGAATATAAGTATACCTTGACCTCAACAAAACATTCAGCAGAATCTTTCCTGATATCCTCGTTAAGAAAATGATTGATTGACTGATTTAACAAAATGTATATGGCCGACCAACTCACTCTCAGTGACTCTAGGCAGCTTACACATGAAAAAAACTTCAATATAAAAACAATAAAAGATAAAATGTTAACAGTGAAAAAGATGGAAATAAAGATGTACTGTGCAAAAAAAAAAAGAAATTTGGAATTTGCAAGTAAGCTGGTTGACATACAAACTGCATAAAGAAAAGGAAAAGAATGTGATATTGAAAGTTACAAGAAGGGAATACCGCAACAACAGATAACTCAAATATGCAAAATATGTTTTATCAATATTGTACTACTTTATACAAAGATCAAGAAATTTCCTTGGAGAAAGTAGATGAATATTTGCATAAATAGAATTTACCAAATGAGAGAATCAGAGACAAATTTTGAATGAACCTAGATATAACAAAAAGACAGCTGTGAGAAGTTGTCAAAGACTAAAATAGGAAAGGTACCTGATCCAGATGGATTGCTGGCCTCTTACTATAATGTTCTGAGAATGAACTTTGACAACTTTTACAACAATCAATGAATATTATTCTACACAATGGAAAGATTCCTGATAGTTGGAAAGAGCTTAATACAGAATTAACATACTTAAAGAGGGACAAGATCTGAGTTAAGAAGAAATTATTGACCAATTTATTTTTTAATTGAATAACAAGTATAAACTGTCTAAGAAGATGGCAGAAAAACTGAAGATAATTTTTACAGGACTTTATTCATGAAAATCAATGCAGGTTTTTATGAAAAAACAATAATATTAGGAGCAACATAATGAAAAACAAACTGCATTGATACAGGTAGTCCTCAACTTATGACCACAATGGAACCCAAAATTTATGTTGCTAAGCAAGACAGGTGTTAAGTGAGTGTTGCCCCATTTTATGAACTTTTTTGCTGCAGTTGTTAAGTTTAACAGTAACAGAGTTGGAAGGGACCTTGGAGGTCATCTAGTCCAACCCCCTGCTCATGCAGGAGATCTATACTAGGGATTTGAACCGCTAACACAAAAAGTGGTAGCATGATCCTGGGATACTACAACTGTCATAAATAGGAACCAGTTGTCAAGCAGACGAAAGCTGGTCACATGACCACGAGGATGCTGCAATGGTTTTAAGTGTGAAAAATGGTTATGTCAGTTTTTTCAGTGTCTTTAAAACTTTGAATAGTCATTAAATGAAAGGTTGTTAAGTTGAGGACTACCTACGGTATATTCTTAGATGCAGAGAAGGCTTCTGACAATTTGAATTGGATTTTTTTGTTTAGTGTTCTGGAATACTGTATATGAAACCTTGGAGACAAGTTTATTAAATGGATAAGATTTATTTATATTACCCAGAAAGCACAAACCATTGTTAATGGACAACTAACAATATTTAATGAGATTCAAAAAGAGAGAAGACAAGGATATCTGCTGTCTTCACTTTTGTTCTTGAGCTACTGAATAGAGAGATAAGACAAGATGAGAGAATCATTGGAGTTAAGATTAAAAAGAAATGTATAGGTTAAAGTTTTGTGGATGATTTGGTATTAGTTTTGGAAGAGCCATTGGAGGAAGTAGAAACTTTAATGGGAAAATTAAATGACTTGATATTTTAGCAGGTCTTAAGAGTAATAATCAGAAGACAAAAATGTTAACAAAAATATGAAATTAGAAAATAAAATAGAACTGATGGAGAGAATTGGTTTTAAGATTGAGAAAAATATAAAATACTTGAGAATTACTGTGACAAAAATTGAAATGTACGCTATTTTAAAATAACTATGTTAAGATATGGAATGAAATTAAGAGGGAAATGTTTCAATGGGAGAAATTAAAATTGTCACTTTTGGGGAGAATCTATGTAATAAAAATGTTTTGTCAATGTTTGATAATAACAATTTTTGATAAGTGAAGTACCATTTGAAGAATAGTAAAATATATTTAATCTAAATTTATACGACAAAGGAAAAATGAATTAAATATAGTTACAAGATGGAAAATCATCAAGAGATATTTGTTTTGTTTTCTCTTATTACAGAGGGTGGTGACATAATCAAGTGACTAAAATTATAGGGAGATAGATTCAAGTTAGCTGTTGGAAAGAATTGTCATACAGAAAGCATGATCAACTAGTGCTGCCTTATGATATAGTACATTTTCCTTTACTGGACACCATCATGCAGAGGTTCACAAGAGATGTGACTGAAAAACTTTAGTAAATCCTGAACCAAGCATTGATTGGACTGGATGAATTCTGAGATCATTGCTATGATTCCATAAAGTAAATATAAAAATGGTAAGATAAAATTTAACAAGCTTTTTTATAGATGGCTAATAGATAAAAAAATATTTTAGAAAAATGAAGCCAATGTGTAGAAATTATTATAGATGAGAATAGTTCAAGGGCCCAGATAGAAGAAAAGGTTTATGGGAACTGAAAATAAGTCAGTATTAGAACTAATGAGGTTTTGTCCCAATTTGGAAACAAGCAAAAGGTTTTTAAAAAGCCAAATTTTATTGTTTCACATTTATGTGATGAGGACTACACATCACTGGTGTGTTTTAATAAATTTTCTGATCATAGATTTGTTAGACATTAGTCTTAAGTAGCTAAAGAGATAGGTGGAAGCAGTTGATTTGTATTGTTATATAATGATTCCTATTTTGTGATTGAAGAATTCTGGGATTTGAATTTCAGCTTCTTCTGTATTCTGTTGAGAACGAGTAAAAACTTTTGTGTTCAACCCAGTAGAAATTTTTTTCTTCAATATTAAGGAATGGATAAATTGTTAATATTTATCCATTCTTCTTCATATGAACTTTCCTAAATGAGAAACTTTGATTGGTTGAAGGATAAGATAAATGCTGCAGAAAAAAAGCATTTATTGCAATCAGAGGATTACAAAAGACCCCTGGAATGTATAGTGTGAATAAAAGGCAAAAGTTAGTTAATATTCAGATAATAGTACTGAGGTTAAAATAATTGGATACAATCAAGAGAATAAAAATATCCAGTGCTATATAGGTAGTCCTTGACTTAGGACCATTTGTTCAGCAACATTCAAAGATATGATAATGCTGAAAAATTGGATTTACACCTGTGGCCAAAATTATTGTTGTTGCAGCTTCCCCATGCTCAAAATCCAGGCTGTAATCCACAGTTACAATTTACAACTGCAAGGGTGCTTAAACCTGCCTATCTCCTCCTCCCATCTATACCCTTTTGCCCACCTGTGTCCTGTCTTATAATGCTCATTGGAGAAGCCAGGTCCAAAAGGGAGACAGCAAAAGAAGTGAAAAGGAGATAGTAAAGGCAGCAAGATACATTTGCTTCAGCCATAGCGGCTGGGCACAACTCTCACAAAATGAAAAAAGAGGCTGAAAAGTCCAATGCCACACATTGGGAGGGAGTGTTTCAGGATTTCTGATAATTGGATTATAGGAGTGTGCATGTGAAGCAAATCTAAGTCATTTTGTACTTTGTTGTTTCTGAGTAAACTGGATTGCATTTCAGGCTTACATTAATTGAATGCAAATGAATCCCTATTGCTGAAGAAAAATGTTTATTATTATTGGTTAATAAGAACAAAAGAAAGTGGGCAACATATACTATATTAAAGAATACATTTTTATCATATATTTTGATCCCTAGAAAAATAACTCTGCAATGTTAAGAATCCATGTTTATTCTCTGGACTAAGGGCTCATACTATCGAATACCTCCATTTTAAATTTAAATGTTACTGTACAGTTGTCTGGTCAAATTTCATTCGACTCATGAGTTACACTTCAAAACATGGCATAGACAGGGTTAACTCTGCCTCATTTATTTCTCTCCCTCTCTCTGTTGTGTGTCTGCATGTATATGTATCGATGCACAAGTGTGCAAAAGGATGTACGATTCTTCTGGACGATTCCTCCCGAGGCATTTGAGGGATTAATGAAATGAAATTGTTTTCTGGACTTGCAGCACTTTTTTATCATTAAAATCCATAATGTCCCACAGAAGTGAATATTGAAGCCATTTATTCAGCAGTCTCTCATTAATAGTTGGCCTTTGGGAAAATGTACCTTGATATAAGCAGGAATGATATTGTGCTGAACTCAACCACAGAAAAATTAGGGCAATTTGGTGTCACTTGGAACATCATGACTCCATGAATAGCAAATCTGAATGTTATCAATGAAACATCTGCTTTTCATGCTGTTATTTATATATACAAAACCATGGATAAATATATAGAGAACAAATTCACGGAATCATCAGTTTTCCAGATAATCTTTGGGTTAAGTACATTCCCACATTAAACTGATAATTATCCCTCTCTTAGCTTCCTTTATCCCCAGATACCACACAATCTGGCTTTGGCTTCATGTATTATTTATGGAGCCAAATTAATATGCAGATTCAGAAAAACTAAAAAACTCATAATTATTCATAAACGGCTTTAAGGTTACTTAGTACATATTTATGAAACCTTTATGTTTGGCTAAGAAGTGTGCTTGCAAGTATGATGGGAGGATATTGGGTGAGGTTAATTACAGGTATGAAGAGTCATCAAGAAACAATCAAACTCTGAATGAAAATATTTGTCAGAATTTCTGATTTATATTTAAGAGAAACGAAGAACATCAATACTCTTACAAATATATTCAAGAATGGTTTGGCAAGGAGATTTGTATGTATAATAAAAACAACCAATGAGGGGGAAAAGATCTGGTTAGTTAACTTTGATTACAAAGGAAACATAGGATAGGCATTTATTCTATTTTTTGATGTTCTACACTGTCATTCTGTTGCCTTAAGCAAAGGCATTGAAACTTAGGAAAGTTTCAGTTATGTGCTTAGAACCACAGCCATGGTTTGTACCGTATAAGGAAAGCATTTGCACAGTACATGTTATCAAGAAATTTCGTATTGCATGAATCACATAGAAACCATGTCCAGGTCTTCTAGGTACTGTCCCTTTCTTTGACCCTTAAGTCAGTGGTGTGATCGTCTTCTGAGAAGTTTCAAAGGCAAAAAAGGACACCTGACTTACATATATGTATCCATATATGTATCCATATATGTGCATTGGAAAAGAAAGCAGACACAATTCACTAGAATTGTAGAAAAGAATAGCAAAAACAGATCATGTGAAACCCATCACTGCATTTTGTGGATGACTATTTCCCACCATATCCAACGCAGTTTATCCTATAAGAAAAACTCATTGTGTTATGTGTGGTAGGAAACACACAACTACCAAATCTGGTGAAGGGATTTTGCCTTACTGTTTCTGCTGTGAAAAGGCCATTACTTCAGTAGATTTTGAACAATGGGTCATAGTTGCCAAACTGTACTCTCTTTCTGCTTGCCTACATTTATATAGAAATAATGAATAACATATTGGACCAAAGAATGAAAACTGATTGCACAAGGAAAATGCAAAAAACAATGTTGTTTTTGAGCATCTGATTTCATTACTGAAATATTTCTGGCATGGGCAAATATGAATTCATATTTTTAAAAATGCTACACTGAGGAAAGGTGTTTGCTTTCATAGTTCATTTGCTTATTTAAATCTTTTTACTATGCTAAGCAGTTTTCCTAGTTCATCAAATCAAAATCTATTCTCACTTTGTTATTGCTCCAAATAAACAGTATAAAGAGTGACACATTACATTAGAACTGGCGTCTGAGTTTGCTTACTTTTCTTTCACTCTTTCTTTTTCCTCTTTTAGACTGTAAGCACAAGGACTATTACGGTATTTTATTAGTTTTGTATAAGCTGTACTGGGAGACTTTCTGATGAATTCAGTAATTTGATAGAATATTATAACAGACAGTGACTGGGAGAGTATTTTACATCAGACCTTATATCAGATCATCTAAAGATGCCTCTTTATTCCAGGTATTTAATCAGGATATTCAATTGCTGCATCTCAAATATGTCATAATCATATCATTGGAAGACAAAGAGTATTTCAAAGTATTGCATAATTCTGACTGCACAATAGAATCAGACATTTAGATTACAACACGATGTTGCTAAATGTTGAGTTATGATACCTGAGACCCAAACCATCTTTGGGGAAAGGAATGCAGATGCAGTCAATGATTATAAAGTTAATTCTCCTTCCTAGTGCAAAGTTATCCCTGTTAGAAGTTGCCCATGTCCAATGGAAATATATTTCCATTGGAATCAATCAAAAATCTAAATTTCTAGATTTAACTCCTGTATAAATAACAAAGGCCCGAATTGTGAGGAATACTTGTTTCATAATAAAGTAGCTCTTATTCAAGAGATAACAACACTCCTTCTTTGTTTTAAGATTCTTATAAGGCTCCATTTTGTAAAATAAGCACATGCCATATGAAATAATTGTAGAAAGATTGAGAACTGAAGGACAGATCAACGAGATATAAAGTTTTTAAAAATCCACAAAATTTCTAAATAGAAGAGGAAAAAGAACCAGTCAAAATCTTCTGAGTTTCCATTAATAGTAGAGAGAAGTGACTTTGCCTTCCTTATTTTTAATATATTTAGTTTAACAACAAAATGAGAATTCAAACAGGTCCCCAAAACATGTAGATGTGCTCGGGTTGTATAAAACTGAAGAATTGGGCAAATTCAGAAATTATCGACACATTAATAACCATAACATTGCATATAATAGAAATAACCTCAGTTAAAAGAACACTGTGATTAGATTCACACAGTGCTTCAAAATATTAACCATAATTTATAAGCACAATGGCTGGGGTTAGCCCAAACCAAAAAATAAATAAATAAATTTGTATTTAGATGGTTTGTGAATAATTGAATTTGTTCAGAAGTAAAATATTTGTTAAAAATATATGTCATAGGCACTGAAAATGTATCCTGACGTTCCATGGAAAGAAAAGCTAAATAATGTCTTTGCCTTTCAATTTCTCTATAACTTGACATTATAAGCTCAAACCACAGAATATGTAAACTATACCAACAATATCATTTTAAGTTCAAGTCCACTGGATAGGATTTCAAAATGCCAATCAGTATTAGTTTCATTTCTCTTTTTTAAGTGTTTTTTGTTTTAATCTAGCAAAATATCATAATTATTTTGGCATATAAAAAGATTGTAATAGATTGTTATTTATCTTTGTTAAATGCCAAAGAACAAATTCATGGTGGAATCATGCCCATGTTGCTCATCCAGAAAAGAATGTATGCAAATATAACCAAACTCAGTATTTGTATCTATTGAGAGAGCCCTGTGGGAATTAATCCCTTCAATGATATCTTCACTGTTATAAATCTTCAGACCTGCTCAGTCAAAGTATGTGATATCTATATATTGATAATGCCAGTGGCAATAGCTGATGCACACACAATTATAATTAAGGACTCTAGGTATCTTTGTCTAAATACAGGTAGTCCTTGACTTACAACAGTTCATTTAGTGACCATTCAAAGTGACAATGGCATTGAAAAAAGTGACTTATGACTGTTTTTCACTCTTATGATGGTTACAATATCCCCATGATCACGTGATCAAAATAGCAATAGCAATAGCACTTAGACTTATATACCGCTTCATAGTGCTTTACAGCCCTCTCTAAGCGGTTTACAGAGTTCAGCATATTGCCCCCAACAATCTGGGTCCTCATTTTACTGACCTCAGAAGGATGGAAGGCTGAGTCAACCTTGAGCCGGTGAATTTGAACAGCTGAACTGCTGAACTAGCAGTCAGCTGAAGTAGGTTGCAGTGCTGCACTTTAACCACTGCGCCACCTCGGCTCCTATCAAATTTAGGATGCTTGGCAACTGGTTCATATTTATAACTGTTACAGTATCCCAAGATCATGTGATCACATTTTGCAACCTTCTGACAAGCAAAGCCAATGGGGAAGCCAGGGAATTCACTTAACAACTGTGTTACTAACTTAACAACTGCAATGATTCACTTAACCACTGTGACAAGAAAGGTCATAAAATGGGGCAAAACTTACTTAACTAATGTCTTATTTAGCAACATAAATTTTGGGCTCAATTGTGGTCATAAGTTGAGGATCCGGATCCTAGTTCATTTGTGCAGTCTACACTTTGAACATTTAGTTTTTACAATAAGAGAAAATCAGATAGTATTCAGGAAAGAGAAGTATATTGTAGCAATTATTTAAGATTCTTCAGTGGAACATCATGGACTATAAATGATATAAACTCAGAGAAAAACATATGCTGGGACATTGGCTATTCATATTATGCTTTGTGAACCTCCTAATGTTTTCCTGTTTTGAAGAGTGAAGAAACAAGCAGATGGCTGTTTATCCTAATCTAGCAAGCCAGAATTTAATATGCTAACTTCAGATTGCAATAGGAGTTTTTATGATTTTGTGCCACTGTTAAAACTTAAAACTGTTTGAGTAAAATGACCTATACATCATTTAAAATAAACGATATGAGATAATGGCATTATTATGCTGTTAAAATATGTATGAACTAGTTGATGCGAAACATTATTTTCTTTCATTACTATGTCTTACATTTGCTAAGGCTATGATACAGCATGAAGAATTGGGCTTCCTAAACATTAGATCATAATTGCTTGCACTTTTATTTTTGTTTTCCATGCAATTGCTTGGAAATATGCAGCACATCAGAGGGCTGAAGGCTGCCAAAGGAGAACTGAAAATGCTATTCTATATTATATGACATTCTGATCCATACATTAATATATTAGCACAAAATAAAGAAGCATTTATGATTCAATAGCTTGGGCATGTGCTTAAGTTATTTCCACTGAAAACGGTGGGACTGGGAAAGCTTAATTTTCCCTTCGTTGTATCTAAGAAATTAACAAATCATTACCAAATTGACAGTTGGGGCAAAAACTACATGTGACAATTAAATGCACCTTTTTCATTAAACAGACAAGATTTTTAAAATGCAAATTTTATCAGCTGAGGGTGGCCAGCTGGAGCAGAAGAATAATTTAACTGTTTCCTCTCTTTCTCCCTTGGAAATAATAATAATAATAATAATAATAATAATAATAATAATAATAATAATAATAATAATAATAATAATAATAATAATAATAATAATAATAATAATAATAATAATAATAATAATAATAATAATAATAATTTAAAAAAACGAAAATCAAGGTTTAAATCTGGGAAAGAAACACAAATCCCCTTATCTGGTTTTATTCTATTAATAGGGGGAGAGGGGAACAGAGCTGCCTGGGCTGGTTCCGAATAGGCCATGGCAGGATAGTGGGCTGCCCACTAAAGGGTTCCATTAAGGGAACCCTTAATTTAGATCATAAATAGATAGGCTAAGCCTGTCAAATTCCTTTCTTCAAGACAAATTGTTTTCTGGCATATAAATATGCATTCATTCCTACTGACTTCCATCTTTAGTTTTAGGGGTGATTCTGATGAAGAAAATGTAAATGAAGAAATTGAATTGAAGCAAAAATATTAAAGATTTTGAAAATAAATCAATAAAAGTAGAGACAAAGACATATCCAAAAAAAACACCCCTTCTTGGTATTGTTTTATCTCTGATATTTTAGAGTCAGAGACCTGACAATTTTACAAAGACTCTTACAATCAACTTTAAAAATCTAATATAATAGAGTCTGGAGTTTTTCGCAAACATTATCAATGTTTTTGAGTTCACAATCAAGCCTTTGACTGTTGACTCAGAGCATCTACTCTGGTTCATGCTGATGGCTATGTTTACACTTTGGAATCTATTATGCATAGGAAAAAAATTAAGGATTAACTCCAACCTAGGTGCCACATATTTTCATGCAAAACTAAACAATAGGGTTATTTATTCATTTAATCATATAAATCAATTCCATATATTTGCCATCAGCACTACACCTAACAGCCCTGATTCTCTCTAAGGTCAAAATCAATATCATATTTCTCCAGACAGATTCTAGCTTTCATTGTTAACATGGCTAGCCTGGTTGGCATTCCATCAGCCTTAAGCTCACATACCAGGTTCTATGCATCCAGCATTATCTTTTCACATGGGTCATCTATTATATAACAGCTGAATCAAGATGAAAGGCTAAAACATTAGTCCTAGAAGACATACACTTCAAAGGATGGGCCTTTATAAGAAAAAGGCTTGATTTATTAATTGTTGCAGGGGAGGACTGGATTCACAGGTGTTCTTTGTAAATCTTTGTAAACTTTGCTCTCAAACTGGTATCTAAATCCTATCCAAGATACAAATGTGGGGACTCAACTCATATATTTTACACATGTCTTTTTTTTAGCTTATCAGATAAGTTAATACAATCTTTAAAAGCCCATAATAAAACCACTATTACATAATAATTAGATTGGAAGATCCATGATGTTATAGAAATAAATTCATGCAAAAATATAACAACAGTAATAAATGCCATAGACCAGGGGTGTCAAACTCAATTTCATTGAAGGCCGCATCAGGGCTGTGTTTGACCTCAGGGGCCCGGGGTGGGCATGGCCAGGGTGGGCATGGCCAGCATGACGTCATTCATGTCGGGGGGCGCCTGTGGTGGCCTGAGCACTCTGCCAGCGAAAACGGGCTCCCGAACACCATTTCAGCTGCGACGGCCTCTTGCAACCCTCTGCCAGTGAAAACAGAGCTTGGGAGTGCCGCCCGCAGCCCTCCCAAGCTAAGTTTTTATTGGCAGAGGCATTGCGGGCCGGTCCTTCACTGTTTCCAGGGTGGCTCTGCAGGCCAGATCTAAGCACCCTGCAGGCCAGATCCAGCCCCCGGGCTTTGAGTTTGACACCCTTGCTATAGACTTTTGGTGATTAGCCCTTACATTCAGAAATACTTGATTCATTGCTATTTCTCATGATTTTCTCTGATCAAATAGGCAAGTACCTAGAAAAATAGCATTGAATCAAGTATTTCTGAATGTAAGGGCTAATCACAAAAACTCTTTCTTATTTTCCTTTGGTAATCTGTTGCCTTATATTCTCACTTTTATCATTTAGGACTAATCCAAAACATTGGTGAGATGGAGAACTCATCTATACTCAGTTCACTGACCCACAGCGGTTTCCTCTTATCTCTTCTTGCCTTTCACTTCTCTCTTACACCATTACAGCTGCCCACCTTTCCCTAGGACAACTATTGCCAACTGCATAAAAACAAGAAAATAGATTGGATGACAGTGACATTACATCTTGGTGACAGTGTTCTGCATACATAGGAAAACTGAAATGAAGACTGGCCAGCCAAAACTCTCCTGATAGGACCATCTTGTGTTTAAGCAACAATGTGAGCTGCTTTTACACGACTAATATTAATTTGTCAAAATGCACTTCATTCACAGTAAAGATCCCAATGCAACCTCAATCAATCACAATAGCAGCATGTCTTGATGATGATCAAGTGGTCATTCATAACATGTATTGTTTGTGTGTGAGAGAGAGAAAGAAGAAAGATGAAGAGAGGGAGAGAGAGGAGATGATCTTTCCTTCTACAACAGGAGTGTCAAACTCGCGGCCCACAGGCCAGATGGGTCACGGACTGGCCCCGCCCCCATCCTGTTTAGCAAAGGGGGGGAAGTCCCAATATGTCACTTGACGCCGCCGTGATTATGCGCGTTTGACACCCCTGCTCTACAACTACATTCTAACAGGGACAAGGCACTAGAAACTAAAGCTTCCAAAATTTAAACTCAGCTTCCAAACTAAATGCAAATCAACTTATGATGTGAATGCACTGCAATGAACAAAAAAGGAAGAATTTTAAGAATTGGAAATGTGGAATAAGGTGAGTTGATTCGTAGAATTAAATTTATTGCAGTGATAAGAAATAATGATGGTAGATAAATCAAAAACTGTACACACTTAGAAAAAAGTTCTACTGCAAGCAATGGGATGTGCTTACTAACTGAATGTAGTTTGGAATCGGAAGGCTTTGGGAAAGTCCCTAAGGAATGTTTCATTTCAATTGAACCTTTGGCAAAGCACCTTCTTCTCATTGATACTTCAACAGAAGCCATGGAGGAACATCTTCAAGGACCAAAGCACCATTGCTTTGCATAATCATAGGGATTATTGAACTGGATACCACATGTAGATCCTGTTAGCAGAGCCTCAATGCAAAATAAAACCATATAAATGTAGTTCTTTCTGTTCACTTGTCAGCAGTTCTAAGTCTAAAGTAAATTTAGAATCAATGTTGACAGATAAGGAATACACAGTTTCACTAGAGAATCATTGCTGTGCGGCTGTTGCAATTTTGTCCAAAGAATGACATTAAAGTTCATTGACAGCTCCAAATTATAACTTTCTTTCCTAAAGTCTTTTGTTCTCAGATCTGAAATAAGGAATCAAACAGGTGCAAGATGGAGTCTCCACCATTACTCAGAATATGATGCCTATAATAAATAACTCCTCATGCAAAACAATTTTAAAAATGATCCTGAGAGTTGTTTGGAAGAAATAATAACATATATCCCATCTCTACAACTGAAAGCTTTTTGAGAGGATAAAGAAAATTTATTTTTCCCTGACTATTCTTGTGACATATGGTAAACCATTGTTAAATTAGTTGATAGGACTCACATTTTATCTCCTCAGTTTTGTAGAAGTTTAAGAAACTGAGACACAAAAATACTGAATTAATCCATAATATTTATTTCCCAGTAGAAATGAACTGCTTCTTAGCAGTTACTTCTTTTTAATCTTAGATATGATCAATATATACATAATTTATTCAGACATCATGCTAAAAAAACGAGAATTATTCTGTCAAGGCTGAGCAAGGGAATTGTTGAAATCTTACATTCTCTGTGGGAATAATTTGCTTAATCTGAAATGGCAGTTCTCTATTATTTATTTATTTTTTTAAAAAGTGGAAAGAGGATGTCTACATGGAATTCCTTTTATCTAATCCTGATTCATAGTTTCAGGAGCATATATATTCTGAGTACTAAAAGTGTCGTGCTTTTGTTCCTGCCCACAAATTTCCTGTCCTTTTGAAATATTTTTGTATTTTTTAAAAAATTAAAAAGTGAATGTGAAGTTAGCAGACTGCAAAGCAAATCATTAGCTTTAAGGATGATCTGTATAGCAAACAGTATCTCTGGATTCCACACAAACATTCTTAAAAAATAAAAGTTGGGTGTTGGAAATTATTTATATTTTATATGTATGGTTTTTAATCAACCACCCCTACCAAGGCAGCTCTCTTCAGAGAGGGTCCCTAACATACTCTAATGTTCCAATTCCAAATATACTCAGTGGCCTAAAACATATGTCCCAAAACATATGCTATTGAATATTCAGTTTCACAAACATCATTTTGTACTTTTGGAATCACAATCAGCATCTTTGAGACTGTTATATTAGAAGGGAAATAAATACAGCTTCAAGGACTTCCTAAAATAATAAGAGGGAAGGCCAATCAATACATTCTGAAATTATAATCTGAGATATTCATATGGGTAATTTGTGGGTTGAAAGCATACAGTGCCATGATAAAATTTATAGAGTTGGGAATCTAAATATGATTGTTAACTTCACCAAGATCAGTTGTGGTGCATGTGGTGTGACCTACAGACTATCATTCTAAGAATTTTCAAAAAAAACCTGAAAAGACAAACCCTAACCCTAACAATGTCCCCTTTTGCAAAACAGAAGAAGACAAAAGAGAATCAGTTATATCTGACTTTATATTAATCAGCAGGGAAAACATTGATGACTATATAATGGTGGACTTCATAATTATAAGGGAAATAAAGCTGTTGGCAACATTTGTATGACCTTCTCCAGGCATGGCTATTCGTGGTTAATAATTGCATAGGACATTACTTGGAAATATCAAGGTTGTAGGCTAGAATAGAATAAAATAGAATAACAGAGATGGAAGGGACCTTGGAGGGTCCAACCCCCTGCTTAGGCAGGAAACGCTACACCACTTCAGAGAAATGGTTATCCAACATCTTCTTAAAAACTTCCAGTGTTGGAGCATTCACAACTTCTGGAGGCAAGCTGTTCCACTGATTAATTGTTCTAACTGTCAGGAAATTTCTCCTTAGTTCTAAGTTGCTTCTCTCCTTGATTAGTTTCCACCCATTGCTTCTTGTCCTGCCCTCAGGTGCTTTGGAGAATAGTTTGACTCCCTCTTCTTTGTGGCAACCCTGAGATATTGGAACACTGCTATCATGTCTCCCCTAGTCCTTATTTTCATTAAACTAGACATACCCAGTTCCTTCATATGTTTTCACCTCCAGTCCCCTAATCATCTTTGTTGCTCTTCTCTGCACTCTTTCTAGAGTCTCAGCATCCTTTTTATATTGTGGCGACCAAAACTGAATGCAGTATTCCAGGTGTGGCCTTACCAAGGGATTATAAAGTGGTATTAACACCTCACATGATCTTGATTCTATCCCTCTGTTAATGCAGCCTAGAACTGTGTTGGCTTTTTTGGCAGCTGCTGCAAACTGCTGGCTCATATTTAAATGGTTGTCCACTAGGACTCCTAGATCCCTCTCACAGTTACTACTGTTGAGCAAGGTACCACATATACTGTACCTGTGCATTTTGTTTTTCTTGCCTAAATGTAGAACCTTACTTTTTTCACCATTGAATTTCATTTTGTTAGATAGTGCCCAATGTTCAAGTCTGTCAAGATCCTTCTGTATCTTGAGCCTATCTTCTGGAGTGTTGGCTATTCCTGCCAGTTTGGTGTCATCTGCAAATTTGATGAGTTCTCCATCTATCCCCTCGTCCAAGTCATTGATGAAGATGTTGAAGAGTACTGGGCCTAAAACAGAGCCTTGGGGTATTCCACTGCATACTTCCCTCCATGTAGATGCAGTTTCATTGAGTACTACACGTTGAGTGCAGTTCGTCAGCCAGTTTTGAATCCATCTGGTGGTGTTGCTGTCTAACCCACATTTTTAGACAGAAGTCTAGATAGTGAAGTCACAAAACATCCTAGAAGGTATGGCAAACCACCTCTATATTCTTATCAAGAAAACCCAACGATGTGCTTATTAAGTCACCAGGAGTTGAGCTTGATTTGGGGGAGACTTAAAATGAAAGCTGAACATAATTGAATGCCTGTCTTGGTCTTCAAGAAAACAGATTTTAATAAGCCCCAAACTATGATAAGTAGGATTCCATTATAGAGAAGCTAATGGAAAAGGAATCCAAGATGGATGAGTGTTCCTAAAAAAAGCACAATGACAAACAAATCCAAAAGGGGGAAAAAGGAAGATGCAGAACAGGCCAGGCTCACTGAACAAAAGCTTACTAAAAATCTAAGAATCCACAAGGACACATATAAAATGTGGAAGAAGGCCAAGTCAGAAAGCTACATACAGGCACCCTGGATTTGTACAGAAGAAAACATAAATGCTGAGGTTAGTGAAGGAAACTGAGTACTGTAGAAGAGCTTTAGCTATATTCAAAATAAATGGAAAAGAGTGAGAAAAATAAGTAGTGAGAAGGAGGAGGAGGAGACAGAATGAATGATCCCATGCCTATTTTAGATCAGCCTTCTCTGAAAAAAGGAAATATGTTCCACTAGGTAATTATGAAGAATTGAAGAGCTTGATAGAAACAGATACAAATATCTGCTGACTTTGAATGACCTTGGCTTTCAACCTAAGGTACTGAAGAAAATTGCTGAAGGAAGGTTGAACATCTTTCATTATTTCAAAGAAATCCTAGGAATGAGATGAAGTATCACCTGACTGTGGAGAGACAAATGTAGTCAATCTGTATTTGCAAAATTAGCTGGGAAACAAAATGGAAAAAGATAGGTTAGAGACCTGTCAAATGTTTATCAGAGATTTGTTCATTGGACAAGAAATTGATTCTTACAAAAAAAATAGAGGGCAATTAAAAAACATGCTGATGGAAGATGAAGTAGGTAGATACTGTCATCAGTAACACAGTCAGAAGCGTACAAGAATTTAAGGAACTATTATTAACAGAAAATGGTTTCCATCAAGTACCAAAGAGACAGAATGACTGAATATCAACAAAAAAAGGGCCAGCTCTAGCAGTTGGAAAATGTTCTTTCAGGAATTTTTCTTAGAACATTAAAGACCATTTTCAAATATTCCCCGCCCACGTAATGGTTTGTAAACCAACCAAGTAATTTCCCCCCCTAATAGCAATAGCACTTTAGCAATAGCACTTTACTTATATACCGCTTCATAGTGCTTTACAGCCCTCTCTAAGCGGTTTACAGAGTCAGCATATTGCCCCCAACAATCTGGGTCCTCATTAATGTACGGTATATTGCAGGAAGTCCATGAAATGACTTAATAAGGAAACCTTCCACTCTACAGATAGGTCTCATTTAATGATGGCCTTATTTAGCAACCATTCGAAATTAAGACAGTACTGAAAAAGGAACTTTATGATCAGTCCTTGCACTTACGACTTTCACAGCATCCTGTAGTCATAACATTGCTATTTGCAGTTTCAGAGCCAGCTTCCAACCAGTAGAGTCAATGGAAAAGCTGGCAGTAAAATCTCAAGTTGTGGTCATGTGATGTCTCACTTAACGATTTGTGATTAGCTTAATAATTGAAGGGAAGTGATATAGTAATTCCTTGCAGTCACATGATATTCCCTTAGCAACTGAATTGCTTAGTAGCAGATTGTGGCCATTGAACAAGGACTAGCTGTAATATATTCTTACAACGTAGTAAATCCAAATAAATACACATTTTCTTATTATTATCTTAGAATGTTGTTGAGGCATATGTAGACATTTTCCCAGCTAAAATCAAGAATATTTTGATTTTCACGCCAATAAATATTAGCTATCAAAAAGTATCCTGGCAAATAAAAAAGATGGGTAGATCCGGCTCCTTAGAGCTGGCTAAAGTGCTGACCAGATTTTTAAAAAGTGATCATCTATGAATATCAGCAATGAGCTATGATTGAATCTTGGATTCCTGCAACTTACCTAAGGGTAGATATTGAGTTGTTGAAGCTGGTATTGCCTAAAATCCTGTCACAGTGGCAGGATTAAAAGCCTCTTCCAGTTCAGGATACTCCTTGAGATAACTATTGGATCATCCAGTGTCAGCATAAAGATCATTTGAGGGAAGACAAAAAGTGACCCTTGCAGAAACAAACAAGTTCAAAAGTTATTTTATTTTTTCTGGCACTTAGCTCATTGATTTTATCCCATGCTCTCTACACTGTTTATTATTAATTCAAATTCCCAATATTAAAGGAGAGAGATTACCCATATGGCAGGCGTGCTGTTCAGTGTGTTCATAAATTTGCCAACATTTTGATTAATACTGACAGAAACCCTTTTGAAAACATATGGGCTTTATATACATCCTGTCATTTCAAATAATGGGGTACATTCTTCAGCACATTTGCCTATGATGATAGGTTCAGTCATATTTCAGAAACATGCTTAATATGTAGATAATTAGTCTTTTGAGGTTTATGAAAAAAAAGAATTGAGGAAGGAAAGGGAACATCTGAATGAAAATAAACTTTTGCTTCAGATGCTGTGAATACTAAAGACAATTGGGGGACAGAAATAAAAAAAATCTTTTACTATGGATAATTATTATCTGTGAATAATTATCTTCAGATACATCTACATTTCTTATGCTAATTAGGACTTCTGGCTTGTTATTGAAAGGATTTATTTTTTTTATGATATGTTAGGTTCTTAGAGCATAAAATAAGTCTCTAGATGTCACTGATTTAAAAAGTAGTTGGTTTGACTATATTTCAGTCAATTGTTTTTACCTGATGATTGATGCAACCCTTTTATTGTTGGCTTCTGTGACCTATTTTAGGCTTAAACAGATTCTCATTGCTTTGTATTAGATGTGAGGTTTATTTCATATGGAAAAAGGTATGGCAACTGTTCTGAAACATAGCATCATGGCAAAATGGGAGGCAAATAAATTTAATAAATAAATAAATAGTTCCTTTTTTTATCAGACTGTAACTATTTCTGTCCTTGACTCATCTTTAAGCAGCTCCTATTTTATATATACAGTCTTTAAATGAGGGTATTTTTAACTGATTATTTATGGTTACAGTATTCAAGATGGACATAATCAATCAATATCAAACAAAAACAATCAAACAACGGAGCTTTGATTTTGATTAATTTTGATATTCAGCCATTTAATGATGATCAAAATAGGGAAAGAAAAAAAAGTATATAACATAGAATGTAGACCATATTTTTTTGCAGACTGTATTTGGGTATTACCACATGATATTTTTTCTCCAGCTCAAAACCAATTCAGTATCTCCATGATTCCTTGATGTGGGCTGTGTTTGAAAATGGAATGGATTTTTTTCCCTCTGAAGTATTGGAAAATTCAGTAGAATTAGTCTGTGTGGTTGTTTATTGAAACACTAGAGCTCTCTGGAAGTCTTGGAACTTACGAGCAGTTTGTTTTTCCTACCTCACTGTAGAAAGTCCTACCTCACAGCAACTCCACCTCCTTCAGAGGTCCAAGGTCCAAAGATGCCTTAAGGATTCTGCAGTTCTCACTTATTGTGACATTTTTCATGTCATTTTTCATGTCACATACAGTACAAACCAAAAATACGAATTGGATTATAGTGAGTGAATTTATTTTACTTTCCCTTTTTTACATGAAAATGGCAAGAGAAGTTTTGTTTCATTGAGACCTGCAGCAGTAAAGCCAAAGAGTGATTCTTTGCTTTTCAGGGTTGTGAGGTGTGAAGAGAAGAAAATTGTGATATTATTATTAAACAAGATATTATTATAATTATTAAAAATTAAATAATTATTTATTAATGCATTTAATTAATATTAATTATTAAAAATTATTAATTGTTAAAATTATTTATTATTATTATTAAACAGGAGTCCTCCACTCCTCTGCTCGCAACAGAATACCTTATCCCACCAGACTTGAAATCATGGGCTTAGACAACTTAGAACTTCGCCATCTTCGATCCGACCTAAGCATAGTACATAAAATTATCTGCTACAATGTCCTACCTATCAATGAATATTTCAGCTTCAACCACAACAATACACGAGCACACAATAGAATACCATACAAGCTTATGGTAAACCGCTCCAAACTTGATTGCAGAAAATACGACTTCAGTAACAGAGTTGTCAATGCCTGGAATGCACTACCTGACTATGGTTTCTTCCCCAAACCCCCAAAACTTTAACCTTAGACTGTCTATTGTCGACCTCACCCCATTCCTAAGAGGTCTTTAAGGGGGGTGCATAAGCGCACCAGCATGCCTACCATCCCTGTCCTAATATTCCCTTTTATTTGTATCCATTTCATGTATTTATAATCATGTTTATACTTATATCTGTTATCTAATACATGCTTGATGAAATAAATAAATAAATAAAATAAAAATAAGATTCTCCTTGACAAGTTGCTTTGAGCTACCTTAACAGCACATCTGAATTGGGAGAGAAGCTCTATTTACACAAACATGTCTAGATGCTTCTTCTAGGCATTAGAACAACCAGATGAGAGGCTCAGAACAATGCAGTGATCAACAAGGTTACTTTGCTTTATTTTTGGAAGTATCTGTATGTATATTTTTATGAAGCAGCTCTGAAGAATTGCTTCACATAAACCTTTATTGAAACTTTGCACATGCTTAAGATTATTATTTTGGCTTGTAGAAACTTCTTCAGAATTGATCTTCTGAAATCCATCAAGTCAAGATGGGTGAAAAAAGCGGATGAGTTATATTGCATTTAAGCACAAGTTTAATAATGGAAGTTGTTTTTAGTAGCTAACAGATCTTACATATTGACACAAAAGCATAAATCCACTCCTTGTTTTTTGGTTTACTAAGGTTCTATCTATCTTAACTCCTACCTTTTTCTAACTCTGACATCATTTTTAAAGAACCCCTGAAGTGAGCAGTGCCACATTTTTTGCCTATTTGGGAAATGGGTGTTAAGCAGGGGTGGGTTCCAAATTTTTTAACTACCACTCTGTGGGCGTGGCTTATTTGGTGGGTGTGGCTTGATGGTCATGTGATGGTGGGTGCGGCTTCATGGTCATGTGACTGGGTGGGAGTGGTTTGGCAGGCATGTGACTGGGTGGGAGTGACTTTGCGGTCATGAGACTGGGAGTTGCTGGGTGGTCATGTGACTGGGTGGTCATGTGACTGGGTGGGCATGGACAACTTGACGTCACTCACGTCAAGGGTTAGGGTTAGGGTGACTGGCCTCTCCTCGCCTCAAAGGCCTCAACGAGATACAATTTCCCTGTTTATTTACAACTACTGAACATTCAAAATATACTATTTAATCCTATGTATATATGCCATATGTGTACATACATATTACACACAGGCAGACACAAAAAGATACATTATATACTATATACACTGTATGTGTATGTACACACACACACACACACACACACACCTCTTCTAAAACTACACATTCAACCTCACTTACTGCATTTGGAAAAACACACCCAGAGTCCACTTTTTGCCACACATTTAACCATAACTTCTGTACATTAGAACATTACACATGCCTTCAGATGTTCTTCCCTAGCTTGCACATCACTGTTAGAGCCAGGAAATGTCTTGGATTGAGTAAAATGTGGTGAAACTCACTTAACAACGCTCTTGCTTAGCAACCAAAATTTTGCCTCAATTGTGGTCATAAGTCAAGGACTATCTCTGCCTTCCTCTGCATGGCAGCCTTGTCCTAGTAAACTCCTTTTCCTTTCTGGTAATTTTCCTCTCTGTTAGAAGCACCAAAATAAGGTCTTTGGTAGCAGGAAAAAGCAAACAGACATTTTGAAACTGAGAACATGCCCATTGATCATCTGGCATTCTTAGAGCTCCACTGTTGATTAGCTTACTCTGAGAAGGATACTTTAGCAGCCACTTACAATAAGCTCTCAACTCAAACTCTGTGCACGTGGGAATCCCCAAACAGTGAGGGTTTCTTTCTTTCTCCCTTGAACGCCCCCCCCGGTGCCCTGTTTTGGGCCTAGCAAGCTCCCTACAGCCCCCTGGGAGCCAAAAGGGGCACGGGGGGGACCATGGAAGCAGGGGTGGCTTCTAACTTACTTTGCTGCCGGTTCGCTTCCTCCTGCACTGCGTGGCAAAAAAACAAAGCTGAAAAACAGATGGCAACTGCATGCACAGTGCCAGCTTCTGTGCATGCTCAGAAGGTTTTTTTTTAATTTTTTTTAATTAAAAAAAAGATGGTGGCCCCCACGGACCAGCACCGGCCGATCTGGTTCGCTGGTCGCTACCGGTTCGGGCGAACCGGTCCGAATTGGGAGGAACCTGTTCTGTCCCCACGAAGCACACAAACACACAAGCAGTTCATACACACTGATTTAATGAAACAAAGGCTACTAATAAAACGTATTAGTAGTACTCAAGATGCACATACCAATTTACAAACTGTTATCAGCAAGCAACCAGCTATCAATTAAGCTTCATTAATAGCTGGTATCAGTTCAAAGAGTTTGAAGACAATGACGAGCAATTGAGTCTGTTTATCTTACGGAGTTTCCAAGAGTTGGCAAAGTTCCTAGAAATTCGTCCTTGATAATCCAAGCCAATGCAGAGAATGCCAAAACAAGAGTCAGGAAATAAGCTATGATCAGACAGGTCTCTTTCTCAAACGTTGTTCTCTGCAGCTTGTTAGCTGCAACTGATGACCTTAAATAGACTAGGGGAGTGACCAATTAGCCCCAAGTCTTACTCCCAAGTAGATCTCCTCCAGAGTAAACCTTTCTGCCTCTTGGCAGCCCTGCATGCTCTTGCATTCAGGATGTCAAGGTTCCAAATAGTAGTCGAGCAGAAATCAGAGTCCACGGCAAATATTTCACCAAAGTTCCAATTTATTGCAGACACCATGTTGGCAACGCATGGGAAAACCCAAATCTAACTTGTCTCCCAAGTTCCCTCTCAATAGGAAACAGGCACTTCTTTTCCCCACCCCCAACCGGGTCACGTTACCCACTAAACTTCTGCCAGCGTGGCAACGTGTCCTCCCAGTTCTTTGCAGGTACTGGACAAAATATGACCTTGGAGAAGCAACAAAGAATGTGATATCTGTAGCTTCTCACACTCACTGCATTTCCCCTCCCCACTTCTAGGTAGAATGTTCTTCTATGTAGAACGGTGACAAACGATGTTTTGTCACAGGAAAGGAGTAGCCCCCCCTTCTCAGCACTGCCAAGAGGTACTGAAGGTTCCAAAGGCCCAGGCTGCACAAGCTGCAGGCAGGCCACAACAGAACCCACCCCTGGTGTTAAGGCGCAAAATGGACATATCAATATACATCTGTGCTGCACAAATCCACACAACTACTAAAGGCAGCAATATAAAAATGTTAATATTCTGCTGCCAAGGAAAGCAAATTAACTCTTTATCTATCATTGTTTGGTTTCTTTCCAAACAAGTAACATACATACATTTTTGTGGTAACTAAGACTACACAAAATTCACTAGCATCTGTGCTAATACTGTATTGGTGGAAAGTTCCAGGGTTGGAGTGATGACAAAAACTCACTACTCTGCTTTGCGTGCTACAAATGTCAGGGAAATTTGTTCACTAAGGAAGCCATAGATTCTGTGTTTTCTTGTTTGTTTGTTTTTTGCTTTCTATCTTTTTTGTTTTCAATCTTTCTTTAAAAAAGTATTATAGAAATCAATCTGTGTTCTAATTTAAAATAACCAAAATAAAATAAAATGGTTTATTGTTACAAGATATATTTTTGTGCTCCCTTGTCTGTTTTGAATTTTGGAATTATTAAAATCAATTTTCTACTTTAAAAGACAAATGTAATTGCCAGATATTTTGCTTTCTATAAAACATGAAAAAATGTGACCATTATAGCGTGTTAGACTTAGAATATAATATTGCATATTCGACCGTGACAGCAGAAATGAAACAAAACTTTGGACAAAGCCTGAACATCTAGGTCAATTCCGGACGCCTGAAGCATTTCTGGCAGTTCCTATTGTCAATTTCATTTTTAAAAACATCTGAAGGCTCTGATTCTACATAGCTGCAGAACATATAGAAAACATTGTTAAGATATTTATGTTCAGAATACTTGGTTAAGGTTGACAGGCTGCTTTTGACTTGGGATGAGGTAAATATGGTGAAAAACCAAAAGAGAGATTGACATGCAATTTAAAGTCATGAAAAGAGATGAAGGACAGTGATAGGAGAATCTTACTGGTTTTGGTTGCTTTCTTCAGGTAAACTTGACAGGGAAGTTATATACATTGTATACAAAAACTATGCCTGAATCTATTATTGAAAATACAATGGAAAGCTGTGCCCAGAATCAAGCTGGGAATTATTTTCCTGGAAATATTCTCCTCATCCTCAAAAAATCTGTTCTTCTGAACTTCAGTCTCATTGCTCACGCTATAGGAATGATCTGGGAGGCATGAATCTTCAGAGAATGAGAAAAGGCATTTAGGAGGAAAAGCAAAAGCAAAATGGACAGAGAGATTGAAGTAAAGTTGGTTAGGCATGTAGAGAAGGCAAAGAAGTCAAAAGAAAAGAGGAAGGGGTGAGAAGCAATGACCTTTTGGACATAATGATTTTGACCCTTGACAAGGATGACAGCAGTATAGAGCTATAATTGTGCCTTCCATTGACAGAAAGTCTGAAAACTTCTGTGAGTGATGTAATAACCCTCCTCTGTGATATCTCCGGTAGTTCCCCAAATCTCTTTATGTGTTTCCTTTTCTGTCCTGGAATAGAATTTAGGTCATAGAAGGATGCAGCAAGAAAGGGAACATTAGCAAAAATTAGTCCTGTTTTTCTGATGATAGCAGATGTTTTGCTGTTACTATATCAAAGGCCTTTTATCATTTAAGAACACAATTGGATGCCACAAAAATAAAATCTGCTGTATTCTGAATTTATACTGCCTGTTGGTAGCTCTTCAGTATTTTTGATAGTAATCTTTTCCAATTCTACCCACAAATGTTAGAGACTGAGCCTAGTGCATCTGCAGATGTTCTACTGTACAGCTATGGTATAACTCTTTGTAAGGAGTATTAGAATTGAGCCTTTCTGCTGTAGGTAGATGAGGTGTCAAATGAATTTGTGAAGCTTCATTTCCTAAGCAAAATAAATTTTAATAAATGTATGGAGTATATAGTATATAGATTGACTTCCAATTTTCTTTTAAAGTGTAATCCAAGTTAATAATCTATAAGATTATATATGGTTTGGGACTTTTATATCTGCTGTTTCACATTGATTTTTCATGGTCATTATGCTTATAAACTGAGTTCCTACAAAGGAGCCCAGGTTTATCTAGGAAGTCAAGATAACATACATAGAGCCATGGTGGTGCAGTGGTTAGAATGCATATTGCAGGCTAATTCTGCTGACTGCCAGCAGTTTGATCCTGACTAGCTCAAGGCTGGCTCAGCCTTCCATCCTTCCGAGGTTGGTAAAATGAAGACCCAGATTATTGGGGGCAATATGCTGACTCTGTAAACTGCTTATAGAGGGCTATAAAGCACTATGAAGCAGCATTTAAGTTTAAGTGCTGTGCTATAATACTCTTTTCTCCATTTTCTTTCCTAGAACAGTAGCATAGATTGGTCTTCAAGATACTTGAGCCAAAATAATCCAGCATACAGAATATAGAAGATGCCTTGATAAAGATAGGCCAGATCTGTTACTAAAGCAACAAGCAGAAAAGCATGGATTAAGTCCAAAATTAAAAGCACATACAAAAGACTCAGGCAAACACTCCTCTAATTCATATTAATGTAATGGAGCAAGTGAGTAAAGTACAGCCACACTTGCAAAATTCTGCTACTATAGTCATTATTAATAAACATAGTTTTAGTCCTTGTGTAGAATTGATCTTTTGTCTTGGCCTACACAGTAAGTCTGGTAACTGGTGAGCTTCTATAGCTAAAAGTGAACTTGAAGTTGAACCTCAGTGTTTCAGGTCCTAATTCAAAACACCGGAACAATTACACCATACTGGCTTTCTCTCTGATAAATTGGTTTATAATATTACCTAGTATTTCTAATGATGAACAAAGAAGTAGATGCAAGGTTTTCTCATCTAAACCTTTCTAATCACTGTTTGAACTAACTTGGGCTAATCAAAAATTGTACCCTGAGCATTTTAACAATGTAGATTTAAAGCAAGTTTTTCAGTCCAAGTCATTTTCACACACATTCCTGAAGAATATGAAGTGTGCATGACTTTCTGCAGATGTTTGGAAGAAGGATCTCAATGACATGAAATGACCAATTTTACACATAACATTCAGAATGCATTCATATGCATGTTTACTTTGAAGTCTGACCCATCATGTTTAACAGCACTCCCTTGTAGCCTAAGCAAATATTGGGTTCATGCAATGCAATTCCTAAACACAAACATTATTAAAAAGAAGGCAAATCAACTTGTATATTGGAAGGTTATGAGGATATTTTGGTCTAGAGAGGGACATGGGTGTTGTTTTTTTTAAAAATGAAAATCTTAATCTCACAGAAATATAAAACAAAAGTTATTCCTTATGTTTGTATATATTGCTTTTTAATCAACTTTTGATTTATTGGAATTTATTATAGAGTTCAACTTTACTGTGTTTGCTCATGATACTACAGTAATATTTTCCTAGACTTTCTCTTCATTTTGTTACATTTATCTAGCTAGCCAGATTCACACTCCCACAGTAACCATATGGAGAAAAAGCCACAAAAGCTGTTAAGTACATTTAATTGCTGTTTTGATGAGCTCATATTTTAATTATGTTTATTGATTCTGCATGTGTTGAAATAGTCTTAGCATTTCAAGGAAAAAATGAAATCAATATGCTTTAATTATGGGACAGCTTTATGATTTTTCCCTCATGTAATTAAAACTTTCATATAATATTTTAAAATACTTTTAAATTAATCCTTTGGTTTGGGTGGCCTATATTATGTACTGTGCTTAGGCAAATTTTAATTTTCATTCAGACTGAGCAGAAATTAATCTTAGTGCTAAGGTGTATTTGAAAGCACAGTTTCATTCTCTCCTTATCTACCCTACTAAAAGATTGAAGATAGCATATGTAAAATATTTACTAACACAATCATAATTGTGGTGCAAAGATAAGAGTGGTTTAAGTTTATTGCACATGCTCAGCTGCCAAAACTGGCTAGCATTTTGACTCCAGCATCAATCTGTTGAAGGGTAACAGGTCTTGCTAAAAAATGTCGCCATCTTATTTAATTCAGTTACAGGCATCTGGTATACTGCAGCAAGATAGCATTCTTAGCTTCAAGGACACACACATAAAGCCAAAGGTTTCCAAACATATTTTTAAAAGTATCTTGGTTCTTAAATTTTTTAACTGTTTCCTAGGAGTGAAATCCTAGACAATTTGGTATCACACCAAGTTTTTTCAGGTAAACGGCAGTGGGGCAGCAAACGGTATTACTATTATTATTCTCATCCTTACTAGTACCTATCTCTTCCCACTTATGGCTATATCCATGTTGCTTGTATCTTTACATTGTTTTTATTGTTTCCTAGTATGATTTGATTGCTTATTAGTATCCTAGGACTATCACTAAGTGTTGTATCTTACGATTCATGATGAATATATTTTATTTTTTCTTTATGTACACTGAGAGCATATGCACCAAAGACAAATTCCTTGTGTGTCCAATCACACTTGGCCAATAAAGAATTCTATTCTATTCTATTCTATTCTATTCTATTCTATTCTATTCTATTCTATTCTATTCTATTCTATTCTATTCTAGCATTGCTATGTAGCCTGTTCTTCAACCTTATGAAGATATAAGCATCCTCAACTCAAGTGACATCATCAAAGCCACATTCTGTCAAGTTGTTGAGTAACTGCTGAAGCATCATAAGAACACTGTAGTGAATTGGTAAGTGGTGTGAAAATCAATTCTATCAACACAGGTTCCTGCTGGTTGAAATAGTTGAATCACTTTAGCTGGTACTATTGTCTACAGTTGGCTTTAACAAAAGTGCCAAGTGATCTCTGTAGTGCTTGTGTAGCCTTTTAAATATCAATTCTAAGTAAGGGCAGATTTGGCTACAGGGGACAACTTTATCATTTCAGCCATGGCCAGTCCAAAGACCATTGTTTAGAAAGCTTTAAACGACAACACTAATAAAAAAAAGATTAAATGTACTCAGATACATTTTAGGAGAAACACACACTTTGTGCTCTCTGTGGATAAAAGATGGGGAGGGGAGGGAGAAAAAGGGGGATCACATTTTTTTATTGCAGCTGCTATTTTTGCTATTTTCCTAAAAGACTAGAAGGATTCTATCTTCCAAGGTCTAATTCCACCTGATATTATACCAACTATATCAGTTACAGTTAATGAAACCAATTGTTTTGCTCATTTTGAATGGAAGGATGGATAGGAAGGATGGTGTCTGGCCAAGAGTGAGGATGTAGATTCCATGGAGCTCTGCTGGTGGAGACGGATGCTTTGTATTCCTTGGACTGCAAAGAAAACAACCTGTACAGTATTGCAGTAAATCATACCAGGTGTTCAGTGAAATCATGAAACAAAAAACTCATGCTTTGGACCAATGACACCATAAAGAATCTCTGCAAAAGACTGTACATGGTGGACAGGAGAAAAGCACATGGGATAGACAAAGTACTGAAAAGAGACAGAATGGCTGGGAGAGCTGTTATCTATAGCAGGGGTGGGAAACTATGGCTTCTTTATGACCTGTGGACTTCAACTCCCAGAATTCCTGAGACAGCCTGGCTCAGGAATTCTGGGAGTTGACATCCACAGGTCATAAAGGAGCCATAGTTGTCCATCCCTGATCTATAGGGTCACTAGGAGTCAATTACAACAGCACATAACAGCAATGACATAATAAATATTGAGGATTAAAAGAAACAAAATCTAATACCAGTCTTGGGTTTCACTTAATGGCATTTGAGTCCTATTTGAATTCAAAGTATTTTCTTACTATTTTTTTCAAGGGAGTTTTTCCAGCTTGCCTGCCTGACTTTTTCATGATTTTCCACCCTAATACTAACCTGTAACTAAACAGGTACAAATATGCTTATTACAAAGATTAAGAGTAGCTGCTGCCTATTTCTTCCACATGTAAATGGCCACTGCTTCATGGGCACAGACTAATGTCATTTAAATTTAGAATTTGTGTTATGGAAAACATTTATTTAACAAAGATACATATCCAAAAAACAGTGTGAACTGCACACATCAGCAGAAATTGCACACAAAAACAAATGATGATTTCCAAATAATGCAGAGAAATTTTGTGGTGGGAATGATAAAATAAAAGCAGGCAATTGTGGCAATGGCTTTAGAATTATGCATTCATCTTAGCATAGACTGCTTTCAGGGGGCCTTTGTGACCTCAAATTCAAATTGCTAGTATTAGCTGGATGTCATTCATACCATGATCTTAATCCTGTGTCTACTCAAAAGAAATAAACTGAGTTCAGTGGGATTTATTTCCAGATAAATATGTACAAAACAGTAGGCATAATTCTTTGCCAATGTTTTTTTCATAGATAGTTTGTGGCTTGTGTTAAGCACCAGTTGTGAAATCTAAGAATTGAAGTAGGTTTCTTTTTAAAAAAAACCTTTAAGGATTCTCCCAAGGAACAAGACACAAGGAATTAAAAGAAAATCAGGTTAAACAAACACCAGTTCTCTCAAGTATGAACTAGTTAAATGTTTTATGTTTTCAGCTAAATTGCTGTCAAAAAGAGAGAGAGATCTCTTTAGATTACCTGGTGGTCACTCTTCTCCCTTTCCTGCCTCCCCCACTTTCCAAGTTAAGCTCCAAGGAAGTTACTTTGGGGAAAGGGAAATAAGAGTGTTCATGATGATAGAGGAAATCAGAGAGGTTACAAAGTTTCGCTGAGCTGTAGATTAGTCTAAATTAAATAGAGTGGTCTGCTAAGGGGTCTCAGTCTTCAGGGCAACCTGATAGCTGGTCTAGAATCACAGTCTATCTATGTACTAAATTGATGGCAATGAAAATAATACTCCTTAGACACAAAAGTACACTTGTTTTCAGATTAATGCAACCTGAATGTGAGCTTTTCAGCTCTTCTATGAATGAGTCAACGTGTGCGTGCTCACCTGGGCAAGGAGCTGACTTTGAGCCTCATTACCTGGAAAAAAGGTTTCCCACAAAGCTGGCTATTTGGAAGGAGTTGGTGCAAGAGGGTAGGGAGGGGAAGAAGCTTTCTGGGAGACACAAAAATAATAGCAGTTCAAAAATGAAATGTACTGTAGATTTCATTTTCAGCCAATTCATACCATTATATTTAGGGAGCATGAAATCTGAGAAGGCATTAATTTAGGAAGATATAGGGAACACCCTATCAAATCCTGCACCTGTTAAAAGTGGTGTCCCACAAGGCAGAGTTTTAGGACAAACACTCTTTATACTTTACATAAATGACCTTTGCGATCATATTATAAGCAACTGCATTCTCTTTGCTGATGATGTAAAACTATTCAACACCACCGACAATGCTGCTACCCTTCAAAAAGACCTTGACTATGTGTCAGAATGGTCAAACAATTGGCAACTTCAAATTTCAACCAACAAACCCTCTGTCTTAAACATTGGCAAAAAAAAATCTGAACACAAAATACAAACTGGGCTAAGGTGTATTTGACCTCATAGATGACCCTCACTCTGTCAAGGACTTTGGAGTACTCATCTCTAATGATCTATGTGCCAGAGCCCACTGTAACAACATTGCCAAAAAAGCATTAAGAGTTGTCAACCTAAATATTGCTTCTTCTCTGGTAATATTGTACTGCTAACTAGAGCATACAAAACATTTGCTAGACCAATTCTCGAATACAGCTCACTTGTCTGGAACCCGCACTGCATATCGGACATTAATACAATTGAGCGAGTCCAGAGATATTTCACAAGGAGAGTCCTCCACTCCTCTGCTCGCAAAAGAATACCTTATGCCACCAGGCTTGAAATTTTGGGCTTAGACAACCTAGAACTACGCCACCTTCGGTCTGACCTAAGCGTAGTACATAAAATTATCTGTTACATTGTCCTCCCTGTCAATGACTACTTCAGCTTCAACCACAACAATACATGAGCACACAATAGATTCAAACTCAAGCTAAATTGCTCCAAACTCGATTGCAGAAAATATGACTTCAGCAACAGAGTGGTCAATGCCTGGAATACACTACCTGACTCTGTGGTTTCTTCCCCAAATCCACAAAACTTTAACCTTAGACTTTCTACTGTTGACCTCACTCCATTCCTAAGAGGTCTGTAAGGGGCATGCATAAGCGCACCTGGGTGCCTACCGTCCTTGTCCTAATGTCCTCATTTATTTGTATCCATTTCATGTATTCATAAACATGTTTATACTTATATCTATTATCTTGTACATGCTTGACAAAAATAAAATAAATAAATAGATATTTTGAAGGGAAATCTGCTCCATATCTTTCCTTAGAAGACGGGTGTCAAACTCACAGTGTCACATTGCCATCATGTGATGTTTCATGATGTTTTTCCCATTCGTGGAGCTCGGGTGGGCATGGCCTTCCCCATTGATTTTGCTTGTGAGAAGGTCACAAACAGCGTTCACATGACCCAGGATACTGCAACCATCACAAATACATGCCAGTTGCCAAGTGTCTGAATTTTGATCACATGACCATGGGGGTACTGCAATGGTTATAAGTATGAAAAACAGTCATAAGTCTCTTTTTTTAATGCCATTGTAACTTTGAATGGCCACTAAATGGACTGTTGTAAGTCAAGGACTATCTGTATTTATAATTATTTGTATGGTGCTTTCTGCTGTACTGATTAATCTTGGTCAGCATGTGGTTCACTTCCTTTCTTCATTTTGTTCCAGTCAGTTCAACCCTAGACCAGCCAAAATAAGCTGTCAAAATTCTGTCCAAATATTTGGAGACTGTGAAGGTTTGGATCAGGGGTGGGTTCCAACTTACCTCACCGCCAGTTCGCTTCCTCCCACGCCACACCACATGGCTGCGTGTGCATTGCGTGCCACGTGGCTGTGCCAAAAAATAGCCAAAAAAGCCAAAAACAAGATGGCGGCGCATGCACAGTGCCGAAAACTCAGCTTCTGCACATGCGCAGAAGCAAAAACCAGCAAAAATTTTTTTAAAAGATGGCGGCGTCCACGGACCAGCACCAACAGAACCGGCTCCATGATGTCACCACCGGTTTACTACCGGTTCTATAGAAACAGTGAGAACCGAGGGTACCCACCTCTGGTTTGGATAGGAAAGAACCATCTCTAATTCAATTCCATGTTTGACCCGCATCAGTAGTACATTGCCCTTCAAATTTGGCATGCAATTTGGCAGTGTTTCAGGAGTTATGACTCCAACTTGAAGAATAGATGTCAGCTGTGGCCAGGAGGGCCTTTGCACAATTCCATCTCATACACCAGTTGCCCTTCAGATAATCACTTATGTCCTAGGCACCTTGTGGCTTAACTATCGCAACATAGGAAGCTGCCCTTTTAAGACCACCTAGAAGCTTCAACTGGTCCAGAATGCAATAGCATGGGTAGTGATGACCATGCCCCAGTGTTCCCATGTAACACCTCTTCTTTGCAAGCTGCACTAGTTGCTAGTTTCTTTCCATGTGCATTTCAAGGCTGGTTGTTATCTATAAATCTCTACACAGCAGGGGTGGGTTCTGGATCATTTTGCTGCCGGTTCGCTCAGGGTCACACTGTGCGCGCGTGCGCACCCGCAGCAATAAAAAAATAGCTTCTGCGCATACATAGAAGCAAAAATTAGCTTCTGTGCATGCACAGAAGCAAAATCCAAGATGGTGGCACCCACGGAGACACCGACAGAACCGGCTCCATGATGTCATCGCTGAATTACTAATGGTTCTAAAGAACCGGTTAGAACCGGTAGGAACCCACCTCTGCTACACAGTATAGGGCCTGGTTATTAGAGGGACTGCCTGTTTCCCATAACATCTGCCTGGCCAATTTGTTCCTGTAAGGTTGATGTTATATGGGTTTCTTTCAGAGGTGGGTTCCTACCGGTTCGGACTGGTTCTATAGAACCATTACTAACTTGGCAGCCTGGGTTGCTGGAATCAGCAGCGACCCAGGCCTGCCATGCCCCTGAGCCGTTCTCTCGGCAGCGCCATAGGTTCCGCCATCTTTTTTTTTGTTTCTGCGCATGCACAGCTTTTTGTTAGTACTGTGCATGTGCGCGCACGCTCAAAGTGCGCCCACCCACCCGTGCGACGCGTCCCTGAGCGAACCAGCAGTAGGAGAATCCAGAACCCACCCCTGGTTCCTTTGCTTAAAAAGAGTATGGTACAGAAGTACACATGTAATAACACTTGCCATCTGAAGCAAGTTTCCCCCTGATATATGGATGCTCCCACTTTACTATTGTTTAGAAGAACCATGAAGACCTGGCTTTTCACCTAGGTCTTTGGAACACTGAGACCTCTCACATCATTGCTCTTGCCATTTATTTTTATCTTTTATGAGCTACTGACTTTATTGTAATTTCTTGTTAAATTGTTATGAGCCAAAGTCATTAAAATTGGGTGACATGCAAGTTTAACACATCATAGTCATCAGGATCCACTGTAATCAGCACCTTTTCTGGGAAAGGTTTGTGAAAGCTTACTATTGGCGAAAGACCCTCCTTGCCACAGTGTCCAACAAGCCCCCTTCACTAAAATTGAAGAGGGCTTCACTGTGGCTTTGCTCTAATCTGGTTTTGATAGAGGTTTACTTTATGTTACCTTCTCCAATTCTAAATCAGGTAACTGTCTGATTTGTGGCTTTTAAAACTATCCAAATGCTAAAGCTGTTAAATTAGATTCTGTCTGGTACCCCTCAATTATCAAGGGGATAAGAAGTCTGAGATATACAGTCTCTGGGCAGTTAGATTTTAGGCTGCTGAAATACAGCAAAGATTCTCAAGGAAAAATGTGCCATGATGATAGGCTTTCACTCCAAAAGACTATATGCTGTCATAAAATCAGAAGGTGCTTCAACAAAGTATTATTTTAAAGGTGTGCATATTTATGCAACAACATTATTATAAGTTTTTTATTGTTATTTTTCCACCTAAAGGATTTCAGTTTGTTTTTCAATTGTAAAAAATGTTTAGCTTATATGTTGTATTAAAGGTGGAAAGAATTCTGAAGTGATTTATCGTGATCTGGCATTTTAACAGGGGTGCGTAGACTTTATATATCCATGGCAGGGGCGGGTTCCTAATTTTTTTACTACCACTCTGTGGGCGTGGCTTATTTTGTGGGTGTAGCTTGCCAGCCATGTGACTAGATGGGTGTGGCTTGCCGACCATGTGACTGGGTGGGCATGGCTTCTCGGACTGCTGAAGGGAGGAGAACTGAGATAGCTCCTGCCGCCCATTCCCCCTCCCCTCAGCAGCTCCAGAAGCCTCAAACGTGCGAAAATGCCTAGGATCATCACCGCGCTTTCGTGGCTTCTCAGACTGATGAAGGGAGGGGAATGGAGATAGCTCCTGCCGCCCATTATTTCAGCATCTCACGCACTCCCTCAGCCATCCTCCCCTGCTTGGACTCACTGTGGGGTAGGAAGGCAGCGCATGCGCAGTGCCAGAAGCTCGGCTTCTGGGCATGCGCAGAAGAAAATAAAATTTTTTTTAAAAAAATTAAAAAATGGTGGCACCCAGGCACCGGCAACCGACCGCACCGGTACTGTGACATCACCAGTGGGCCGCTACCAGTGCTATAGAGTGGACCGCACTGGTAGGAACCCACCACTGATCAATGGTATATATTTCAATAGGCAATGCATACAAATAATTAAAATGATCTGTTAATATTTATTTCACCACCTCCCAATTCTTCCCTTTTGAAACCAAACAAATTTACATGATCTTTTAAATTATTAAATTTGTTTTCCTGTTTATATGCAATCCTTCAGATACTTGCATGGGCTAATGCATGTGTCACCTGAATTTTTGTACAGGGTGATGAAAAATCTAAAATGTGGAATTCTGCAATTTGGAATAATCTACAACTTTGTATCATGGAAAGAACAAAATCATATTACTGTATTATTCCATGTATATGTATATGTAAATTACTTTCAACTGATAATTTGCACGTGGAGATGAACTGGAAAAGAATTCAATGTGAAGACAAACTTCCGAAATACTCCATTCCATTTCAGATGCCATAATTTTCAGCAATAGGTGCTAATCCAAATGCATAGATATAAATGTGGGAATTCATAGTTGCACAACCATTAATGTGTTACCCACATGACTTAAAGGAGGAACACTATATGTATGTATATGTACATAAGAATCTACAGTAAATTTGATAAATAAATACCACTCAGAGTCACTCTGAGAATGACATAAGCAATAGATAAATTTGATAAATGTTTGTGATTGTATGTGTGATTCACAAATTATATTAAATACATAAATTATATTTAATGAACTTTCTGATGCATATAAAATAAATGTGCAGGAATGATGCATGAAATATTGTATTCTTTTCATACTTATGTGTAACACAGGGGGGGGTTCTAACTTACCTTGCTGCCGGTTCGCTTCCTCTCGCGCCGTGTGGGCGCACCTCATGGGCGCACGCATGCTTTGTGTGCGCGTGCATGTGCAGTGCCCCAAAAATGCTGAAAAAAAAAGCCAAAAACAAGATGGTGATGAATGCGCAGTGCCAGAAATTCGGCTTCTGCGCATGCTCAGAAGGAAAAAAAACCAGGAAAAAATTCCCCCAAAAAATCCAAAAAAAATCCCCCCCCTCCAAAAAAATAAAAAAAAATTCAAAAAAAAAGATGGCCACATCTTTTGGTCGGTGCCACAGACCAGCACCGACCAAACCAGTTCCATGAGATCATCGTGACATCACCAGCGGGTAGCTACCAGTTCGGGCAAACCGGTCCAAACCGGGAGGAACCCACCTCTGGTATATATCAGAAATGGTCATAAAAGGACAATCAAGAGATGTGTTTCAAATATAACACTTTTGCTTAAATGAAACAACCATAAGAGAAAAACATGTCCTTGCTTTGACTTTTTATATGTTATCTTGGTAGATTAGTATTTAGCTAATGTTTCATTTTGCCTATATGACCTTAGCAAAATCTATATGACATATTTGCTTGGATTATGCAACTGTATTTTTGTCACTTTCGGCAGGTTGTGATTTGTGATCCCTGGGACAAGTTCTCCTCATACACATGTGAATATTCATCAGAACCTATTGCTCAATTTGTCTGTTTTAAATTAGGAGAAGAATCCATCTAATTTTGTTTCTACTTAGAAACCACTTCTGGTGCTCAAAACTGGAAAAAATGAAACTATGTATCTTTGATGACTAGATGACTGTTGCTATAGGCAACAAATATATAGAAATGTAAAGGAAAAGGCTAAAGTTTTAATAGGGATGTGTAGACTTTTGTATTCTACTGCTCTGAAGAAAGTAAGAAATAGCCACTTTTTTCTTTTCTTTTTCTCTTTGCATCTTTCTTCTTTAACTTTCCTAACTTTTGTTTCTATTTGTATTTTATTTGATGATAAACTTTAATAAAACTTTTTAAAAGGACTTGTGGCTCAGTGTAACAGAAACCAAAAGTGCATATGTTAAAAAGATGTATAGAATGTATCAAAACTATTAGTACTAAATATCAAGGCAAAATGAATCTAGCAAAATGAATTCTAAATAGGGGTTTAGCAATCAACAATGGTCTTGGTTGTCCCTTTGGGCATAAACCCATTTAAATATAAATAGCTTCCAAATTAGGCAACTCTAAATGAAAACTATACATTCTGCAAATGCACTAAAAGATGCTGCTCAAGAATATATCACAGATAAAAGAAACCAAATTATCAGATAATACTGATATTATATGAATAAATAAGCAAATAGAAAAACAAAAAGTTGTAGGACTATGTGCACTTATTATTCTCCTTCTCTCCAAGGTTTAATACTGAACAATCTCAAGGGATTTATTATTACAATACTTCTAATTCTTATTGCAAGTTCTTATGATTTGGGTTGAAATCCGGAGTTAAAACAAAGAATTTTACAGTATAGGAATATGCAAAACCTGGAATTAATGTTATTTGTAGATATCATCTTTCTCTTGTACTCTCTGCTTTTATTAGAATTAGAAACTTTTTTGAAAAGCCAAAATCTAAGCTCAATTGTGCTTTTTCTATTATCAATTTAACCACAGATGCATTAGTGTATGCTCTTTGATCTGCATTGACACAGGAGTGATTTAATTTCCCAATCAAGTCTATAAAAATAATTAAAAGTGGATAATAATTATAGCACTTATAGTCTTCAAATGCTGCAGATGGGCAATGTGTTTCGACAATATAAGTACAACCATAGTACATAGTGCAACCATATTAAACAAACACATGTTTATCTGCCAACCTCTAGACCATAGAACCTGAACTGATCCCACTGGAGAGTCAGGGTCTAAATAAAGGCCCATTATGTTTTCATGAGACACACAATTGCCATGAACTTACCAAGAGTTCAGGGGTAAGTATAGCTGTACTTTCAGTGGCTGCAAGAAAATCGGACTCTGCACCCTTCTGTTCGTGCATCTGCTTGGCACAGCCCTTGCAGGAGCCCAGCTCTATTTCACTCAAATAACTTAGCTATTCATGAACAATGAGGTTCAAATTGTACTTTTCTTCAACACAACATTAACTCTCAAAGAGCTGGAAATTCAGTATTCTGTTCTTTCAGCTTAAGATTCCAAATGAGCCACAGAGAACATTATATGAGCCGTAATCCCATTAAATATATCATCTTGCAAATATCTAAATCCAGTTAATTAACTTGTATTGCAAAAGAGCTCCAAGATAGTGGGAGCTTGGTGAGTTGCCATACATTTTTAGCTCTCAAGCTTGTAAAAGCTAGGTAAATGTTAACGTGCTCCTACATTTAATTCTTAAAAGCAGAAGAGGACAAAATTATCATAGAGAAATACCTTGTATTTATTATTTTAAGAAAGAAATACAAATACTTTTTAAAAGACATTATTCATTTCAAAATGTTCACATAATGTCTGTCATATTTCTTGGATTATAACCTCATTCATGCCAACCTGACCAACAGCTATGCTGGCAAGGATTTATGGGAATTGTAATCCAACACATCAGAAGGATTCAAGGTTTTGGAAGGCACCAGTATTACATTAAGTCTTACATAGGTATAGTCAATAGCAAAGTCCATTGGCTCTATCCTCAAGTAATTCTATGGCTTTCCCCAACCACATGCCCTCCAGGTGCACTTCACTGAAATCATCATCCATCTTAACCAGCACAGTTGCTGAGAATAATGAGATCTACAACACAACATAACAGGGCACTAATATGAGTATATAGGATTGCAGCCAAGATAAAAGATTATGTGACTAGTAAATGTTGTTTGAACAAAAAAGCCTACCCAAAAATTGAATCATGCTGTACTGATTAAATTGCAACACAAAAAAGCTATTTCACTGCTTTAGGGCTGATTTGTTTTGCTTCTTTGCTCTTGTGATATTTTGTTTTAGGTTTTTTTTTGCTTGCAATACTTCTTTTAAATGTAAAACTCATTGGCATGGCCTGTCACTTGATGGGCTTTGCACAATACAGGTAGTCCTTGACTTACAACAGTTCATTTAGTGACCATTCAAAGTTACTACAGCACTGAAAAACCATTGCAACATCCCCATGGTCACATGATCAAAATTCAGTCACTTGGCAACTGGCTCATATTTATGATCGTTGCAGTTTGCCGGGGTCTTATGAGCACCTAAGATCACCTTTGACAAGCAAAGTCAATGGGGAAGCCAGATGCACTTAACAACCATGTTGCTAACTTAACAACTGCAGTGTTTCACTGAACAACTGTTAAGAAAGATCATAAAATGGGACAAAATTCACTTAACAACTGTCTCACTTAGCAACATAAATTTTGGGCTCCATTGTGGGCATAAGTGGAGGACTACCTGTACTGATTTTTAAATACTCCAGCTGTTAATAATAGCAATACAAACTATATTAAATTTTTCATTTGCCTTTAATCAAGAATCTGAAAGTGAAAAACAAACTTTCTAATTTAGCGCAATCATCTTCAAACTACCTTTGCCTTAAATTAGCACTGGTATCTTCAGCAAGAGGAAGGTGCATGCACATCTTTCACATTGTTTGAAAATTGGTTTGGAGAGATTGAAAGTTTTCTCTGACTTGCAAAAAGGAAGAGTTCAGGGAGGTTGAGGCCTAAAAAAAACTCCAAAGGCTTTTCTGTGTTTCTCCGTGTGACCCTAGTCAACACTCATTGTGCCTCTTTGGGAATTTTCTCACAGTGTAATTCGCAGAGAAGTGAGAGGAAGATCAGAAGCTACTTTCCTTATAAAGGATTGGTGGAAAATTTGTATCAATCTTGTCGTGTGGGATTGCAGTTTAAGATGATTTTTAATTGTGAAAAGAAAAATAGAAAATCATGTGAAGTACTTTAAACATACTTTTAGATTACATTATTGATTTAGGCTATCCAGTTAGCTTACTACCAAAGAGTCAATGACACAGACTTTTCTGTGCTATGTTCTATCATGTTACTGTTAGAAGCCAGCTGCATCCATTACAGAAGTATCTTAATGACCATATAATTAAGAGCATCATTATAGTAATGACATTTTTCATCTGGAAAGAAAAGACTTTAATAAAAAAGGCATTTATTGGGCCAATTTCACCTGTCTGTCTATGATATTTCACTTTTATTCCCTCAGCTGTTATCATAAAGGTAATGCTGGGTGTTTGACAAGGGCCTCTGACTTTACACTCATCTAATTAAAGGGAAAATGCAGTCCAAATTCTAGTGGGTGATTTTATTTTTAAAAAATACTGCTCATTCATCTTGCTTAAAGATTTACCTGACTTGGTGCATTTGATTATGAAAGGGACAATAGTTCTCTTGTTTGCACAGTTTCCAGTCACTTGGTTCAGGGTCAGCAGACACAGCAAGAGGTGGCCATCGCTAAAGTTCGTCTCCCCCTCCCCTTATTTTAAAATCCAAAGGCCTGACAAAGTTCTTGATTTTTATCAGCTATTTAAGGCCAGAAAGAAAAGGTGAAACTTGTCTTGATTTGTAAACCTAGCAATAATTGGCTTGTTTAAGTTAAATTTTACTCAACAAAATTTTCCATGAAGTCAGAAAAAGAGTTAGAGGTGAATGACCACTGGGCAATTAAAAATAAAATAAGATTAAATAAGGCTTGCATCTTATAATTTAAAGATGCACTTAGACACTGAAGACAGATTAATTGAAATTGTTTCTGGAAAAAATAGCACATTTATGGAAAATGAATGGAATGTAATCACTTTTATCCATTTTTTAAAACCCAAGGGAAGGACCATACTGGGTCCTGATCCCGCTGTCTGCTTCAAGTACAATTATGGATAATGTCTGAGAGTTAAAGTAGACATTTTTTGCCATAGCACAGAAGCAGACATGTCTGCTTAAGATAGCAGAGATCTCTCTGGGCTACTGATATAAAGCTCCATGGCATTACCTTTTCCACAGTTGTTGAGTCAGGATTCGAACTAAGAGTGCTTTGGGTTCCCCAACATATATAAAAAAAGTATATCCAATTTAATTATTTTTCTTTCCAGACCAATTAAATAAAAAATGCAAAGAGAAAAAGAAAAAAATTCTTACCAAGATACCATGCCATTCTTTAGCAAATATGAATCTGGAAAGACTTAGCAAATGATGGGGAATAGTTCACATTTGGTAGTAATGTTATCTTTGCTGATATTATTTTTAACTAATATCTAAGATGCATTCAGAATCTTTATATGTGCAGGACTTGAAAACCTGTTTTCAATCAGCAGGATATCTACAAAAACAAAAACAGAAGTGGAGCAAATTTAGACAGGCCAGCAAAAGAAAAATAGTTTTGAGATGGAACCAATGAGATCTAGAAAAGAAATCTCCCAATGTAACCCTAAAAATGTGGCAGTTGGACAATTGCTTAGAGTGTTACTGATCCCGCTCACCTTCTAGTCACATGATCCAGAACAGAGTATCAGCCCACCCCCCATGCACAGATTCTTCAATCACACTCAAACGTAACACAAGGAGAAAGCAGAAGTACATACTATTGTTGCAGATGCAACGTACTATTTCAGGCAGAAGAAAAGAAATACACCTCCCATGGCCCCTGCTGATAAAAGGGTTACAAACAATTCCAGAATCCATGTTCTGCATACATTTCCTACCTTGTGTGTATGTGTATTTTAATGTGAATCAAGAGAAATTGCTTACAATACACATATTGTATTCATAACAAATGTACAAAAATGTATTGTATCTGACCTAATTGTGAATCTGTGTTTAGAAAAATAGACACCAAAATACATAAAAATTCTACTCTTGACTTCTAAATAAATTACCATATCAACTACCTTTTAATTAAAAATATGAGAAATTTATTTATTTATTTATTTATTTATTTATTTATTTATTTATTTATTTATTTATTTATTTATTTATTTATTTATTTATTTATTTATTTATTTATTTATTTATTTATGATTCTTATATGCCACCCTACTCCCTGGGGACTCAGGGCGGCGTACAACATTTGAAGAACCACTAAACAATATAATTTAAAACAATTTAAAATGCATTTTAAAAGCATACAAAAACTTACATACATGGGGGAGACCAAGATGAAGTTGTCTCAGAACCCCGCCTGCAGGAAGAGCTATGTCTTCATGGCTTTTCGGAAGGCCAGCAAGGTGGGGATAATTCATATCTCTGGGGGGAGTTGGTTCCAGAGAGCAGGGGCCCCCACAGAGAATGCCCTCCCTCTAGGCCCCGCCAGCCAACATTGTTTGGTTGACAGGACCTGGAGGAGACCCACTCTGTGGGACCTGACTGGTCAAAGGGAAGTGTGAGGTAGAATGTGGTCCCAGAGGTAACCTGGTCCTAAGCCATGTAGGGCTTTAAAGATGATTATCAACACCTTGAATTGTACCCGGAGACCATTGGGCAGTCAATGCAACTGGTGGAGTATGGGTGTTACGTGGGTGTATCTTGAAACACCCACCACAGCACGCACAGCTGCATTTTGTACCAGTTGAAGTCTCCAAATACTCTTCAAGGGTAGCCCCATGTAGAGTGCATTACAGTAGTCCAATCAGGAGGTGACAAGGGCATGAGTGACCGTGAGTAGTGCCTCCTTCTCCAAGTATGGTCGCAATTGGTGCACCAGGCGAACCTGTGCAAAAGCTCCCCTAGCCACACCTGTAAGATGTTGGTCTAATTTTAGCTGTGGATCTAGGAGAACTCCCAAATTGCGAACCCGTTCCGAGGGAGTTAATTTTCCTCCCTCAAGAACCAAGGAGGGACAGTCGACATGGTCCTTAGGAGGCAAAATCCAGAGCCACTCAGTCTTGTCGGGGTTGAGTTTGAGTCTGTTTCTCCCCATCCAGATCCTAACATCGTCCAGGCATCGGCACATTACATCGACTGCCTCCCTGAATTGAGATGGGGTGGTGATGTACAGTTGGGTGTCATACATTGAGGAATGTTTCAATTGATAAATTTGTAGAAGTGAGAAACATTGAGAAGCCAAAAACTGATAGATTTTTTTCCCATCTGTATCTCATTCTAGCCTTTCTCCCAACAATCATTATAGGACTATGTGATTAATAAATTCATATTGAAAATAATTCTGAATACACTAGAGTGAATATTTATTTATGAATCATTGGGTGGTTGAGAATAAATACTCTAAGAGTAATTCTGTGTTGTTATTTTTCTAAATAGTAGATGGAAGTTCTTAAAAGCCTTTTAAGGAAAAGGTTTTGCAAATCAAATTAACATACAAACATACATTCATTAAATTAACTACTGCTCAGCTTTGATCTGACAATTTTATGAAGTATATACTAATTTGGCCTTGCAAAAGGCTTTGATCATACCAGCGCTACATCTTACCTTATTCAGAAATCTCATTGTTGTAAAATTGATCAAAGCAAAGACAAAAAAGGTAGATTAAATGTCAAAGAGGTAGGGAAGGAGATTGGCCTTAAAATTGTGTCTCCAATACGAAGTGGGAGAGTTAGCAGGGTATACTGTGACCTGATTTTTAACCTCAAAGAATCTTTGCTTTTTCCAAAATCTGGATTATTTAATCGTCAGCACCATCTCTGAATAGGAAAGTAGTTCCACTCCATTGTTAAAAGCAGTTGTGCTCCAGTTGATACAGATTAAGCATTACAATATTGTTTATTTGCTCAATATTCACTGTTTCTTACATGTAGCTCCACAGCAAGAAACTAAGTATATTAAAAGATATATCATGACACATGCTTTAATATAGGGGCATGTGATGGCTCAGTGAGTAAAGACGCTGAGCTTGTCATCTGGACAGCCCAGATATTGGGACCTGAGCGTTATTTGTCTCTGCTCCTGCCAACCTAGCAGTTCGAAGAAAGCAAATGCAAGTAGATAAATAGGTATCACTTCGATGAGAAGCTAACAGCGTTCTGTGTGCCTGGGTTAACAGATTAACAGAGTCAGAAGGGATCTTGCAGGTCATCTAGTCCAACCCCCTGCCCAAGCAGGAGACCCTTATATCTGCCTCTACCTAGGATTGAACTCACAACCTCCTGATTGTGAGGCAAGACCTCTACCTAGGCATGCTGGCCACATGACCACAGAAGCATCTTTGGATAACGTTGGCTCCCTCAGCTAAAAAACAGAGATGAGCACCGCTTCCTAGAGTCAGACACGACTAGACAGGGGAAACATTTACCGTTATACTTTACTATGATGGATGCACAATGTAATGGCTCTGTGGAGGTTAGGAAGTCAAAAATAATTTGTTTCAATCATGGGAACAAAACCATTGCTAACTATGTTTAAATTGTGAATTCTGCATACACTAGCAAATATAGTGCCATAATTGAGAATATCTCTGATAAGTCCTGAGAGGCTTACAACTGAGGCAGACACATTAATAAAGGCTAACAAGTTTATTCAACTCTGTTACAACGCTAACAGAAAAAGTGCCAGTCTAACAGTTTAGTGCAGCTTGCTTTGGCTAACAGAGAGTGCCAAAGTCAGCGCCTCTGACAGCTCTTTATATAGTCGCGCCAGAACGGCGGCAACCAATCAGCGCTCAGCAGCAGCCGGCGTCAGCTGCAGACTTGAGGGAAGCCTGGATGCAGCACTCTCATTTTTTAAAAAAACAATTGTTTCCATAAGCAAGAAAGTTTTTGAGGAATGAATAGAAGAACAAAGGAAGAAATGCTGAAAAGGTCAGACAGTGAAAGTACTAAATTTGTCCAAATGCTTTGTTTTGTTTTGTAATCTAGCTCTCGTATTTCAGCTACACAGCTAAATAGCACAGTCTTACACATTTTTTCAAAGTTTTATGCAGCTGGTTTGTATTACTAGATTGCTAAAGAGGAATAATAATAACAACAGATTATTCCAACTTCAATTTTGGAATCATTGGTGGCCAAGAAAAATAATGGATCAATTTCTATCACAATCATAATATGTGAGAAACAGTTGAAGTCATAATCGTAGGTGGAGCTTATAAGAGCTACAAATATTTTACATTAGTATAATATCCCTGATAGCTATTATATTTGTCTTCAAAGCTCTTTGGAGGGGAATATCTCCTCATATTATTGAATTATGCACTGTTATTTATGGGTGTAAAGTTGTGATAGTTGATACTAAATTGACACCCATAATTGATCTGATTATGGTTAAATACTGTCACACAATGTTACTAACACAAGTAACACATCTTCCTCTGAATGAACCTGCCTTGCAAAATAAGAAAAACAAAGACATTACGCTACATATGAACAAATTTCCCCTATTCCTGTTGTATATATTTCAATTATTTCAATAGAAAGGACAAAGAAATGGGGAAAACTGAAATTACTATATTATACAGTATTCTGGAAATAATTCAGCCTAATTTGAATATTGAGTACATGGAATATTGATTAAGGTATATATGTGTGTACATGGAAAGCCAGATTATAAATAAAAAATGGACACATCAGTGATCAAATATTTAAAATCAGGAGTTGCTCTATATTTCTATCATTGAACAATAGTATTTTTTATACCTAACCCCATGACCAATAAATGCATAAATTGAGTATTTTTTCATATAGCATTAAAAAATACCTATATATCTTTCAACAGCATTGTTGGAAAACCATATTAACCAACTGATGGATATTAAACCAAAATGGGATAAGAGTAGGGCATTATTATATGATTAAGTCAAAAATATATATTTCATGCAAGTAAATATCTTTTGTAGAATAGGATACATAAAATGTAAAGATGAGAAATTGAAAGAAGCCAACACTGGCAATTCATCCAGCCGTACTTTTAAGGCTTTACATATAGTTATCTGAAAATAAGTCCTATTGAGCTGAGAAATTACTTTTGAACAGTTTTGTATAGTTTAACTCTCCAGTCAGTTTCCAAGCTGAAATTCTAGAGAACAAGTGCTGACCTGTGTTTTGCATTACACAAGTTATGGTATGTGTGTTTGTGTGCACGCACACATCCATAAAATATTTACATATACAACCATTTTCTTTTAAAAAAGAAACTTTTCCAATAAAGTTTCCAAAAGTAGAAATTCCAAAAGTAGAAATCATAAAATATTAAATCAGGTAAACAACAAAAGTTCATAAGAAAATCATTTTTTTATGAAGAAGAGAAAAGCGACAATAATCAAGGATTGCAATAAAAATATTGATCACATTCATTCCTTATATATTACATTCACTATAAATGTAATTCTATACCTACAAACTTGCAAATAAATTATTCTTACACAGATGTGCAGAGACCTTTACTGCATATTGGGTCAATTTGAGGAAACAAATAAAAAGCATTTTTGTATTTATTGCATCATATCATGGCAATCATTGTTAATGTTAGCATAGTGCAGTGTGAAAGGCATTTTCCACTGAAACCATCGCAAATCACTATCTATGTTTCAGAATATTCTCCCAGCATAAGCTGCACTTATTCTTTGTGTAAACACATATTACCCAGAGAGCTGTCTTTCCTAAAGAGCATATTTGCTATTCAAACCACCTCCTCAGTCTTAATTCAAAAATAACAGATTTGGGCAGTTTTAATTTTCAAAGATGAGGTCACTGTTAGTGAATTGGTGAGTAAATCCAAACCCTTCCAAGAAACCTGCAATTACCTCCTGGAATAAAGAAATCACTGTCGTGATTTGAGAAATAATGGCTAATGATATGTCTACCAGAAGGAAATGGTGTTATTAATTACCTCACTGTGAACACACCATTTATTGACAGCTTTGAGGGCCATTCCTCCAATTAAGTTGACTGGGTAAAGCTTCAATTAGCCCATCTGCACACTGCTGCAGTACACAAATATGACAGCATTGTCTGCCAACAGGTGCAAAAGGAAATTTGAAGGAATAGAACCAGGTCTGAAGGTATTGCTCCAGACTATATGAGTGCCTCTTCTTTAAGAAAAATGAGAGAGAGAGAGAGAGAGAGAGAGAGAGAGAGAGAGAGAGAGAGAGAGAGAGAGAGAGAGAGAGAGAGAGAGAGAGAGAGAGAGAGAGAGAGAGAGAGAGAGAATGTAAACTCAGTGTGGAACATGTGGAATGGATTTGTTTCTTACAAATATTGGAAAAATTTAGAGAATTTGTCATTTGTCCTACATATTTTGCAGTACTATACAGGTAGATCCCGAATTACGGCCACAATCAAGCCCAAGTTTTCTGTTGCTAAGTGAGACATATATTGTGTGTTTTGCCCCATTTTATGACTTTTTTTGCACAGTTGTTAAGTGAATCACTGCAGTTGATAAGTTAGTAACCTGGTTGTTAAGTGAATCTAGCTTCCCCACTGACATTGCTTGTCAAAAGGTTGCAAAAGGTGATCACATTTATTTATTTATTTTATTTTATTATTGGTTCTTCTATGCCGCCCTACTCCCAAGGGACTCCGGGCGGCGTACAGCATTGTAAAGAACACTAAATAATAAACCACAGTTAAAAACAAAATTAAAACATATTAAAAAGTTAAAAAACATGACCTTGGGACACAGCAATGGGCATAAGTATGAGCCAGTTGCCAAGCATCTAAATTTTGATCACATGATCATGATGCTACAAAGTTTGTAACTGTGAAGAATGGCCATAAGTCACTCTTTTCAATGCCATTGTAACTTTGAATAGTCACTCAATGAACTGTTGTAAGTCAAGAACTACCTGTAGATTTAATTCATTCATAAGAAAAACCCAAATTTTTCTGATCCAGCTCCCCTGTACATGAAATAGATACAGGAAATTGTAAATCTAGCATGGGAATAGCACTATGTTTGACAATATTCAACTCAGCTAACGCAGAAAACTTGCTTAAGTGGCTATCAGTAGAAACTTATTTCAGGTCTTGCTATAGCAAAATCTCAAATGGAGAAGAGCTTGTAGTATAGAGGTCATAGGAAGACAGTTACCATAACCTCATTTCATTTCTCAAGTTTGATCTTTTTATGCAGTCCAGGAAATGCATGAAATGGTGCTAAGAAACTGAACTATGAAGTAGAAATTTTATGGGCTAAATATGACCTTTACCTACTCTGCCAGGCTTCCCAAAGCTAAGGACCTAAAGGGCACGTGGAAATTCTGGGCAGCATGGCAATTGCTGACAATGCTGAGAGCAGAAGTCTACATCTGTGGAGATTGCCCAGGTTTTGAAAGTTGTTAGATAAGCATACCTGATATTATCTACTTTTTCATCCTTAATCTTGTTATTCTAAACGGACTGTGATTTATATGTATATATATATAAATATATTTGAGAGCAGGCATCAGAATTTCATTTTTTAATGTGTGTCAATGTGAAAAAAAGAAAAAAGTGGCAATAGCAACAGCAATAGCACTTAGACTTATATATCACTTCACAGTGCTTTACAGCCCTCTCTAAGCTGTTTACAGAGTCAGCATATTGCCCCCAACAATCTGGGTCCTCATTTTACCGACCTCAGAAAGATGGAAGGCTGAGTCAACCTTGAGCCTGGTGAGATTCGAACGGCCAAATTGCAGGCAGCAGCAGTAGCCTGCAGTACTTATCTTATATAGGCACTCTTTATGATAACAGATTGCGCTAATTATGCAGATTATATAATTTTGTTATTTGCACAATGATGTCATGATAAGTGTGATGTTACTCAATTCCGCCGCCCCCCCCAACCCGTTTGGAATATAAAATATAATATTACTGATTTACAATTAGATTAAACATGTGAAGCACTGAAATACTTCAAATCATTGTACCGATTTAAAAATTATTTTTATGACAAAACATTCCACATGCACAAATACAGGAAAGACGTGATACTAATAGGTTTTCACAAAGCAGAATATTGAATATGATATGATGGCATATGTTACAATGAGCTTAGCACAATTAAAATTTTCACAAAATACTATTCCACAATATAAACAAATTTTCAAGGAAGTAATCAGTTTATGTAAACCCACTCAGAAATCATCCAAAGGCCTTGCATCTTTAGATCTTGCACTACTTCTAATCAAATAATCAAAATTAATTAAAAAGCAACATAGCTAAAGCATCTGTCTAAAAGATTGAAACTCAGCATTTATGGGATCCACTATGGCTTTAATACAGCTGCAAACTAAATCAGACTACTAGATATATCTGGAGTAGAAAAACTATATATACTTTATATAGATGTTTTATTAACTACACTTTCTAGCTTCAACTATCCAAGGAAAAGAATCTCAAATATAACCTAATGCAGAATTACTTGATTTTCAAGTGCCCAAGGCCACAATTGCTGATTGAATTTTGCTAGTTTTAGATTGGAAGTGAATTATTTTTTTTAATGAGTCATATATAGTAGTCCTTGAATTATGACTACAATTGAGCCCAGAATTTCTATTGCTAAGCCCAATTTTATGACCTTCCTTGCCACATTTGTTAAGTGATTCACTGCCGTTGTTAAGTTGGTAACATGGTTGTTAAGTGAATGTGGCTTCTCCACTGAATTTGCTTGTCCAAAGTTTGCAAAAACTGATCACAGGACTCCAATACACTGCAGCCATCATAAATATGAGCCAGTTGCCAAACATTTGAATTTTAATCATGTGGAATGCTGCAACAGTCATAAGTATGAAAAATGGTGATAAGTCATTTTTTTTGCTGTTGTGACTTTGAATGGTCACTAAACAAAATGTTGCAAGTCAAGGACTACCTGATCACTAATGAATACACATAACCACTGAGACAAAATGAATAAATATTATAGACCCTAGAAATAATCACTGATATGAATAGAAGAAAAGACAATCAGAGAAATGTACTCCTTGTTTGGAGAAGATACGTGCAGATTAGAAGTTAGGGGAAAATAATGACCCATAGCTTCTAGGTCTTGAAGACCTTTTATTTATTTAACTTCGAAGGTTAAACAAACATTAAAGATTAAAGCATTACCATATAATATGTAATAATAAACCAGACAGTATACATTTGAAACAAGATAAAATAAACTCACCATGTAGAAGCACAGCACTGAAAATAGGCCAATAAAGTTCACAGAAAAGCCATCCAAATGAGGGACAGATTACAAGGAAGGAAATTCCATTGCCACAGTGTCACAAGCCATAAGGTCCGGTCTTAGGGCTCAGTAAAACAAACTTCAGATGGGAACAGAGATGCCAGACCTCGACAATGCTAGACACAAACAAGGCCTGCAACAGAGAGGGCGAACACACATTCACATGAGGCACGGTAGTAAATATTATCATACTCCTGCTAACATTATATCCAAAGTGTTGCGTCCTACAGCACATCAAAGCAACGACTAAACATCACTGAAAGTCCTGATCATCTGATCAACTGCTACAAAATCTAGAATAGGTGGTGAAATGAATAATGAAGGGAAACTATCTGGCTGAAACTATCCCCCACAAGTTCTACAGTAAGTCCATCCCAAAGGTGCTTTTTTGAAGAGGCAACTGGACTTTCAGAAAGTCCAGTTGCCTCTTAAAAAAGCACCTTTGGGACAACCGTGACCTGGATGACTGAGAATCTCCATAGACATTTAGTAAGTCTATTATTATTATTATATTTATTTGAAAGATGTGCTTTGGAAATTGAATGTGGCAAGCACAGCACCTCTCTCTCCTATTCAGTAAAGAAACCTAATGCTTTTCCGTGAGGTAAAAAGAAAAAGGTCACTTTCCTTTTAATTGGTGGATTTCTTAACAGACACTGATAATAGCATGTCAGGGAATTGTGCAGCAGGTGTCCAAATGAAGTTAGAGATGCTGACACGGACTTATGGTTTTATATCAATAAATATATTTTACAACAATATATACAGCAAACTAGATAGTCAGGCAAACAGGAGCATCATAAGGTAAATTACAGACATACAGGACACACAGAAGAAAAAGGTGGGGAAAAATGAAACTCTCCCTCCACGCCGATAGCAACCAATCACAGTGCAGATTGCCTCACACAGAAGCCAGCAATTTGCCAACTAATCGACTATGTATGTTCTGGCTCACTGTACAACCCCACTGCTCCAGCTACTAAATTGAAATATCTTAAAATAATAATAATATAATAGATCACCTTAAAATAGTTGCAGAAAGTAAACTGAGAGAATAACAAAATGTGTTGGCTCATTAGCTATACATCAAATCAGCCTATACTAGTATCTGAAGCTGAAAGATCACCTTTGTCACTTTCGTTTTCAACAAGTTTTTTGATATATTTAAAGAAAGGAAGATTTTTATTAACAGGTTCTGAACCTTGAAAATTTCTGAAATCAATCAAATAAATCCAGGTGGGACTGAGAAAGAGCAGCTACATTTGCAAAAAAAAGCTGAACCATGCCAAAAGAGGAAAGACTTCATCCCATGTGCCACTCAGAGCAAACTTTGGTGTCCAACTGCAACCTAAGGCTTGTTCATACTCTGAAATTATTTATTTATTGCAAGGAACGTGAAAAGCATTTTAATCCAGTGAAAAGCAACGTTACTGCCAGGTGATAATAAGAGTTTCAGTTTCCCACCACAAATCAATGGATACATCAATTGAGTTTACTGTACAATATGTCATATATAAATTTGTACAGAATTACTTTTGAATAAATCAGGGCTATCAGATTGGTCTTAAAACTATCCAGATGACTACCTGTTGGTGGAACAGAATTAGAATTTTCTGTATCTCTTTGCTGTATTATCTGGGTTATTTAGGTTGTTGTAGACCATATTTGGTAGCCTCACAGAAATGGCTTTTAAAAAAATAAATAAGGGAAGGAATACAACACTGGTAAGGGGATGGGTACTTTAATTTTTCACCTCTGGTTGAGACTCTAATTTGGATTCATGGAACATACCTATTATGCTTATTAGGGGAAAAAATCCATTGACTTTGCAGTATTAATAAGAGGCAGAGAAGGATAACCTGAATCATGGTAAGAATTAGAAGCAGCCAGAGTTGATTCCCTGCTAATGTCCATATTGGAGTCTATTTGTATTACTTGCATAGGTAGGAAATGATAGCGTTGATTGCTATAAATGAACAAAGAACAATGCGCAAGCTGGATTGGAATTGCATCAGGCAAGTCGTTATTTTCAGTTCCACAGATCCAGCCAAATTTTTTCAGTATCTGCTTTTCACTTTTAAAAAGCCGTTCATAGTCTTAATTGCACAAACGGCATCCTGTTTAGCTTAGCCCTTAATTTTTATATCCATTTTTGTTTTAAAATAAAATGGAACATGGTTCTTCAATCTTTTTATGGACATACTTGAAATTTGGAGAACCTGATTGACACTTTTTATCCATTCACAAAGTGACCCTTGTCCTAAACTGTAAACAAAGAAAAAAAGGAAATCCCATTGCTATTGTCTGGTAAGTAGAGATGCTGGAAATATGGCACTTGAGAGAGGGAGTTGAGCAGTTATCTGAACCAGAGTGGAAACAGTATGTTCAAAGGAGAGGGAATATGTGTTTTGCGGATTATGAGTTCACCTTTCTCGTTAATTCACTAATACTCCATTCACATAAATACAAATTTCTGAGGCCAAAATCAAGGTGCTTGCCTCTAAATCTGAATACAAATAGGTCAGACCATATAATATTACTACTGTAGACCCAGAAAAGTTGTAGAGCATGAAAGTTCTGATCATACAATAAGAATTCTAACTGCAAGCTAACAAAACAAAAAAAACCCATGAATACATTAATAGAAGCCATGATTTTAAAAAATCTCAAGAATGTCAGTTTACCTGAATACCTAATAATAATGAGAACACAGTTTTATTGTTGTCTTTTCAAAATGCTTCCCTTTTCCTTGTTAAAATGAGATTATATGGCGCTTCTCAATATTTTATTTTAGATCTACATAGAACATATTATTGTGGTTTACAAATCTGACAATATATAATGCACTCAAAAACAATATGATATTTACTATAGAGTCAATTATTGAAAGAGTTTTGAGCCAAGACATGAACATAAATATCTTTAGTCTACTCACATGTGGTGCTTTTTAGTTTTGTGTCCGGAAACCACAAGGAAGGTTTGGTAAAATAGAAGTGATTAAGTACCCATCATGTTTTTCAAACTTCTTCTAAAAGGGATCATGAAGCTGGCTTGTCAGATGGCAGAGCTTTCATCATATCACATGCTGAGCTGCTAATGAAATGATGGGATTGTAGAATTTTAATCATTTGCTGCATAATAGATCTCCTGCATAGAATGCTTGCATTATACTATACCTGCTTGAAAAGTGAGCCTGAAATTAAACCTGCAACATATTAGTGGAAAAGATGAAGCATATACTTCCATACTTATCAAAAAAGCTTATTCTCATTTTTGGCCCAAATGACATTTTATTGGAGAAGATTTGAGCCTCTCCATTAAAATCAGCATTACAGATATGTAAAATAGAAAGAGAGTGGAGATCCATCTGAATAATTTTGATGCAGTCCTCCTATTGTATTTTTTTTCACTGTTTCCACTCCCCAATCTGTTTAAAATAGTTTTAAGCTAATCGGTTCCCAGTTGTCTAACAGGAGAAAATCAGTATTCCTTTCTTATGTCTTGCTTATGGTTTGTCCATTTGGCTAGTGATTTTTCTAAATAAATAAGAATAGTTGCTATGGAAAGAGAGATCCAATCCAGTCAAGGCTTTTGTACTCTGTTACATTTAAAAGACCAGTGATTCTGGCATGGGGGAAAATACTGACCCAGTCAGCAAGAAGGTTGAGCAAGCCAAGGCTCTGTCACTTGGAAATTGGACCAATGACAAATTCTGAAGAGCTTCAATATGGTAAATAGAATGGATTTTCTGCTATTTTAGAGACAGTGCAGCTGAACTAAATATAATTGGCTCAATTGCTCAGCACAATCTGGTCAACCCAAGTTCTAACCTATTTTTAGAATTGGGCAAAAACCCCTTGTGAAAGTATCCTTAATCACACTCATTTCTTGAGAACTAAGTTATTGGTGAAAAAAAAAAGCTAGGCTCAGCATTTCTCTTCTTATTTTGAATGAGGTGAATGTTGCAAAACTTCCCATTCAAGATGCTACTCCCAAGACTAGTCTTGGGAATGAAATGCTACATTCTATACCAAGCAGGTTTTAAATATACAAGCATTAAAGTGCAATTAATTTTGTGAATGCACTCTTGGTAATGATGCACCTTAAAAATAGATATTCCGCATGCTGGATCATGTAGTTCTGCTCCAAGGATAGAGCTTCCCAAATTATACATCATGAGTTCATTATCTTTCTGCCAAACATGCTAACACCTTGATGTGGGATTTTCAACACTGACATGTATGGTCTTAATTCCTGCCCAACACCTACAGACAATCAAGGAGCCATAAGCAACCACATCAATGACTAGAGATCACACAACCAAAATTGGAAGAAGGCACTTTTCTTAAAGTTACTTATCAGATGAGAGACATGAGGTATGAACAAGTGGGAAAAACTACATTCATAAATATAAAACAATGAAAGACATGAAATTAATATTGTTTTAATATTCAAAGATACCCTCTGTACTAAGCTTCAAGAAAATCTTGGCATATTACTAAATATGTCAGAATGAATCTTGAGGCATTGCTCTTCCATAAAAAAATATTTGTACAGGCAAGTTGGCATATCACATATATGAATAATATTATGCCTACTCTGAATATCATTTTGTATCTATATAGCTGAGTACTGGAGGGATATGAAGATGAAATCCATTGGAAAGCCATATCAGTTTGGCCAAATAGCAAATATCCTTTCCCTTTATCTTTCCCTTAGTCTTCTTCTCTTAACTATCATGGTACAAATATTTAAGTTTGCATTTTTAATCTTATTCCCTATAGATACAAACTTGAACAGAAGATGAACCCAAAGCGAAACCAAATACCTTAGTCACAGCCACAAAATCTCAAGATAAACAGGCAAGTTAAATACCTGTATATGTCTAACACTACGATGATTTATTGTCCTTTTTTTAACATTATAATTAACAATTTTCCTAGTGAATGTTGATTAATTAAACAAAGAAAAAGGTTGTGAAGGCAGAAAGATAGTGAGATCTAGGACAATCCAATGGATCTTATAAAGTAACATTTATATGATTAACTAGTCTCATGGGCAGAAGTTATAAATGTGTGGTTCATGTAATGACCTCCTTTTTTATCAGGAACAACTTCATTCTTTGGGTAGCTAGGCAGATGATCTGGAAAGGCAAAATGGTTTGTAAAGCCACAATGCTTGTATACACTCTCCAGATTGTCTTAAAACATGCATATGATAGAGAAGGGACTTCTCTAAGGAAGAAAGAGATGGTCCAATAGATGTAACCATTCCTTCGAGGGACAAAGTATTTTTCTCTACTACAAATATATGTATTGAGAATTTGTAGTCATAGATAATCAGGCATGGTAACCAGCTTATTTAGTGCAAAGATGATGGATATGATACTTCATCTACTTTATATGCTTAAATACGCTAGAGCAGGGGAGTCAAACTTGCAGGCCGCAGACCAGATGCGTCACATGCTGGTCACGCCCACCCCTGGTTTAGCGAAGGGGAGGAAGTTGCAATATGTCACATGACAACAACATGACATCACGAGTTTGACACCCCTGCACTAGAGAGAATATATTGCTATAGAAATTTTTTTGGGGGGAACTGTGTAAAATAATGTAGGATACTAGCTAATAAATTTAACATCTGGGTATCTAAATAAGATTTTTCAAAATATACAGAAGTGTCCTAGATGGTCTAAAAGTATTTTATTATTCATATAATTTAATATAACAAACACACCATTACAATATTAAGCTACATCTTATTTTTTTTTTCTTAAACACCTGGACCGACAAGTTAACAAGAGAGAATTTTTCTACTCACCATGAAATTCTAGCCCCTTGTTCTGCAAGTAAATAGCTAACATAGAAATAATCTGAGCAACCGTGGATTTTGCAAATTATAGGATGTAGTGAGGTATACAAGGATTCTTTCAAAAAGAAACAATGTAGGAGGACATGAATAAGCATTTCAATTACACTTCTCTCTACATGGGGAAAAACATTTGTTAATAGGATTTTTTTTTTAAATCCCCAAATTCTAGAACTACAGAAGGAAGAACGTTACTATGCCAAGGTAAACTCTGTGATATTTTGCTATAAAAAGATCTTCCAGGTCTTGCTGCCTGGGGTTTGAACATCTTATTTCCAACTATTACATTTGTAGAGACTCTAAAAATCTGTCTCTATGTCAACATGAATTATCTTCTGCCTCAGCACGTCTTTTTTTAAAAATCATACCTCCTCCTCAGAAAAGCACTCTAGTGTAAGCCTGACATGAGGCATCTTTTCCTCTACCTTCCAGATCCATTTGAAAGCAATGCTAGTTTTATAGAGATTAGGCCATGAAGATAAAAACTCAGCTTAAAACAACCATTACAGGTAGTCCTCGATTTACAACAGTTTGTTTAGTGACTGTTCAAAGTTACAATGGCACTGAAAAAAGTGATTTACGGCTGTTTTTCACAGTTACAACTTTTGCACCATCCCCATGATCATGAGATCAAAATTCAGATGCTTGGCAACTGATTCATATTTATGATTGTTGCAGTATTCCAGAGTCATGTGATCCCCTTTTGTGACCTTCTGACAAGCAAAGTCAATGGGGAAGCCAGGTTCACTTAACAACCAGGTTACTAATGTAACAACTGCAGTTATTCACTTAACAAATGTGGCAAGAAAGGTCATAAAATCAGACAAAACTCACTTAGCAAATGTCTTATTTAACAATAGAAATTTTGGGCTCAATTGTGATTGTAAGTCAAGGACTACCTGTGTTATTAACCAGGGTCTTCTGGACTCTATAATCCGGGTTTGAAAATATTTGAATACATTTTCTATGTGATAGAATTTCCTTTAAAATTTGGGTTGCATGAGGGGTGGGTTCTAACTTACCTCACTGCCGGTTTGCTTCCTCCCGTGCCGCTTGACTGTGCGCGCATTGCACGCCGTGTGGCCATGCCGCGCGGGAGTGTGTGCATGCGCAGTGCCAAAAACTTGGCTTCTGTGCATGCGCAGAAGCAAAAGCCAGCTTCTGCACATGCGCAGAAGCCAAAAACAAGATGGCGCCGCTGTAGGCACTGCAATTAGAGCCGGTTTGGGGGCGTGGCCAGCCGGCGATCGCTCCTGGTTCAGCAAGCTGGGGGAAATTCCTGCTACCGGTTCTATAGGATCGGTCCGAACTGGGAGCAACCCACCTCTGGGTTGCACCATTTATTTTCTAAATCTAATTCTATGCCAATTTAGTGTAGTGATTAGAGTGCTGGATTAGCAATCGGCAAACCATGCGTTCTAAAATTCCTTTAAGCATAATAACCAGCAGGATGACTTTGGATCAGTTCTTAGCTCAACCACTTCATAGAGTTGTTGTGGGGGAAAACAGGAAGTGGTAACATTAACTAGAATGTTGCTTTAAATTACAGAAAATAGGATAAAAATTAAATCATGTACTATAGTATACTTTATCAACTCATTAAAAAGAATACAGAAGTGAAGAAACGTTCTGAATTAAAGCACTGTTGACATTAATTGATAAGTATTTTTACATCATTTTCACTTTGAACGTTTCCAGGTTTCTTCAAGTAATTGATATTTTAAAAAGAAAAAGAAAAAGCAATTTAGCCAATTACGTACCGAACATTTGGAAATTAAGAAAACTCAAAGTATAAATTTTAGCAGTATTTCTGTTCTATCTACTTCTAAATTCCACTCCTGTTTTTATGTATATTTCAAAGGAATGAAGTTTGTATAGTAATGTAGGGTTTTGTTTGAATTAGAAAAGAAAAAACCAGCTGAAGACAAAACTGGTAACAATTTTGATCTCTGAGGAATGAAAACTTTTGAAACTCACATTTCTTTATATCAGTAATAATTATATCAAATTCAAAATATTATCTGTGGTGTGTGTGTGTGTGTGTGTGTGTGTGTGTGTGTGTGTGTGTGTGTGTGTGTGTGTCTGCAGACGTGCTGTGTAAAATCCATGAAGACAGAGCATTGCATTTAAATAGTTTGAGGGTTCATCATAGGTTTTGTTTTCTAAACAAAGTTATCCTGCATTTTGATTATTTCCACAAATATTCCAAATGCAAAGCTCATTGTGCAATTGAGCCAAATTAAATTGGTAATGTGTATCTACAGGACATTGCTTTGGGTCTCATCATGCTTCTTGATCACACTCCTTAAAATACAAATAAATTAGAAAATACATTTATATTTTGTATAATATGTCCCATCAGGTGATATTGGCATAAAAGACTGCTATAAAGACTTTTATGTCAATATGTCTGGCTTAATGACATTATCATATTGAAGCAATATCACAGTAACTCTACAATTTCATTTTTAGAAAATCTCCCCCAAAACATTTTACCACAGAACACAGAAATAAATGTTCATACTGAATGCCAGTTTCATTAATGCAAATATGCGACTGAAGTGTACTTATAGTTGGTAAAAGAAGATACTGAATAAAAATGAAATGAACAGTTTCACCTATGGCAACCATAGTGAGCAAAATACGGGAGCAAATAATGATATTATCTGAACAAAATTTGAATTCTGGTCTGTGGAGACAGTTCTTGCTGATATAAGCTAGTGCTTTTTGAAAAATTGAGTTCTGACATTAGTTATAATGGAGGTGATAATGCAGACTATTTTAAGGAGTTTATTTTTCTGGGGTGTTTGTTTTATAATGTGATAGATATATGATTGGTTGATCCGATCACTACCTTTCTACAACTTCCTTGAGTTGATTGGCTGGCATATAGCTAATACAGAAAAAAGCCAGGAGGAATTGTGTGATTCTTGCATGTAGTAATAGTTCTATTAACTTTTTTGTGAAAGTCAATATCCTTTTTGCTGTGATCACTGCTTTCATTTTATAAGAAACAATTTTGCTCTTTAAACCAGCTGTAACTCATTTCCTGCATTTTCTAAGTGATTCCCTTTTTAACTGATTGAAATTAAGTTTGGTAGTTTATTTTAATCAATGGGCAAAGACATGTCACAACACAGCAGAATTTGCTCTACTTCTCTCTTTCTGAAAAGCTTCCTTCTGTTTACTGTATCATCCAAAAACATTAGAAACTGCCAAACTGTAGTCTCAAATTCACACTTCCTAAACATGAAAGCAATGTTAGCACTACATTTTATATGGATATTTATTGTATATGTAAACATCAAGACACATGGCATTTAATTAATTCTACGTTCTGTGTAGCACAATGAGTAAAACATAACAAGCTACCGAATTCTTCTAGGTTAGTTACATGTCTCTGGAATTTAACATAAACCTTGGGTAGAAGTAAATATTGCAAGAAATATTGTTGGAAAAATATAAATTCAATATATACCATTGTTGAGGAGATAGAGAGAGACTGTGCTTGCTATTCATGAGTGTCTGCAGAAACTTCCTGTTTCTATCAAAATGATGAAAGCAGCTTTGTGTCATTTTGCCACAAGCTTCCCCATTTTGGGGCATGTGTGCAATACCACAATCTACATACGGATGGGTGGACCTTGTGGAGAAACACTGTTTTCACCATTCTACCCCATTTGACCCTTCCTGCAGATATATGTATATAGCAATAGCAATAGCACTTAGACTTATATACCGCTTCATAGTGCTTTACAGCTCTCTCTAAGCGGTTTACAGAGTTCAGCATATTGCCCCCAACAATCTGGGTCCTCATTTTACCGACCTCAGAAGGATGGAAGGCTTAGTCAACCTTGAGCCGGTGAGATTTGAACAGCTGAACTGCTGAACTGCAGTGCTGCATTTTAACCACTGCGCCACCTCGGCTCTATATCTCCTTATATGTAGGGATCCTAGAATGAACATATCTCCTACATGAAAGATCTTCATGCATCCCCATTTATACATGATTGGTCTAGCCCATGCTAACCTGTTACTCCCCCCCCCCTTTTAATATACAGGAATGTTACTAAATGCATGAGAATATGTCAGCTTTTTCTACATAATGTTTGTTTGTAGAAAGTGAGACATAGTAACATTTATTTTTCCTCACATACGTGCCAATCATCATTAGAAGACAAAGCTTCTAAACCTGTTTAGGCATTTCATGTTTTATGATGGGGAACATGTTCCCTACTCCAGTCATTCACAAAAGTTTTTTGTGGAACTATGAATACACCACAGGCAATAGTTATAGTGGAATATCTACTGTACCTTCATTTATCTCTTCTATTAATTGAAAGTTTCCACAAATAGATTCTAGCGATAGGCTCCATATTGCACACTGATTTCCATGAACAGGAATTGAATGGCATTCAAATGTTGCTAAATTACAATTCCCAGCATACATGGAAAGTACCACTTTCACAGAGGGCTGTGAAAATATTTACAGACACCTCACATCCTGGACAAAAACCGTTTCAACTCCTACCCTCAAAGCGACGCTATAGAGCACTGCACACCAAAACTACTAGACACAAGAACAGTTTTTCCCGAACGCCATCACTCTGCTGAACAAATAATTCCCTCAACACTGTCAAACTATTTACTAAGTCTGCATTATTAATCTTCTCATCATTTCCATCACCCATCTCCCACTAATGACTGTATGACTGTAACTTTGTTGCTTGTATCCTTACGATTTATATTGACTGGTTCCTAAAATGATTTGATTGCTTATTTGTACTTGGACTATCATTAAGTGTTGTACCTTATGATTCTTGACGAATGTATCTTTTCTTTTATGTACACTGAGAGCATATGCACCAAGACAAATTCCTTGTGTCCAATCATACTTGGCCAATTAAAAAAAATCTATTCTATTCTATTCTATTCTATTCTATTCTATTCTATTCTATTCTATTCTATTCTATTCTATTCTATTCTAATTACAAGTAAATATTGTAGAAGCAATGTTTTGATTAAACACCCAGGAAGAATAGCCAGAACAATCGTTATAACTTTACTCTTCAGAAGGCTGTTTGTGTGTTATTTTTCAAGTTCGGACTAGCTTTTTCATCTGTTAAATCTATTTTTCATCAGCCATTCATAAACTGAACATTTCTTAATAGTTCTATAACAGTACATAAACTGCAGTACCTTATGGTTTTAAAAGTAAGTAAAGCCCAGTGTGACTTTATACTGTATATTGGAAACTAATTTGTAATATTTTCCCTAAAAGCAAAGACACATGTGGTATTATTGTTGTGGAAATCATGGATCTCAATTTGGGCAGTGGTTTAATATAGCAAGATGCCTTTTTTTTTTTGCAAACCTTTTTCTCTATAAAGCACTGCTATAACCTGAAGCTGCTATTAACTGAAAAGTGTAAGGTTGTGTGGATAGAAATGAAGGAATAAATATAATACTGTGCAAATTCTGGGTAGGAGAAAAGATAGCGTTTTTAAAAAAGATTCTAATTTCTCATCTGCCTAGAATTTAAAGAGCAAGGCCAAAGTGTAATGCTCTGCTTCTGAGATTCTAAGAACATTCATTTGGTAGCAGCAAAAAGCAAAATACTGATCTTAACTGGATCATTCCTATGATCTAGCAGGTCTTCCTTTGTTTCCTCTATCAGCATGAGCAAGCTGGTACCCAAACAACACGTATGTTTCTATATTAAGAGTTCTATATAGCTTTTTGCTATGTCATATAAATATTTAGATGTCTATTGTGACATTATTATCTAACTATTTAGCTATCTATTGTTATATTCTTTTGTATGACTTTTTAAACATTCTTATTTGCAGATTTTTAAAAAAGAAATATAGTAGTATTTCAGGAGGAGGAAACTATGCAAAATATTTGCCTCAAACCACCTGAAACTGTTTTGATTGCCTCACAATATACTGCTTTGAAAGCCAGAATTTCTCATGTGAATTGTAATGATTATTAGATTCTTAATTGTGCTGCCTTAGTTATAACATTAATTAAAACTGCGGCTGTTTTAACTACAATGACTACAAACTATTGATAGTTGGTCAAGTCCACATCTGGTTGAAGCAGGTTATTTTATATTTAGTGTTGCTGGGGAGTTAACTCATTGATGCAGCCATAGAGAACAAGGGGAATATTGGTTTTTCTAATGCCATTGTTGGGAACGTTTATAGAATGGCATGATACTCATTAAAATGAGACTCTTTGAAGTTACTTCTAAAGGTGTCCTGGGGTGTTAATTTTCAAGGAATTTCTAATGGAAACCACGGAGATCTGAAAATGAGGCCCACAACACCTTAACAAGGCCAGCAGCAATCATTTAGGAGGAGGTGACATGACACATTGCAATGTTTTTCCTTGTTAAAGCTATTGGCACTATGCGGCAGGCACCTACATGGGGCAACAATAGAGGCAATCTGGCCTGCCACATTCAGCCTATGTCACCAGATTTCATAAGACACTGCCTGCTGATACTGGTGAGTCTAATCCCTAAAGGTTTAGAAAAGTGTCCTAGAAATCTCAAAAACTGAGGTGACAGCAGGCTGAAGCAATGCATTTGCCCCAGGCATATGTCTTATGGGCTGTGCCTTAGTTACGAACCCATCTGCTAAACTTCCTACCATCTTGCATTGAAAATCAGAATATAATGGTTTTTAATTAAGCAGAACCATAGTCAAGTACACACAGGTAGGTATCTTAAAACGAGAAAATGAATTCAAATTAATCTCTGCTAAATGAAAGTGCTCCTGTCTTTGCACAATTGGAAATTGACTAAATGTCCTCTAAAGTGATCATATTCTTTAACCACTTTTAAAGTGGTTAAACTGAAGATCTGACTAACTATAAGAGTCAGATAACTTGTTTTATTATTCAGAAACATAATCATTGAATTATGTATATACAGTATGTAAAATTATACAAAATCGCATACATCATTATATGAAGTTTGTGATGCAGTCTTTAACATAATTTTGCTGATTTGTTATGACTATATTCTATTGCCAACATACATACAGTCAATATAAAACTATATTGAAACAAAGTTATTGTATACCAACCTTGTAAAATAATGCACCTGTGAGTTTCAGGTAGCGATCTAAGGAAGGTCAACATCTGTAATCAGTAGTTACAAAGCCATTGAAATCTGAAATAATAGGAATATAAGGGAGCTCTATTCTAGAACTCTGTTCCAATAGTTTTGGCTGACTGCTTGGATGAAGATTATGAAATGTAGTATAAGAAATGTAGTATAAGAAACTTCTCTAGTGTCTAATTGATGAAGGGTTACCTATTAGTATATTTAACCTATTAATAGTGAGCATGTGAGTAATTTCATATTCCAGTTAAAAACCAATTTTATTCTTGTATGCAAAGAATTCCTTTCATCAATAAAACAATTTTTTATTATATAAAACAAGACTTTCTCTATTGGTATCTTACTCCCATGCCTTTGCTTCAGGAATTCAGCTGCAGATTTTTTTTTCAGTCACACAGAAGTTATTTAAATCAATTTCACATAAGTGATGGAATACCTTTTGATGTAAGATTGTTTTTAAAAGAAGCATAGATTGATAATCATGGGTTAGAACTGACTTTGCTGCATTTAGCACTCTATAGCTAAAAGCACAATTTGTAACATGCTTACAGTTCTGACTGGATAATATAAAACTTGCATTTTCTGAAGCCTATAGGGCCAGTCAGGCCTTACAAAGAAATATATTGTACAATTGATCACAAAGAAGTGATGGTAAATATCCCTTCTATAAAGGTGATGTCAGTGAACGATCAGCCAGACCATCTGCTCAGGGTGAACTCTCTTAGTGATAATTAGAAGCAAGTATATTCAAATTAGTCTTCAGAGAACCAAGTCCTACTTTGTAAAATATCTAGATGTCTTAGCTTGAGAAAGATTTGTTCACCAGGCTGTGATTGTTGGCAGCAAGTCCACCTTGCTTGGATTTGACTTCAGCCTGTTCTATCCACTCCAGACTGTCACAGCCTCCATACACTGGGAAATAACATCAACAGAATATTTCTACTGCCCAGAGAACTGATGCATATCTGGATATCATTAGCATACTGATAACAACATCGCTCAAACTATTGGACCTTCCCCAGTGGTTTGAAATAGATGTTAAATGCATGGGATGAGCAGCCCCTGAAGTAACCCTAAAGATAGACTACACCAAGAAACAGATACTAGGTGTTTCTAAAACTATTTTTAAGTTTTATTAAGATTGGCTGTTGTAAGAATTTTGCAAGTCAGAATGTGCTTGTCCTTCTATCTTCATGTAAATTTGGAATACTTTTGCCACTCCACTCTCCCCCTGCCAAACTTCAACCTGGGCTTCTGCAATGTTTATTTGCTTGCTGCCTTTCCGATCTGTCAAGATCAACCTCTTACTCTCCACAGATATCCCATATATCAGAGGCCACTGGGTTGACCATTCCTTCCCCATAACTGCAGATCATCTTCTTAGGAAGGAGAAGAGCCACTGTAAAGCAGTGTTTCATCTTCCCGATCCTCAAAGACAAATTACTAAATTACTATGGTCAATGCTATCAAAAAACCACAAGATATCTAAGAGGTGCAGGAGAGGTGTATCAATTCCATTAAGATCCCCAAAGGAGAAATTTGGAGAATGGCAAATAGTAATTTAGGAACAAAGGATCCAGAGATGTCATTTTCAGAGAATATACCACAATCTATTGCTTGACTGTAGGCAACTCCCCTCACACAGAGAGGGATTATCAATCTCATGGGTCCAAGTGGTCACTTCCCCTTTCACTCTTCACAAAAGACAGGGATCCAAAGTATTTATATATGGCAGAAGACCTCCCCTCCCCTCCATTTCCTTGGAGTTCACACATACAAAGAGAATCATAATATAGGAGGGCAGTACCCTAGTCACCCTCCAAATTCTGATGAGTCAAAATTGTGGCACTTCTCTGTCAGCAAAGTATTATGCAAACTGATTTTAGCAGCCAACTAAGATGACTCCTCTCCAAAAGGGAGTCCTAAACCTAAGCAAAACTGCAGGACAAGTAACTGATACAATAACAGTGAGCCCACTTTACCACTCTTATCAGCTAATGTGAGCATATAACCATGTTTTCTCAGTTACAGTTTTTGTCTTTTTCTACTGAGGCTCCAGGCATCATTTCTGGCACATTTTCTGGGGGTGGATGGATATTTCTGTCAGTCATGGTGCCAACTAGGATCCACCTTCAGAAAGAGGCTGCTCAGGAACTACTGAGTTCAGTACCCAGCTTTTCCCCGGTTGCAGGGGTTTACCAGGCACTGACTAATTAATTGAAATTTTTAAATCTTATTGCATGGAATACATTTCATCTACTAATTTGGTATGGCAGAGTTAAATGTAGCATATACTGAATACATTAAAATGATGATGACACAGGTGACCGGAGTACACAGTGGCATTTTATTAGTGCTTAACATGCAGCAACCACTGGGACAAAATCTAAAATTTAGGATTACAATTTTGATTTTTAAAAAGTGTTGAAGATTACAAATGCAACAAAACTGATGGTTCATGCTTTTTCACATTCTACACACATAGGCGCAACTTACATCATGACTTTCCATTTTGTGGAGAAAAATCGTCGTTCAACAAAATAGCTGAACTTTTCTTTGTGCAAGACCTATTTGGGGATTTAATATATGGCTATACAGGTTTATGCATTTTATCACACTTATACATAAAAACTGGAATCATCCAAGCTGAATGAATCGGATACATCATTCATGATAAACTGAAATATACGTACTTGAGATTCTTTTGATACTTGGTTTAGAAGATTTAGTTGGGCTAACAATCTTTTAGGGTGTGATAGTGTTACAGTTGTAAAATTATTTTAAAAATTAAAAAATTAAAAAAAGATAAAGTGCTATAGCAGTTGCATACTAAAAACTTTTAATAACAGTAATGAAATCTAGAACTATGTTGGACATTCATAAAAAGGGAAATCAGGACGATATCTCATGTTTAGAAATAGTTTAATGGAACTAATACTGCCTTTTTCTTCCTATCAATGCTGTGGCCGTTCTTCAGTTGCTTTGAAATCAGGAGGAAATTAACATATTTAAAACATGTTTTCAAATACATATATTTGCATTCCTAACACTCTACAAATGCCCAACTTGTGTACAGGCCTTTGGATAGATAGCCATTTTACATTGTTAATAATATTCAGTGCAGCAATAACTTTAAGATATACATTTGATTTATTTTAAGAATCTGAGCAAAAGGTTTAATGGAGGCAGAAGGGAAGAAGTCATTAAAATGCTTAATAGAGATTATTACTCCAATTAAAAAAGCCTTCAAAATACAGGCAATGTTTTCATAGCTGGACCATTACAAATAGCCCTTGATTTAAGGCGAACAATAGATTAACCAACTATAATCTATGGATAATTCTATATTCAATGAAAAATGGTAATTAAGCTCAAATTAATGTTCATGCAAGGTATCACGAGTGTGTGAAATATATGTTTTCCCAATATTATCCATCAGGTATTTTCAATAGATGTAATTTGATTTTAAACAATGCTTCAGAATTATTTTGTATGGAACATTCTTGGAAGCAGCGTTTATTTTAAATAAATTAATGAATTATATTATTTGCAGAGAATAATAAGCTTTGAAAACACATTAATACTGGCTGTGATTTCACCAACATTGTATTTAAAGCAAAATTGCCTTCTATACTTCTATAAATATAGACGCAACAATTATGCTTTCAAAGGCAGTCCCTGCTAATTTATATTATAGCTGGTACTTTGTGCTTGCTTCTGTAAAACATTTATAAAAGGAAGCCTTGTACCTCGTACCTTGTACCTCTTTTGAAGTTTCAGTTATTATGTACCTTAAATTGATATTTAAGAAGTTGATCCCAAAGCAGTATTTAAATTATATTAATAAATATATAAGCCATTTAATATATAAATTATAGTTGCTATTTATATACATTGCATTGAATATATTTTATGATGCCTTTTAATATACCTGCCTTTTGTGATTTTTATAATTAACTATTGTAAATTTAAAGTATCCTTTAATTCACTTTTGTATCGAGCAGAAATTAAAAGGAATAGAGAATTTAAGCAAAACAAAAAACAAAACCCTTCATAAAGCTTAATTTTATTTTAATTCTAAGAATTAAACACTTTACACTCCAGTCTGTTGATATTTCCCATTAAGATTAACCAAGTTAATTTGAATTTTTTTTGAAAAAGTTAAGTATTAAAAATATTAAAAATTCGAACATATAAAGTGGTTTACATTCAATCTGGTATATTTGAAGAACACATGTAGGAAAGACCTAATGAATTTAATATAATGGAATCTCAGATTAAATGTCATTGGCCCAAGAATTTAAATAATATAAGTGGAAGTCATTAAATGTGTTACTATGCAACATCTGTAAGCTTTCAATCACCAACTGATTTTTAAAATATATTCTATACAAACTATGAAAATAAACACCTATTTTAAATCCACAAGTTAACATTAACAAATAAAGCATAGCTTAGGATTTGTACTTTATTTGAATTATAGAGGAAAAATGTATGCAAACTACCGCCACTTAATAAATTTTACTTGTTTATTCCAAACAATATTGAAAAATAAACCAAAGTCTAATAATCCAAATGGGATCTCTGTTCATGGCACAATATGCTGCTTAATGTGGGTAGGGAAATTTAAAAATACAAGGAATACTTGCTCCTTCTGATAATACGCTAACCTATTTTAGTTTCAAAAGGGTTTTAATCAGTAATACATAATCAAAAACAAAACTTTCTGAATTGAAATTATTATTACTCTGAAAAAGGGAAAATATTTTCCATTCTTCTCCATAGAAATCCTTAATATGTTTGTGTATGAAAAAAATGTTCATTACACAATCAAGAATTAAATTGAACAAAAACATCTTTTCATTCTTCCCAACACTGCATCGTCCTTATGACTAAGCCTATTTGCACTTCATACTAGCAATCATTCTGCCTGAATGTTTTTTAAAATAAAGGAATAATTTTTTTATTACAATATAGTAAACAATATTTTCTGTATGGCAATTTTTTCCATTAGAATTGCATTTACCACTTTGAAATAGTTGCACAACAATGCACATAAATTTATTTAGTCGGAGACATGCTGAGTCAAATATTTCCATCGTTCTTTAATAGAGGACAATATTTGACTCTGACACAGAATACAGTACTGAAATAATTGCAATCTATTTTAAAAAATAATTTCCTATATTGGAGAAAACAAGCAAGTTAATCTCAATTTGTTGTCTCAAATATTGCAGAACCCAAATGATGCACATGTTTAGGCATATGTATATGTGTATACAGACAAACCCCTAAACACACATGTATAGGTTGGCTGACATATTAATATTTAGATTCTTATGTTCCTGACAGCTTTTCTCCCCATACTTCTTATAGTCTAAACAAATGAGGTATTATCCACTGGTTTCTTTTGCTTTATTTCTCTCTTTCTAAATATGCATATGTATGCTTAAACCAATGGCATGCTGTAACTTTGTATATTAAGCTCTGGTCCATCCATATAGATTATGGAATTTGCCATTTGAAAAGCTCACATTCCTTCAAGAGCACAAATGTACTAATTGTTTCAAGCTCTACATTAAGGATCAATACTGTCCATCTCCTCAGGCAAAAATGTATTATCGCCTCGTTTACCGTAGTAGTGATTCCTAAAGTACATCACATTTTCCTTCATATTAAGAGCTGCAAAACACATTCTGACTCTGCACATTCATTCTGGCAGCATGCTGCAATACTCCAAAGTGTATGATTGAAGTGCAAAATAAATATTCAAGTATGTATATTAGATGACTATTGTACAGGATTATCCAAACTAACCATAATATTTTGAAAATAAAGCATACCTGGATATACATGTTCAAGGTAAAGGAATGTTTTGCAGCAAAAGAAGTTTACATTTCACCTTATAAAACCTGGAGTTTATATACAGATTCAAGAACTAATACTAACTTAAATTTGGAGTCAAATGCTTTCAGGACAAAGCATGAATATGAAATTTACAATATCAAAACATTGGACTAAGTGATCCATTCTCTTAATTAATACCAAGGAGTGTTGGCATTAGCTTAGGTTTTTGAAAATTTGCCAGCTCGCCGAGAAGGTTCATATGGCACTCGTAGAATACTTGGAGTTTCTTCCATTACTCGTACTAAAAGATTGTCAATATAATCCTCAAGTTCACGAATGTGGGTATCTTTTTTCTTCAGTTGTTCTTTGTGTTTCATCAACTCTTGTAAGACCTCGTCATAAGTAAGATTACGATATCCTGTTGCAGCATCAAAAGGATTTCCATCCTAGAATAAAAATATTTCTTTAAGATGACAGAACTAGAAGCATTGTCTTAATAGAAAAATGTGAATCAGAGGCCTCACAAAAGTTTCTCCATTTAATTCATAATGCCGTATGCATTATAGAAGCACGTTTAAATAAAGAGCAAAGAAATGCACTTATGTCAAACACCTCCGCATAAATACTGCAAATGCATCAAGACCTATTTCTGTCCTGAAGATATACCAAGTTTTTAAAATATTGTAACAAACAGCTTACATGTAATTCTCACAAGTTCATTTGGGACCGGAATCTCTGTCATTAAGCGATGTGGTCCTTAAGTGATTTACACTCAATTTTATCACCATTTTTACACAGTTTATAAGCAAATGTGGCTTCCCCCGTTAGTTTTGCCTGTCAGAAGCTACTGAGGAAGTCGCAAATGGTGATCATGTGACCTCAGGAGTCTGCAAACATTATAAACACATGCAATTGCCCAGTGGCCAAATTTTGTTCACATGACTGTGGGGATACTGCAATGTTCTTAAGTGCGAGGGCCAGTCATTTTCCAGTGCTGTCATAAGTTTGAAAAGTTGTTAAACAGGATCCAATCTGGGTCGGTCTTCATTCGTGAGTTGTTATACAAATGGTCATAAGTTAAGGATTACTTGTATTTAACTCAGTTTCTCCATATCACTTCATGTAATTTCAGCACTGCTCTAACTCTATTATCATAGCCCACCCTACATAGCACTGTACATGGTGATGTACAGTGGTTACAAATTTCATGAATTAATGAATAATTAGAACCCCATTTTTAAAGAAATGCAGAGAGCATTTAGTAAATGTGTCCTATATGTCATATGGATTGGTAAAAACCAAGGATACTTATATTACTACCATGTGGAAGCTGCAGGCAATATTTCTACATCACAGCCAATTTTAACCATACAATTTCAGAATTACTCACTTTGTGTGTCTTTCTGTGTACAAATTTCCATGTAAGCAACCATATGCAATTTTATAACTGACGCAAGCACGAACAAATCAGGAAAGCTATTTTATTTGTTCCTCACTAGAAGTTGTAATGTTTATAGGTAACAGGAGGCAACAACTGTTTCACACATTTTCTGAAATCAGCCACTGGACATTAAGAATGATAAGATTTGTATATTTCTATTGTTTCTATCAAACTTGCTATTCCAAAAAAATTCTGTTTAAATAAAGTCTGATTTGTATTTATATATTCCATTGTACAATTGGTCAATGGTATGGAAAAAACTAGCCCTGATATAAAAAAACAATCAAAAGGAACATACTGTACTTTCTGCTATCAATGAAGTATCTAGTGAAACTATTATGACAATGAAGTACTGGAATGATCAGGCTAATTATATTCATAAGCCAGGAAAAGAACAGCTATGCTAGAGATGGAGCTCTTGCCTCACAATCAGCAGGTTGTGAGTTCGATCCTAGATAGAGGCAGATGTAGGGTCTCCTGCTTGGGCAGGGGTTGGACTAGATGACCTGCAAGGTCCCTTCCAACTCTGTTAATCTGTTAAATCTGTTAATATCTTTCTATGCAGATAGAAAGCCTTAGCTGCAACAACCTGTAGACTTGAGCCTGAAAAGGGAAAAGGGAAAGAAACAGGAACAATTAATTGCCATTCAAGAAAGAATTAGAGGAATGAAGATTAGGCTTGCCCAGCTGGTCACAAATCCTGGGTAGAGTTTATCACTTTGTTCTGGCCTTGAAGAACTGATCTCATCCATTCCCCTTGCTTGTATATCTTGCTTTTTTTTTTTAGTTTGTAAACCTGATGACAGGGCCTCTCTGTCTCTCTCTCTCTCTTTTGTTATATATGAATAGCTAGTTAATTGAAAATTGGGACACAAATACTCACACAAAAGCAACAAATAAATAAATAAAACAACCCAGAGAATTCTGGGTAAATCCTGCAACTATCAGAATGGTTCAGCTGATTAATTCTGGCAGAACTTCAAAAAGAAAGTTGCAGGAAAATACAAATACTAAGGAATTTACAGAACATCATTTTTTTTCCATCTCTCACTGTTGGTCTGCACCAAAAGCAGGAGCAGATTGTAATTGAGATCTAAGTGAAAGAGGCCTCCATCTGGGATCCACAGTGCAGTGTTATTAAGTGAACATTTCTCTGGACTACTTCCCACTTTCCTGGCAGATGATGATGATGCAAGGCAACTAGTCTATATTTGAAAAGAACCCAATATGATTAAAATGCATAATAGACATGACTCAAAAACATTTCTTGGTTGCTTCCCAAAAGTGAGATAATGCTACATGTTTCTTTTTAATGAATTCAGGCTCTATTTTAAGATTTGCTCATATCTATCACTTTCTATATTTAAACAGCAAGTTAGGGCTAATTCATATCCGCAGAAACCACACTATCATCCAATAATCAGCAACTGAATGAATGAAATTGAAAGTATTACTGCATATATGAGGTAAAATCTATGATATAAAAATTCTCTCTCTTGCTTATTTATCTGGATGACAATTAATACATTGAAATCATCAACTAATGTTGAGCTCATCAAATATAAGCATTAATGAATTCTTCTGCCTTTTTGAAACTATTCACACTAATAGACAGATAACAGGCATATAGGTATAGATTTAAAATGGCATTTAAAAGTAAATGAAACATTTAGATGTGCACAATTACTTTCTAATATACAAAATGGGAACAACATTTGCAAGATTCCAGATATGTATCTGAATCATTTAGACTGCTACCTGGTGAATGGATATGACTGGAAAATTTCCATGCAGCTTGAAAAAAAGGAAACATCTCTGACCAAACCACCTTAATGTCTGTTCCATACATCATTATAATCTGACAACATGTTCTAATTCTGTAACCTAATGAAAGAATATGCAAATTCTCCCTTGTTCCATTTTGTATACCTTAGCTGTACAATTTTATACACCAACCTTTGCCTATCCTGGTAATGTAGGGAATGGAATTGTTTATTCAAGACATATCTAAAAATTGAAGTTTGAACTGCCTTTCTTTCAGAACTGAATCTTAAAGGTATGAAGATTTATGGTACTTCTAAATCAGTGTTTGTCTAAGTACTGTACATTTTCTAGTGCTACCAGAGTTTTAATAGAAAAATCAGAATATTTGCAAGATTTCAGTGGGACTAATGACTGTGAGTATATATGTTTCTCTTCCGGATTGACCAAAGTGACTGTAATATCTAAATTTAAGAGTAGCGATAAACTGTCAATATTGCAATGCAACACTTAGTAAAAAATAGAATATCTGAAATTTGTCTTATATGGCTGCTGGTCATATACAGATTTTTTAAAAATGAAATTATAAAACAGATGCTTGTGTAAGTTTTTAAATATTTAATTTTAATACTAATTTGTATATTGTTATAATGATTATTTTATATATGTGTTGTTTATATTCAATTATGTGATTTGATTGCTTATTTGTACCCTATGACTAAAGTTAAGTGTTGTACTTTCTGATTCTTGACGAATGTATCTTTTCTTTTATGTACATTGAGAGCATTTGCACCAAGACAAATTCCTTGTGTGTCCAATCACACTTGGCCAATAAAGAATTCTATTCTATTCTATTCTATTCTATTCTATTCTATTCTATTCTATTCTATTCTATTCTTATTCTTATTCTTATTCTTATTCTTATTCCTATTCTTATTATATATGCTGACCAGAGAAACTTCTTGAAAGGCTATATAAATCTGGTAGTGAATAAATAAAAAATGATTGATTATGCATAGATTACTTCATTTACATATGCGTTTGCATATGTTCCTGTGTATCCATTCAAAATTAAGCTCCATTGTATCAATAATCAAATTTGAATAAAGAAACAATTTATTAAACTGACTAAAACATTATACTGAAAACAGATTATTATACACTGCTTCTCAAATGAAATAGTAATTTTTGTTATCTACAAATAAAAAAGTTTTATGCTTTCAGCATAAAAGCAAATTCCTCAACTTGTCTACTAGTAAAAACCAAAATTTCTGCTATTAATGTAAGATATTTAACTACTTATATAGCCTTTAAATCAGATTTTCAACTCTGGTAACAAATGGGAAGCTTTTTGTTTATATCTGAATACAATCATAAAAAAGAACACCAAAACTCACTTGTGATTTAGGGAGCTAAACTACATCAAATGCACAATAATTCAGTTTCAATCTCTTTCATTTAAATTACTTCTATTTAGTTTGGTACTTATCCTACATATCATTAAAATATGAAGGTGCAAATTTGAAATAAAACTAACTAGAATGGGTGAGTGAGGGAGGCAATATAAATGCTGCAAATCAGTCAAGTGTTAATTTTTTGAGCTCCTGATCTATCATTAATTGAAAATAAAAAGTGCTTTATGTTTATGTTTATATTTCATATGCTTTTAGAAATTATCTCAAAATTGTGTCTACATCTCCTGCAACTTTATAAATACTTATGACTGGGAGAAGTTTACAGTATCATAGACATAAGTTCCAAAATCTAAAAGTGTGTTCATATTTCAGATAATAATTTTTTTCCTGTTTCCAACTTTGTAACAGTTGGCAGAAGAGATACCATTTTAATTATATACCGCAGATGGTTGAATATATTAAATTTTGTTCATTTCTGATCATTTAGATCAAAACATATGCATAGTTGCAAGTAAAACAACTATGTCTATGCAACTAATGTAGTGACTGAGATCTGCATGATTTTACTATCTTAAATGGAAACACATGTTCAGTAAATGAGGACAAATTAACTAAAAATAAATATTCTATGCCATTTCCCAACAATACTGATATCAAATTCAATAAAGAATAGGAGAAAAACCCCACCGTTTCAAGTTAGCAAGCAGTGTAGAAAAAGCCTGATAATCAAGTATTATTTGGGTACAAACTGATAGTTGCTGCTGGAAAAAGCAAAGATAACATTTGGACTTGGCATTCTTTGATCATTTGTTTATTCTAATGAGGAGCTTTGTTTTGGGAATATAATTGAAACCACTTTCACATCTCTTGTTTTACTTTTCCATTCTCCTTTTGGCTTTTTAATTGGGCTTTCTTTTCAATGGGCTACCTCTCATTTAGTCATTAGTAATGGCACTAACGAAACGAAACAAATATATAAAATACCATTTCCCAGGGGAAAACTACAATGTAAATCATTGAAAGAACACTATTTAAATTACTTCAAACTTATTTGTTAAGTTTAATATTTAATAGTTAAGTTGCAATATCTGAATTCTTACAATAGTTATGTTTTAAATTTCCTGAAAAATGTCTTCTAGACATTGTATTCCCATAATTTGGACTTCAAAAGTAAAATAGTTTTCTTTAGAAATTTGTTATATTGTTCTGAATAATAATATAGAAGCACAGACATAAAAAGCTTTGAAATATTGGGTAAATAATAACATTTGTTATGCAGGCACCTGCCCACATTTACAAATACAAGGCGTGTTTCAACTTCCTTAGCCATCTATCTGCTTTCCCAATCTCAGACTTCAGTCAGTCTGTTGCCTTCTTCCTCCCATTGCTGATAAGATGCAAATGCCCAAGTTGGCAAGGGCAGTGGGAGTGGCAGAGTGTAGTGCAGTGGTGAAATTCAAAAATGTTCCTTACTGGTTCTGTGAGCATGGCTTGGGGGGAGGGTCATGTGACTGGGTGGGTGTGGCCAACTTTTTTTTTTAATTTTTAAGCATTTTTAACTACCAGTTCTCCCAAACCGGTAGTTTAAAAAGTGCTAAAAAAAGTTCCGACACTCAGCTGTGACAATCAGCTGTGCCCGCGATCGTTGGAACCTTTTTTTTACTTTTTAAAGCATTTTTAGTACTTATTCGCCGGAACCTGTAGTAAAAAAATGCTTTAGAAAAGTAAAAAAAAGGTTCCGATGATCGCGCGGCACAGCTGATTGTCACAGCTGATCGCCGGAACCTTTTTTAAAAAAACTTTTAAAGCTTTTTTTTACTACCAGTTCAGGTGAACCGGTAGCATTTTTACTACCGGTCCGGGTGAACCGGCCCCAGCCGGTACCATTTCACCCCTGGTGCAGTGAGGTCAAAAGAGCAGAAATGTTGGGGAAGAGAGAAGGGATGAGTTGAAGCAGAAGTGTGCTAGCAGGCTAGAAGTGTGAAAGCCTTGCCTAACTACAGCGCAGTCCTGGCTTAGTGACAGCAACAGGGACTACCAAAACTGTTGTCGCTAATGCTGTTTTGCCTAATTACCACATCACTTAGAGAGAGAAATTCCAGTCTCAATTGGGTTGCAAAGTGAATACTACCTGCATTTTTTCACCCAGTAATTCTAAATTACATTTTCTTTTTCCATTCTGGTTTGTCGCTGTTGCTCTTTTGTTGCTCCTACTGGGAGTCTTTTATGATTGAGTTTATTTTTAATAAATAAATACATGTTTCTTTATCATCTTGTAATATTTATTAATCAATCTAGAATTCACATTTGGATTAACTTTCCTAAACCACTTAAAAAGACCCATAGGACTTGGATTTAGCGAATAATAATTGAGTATATTATCTTCGAATAAACAAAAAGCAAAAGGATGAAAAGGGATTAGGGAACTTAGGTTCAAAAGTGCTCATGCATTGTCATCTTCCAGTATTTCTATATTTCCTTCTTAAAATATATATTCCAATGAATTTAATGAATAAAAGTTCATATTTCCATCAAACTGACAAGCCTGTGTGAAGAAGTATTATTATGTATCTAGTCACCCAATTAAAAATATACAACCAAGGTGAAAAACAACAGGTAATATAGTTGAGAATGTATGAATCCATTCAATATAAATAGAGGCCGAGGGGGGTTAATCTCTTCAGATTAGAAAGCAAGAAACTGGGGAGAAACATACAGCAACATAAATAAAGTTAGATAATTAATTTTTCTTTAACATAGAGTAAGGATAGGCAGCTATGACCCTCAAGCATCTTTTTTGTAGCTGCCATAATATCATATACTGGAAACGCTTAAAACTGATAAAACAATTTATTCCCATTTTAAGGCAGGAGATTATTTTAAAAAGCGTAAAAACAATCTTTTAAAAAGTTAAACGCTCCTCAAAACAAAAAGGGAAAGTGATAAACCCAACGCCTCACCAAATGTGGTATTTAGTTGTTTATATTGTCCATCATTGTTCCATCTACTATAGCAGTGATGGCGAACCTTTTTTGCTTCGCGTGCCAAAAGGGGGGGAATGCAGGGGGGTCGCACGCGCACGTGCCCACATCCATAATTCCATGCGGGGGGGCCCTCGCTCCTGGCATGCGATGGCAGGCCTGTTTTTCGCTCTCCCCAGGCTCCAGAGCCTTTCTAGGAGCCTGGGGAGGGCGAAAACGGCCTTCCCCACACACTCCTGGAGGCCCTCTGTAGGCCAGAAATGGCCCGTTTCCCAACTTGAAATGCAACGTTTCCAGCCTCCAGAGGACCTCCAGGGGGCTGGGGAAGGCCGTTTTCGCCCTCCCCAGGCTCCTAGAAAGGCTCTGGAGCTTGGGGAGAGCAAAAAGCGGGCCTTCCCCACACCCTCCTGAGGCTGGAAACAGCCTGTTTCCCAAATGCCAGTGGGCTCAGAAGGCCCAAAAATCAGCTGGCCGGTGCGCGCAGGCACACCGGACCTGAGCTCGTGTGCCCACCAATATGGTTCCGTGTGCCACTTGTGGCACATGTGCCATAGGTTCGCCATCACGGTACTATAGCCTTTGCTTCTAGAAAAAAGTGCTGCCTCCAACCACGAAAAGGCTGCCCATCTTAAATATAAGAGAAAAGCATTCTCTCTGTGCAGGTCAGTCATATCACCCACTTACGTATTCAAGCAGTGTGAAAAACAATCTATATTTATACCGGTACAAATTCATCCTTTTTATGTTAGGAAGTTTAAGTCAATTGTTATTCCTGCATACTTAAAAACATTAAGAAAAAACATAAGTAGGCATGCAGAATCCCTTCTTATGCATATCAGGTATGGGATTAGACTGCATTATTCTTTTCACCCAAACTTTTAATATGTGGTTTGATTCATGAAACCACTTGCCACAGGTACATGAAGAACAGGCTATTTACACTTTAAATTATTAACCACATCTATTGTGGGTAATATATCTCACGTCAAAATAATCAACAAGACAACTTGTTTCTGAATTGTCCATTTCAAGAAGGAAATAAACGTATTGGACTAGATAGGGTTCTGGATTAATTCAGGAAAGAAAATCTGCCATTTGTACTATTAAATTAGGGTTCAATCAGTCAGCTAAAAACAAGAGTTTTAAACAATAAAGCATTAAACACCGGATATCCTTTCTCAATTATCAAATGGAACATCAATCAAGTAGTTACTTACCATTGTTTTTTTTAATTCTTCAGAGTTTTCGGAATTCACATTAAGACTATGGAAGTAATAAAAATATATATTATATAATAAATATTTAGAAGCATGTGATCTCGAAATAATGGTTGCTCTTTTTTTCCATATATTATCCTTCCCCCAGGTTTTTGAAAATCAGACTTTTTTTTCTAAAGAGCACTATTTTTTTAAAAGTTAACATGTGTTAATATTTAACATGTGTAGCAAACAGAAAGTTCAGAAAATTTGGATGTCTTCGAGAGCTATATAAATAATAGAGTTCAAATCCTTACAAGACATTATCAGACCATATGTGAGCTCAAGAAAATGACCATGCATGGTAATAATGTTCTACTATTCTGGGTACAAAACAAATACAAACACACCATAGTAAGAAGCAGTAAACTACAGTACTATATACATTATATGCAAATACTATACACCATAGGAAACTATTTGGCTGTAGCATTCTAAAATGTCTATTAATGTAAACACATATACTAAGAGTGGATAAGTTGAGAGTTGGCTGACCCTATTCCAACTTTAATGACACTAAAACACATTGATTCCTATAGGCCAGTGATGGCTAACCTTTTCCGGACTGAGTGCCCAAAGCACCCAAACACCCAAAATGCAATGCGCGCACGGTCCTGTACATGCACCCTGCCCCCATGCATGCATGTGCGGCCCCCAGGCATGCGGCCCCTTCATGCATGCGACCCATCCCAGGCATGCGCGCATGACCCCCACATGCACCCAACCCTCTGCGCATGCACAGCAGACCCAATGACCAGCTGGACGGCGGGAGGCATGCGCGCATGCGCGGTGGAGCTGAACTAGGGCGACGGTTCGTGTGCCCACAGAGAGGGCGCTGCCATAGGTTCACCATCAGGGCTATAGGCCCTTCTTTATCTAGAACAAGGGTGTCAAACTCAAGGCTCAGGGTGCTTAGATCTGGCCTGTTCATTTCAGTGAAGTTCTTTTGTAAACAATAATTACCATAACAAACATCAAACAATGAATAACATTTTCAAAACATGGCAAGGAATATACCCTGCAAACATGGAAAAATAGATCCCAAGTAGGCAATATTAACACTGTTTGAAACTTATTTATTTATTTATTTTATTTTGCTGTTCTTATATGCCGCCCTACTCCCTACTTTGTTTTATTATGAGCAGGTATTCCAAATTAATGCCTGATATAACGTAGTATGCCTAACATTAAATTCCATCAGTATTCAGAAACATGAACATTCACAGATGAAGAAAATAATGTTGCTGAGACTGTCAGACAAAAAGGAAGCAGAAAGATAAAGAAAGCAGATGGAAATTAAGACATTTGATTTTTCCTACATTTTTTTTTAATGTTTGAAGTGGCAAAAGAACATTTCAAAACATAAGCTACCAATGCAGAGTACAAAATACAAGTCAAACCACTTTTTTGTATTGCCATAATACAGAACATTGAACACTGAACAATATTTAATATGCTAAAAATTACTTATTTGATTTTGCACTAGTGGGAAAAACGTATATTTTCAAAATTATACTAGCTATTCCTCCATTTAGTTCCTCATTCAAGGTCTTTCAATTACTACTCATTTTTAGAATATATTTCACCATAATCAACATCATCACCATCATATACTTTTAAAAAACTGAAAATCATAAAAATTATAAAAATTATATAATTATAAAATTAAATCCCTTTTAAAGAAAATATACAGTGGGCTTAAAAGTTTGTGATTGCTTTTGAATTTTCAATATTTATACATGAATATGTATAAATTACCTAATAGGTGCTCCACACAGTTGTTCAATTGGGTTCTCTTTAGCTATATTGTTTAATTGGGTTCTCTTCATCTGTTAGGATTCCATTCACTACAAAAAACCCTAAATATTTGATTTTGTTTATAACCCAGATGACATTTTGTTGGATCTACTGTAAAACTAGCTTTTTGGAGACTTGTTGCTACTTTTTCCAATGTATTAAATAGTTTTCCCAGCTATAGACAATGATATCATTTAAGTAAGTCTCACATCATTTTAGTTGATAAGGGAAGATTTGGTCCATTAACCTTCAGAAGGTAGGCCTCCGTTTCACTTCAACCAATGAAAGAGACTGTCTCATTAAGTGGTAGGTTCTCCTTCACTAAAGATCTTCAAGCTGAGGTTGGACAAACATTTGTCTGATATGCTTTAGTAGAACTTTTATCAAGCAGAAAGATAGACTAGATGACCTGAGAAATCTTCCAACTATTTGTAGTGCATAGCTAGAAATTATAAGCAACACTGGAAAGGAACCAAAGTAGAAATGATGGAACCTCTCTAAACAACAATGAAAATAGAAGAGAAAGAACTGGAGAAAATCACAAAATACAAAGACCTGCAAATAGAAGAGGAACAACTGTAGCAAAAGAAAGCAAAAATAGTACCAATAGTAATAGGTGCCTTGGGTGCAATCCCAAAACATCTGAATACCATTAGTATTGACAAAATACATTTAACAATACATTTAACATAATCAAATCACAACAACTGTCTAACCCAGGTCCCTAGAAAGGACTTGTTAGATAAAATGTGAAATCCAGTCTAAACATCTGGTTGACTATGTGACCAACATAACAATCTAATTAGACACTTCATTGAGACACCTATCTATTCACATTCTCAAACCTGACATTCAATCATGCTAGTAACAACCTGTCGCCTTTAACTACTGAACTATTTGTTACCCTGTGTCCAGTGCCTAAGAGCTTGTTAATTATCCAAATTTCTCTTTCTCTAGGTCTTGTTAATTACCTGTCTCCTGTCTCAGAGGACCTTGTTAATAACTTATACAGTCCCTCTAAAGAGGGCCTAACAACACATTAAAATTAAAGATGCTTTTGTTTTAACACCTGTCAAGTGCTGTAAATTGAGAAATTTTCACGTTAGTATATTAGTCTACTGTAGTGTAGCATAAAAACAAACATTTTTTTATAAAAATGTTGCACAAAGAGTTATCTATATCCTGGAAAACCAATATTTTAGTTGACATTTGTTCTTAAATACTGTATGTTCAGTGCACAGGATTGCTATGAGAGCTGTAATGCTACTGTAATGAAGATGATCAAGATAATTTAAAAGAGAAAACTTTGAAAATTGTAATTGGGATTAAAAAACATTAACTCTATTGTTGTTAACGGACAATATGACCTCATGTAGGTTTTTCAAAGAATTAGCCATTCGAGCTATAGATTCTATATCAATGTGTACAAAAAGTCAATTAAGCTATTATTTCTTACAAAGACTTTCTTTAAGGGAGGTGTGGAAAAAAATATCAATAGCAGTAAACTGACTTCAGTATATTTAACATATTATTCTGCAAACTGATATGAAACTTTATTTTAAGACAATCTGGAAATTTCATTATAGGTAGTCTTTGACTTACAACCATTTGTTTAGAGACCATTTGAAGTTGTAACAGCACAAAAACACAATTTATAATTGTTTTTCACACTTACAAGCATTGCAGTATTTCTATGGTCATATGATCAAAATTTGGACACTTGGCAACTGGCATGTATTTATAACAGTTGCAGTATCCTGGAGTCATGTGATCACCCTTTACAAGCTTCTGACAAACAAAGTCAATGGGGAAGCCAGGTTCACATAACGATTGTGCTACTAGATTAACAATTACAGTGATTCACTTAACAACTGTGGCAAAAAAAGCTTGTAAAATGGACAAACCTCACTGTCTTGCTTAATGACATAAATTTTGGGCTCAATTGAGGTTGCAAGTCAAGGACTACCTGTATACTAACTACAGCTAAAAATACCAATTTTACCGTGGAGATAACAGAATATGGCACAGATTATATGCCAATTTTATGGTTCTCAGTGTATTTCTAAGCTCTACTTAAAGTGCCTTTAAGAAAAAAATAAGGTCCCGTACTATTTGGCACCAGGTAGCTAAAGGACACATTGGTCTATAAAGGTTGTGCAATGCTTCAAAATCACTTTCAAAAGTGAGCTAAGGAAGTAAGTGCATTTCAATCATTGAAAAAAACGTAAACATGTAGGTGGGTTTCCCAAACGCAAATACTTGTGTTCAGCTGCATAGACATACTCAGCCTTTTAATAATGGATATGCTGAAGCTTTGCTTGATCATTTAAAGCACAAGGGGTCCTTAATTCTTTGTTAGGTAATCCTGCATCTTAAGAGTACACTGGCTTTTGTACAATAGAATGGCAAAACTGTTTGTTACAGACATAATTGTTCCACAATACCCACCTAGGCTACTTCCTTCACAGCACTGAAGTATCAATCAAAGACTGTAATGTTTATTTTTTTAAAATTAAATAATGTCCTTCTTGAACAAAGATAACAAATGCATTATAATAAAAAAAACATCAACTTACATCTAAGGAACTTACCTAGATAGCAGCATATTTTTTGGCTTGAAGTTTGTAGTAAAGGGATTAGTGGAATCAAAATCAAAGCTGCCCTGATGACTTTCAGCAAAAGGACTGGGTGATTTCAAATCAGAGGAGCCTTCTGATCCTCCATTACTAAGTCTATCTGATCGTTTGCCTTCTTTCTTTCCAGTCACTCTTTCAAAGAGACTAACCTTCTCCTTTTTCTCTTTCTTATTCTCTTTTTTTATTTCAGGTGGTTTCGAAAATAAGCCCACATTTTGTTCCCATGATAAAGGGTTTTCTTCAAATGGATTCTTCTGTCTTGGCAATGTAGCAAACTTTTGAGGCAATGAAGCACTCACATTTGTAAAAGGGTCGTTTTGAGCTACAAAAGCTGAGTCACTGTCATCACCTATGTTGTCCAGTTGACTCACTTTAGTGGTATCTGCACTTAATGTCCGTCTGTGTGGAGATTTTAGATTTCCTGAAAACAGTGTTGTTAGTATGCAACTGGACTCAAGTGTATACACAGAATGAATACATATACAAAATTTTATACAACTATTTGCAATAAGTTAAAATAAAAAGTTTATTCCAACAGCTATTATTCTACAAATGTAGACTATAAAAATGATTAGCTTTGGCTGAATGAAGACCAACAGTTTTGATAAGCCTTTGACCATATAATAAATTATCCCACTACAATATTATGCTTGTGTTATGTTCACTGTAGTTACCTGAAGAACTTCTAAGAATAATAAAAATGCAGTACTATATTAAAAGTTTTTCTATACTGTATATAGAGAGTGACCATAATGATTATGGGGTGGATTAAACTAATGCCATTTATTTTGGCAGTTTGTAGCCTACCTTTACACCCAAAAACTACTTCGAGGCAGTTAATTTACAATTAAAATAACATTTTTATCCTCTAATTTTGAATACTTTAATAATTCCTGCATGAGGACAAATGTCAGAATACTATAAAACATGTTACTATAATAACATTGTAAATTCATATATATATATATAGAATGATCTGAACAAATTGTAATCATTACTTCACTGGGGAGAGTCAATATTAACTAGCTAATAGGCTTAGAACAGAGCATTTTGTTTACCCAGGTCTTTCCAGCTGATTCATATGTTTAAAATTTTGCCATTTTTTCACTGTTATTGTTTTGGTATTTTAATAACATGTGTGATCCAATCTGAAAATTTCTAGTTTAAGGATGGTGTATGATATGGATAGAAACAGTATGAAAAACAGATTTGTTTCAAGCTTGGAACAAAACAGTCAAAATAGAAACATTCCAGCTGAGATGACTATGTTCCACTAGGATAAAACTTAAACTATTTAGAAGATTTAATCAAAGAAAGCAATGGGAATTCAGCAGAACTGCCTTGCTCTTTGTCTTCCTCCAAGGGCCATAAGAGTAGTTGAAATATTAACTCATGTTGATTGCTATCTGCCATCCAACCTGCTGCAAAATTGGCCACAATTTAATTTAATTTAAACATTAAAAAATTCCTATAGAAATTCTTTTGGTATCTGAAGAAAAAATTTAAACAACCACCAACAAAAATCAGGTTCAAGCACAAGTCCATGTTTTGTTTCTATTATTAACAAGCTCAAATACAAGTTTTGCACAAATCCAGGAAAAAACAATTATATGTTGTAGGAACAAAGTGCTTCTCCTAATTCTTGCATGAGTAAGAATAAAACGAAAGAGCATAAGTACATCCAGTAATACAACTAAACTCTAGAAGTCATTAAAAGTTGTATTGAAATGTGTTCTAAAGTACAGATCACAACATCATAGAGTGCACACAAAGATAACAAATCAAAATAGGACAAGTATTTTCAGCTTTAAATGAAAATACTTGTCCTATTTTGATTTGTTATCTTTGTATGTAACTATGCATCTTAATGTCAATTGGATTCAAGACTATGCACATTCTGCAACACTCCCCCCAAAAGCTGAATAAATCAGTCCCACCTGCTGCAACATCTGGGAAAAGTCAACTGCAAGAAAACATGTCCCAGCACAGAATACAGAACAGCACAAAACACTCAAAACTGTCAAGGTTTATTTCAAGCTTGAAACAAAACTCTCATTTCAATCATGGAAGACGCAGAATGTCTGTTTCAAGATAAAAACATTTGAAACGTGGAACTTTGGACTTTTGTATACACCAAATCTATTTTTAAAACGAATTAGTGAAATGAAACTGAATATAGTAATAAGTAATAACGTGGAGAAAAATTATACTTATTAAAACAAATTATTGATGAAACATTCTATTCTTCATTTGATTTCCATTGTATCTCAAATTCTTAGCAACTATATTTTTCTTGGGAATAAGAGCATAAAGATATGGGGTTTGGAATAATTCTACTAGAAGGCCTTTTCAAATAGAGTTTGCTTCTTAAGAAATCTGTACTTACCACTTTCATCCTCAGAACCAACAGACTCAAGCTGACATCTGAAGAGGTAAGAGTTGCCAATTGTTCCCGATTTATTTTTTTCTGAAGTTATCTGAGGTCCAGTTAGATCAGACATTGAGTGAGCCAAAGAGAGTCGTTGAGGTCCCAAAAGGAAAGGCTTTTTTGGTTTTGATTTTAACTGCAATTCATTGAGGGATGTTAAATTGTTACTTTCTGAGGTATGAGTACTTGGAATGATTGCAGAAGATGTATCCAAAAATGTCCCGTCTGTCTTACGACCCTTCATTTTGTCCTTTAATTTAGCAAAAGGAGATTTGATTTTGTCCTTATTTGACAAGTCAAACATGCTTGCTGTCATGTTGTTTCTCATAAACTGAATGTTGACTTTTATTTCTCCTCTGTCTTTAGTTCGTTTTCCTTGCTTAGATTCAAGAGGAAACCATCTTAAATAAAAGATAGTATGCTGTTAGTTGCACAAGTATGCCTCAGAATCATATGATGCCATTTCATCTATACAGTACTTATGTAAGATTTTGAAAAGTAAATACAGACACATATCAGGAAGGTTGCTTTACAATTTTAAATGTATTTATTTCAAAAAGTATTCCTTGGTCAAATTTTAGAACAAGTGTGTTAGAAGAATAAAAGTGCCTAATTTAATCAGAATCCTGTATAATAAAGCACTATTAATTAAACTTCAAGAAATTGCAGCAGTTAAAAGTATATTAAAATGAGTTTCAAAGCTGAAACACAAATATAGAAACCAAATGTCATTTGGAAGACTTAAAATAAACATTTACATACAACTTTCTCAAAACTGACAATGATGATCTAAAGCAGAGGTCTTCAAACTTGGCAACTTTAAGATTTGTGGACTTCAACTCCCAGAATTCTTCAGCCAGCGTAGCTGGCTGGAGAATTCTGGGAGTTAAAGTCCACAAGTCTTAAAGTTGCCAAGTTTGGGAACCCCTGATCTAAAGGGAATCCTGTTGGTAAGGCATTCCTCAAGTGGAGATAACATTGAAAAAAAGGCTGTCTTATGGTAGACAATTTAATGATTACTAAAGTTGGGCAACAGAGAAGGCCCACCATTCTTGATCACTTAGTAAAAGTGCTTTGAACAGGGCTCAGAAAAATACCAGCAGCCAACATTGTTCATACAATATGAGCGTCATATGTTTTAAGCATCTTGTTCCCGCCATCACACAATTTTTGAGTCAGGTGTTCCTGTACCTAATTCAAGATCAGATCCCATAGATTTCATATATAAGTTCTTATTCAATATTGTTAAAAATAGTATTTCCCACTATTTATATAATTCATAGTAATAAACTTAAAATATTATTCCTGTATTTTATTTGGGGAATAGCGTCTACACTAAAAGAGTAACAACCCAAAATGATGTTCTTAATAGATAAAATACTTGAAAGAAGTTTATAGATTTGATCACTATAACAATAGCTTTTGTGAAAGTGTGAAAAAAACCTTACGTTGGATGACAATGTTGAGTATATTATCCACATCTTTTATAAAGTACACTATAGTATTACAAATAATAACTAGGTTCAATAAGTAAATTTGACATACAGGCTTCCATGATTTTAAGCACAGACAGACAGGCTATTATACTATCTCTTTCAAAACTACTTGACAGGTTTTTCTTCTAATTTTCAGTATCCTATTTAATTTCAGCATTATTATTATGACAAATTTTCATTCTTTCGATATATGTCATGTCAAAAGGATGCAATGTTTGGATATGCTGAGCTATTTTACTATTTTACTATGCTTCCATTTGAAGCATTACTCTGTATAAAGGTATTTGTTTAGATAATTATGATTTGAGATTATTCCAAAATTATGGATTAGTAAATATATCAAGAACCACCAAAACTGTAGTGATTCAATACTTTCGTTTATTCTTTCTATGGTATTGTTACAAACTAAATTAATCAAAATTTCAATAGTTTGAATGGAAATGGCTACTTTTCAATAAATAAATATAATTAAAAATGCCCACCTTTGGCCAGGAATATGATTTTACATTTACAAATTTATATACATGTGTAAACATTCATACTACCCCTCCCCCAATCTTCCAATATTTCTAAGATCAGCTTAATAGTATAGCCACATACTTCTCTACTTAGGAATAAATCCTATTAATGGGAGTTCTATGGAGATAGAATTACAGCTTTAATGTTTTATTTTTTGATCATCTAAACAAAAATAATTATTCATTCTTTAATTTATTCTGTGTTGAGGGAAAGAATAAGTGCACCAAAGGCTTAAAGCAGATCAGAGTTGGACTCCAAGTATTAGCTAACTAATGAAAAGGCCTTAAGTCATGCTTTACAATTTTGGATAGTCAAAAAGAAAGCAATACTACTATTTCAGGTGTTCATAGTTTAACAATTCAAGAACTGTAAATTACACTTGTTCCAAATCTGAAGCAGCAATTCTTTCCCCAACAGCTGAAGTTTATTCATACTCATAAACCACCAACCCACCTCCCAAATAATCCTTGTGCCTTTTGCCAGAGTGAATATATTATATTTTGCCATAGACAAGGTTCAGCTTCATCATTCGCTTGATGTGATCAATGGCTTAAGCCATTACTAACAGCAACTTAAATAAAGTTAATATTTATGCCTTTGATCTGGGGGCTGATATATCTTTAAAGTCACAATGCATGGCAAACACAACTTTCTCTGATAAAAAGAAAATTGAACAAATTGTTAGTTCTGCAGTCTTCCTAGAATTCTAGATCAGCTGTTATCTTTCCTTTTCCAAAAGAAACATGTGCAACAGAACTGCTTATAAGTTTTAATATTATACACGCTGGCCAGCTGATTTTTGGGATGCGGGGGGCGGGGGGCAAGTGGGAGACACATGTGCATGCACGGGGGGCTTGCATAGGGGCGGGGGAAGCACAGGGGGAGCGGCGCCCCCCGTGGCCAATTTTTGGTCCCAGGAGGTTGCAGGGAGGCCTACTAGGCCCAAAATGGGGGTGGGGGGGTCATGTGCGCATGTGTGGGGTTGGGGGGAGCATGGGGGTCACGTGCGAATGGACAGCGGGGGCGGGGGAAGTGTAGGGGAGTCATTCGCGCATGCACGGGGAGGCACATTGCATTATGGGTGCCGGCACGCTTTTGGCATATGATGACAAAAAGGTTAGCCATCACTGCTCTAGTGATTCTGAAGGCTGTCTTTTAGAAAACCATACATATAGTGTGTTGGAAAAAGGAAGCTATTAATTATATTAAAACTAAAAGAATTAGTAATAAAAGTCATCAAATACTTCCAAAACTAAGTAATGTTAAAATTACATCATCATTGAAGAATTATTTTAGATAAAATACTCCAAATTTGCTCAAGGTATCTGAAGGTAAAGCAACTATATTTATATTTTAAAAAAATTATATTTATTATCCATGTTGAAAAAAATCAGCATTATATTATTAGACACTATAGCTCATTCTTCAGAACTGATTAGTACCTGTATTTTACATTTAAAGAATTGGAACAGAGGACAGCTTATTTGTTAAAGTACTGTATTTATTCACATACAATATACAATTTTATCTTTGAAAAGCTTGAAAAAAACTTATCTTTCTTCTACCCTCTCAAACCCCTAAATAGGATAATGATGAAATTTCTGTGATAACCTAGTTTCCTCGGCAATGGATTTTGGATGATAATATATAACCACACAAAATGGTCATGTATTCCTATATCACAATTATAGTTATAATGCACTGAAGATTTATTACTTCTAGCAACACAAACACTGAATATATAACAGAACAATGGTGCCTATGCCAAATAAAATGCAAATTATAGATATGGGGTTTTTAGAAAACAATGATAACCATAATAATAGCCCTCCTCCCCCAAAACCAATCATTTATGGTAAGGTGGACTAGCCCAATACTTGTGTTGGAAATGCAGAAAGGCAGCTTCCACTGTTTTAATATATACAGGTAGCCCTTGATTTCTAACAGCAATTAGGACTAGAATTTCCATCAGTAAGCAATGCGGTCATTAAATTAATCCCATGGTTATCAGAAGGCAACTTTCTGAGAACTTCCCACAACCAAGTCAGTGAGCAAGATGGCTTGCATGCAGGCCGGCAAGCAGAATCTAATATTGTACATATTGGCCGGAAAAACATAGAGACTACACACCAAAACCAAGTAAGTTTTCTCACTTCAAGAAATTTGGATCTGATGTAGAACTCCAACCCTTACAGTTTGTATGTTCCAAATGTCTACACCGGGTTAACTTAATATCTTAGCCCAATACAACAGATGGAAGAGGAACTCTTTCAAAAAAAGGAACAGACTGTATGCTATTTTTTAAATTTTTCTTTCTCTATCTTTTCATCTGTTTCACTTGGTGCTATGAAGTACAACCTTAAAGAATATAGAGTTTTATTTTTAAGAGTGGAGAATATCACAAACCACAGGGAATTGCATGAGAAGGTGATAAATGGCCTTTCTAGCTTCACCAAATGAGTGGAAAAAGTGTTATTATGGAATGCATAGCATTATATAATTTGAAACTATTTAAAAATATAAAAACTGACCATGTTGTTAAAAGTAAAAATAATACAATACTGTATAATGGCACTTTTTCTGTCTAGAAAAATATATCCTTTCACATTGATATGGTTCCTAAATTAAAAATATGTTTGGATTAGAGGGCAAATATATTCATTATATAATAAACATTTACCAAAAAAAATCTTATGACTATTACAATCAGACTACATGTTTAGACTGCAGTCCTATATTTATATTTGAGATGTAAATCTTACTTAAATGAATCTACCTACTTCTACCTACCTACTTTTGACAAACTTAAAATTATCAGAAGGCTGTGCCTTTCTTTGCTAGTACCAAAGAAAAGCAACATGTGCAAAGAGTAAACTTGGCATAAAATCATTCATATGGTATATTTAACTCCTCTGAATTATTTCAAACTATATAAATATTGCACAACCCAATGCTAGTAGTTTTATGGGGGGAAACACAACTGAACCATTAGGTTTGATATCTTGAGTGAACATGCTAAATAGATTCTGCCTGTTAATGATGCTTTGTATATCTGCCACTACAATTCAACTATGGCATACATGGCACAGTCAGATAGAAGATCAGAAATACTGTATTGTTTCTATGTCTTATCGTAGCCATTAACTAAAAGCTGCACAATGCAGTAAATTATGTCGGAGTACATTCCTCATTATTGCCTTCAGAAACTTAGCAAGTTTCCAAATATGTTAAATCCCAACACTATGATTTCAAATATTTGGTCTTCCCCATTCCCTGGTTATTGTAAAATACTACCTGATCAAGAATTTGGAACAGCTTGAAAACGTAATAATTTTTGTGTGATTTTGGTAGGCCTTAATAAAAATACTAATCACGCATGTTGAGTATTGCTCAATTCTGGACTAATCTGGGGCACTTTTTTATTTTATTGATATACAGGATTAAATAACACAAAAATATTATGAACTTGGCATAAATGCTGTGCACAAAGAAAATAACTTTGTTAGATCATAGTCTCTACTTAAAAGGCCAAGATATGAACAAACTGCAGAAGAAATAAATGTATAATATCTACAACAAAATAACTGGTATTTCGTATCATTAGAATTGATAGTGATTGACCAAATAACATCACTATCCCTCTTGAATATTGAAATTCAATATTTCTTTTAAAGACATAATTCTATTTAAATTAATTTCTTGTCATAAAGATGACAAGAAAGCATGTTTTGTAAGATCTGAAGTGAGTATATAAATTCCAAAATTGGGGTATAAAAATATTGTGCAGTTTACCATTTAATATTCTAATTTATTTATTTATTTATTTATTTCGTTATTCTTATATGCCGCCCAACTCCCGAAGGACTCAGGGCGGCGTACAACATAAGAGATACAAGAATAAACAAAATTTCAAGCAATTTAAAAACAGTACAAAATTTAAAAAACAGTATAAAAGTAACAGCAACATCCATCCATTCAACCACATACATACTTGGGGGGTAAGCTCAAATGGGTTAGGCTGTCCCCCCCACCTGCAGGAAGAGCCAAGTCTTAACGGCCTTTCGGAAGGCCAGCAGAGTGGGGATGGTTCGGGTCTCTGGGGGGAATTGGTTCCAGAGCACGGGGCCAGCCACAGAGAAGGCCCTCCCCCTGGGGCCCGCCAGCCAGCTTGGCCGACGGGACCCGGAGGAGGCCAACTCTGTGGGCCCTAACCGGTCGGAGGGAAGTGTGCGGCAGAATGCGGTCCCGGAGATATCCTGGTCCTAAGCCATGAAGGGCTTTAAAGATGGTGATCAACACCTTGAATTGGACCCGGAGACCGATGGGCAACCAATGCAGCTGGCGGAGAATCGGTGTCACGTGGGTGTACCTCGGCACACCCACCACAGCACGCGCAGCCGCATTTTGCACCAACTGAAGTCTCCGGATACTCTTCAAGGGTAGCCCCATGTAGAGCGCATTGCAGTAGTCCAAACGCGAGGTGACAAGGGCATGAGTGACCGTGAGTAAAGCCTCCTTCTCCAAATATGGCCGCAGCTGGTGCACCAGGCGAACCTGTGCAAAGGCCCCCCTAGCCACAGCAGAAAGGTGATGATCTAATTTTAGCTGTGGATCTAGGAGGACCCCCAAGTTGCGGACCTGGTCTGAGGGAGTCAGTTTCGCACCCTCGAAGACCAAGGAGGGACAGTTGTCATGGTCCTTAGGAGGCATTATCCACAGCCACTCGGTCTTGTGGAAATGCCTCCCCGTCACACCCCTCCAGGTGCAGGGCAGGATGACCTTGACTCTCAAAGAAAGGAATGTTATTGTGACTATATATTCCCACTCATACAATCCCCCCTCCCAGTTTCCCACAGCACTAAATGTGGCAGGCCTGAAGATTCAATGCCCAAGATGGCTTCCAGGCCTGACAATTCTGTCCTTCCTGAATGTGTAAGTAGATTCTTCCTAGATAACAATCTTAAAATCTCTCTACAACATAACTCAAAAATTAACTGCAGTGTGCTACGTTTGAGATAATTAGGCAACATGGTAGAACCCGGGAGACCATGCATTTTAGTTCTACCTTAGGCACAAAGCTAGCTGGGGAACCTTGGGCCAGTCTCTTTCTCTCAGGCCAGAAAGGAGGCAATGCCAAATCACTTCTGAAAAACCTAGTCAAGAGAAACTGCAGGGACGTTTCCAGGCAGTATCAAAGAACTGGACAAGAGTCAATGGAAGTGTGGGGGGGAAACCTCCTTTGTTTCAGAATTTAAATATTTACCATAATACATTAAACATAAATACAAATGTTTTAAGATAAAATCTGTGAAATTTCATTCCCAAGGTTTCAATCAATTCACTTTTTTTTCAATATCCAATACTCTACTTCACTACTGCAGCTAAAATCATAGATACACCTCACTGCTTCCCAACTAAGTGGCCTTTTAGGAGGATACTTGATACTTGGGACAAATATATCTAATAAGAAAATGTAAACATTTCAGAAGGAATGCTTCCAAGTGGTGTTTTCCATATTCTGAAAAATTAGAAAATTAAATATATCCCAATTCAATAAAACAAAAGTTGTATGGATGGATCCATTATCATATCCCTGTACTAAACTTGTTTAATAGTGTTTATTAAAACACTGCATCAACAGCTAGATAGCATAGGCCAGGGCTGTCAGACTCCCGGCCCATGGGCTGGATGCATCACACGCTGGCTATGCCCACACCCAGTTTAGCTAAGGGGAAAAAAGTCCTGATACATCACGTGACAACACCATGATGATGTGAGTTTGACACCCATGGCATAGGAGTTGAAATGGTGGTTTTATTCTGTGAGATTTCCATTCAACCAAGGAGCTCACTGTGCAATTTTAAGCAGTTACTCTAAGCCAAACCTCCCATATAGGATTTTTGTTATGGGCATAAAGCTGTCTTGTATTGTTAGAAAAAATGTGGAAATATAAAGTAAGTGAAGATATAAATGATAATGAAATAAATATCACATCCAAGAATACTGTATTTCCCAAAATATCACATCCAAGAACATTTTTGTGCGTATACACACACATACACACATTGTACTGTGTATGGAATAACAGGATATCATGTAACCTGAGTAGAAAAAAGAAGAAGAAGCAACGTATCTCCAAAGATACAGCATATTCTCAGAATCAGGAATGTTACACTGTGGAGAACATCAGTAGAAGTTCATAGGCTCTGATTTCAAGCCATACATCTTGCAATCAATAAGTCAGACAAGAAAGTACCACATCTCTCAAATCATCCATCCAAATAAAAGTTCTTGTTCCCAGATTATTGTACCATTGCTTATTGTCACTATATATTCAACGTAGATCAAGTTACAGTATAAGCCATGATTTACAAGCCATATTTTCAAAATAAAATAATCCAAAAAACCCATATTGATCTCTCAACTCTTTAAAGTTACTAGTGCATAATACACAATTCACGGTTGATCCCATCAAATTGAAAAAAAATTTTTTTCAACTACATATGAGCAATGAACTATGGCTCTTATGAGCAAGCCTATACATTCTCATTGGCTTTGACTTCATACTAATTGTACTTATGAGGTAGTTATGTGAACAATTTGTGGAGATTTTAAGATAACCTTTTAAAAAAGGGTTGGATAACATATGACCTCAATAATACCCATTAGCCCCAGTCAACAAGAGCACTGAAAGATTATGGAAGCCAGGGTTCAGCTATATCTTCTAAAACCACAGATTTGCAACACCTGCAAAATATTACATTTCCAACACAAGACATATAAACATAACACTTACTCTGTTTTCCTTCTCAGTTTGTCCTCAAAAATATCATTTAAATTAATTGCCACTTGTCCCAGAAACTTATCAAGCCCAACAAGAGACCTGTGCATGACTATCAGGTAGAGAATGTATTTTTCAGAGTTCCCTTCCATCAGCAATCCAGGCAGCTCAAAGGAAGCTTCTTCTTTCCATATTGGATCAAGGGTCTTCTCTGCCACCGAAGTGGAGTATTTCTCTTTTCCCAATTGTATGATAGTGTATGTATCATTAGTGCCACTTTTGCCCTTTGGCTTGAGACCTTTGGCCTGAAGGACTGTGACCTGCACATGAGTTGGGAACCACTTTTGAGCTTGCTCGGCCAACATAGTAACAAAAGTGGGAAGGGGAGGATTTTGAGTAACAATAGCCACAGAAATAAAATACTGGGTCAGAAGGTATATTTCACAACAGGGAAGCCTGATAGACCCTTTCAGAGAACTAAGCAACTCTCATTTTTGAGATTCTTATTCATTCAGCAGCATTAAAAGAAGTGGGCCAGGTTCCCTAACCTAGCTAACCCGTCCCTTCAGATTCTTTTCTCCAAATGTTAATTTCCAGCATACCTCTGCAATCCAGATTTTGTCCTCTACCCACCTTATTTTCACTCACACCCAAGGCCGACCGGAGACTAACGGGCTTTAAATAAAATGAAAACTACACCCTCCCTCCCCGCTTTCCCCAGTACAATTTGGCACTTGCCCTGGCTAACACCCGTCAAGATTCCTCCGGCAAATCCTGCGCGCAAAGCACCCTACACCTCTTTACAACGCGAGCAGGATGGTGGGGAGGGGGGGCAAGAGTTTGGGTCTGCCGAAGGCACGGAACCAGCTCCTGCCGAGGTAAACTGGACCCGCTCCACCGGGGGCTCTGCCAGGCCGCCCTTCCCCGGTAACAGCTTTTCTGGGGGGTGGGGGTATATCTCGGTATTCCCGGGATTGGAAAAAAAGGGGGGGCGGAAATTAAAAGAACGCCTCGGAAAACGACCAAGTCGTGGGGAAGCTCAGCAGCGCGGTGGCCCAGCCGCCTCCCTTCCTTCGGCCGAAACGCTCCAGCCGCCGAGCCGAGGCCCCACTTCCGCCTTCCCCATGTTGCCTAAACGGGCGCCGCTGAGTGGGAGCGAGGGAACGGCGCCGCCTCTTTCCTCGGGCGGTCAGAGGGCGAAGGGTAGGGTTCAGGCGGGCCAGACGCTTCCCCTGCCCTGCCTCGCCGGCTTCCACAGGGCCCCGGGGGTGGGGACTGCCGGGGAGAAATCCCGAAGGATGGCGTGGTCCCTCACAGCTCGCGCAGCCCGGCGGCCTCGCGAGCCGCACCTCAGGCCACCGGATTGAGCCCCTAGGCGGAAGGCAGGACCCTCTGCATAAGGACCGCTTCCAAGCTGGAGTGCATTTGGTGAAGATTGAATTCTGCCTTCTTTCTTCTTCTTTTCGCCCTGCCTTGGCGGGGTTGCAATGCAGTATACGTTCAAGGGCTTGCGATGGACTCGGTTTTAAAGATATTCCTGATTGGTTCGTAAAAACTTTTTTTTTTTGGTGTCTCGGTCATGCTGAAGTATCGAAGACACTACACAATATGGGCAAAGTTGTGAATTTGCACAAGAAGGGCAAGCGAATGACAGTGAGAATGGAAAATAAACTGGTCGGGAATAGCATAGAAAATTAAAAAGAAGAAAAAATTAATGATATATGCTGACTGTAATGGAATGGTGAACATGATAATGAAACTCGGAAACGCCTTCAAAATGATGAATTTTGTTGAGTTGGTGTAGTTCAGAGGTCTTCAAACTTGGCAACTTTAAGACTTGTGGACTCAAGCTGGAGAATTCTGGGAGTTGAAGTCCACAAGTCTTAAAGTTACCAAGTTTGGGGATCCCTGGTATAGGTATTCAGTGAGAACCAGATTCAGGTGCCATCTCTCCTTAAAAATCACTAGGTGACTTGGGACCAGTTTTAGTCCAACCTGTCCAACAGAATGGATATGGAAATTAAATGGAGAGAGATCCAAATATGTCAATTTGTGGCCCATAGGATGATGAAGATGACAACTTATAAGTCCCCAAGCAAAAAAAGCCATGATTGAAATAATAGTGACATAGGTTGGGATTCACACTTGAATATAGGGACCATGATAAAGGCCTTGCAAGAAAACCACAAATCTAAAAATAAAGCCATGTTCATTTAACTACTCTAGGAAAACATATTTCAAAACATGAAACCAATAAAAGTGTATGCATTCTGCAAATAACTTCTAGATCAGTGGTTCCCAACCTTTTTGTGATCGAGTACCACTTGGAGGTCCCGTACAGTCGCTGCGTACCACCTGGTTCCAGAGAAACTAAATTCGATCAGATATCACTTTATTTCCATAATTGTACCGTTCCTTTTTTGGCCCCGCGCATCCAGCAACTGGATTCTCGGGCCGCTGGGACCAGGTGGGTGGCGTGTGGCAACAGTTGCAAATCGTTGCCAGATTATCTTGTGTTAGGCAATAAATATTTTTGTGAAGTAAAAAATAACTAACTAAAAATCGTTCATGACCCCGAAAGTGTTCGCGTACCACCTGGAAGGCCCTCGCGTACCATTAGTGGTACACGTACCACAGGTTGGGAACCACTGTTCTAGATGATGGAACACAGGCAACAGTATGTTGACCTGCAAGGTAATCTGTAAATTAGGGAGTCTGGCTTTAACAAAATACTGTGGTGTGACTGTGGTTGGGGTAAAATTGGACTTTTATTTTGCTTGCATACTTGCTGTCAGGATTGATTGGTACTGTTGTTGCATTTAGCTGGGAATACTGTATAGAGCATGAATTGATTATGGGTAGTAGTCTAGTCTACATCTTTTATTGAATCTGTTATGTGAAGTTTTAATTAACCAAAACTCTGAGCAGAGGTCAATATTTGTGGCCCTATCGTTGTGCTGGTGTACTATTAAATATTTCTAGATTCTGAGCTGTTTATTTCAATTAAAAGATAATTCAGTAGAAATTAAAATGTCCACTGTAGAAAATAATAAAAGTATCCTGCAGCAAATTATATAATACTGATCAATGTCTGATGCAACAGATGAGTATCTCTTTGACCAACTTTCAGAAGACCATCAATGGGGAGGCTGTTCTTAAGTGTGAATGGTATGTATGAGATACTATTTTTACTGTCCTTGGGTCCTCTTCTAGATAATGGGTACTATCAGTTGTTGCTTCTGGGAGACTTGCATTGAAAAGTTGATTTTTGTTGAACTTGGGCACCAGTCATAGGTTTTGTAAGTTAAAACCATCTCCTTGAATTTCCTGTGGAAACAATTGACAACCATTATAGGACTGCTCTGTAAGTGTAATATGTCTATGACAATGAATTAAAAAAACCACTAATTTTACCAACTGTAACTGAATGGTCTTCAAGACAGCCTCATGTTGAGAATACAGCAAATTGGTGATATCAAGAATTACCCAGGTCCTTTTTTCCAAGTAGGGATGTATCTTTCCTAGTCACAACTTCCATCTGTGCACTCCAACAGTAGCTTTATCTTGGCTTGGGCTTAATTGTACTCTATTCATCCCATTAAGATGCCTGTTGCCTCCAGACACTGAGATGAGATTGAACACCAGCTAAGTCCAGAGTAGCAATAAATACATACATTCACCATACAGCCCTCTGAATCAACGAATGACATCTCCTAGCATCCAACTTCGAACACAGACTGAAAAAAGTGTAGGTAATCTACTTATTCTAGGGCACTTTGTAGATGAATTCCCACTATATATTCAACAACCTACTCCTTCAAAAGTTGGAGACTGGGTGAACACTATCAATAGGGCAACGAGTAGCCCTCGTAGGTCTTTGGCAAAGTCCCCAAATGCCCTCCAAAAACTCTGCAGGTGGCAGTCTTAATTGGCAAATGGTACATGTAATGCCATCCATATCTAAATCACAGCATAATTTCTTGACGTGAAAATGAGATCCAACATACATTTACTGGCATGTATCGATCCATGACAATTGTATGATTACTTTGGAGACCATGAACTCTGGCATTTCCTGAACAATTGGACATAGAGGTTGAAGTCACTGAACACCAAAAGGTAAGGAGACAAACTTCAATCTAGATGTTTATCTAGGAAAGATGAAGGGAGCAGGGCAACAAAATACCAGTAAGATCACAGTTTGTCTCTATGGCCCAACATAGGCATTCATGTAGGTTATCTCATGAATAGGATCATGGAATATAAAAGTGCCATGTAGGGTCAATCTAAATTACCCATACAGCCTGAAGCTCAAGGTTGCTGCAGGACCAAAAGTCCAGAAATGAGAAAAAAATCATTGTGCTTAAAACCAGGAGAAAGTGAAAGATTTAATGACTTTGGAGGAAAGTGTTCTGATCTTGTGGAATGCAGTGAATGAAATCAAAAGAATCTCAGCTGTGTGGAGACTTATCTATGAATGAATGAATTATAATGGCTTGATGAAGACCTGCTTCGAAAAACTTGTTTTAAACAAATTAATTCACTTGGGAGATGGAAAAGGAATAAATCAAGAAGCTTGACTAATTTTAATTTTTATGATGCAAGACTGAGACCATTAGTGAACAATGAGAAGTTCTGAATGTGAGACAGAACATTCTTGATAGTATCTAGAGTAGATCTTTTAAAAAATGAACATTAAAAAATACCTGTGAAAGAAAGTAGTAGAGTAAAATGACAACTAATACAGGAAGAGAAAGTATTGTATTGGAAGCTAAATTAATTTCCCAACAGAATGAATAGAAATTAAATAAATAAATAAAAGTAGATGCAAAGAAAAGATGTGGAAGCTGAATGAAATAGAGTGCAGAGAGGTGTACTGCAAAGTGCCACAGAAGTGCGTGGAATTAACACTAATAAGTATTGTATGAAAAAGGATATTTGATGGAGTAATGAAGTAAAAAAAGACGATGAGAAAATGCACATAAAAGAATATTAAGATATTAATATGCATAGAAGGTATTGATATGCAGAGTGTATATAAAAAGATATTAACAAAACTGGGAGGGCGAATGCAGAGCATTTTTTAATGAAATTGGTAAGAAGGCTATACATGCCTTCAACAGAGTCAATGTAAGCATAAAACTGAAATCATTTCTAATAAACAAGGAATGTTCAACCTTGGCAACTTTAAGACGACTGGACATCAACTCCCAGCATATCCCAGCCAGCCATGAGATGACTTCAAATTGTTTCACTTATGGTCTGAGGAAGAGATGAAAACAATGCTATGCAACAAAGGGGAAGATTAGCATCATAACATATTCACTGCATGTTTGAATGAGTAGAGAGATAATTTGCATACCTGCCTAACTATGAACTGTGCTAGACCTTTTTAGTTTGATTATCTTTCCATCCATTAAGACTAGTGTTTCTGCAATCTTTAAACCTCTTTATTGGGGGGGGGGGGTCATTATTTGCTGTAAAACAAAGCTTGAGTTTATGGTCTGAGGATTGCTGGTTCACTCTTCTGGAATTAAAAAGGCAAAATGTATGTGTGATAACCACAAATGAATCTAATAATTATCCAGTGCACAATTAGATGATGTAATGGGATTTAACTCAACAGACCACAAAACCACAATGCAGAACTTTGAAAAATGTGCTCACATCATCAGCCCTCGGTAAACATGCATTTCTGCCTATAAACTCAGGTAAATGGGTTCTGAAATATTTGAAAGGTAAGGCAAAATGAAAACCAATGAAAAGCTTATATTGTTTCAATGGTAGGAGGAATATATTAGCATATTTTCAGTATGTATGTGAGTGCATGTTTTTATAAGGGATTTACATTCAGGAAAATAATTGCAAAATTGAACAAATCTACACTTTATGACTCAGTTACGGTGGTGATAAGTGCACTGTTGGAAGACCTAAAAGACAAGTTTAAGGACAGATCTTCGTGGGAATAACCCAGATGTATGGTCATTAAAAGTCACCAATGACTTGAGAAACCTATATGCGGGTCAAGAAGCAACAGTGAGAACTGGACACGGAACCACTGATTGGTTCAAAATTGGGAAAGGAGTCCGGCAAGGCTGTATACTGTCGCCCTGCCTATTTTACTTATATGCAGAGCACATCATGAGAAAGGCGGGGCTAGATTAATCAAAAATTGGAATTAAGATTGCCAGGAGAAATATCAACAACCTCAGATATGCAGATGATATCACTCTAATGGCAGAAAGTGAAGAGGAACTAAAGAGCCTCTTGATGCCGGTGAAGAAGGAAAGTGCAAAAGTTGGCTTGAAACTCAACATTAAGAAAACTAAGATCATGGCATCTGGCCCTCTCAATTCCTGGCAAATAGATGGGGAAGAAATGGAGGTAGTGACAGATTTTATTTTCCTGGGCTCCCAAGATCCAAAATTTTATTTTCCTGGGCTCCAAGGCTGCAGATGGCTGCAAATTAAAAGACGCTTGCTCCTGTGGTGGAAAGCTATGACAAATCTAGACAGCATACTAAAAAGCAGAAACATCACCCTGCCAACAAAAGTGCGTATAGTCAAGTCTATGGTTTTCCCAGTTGCAATGTATGCATGTGAAAGTTGGACCATAAGAAAGGCTGAGCACCAAAGAATTGAGGCCTTTGAACTATGGTGCTGGAGAAGACTCCTGTGAGTCCCTTGGACTGCAAGGCGATCAAACTGGTCAGTCCTAGAGGAGATCAACCCTGACTGCTCTTTAGAAGGCCAGATCCTGAAGATGAGACTCAAATACTTTGGCCACCTAATGAGAAGGAAGGACTCACTGGAGAAGAGCCTAATGCTGGGAAAGATTGGGGGCAAAAGAAGAAGGGGACGACAGAGAATGAAGTGGCTGGATGGAGTCACTGAAGCAGTCGGCATGAGCGTAAATGGACTCCAGAGGATGGTAGAGAACAGCAAGGCCTGGAGGAACATTGTCCATGGGATCGCAATGGGTCGAACATGACTTTGCAGCTAACAACAACAATCACACTTTATTAAAATATTTTGGTTACTTAAAAATGATTCCCCAATATATAGAAATATATATCTACTGGATGCAATCCTATTTTCCCTTAACTGAGCAATATTAGATTTTTGATAATGAAATATATCCAAAGAGTATTTCGGGAGAATCTTTGGAAAGATACTATTCAGCTAATGACATTAACAAATTCATGGGTATATGTTAAATCAAATGATAGCTTGCTTGTTTATGCCTTAATGTATAACCTCAGTGATCAAGATTAGCAAACTTTATTGAATAAATTATAGTTAAAAAAAACCAGGACATAAATTGTGTGAATAAAAGCTGTAGCTGTACGGATCTGGAGACCCATAAAAGTTAAATGCCATATTTAAGTTACAAACTAATGACTAAAAATGTGAAATGAAATGAAAACAAAACTTTAAATATCTAGATTACTTGCGAAATGTAATATTTGTTATTTAACATATTAGTAAAAATTAATGACTATTTATTTGACTTCACTTAATTCTGATTTTTACATATTATTTTAAGTATTTTATAAGGAATATAAACTCTAACGTACTCTCCAAAAAGCAATGAATGCTTTCTGATAAATTAATAATTTTTTCTTTTGAGAAAATCTTTTGTGTACCAAAAAGAATGACTCCTAAACAAATTTTTCCCATAAGGAATAAATAAACCAAAGACCCATGATGAAGAAAATAAGCACAAAAATACACAAAATGACTACAGAAGCTAAGCTAAGACCTCAAGGAGATGCGCACAGGGCAAGAGCTACTTGCTACTAGAGTGACTAATGTGTGATCCTTTGTTTTGGCTGGAAAGGGTGGCAAGTCATGAGGCAACTCACATTGACAAGTTCTAGCTTGCACATCGAGTACCAAACAAACAATGAGTACAGGGACAAAATTATTATGTCAAAATATGTCGAGAACCAAATTCGACCAGTTTCAAAGCAACTGAGTATTACAGTATGAGTATACCTCAAGTAGGCTAACTCACAGAATGTGTCCAATCCAGTGAGTCCAATGTGTCGTGACTCATGGTCACAGAGTAATGAAATTTTGTAAACTTGTGGCTATTTCAGTGCTACAGGCTGTTGCTGCGCTGCTGTTGCAATCATGTGATCTTCATTTTCACTTTAGCTGACTGTGATCTGCAGGTCAGCGGTTCAAATCTCACCACCTCAAGGTTGACTCAGCCTTCCATCCTTCTGAGGTAGGTAAAATGAGGACCCAGATTGTTGGGGGCAATATAAATATACATTGCTTACTGGTGTAAACCGCTTAGAGAGTGCTTGCACTGTGAGGCGGTATATAAATCTCACTAATAAATAAATAAATAAACATTCCATGAAAGTTTCTCAGCCAGTCTTGCAATCCCTCTCACCCTTCCCCACTTACCTGGCTGCTGGAAAGGGAAAGGAAAAGAGAAGAAGGGAAGAAGGAAGGAGGGAGAGGAGGGAAGGAAAGAAGGAAGGGAGGAGAGGGGGAAGGAAGGGTAAAGGGGACAATGGGAGGAAAGATTTCTGATGCTTCCTGCCTGCTTCCCACAAGGAAACTCAATGGAGAAACCAGTAGAATTTTAAAGGCATTTTTAAAAATGTGATATACTTAGAACCAATGTTTGTGCAAATGAAAGAAGATATAGAAAAGTAATTTAATTTGATATATTGCCATGTTTATCCAAGTTCACCTACCATTTAAAACTTTTCTGTTCACAAAACGACCTCTCTTTTTTTTTCAATAACTTCTGTAGACTGAGTTTTCAGTTTAGTAAAGATCCCGGATGAAAATTAAAACCAGCTGGTGCTATTATATCAGTTTAATCCACTCAAGAAAACATAAGACAAACAGTAAATTATTTGGGACGATGTGGTTTGTATTAGAATTTAACTTTTTAATTGCTAGCTCAACATTTCTGTTGCTAAGTGAGACTATTTGTTAAGTGAACTTTGCCCCATTTTACGACCTTTCTTGCCACATTTGGAGTAGTTAATGAGTAATGTGATCATTAAATGACTTTGCAAAATTGACTTTGCTTTTCAGAAGGTTGCACAAAATGATTACCTGACTCCAGGACATGACTTAAATATGACTCAATTGACAAGCATCTGAATTTTGGTCACATGATCATAGGGATGCTGCAATGGTCATAAGTGTGAAAAATGATCACAAGTCACTTTTTTCAGTGCTGTTGTAACTTTGAGCGGTCACTAAATGAACCGTTGTAAGTTTAGGACTACCTATATTAAAAGAAATATTTTCCTTTGTTGTTGGTACCCATCAATTTTAAACCCTGAAAATACTCTTGAATTCACATCATAACAAATTCTATCTATTTATAGGACTAAAATGAGGTTACAAAGTTCATATTATTCTGCTTTATGAATTATTTAAATAAATGTTGAATATTTTAAAGAAACAATAGGTTAATTCACTCACCCACAAACACACATGATGTTGGGTGTGAGATGTAGGGAATGTAGATTGAGTCTAAGATGCTTATGAAGGAATGGCAGATGTTACATTCCAAACATAACAGCACAGGGGTCACAGCCAAATGCTGTTTGAACTATCCATCTCTCTGAATTATGAACTAATTGATCTACACACTTTGGACTAATAATACATCAGAATTTTCTTCACTGGGCAAAAAAAAAAAAAATCCAGTGAGAACCCAAGTCCCACGTGAATCCAAGCAAGGTTATCAATCAGACAGTATGAATATCTTTCACCACAGCCTGTGGATTATTCTCCCCCCACCAACAATGAACAGATTACTCTAAATAGGACTGCTAGGTAACTTCTGGGCAGATGCAATAATATGGAAAAATAACTATTTTGCCACCCTTAGTACCATGATGTGGGGCCAAATATGGGCTCTAACTTACATTGGATTGTATTCACTCTTGTTGTTCTCCAGGTGTTGCTTTTGGAAGCTCATCTAATGGAACTCCTTGGGATCAATGCCCAGAAGAGGCTACATAGGAACAATCTAGACCAGGCTTCAGTCACCCATACATTCCAGCCAGTGGTGGGTTGCTATCGGTTCGGACCGGTTTGCACGAGCCGGTGGCGGAAATTTGGCCCCATTCGCCAAACTGGTAGCGATGGCCGGCTTGCCACGTTCCCGAACCGGTTCTCCGGTTGCCGCTGCTTGAAAGCGGCTGGCAACGAACCCTCTGCACATGCACAAAGGGTCAGTAGCCGGATGTAACGCGCGCACACACTTCCGAACCGGTAGGGAAGGTAAGAGAAACCCACCCCTGATTCTAGCCTGCAATCAAATTCCCTGCCAATCTGCCTGACAGATCATCAGGGAAAACCCCAAGGTCTTTCTAGGATTATGCAGGGTTCATTAATCACCTGGGGTGGGCTAGCTAACCCAACAGACCCTGCCTCTCCGTGGAGGTATATAGTCCCAATGAGCCAGAGGGCAACCTCAGAGTGATTTGTCCATGGCAACCAACTAATGATCATATCCTCCAATGCCAGATCACCCTGCAACTGCCTTACGACAAAAAACAGATCTAATATATGACCCCTGGTATTTGCTGGGTCATTTACTTGGAACATGTTCATGGTTACCATGGAGGTCTTGAACCCTAAGCCGATCCAGACTCAACATAAGGTGGCAGGTACGAGATGCAAGGGCTGAAGACAATGTAAGAATCTTGGAAAACAGCTTTTGGAGAAAACAAGAAAAGCATGTACCAAGACACTGATTCCAAGGCCATTTATCTGGAAAGAGACTCGGTATATTAAATGTACCTTATATAACCAAATAAGATGAACAGCTCCTAGTGGTCTTTATAGAGAAATGCCTGTGTGAGCTTTTTTTCTTTAAACAATGATTATCCATTAGAAATTGAATTAGCCTCTGCGGTTACTTCAAGATTTCAATCCATCCTGTGACCTAACCCAACAGTGATAGAATTCCTCAGGAGAACAACACAAGATAACATTCTTCAGCTTTCTCAATAAGCAATTTCTTTGGATTATGTTGATAAGAAGCTAATGAGTTTCCCAGATTTGCCTTCTAAAATTGTTCATAAACATAAAGAGTTTAATCAAGTTCAGTTGATAGCAAGACAGCATGGCCTTTCTTTCTTTACTACAATCATTTGTCCCTGCAGGTGGAAAGAAAAAAAAAACATATGATGCAAAGTTGCTAATATTTGAACATATTTGAAAATCAGATCTGAGTACACTGAGAGCCAGAAAAGAAAACAGCAGTACTCTTAGTGAATGTGACATCTTTCTTTTTCTGTAAAATAAATTTGTAAATTGATAATTTCTTTAGCATTGAGCGAGAAAAATGCAATATGCCATTTTCTTATGGCTATGCTGGATATCTGTGCAGATGCAGGATTTTGTCTGGGGGGGCATGTACATGTGTGCATGTAGATAATAAACTGATCAAATTTAGTAAACGGCAGAAAACTTGCCATTTACTGTATATCTTTAGTATTCATTACATTTATTAGAGGGATTTGAATGTAGGTTATATTTCATGGCAGTAAGATGACTTTAGCCCAAGACAACATCATGTTCTTGTTCAAGATTCTCTGTTCCCATTCTATCTCCAAAGGATGGTCTGCAGTAATGGTAGAACTCTCAATATATTTTCTTTTAATCCCCCCCTCCCCCAAAATCAATAAGGGTAGTTCTTCTCATCCTTATGCCATTTCCTAAACTCTGAGTAGCATACGGTTTGATAAACAGGAACCCTAACAATTCAGGAAAGGTGCAGTTTAATTACAGATTAGTTTCCTATCCGCTCCAGCCTGGGCATTCAATTTTGAACTATTTGAACATCTTCATTTTATTATGTATCTGATCCATGTGACTTCACCACACTGGAGCAGGTTGGAGTACCAATTATGTGAAAATGGAAATGAACTATAAGTTCTGATCAAGGAAAACCAGTGCCAAGGATACCAAGATTGATGCTACTCAAATAGATTCATAGTTTGTGCATGTACCCATACAATAACAATGTGGTTTACTCTCTGCAATGCTCTTTTACTTAATTATAGTAGTTGATATTAACTATGAAGGTATGAAACATATGGCAGTTCTGGCAGTTAATGGGATAATATTTGTGGCATGTGTAAGGAGAAAACACATGTAAGACATTTAATTTCTTATTGTATGGCAGGTTTCTTCACCCATGAAGCAAATGTATCCATATAGTTCTGCTCATATTTGACATTTTTATATTTGAGTTTTTCCATGTCCATATAATAAAGATCAAAATCTTTAATACATCCTGGTTATTCTGCACAGATCAAAGACAAGAGACAATCAGAGACTTAAGCTTTCTTGCCAAGATACTTATTTGAACAGTATCCAATACAGCCATTCAAGAAATGTGTGTCAGTTTCAGGGTTAGCAAATATGTGTGTTGCTTGATTCTAAAATACTCTTTTATAAATGATTTTACATTTTGGGCCACTTTATTCCATTCTAGCATACTTCTGCATCAGTAGCTTAATATTAAAGAGATCTGGTTTAAAATACAATGAAATTGTAATAATCAATAGGCCTATATTGGGTGGATCGGTGGATCGGTGGATGGGTATACAGTATGTATGGATAGATAGATAGAGAGAGAGAGAGAGAGAGAGAGAGAGAGAGAGAGAGATACGCATGGTAAGTGAATACCCAAATGCAAATAGAAAACAGTGTCTTATCAATGTTTAATATTCCTGTTGTTGTCGTTGTTGTTGACTTAGAACATTATAAAAGGCTGGATGATTAAAACATAGGATCTACATATAACTGTTCTTTGTCACAGATTCTTTTGTTCCCTCCTATTGAAATGGCTTCAGCAGATTTACTAAGAAGTATATAAATCAGTAAAACTGAGTAAGTAAATCAGTGAGTGGGTAAATATGCATAGAATGACAGCCTAATTTTTTTTTTAAAAAAAAAGAAGGAAAATCTAGGCTCAAAGCAAGGATATGTTGAGCTCTGGAGTAGACGAAGTATACATTCAATCTTATTTGACTTAAGCACCAAAACCAATGGCTGCCATAATATATTCTATCAGAAAGATATGCTGGTTCTGGAACCTGGGAGTTATAGAGCCCATGAACAATTTTCACCCACATGCAGTATATATCTTATCTTTTAATTACAAACCATTTCCTCTGCAGTTAAGACCAAAGGATACCACTAGTATTGGCACAGAGCTGAAAGGTGTACAATCTCAGTGGATCAGGTTATTTGAAAACATACATGGCAGTGGAAAAAAGTTGTCACTGTAAAAGTTTAGAATTTCAAATGCTCCGCAGAGGAGAGGAGATTGGGATAGTTTCGAGTATACCAACTTCTAAGTGTTCATAACAGAAAACATTACCTGAATGGAATGTAAATCCATTTAATAGCTCTCCCCTATTTACAGAGAATGGTAAAAGTCAGTGTCTTCTCTTCCCTGAAATATGACCCTCGTGGTTACATTTGAAATGAATAGCAGAAACGTTGATTTATGACTTGTGTACTACTAAAGGGATATTTTGGCAAAAGCTACCTAAAACAAGAAAATGCAATAAAACAGTAGCCAGAACTGATCACTTTGCAATTCTACTTCGGCACGAAAGAGATTTTTATTCAGAGACAGAACTGATGCTTTGTTGACTGTATACCAGTAATCCATGGAGAACAAGCAAAAGTCTGTACAAGTCTTGTACATGTACAAGATTAATCTGCTATCAGTCGTGAGCTGATGGAGAATCATTATTGGTCCCATTTACAATTTGAAGAGCAGAAACAATGTTTGGAACTATACCAGCAGGAGAAGGCACGGCTTTTGACCTGTGGAGCAGATCAGTCCAGTAGATCAAATAGATTAACACTGTGAGTTATTAGCCTTAAAAGCCAGGCCTGCAGAAAAATAGGATCTTAAAATAAATGTCTCTTCTGATTAGTCAGAGAGCTCTAATCACATGTGGTTTCTTTTAGCTGCTAACTGCTACACTGGTATTCGCAGAGTGCTTTTAAAAACCCCACTTTTGTAGTGATGTGTTAATGTGCAAGAACAGTGATAATGGGTTACATATATGTGACTTTAAAGTTTGCTGTTTCCCTTCCTCCAACTCCTGCAAGTGTCTGGCTTGTATCTCCCAAGTGACTTGTCACCCATACCTGGTCAAGGGAGGAGCAACAAGTTATTCAAAGTAATTGCTTTTTCAGCTCTCCCCCCCCCCCTTAGATCCAACTTTTTAAAAATGTGTATTTGCTCTACCGTTATCCATCAACATTTTTTGGGGGTGATGGGGTGCAGGTGGGGAATAGCCATCTTTCTCTTTCTATTTGGATCTCCAAGTAATAACCTAAAACAGAAACAGGTTATACATTAGAATAAAATAAATGAAAGCTGAAAAATCATATTCTGGTATCATCTGATAATACACTATGTATAGCCCAAACAACCATTCATTGAAATTTGTAAAAGTATCTAAAACAAACCCACCTTGTGATGTTTTAAACATCAACAAAATGTTTAAAATCTAAATTAAGACATGCTAACTGTGTGGACTAAAATACTCAAATAAATACTCAAATACTCAAATAAAAGTGTCTCCCACGTGAACAAATGTTCGACAGAGTCGGTCCTTATAAGCCTTTTGGGGGGAAAGAATATGCCACAATTATCATATATAAGTACATATCCCTTCCTTCCTTCCTTCTTCCTCCCTCCCTCCCTCCCTCCCTCCTTTCTTCCCTCTGAACTTACAGGCCTCTATACAGTATATGGTAAGCACTATTTTGCCAGCACATTACTGCTTATATTCTAACATATTTAAATCATGTTAAAAGTAAAAAGTAACAATACAAATATAATGTAACAATGACATCATAATAAATATATATTTAGGAACATTAATTAATCAACCATTAATCAACTCTAATGAAACCAATATCTGCCTATCAGTGGGGAAAATACATTTCATTATCAAAGGAAATTAGATGGCAACATGCTAATCCCTAAGTCTACTAGAAAAACCTTGTTTTAATGGTGTTCCTGAAAAGATCCTGAACAAATAGACATGCTTTCATTGTTCTGAGAATTTTGTATTTGTTGCATATCATAATAGATTCACTTTCAATAGAAAAAGATAGTATTAAAAACAGTAAATGAGAAAAATGTTTAAATTTAAATTTAAAGCAATCATTGAAAGACAATTATAAAGCAAACACTGAAACACAGAGTCCATTCCTACCCTCTTAGAACAGGGATACACAACATGATGCAAAATGAAAACAAAAACAAAAAGCACTACAAGCTTGGCATACACCAGTGATGGCGAACCTTTTTTTCCTCAGGTGCTGAAAGCGCGTGCGTGCATGCTATCGCACACACGCGAGTGCCCACACCCATAATTCAATGTCTGGGGAGGGCGAAAACGGCTTCAACCGCTCCCTGGAGGCTGGAAATGGCCCATTTCCTAAGGTGACCAGACGTCCCGCTTTTGGCGGGACAGACACGCTTTTCAAGCGTGTGTCCCGCGTCCCGCATTCTTTCCAAAAAGTCCCGCTTTTTTGGAAAGAATGCCAAAACAGCAGGACGTCTGGTCACCTTAGCCGGGAAGCACAAAAGAGAGGTACCGGAAGCAAGTCGGGCAAAGCGTAATTTCAGCGAGGCGGCTGCCTGCTGGGGAGAGGGGGAAGGGGGGCTGCTCCTCCTCTCCTTCCACCGCCCCATCCCTAGCCCCGCCCTCGGAGGCGCCGCTGCTGTTGGGATGCGGGTGGAGGGGTGAGGGACGAGGAGCCGTCGCCGGTTTGAGCTCACGAGCGGCCCCTCCGGCGGCGCAAACAGCCCTTCCTCGTCCCCCTCCCCTTCCTTCCCCCCATCGCCTCGCTGCCGCCATTGCCCTGGGGCCGGGCGGGCGACCGGGAGACCGCGGCGCTTGGATGCCTGGAGCTCGCGACAGGTAAGCTGCCAGCTGCCTCCTTTCCCCGCCTCCCGCCTCCCGTTCGTCGCTTGCCAGCCCGGCCCAAGGGCAGCTCCCGAAGGGGAGGCGGGAGGCGAAGAAAGGCCTCCCGAAGGGGAGGCGGGCTCCCAAAGGGCTGCCGGCTCCTGAAGGGGAGGCGGGAGGCGAGGAAAGGCCTCCCGCCTTCCCCCCACCTGGACGCCGACATTTGCTGTGTTTTGCCCTCTGCGCATGCGCGGCGTTCTGCGCATGCGCAGAGGGAAAAACTCAAATGGCGGCGCCCAGACGGGCCCGCCCCCCCCGTCCCGCTTAAAAAAAAATATGGTCACTTTATCATTTCCTGACTTCCGGTAGGCCCAGTAGGCCCGTTTTTCACCCTCCCCATGCTCCAGAGGCTTCCCTAGAGCAGGGGGGGAAGCGAAAATGCCCTTACCCACCTCCCCCTGAGGCCCTTCAGGAGCCGAAAACGCCCTCCCAGAGTCTCCGTGTGAGCCGAAAATCAGCTGGCCGGTGCGCACATGCATGCTGGAGCTAAGCTAGGGCAACAGCTCGCATGCCGGCAGATATGGCTCCGCATGCTACCTGTGGCACGCATGCCATAGGTTTGCCATCACTGGCATACACCATCTGACTTTATTTTTAAATTCCCTGAATGAAATATAAATACACCGAAGCTGTTGGCTGCAAGTATCAGCCTGTAGTATCATCTCTATTTAACTTTCCTCAGTACATCTGGGCCTTCTATACCTCCAGTAGGCATTCATAGAATATAAAATGCCAACGTGCTTCATTCCATTCCTCTGGAGGTGAGCCACTTTCAAAAAATTTTAAAAAGACAATAGACAGCTAGTGGTGGTGGGAAGCAGCTTCACCAGGTTGTTTCCTGGAAAATTGATAGTTTTGTCCATGCCATTCTTTTAAATGTACAACTTTTATCTAAAGCAAATGCCCATATCTAATTCTCAGCCTCGTCTCTAGATGTGCAGATGGCTTCAGGATTTCCACATTCAGAATGAATATGTAATAATGCATCAAACAACTACAATTAACCATGATACAATGAAGATCCAAAATTCAAGGCAGAGCTGGCTTTTTGCAATAGCATAAGCCATTACGATTTCATATCAGTGAATTCATTGGGCAACAGAAGGATAAAGCCACATTGGTGTATTGCACTCTATTTCTGTAGGTTCATCATCATATATTACTCTGAAGTTAGTGTACAGTGTCGCTAAAAAGTCACTGTGTGTGAAAACTTCTGAAAAGCAACACTGTTAGAGATGATGGTGGTAATTTAATAAATGTGTTTATTCTCTTCACTTTTAAAATAAGACAGAATAAGGGGTAGAAAAAATTATAGAAAATTGCAAGCTCATAATGATACTAGAAAATATGTTCAGGTGAAAATGTTTTGAATTAAAAGATTATTACCAAATTATATTAGGCTATTTATAGTTATACTGAAATCATTAAATACGTTGATTCTAATTTCAGTTTCATTTTGAGCCTTGTGTTATTATTAATAATATTTTCATTATTATTATTATTATTATTATTATTATTATTATTATTATTATTATTATTGTTGTTGTTGTTGTTGTTGTTGTTGTTGTTGTTGTTGTTGTTGTTATTATTCTATTTTTCATTTTTAAAAATTATTTATTTATTTATTTATTTATTTATTTATTTATTTATTTATTTATTTATTTATTTGTTTGTTTGTTTATTTATTTATTTATTTATTTGGTCATTTTTATATGCCACCCCACACCCGTAGGACTCAGGGTGGTGTACATCATAATACAAAACAATTTATTAAGCAAAACAACACAAATGATTAAAAGATATATCTTATAAAACCTCAGTGTATTTACCATTGAATAGCTTTTCAAATATAGCAGGAGTTAAAAGGAGAAATCTTACAAAATCACAAATATTCATTATTTCTAAAATAAAGAATTAATTCACCAAAAGCTTTCCCAAAAGCTTTTCAGGAAACAGATTTAGCATATCACTTTTTAAAACTGTATTATTTTATCTCTAGAAATGCCTTCTACTGTATGTCTTAATGAGAGTTTGATGTGATAAATAATCGCAATGCACATTAATATTTTACATTACACTCAGCATGACTAACTTATATATGTATCATTACTGTAATAAAAAGATGTTCTAAAAGTTTGCTGCTAGAGGTCTTTTTCATGAACTTACACATAAGTTATCTAAACAGTTGAAAAAAGATTTATAGTTATGAAGAGGCCTTTATGTCAAAGAAAGGTTTATTATATGCTCTATAATAAATTAACGATAAATGGATGCAGGTGACTGTGGAATTTATAGCCTTTAATGTTTTAGCACTCCCCTAAAGAGGGAAAACTCTATTGTTAAGGTTTGAAAAGGTAATACTAGAATACCATCTACAAATTGTCAAATTAAATCCTTGTTAGGCAGTTGAACTTCAAATCTGACTAATAGCAAGGGAAAATGAACAAAACGTACTGAAAGCACCAGGCTACTAAAGATGAAATAAAAGTGCAAATCATAATTCCTGCCCTATCAGTATGGCAACCTGTCAAATATAATCAGGGATTTCAGTTTTGCTGCTAAAGAGGAAGACAGCTAAAACTTTTGTTCTCAAAATAATGAAATAAAAGTCCAGATGATGTAGGGATGAGACCTGTCCTGAAATCGGCCTTTTAAATGATAAATGGGCATGGGCATATTTGAAGACAAGAAAATGAAATGGTCAAAGGTGTTATTTAAATTAGGCAAGAAGAAATTCCTGAACAGATAAGGTCAGAGAATACCGAGGACTCCACAGTTCAACCCAGAGCTACGTATATTCTTTACTCTTTTCTACTACAAAGAATGAGGGTTCTCCTGCCCCATATGTAATCCATACATATATTTTTAATTATTAAAGTGTTTTACAAAAAAAGACTTCCATGATGCTATTTGAACACTTGTGATATGATAATATTTTATTTGCCTAAATATTTCAGTATATACTGTCAGCTAGTTATGATTTAGATTTATTTATATGTTCTTCTGAACCAGCTTGATTTATGTGCTGATTCAGCCACTCCTCACCCCCTTTTTTATATTTTAATACACCTATTGTTACTTCCATCAAGATCTTTTTATTTTACTGAAGGAAACGATAAAAACTTTTAAAAAGACAAACCTATCCATGCTCTAATTTCCAAGGTGTCAAGGTGGGGGAAAAAAATCTAATCCCAACATCAGGGCCAGCTTGTTCATATTGTGACTGCTCCCTCTAGTGATAGGCCCTAATGCAAAGGGACGCACTTTCTAATCTGTATCAAAATACTCCTTTGAAGTCCATTTTACAATCTCCATTGCAACTTTTTATTCATTTATAGTCTCTTAAATAATCTTGAGAACTGATTAGAGCCTTAAATATGAGAATAATTTAGGATACTGACGTGATCAAAAACAGAAGGAATATAGTTATACTGTTATAGGATCTGGGTAGATGTGATCTGGGTAACCACACAGAGTTACCATATTCTCTTAGGAAATCAATCTTAGTCAGAATGGTGCCATTCTTACCAAAAAAACTAGAAATTTTGCCAATGAGATGCTAATGCGGCCAACTGTCTCAAGAGATCCTTTTGACAGAAATTTGCTTTCACAGACAAAAATAATGTTTGATTTTGTCCTTGTCCTTTGATGAGACAAAGCTTACGGATAGATAACTTCAATTCCTGGGTCTAATTAACAATAATTGGTAATTGGCCAATGACAAGGAATTGTAGTAGTTTCCTAACTAATCTGTAGCGCAGCTCTTGGTCTGCTTGGGCTTGTTTACACATCCTCTTCTTAATCAAACTCATTAGCTGGATCTTATGGAAAACCTGCATTATTTTAGCAAGATTTTGAAAGGGAAGAGCACATAATCTTTTAATAACTCATGGCTTACAGCCTGCATGCAGCCCTCAAGCATTCCTGAAATAGATGACTGCATGAAGACTATACACTGGCAAAAACAAGATTTTTAAGATTGTTCACTCAAATTAGTTTAGTGTGATTTCCCACTGAGCTTTGCAAGAAGTAAAAGAAAATAGGTGAGTTGTGCTCCAGTTGGTGCTTATTAACATTAAATATATTTCCTAATTCTTCCAAACAAAAAAAGGGCCAAAATTCAATTATTCCATATCTTCATTCCCTACTGTTAGAAGCATAACCTTGCTGTCTTCTGCCACGAGGGAATAAAGTTATTTTAAAAAGTGCACCAGAAATGTGCATTTGCCCTGCATGTTTCGAAATCAACAGGAGGAACTAATTTAAAAGGCAGAAAGATCTAACTATGTCATTAAGAGACAGTCTATAAGGAAAAAAATGTTTTGTTGACTTCCAATAGAACTCTGCCCATAGTTTCTATTACACAAAACTCTATCATTCATCTGAGTCATCTTCCATTTTTTCTTCATCCAGAAACAAACAAAATAGAAACACAAAATTGAACTCACATATTTCCAGTATGGATGTACTCTAAACTGCATTATATCTCAATCTATGATGCAAATTATGATATCAATGTTCCTTCTTTTTAGCACCATGCTTCCTTTTTCTGATTTATCCAACATACATGCCTGGAAATACATAGCTAAACATGCATGCCCATAGGGCAGAGGTGGCCAAACTATGGTTCTTTGAGGATCTGTGGACTTCAACTCCCAGAATAGCTTAGGAATTCTGGGAGTTGAAGTCCACAGGTCCTCAAAGAACCATAGTTTGGCCACCCTTGCCATAGGGCATAGGAAAAAAGGTTGAGATGGTTGCCATCACAGTGTGACCCAAGCTATTCCCGCTTTCCATATACATCATGTCACACAAAAGTGGACTTTCGACTGCACCATTATGGCCACAATCTTGACTTCATTTTACCACATCTTATGGACATCCAGGTGACTGAAACTACTTATGGATATCCAGGTGACTGAAACAATTCCCATTTCCTGATTACCACTGAAATTTAAAATAACATGTTCAATCTCTATCATCTTACCCTCCCCAATACCATCCAGGCAGGCATTTAATGCACTCTTGTTTAACTTTGTTTTTATTCAGTTTATAGTTTAACATGTTTCACTATGCTTGAATGCTCTTTTTAAATGTTTACATACCCTGGTTCTTTTTAAATTGTTTTTTTTTAAGTCAAAGACAGAATATATAAAATGTTCTACAATTATATAAGTAAATAAGAAGTAAGTATTCACAAGGTAGGAAATGCATTTCTTTCTCAAACACATCACCGATTTGTTGAACATGTAAGAAATCATATGGGACATATTATCATCTATGGTGGACTTGTCCAACAGCAAAAAAGTATTGGACTAAAATTAAAAAGTGGCTCAAAGAGATAACATCATATAGACTGGAAACCGGAATTATTTTTATTGGGCATACCCACGAGAAATTATAATAAAGAAATACAATATCTAATTCTCCATATTATAACTGCAGCTAGGATAACTTATGCACAAAACTGGAAAAATAATGTCATACCAAAAGACGAAGAGGTGATAAGGAAAATGTTGGACTATGTGGAGATGGATAAATTGATGAAAGAAATAAAAGAAAAAGATGAAACGGAATCTTATTTAATATGGAACAAAGAGTATAAATGGTTAGAGAATAGGAATAATAAGTAAGAAAATATATAATAGCAATAATTTAGAAATTGGGAAATATTAGTAAAATGGTATTAAATATACAATGTATGTAAAGTAATATATCGATATAATAATGAAATATATTATGTAAGTAGTAGTATATATAATATGTAAGGAATAAGGGAACCACAAATATAAATATGTGAATAGGAAAGGGGGGAAATATAAATTGTGGATATATACCGATACGGAACTGTTGTAAAATGGAAACTCTTTTCCTTTTGTCTTTGTTTTTGTTTTTATTTTTAAAGATAAAAATAATAAAAATTATTTTTTAAAAAAGGGAAATGCATTTTTTTTCTAGTCAATTGGTCTAGTCCAGTGTTTCCCAACCTTGGCAACTTGAAGATATCTGGACTTCAACTCCCAGAATTCCCCAGCCAGCATTCGCTGGCTGGGGAATTCTGAGAGTTGAAGTCCAGATATCTTCAAGTTGCCAAGGTTGGGAAACACTGGTCTAGTCTGAAAACTGGTTATACCATATTTTGGTTTCCTGCCAAAAACGAGGGGAGTTTGAGCATATGATGGGTGGAGCCTTTTTGCTTTTTCATTAGTTCTCTTGCACTCTATTCTACTCATAGCAGCAACAGATTGCTCATCCCAGAAATCTGAAAAACAAAAAGGTTTTGTAATTTGCTCAAGAATACAGGTTGTCTATCCCATTAAATGAGATGATTGGATTGACTTCTGAGTCAACAAACAAAATTACAGAGTTGAGATAACACTCAGAAGTCATACAGTCCAACAAACCATTTAATGCATGATGCACTAAACCTTTTACAGATATGGCTCCCTAATCTGTTTGAAGATCTGTAATGAGACAGCCATTTAATAGCCCAACCTATTTCACTGATACAGCTTTTAGCATCAGGAACTTATTCCTAATATCTAATTGGACTATTTCTTTTTCTTCTGTTCAATTGTATCCAGTTTTTGGAGGCTGCCTGGACAAGTCCTTTGGAAAACTTTTGCAGAAGTAATTTGTCATTGCCTGCTTTCTAGGGCCGAGAGAAAGTGACTGCCCCAAGGTTACCTAGCTGGCTTCCTGCTTAGGCAGGACTGGAACTCATGGTCTCCTGCTTTCTAGTCTGATACCACACTAACCTCAGTCACTACTTCCCTGCAGTTTCATCTCACTGATTTTCTTCCTACTCTTCAGAGCAACAGAAAACATTAATCCAATCTCTATTTTATATATTATGCTTTTATTATTTTGTATGCCACCCAGGGTCACTTCAACAGTGAGAAAGCAGCATATAAATTTAATAAACAAACAAACATGGTAATCCTTTATTTCAGTTGATTTTTTTTAACCTTTCCTCACCTCACCATCTTGATAGCTGTCTTCTAAATTCACTCCAGTTTAGCAATGTCTTTTTAGGCAACGATGAATAATATTCCAAGTAGGGCATGTTCAAGGCCAGAGGAAAGAGATCTGATGCTATGCCACTGTTATTAATACATCCAAAAATATCATTTGCCTTTTTTTAGCAACTGCATCATGCTGTTAGATAATAATGGCTCCTGCATTAGCAACAATGAAGATAGGATACCATTGGGATTCCTTTTAGCTTTACCGTTCAAATTCATTTTAGCTGCAATCTCCCACCAAGGTCAACTGTGCATGTTAAGTCCAAATGCATACTTTTGTATTCATATTTGCATAACTTTTATTCAATGTCTTTCTTTGTTAAGTATTCTTTACCCTTCATTTTTCTTTCTCAGAGTCTGAAGTTGTAGTTTTACAATTAGTTAATTGTAATAAGCTAATATCTAGGATAGTAAGAAACAATAAAATATTTAACTATGCTGGCTTTTACTTCAAACATGATAACATCCCCCAAAGTAGAAATATGAATGGATGGCTTAATTATATTGCCAACATGAAATGGAACTAACAGATGTCTGTGTTATTTATGATGCTAGGGTTAACTAAACTGCATATAAAATGTTCCAGCATTTATGAACACAATCTTTCTCAAGAAGAGACACACAGCAAACAGGCTGACAGTAGATAATCAATTTAAGCAATACTGTACAATCTTTTTTATTTCTTAAAGAGATAATAAGAAAAACTGTCACAATATTTATGAAAGCTAATTGGAAAGGAAACAACACACAAGGCTCTTTTTGCCTCTGGTAGAGTTGCACTGAAGATGGATTTGCCTGCCTGTGTTTCTCCTAAATAAATTAGGGGTCATTTGGAAAATGTAAATAAATCTTCCAAATTCTTTACCTAAAAAAAAAACTCCTCTAACAAACCTTCAAGAGGAAAAGGAAAAAAATGATTTATTGTATTGCCCCAGCTTTGTTAGTTTCCAGGTGTTCACCTTTTGCTCTGTCTACAGGCAATGATTTTCTGAAGTGGTTTTTGATGGTGTTTGACATCATTTATGACACTCTTGAACAATCTTGTAATGTGCTAAACTACACAAAATTAAATGAGTTAGTAGCTAACAAAAAGCACCAAAATGACCTTATCACAGGAATGTGTCTAGCTGAATCGGTCTACATCAGCTCCCTTAAGGGCAAAGTCTTTTTACTTTACATTTCAGGAAGCAATGTTAATGACAATAATGGTAATTCTCACAAGATTGTTCGATAGTCTTCATAATGGGTCATTTACCTTCACCTCTTCAATAGATCTACACATCCAGACTGTGTTGGCATATGACAGAAAAGACTGGGATACATGGATTTCTATATATTACTGGAAAACAGCTTCTGTGACAAGAGATGTGGCTGAACCTGAGGAGTTCCCAATTTCACTAATATCTGGAATACCCCAGATTCCCATCATTTTACTAAGGCCATCTGTTAGGAACAATATATACCAGTGTTTCTCAACCTTGACAACTGTAAAATGTGTAGACTTTGATTCCCAGAATTCCCCAGCCAGCCAATATTGGTCCTTAGAGACAAAAGATCTCTCCAAACTTATCAATATTAATTTTTTAAAAATTTATATGCCACCCCACTTGCCTGAATCTGGACAATTATGAAGCTTTATGGGTTATTTGGTTTCTTCTCTCATTTAGTGGTGCAGTTCAAAAGTTTTCTAAATTATCTTCAGATGAAATATTTCATTCACTCTTGGCAGGTAAAATAAAATTTTAAAAAATGGCATTTGTTCCAGAAATCTGAGAAAATACGCATCTTTTCTTTCAATTTAAATGCAGTGGTGTTTTGAAGGAACAACAAAATATCTGCCCACATGTACTGAGTGTCCTTATACACCAAACAACACACAATTATCATTAATCTGGCTAGTTCTTCTTGTCTGCTTGGCTACTAAATAGGTTCAGTACAGTTCATTTTATCATTCCTGCTCACTCCTACATAGTAACTGTATAATGAAGGCAGGATGTATCGTATTTTTCGGAGTATAAGACGCACCTTAGTTTTGGGGGAGGAAAAGAAGGGAAAAAGGCCTCTGCCTCCAAGCAATTTGCCAAACAGCAAACAGCAAACAGCACAGATGATATACACTGTTTGCTGTGTATTTCTGTGCATGTGTGCCTGACCCATAGAAATAGCAAAGAATCGGAGAAATGTACATTATGCCAAAAAGTTTTCTTAAATGTAGTCACACTAACTCTTCCCAATTATTTAAATAGATCTACTCCAAGGTAACTAAACTCTAATACTAAACAGGACACTGTTACATTTCAGACTATACTTGTACAGAGCTGTTAAAATTAATTAAAATTTCTGGAAGTATACATTATTCTCTATTATTTAAAAGATGATACAATAGCACTGGGCCTCTTCAGAGCATGCATTTATTTTAAAAAGCTTATTTATTTTGTTAAGTTGTCTAGATTTACAGGGATCTCCAACCTTGGCAACTTTTAAGACTTGTGGACTTCAACTCCCAGAATTCCACAGCCAGCAAAGCTAACAAAGCTGGCTGTTGAATTCTGGGAGTTGAAGTCCACAAGTCTTAAAGTTGCCAACGTTGGAGACCCCTGGCTCTAGAACAATAATAAAGCAGTCTTTAAAAAATAAGTCTAATAATTTGAACATTCTACAGACATTTATAGTTATTCACTTACCCCCTTCTATCCAGTTTAGCAAAAAATAAAAAACTGCATGTCTCTCCCAGCTATTTGCCTCTTTGTAGTTAGTTTCACTTTCATTTTCCCACGTGGCAAACCTAATCAGCTGTAGATTGGGAAACTGCTACTGACTTGCTTGGCTTTACAGGCTCTTCCCTCTTTCCTGCAAGCAGGTAAATTGCTGGAAGACAGAGGCCAAAGGGTGGGGGTGGCTGGGTGGCTGGGGCTGCATTCGGTGTATAAGACGCACCCAAGTTTTCACCCTCTTTTGGGGGGTAAAAAGGTGCGTCTTATACTCTGAAAAATACGAGTATATCTGTTAAGAATTGCACATAGTATGATAACATATTGAAAGTTGTGATGGAGACCTATGTCCAGTCCACAAAGGCACACATCTTGGTTCTAGCTGATATGTCATTCACATACACTGGACAGTCTTAGCTTTGCTTGACATCAGGAAAGAAAAACAGATTCTCAGTCTCAGACTGAGATAAATATTGTAAGTGGTGTTTGCTTTGATCAGTTTAGAAAATGGATACCAGAAATAGATAAATGAAAATAAAAAATATTTCAATGTCATCTCTCTAACAGAACCTAAGATCTGCTTATTGCTCATTCTGATATCTTGGGCATCAGAGAAGAATCGTCAAGTTCTGAAGCCCTGAAGGCACTTCTAATTCATCATTTTAAAATCTTTCCTTCCCCCATTCTGCAGCAAGGGATTGGTTAAACTGTTGTTTGAAATGGTGGACCGCTTTAAGGAAGATGCTGCACTAATTATTCCTAAATCAAATGTTTCTGAAAAAGACTCATATTGGAGGAATCGTGGGATAACATCTCAGAGTCTGCTGTTCCTTTTTTTAAAAAAAATAGTAGTCTATTACTGCTCTGCAAAGGGAGGCAGTAATCTCTGCTTAGCACAGATAGGCATTGTTTCTTATCTTCACTCTTAGAAACTAGACAGTGAATAATGCATGCTTAAAATTGCTTGGACGGAAACAGCCCTCCCTACATGCTGACTGTATTAGCTTCAGGTAATAATGCTTTTAATTCAAGCAAAGGAGAGGGATTCCTGCTGGACCAAGAAGAGTCCAGGCTTTGCCTAGTTTTTGGCTGAGCTGCCAATTGTGGCCCTTTAAAAAAAAAAGATTAGCCTGGTGCCTACCATTTTTACCTACCCTCGCATCAAAGAAATCTAGCCTTTCATTTCTTCAATATGAGATGGATACAATCACACATTCATTATTTGTAACCTAATCCAGAGGTGAGCCTTTGAAATATGCTGTCCCCTAAAGCTCCTTTAAGTTGCTAATTTCTTGGACAGCAATAAGGTTTCTAGGGCTCATTTTTTTTTCTCCTCATGTCTTCCTTCGGGCAGATCTGGCATTAAAATCAAACATTGTTCGGTCTTTGGAGTGTCATTTAATATTATGGTTAGTCACACAGTCAGTAAAGTGATTAGATTGAGTTTGATATTTTTATCCACCTATTAAGTCCTCCTCAGTACTTTTCTATTCTGCTGTTGCTAAATACTGCAACATTTTTCTTGTCTTCCCTAACAATTGTTAAGTGGCAGGTGCTTATCTGTTGAATTTTAAAGTCCCAGAGTACTTTAGCTTCTTCGTTTTCTATTACTTTCTCTAATTTATGTCCCACTAGTTCTTGCATGCAGACAAGTGGTATTTTTTAGAGATTTCCAATGCACCATTGTTGCTACTTTGTCATGCCGTTGCTTGTAGTGACTCTGTGTGATCTTCTGGTAGAAGCTAACCAGGTGGTCCACTGTTTCTTCTTTGCAGAGGTGGCACTTGTTGTCTGTTGCTGTCTATCTAATTCTGGCTTTGTATGCATTTATTCTTAAGGTTTGGACTTGTGCCAAACCTCTTTGTCTCTTTCTTCAACTTTCCTGATCTTAGGCATTGCAAGGTCTTGCTATTGTTACCTGCTTTGCCTGCTAATAGTGTGATTTTGTCTGTCTGTCTCTTTCTTTGTATGTGTGGACGGGCATGTACTGGCCATATAATACTTTGCCTTGCCATGTCTCTTTTCTGTTCTTCATTTGCTCTTTCTTGTAGGCCAGTTTGATCTGTCCAATACTCAATAAGCCTTCATGGTTTACTAGCTTCAGTGCATCTTCTTCACTGTCATTCAGACATTCTTTCTATACTCTTTATTCTACCTCAACTGTCTGTTGTACTTAAAACATTCCATGCTCACGTATGATTGTTGTTGTTATTGTTGTTGCTGTTGTTGTTAGGGTGCTTTTTTAACAAATGACACATTTTAACAGTAAGATTACCATTATTATAAGTCATGTAGGGCAGTGCTTCTCAACTTTAGCCATTTCAGTGTGAACTTCAACTCCCAGAATTCTTAAAATGGCCAAGAATGGGATATAGGGGCAGTTTAGAGCAAGTGTAGGCAGGTTAGAGAAAGCAATATATACACAAATTCACATCTTCAGATAAGAATTGTAGGATCAGTGAAATAATGAATAATTTCTAGGTTTTAGGAGGGAAAGAACGTTTCCACTTTCTATGGGTAAAAAGTAACTGGTGTCAAGGGTACCATCCCCCCCACAATTTTCTTTGGGGAGTGTATTTCCTAAATTCTCCTTTCCAAAATCTATGGAAAGATTCGTTTCATTTCCCTTTTAGCTTAAATGTAAGAAAAGCTTGTCCTTTAACAGTTCTCATAATCATTAGGTGTTCATGTGCACTTCAGCGGCAATAGTAGCCATGTTTCCCATTTGGGACTGATTGTAATTTTCTATTATTAGAAACCATAATAAAATATTTCATTTGAAACAGGATCAAGATCTTTAAGAGCAACATGAAAGGGACTGCGTTCCAGCGAGACTAAACTTACAGTTTTCAGGACTTTTAATGGATAACTCAAGCTAGCCAGGAAAGTCTCAAATGTTGGCAAAGAAGAAATGCCAAGATACTAAAGCTGTGCTGGATATTCCCAACAAATTTAATTGCTGTCGTATTTTCATAATTGGTCTTAAAGATTATAGATAGATTAGCCTGATCTTTTACAGACTTCGTTTTCTAAAAGAAGCAAACAAGAAGCAGATATAGTATGTACAGCTAAAAACTGGTAATAACTACACAATCAATAGAAATATATTAGATTCAGTTCACTACATAAGTAGAATTGCCCTAGATATAGACATACTGATTATAATAGTCTGGATTTCTGGATTAAAGTCAGTACAGTAGTGGCTCGGTCTACTGTTAAGATTGTGCGTTCTGTGTCTTTGGTGGAAGTCTTTAATCTGGTTAGTCACTTTTTGGTTGCTGGGTCATTTAATTTTAATTAAATTAAAAAATTAAAAAATTTAATTTAATTAAAATTTTAATTATTTTTTTAAAAAAATAATTTTAATTCCTTTATTTTTCCTGTTTTCCTATAGGACTGAAATGCATAAGCCTTGCATTCTTTTCAATTGTACACTTCTCTGATTATAGCATCAACCACAAACAATGTCATTTTTTCTGATTTGTTTGCTTTTTAAAAATATAAATCAAATTACAGTGAATGATAAGAAAGGAAAGATAAACATTTCCTACATGTTTGTTATAAAATCCAATCAGGTGCTCTCATAAAGATATTTTAGAACCTAGCTGATCATAAATTTTGTAACTTTTTTATTCATGCACCTAGTATTTATGGTATGAACATGAGGTTAGCAGGACACCATATTTTAAACAGCAGAAAAAACTTTATTAAGGATGGATCAGTAGTGGGTTCTAAATCCCGTTGCTACTGGTTCGCTCGTGTGTGCGCAACGCTTCTGTGCATGTGCCTCCCGCCGCTGCCGCTACTAGTTCACAGAACCGGGCCGAACCAGGAGCAACCCACCACTGGGATGGATATTTCCCCATCCCAATTTGAAGGCAATAGAACTTTGGGTCTGACAAAATCACAACTTCCTGTAGCCTGAACGTATTTGAACCGATATTCAATTAATCGCATCTAAAATAATGTATAAATTAAATTCAGCTTATGGAAAGTGTCTAAACAATAATCTGCATTGATATAAAATCATTGAAAAAAGTCTGCAATATGAAGCTCATGAGAATATTCTGAAGTTCATAACTAAGATGTAAGTCCTGCTGACTTCAAAAGATTTCATTTTCTAAGAAATGCATAGAATAGCATAGAATGTATTTCAGTACAAAAATCGATACAAATTTTTTGAGGGCCATTCATTTTGCATTTGAGTGAATTAATGACATGTAAAAATAGAGATATCAGCATCAAAAATTATTAGTTTTCACATATATTATTTGTTTTCATTTTGGGTCTTAGTAAATTCTAACTATAAACATAACAGAAGTATGAATTCAGTGGTAGAGATACTATGATCATATTTTAACTGATAATCATTCAATTCCTTCTAAGAAATCTGGGACAGATATATGTATTTCCATATTTCAGCAGATGCAATGAGAAAATGTATATTATTTCAGATGAAATAAATGTGCCTATTCATCTCAGTATGCGGGACTGTCAAAGTTTATAAATTTGGCAGCATTGTAATTTAAGCATGCTGGTTTTCTTTACATTCAGTAAAGAAATAATATTTTAGTCATGATAGATGCATAATAGATTTTTATGAAAACCAGAGCTCAATGAGGAATATGTTTCCATATTCTGTCATTCAGCTGCTGGTGAAGAATTCAAAATCTCACCCTGTTTTGATCTGAAGGATCAAAGCTTAAAGAAAATCAGCATAATATGACATACCCATACAACAGTTTTAGATTACCCATGCTTCTCTCTCCAAATACTGGTCTTGCTGCTTTTTTTGGTCACTAATGCCACAGATGGGTTTTCTCCACATTTATGGATTCCTTGTTAGAAAGTGTCTTATCTAAACTTTTTAGAATAGTTTATAATTTTTTAGAAAACAAATCCTTAAAATATTACATCTGATCCACAAAGTTATTGAGAGAACATGGCTATGACTGAAGTACTCAGCTAGATTTGAGACAGTCAAATATTAACATTTTAGTTCTATACTGTACATGAACACAGATGAGTACTCTGGTTCCTATTACTATAATCATGGTGCTTACTTTTCTACTAATCCAATAGAAGAGCTGGAGTATAATAAAAACATTGAAATCCTTATTAGATTCTACATCTATCATGAACATTCTGTGATGAATGTTTAAGGTAATAGTCTAATACAGTGGTTCCCAAAGTGGGCGGTACCGCCTCCCGGGGGGCGGTGGGAACCCTTAGGGGGGCGGTGAGAGGCAAGGGGAGCAACAGGGGGGCGGTGAGAGGGGCCAGGGGGGCGGTAGGTGGTTTGCCATGCTTTTGCACTTGAAGCTCCCTCACGTTCCTCGCTCTTGTGTGCAGGGCAGCCCATTCTGAAAGAAAACGCGAGATGTTTTCTTTCAGAATGAGCTGCCCTGCACACAAGAGCGTGGAATGTGACGGAGTTACAAGTGTTAGGTACTGAGCACGGCACAGCGACGAGGGACAGACAGACAGAAAGAAGAGATGGTAGGTAGGAAGGAAGGAAGACAGACAGAAAGAAAGAAAGAAAAGAAAGAAAAGAAAGATGGTAGGAAGAAAGAAAGAAAGAAAAAGAAAGAAAGAAAGAAGGGGGAAGGTAGAGAAGAAAGAACGAAAGACTTATGACCACAATTGAACCTAACGTTTTGGTTGCTAAGCAAGAGCATTGTTAAGTGAGTTTCACCACACTTTACAAGTTGGCCATGCCCACCCGGTCACCTGACCACTAAGCCACGCCCACCTGAGGGGGTGGGGTGGGGGCGGTGAGGATGAGTTTGTAGCACCAAGTGGGCAGTGGACTGAAAAAGTTTGGGAACCACTGGTCTAATACATAGTATTAAAAGGTAGCTCACATGACTTTGGTGACACACATAATTTTTAGTATGAGTATTTTGTCTGCTAATTCATTAATGATAGCTCCTTCCTTCCTTCCTTCCTTCCTTCCTTCCTTCCTTCCTTCCTTCCTTCCTTCCTTCCTTCCTTCCTTCCTTCCTTCCTTCCTTCCTTCCTTCCTTCCTTCTTTGGAATTCAGAGCCATCAAGACATGGTAGATTACCATTTGCCATATTCTTTTTTCCAGGACATTACTTGAGCATTCATTCATTCATAAACTCATTCAATAACATGGAATTGGCTTAGCAAGTCTACCCAATTTTGATTGGAATGCCTACATTTACTGTTTACTGTTTCTTGTTTAACTGTAACTTTAATTAAAATGTTCCTTTTGTAAATCTTTTGTTTCTTGTTGAATGACTGACAAAAAGAATGGGGTTGATTGGATGAAGAAGAATGAGAGGACAAGGACAAAAGTATGTAGGAGAGAGAGGTACATAAAGTGTGTGTGTGTGTGTGTGTTTGTGTGTAACAGAAAGAAGTAGGTGATTGTATATATATAATATATACCAGTGTTTCCCAACCTTGGCAACTTGAAGATGTCTGGACTTCAACTCCCAGAATTCCCCAGCCAGCATTCGCTGGCTGGGGAATTCTGGGAGTTGAAGTCCAGACATCTTCAAGTTGCCAAGGTTGGGAAACACTGATATATACAATGTATACACACACATACAGTGTGTGTGTGTGTGTGTATACAGTGTGTGTATCTACAGTATATCTATCTGTCTGTCTGTCTGTCTGTCTGTCTGTCTGTCTGTCTATCTATCTATCTATCTATCTATCTATCTATCTATCTATCTATCTATCTATCTATCTATCTATCTATCTATCTAATCTGTCTGTCTATCTATCTATCTATCTATCTATCTATCTATCTATCTATCTATCTATCTATCTATCTATCTATCTATCTATCATCTATCTATCTATCTATCTATCTATCTATCTATCTATCTATCTATCTATCTATCTATCTATCACTGCTTTTCAATATTATATAGTTAGCCTGGTTCTGTACTATATTCAGCCTACTCCAAGGTATATTCTAAAATTTTAACTATTTTCCAATATTATCCTTTAAGTAGTTGTTTGATAATGTGATAGCACACATACTTGCTGCAGTCAAGATCATCAACATCACTGATTTTACCTATATACATGTATATAGAAGCTACTCATAGATATAGATTATACTCTGCATTGAGATTTAGCATGTTACAGGGAATTTTACTTATTTGCCACACATCTTATATTGAAATGATTCTGGGCAGTTTACAGCATTAAAACATTAAAATCCTAGCAAAACAATAAAAATGGAAATCACAATCAAAATAAAATTATAGTTAAAAGATAGGGAGGGAGGGAACAAGATGTGTGTGGGGGGGATGGAGATGCGATTGCCTCTTAATTCATCAACCACCTCCAGTTTGATGCTCCCCATTGAGCTGGGTCTTCAGGTTCTTGTGAAAGGTTAGAAGGGTGAAAGTCAATCTCACCTCAGGGGGTTAGATGTTCCAAAGAGCAGGAGCCACAGCAGAGAAGGCCCTTCTCCTGGACCCCGCCAGCCGGTATTCATTGACTGATGCGGCCTGCAGCATGCCTTCTCTGCCGGTGCAGGTGGAATGGACGAGTGCCTGTGGGGTGAGAAGGTTCCTCAAGTAACCTGGACATGCAGGGCTTTAAAGGTAATAGGAAAGATTCTTTATTGAATTAAATATACACTACGAATATCTAAAAAAATAAAATCACTTTTGCCTGTTTTATCATAACACAAAAATTGAGACTGCTATAATTCTGACTCATGTTTTAACATTTCTTATAATACATTTTTCATCTAGATGATTAGCATGTGCCCAAGTAAACATCGATATAAACTGAACAAACAAAAGAGCATTTTTGTTAATTTGTTAATGCTATCAATGCCTTATGCAGATTTTCCATTTGAATGTGGTTCCCCCCCCCCCCATTGATATAATCTATTCTAAAGTACTACCACAAGAGAAAAATTAGTGTTAAACAAGCACTGAATTGAAAATTCTGCTTAGGTCATGAAAAGTAATGAATGCTGCCTTATTTTTATTTTTTTTAAAACCAGAAGCCAAAGAAATGTTATCATGTCAGTTGACATTAACAAGGCCCAAGGGTAATGAATTACTGCAACATGATTATGTCCATCAAAAAGAGTTTCTACTCCATTGGGCAAAGCAAAGTGGGCTTCATTGAGGCTCTGTGTTTAGAAATAAGGAGACATAATAAAAATGGATGACTCAATAAACTAATGATTCTCATCCTTTCCTTTTTAATTGCCATTGCTGCTGCTGTAAGGGAAACCAAAGGACTTTCTGAGGGCGATGATCTAAATAGATTTTGATTGCTGCTGGAGTTTAACCTAAGAAGAGCTGAAATTAATTCTTCTTGGGTGCAATGCTATAATATCCAGCGAAGGCCAAGCTGGCCTGATATCTTATTTTTAGTGGAAAAGGTAGCATTAACTTTGTAATAATATAGATTTTCATCCATGGAAATTGTACTTGCTGCAACAGATTCTGCATTTTGAAGACTAAAGTAGCAAGGGACTTCGAACATCACTGGTTCATCCCCTGAATGTGTCATCATGTTACGATTTTCATAAGCTAAATATTTAGCTTATGAAAATCGTAATATGATGACACGTTCAGTATAGTACTAAATTCTGCACTGATTTTATAGTTTTAATATAAAGCTAGGTATATAGCCACCTGCTTGAGAAGGCAGGTATACAAATTGACCAAATAAATAAATAACATATTATTTTCATAGCCCGGACTTATTTTTATTGTAAATACTTATACTGCCTTTCATCACAACTGATTCTATAGTTTAAAAAAATAGCAAATCGAATAATAGATAACCAAATTAACCTGGGAGATAAAAGAATATTTCAGCATACCCAAAAGCAAGAAAAATTTGGATAAATATTCCCAATGTCTAAAAGAAAAATAAAGTACCTTCGGGACCGCATTCTGCCTCATACTTCCCTTTGACCGGTTAGGGCCCACAGAGTGGGCCTCCTCCAGGTCCCGTCAGCCAAACAATGCCGGCTGGCGGGCCCTAGGGGGAGGGCCTTCTCTGTGGGGGGCCCTTCGCTCTGGAACCAACTTCCCCCAGAGACCCGAACCATCCCCACCCTGCTGGCCTTCCGAAAAGCCATCAAGACATGGCTCTTCCTGCAGGCAGGGGGGAGAGACTAAATCCATCTGAGCTCCGCCCCGGTACGGCTGATGGTGAATATTTTTTTAACTTTTTGTAAATTTTTAACTGCTGTTTTTAACTGTTGTTTATTATTAGTGTTCTCATAAAATTGCTGTACGCTGCCCCGAGTCCCTCGGGAGTAGGGCGGCATAGAAGAACCAATAATAAATAAATAAATAAATAAAGTTTTAATGGTCTGTCAAGATTGTTGAACTTTAGTTCCCAGCTTCCTTCACCATTGGCTTTGCTGCCTGAGGGTGCTTGGATTTCATCTGGATGAACACCAATTTCCTATCCTTAACCTTAAAATAAATAATATTGGAGTCAGGTAAATCTCCCTTCAGAATTGGGGTGCTTTGACAATTTGGAGAAATCACCTGTATTTACAGAGGTAGGGCCAGCTGCCAGGTACCTTTGATGTGGTTATAATTGCAGGCAACTCTGTTTTGAGAGACACAAAGGAGAGTCCTACTGTTGATTCAGATTTTTCATGCTGCCATCATTCCTTTTCCAAAACTTCATGAAACTGCTAGGTAGGATCATCCAGTGGCATGGATCGAAGTTTCTTAGTATGCTGATGATACTAAGTTGTATATCTCTGTTCCTAGTCAAACCTCTTAACCATTATACCATGCTGTCCCTTTGACTAGCAGCTCTCCAAATGACTTCCCTCTTAGAAAAAAAAGTCTGAATTTAGCTGGTTCCCTAATCATACAAATATTAAGTATGGGGGATGTTACAAGACAGGAAGAGTGGCTATAACAGCAGTGTTAGGGATCAGTCTGAATCTTCAGATTCAAATGCCGAAGAGCTTAACTAGTCCAAGTATTAGCATCACCTTAGGTTGGACTTTGCTGAAAAGAGCACATCTGAACAGACACCGATATGAGCTGAGTCAGCTGTTCTAAAGTCTGAGCAAGGCATGGTCATGGTCATATTGCAAATTAAGAAAACAAGGGCAAACAAGTCAAACCGTCTGCTTGAGGGAAAGAATCATGACTCAGCCAATTAATCAAACTGAGTGTCAGGGCTAAAAAAAAGGGATGACTTTTGTGATGGCTCTTTGCAGAAGATGACACTTGTATCTCTTGCATGGGGCTCTGTCCATAGTCTGTTAACTAGATTACCTAGACCAGTGATGGCAAACCTTTTTTGGTTCATGTGCCAAAAGGGGGGAGTGTGGGGGGAGTCGCTTGCCCACACCCATAATTCCATGCGGGCCCCCTGCGCATGCATGTGTGACCCCCCCACTCCAGGCATGCGATGGCACGCCCGTTTTTCGCTCTCCCCAGGCTCCAGAACCTTTCTAGGAGCCTGAGGAGGACAAAAACGGCCTTCCCCACCCCACCCCCCCGGAGGTCCTCTGGAGGCTGAAAACGGCCCATTTGCCAACTTCCGGAAGTTGGCAAATGGGCCATTTCTGGCCTCCGGAGGGCCTCCAGGTGGGGAAGGCCATTTTCGCCCTCCCCAAGTTCCTAGAAAGGCTCTGGAGCTTGGGGAGAGAAAAAAACAGGCCTTCCCCACCCCCTCTGGAGGCTGGAAACAGCCTGTTTCCTGACTCCCAGGGGGCCCAGAAGGCCCGAAAATCAGCTGGCCGGCATGCACATGCGCGCCAGACCTCAGCTTGCATGCCCACCGAATAGGTTCACCATCACTGACCTAGACCCTTGGACTGCAAAAAGAGCTAGTCTTGGCTATTCCTGAACTTGAGGTTTGCGTCACTGGACTCTTGTCCTGGGGTAAACTCTCCTGCCTTTTTCCTATACAGAATGCTTCGAGTTTGCCATATGCTTTGCGATATCTTTGATGAAATATTTTAAATTGCAATAAATATTAAATATAAATAAATAAATATAAATATCTTGAGTTCCCTGTCAGAAGCTGGTTATGTTTGTTAAATAAATGGCAGCACAGAACAAGCAGGTACAATACATTGAGATTGCTGGGAATTTTCAATCATTCAGTGTCTGGGAATCTCAGACCTCCTTATTTCCCTTTCTCAAGTCCATTTCAACTGTCACTGTTAGAGGAAAGAAAATATAAAAAATATCACAATGGGGTTAGCAGGACTGGATTTGGGCAAAGAAAGAGACAATCTAAATGGCCATTTCAGCATACAGAAATGTACTGTTATGATATAAATGGCCCCAATCCAACTTATACCTTTTTGAATTATTGAGAAGGAATGGAGACAATATATGTGTCGGAAACCTCAAAGCTGTCGATTGTATTGATTTATTTGAGATATATCCTTTTTTGGAGTTGTGAGCCCTTCTGGTGGCTAGCAACATCTTAAACGGCGTAGGTAGAATCGACTGAAATGAAGAGCAAGAGATTTCCAGCTGACATATAGCAATCCTGGAAGGAAGAAGCAATTAGAGGTGAGCAACAGATATAAGGAATGCAAGAGGTTTTAAATAAGAGGGTGATTAGAGCCTTTCCAGGCAGAGAGTATAGAAGCGACAGGCATACTGAAGCAGCAGGCCTAACAGTTGTCAGCCATATGGAGACAACAGTAATCCTCATGCTGATAGCACATGGGACTAACAGTGGGCTTACATTGGTTAATGCTGTCCCAACCTGGCACTGGCCCCCTCCAGGTATGTTGGGATTGTAAATCGCAGAATTCCAAGTCCATTCTGGCTAACAATACACTGAAGATTAGCAGAAGCTGGCTACATATGAATAAACAATTGGAAGGAAAATCCCATTGTTGGGTGCCCTTATCAGAATGTTTGTGACTATTAAAAACATACTAAACATGCCAAAGATGATTAAGGTTTATTGAAATATTTGCATCTATTTTTTCTTATTTTTTCTGATGATTAGGCACTGAGTTGCATAATTTGAGGAAAAATCACAAATGTCTTTCGCTTTCTGTGCACTGTGTTCCATTCTTTGAGCTTGGGTAGAAGCAAGCTGTCAACTGCTGGAAAGTCGGCAAAGCTAGAATCATAATCTCTGACGAATATACGAATAGCAATCTGCCATCTAACTTTCCAATGTTATTCTGGCTCAACTTTCCCGATGGCTTTTTCTGCTTGTGAAAGCCAAGGGAAGGGAGTCAGAGGATTAAGCTTTTCCTTCTCTTTGCTCAGATGTCCCATGGCAAAACGGTAGCTCAGATGTTTTGCACACAGAGGTCTCAGATTAAGTTTCCAAGTAAGCAGGAAATAAAACCTGCCCCAAACCCTGGCAAATCAGTTCCAGTCTGTGCTGACAAACAAGGCCTACTGTAAATAAGCATAAGGCAACTTCTGATCTTTTCTCTGGATGTCCCCTTCTATTTAACATGTTTAAGCATTCTCCTCGGTTGCCCCCATAAGACTGCCTGAAACATGTCTTTGGTTATACATTTCTTGAACATTGTATATCTAGGTCAAACTCAAACTCAAGGCCTGTGGGCCGGATCCAGCCCGCAGGGTGCTTAGATCTGGCCTGTGGGGTCGCCCTGGAAACAGCGAAGGACTGGCCCGTGGTGCCTCTGCCAGTGAAAACGGAGTTTGGGAGGCTGCTAAGGCCTCCTGCAACCCTTTGCCAGCCCTCCCGAGCTCCATTTTTGCTGGCAGAAGGTTGCAGGAGGCCTTAACAGCCTTCCAAGCTCCATTTTGGGCCATCAGAGGCACCCCTGACACGAATGACATTGAGCTGGCCACGCCTATGCGGCTCCCAAGGTCAAATTTTATTGATGTGGCCCTCAATAAAATCAATTTGACACCCCTGGTCTAGGTTGATTAGTTTGCTCTGATAATTTTGAAGATAGGGGTTTTTCCTGTCTCTGCTATTTTCCAGGGCCTTTCCTTCTGGTTTCTAATGATTGTCCATTTTAAGGTATCTGCAAAATACATTCTCACAGCCTAATCAGAGGTGGTATTCAGCCGATTCAGACCGGTTCGGGCGAACTGGTAGTAGCGACCTGCGGGTGGACCTGCCCACCCGCCCTGGTGCTATGCCATCCTATTTAGGGTTGTTTTGATGCCACGCACATGTGTGCAAGCCCTGCGTACGAGAAAAGCGCATGCGCAGAAGGCTGCACACATGTGCGGAAGGGGCGTGTGCGAGCGTAGCTAGCGCGCACGGTCACATTTTCGGTGCTGGGCAAACCGGTAGGTAAATTATGTGAATCCCACCTCTGGGCCTAATCAAGTAAATGACATATTTGGGTCACTCGGCGGTCAACGGCTCATCTCTGCTGTTGTTCTAAGCACCCTTACTGAGATGTCATGGGGAAAATCTAGTTAATTTCTTTAAGGGACAGCAGTATTTATAACATAAATATATCCTCTAATATCTCTGTCTTGCACAAATGACAGGTTAAGAGAAGCCCAGCAGCTGTATATTTGTTGAATATCAGCCCCCTGCGAATAGAAATTACACCTTACAAGGCAGAAATACAATACGGTCCACCAGAGATTTCCCTGCAAGGTGTAGCTGCTTGACTACGGGCAAGTAATGACTTGCGTTTTCAGCTGCTTCTTAGTAAGAAGCCTTAGTAATTGGAATCAGTTATTCAAAACATCTCTAAATGTGATTTAAATGGCAAGGATTTAATAACATAGAAAGAAGTCATTACGCCCGGTTCAAGCAGGAGGAGAAGGGAATTCCGTTTTTGAGAGCAGAGGGAGAAAAATAAAGCAATTACTTGATGTAAAGGCCAGCAACAGGACTCCTGCTGTCACAGAGAAATCAAATCTGTCAGCAATTAGTGGGATCTTAAGGAGGCAAAGAACCCTTCAGTGTGGAACAGTGAATAAGGGGTTAGCAATTATACGAACTGATAAAAATGTTCTGGTTTTCAAGCAGCAGGCTAACAAGCACCACTTTTTTCATAACTTGATGCAGATGTGATGATTCACACTTGGTGACTTTTTCAATGGCTTCCTATGAAAAGTTGTGCTTTTTTTAAAATTGTCTTTTGTGTTTGTATTTGAAAAGCCCAAGTGATGCATCAGCCTCCTCTTCCCGTCCAGAATTTCTGAAACCATCACTGGGAAAAGACAATAAAGAGAAGCAGGGTTTGAAAAACACTGCAGTTGTCTTCTTCTCCTCCTTCTCCTTCTTCTTCTCCTTCTCCTTCTCCTTCTTCTTCCTCTTTTCTTCTGTTGGATAGTATACCTTTGGAAGATAACATGTTTTAAATGTCACAGGCTTTCCCTTTGTTTGTACCTTGCCTGATTATATGGCTGGCATAATGAATGATTACAAAGACTGTAATTCACTTTATACAATAACAACTCATTCTACTGAAACAGTGCTAGCATAGCGACTGGCTTAAATTTAATCTGAAGTGGAAAGTCATAATTTCATCAGAAATGTCGGGTTTCATTTGTTCCAATAGTTCCATATTAGTGGACTGAACGATACCAAAATTAAAGAATATCTGATTCAGAAACCACATTAAGCCATAGTTTTCTTTAACTATTATTTACAAGATAATGTAATGCTCCAGGCAGAGCATTAGATGGCACTGGTCCACTACAAATAGAGGTCGTCTTAAAATACAGGTAGTCTTTGATGTACAACCATAGTTAGGCCCAAATTTTTCTTAAGCATGACAGTTGTTAAGTGAGTTTTGCTTCCCTTTTACAACCTTTCTTGCTGCAGTTGTTAAATTAGTATCACGGTGGTTAAGTGACTCTGGCTTCTCCATGGAATTTACTTCTCAGAAGATTGCAAAAAGTGATCACATGATCCCAGAACACGGAAACCATCATAAATATGAACCAGTTGCCAAGGATCTGAATTTTGATCACATGGCCACGGAGATGCTACCAGGTAAGTGTGAAAAAGTTACTTTTTTCAGTGCTGTTGTAATTTCAAATGGCCACTAAAGAAATAGTTGTAAGTCAAGGACTACCTGTATTACTGATCAGCAGATCATTCTATGGAAAATTGATCATTGAAAGGTTTTAAAGCAAAAATTAGGAATGTCGCCTAAAAAGACTGACTAAAGGCTGAATTATATACAATTCAGTGGTTTGTAGGCAGAAATAACAAACATTTGGAGTTTGATAACTGATTTAATGCCACACAAAGGACAAGTGGAAAACCTAACATAAATTTCTAGCCAGTGTTTTCCCAGTTTCTATTCCTGAAGCATCTGCTCTTCTGCTTCTATTCTCCTGAATTTCCCAGCTTCTTGGAATTCTAAATTTTCATGAAAAGCATGAGATAGTAAACCTCACTCAATTTCAATCTTGGGCCACAGGCTTTCGCCCTTTCCTATCTCCAGCTAAAGAAGGGAGCCAGAGCATTTTGTCTGTACATGACAAACGGGCAGGTTCCTCTTACCGTTTCCTACCGGTGCGCTGCGTGCACATTGTGACATCCCCTAGCACGATTTTGCTTCTGCGCATGCGCAGAGGGACGATTTTCCTTCTGCGCAGGCTCAGAGAGCCGAAAAATCGCCAAAAATTAGAAAAAAAAGATGGCGGTGCGCACGGACCAGCAAAGACAGCACCGGAGCCGTAGTGCCAAAATTGTACAATTGGCGGGCCACTACCGGAGCGTCGCTCCGGACAGCATGGGTAGAAACCCACCTCTGATAACAAGAGAACATTTCTCCCTTGAAAAAATAAGGATTGTGAATATCTGCACTGGCATCAGCTGCAAACTACAGTCTCTATCGAGACTTTAAATCAGGGCTGTCCAACCTTGGCAACTTTAAGCTTTGTGGACTTTAATTCCCAGAATTCCCCAGCCCTGCTTTAAATTAAGCTTAGTTGCTCAGAACACACTCCCAGTTTACTTTCTTAGTGAAAGGAAGGTGAAAAGAAAGGCAAAGCTGATACGTGAATATTCCACCCATCCCACCCACCCCCCAGACTTCATTACTCAACATCACTAGGCATTAAGATGATAAGAAGGGCTTTTCCAATAGATGAAATATTCAGTTTAATAATTCTACATAATAGAATCCATGTAAAGCACCTGGGGGTTTCATATAAAACAGATGCCAAACAATATGGACAGTCAAGGTAATGTTAATATTTAATGTTAAAAAAATATACATGGCATATCTTTCCCTAAAACGTCGAATTTTATTATAATTTTACTGAAGGACAGACTCCAGTAAAGACATTTTTCTAATATTCCCATTTCTATAAATTCATGAAATCTTGCAAGATCAGGAAGAGTAATATTTATCTGTAATTTTCTCTTTCATCCTCCCCAGCTGCATATTCAAAATACTTGAGACTTAACAGAGCTTCACTCCAATTGTCTAAAGGAGATGAGGCTCACTCACACATAAAGCATCCAGATTTCAAGTGCTTGAAGAATTGGAATGATATGGTTGCATTGGCAGCTTGTGTTATTCTGAACTAAACCATACTTAGACAATATAAATTAAACATAGAGTGGTATGAATCCTTTTGAATCAGTGAAAAGGTTAAACCATGCAAAAGCCTGCCTGCTGTTGTAGTTTTAAGAAGTACAACATAACCAAATCATTATATGGTTGAACAATTTCATCAACAGGGTTTTTTTTTTCCTCGTAGAAATAGCAGTAATACTTAAAAGGAATGAATTCCTTTCTGTGAGGTTTGTAATTTGGAATCAAATTAAGGATCTTGTTTGTAGGAGTGAACCAGATTTTGAAGGGGAAAAGGAGATTCAGCACATACGTGGGTAAACACATTGCATCTGTCAGCACCTTCTTATTGAATATGTCTTTTTCTGGGACTGTGCAGCTATGCATTCAATATGCACTCTGGGCCACCTGTTCCCTTTTAAATCAGGATAACTGCACAGCCCTATTATGTGGAGTAGCTATCTTTTTTACAGTCTCTTCCAAATGTCTGTGCTTCAATCATTGTTCCCTCCAATCTGTTGTGGTGGGAACTTTCATATATAACTCTAAGTGAAAGATAAATCAATCATGGATTTCTTTTGAAAGAAAATTGTGTGAACTGGCAACAAAATACTCTCCTGGACATGCAATTCAAGGAATGAGAAATATTACAGCAAAAGAAATAGTAAGTGAAACTATAAGAAAAAAGAACATAGTTAAACCTACATTTCTTTATCAATCTATTCTTGTAAACTATCTTTGTTTCCACCACTTGATACATGGCCTTTTTGTCTTTGAAGTTCCCGGCTCTCTTTTTGAGGATCTTAGCAACTACATTCAGTCATAACTTTCTCAGTCTTCCATTTCTTCTTGACTTTTTCACTTTTCCTTCACATATTTTATTTGTGACATTCTTAAAATTAGCTTCTGGATCCATTGTCCAAAAATATATTTCAATATGTCCAATGTTAATACGATATTTTGCCTCGTTCCGTATTAGTAAATCAAATTTCAATGTTCTTCTCTGTAATTGCAATCTTTAGTTCCTTCTGGTTCCCTCTAGTGTCCAGTTTTCAAAATATCATCCTATCACCTTTTTAACAATTCAAAACAACCCAATTTTTTTCCAATCAGAAAATTGTTATAATTAATTCCAAAATCTATTTCAAATCTGTCAATACTCTTAGCCCATTTGTAACTTTCTAAAATCAACCTTCTAATTATCCTTTCATTCTTTATTTCAAAATGGGAAAAATATTATTAAACTTATATTTAAAACTTCTTTCTCTAAGAATCGAAGGAAACACACCCAGTTTTTTTGAGACTAGTTGATCCAAAGGTTCCTAATAGCTAAAAACATTTAACAAGTGATTTCCAAAATGATTAGAAAAGGAAGAATGCAAAGCCAGTGTCCTTCAAGGCACTGACCATGGCTTTCAGATCTCTAAACCTGCTCATGAGGAACAACTGTTTAGACTTGTAAGCAATTTCAAGTCTTGCCCTTGAAGGAATTACAAAGAGCCAGTCTTCTCAACAGCTCTTCATTCTGTCACAGTCAGTTCACCATTTCTTTCCCAGAAGTCCATCACAATAAATTTTGAAGTATTCTTTCTGCATCTTTTTAAATACACAGATGGATAGCCAAGCAGCCTCCAAATTGTCCCATGAAGTGCCTGATTTAGCTTCCTAATCCAAGTAAAAGATAAAGAAATCCTAATATAATTTTAAGAGTTTTTTTAGGTTTTGCTTTATCCCGCCTTTATTAATTTTATAAATAACTCAAGGCAGCAAACTTGCCTAATACTCCTTCCTCCTCCTATTTCCCCCACAACAATAATCCTGTGAAGTAGGTTGGGCTAAGAGAAAGTGACTGCCCCAAAGTTACCCAGCTGACTTTCATGCCTAAGGCAGGATTAGAACTCAAAATCTCTTGGTTTCTAACCTTAACTAGCACCAGAATTAATATGATACTGGTGTGCCATTGGACAATTGTGTGATGTGACACACCCCTACTTTGGGATGCATAAAATATCATAAATTCATTAAGTCTGGAATAGATGGAAGCTTTTTCTTCCCTAAAAAATGTCTCCCATGTACTGTGAAATTCCAAATTAACAGTCTACTTAGGAAAATTACATCATTTATATTGACATAGGCCACTCGTACAATTATTTTTATTTATTTATTTTATTTCTTGGTTCTTCTATGCCGCCCTACTCCCGAGGGACTCAGGGCGGCATAGAAGAACATGTGCATAATTATGTAATTATGCACATGATATACTAACGTTATTTCCATATTTTAAGTGTTGCATTTTGACTACTTGAGATTTGCTGCTTAGACTGACCATAATCATACCTCCTGTAGTTGATGTATGGCCCTTCTTTGGTCTTGCCATAGAAGCTGGCTTTCTCATGTTCTATAAAATTGAATACTGTATATGAGAAGAGGGAGGAAAGCACAGGAATAAAAAAAAAAGAACATCCTAACAAAGACCAAACAAAACAGGCCATCCTAGGAACATTGAAACAGGTGGCCCAGATAAATCTTCTCTAGACAACCATTCTGTGAAACTCAGGAGTTTATTCAAGCTATTATTCATAATACATACCTATTTTAGTTACACTAGCTGTATGGGTATTTATTGTATTTATAATTCTACTGTTTATTGTTTTCCCTTGTTTTCCCTAAGGTTCTCTTCTTAATCAATAACTCATTTTATATCTGCATTGGTTTTATAAAGGATTTTTTCATGAAACTCTTCCCTGAGCCTAAAGCTTCATAGAACTACATATAACCTACTCTTGCAAGACTGACAGAAGGCTTGTTAAATTCTGAATTTCTGGTCTTTAATCAAGAAGATTTCAGGGTTGTTTCACACATATACTGTAAGCAAATGATCTCAGATAACCTGGTGACACATAGCTGAAGATAAGTTACCTCATCCAAAAGCATAGTGAATATTAATTATTTTGTAGCAGTTATTCTATTGCATCCAAATATTGATGGAAAATAAGAAAAAGGTATTCCTAACTAACACAATTGTTATTTCAGAGGGATAACTTAACTGTTATGCAAGATTTGAACACATTCTCAGAGTTCAAGCCATTCAATTGCCAATTGTATTTGCCTATCTTAGTCAAATATTACCTTTTTTGGCAGCCAGTGTTTCTTGACTCCAGAAAGTCAGAATCTGATAGCATGTTATCAGTTTACTCATTAAAATTATCATAAAATATTATTTTAATATTTTATTATATTTTATGTATTTATTTGTATTAATTGCTGTTGGATTTTTTAATTATCTCCTATGAGCTGACTTTGCCAGGATTATAAGGCATACATATATGATAAATTACAAACTAGAACTAAAGCTTAGGAAGAGTTTATTAATGCATTCAGCCTGCACTCTCATCCTGAGAGTTGACTTTAAGTTAAAGATTTCACCCAAACAACTTCAAGTCTAATTTGGAAGTTTTTAGTCTGAGCACCGCCTTTCCTATCCTTAGCTTTCCATACCATTTCATGTGATGAAAATTCTGAAGAATGATACTAGAATGATACTATTCTACTGTGATTTCTTCTTTCCTCGTGGACCAACATGACTTTGTCTGCTTTATATGACAGTCATCATATGAATATTTGACAATAGTTGAGGTCGGCCCAGGACTGTTGTATGATTGTAATTTTTTTTAATATGTTTTAATCTATATTTTTAAATTTTAATCTTTTTATATTGATATTTTATTTATGTTTCTGCATGTTGTGAGCCGCCCAGAGTACTTCGGGAGTTGGGCGGCATAGAAATGTAAGTAAGTAAGTAAGTAAGTAAGTAAGTAAGTAAGTAAGTAAATAAATAAATAAATAAATAAATAAATAAATAAATAAATAAATAAATAAATAAATAAATAAATAAATAAATAAATAAATAAATAAATAAATTCTCCAAAGCAGTGTTTCTCAACCTTCCTAATGCCGCGACCCTTTAATACAGTTCCTCATGTTGTGGTGACCCCCAACCATAAAATAATAAAATTATTAGTAAACTCAGGGTGGGTTCTAACTTACCTCGCTGCTGGTTCACTTCCTCCTGCGCTGCATGGCCATGCCTTGTGGGCGCGCGTGCACTTTGCCCACGCACGCATCCGCAGCGCCGAATTTTTTTAAAAAATTGCAAAAACAAAGCTGAAAACAAGATGGCGACGCATGCGCAGTGCCGGAAATTCAGCTTCTGCACATGCTCAGAAGTTCCCATGGTACAGATTTTTTTTTTTTGCAGTAGTCTATTTGCATGTGGGTGGACCCGCCTGGAGATGGATAGAGGAGCAGTGTCTCGGTTCCTAAGACCATTGGAAATATGTGTTTTCCAATGGTCTTAGGCGACCCCTGTGAAAGGGTCCTTCGACCCCCAAAGGAGTCACAACCCACAGGTTGAGAACCACTGCTCTAGAGTCTCAAGCAGAGATCTTTCTCATCAGATTACTTAGATTTGTGAGGTTTTCTACATGTAAAGCTGCAAAGATGTACTACTCGGCTAAGTTCTCTATCCTAGTTTAAAGTCATTGAATTATATGAACAGGAGTTGTAACATATAAGGTAGGACCTTCTAAAAAATGAGAGAACCAGTGAAAAAGAGACTGAAAAGTAAAGGACCCCAAATCTCTATAGTGCTTGGAGATTATTTAAAGCCTCTTCAATTTAGGTAATTGAAGCTTACCTAAAATGCATTTCACAATGTAAGAATGGGTCAACAAAATCCAGGAAGCAGCCAGCATGATTTCTAATAGTGTTGATGGACCTTTAGAAGGTTAAAAAGGCTTCCTTTCAGGAAGTGGAAAGACTGTTCTAACCAGAAGAACAAAGAGGAGCAAAAACTCTGACAGAAAAAGTAGAAAGTAATAATACAGACTACATAGAACAAGTATGGAACCTACTGCAAAGAAGAAAGAAAAAAAGGGAACAATAACAAACATTTTTTGAAATTGAATTAGCCAAAGAAGCAGTTTGAGCATTAGATCAGTGGCCTTCAACCATTTGGGTACCAAGGACCGGTTCTGTGAAGAGAGGTTTCTTTGGTAGACAGGAGGGGTGTGTGGTTTCTTATGCTGCCTGCATCCCCCAGCTTGTTTGCACAACCCAGTTTCTGGCATGCTGCGGACCACTGCCGGTAGGGCTGGGGACCCCTGCATTAGATGACAAAGGAGTAAAAGAAACACTCAATGATCATATAGGTACATCAGAGAAATTGAATGAATTATTTGCGTCTACTGTGTAAAGAAATAACTTCCATTGACGTTCTCTGAAGGAAATGGAACTAAATCAAATTGAGATAAGAGTTTATATTTCTAGTACTTCTCAAAAGCTACATACTGTAACAAATCACCATATCCAATGATATCAAGGTGAAATCTGTCCCCATCTTCTTGGCTTTCTGAAAGTGGCTGAAAACCTGCCTCTACCATCATGGGGCCCTGATCAGAGGTGGTATTCAGCCGATTCTGTCCGGTTCAGGCGAAATGGTAGCAGCAAGTGCAGGTGGTGGGCCCGCCCACCTGCCCGGATGTAATGCTGTCCTATTTATCCATGTTTTCAAGGCTGGGCGCATGCACGGAAGGCCCGCACGCGAGTAAAGTGCATGCGCAGGTGGCCGTGTGCATGTGCGGAAGTGGGCCGTGCGCATGTGTGCACACACTCACATTTGCAAACCGGTAGGGAAGGTAAGTGAAAACCATCCCTGGCCCTGATGGTTAATAGAAATGATTAATAGATTAAGAAGAAGCTCCCACCTCCACCCCAGTTGTGTATTGGTTCCTTTCTTATCTAGGTTTTTTAAAATTAATTTTTAACATTCAATGCTTTTAATGTTTTAACATTCTAATTATTTTATATTGCTGCTTTATGATGTCGTAAGCCACCCATAGATGTTTGACAGTGTCCAAACCATTGTCAATGTTAGCCACATACTGACAATCACTTTAGCTTGAGACATTATGGCTACAGTACAGCAGTGTTGTAGATAGAGATATAGGAGAAATTAATATGGTTTACATAACAACAACAACAACAACAACAACAACAACAACAACAAGAGTTGGAAGGGACCTTGGAGGTCTTCTAGTCCAACCCCTTGATTAGGCAGGAAAGCCTACACTACTTCAGACAAATGGTTATCCAACATCTTCCAGTGTTGGGGCATTCATAACTTCTAGAGGCAAGCTGTTCCACTAATCAATATATTGTTCATATTTTTCAAAACTGGTTGCATCTTTTCCAAGTTTTGCTATCTATCTGCCTGTCTGTATATCTATGTCTGTCTATCATGTATCATATATCAACATACACACCACCATAGTCTATTAAAATGCATACACATGTAAAAAGTATATTAACAACAGACAGAAAAATGTGAATAGGCATTTGTGAGGACCTTTCAAAAACATTTGCCAACTAATGTGAACTCAAATAGACTGAACTTAGGATTGGAAAAATAAACAGAGTAAAATATAATAGATTTCCTATCTATAGCACTTACTATTGCATTTCCCTAGCCATTTCTAGTAGAATCCAATAAATGTACACTGATGTACTCAGAGGGATGCTTTTCTTCCAATATAAATCATATGGTTTAAACATCCGTTCAATTCTGTTTAGCAAATCCTTGGATTTGAATCTGCATTAACTCTCCCACGATTGAAGAATGAAAACCAATCACTTATTTCCCCTCCAACAATCCAATTTTTTTCTTTCCTTATGTAACCAAGAAACCATGGCACATTTTATTGACATTCACTCTTGTCCACTCTTGACAGTGCAAATGAACCTGCTGTGACCTCTTTTGACCAAGCACCTTTTGCTCAAAGAACTGCTTACAGCATTTTGCATCCAGATGGTGTTGTGTATGCCTTGAATGTTACTAATATTTTTTTTCTTTGTCTTCATTTTTTGGTTTATGTGCTGTCTGTTTGTGTTATGCAATGGTATATACTTTAAACAAATCATTTCAGAGTGCAGTGCATTAGAATAAGGGGAGCTAAATTTGTAATCTTCAGAAGTTTCGGAGTTCAACCGCTATCAGTGTCTGCTGTAACAATCCATTGTCAAAATTTGTCGTCCAGACCATCTTACTAATGATGTATTAAACTAGGAGATGGGATATTTAAATTAGCTGTATCTGGCCAGCTCATATACTTGAATCTTCAATGTCATCATGAAGGGTTTGAAGAACAACATTTCATCAAGTTCCATGTGTCATTACCCCAATACATATGCTGCAAAGTAGCAGTGGCAATGACAGTTAATAAAAAGAGCTTAACCAGAAGCCACATTGTTAAGGCATGGATGCTTCTGGATTCTATTTAACATGTTTAGAATTTTCTGTTACAATAAGAGAGATCTTTTGCAAAGATCTCCGAGACCGCCTGCTGCCACAAACTGCCTCCCATCGACCAGTGCGCTCCCACAGAGAGGGCCTCCTTGGGGTGCCTGTCACGATGTGAATATTGCCAGTTTGTGCATCTCTATGTTTTCTACTGTTTCTTGTATTTATGGTCAAGCAGACGTATGATATGTTCTATTACGCATGCCTGCATTCCAGAAGTTTCCTCCTTCCTTCTCTTCTGCCATTTCTGCCGAACGTAGAAGTGACTTTTTCATTAGCCGATAAGATGTAGTTTACTAAGGATTCTTTTTATTATTTTCTACTGAAATAAATATTTTGTTAATTAGATTTGAATCTCGGTTTTATTTTCTAAGTAAGAATGACTTCAAAAGGGAAGCAAAGATCCATCGACCTCTACGGGGGATTGATTCCCCCCCCTTCTCTTCTTAACAGTGCCATCAGCCAAGCAGTGTGGGCTGGTGACACCCAGGGGAAGGGCCTTCTCTGTGGGAGCACGCACCCTCTGGAACCAGCTCCCTCCAGATTTAAGAACCATTAAGAACCATTCATGACCTGGCCACCTTCCGCCGTGCCCTCAAGACGTACTATTTTTATCAAGCCGGGCTGGCGTGAAAAAGTTTTTGGGGTTTTTAAGATTTTACCAAATTTTACCAAATTTTAATTATATTGTCTTAAATCAGGGCCACATCTAATATTTTCTTTTAAATGTATACATATTTTAATGTTTATATTGTATTTTTACTTGGCTGTTCACCGCCCTGAGTCCCCGGAGAAGGGCAGTATATAAATTTAACAATAAATAAATAAATAAATAAATAAATAAATAAATAAATAAATAAATAAATAAATAAATAAATAAATAAATAAATAAATAAATAAATAAATAAATAAATAAATAAATAAATAAAGAGAGATCTTCAAGCTCCCCTCATTAATGGTTTTTATTAGTCGGGATAGAATAAGTGCCAGGTTTACATAAGAACTCTGCTGGATCATTCAAATGTTCAATCTAGTCCAGCACTTAGTGATCAAACATATGAATATAAGAACACATTCCAGTCAGTGGAAACTACCGGTAGTTATAGTTTAGGGTTCCAAAGGGCTTGATACTCTGTCCACTTTTATTTAATAAATACTTAGATACAGTGTACTGGAGAAACAGAGCGAAAGACATTCTTTAGTGCTGTTCCAATGCACCTGGAGATTCAGACTAGTGTCTGATTTGATTTTGGGTTTCACTGATTAGATAGATTTGTTGTTATAGAAATGGCTAGTTTATATTGTTATGGAAAAGTGAAAATTGAGCCTTGATGTTACTGTCTTATTCTACTGCACTGGAGGGAGTCAGAAGTCAATGCCTTCCCCCCCTTCTCTTCTACACTTCTCCCTTCCCCTTTCCCTCCCTTTTGTTTCCTACTATTTGCTCTTGTATTTTATATTTTAAGCTAATACAAAACTGTAAACACTACAGACTAGTGTCTGATTGTGCAGCAGTCCAGATGCAAAGGGAGAAGTTGATTTGGATTGTGCAGGATTGCTCATGTAGCATCAATTAACACTCTTTAAAGAAGCACTTTTTTCTGGGCTTCTCGAGTGGCATTCCATAATCCAGGAAAAGACACATTTGCTGATTTTGACTCCTAGCCACATATTACATGCCATGCAAGTCCGCCTTGTAAGGCTGGTTTCTCTGAAGTCAAACTCAGATCCTTGTGGCTACATGGATATCTATACAGCTTGCTAGGCCCCCTCAGATTTTTTTTTCTGATTTGACATATATATTGTTGGGGTGAGAATAATATCTCATAGAGGCGATTTGCATCTTTGCTTGGAATTCATACAATTAGAAATAAAGCCGAGATTAAAAGTCTAATAGAAATATTTATTTCGGTATAAAAACAATAAATCCTGAATAATTACATTTTTGCTAAGAAAACGCGACCGTTCCGGTCAAAGTCAAGTCAAAAGTGATTAATGGTGGATCAGGAATGTGGACATGCGTACAAGATCATATCACGTGTTCTGCCGGTATTGGAATATACCATAATATTAGAATAGGGGTGTATCACCCTGCATAGACATACAACTGACAATATTCACTACGTGACATATATGCAGCTGATTACTATCTGTTGAAGCAAGGAAATATTATATTGTCTGGTTACCATGTTTTTATTATGTTAAAACACAATTTCCTCGATTTATTTAGATCAGTGTTTCTCACCCTTGGTAATTTTAAGATGTATGAACTTCAACTCCCAGCATTCATGCTGGCTGGGAAACTCTGGGAGTAAAGTCTTAAAGGTGCTGCAGTTGAGGAAAACTGATCTAGATTGTGAATGTTCAACTATGACTGATGTACTTTATACACAGCATGACGTTATAGAGCATTGCACACCAGAACAACTGGACACAAGGACAGTTTTTCCCCACATGCCATCACAATAGGAGCCGAGGTGGCGCAGTGGTTAGAGTGCAGCACTGCAGGCTACTTCAGCTGACTGCTAGCTGCAGTTCTGCAGTTCAAATCTCACCGGCTCAAGGTTGACTCAGCTTTCCATCCTTCTGAGGTCGGTAAAATGGGGATCCAGATTGTTGGGGGCAATATGCTGACTCTGTAAACCGCTTAGAGAGGGCTGTAAAAGCACTATGAAGCGGTATATAAGTCTAAGTGCTATTGCTACTCTGCTAAATAACTAATTCCCACAACACTGTCAAACTATTTACTAGGACTGTATTACTATTATTCTTCTCATCCTTTCTATTACCTATCTCCTTCTACTTATGACTATAACCTTGTTGCTTGTATCTTTATGATTTATATTGTTTTATTTAGTTTCCTAGTATGATTTTGATTGCTTATTTAGTATCCTATGACCATCACTAAGTGTTGCATCTTATGATTCATGATGAATGTATTTTTATATACACCGAGAGCTTATTCACTGTAGACAAATTCCTTGTGTGTCCAATCACACTTGACCAATAAAGAATTCTATGCATAGTCAAATGTGGAATATGGAGATTCAGTTCCAACTTTTCCATCAAATTGTGGTATCCTTAATTGAAACAAATTACCTACAAATTGATTCAGACAGTTTAGTACATGGACAAAAATAATCTGCTTAGAAATCCACATTGAATCAGCCCAGCTTCCTGAGCTGAGCCTCTGAACCGAAATTATTTGGAAAATTGATTCAAATAATTTATGTTTCTTGAACTAAATCAAGGATTCAAATAGAATTTTACATTATTCACATTGGATTTCAGCAAATTTAGGGGAACTTTTCAGGCATGCAAAATAAATGAGGCGGGAATCTCTGAAGCCATTTTTCCTTCCCTCTAAAGCAGTATTTCCCAACCTTGGCAACTTGAAGATGTCTGGACTTCAACTCCCAGAATTCCCCAGCCAGCGAATGCTGGCTGGGGAATTCTGGGAGTTGAAGTCCAGATATCTTCAAGTTGCCAGGTTGGGAAACACTGCTCTAAAGTCACAAACCCAGAAAGGACTGAACTTTGTCAATGTCCCCGGACTACTAAGTTGCACTAAGGGAAAAATATGGATCTGGGAAAGATTGGTATGCTGACTTCTCTATATTCTAAGACTTATATAAAGCCATACTTTAATGTAGATGGCAATGATTTTATGCAGCAACATTTTTTAATCTTTCCCCACCTCCCTTGAGCTTTTGTTTAGAGCTGCTGCCATCCCTACATTCCATTTGTGTTATTTAAGCATCTGGAAAACAGACCAACATATATGAGGTCAGACAGACTTGCATCATCGCTTCATTCTGTTGTAAGACATCAACTGTTCTATCATTATTGATGGAATGCACACAGAGGGAGGGAGGGAGGGAGGGAGGGAGGGAGGGGAGAGAGGGGGCAGGGAGAGAGATACATCATATGCAAGCAAAGCAAAATATCTTGCAGCACCCTTCACTTCTCAAGAGAATTACGTCAACTGGGACCATTAAATGCACATTCCACAAGGTTTTTCACCCACCTAACATTGTGTAATGCTAACTGAATCAATAGAGCCAAATCTATTTAATGGTTGGCATGAACTGCTTCTACCCAAACTTAGGCTACAATCAATAAACATGTCAAAATCCCATTTTCCAATCCCAACTGTCTGTTGCTATGAGCACTTTTAATTAGAAAAGTAAATTAAACATATTTTAACTTCATATAAATAAAATGCCAGCTTAATTTTAGCTCATAAACATCAATCTGAAGATATTTCTTATATCAAGTCAAATCTTCCATTCACCCAACTCAGAATTGTTAATACTAACTGGCAGCTACTGATCAAGGTTTCTCAGTTTGCAATGGTGAAGCCATAGACTGATTGAGAACAGCTGGTATTGACCATTGTTAGCAATCTATACCGGAAGAATAATCTTATTTGATCTAATGGAACCATTTCACACCGTTGGGGAATTTGGGGAGTTTTGTGAGTCTCTGGGACATGGTTCTACCAAAGCTTTAGTGGCCTACAAAAAAAAGTTAGGATTGGGCCTGGGTTATGTTTTCTTGCATGTCATCAGAGGAAGTATCTGGAGTGATGCTAATAGAAGACAGAAAACAAAGGGCAAGTCTAATTAAAACCAGCAAAAGTTCATATTCAAGCCAATATTTTTGACAGGTCCTATTGAAGTGACTGTACCACATCTTCTTAGGTTATCTTGGATTTGTTTGAACCTGAGTCATAAGGAAATGGACAGGGTACTCTGAAACATACATTCTGCCACCTGTTATCAGTCTTTGAGGTAGACAAAGTCAAGAAACAAGCCTGTGTTGAAAAAGGCAAGGGAGCATTTTCCTCTTAAGAAGTTCAACCTGGCAACTTTGGGCATCTAATAGCCAGTCACCAATTGACCAGAAAGGAAGGTCATTGAGAAGATGATGAAAAATCTACAGTATGCTCTGGAGCAGGGGTGGGTTCCACTTACCTTCGCCACCAGTTCGCATCACGACATTTCGCGTGCGTGCAATCGCTACGCTCGCACACACGCACATGTTTCCCCGTGCAAATCTGCTTCCGCGGATGCTAGGTAGCTATAATCAGCCTGAAACACAGCTGAGGAGCTGATCATCTGTGCTTCGGGTGAATGAATAAAGGTAAGTATAAACCCGGGGGTGGGTGGCAGGGCGCTTTTTCAAGCAGCAGCAGAGGAAAAAACTTCCAAACAGTAAAAAATTCAATTTTTTTTGCAATAGAACAATATATAGGAATACTAAAGAATATAACATAACCTAAGACAGAGGTCAAAGAATATTATACGAAACATCAATTAAAAATATTCAAGAATACATGAAGACAAAGAAATACCCTTCTACCAGTCAGTAAACTCCAAAAAGATTATAGTAATTGGGCCTTTTCAAATCCATGAAACATGGAGCATGCCCCTCCTGGTTATGTCTGCATTGAAGTTCCATCTGATGGAAGTTTCTAAGTAGCTCATATGGGCGCTGAACCATAATTAAGCATATCTGATTTTCAGTGGTCTCATCTTACTGGAATTTACCAAGGGCAAGGAGAATAAATATATCTTATCTTAGAATGCTTGGCCTTGCTGCCAGGAATCAGACCTTCAAGGTTGAGAAATCCTGCCAAGAATGAAACCATCAAGGTTAAGGAGTTCTTGTTTATACCAGATGGCAATGAGACCATCTCAAAATTAAGGAGTATCTGTTTGTCAAGGTTAATTGGGTTGAAGATGAGAAAAAGTTCCTACTCTACACAGGTGTCTTACCAAGAATAAGGCAAAATAAAGTATACCCCAAATATGATTAGTGGCTGAAATAAATATTTACTTAATTCTTCACTATAGTACTAAAACATTACATGAAACTATAAAGTCATATAGAGTTTCATATAGTACTGTATGTACCTAAGGAAAAGAAGTACCTTTTTTTAGGCACTGTAATGAGATGTGTAGATGCTTTGGGGGATAAAGGGAAGTGATACTGCCTAGAAACCAATCTAGTGAAGTGAAGGATTAATATTAGAGTAATAAACTTAGGATGGGGCTGCCCTAATTCATCTGATAGTGAAAAGCAGCAGCAGGAAGTTAGATCCCTGAGACTCATAAAATTGATTTCAGCCCTCCCAAGAAAATCTGATAGGAAACACGACTAGAGGAGCTAAGTCTACTTTAACGTAAGGCTACATTAACAGAATCTTGCAAGTTTGACAGTTCAAACTTCCCACTTTTAACCATCTAATCCAGGGGTGTCAAATTCAATTTCATTGAGGGCCGCATCAGGGCTGTATTTGACCTGGGGGGGCTATGGCCAGGGGGGGGAATGGCCAGCTCGACGTCACTCGTGTTGGAGTACTTGTGGTGGCCCGTGATGCCTTTGCCAGTGAAAACGGGCTCCCAAGCTCCATTTTCACTGGCAGAGGGTTGCAGGAATCTGTCACAGCCAAAAATGGAGCTCAGGAGCCCATTTTCACTGGCAAAGGCACCATAGGCCGGTCTTTCGCTGTTTCCAGGGCAACCCCACAGGCCAATCCAAGCACCCCCAGGCCTTGAGTTTGACACCCCTGATCTAATCAACTAGAGAAGGTCCATCCTAAGATTCTTTCTCAGACCATTAAGCCCAATTGACTGAAATGTCTGACAAAATCCTATAAGAGGTGGACATCCATCCTTATAAGTCTCAAGAATTAGCCAGGTTTTTACGATTTCTTACGTATTATCATGGTTGGAGCTACGCAGATCTCAGAAGGATGGTTTCAGAGGGCAGGTGCTCTCTGAATTTTATTAGTTGAAAAGACCATCTTACAAGAAAAAAAACCATCCATCACACAACTTCAACAGAAATGTAAGATTCTTCCAATTATTTTGTTTTTACTTTAAACAGTAGAAAGCATCCCATTTATTAACAAGATCTTTAACTTATTCTTAGCAACTGATTATATAATTAGATGACGATTAAGCTGAATCTGTCTGCTTTCTGGGTGGTCTCTCTGTGACCTTGTCAGATAAAATAAATAAATAAATAGTTTAATCTTCCTTTAACCTTCCGGGACTTATTTCAAGGATGTAAGATAGAAGCGATCTTTCATATAGAATGGGCAGTGAAATAACACATGACTCATCAACTCCATTTCTGCAGCTTGAGGAGGACATATTAATTCAGATATATATATATATATATATATATATATATATATATATATATATATATATATATATATATATATATATATATATATATATATATATATATATATATATATATATATATATATATATATATTCTCCATTCCCCAAAAGCATTAAAGTCATTACACTGTGCCAAGAGAAAAGCTTTTTATGGGATCCAGAAGGTCCTATTATATAAATAATTAGCTGATGTAAATCTCCCTTGTCAATTCCCATCTGAGAAGGGAAGGAAGTACTCCTGCCTTTTTTGGAGGACTATATTTAGCACAGAGCCTGGCCTTTGCTTTAATCTTCCTGAGACTCAGGGTGATCAGATATTGGTTAGAGAACCCATATGATTAGATCATTAAAGAAACCACATCAAGAGAATAATTTTTAGGAAGACGCAAAGCTTCTTTCAAAACCAGACAGGTTTCCCAACTAGCCAGCAGGAATTAGCTCAAATAGTAATTGAGGTGGCAAATTCACATCCAGGCCCATAGGGAAGAAGTCCCATAATCCATGTGAAAAGTTCCTTTCAGTATTAAGGAAGAAAAGAACAGAGTGACAAGTTAAGCAACCTACTTCTGACCTTCTCCAAAGCAAAACCAATATAATTGGAAACAGTCCAGTGAAGGAGGCTACTTCCAGTTAGTGCAAGGCTTCCAATAGTTTATTGAAATACTGTTTCAGAAACTGAAAGGAAGGTGAAAGGGTTTGGAAAGGAGGGGTACACTAAGAAAGTTGTATATGGATGAAGGTGATGCGAGCCTTATAAAGAGAATGCAAAGTGCAATAAACAAACGATGTATGAATGTGTGTAAAGATGTGGTGGGAACAAGGAGGATTTGAACGGTCAGAAAGATATAGAGCAGGGGTCAGCAACCCGCGGCTCTGGAGCCGCATGTGGCTCTTTCATCCATCTGTTGCAGCTCCCTGTCACTCAAAATATGCGTCACAACCACCAATGTGTGATACCCACCGGCACACAATTTATTGAGCTTTTCGAGCCCCGGTAGCCCACCATGGATAAATCCAAGAAAAGTTTCAGATGAAAACAGAATGTTTAATTCAATTACATATGCTAGTTCTGTGGCTGCTCAGGAAGTAGACACGGGAAGGGTTTTGTGGCTCCTGGTGTTTTCTTTTCTGTGGGAAATGGATCCAAATGGCTCTTTGAGTGTTTAAGGTTGCTGACCCTGGTATAGAGAGATGTTGGGTTGGTGTTGGTGTTGGCATGCTCTTTTTCACCCTTCAATCCACAATTTTGGAATTAATATTAAGACATTTTACTTGAAAGGTCATAGTGCTTTAATTTTATAGTATCTTGTTAGCTTTTAGTGGTTTATTTATGTATATTTATGACCATTGCTATCCCAAGGTCATGTGAACACTTTTTGCAACCTTTTCACAAGCAAAGTCAATGGGGAAGCCAGGTTCACTTAGCAAGCAAGTTACTAACTTATCAACTGCAGTGATTCCCTTAACAACTGTGGCAAGAAAGGTTGTAAAATGGGACAAAACTCACTTAGCCACAGAAATTTTGGGCTCAACTGTGGTTGTCAGTTGAAGACTACCTGTAGTTTGATTTGAGCAAATCCTCCTTAGTATAATATGCATAACAAATAGATTAGAATTGTGTTATTTCTCAGTTCACCACAAACACTTGAAACACTTTCAAGAAGAGGTTGGACTGCCATTTGTCAGAAATGGTGTAGGGTCTCCTGCTTGAGCGGGGGGTTGGACTAGATGACCTATAAGGTCCCTTCCAACTCTGTTAATCTGTAATCAGTCTTGATGAATTTAGTAAATAATCTGTAATCTGTAATCAGTCTTGATGAATTTAGTAAATAATAGCAATAGCACTTAGACTTAGCAATAGCACTTAGACTTATATACCGCTTCATAGTGCTTTACAGCCCTCTCTAAGCGGTTTACAGAGTTCAGCATATTGACCCCAACAATCTGGGTCCTCATTTTACCCACCTCGGAAGGATGGAAGGCTGAGTCAACCTTGAGCCGGTGAGACTTGAACAGCTGAACTGCTGAACTAGCAGTCAGCTGAAGTAGCCTGCAGTGCTGCACTTTAACCACTGTGCCACCTCGGCTCTTCCCTACATAATATAAATGTACTGTAAGTTTATATGGTAAAAATGTACCTAATGTGTTTGAGTATTGCATTAAGTATTTGAGAGTTACCACTCTGTTTCCTCAAATAGATGGGATCTTTCTTCAGTATTATCTACCCTGAGTGGCTGACAAATCATCTTCAACCATGGGAATGTTGGGTCTCTTTTCATCACAGATACATGCTACATCATATCATCCTTCTGATAGGTGAATTCTGATAGTCCTCCAGTACATATCAATGCCTCTTGGTTGCCAGTTATTAAGCAATTTGATTTGTGTGAGATCTGCATAAAGGCATGTTGGTGCTCATTTCAATATTTGTCTTAGAAGTTTCACCCAGAAGAACATCTTGGTATATATTGTAGCCCATCTCTATATTGAAAATGAAAGTCATATATATATATATATATATATATATATATATATATATATATATATATGTATATGTATATGTATATGTATATGTATATGTATATGTATATGTATATGTATATGTATATGTATATGTATATGTATATGTATATGTATGATGTATGTATGTATGTATGTATGTATGTATGTATGTATGTATGTATGTATATATGTTGTATTAACACTGTGACCTTAGATTAAAAGTAAATGATTATTTTATATACCAAAGCAAATTACTGTGGTGACCAGACCTGTTTGGTATCTAAACCAATAAAGAAGAGGGAATAGCCACAAAGTTCAGCTCTGATCCAGCTTAATCCCTTCAGGGAATAATGGAAAACTTGGAACGTAAGTATAGTATAAGCATTTGTATACCAGTGAGATTAATATTTATCCTGCTGCATATAAATGGATTATAATAATAGAAACATAGCTAAAATCTCAAACTTCATCTTTCCAACAACCACCTCCAGTGTTTGCTTTTCTCAGTTTTTTCCTGAAGTTTGCACATGGCACTTTCATTTGCATTTAATGTACTTCAAATTACTTCCTTTTGTTGTGCTAAACATTTCTCTCAGTTGAGCCTAATTTGGTGAGGTCATGCTTTGACCTCTGACCTTTTGGTTTTTTAAGTGAAACCATCTGACTACAAAATAGGTGGAACATTCTTTGCTTGTTCATGACACTTGATATTTGTAGTCGTGCAGCTGATGTTAAAAAGAGAGTCGTTTGCCAAGTTAACACTTATCTAGAAAAACTGAGTTAACCAATTCTCACTAGAGGCACTTGAATATCAAGAACAGATATGAAGCCACTTCAATCCATTGTAAATCTAGATACAGATGTTGTATATAACCATGTGCATATAGATTATGAATCCTGCCCTTCCTGATGTTGCCTAAAACTTGTGGGTTAGTACACATATTACAGATGTGTTCTACTGGAGAGATGATATATGCCAAGAAATCGATGCTGGTAGAGCACCTGCACTCATCACAAATATTTCCCTTCCTCTTTCCCTCTCCTAAAGGTTAGGGCAGATATAAAAGTCAGCATTTGGGTGTTTCTTACGTAAATTGTTGTAGAGGTCAAAGGCTGTAGCAATTTCAGCATTGTTTGGCTTTTATTTTATAAAAAAATACATATATTTTACACCACATTTAAATGTTTTCACAGTATACTGATTGAAAGCATTTTCCATCTAACATGTATAGAGATTCCTACACTTCAAAAATTACAGTTTTTCAATTAATTGGAAGATGTGGTAGCGGAGTCCCAAAATTGTGCCATTAATCAGCTCAGAATGGCATTGGAGGGACAATTAATAGCAAAGGAGAGTTGAATGAGAGACCATCCAAATTGGGTCAGCAAAGAATAGAAGGCACCATTTCTAACTGGGAAGAATCTGAAATCCCTGTCAGAAGATTGATGGAAAGTAATAAGTTTTGGAGATAAAAAAAGTTCACACATTTTGGAGAGAGAGAAGTTTCTTGAGGATGAGCATGAGTCCAAGAGCTTGGAAGAATAAACCTTTGGTCCTGGTGACTGACTCAGATTGGATCCTACATAAGAAAGTTCTGCTACAAAGAATAAAATTGTCCCAAAGGTGCTTTTTCAAGGGGCAACTGTACTTTTTGGTTTGTTCTTTGTTCTGACAAAGTAGCAGAGTAGAACTAATGAAGCAATAGCTCTTAGATAGGGAAGAAATCTCAGTGACCTGCATCAGAACTCCTGTAAAAAAGAAATTAACTGTCAATTAACTTTCCAGCATGAGAAACTGGGACTATTGTGGAGAGCCACTGCCATCCCACACCCACTGCTGCTCCACCCATTGTCAACTCTGTTATTGCCATTCTTCAGTAGCGGGTTGCCGTCTTACCAGTGCCGGTGCGTTGCGCGTGCATCTCCAAGTTTCGGGGGCACATGCACTCGCTACACGCATGTGCCCCCTTGTGCGATTTTGCTTCTGAGCATGCGCGGAAGCAAAATTGTGCCGAAATCTCATGAGGGGACGTGCGCGCGCGCGAGATTTTGGTGTGTTTTTGCTTCCACACATGCGCAGAGGCAAAATCTCGCCAAAATCTCATGTGCGCACACGTCCCCTCACGAGATTTTGGCACAATTTTGCTTCTGCGCATGCGCAGAAGCAAAGTCGGCCAAAAATTAACGTAAAAAATGGCAATGCGCGCAGTGGACCGGCAGAGAGGGCTCTGGAGCGGTCACACGCAAATTGCGCAATCGGCCACTCCCTACTGGAGCTGCGCACCGGGCAGCTCCGGCAGGAACCCACCTCTGCATTGCTTCCATCCCACCCTGCCTCTGCATTGATGCCTCACACCAATGCTGATACCTCACCAACCCCACTACCAATGCAGGCAGACATGGCCCCGAGGCCGCAGAAATACCCAAATCTGGTTTAAGACTATCAACTGGGGTGCAAAGTAAGCATTCATAATAAATAATTTTTCTTGGAGATGGGATTTTGTGAAAAATTATCTAAAGTATCAGAGAAGAGAATCTGACTTATGCCTTACTACGTTCACAACCAAGACTCTCTTTTTTTTCCACCCTCAAGCCTACTTTCAGGGTATGTGCCCAAGCAAGTCAGCACCACAGATTACATGGGGACTTCATTATTATTATTTTTCTTATCTCCCAGATTGTTCAACATGAATAAGGAATTTAAGTTACAGTAAGGCAGATTCCAAATGGCATTGGGGGGAAAAAACTCCTTACATTTCATCAGTGGAATCAATTGCTCAAAGAATTAGTGGACATTGTAAATTATCAGGGTTTATTTTAGTGTTCCTTTTTCTGCTTAATATTCCTTTTTATGTTCAGGCTATATATTTCATTTTTTTTATTTTTAAAAAAACTTTACCTGCTGTTTTCAAATCACGATAATCAAGGAGGTTCAGCTTTTTATGAGAATCAAAATCAAACCTTAATCCTAAAGCCTTCCAAGTGTGTTTTCCTTGGCTTTACAACAGAAAAATATGTTCACTAAAATTAGAAGCAAGCACTTGCCAAATTATCAAAGAAGTCAAATAGTATTACTTAAATATTCTGGCTGTTTATAAAATCAGTAAGGCTGCTAATTGACTGATATACTAAATATTTATCTGATATTTTTCTGAAATTGTGTTCTAATATTCAATTTCATCAAGACACGGTCTTGGTGAATTCCTTAAAAGGACTGCAATTTTAACCAAATCAACATTAAAATTACAGCTTGCTGGGATGCTTGGTATCTGTGTTTAGACAAATTATAGTATATACCTAATTATAGCACAATATTAGGTAAGTCTATTGAAAGAAAGTCACATTCACAGAAAACCTCCTCATTTTCAAGGATGCAAAAGTAAAGCTGAGGGTTTTTTTCTATAGGGTTTTTTTTTTAAGCCCTTACAATATTTCCCTATATAATTTTAGGGAGAGACACCTGTCCCAGTTAGTAGCAACAAAATGACCTGCCTTCAGTTATACTGAAGGTGGCAATATGCTTCATAAACTACAATACGAGTGGTGATACTGTCATTGGTGGCTACTGTTATCTAATTATTGAAAGCTAAAAAGGTTTTAGTACTTTAAGATTTTTTGTGAAATTCTGCTTGTGCAGCTGAATGAAAAACAGTACATTTTTTTCTATGTAATTGTTCTGACCTAGGCTTCACCAAATCACGAAACAGACTCCTTGTCCCCCCCAAAAAAACCTTTTTTATTTGGCTAATGTGAATTCCTAGCATTCACATCCAGCAAAGTCCCTGCGAACAGTCTTTCAAGGGTGATTTGCAACCACAGACCTTATCAGTCCTTGGATAATTGCCAGGCCGATACCTTCCAGACGCAATGCTGTACAAGGAAATACTTGGCAAGGTGTCTTTCAGAAAAGAAAATCTTCCCACTAATAATATGAACTAATTGTCTCCTGCAAATACCATTCACTCCCCTTTCGCTTCTATTTATTCCCTATGGAAGGGGCCATTCAGCATCCCCTTGTGCCTTTACTCCCGAGTCGACCTCTGTTCCTTAATTGTTCCTGTCTCCTGACAGCTCTGCGCATGCACACATTGGGAACAGGCTCCAGCTGTTCTTCAGCCCCACTTATCTCCGACTCCGAAGGTAGCTTATAACTGTCGGAGGGCCCTGACCTCATCTCTGCCTCCGATGCAAAGCACTCATCAGAGCCTTCCCCAGACTCCAGGACTGGCCCATGTTCCTCCACAACCTCCTCACTGTCTGAGTCTGCTGCCAGCTTTGCTGGCCGCTGGCGGGCCACAACAGTAATGCTTTTGAATCTCCAAATTTTCTTTGACTGAAAGATGTCTTTGGCGATTGCTTTGTTTAGCAGCAGCAAAAATGTAAATAAACACCATTAAAATTGAAATGATCCACAATTATATATGTGTTTAGTTTCTAATAGGAAGGACTAGATCAGCCTTCTCTCAGGCTGGCATCCTCCTGATAAGCTGTACTACAACTCCCATTGTGCCAACTGGAATGATGGAAACGATTATCCATGCACATGTGAAAGATGCCAAGTTGGATGAAGGCTGTAGTAGATTTTTTATCAGTGTCCCACTCTCTGATGGCTCAGCTATTTAAATAAATGATGCCAAAGCATTATTGCAGAATGAGTGACTAGTGAGAAATAGGTTGTCCAATAAATACATAGTTATTAAACTACAAACTTCCTAGCCAGAATGACAGTGTGTAAACAGTTTGTCTTCATCATAACTGCTTTCAACTAGACAGTTAATTGCATGCATTATGCAGAGCTACTACTTTGCTTTGGCCACCATTAACAGGAATGCTACAAGAAACTAGCAAGGAGAAAATAACTAGATTTTTAGAATGAAATTTTACATTCCACTGCATGGTAGCAGCTGTGACAGAGTAATTTCAAGTAGTTCCCATATGGTACAAGTTCATATATATAGCTCCTAAGGCAAGTATTTATGTGTTCTCTCTCTCTCTCTCTCTCTCTCTCTCTCTCTCTCTCTCTCTCTCTCTCTCTCTCTCTCTCTCTCTCTCTCTCTCTGTATAAATATGTCTCTGCATCCATTTAACATAAGCATGTTGCATACTATTTTCCCTCAAAGGAAATTATACAAAGGAAAGGCCAACTATTGAATAGAGGTCTAATAAAACAAGTTCCCCTAGGATGGTCCATCTGGACAGTGCTAATTTGAAATATCAGGTGAGCTGTTTTAGCACCTCTGTCCCTGCAGTCCAGATGTTTGGACTTCTGCCATCTTCATAGCCCACCTCCTTTTACAAATAGCTCACAGAGTTATTTTTATAGTATTTGAGAATTCAACAGGGAGGAAAAAATATCTTAGAAACAGTCGGATTTGGTCCTATCCCAATTGTGGCAGTCCCTTCCTTGATCTCTCAAGGGCTGAGCTAGGCAGAAAAATGCATGTTTCTAGAAGAAGTATCTATCTATCTATCTATCTATCTATCTATCTATCTATCTATCTATCTATCTATCTATCTATCTATCTATCTATCTATCTATTCACACTTCTATGCCGCCCAACTCCCGAAGGACTCTGGGAGGCTTACAGCAAGCATAAACAAGTCAGAATAAAAAATATCCAAGAAATAAATTTAAAAATACATTTAAAATTTAAAAACAATTCAACAATTCACAACATACAAGAGGCGACCCCTTTAATCCACTCCATGGGGTCGCTACCCCCAAGCCCGTCAGAAGAGCCAGGTCTTAATGGCTTTTCGGAAGGCCAACAAGGTGGGGATGGTACGGATCTCCGGGGGTAGCTGGTTCCAAAGAGCTGGGGCAGCCACAGAGAAAGCTCTCTCCCGTGGCCCCGCCAGCCCACATTGCTTAGCTGATGGGATCCGAAGAAGCCCAACCCTGTGGGATCTAACTGGTCATTGGAAGGTATGTGGTAGTAGGTGGTCCCGAAGATAACCTGGTCCTGAGTCATGTATATATAACCCCTTACCTCCTTACCTGACCGTTTGGGAAAAGCTTGAGTTAGCAAGAACATTTTGCTTGATCAATTAATGTGAAATACTTAATTCTTATAAGTGTTGATTAAAAGAATCAATCATTTGTACAGAGAGATAGCTGATAGAATTTTAGATGTACCCAAGAAATAAATCCTGCTATAAAGATACTTCTTTTGATCAGTCATATGGAAAGAATTTAACTGGAGAAAACTAGTTATCTAAGCTTGATTCTTGGCTTATCCTCCCTACGTTTTAAACCTCAAAATTATCAGGAATATGATTCTCCTCTAAGAGTGAGTGTGCTTTATAAAAACCATTTTGGCAGTTGTGACACACTCATTATTCCTCCATATGTTTTATTTTTCTTTCAAGGAACCACACCCAGGAGAATTTTTTATAGAATAAAACTATGTTTAATAGACAAAATTCCAATCTGAAGCATGAATAAACAAGACTAAACTAAAGCTAATATACTAGGCTATAGCTTTCTACAAAATCCGTTTAAGGTGACTAGTTTTGAGAGATGCCAAGTATGTCTTTTAAAAATATATCCTTTTTTTGATCCAGGCATTCTTCAACCAGAGAAGACAAACCAGTAAAACAGAAGCCCAAGAAAACATAGAGAATAGAAGAGTATAAAAAGGTGGCCAAGGAAAGTGGGACAAAAGGCCTGTTAATGACCATGAACATCATATTCCATCCATATCTTTATTTTTTTCCATTTTTAGTATAAAAAAATTTATCCTAATCAATATAAAGTAGAAGGAGACATAGCAGCACCTGCAATGAGGGTTCTAAAATGTTGATGGAGGCATGGTGGCATCACCCTGCTACTACTACCCTCAAGTATTTATGTCAAAGCATTCAACGACAGTGCATAAATCAAAGCATTTGTTTGATGGCATCATCACACACATTTTGTTCTTTGCCACCCTGGCCTCTCCCTATAAACACAGAGGAGGAACCAATGCCTTCTGTGCAGGGGCGGGTTCCTAATTTTTTTACTACCACTCTGTGGGCATGGCTTATTTTGTGGGTGTGGCTTGCTGGCCATGTGACCGGGTGGGCGTGGCTTGCCAGTCATATATTAGTTATTTCAGAGAGATGTTACTACTATTTTTGCTATTTTATAGCTTACATGAAAAGCTTTGCATACGAAGTGCGTGTTACACCATGGCAACACAGCATCCTTTATATGCAGAAAATGCTATAGTTAAAAGACAAGCAAGTCTCATACAGCATTTTTGGTTTCAGTCATGGATTCCTTAGACGAAAATATTGATGACTGTTAAAAGAACAGTATCTTTTAACAGTCCTCAATGTTTTCATCTAAAGAATAACAGTATCAAACTGTATAAAATTAACAGTATAAAAGGTTAAGCTTTCGGAAAGCGCCCACTTTGGGAAGCTTTAGGCAAAAGCAAAGGAAAAGTGTCAAATGCGAGCTTCTTACTATTTTCAAGCGAAGGGACAGGGGAAAAACTTAATTGTCAGGTTTCTGGGCATGCGCAGAAGAATTTTTTTAAAAAAATTATTTTTTTTTTTTAAATGGCAGTGTCAGGCACCAGCAACCAACTGCACCGGTACTGTGACATCACCAGCGGGCCGCTACCGGTGCTATAGAGTGGACCGCACTGGTAGGAACCCACCACTGCTTCTGTGGCAAGATAAATCCCCAAATAATAGTAATTTAGATGGAGGTTAAGAAATGAAAGTTAAGAACTGTAAGTAAAAGCATCTGCAGAATCAGGCAATTTTGTCAAAATGTGGCCCTTTTTACACATGCACAGAATGTCACAATGCACCTATAAAAGGGAAAGCACTTTTACAATATGATGCTGGTTTCATTATTTTTCCCTTCTTCCCCTCACCTAAAGATGCCTCTGATTTAAATAATTTATATAATTCCTATATTTTAAACTACAACAGTTATTGTAGTTTGAGTTCTTGTGAGAGATGTATCACTTCTTGAAATGCAACCGAGAGATTGATCAAAGACCTTAGTCTGAAAAATGTTGTACATCCTTATGCACAAGACATTTCCATTTAATTATATTTTAAAAAAAATCAAGCAAGCATAAGACTTTAACAAACATAAAGAAAATATTTACAAGTAGAAAAATCTGAAAATATCATGTTGATTAATTATTTATCCTAAGCACATACTGGATAACAATGTTCTAACTGTACAGGCATCGCCATACAATCTTTTCCTGGGTCACAGGCTCATAAGAAATCTAGGATTCTCTCCAGCAGCCTACAGCCAGATCAGCAGGGAATACCACCAGACAAATATCAAGCAGAAAACAACACCCTAACCAAGGAACTACCAAGGAAAAAACTACATCTCACCAACATTGGCAGAGGAAGTTTCTGTAAATAAACAGAGAGCAAACCACACATTCACCATTACTGATGATGTTACCTAGTTGGTTAAGAAAACATCTGCAAGTAAACAACCAAGTTCAGAGAGCACCATGGACTCAAGGCAAACAAAGGCAAAAGCAACACAAAAGAGAAAGCTGTTAGAAAAAGGATAGCTTTGTTGCTTAGCCCAAATCAGAAGTTGTGGAGCAAGTTTCATTTTGCAGGACATTCCATTTTGTTGGTGCTTCACAGAAAAGTCCTGTCAGGTCACTAATGTCAATTCTGCATATCTCAGGCAGTGAGCTTCAGTAGGCAAATTTCCTCATGATGTCAAATTTTTGTTGTTACTTATTTTCACTTCCTTCATATATTCAGAGCTGTTGTGGTGCAGTGGTTAGAATGCAGTATTGCACTAATTCTGCTGACTGCCAGCTGTTCGATTCTCACCAGCTCAAGGTTGACTCAGCCTTCCGTCCTTCCAAGGTTGGTAAAATGAGGACCCAGATTATTGGGGACAATATGCTGACTCTGTAAACTGCTTAGAGATGGCTGTAAAACACTATGGAGCGGTATATAAATCTAAGTGCTATTGCTATATTGAGCCATCATTTAGATTGAGCTGTGTTTTGTGATCCCAAGTTTACTTGCATAATAATTTACCATGAGTAGTTTGAATATCATTAATATACATTTGACATTGGCTTTAGCTCCAATATGAATCTTCTGAAACATAAGTTTCATTAATCATTTAGTTTGTCTGAGGGGAGAGATAGAGAGAGGGGGAGAAGGAGAAAAAAAGATATATATTGGCATATTATGAAAAATACATCGCAATTTTTATCTAACTATTTATCTATAGAACATTTCTCATACCCCATAACTGACAGTTAAATTAGGGACCCTTTAGGGGGAAAATCCTTTTTTATGTCTGGGCAATCATTTTTAGCTGCATGCTAGTTTACACTCTCAAAGACATACTTGAGAAGATCAGGACATACATTTGCAGAAGCCTCACTGATTCTTCCTTCACAAATTCATTTACTTAACTGTTTGAATTCAAAGTTGCCAATATGAACCAATCCTGATGTCGACTGTGCCATCCTTTACATCACGGGTGTCAAACTCGACCGCATCATGGGCCGGATCGTGACGTATCGTGACGTTTTTTGCCTTTACGGAGCCGGGGTGGGCGTGGCCTGCATGTGACATATCCAGCCCATGGGCTGTAAGTTTGACAGGCCTACGTTTACATCAATGTTTTTCAGCCTTAGCAATTTTAAGATGTGTGGACTTCAACTCCCAGAGTTCCTCAGATTTAGAATGGATAAAACAGGGAAAATCTGAGAGGACATTGTGCATTTAGAGCCATAATGCAAGATGGTGTGCTATGTAGCACATTACAATTTATTGCTGCAGCAGCAATGAGGAGAGTTCCAGTAAACATGTCAGAGTTTTAGTGCTTTATGGAAAAGGTGGAACCCAGGAGAGGTGAACTGCTGAGAGACACAATCTCTTTTATCTTCCCTAACTATCTGCCACAGCATGTTTGTGAAAGGCTTTACAATATAAAACCACAAAGGAGACTGTATATTTAATCCAAGATCAGATTGATTCCTTGAGTTTAAGATTTCTCAGTAGATTAGCAAATAAAGTGGATATCTTATGTTTGTTTTCAAAATAGAGAAAACCTACAAATGTTGAACACTGTACAATCTCTATTTTTTCCAGGATTTTATTGATTGATTGATTTATGTTGGAATATTCATGACTGGGAGAGCCATGTGATTGAGTCAGCCAATCAGGCTGAAGTGTTAATTGAGCATGTCCAGAAACTTAGCAAGAAGAAGGGTGTGGTTTAGTCTGTCCACCATTATACTCCAGTATGAAAACATCTCAACATGTGATGAAACAAAGTGTGGTATTGTAAATGTTTTATTCTACTTATAAAGAAGTTATTTGAATCAGCAAAATGCAGTTATCTTTTGAAGCTTCTGATTTATTGCGTAACTCTGACAGGTTATGGGCCCAGAAATCGCTCAAGAAGTAAAGTTAAAACTGCATTGTAATTTAAAGCTGATAAGGAGCTGTCTGTGTTGTTAAAGGAACAGGCAGAGAAGAAAAGTAAAGCAGGATGGCTGCTGCTATGGAATTTAAAGACAGTCCAATACCCAAATTGGGGAAGAAAAATTATTTAATTTGGGCTGCAAAAATGGAATGTTTTTTGAAAGCAAAAGAATTATGGGACATCGTAGCAGACCCCCCGCAAGTGCTTGGAGCAGCAGATCAAAAGGCTCATGACAAAGCTATGGCTTATCTTCTTTTAAGTCTGGGGGATGATCAATTCTTAAATGTAGCTGAATTAAAGTCTGCAAAAGAAATATGGCAGAAATTGAAAGCAGTACATGTCAATGTTTCTGCGTGTAATGTGGTCCAACTTTCAAGAAAGCTTTTCAGAATGAGTTTGCAGACAGGAGATTCTATGGAAGATCATTTAATGAAAATGCAGTCTAATTTTCTAGAATTGGAGCAACGTGGAGTAAAGTTTCCAGAGTCCCAAAAAGTTTTATTAGTGTTAAATAGTTTGGATCAAAGCTGGGAGACTGTATCAGCTATTTTTGAAAGTAAGCCAGAAGCAGATTTGAATTTGGAGGCTTTGAAATCGTGTTTATTGAATGAATATGAGAAAAGGCTTTTCAGCCATGCTGATGGAAAATTCCACAGGCGGGGGCTCAACAAGGAGTACAGTGGAAACTTACAGCAAGTCTCCAGCAAAATTTTCCACAGGCTGCCTATCTCTAGCAACAGCCAAGGTGTCTGCAGACAAGAGGAGAGCAGAGGCAGGAGAGATCAAGTTACACAGCAACAATTCTTCAAGCAAGTTAAAAAAGCATGTTTCATTTGTGGAGAGACAAATCATCTGCAGAAAAGCTGTGCACAGAGAAGAAATGTGCAAGACAAGAGACATTATTTGCAAGGACAGATTGCAGTTGCAAAAGTTTGTTATAATAACAATAGAGACAAATGGTTGATTGACAGTGGGGCTAGTCAAACAATTGTTAATAATTCTGACTTATTTTCCAGATTTTCCCCAGGAAACCATGAAGAAGTGGCCTTAGCCAATGGTCAAAAGGCTAAAATCATTGGAAGAGGCAATGTGCAAATTCCATATTTGGAATCCAGGTTTACTGATGTGTTATGTGTACCTGAAATGGAGCATAATTTGTTAAGTGTGTCTAGTTTAGACAAGCAAGGTTATGAAACCACATTTGTTAATGGGAAGTGTATCATCCAAAGAAATGGGATTGTTTGTGCACAGGGCATAAAAGAGGATAATCTTTATGTATTGCAGGGACAAAAGGTCCCACATTGTTCCCAGACATTTAAAAATGTAGCAGAACATAATTCATGTGTTCATCTTCTGCACAGACGACTTGGTCATGCTAATTTTAAGGTTGTTCAACAAATGAAAGAATTTGCAGAAGGATTAGATTTGAAGGGATGTAAGGCATATTTGGATTGTGCAGTATGCAAAGCATCGAAATCCAAAGCATTCCCAGTTAGCAAGTTTAGCACAAGACAAACCACAAAAGCTCTAGAACTGGTGCATGCTGATTTAATTGGGCCTATGCAAGCCAGTTTGGGAGGAGCAAAGTATGCGCTGGTCATTGTGGATGACTACAGCAGGTTTGGGTTTTGCTACTTACTTAAGAGTAAAACAGAGGTGCTACAGCAATTTAAGCAATGGTTAAGCTTTGTAGAGAGAAGGAACAAACAACAGGTATGTCAGTTGCAAACTGACAGAGGTTCTGAATTTATGTCAACAAATTTTCAACAATGGTTGAGACAATTGGGAATAAGACACAGGCGCACAAATCCTTACACACCGGGGGAGAACGGAGTAGCTGAAAGGAGGAATGGTGTTTTGCAAACAATGAAAGACTCATTACTGGAGGATTCTGGTATGAGCAGGTCATATTGGGGTGAAGCCATACTGACTGCCAATTATTTAGTTAATAGGCTGTGGAGTTCATCCATCAATAATACTCCATATGCAATGCTATATGGGAGAAAGCCTTCTCTAGCACATTTAAAAATATTTGGAAGTACTGCCTGGGTACATATTCCAAAAGCAATCAGAAGAAAGGGACAACAAAAGGCTAGAAAGCTCAGATTTGTGGGCTATGAGCCAGGCTCAAAAGGGTATCGCTTTAGCGATGGAAGTAAAAGGATAGTGATTTCAAGGTCTGCTAGTTTTGCAGAACAAAATTGGAACAGAATTGATGCAAATTCTGAAAATGTCTCACTTAGCGACGGTGATCCACTTAGTGACGGTGATCCACTTAGTGACAATAACTCATGTAATGATGGTGAATCATTTTCTGAAGGTGTCTATGTTCAGGGAGGAGAGTCTGAACAAGATATTAAGACAGAAAAGCTTGAAACAAAAGTACAGGCAATGCCACGTAGGTCAGAGCGTAGTAACAGAGGGGTACCGCCAGACAGGTATTCTGCCAGTAAAGTTAAAGTGTGTAATGTGTGGTATGAGCCAAGAAACTATAAGGAAGTATTGGCATTACCAAAAGTTGAACAAGAAAAGTGGAAGGAAGCCATGGATAAAGAGATGAAATCCATGGGAGATCATGAAGTGTTCACATCTGTGACTTTGCCACAGGGTACGAAAGCTGTAGGATGTAAGTGGGTATATAAGAAAAAGGTATTACCCAATAATGAAGTACAGTATAAGGCAAGGTTGGTGGCACAAGGTTTTTCTCAATTAAAGAATGTGCACTATGATGAGGTGTTCGCGCCAACTGTAAAAGGTGAGAGCATAAGACTAGCACTGGCATTAGCATCAGCTTACAGGCATAGAATTTGGCATTTTGATATAACCACTGCATTTCTCAATGCTGAATTAGAGGAAGAAATTTATATGGTTCAAGCGCCAGGGTATGAAAATAAAAAGCCTAACATGGTGTATAAATTGAACAAGGCTATTTATGGGCTGAAGCAGTCAGCCAGAAATTGGAATATCTGTTTAGATACTGCATTGAAAGGTCTTGGGTTCAAGAGTTGCAAAGCTGATGGTTGCATATACACTGGAAAGTTACAAGGTGGGAATTGTCTACTATTAGCATTTGTGGATGATCTTTGTTTCATTGCAAAGGATGCATCACAAGTTAAAGAATTTGCTAATAAGTTAGAAAAGAAATTTGAATTAAAGAATTTGGGAGAAATAAAGAATTATCTCGGTGTAGAGATACAAAAAACTGAAAAGGGTTATATTCTCAGTCAAAGGAGAAAAATTGAACAATTATTAGAGAAGTATAACATGAAAGATTGTAATATTGCTCCTACACCTATGAGCACAGATTTTTACAATAGTTTGGGTGAGGATAAAAGTGAAGCCTGTGATCAGGAGATATATCATTCTGCAATAGGGAGTTTGTTATATCTGTCACAGTGGTCCAGACCAGACATAGCTTGTGCAGTGAGCATTCTAAGTCGCTTTACTGCTACACCTACAAAGTTGCATTGGATGGGTGTGAAAAGAATTCTCAGGTATTTGAAGGGAACTGTGAATTTGGGTCTTCAAATACAGGTCACTGAAGAATTAAAATTGAAATGTTATGTTGATAGTGATTATGCAAATGATGTAAAAACCAGAAAGTCTAATTCTGGAATTGTAATAATGTTTGGAGGGGCTTTAATTGGTTGGAAGTCCAGAAAACAAACAACGGTTGCTATTTCAACTGCTGAAGCAGAGTTTATTGCATTGTCTGAGTTATGTTCTGAAGTAGTTTGGTATGTACAGTTGTTACAAGATTTAAATGTAAATGTAAATGAAGCTGTAACTGTTTATGAAGATAATGCTGCTTGTATAAAAATGGCAACAGGTGACAGAGTGAAGAACAGAAGTAAACATGTGGACATTAAGTATTGTAATGTCAGGGAAGCTGTAAAAGAAAAATTGATACGTTTACATCATTGTTCTTCAGAGGATAATTTAGCAGACATGATGACCAAACCATTGGGTAATGTGAATCATGGGAAATATTTAAATCCAATAGGTCTGATGTCTCTCCCAGTAATGAAGGGAGGAGTGTTGGAATATTCATGACTGGGAGAGCCATGTGATTGAGTCAGCCAATCAGGCTGAAGTGTTAATTGAGCATGTCCAGAAACTTAGCAAGAAGAAGGGTGTGGTTTAGTCTGTCCACCATTATACTCCAGTATGAAAACATCTCAACATGTGATGAAACAAAGTGTGGTATTGTAAATGTTTTATTCTACTTATAAAGAAGTTATTTGAATCAGCAAAATGCAGTTATCTTTTGAAGCTTCTGATTTATTGCGTAACTCTGACAATTTAGTAAAATCTCTCTTGAGGAGCGGGCCAATATCAAGAGAACCAGCTGCAAATACAAATTGTATTGATTTATCTTTTGGAATGAAAACTCAACTGTAACTAATTACAGTATGCTTTGCTTTAAAATGGATTTTGAGACATGTTTTTGATGAATGGATCACACAAGATTACATGACTGCAGATTTCTTTCATATATTTCTAAGAAAAATTCTGAAACATTGTGTGTTAATAAATCTCATACATAAATACAACTTCAATTCCTTCTAAAGTTTCTGAAAGAAAAAGGCAGCATTTAGGAAACAGCTAGAACTATAATGTGTGTGAGTGTCTTTAAATTAAGCTCCTTTAAAATATTTATTAAACTTATTAACTACACTTAGTAAGATCTCTAGCAGTTTATTGTAAAATAACATTAAAACCAATAATATTAAAAACTACTAAAACAAAGTATTAAAATTAAGATCAAGAATCCTGCTTAAAAAGGACTATTTTAGGGGCATTTCTTTATTTATTGGATTGATTGACTTAAAGCACAACCCAACTGGGGAACTGACTCTGAGAAGCTTGCAAAATGGTTTGCTCAAAAGAAAGGATGGATTTCCACATTTATTTACAACAGCTGAGTGTAAATCTCTGAGGATTTCTATGATGGGAAATAATATAAAAACAGCCCTTCTCTCAAGTAGTGTGGATCCAAGTCATGGAAGACTTCAGAGTTAATAAACATTATTTCATATTTCACCCGAACACAGATTGGCAGCCAGTACAATGGCTTTTCCCCCTTCCCATTTACTCTTGTTTGTTTTTGGAAATGAGCTGGACAAGGACCTTTTTTTATAAGGCTTTTCAAAGTGATTTGCCATTGCCTTCTTCCTAGTGACTGATCCAGGGGTGGGTTCCTAATTTTTTTACTACCACTCTGTGGGCATGGCTTATTTTGTGGGTGTGGCTTGCCAGCCATGTGACCGGGTGGGCGTGACTTGCCGACCATGTGACCGGGTGGACGTGGCTTCTCGGACTGCTGAAGGGAGGGGAACTGAGATAGGTCCTGCCGCTCATTCCCCCTCCCCTCAGCAGCTCGAGAAGCCTCAAACGTGTGAAAATGCCTAGGATCATCACTGCACGTTCGTGGCTTCTCGGACTGCTGAAGGGAGGGGAATGGAGATAGGTCCTGCCGCCCATTCTTTCAGCGTCTCACGCGCTCCCTCAGCTATCCTCCCCTGCTTGGACTCACTGTGGGGTAGGAAGGCAGCGCATGCGCAGTGCCGGAAGTTCGGCTTCTGGGCATGCGCAGAAGAAAAAAAAAATTAAATGTAAACATTTTTTTAAAAAAAAATGGCAGCACCCAGGCACCGGTAACGGACCGCACCTGTACTGTGACGTCACCAGCGGGCCGCTACCGGTGCTATAGAGTGGACCGCACTGGTAGGAACCCACCACTGGACTGATCCAAGATCACCCAGCCTAAGGCAGAATTAGAATTCGTGATCTTCGGTTTTCATCCTGATGTCTTAACCACTACACCAAAATGGCTCTTGGGATGGCTTTAGGACAGGTATAATTCGATTTGAGTTCTTCTATAAAACAATTTGACTGTAGGGTTCTGTGCTGATTATGAAGTTTTTTTTAAAAAAAGCCTTACGTAGAATGTATTATAGTAATCAAGACTAGAGATTGTGGGTGCTGGCATCAAGTTATAAAATCATTTTATCTCAGTATAGGATACAATGGCAGAACAACTATAGCTAATTGCTAGAACTCCTAAGTGTTGCTTCAAACTGAGAAATCAGAAATTGAGATCTAGGATAATTCCCAAAATGCATATTTAATCCTTTGAAGACACCAGGATTCCATTTAGAGCAAAGCACTGAAAAATGCCATTTGCTACTACATTTGATTGGGTGGAGAAGAAAACAGACTGCTAAAATCAAATTCTATGCAAAAAAAAATTAAATATAAATAACAGTAACATAATTTCTTATATTCAATTGTTACATATATTCTAATTCTTAATTTATTCCAGATGGCTTGACTTACATATACATATACATATACACACAAAAAAAACCCATTTGTGATGTCCATGTTATAGAATTGAAACCTTAAAATCTTCCTCAGATACTCTGCTCCATGTGAAGAAGTAATAGGAAGGTGGTGATTTTCAAACAGAAGACCTTCTTGGTAATGACATCTTGACTAGGATAAGGCTACCCAAAAAGATTCATTGCGAATTTCAAAGCCAGGTGAAAACCTATTCTATTCACTAGGCCCCAAAGCTTGTAAAAATAGGGGTACTTCAGTTCTTTGACTTGAAAAATAGTATTACTTCTCACAGATACAGAGGTGGGATCCTGCCTCTGATTGCCGGTGCGGTTAATCGCTGAGTTCGGCGCAGAGCCGAAGAAATTGCTCCCGTTCGCATGCCCAAAGCGTTCCGCATGCGCAGAGGGCAAAAGAACGCAATCGGCGGCATCCATGCGGGCGGGGAAAGTGCCCGGGGAAAGCTCCCGTTCCGCGAACGGGAGCAGCTTCTTCGGCTCTGCGCCGAACTCAGCGATTAACCGCACCGGCAATCAGAGGCAGGAACCCATCTCTGCACAGGTAGATTTAAGGATGATCAACAGCACACAGAATTCAAATCCAAATAATTAAGCTACACATAGATGGTTTTCAATTGATGGTATGATTGGTTGTTTTTTCCATTAGTCAGAACTAGATAAAATTTATACAAGTAGTATTCCTTTCTGAGATGATGAAGCTTTACAAGATTTCAGACAAATAAGCTGAGTGAATTTTTTTTAAATATTTTTTTTTATTTTTTAATATAATACACACATATTTTGTGGACAGTATATTGACTGGGTCAAATCTTTTTTAAATAATGCTAACAGTAATAATACAAATAAGTATGCATAATCCTGATTTTCCAACTTCAACTGTATCATTCTCTCTAATTCTTTATCCTTTTTTCCATTAATTTATTTAAATATACATAACATTTCTTTGCACCGTGTATTTGTTATCCCCTACTAAATTACTAATATTTAATATTTTGAAAATTACTCATTATTCCACCATAATTTCAATATCCCAAATGTCTAGGACTACTAATAAAGCCAAATATTAACAAAATTTAATCAATCCTGGGAATATATCTCAAAATCCTCACAATTTCTAATTCTTAAAAGTTTAAATTAACAATATACTTTAACACACTATTAATATTATTAATACAATTAGATTACCTAATCCTAAATTTCCACCTACTAAGCTTAGTTTATTTTTAATTATAATAGATTCTATTATCTGTTAATATGTATGCTACTATTTTCCCTATTTGTATTTTCTATTTTTTCTTTTTATTAATATATTTTATCATTATCCATCATATCTTAACCTTTTTGGAGTTCCATCATTTACTGACTTTTTAATCATCCTTTTATTTCTCTCTCTTATAACTCTTTTTTATATTTTTATACCTCCTGAACTTTCCCTTTGGGTTGCCCTTTGTCTCTTTGTATTGTTGTATTGTTTGAACACCCATCAGTAAGATTTTCTTTTTAAAAAAAGATTTTTCTTTCTTTTTCCTCTAAATCTTTCTCTTTTTTTGAAGAGATTTTTCTTTTCCCCCCCCTCTGTTCTATTATAAGCTTTTCAGGAATTATATGATTGATTCCTATTTATTAATCCTTTCTCTTCATTATCTTTATCTTCTTGCATCTCATTTAGATTTTTTCCTTCCATTGCTTCTTCTAATTTCTCATCTATTTCCTGAATATCATGTTCATTCCACCCCCCCACTGTTGAGTGCCTTCTACACTTTTTCTTTATCTTTAGACAATCCCCTTGTCTCCTTATTGTTCTTTATAGTTTCATGCATGTTTTAAGCATAAAAATTATTTCTTTATTTGCCTCTATTAACCCTTTTGATCCATTTTGTAACAATTTAATAAAAATTATTCAGTATACCTCTTTGGTTCCAACATCTCAATATTTAAAAACTCCAACTTAATAAAATTCAATTAATCCCATAATTATCCCTCCAAATCCCATGTTTATAATCTTTTAAAAAATTGTAGTTTCCAGCCTTATGATTTTCCAATTTCATTCTTCCCAATTGTCCAAATTTTAAAGTCTTATTTAACTTTTCTTCTTTTCTTTTTTCTTCTATCTCCTTTCTTCTTTTGCCTTGTAGAATGCTCTCTCAAATAGCCTTAATAATCCAAATCCAAATTAATCCACTAGGTTCCTCCAATCTTTCAAATCCATAATCCAATAGCCAGTTTCAATAAAGTTTAGTTATTTGCAATTTAATTCATCTTAAAAATCTTCAAGAGGAAATAGAAACTCATTAGATATTTTCAAAATATCCAAATCATTTTCTAGAATAGAGTCAAGGTCAGACTGCCTTCCAGCTGTTATTTACTTTCTTCTATTTGCTTCTATTTTGTGTATTAGACTTTATGCATATTGAACCTCACTTTCACTAAGAATACTGGCACTATAGTGCTGTAGTGCTCCTCTTCTTCCAGTAGATGACTCTCCTGCTCCCAAATCCAACATTAAGCAGTATGTCAAAAACAGCTGATATTCCAATAAATCCAGAGGGGTTAAAAATACAAATAAGCAAGACAGTTTCTCCCAAAAATCACCTTTCAAATTGTTTAAACTTTTTTCCAGGCTTTCTGTATTTTAAAGCTTCCCTTGGGCATTTCTTTCGCCTCTTAATTTTCTGTCTTTAATCTTCTCCGTGTGTCTGATTGCTGCTTCCTTAATTCTTGGAGATTATCTTTTCAAATTCTTGTACTTAAATTAAATGTTTAGAATAAGAGTTGGAAGTTATCTCACCCAGTTTCAATGCTCTGTCCATGAACCGCTCCAGCACAAATCTTATGGTCCTGGTTGTCCCAGCTTGGAACTGCCAAAAATAGCCTTCGTCCCTGCTGCCGTTTGGGAATGCTTAATTCAGACTTAACAAGGAAATTGTGAATTCCTCATGATCCTCGCCTTTCTTTGCCACCCCTACAAGGCAGCTCTGACCTGTAGGGTCCCCCGACAGCAGTGACCGGCTGGATTTCTCAGGGCTCGGTGGAGCCTGCTAATTTCCAAGCCATTATTGCTGTGACATCAACCAGAAGTCTGAAGCTGAGTGATTCTTGAGGTATACGTTTTTAGAATTTTAAATAAAAGAAATTAATTATAAGTTATTACTTTTAGTAGAGTTTTATTAGATTAAGTCAGATGTAATTTGTAATGTACGGTTTTGTATATTTGGTTTTAGATTAACCAAAATTGTGGATGCGTAGATGGATGGATATATCTATATATCTCCATCTCTATCATCTATCTATCTATCTATCTATCTATCTATCTATCTATCTATCTATCTATCTATCCATCCATCCATCCATCCATCCATCCATCCATCCATCCATCCATTTGGATCATATAGCAATATAGTTTAGTATAATTACTAATTAATAATTAGTATAAATGGAAAGGCTATTAGCAAGAAGAGAACTGTCTTCCTTTATGCAGAATAACCTATTCGATATTGTTTAGAGCTGGACTATACCTCATCACTTTCACTCTCCAGCAAACACGGCAAACACTCAGAGTTTCAGAGACTCTACAAAATCCCTATCATGAAATCAAATATATCTCCTACATCAAGTGCTAAGAAATTACAGGTCTGCTACTTCAATCTTGTGGAAATAACACCATTAAGGAATACAAATGGGATTCACTACTTTGATATGTTTTCTTTATGAGTAAAATGGATCATCATCCATACAGGATTGTGTGAGAAATTTATTAGATTCATGCAGGCAAGTTGCAGCATGTGATTAGCGTTTGAAGAGTGGTGCAGCTACATAAGAGAAAGAAGATTTGCTATGTATACCTTTTCTTTGTTTTCATTACTTAATGTGTGTTGTGCTGGAAACATTATTTTTATGTGTTTCTATGCTAGTGCTGTCTTTAATATTAATAATCACTGTTTTCCATCACGGAACCTGACAGACAATTTGATCATACCAAGGAGGATACATCAACTGGATGAATAAATTTAAGTTTCTATGGGTATAGCCAAGCTCTTTTGTTTCTCTTGTTATTTCAAACACTGTGTGGAAGATATTTTATGTCAGTAAGGACCTGCCTCCTATTTCTCCACTCACTTCAAGAATAGCCACAGTATAATGCAATAACCTGATATTTTTCAAATATTTTGGACTTTTACCCAATACAACTTGATCATCCAGATCAAAGAGCATAAGAAGAAACTTCCTTGGTCAAGTAAATGACTCATCTAGTCTATCGACCTCTTTTCTAGCAACATAACACAGTCTGGCCTGCGTTGAAGGACTGATATTTCAACACATTCTGGACACCTTTGGTAGCCACTGATAACATGAATTCTTCCAGGCTATTTAAAAAAACATGTACATTGTCATCACCTTATTTAACAGTGAGAAATTCCCTGTTTTCGCTATACACTGTATATTCTAAAAATCCATTTGGTAGTACTAAATCTCCCCACACTTGGTTTCCACTAAAGACCTCTATTCAAATATTGTGACAGAGCACAAAAAAGTTCTTTCCACTTTTTCCATATTGTGCATGATTTTATACATCTCACTTCTGTCTCTTCTTGCCAAGCTAAGTAACTTATAAATACTCACTTCAGTAAAAAATGTAATGCGTTCAGGAAGTTTATAAGCATGAGTAGAATGTCAATAGCTGGAATGAGTATGATGTGCTGCTGTGATTTCAGAGGTAATAAAGAGCTAACCACTAGTACTCACCGGAGACATCTGCAGGATCCAGGGCTTTCATCAAAATGACAAAAGCAGCACCACATTACTGTGATCAATAATGGGTCCATTCTAGAAAGGATGAAAAATCATATTTTGTGCACAGATAGATGGTATGAGAAATCAGGAAAAAAATAGCTGATTTAGCCCATCTAGAAGTAGTACACAGAAAACTAGAAACTAGAAAGTTGATGGGAAAGGGAAAAGGGAGGTAATTCTCCGCCTTGGGTTGATTATTTGCTTGGCATGGTGATAATGGGAACCCTTGCTGCTATTCTTTAAAATAAAAATCAAACACATGGTTTTATATTCTTCCAAGTATAGCTTGAAGTCAATTTCCACATGATTAAAGCTGACAGCTTTCATAGAAGTGACCTAGTTATCTTTATATACTTTTAAAAAGTACATTCTCTAAATGGTGGCAGAGGGTCTAAATTAAAGCCAGAAATGGATCTTTCATTCTTTCTAGATCATTTTTTCCTGCTGCTTCTTGACCAAGGAATGTTCTGGTTGTATTGTGATCCTACTTAAAGATCACCCATGAATAAATTGTCTATCTACAATTAGTGTAGTAGAGGCATTTATAAAAGCTTAAAATGATTTAAATAGCTATTTTTTTTTTGGCTTGGTATAGACAAGGATGATTCTGCCAAGAAACCAGGAATGTTACAACTGAATCCAGCAATGTGTTAATGCCCCAGGGCATAGAAGGCAGGATGCCAAGTAGTTCAAATCCTTCTAGAATGACAGTATGGAAGAACATCACAGAACTGATTGCTCTACAGAACAAGATCAACCCATTTGTCCTAGTTCCAAGAACCCAGGCATTTCCAAAGCCTTGTTCTATCCCAGTTACTCCTGTTGTTCCTCAAGCTCTAAGATATCTTCCTACCAGATCATTGCCTTGAGTAGATAGTTAATTTAGTAGCTGAAGGATCACTCTGATCCTTATATGGATTAGTCTGAAGTCATCAGTGCAGCCAAGGAACCTGGCATCAGAACCTAAGGTAAGGGACAATCACTTCATCAGCTCCACAGTTCAGAATTTCCCATTCCCTCTGAGTTTAATGGTAATTCTAAGCAAATGAAGGAAAAATGTTAATTTATTATTTATCCATCTATCATAATTGTATACCATTGCAGTCCACTGTCAGCAGCCCATGTATAAAAAAACACAATATAAAAGGAATCCTTTACAAAAATACAAAACACAACATTAAAAGAATGGGGGGGGGAGGATGGCAACAACTCAGATCAGGGAAGAATCTCTGAAAAAGTTCTGTTTTTAGAAGCTTGTATAAAACCAGCAAAGAAAGAGCCAGCCTGATCTTCATAGAGAGGCTGTTCCATTATATCAGTGCTGCAATAGAAAAGCAGTGTCTTCTTGCCTTCTCTGTTCCCATATTCAAGGCAATTCATAGTACACCCAGGAGCAAAGTAGCACTGAAATACTAAGAGTCCACTACTGAAAAGATAAATTGCTGATTGTCTAATATTTGTATAAGGATAATGAAGGGCTAATGTCCAAAGATATTGCGACTCAAATCACAAATGGTACAATCCTGTTACAAAGTTTTACAAAAGGTTCCAACAATCAACTGTGCCGCTCGATCATTGGAACCTTTTTTTAAAACTTGTTTTGGTTACATGGAAGGGAAATGAACTGAGAATGGGATGGAGAGAGCGCGGGGCTGGCCCTGGCCGCTGCCAACAGCATCATCCTGCCGCAGCCCGCCTATGATGTCTTCGGCTCCGTGTGCAGTGCCAATGGAGGCTTGGGGGTTCAGGTGAGGAGCTAGCGCGCACTCCAACCCTGAGGCATTGGCGACGAGCTAAAAGGTGCTCATTTCCCCGTCGCTCCGGGATTCGAACCCTTCCCCTAAGTAAACGTGACAGGTGACAGGGAGTCCTGTGCAAGTTCTGAGAAATCCAGCTTTTGGGTTCCTCTGCCCAGTTTAAAGCCCCTTGGCCTCAAGAGCTCTACAGGAAGTTTAGAATGGGACTGGCCGTCGAGGAGGAAAGGTCCCAGGGCTGAGCTTCCCAATCTTTCTTTAGGCAGCCTTGAGCACACTTAAAACATGAACCTTTCTGCCCAGATGCTTCTGTCCATTTTAATTTAATTTAATTTAATTTAATAATTTAATAAATGTTCTTATAGGCCGCCCAATCCCGTAGGAGTCAGGGCGGCGTACAATAGGTGGGATGTGGGATTTTCCCACATCCCACCTATTGCTCCTTCTCAATCTGCCTGGGCTTTTCCCCGTGCTCTCTCCGTCCCATGCTCAGTTCGTTTCCCTTCCATGCAACCACGGCGGTGGTGCTCCAGGAGGGCAGGCGGATGTCTGCAGCCAGATAGAGAGGGAGGGAGGCAAGAGCGGCAGGTTGTTCCAGGAAGGGCCTGGTGTTTCCATCAGCTGTAAATGCTGAGATTTGAGGTCTACAAATCGTGTTAAAGGGCGAGCTATTTATGGATGCATGGAAGGGAAACGAACTGAGAGTGGGACGGAGAGAGCGCAGGGAAAAGCCCAGGCGGATTGAGAAGGAGCAATAGAACTTGCACAGGATTCCCTCTCACATGTCATGTTACCTTAGGGGGAGGGTTCAAATCCCGGAGCGATGGGGAAATGAGTGCCTTTTAGCTCATCGCCAATGCCTCAGGGTTGGGGTGCGTGCTAGCTCCTCACCTGAATCACCCGAGCCTCCATCGGCCCTGCACATGGAGCTGAAGACTTCATAGGTGGGCCACAGCGGGATGATGCCATTGGCCGCGGCCAGGGACAGCCCTGCACTCTCTCCGTCCCACGCTCAGTTTGTTTCCCTTCCATGCAATCATCAATAGCTCACCCTTTAACATGATTTGTAGACCTCAAATCTCAGCATTTGCAGCTGAGAGAAATGCCAGGCCCTTCCTGGAACAACCTGCTGCTCTCACCACCCTCCCTCTCCGCCTGGCTGCAGACATCTGCCTGCCCTCCTGGAGCACTGCTGTTCGCTTTCTTCCTTCTCCCACCATGAAACGAAAGTGAACTCCGCCGCCGTGGTGGTGCTCCCAGAGGGCAGGTGCTGCACATGTGCAGCAGCCCCAGGACATCCGCTTGGCACCTGCCCTCCCAAAGCACCACCACGATGGCAGCGTTCACTTTCGTTTTGCGGCTGTGTCTCCACCAAGGGCCACAAGCCCACTCACTGGCTGGGCCGGGTTGCACACTGACCTTGGAAGGCAAGCGGGTGTGGGGGACCGCCGGGAAGGCCACATGGAAGGCTGCCAAGCATGGCTGTGGGGAAGGTAGTAGGCTGCTACCTCCCTTCCCTGCCATCCGAAGGGCGCAGTGGTTAAATGCAGCACTGCAGGCTACTGCTAGTTCAGCAGTTCAGCTGTTCAAATCTCACGGGCTCAAGGTTGACTCAGCCTTCCATCCTTCCGAGGTAGGTAAAATGAGGACCCAGATTGTTGGGGGCAATATAAATAATATACATTGCTTACTGGTGTAAACCGCTTAGAGAGTGCTTGCACTGTGAGGCGGTATATAAATGTCACAAAATAAATTAAATAAATAAATAAATAAATCCAGATATGCTTGCCTGCCTTCCACGTGGCCTTCTGTTTGTCTGCCTTCGCAAGCTGGCCATGGGGACACCTGGAAGGCCACACTGAAGGCCACCAAGCATGGCAGGGCTGCGGGGAAGGGAGTAGGCTGCTACCTCCCTTCCCTGGTGCCCTCATATGCTTGCCTGACTTCCACGTAGCCTTCCGCTTGCCTGCCTTCGCAAGCTGGCCATGGGGACACCGGGAAGGCCACGTGGAAGGCAGGAAAGCATGTCGGGGCTGTGGGCCGCGGGGAATGGAGTAGGGAAGGCAGGCTGGGGCAGTGGGGGTGGGCAGGGGCAGCTAGGTAGGTTGTGACTTCACAGGCTTACCTGGCAGGCAGATCAGGGGCTCAGCTTGTGAAGGCAGGCAAGCTGCAGAGCAGAGACTGCGTGGGGCGGGGCAGGGCAAGCGAGTGGCAATGGGGGACTGGTTCAGGGGCACGGCCATCCAGCCATCGCTACCGGTTTGGTGAACCAGGCCACATGTCCGCTAACGGTTCTCCAGAACCAGTCCGAACCGGTAGCATTTCACCCCTGCATGTAGGTGGTTGGTTTAATTTTCAGAAGGGTCTACATAGTATATATTGCAAGAATTTGTATAAGATATACAGTATATTTATCCAACAGTGAGGATTATCTGACTTTTAGAAGCTAATCTGCTTGAATGGTAAATCTCAATCCTGCACAAAGACATGTAAGATTTTCAATATTACAAATGTTTTAATATTATCTTTATTAATCCACAATTACACACTTTAAAATGCATGTACGAGGATAGGTAATGTTTTCTAATATGGGACTTAAACTTTATAAACTTGGACAAGTATTATTATCATAAGTAGCATACTGGGCATTCTTTTTTTCTGTTTCCATTGTTTTCTACTTTCCATTCTATTCCAGAAAGCCCTTCATGTCAAGCATTAGTTCCAAAAGCAGAGTACCAAATTGTATAATAACTCATAAAATAAATGGAAGAATGGAAGGACTGATAATTTCATACAATATAGGATTTTATTCATATGCATATGCTCACACAGTGGGCATGTGACTATGAATACAATTTTGGACACAACTGTTGGTCATAAGTCCAGGACCCCTGGAATATCATTCTTATAGCTTTTGTGTATTACATGTCTTTCTATCATACAGGGTGAAGCTACAAAACAATGATTATGTATCATCCATCTGTTGTGTAATCCAGCCAGCCTGATAGCTCAGATTCTCAGAAAGCCAAATAATAATTATTTTTTTGAGCATTTCCATAGTGCTCAATGATAAGGCTCCCATGATTTTCTCTTCTGAAACATGGAACTAACAAATTAGGAATGGCTCCCCTGCATTTTGCTGATTCAGAACTATTAAAACACACAAAAACACACAACGTATTTCATCACATGTCACCGCATTCTGCAAAAACTACATCGAGAAAATGTATTGCATTTTATCAGCCTCTGCAAATCTACAGAATGTCATGGCACTCACATGGCATGTAATGCTATGTAATGCAACACACATTGGGGGATAAATTCCCTTTTCCACTGTGGCTAGAAGTAAATTGTAGATAGAAGCTTATTATAATGAACCACAAACTGGCAGACCAACCAGACTTCTGTCTGACCAGATTATTATCAAGTGAGCTCAACTGTTCTCAAGTGCAAAAATCTATATATATTTTAATAGTTATGACTAGGACCGTAATTTATAGTTTCTTAACTTTCAAATTCTGTGCAGACTAAACAGTCATTCACTAGGTTTGTGATCTCTATATCTCTCAGCACAATACATTTGAAAGATATTGCTAAATCTTTAACTGTTTAAAGCTAAAGCTTTAAACAATACAATTATAAAGAGCCGAGGTGGCTCAGTGGTTACAGTGCAGTATTGCAGGCTACTTCTGCTGACTGCCGGCTGACTGCAATCTGGCAGTTCGAATCTCACCAGGCTCAAATTTGACTCAGCCTTCCATCCTTCTGAGGTGGGTAAAATGAGGACCCAGATTGTTGGGGGCAATATGCTGACTCTGTAAACTGCTTAGAGAGGGCTGTAAAAGCACTGTGAAGCGGCATATAAGTGCTATTGCTATTGCTATTGTTGTATTCTTACAGTAGCAAAAACTAATGCAAGACTACAGGACCCAGGCTATGAAAAGCAGGTGAATGGGGTTAGGGCTTTATCACACTATTAATCCTTATGAAGAATTCTTTATTTTCTGCATGGGAGACCTGGATGCATTTATGAGATTTATTTCCCCTTAATTTCATTTTTTTTTCAGTTTCATTTTTATTTGTCCCATTTTTATATCAATTTGAGACTTTTAAAAACATTGCCCCAAACTAGACGTATATATATGTGCATGTTCTCCCTAGTGAGAGAGCCGCCCTGAGTCCCTAGGGATTGGGCGGCATAGAAATCCAACAAAATAAATAAATAAATAAATAAATAAATAAATAAATAAATAAATAAATAAATAAATAAATAAATAAATAAATAAATAAATAAATAAATAAATAAATAAATAAATAGTGTATAAATATATATCTATGCATTTTTGCCTAATGTGAATTATTTTGCAAGGAAGTCAACAGACTTATTTTTGAGCAAATATGCACAAGATTAAGATACATTGTATTTTAATCAGGATAGGAATTCTATGAACAGCTTTCCTCATGCACAGTACGTGCGTGTTCAATTTTTCATTGCAGAACTATAGCACAAACTATAGCAATGAAATTTGAAGAATAACGGAGCCTTGGTACAGATGCAAAACTGAAAATTAAAGATCATGCCATCAGACGAATGTTTCCCCCATTTCCCTGGTGGTGGTTCAACTTTACATCCATAAAAGAGATGGTATAAATTAAACTTGTCTTCTTTCAGTCCTTCTTCCCCCCCTCCCCAGCACTTCCCATCTGAGTACGCTTTAATATACTTTCTATGGAGTCTTTTACTTACTTACTTATTTTTGTTTTTATACTGTACCATCTTTTTTCTTTTAAGGATAATAATAAATTGATGCACAATAAACTCTTCCACCCATCTTATTTTTATCTTTAAAAGAAGTGAACGAGTGAAGTGAACGAGTGAACGAAACGGGCCAAGATGAACTTGGAACTCTGACCATCTTTTCAGAGACACCAAGAAGCTGTGGTGGCGCAGTGGTTAAAATGCAGTATTGCTGGCTAACTCTGCCCACTGAGTTCAATCCTGACGGGCTCAAAGTTGACTCATCCTTCCATCTTTCCGAGAGCGGTAAAATAAGGACCCAGATTGTTGGGGCAATATGCTGACCTCTGTAAACCATGTAGAGCATGGGTGTCAAATCTGTGGCGGCACATTGCCATCACGTGATGTATTGTGACGTTTTTCCACTTCACGGAGCTAAGGTGGGCATGGCCTGCACATGACACATCTGGCCCATGGGCCACCAGTTTGACACCCCTGATGTAGAGAGTGATGTAAAGCACTATGGAGCGGTATATAAGTCTAAGTGCTATAGTTGTTGCTATTGCTATTTGACTCTGGATCTCTCCAAATCTAATCTGATTTTCTAACCAATACTCTAGATTCACTCTATTAAAGAGGCTAAGACCCATTTTAAAGAAAATGTGCAGCGCATGATGTCAGAAAGGGGATTTATCACTGAATCGATTTGGCTAGGATTACAAGACAATTTTAAACAATTTGTGCTATATTATCATGACTAACAGAACAAGGTTTATATTATCAGAATACATCACACTATTCAGCTCTAATTATTGATATTTACAAATGTCTTGAAGATATTTCTCTTTGACTTTCATCTTTCAATATGCAAATCTGATAATGTTATTTGCATTTTTATCTATTCTATACCATCATTTTTTTTCTCTTTCCAGAAGATTGAGATTTTAGAATGGCTATCTGAACCTGTTTTTAACTTCATCCATGTACACATCCAGGTATAGACACTCAAAGAACACACAAATGGGAGATAAAGTGGCATGATGACTTGTTCATCTGAAACCATATACAGTAGATTTGAACATGTATACCATATGTTGACCAATCTATGGTCTCTGCATCACTGGGAAATCTGCAAAAGGTGGATCCCCAAATGCACACAAATGTTCATTATTTTTTCCCCCAGATTTTCAGTATGTGAAAGCTGGTGCAGGCAGAAACCGCCACATTCTGGCCCAATCTGTCTTGACTGAAAATGTGCATAAGCAATTAGGATTTCAGCAAGGTCTATCTATGTTTCCTCTGATTTTCTAGTTGAGAGGTGAGTGTGAATGTTGATGTGGTTGGAGTGTCATATGCACTTGCAAGAGAGTTTGGAAACATCTTGAGGCTTGCAAAAATAAACTTTAGGGTACCCCAAAATAGCTGAAAGAGGCTAGCATGTACCTAGTGGCTGTGAAAAAAGTATTGGATGGCGAATATGGCTAGCCAGATGGATTGAGAAATGAAATGGGGACACAAAATAAGGGGTAGATGGATGGACAGATGGATGGATGGACAAATAGATCAATAAATAAAACCATTTCACGCTGCTGCAGTGTTTTGTTGGAATCCACATTTGTAACATTCAGAAATATATGTAATTTTGTCTTTCGGTCTTTGTGTCTCTTATTTTCACATCTTCTGCTTCAATTCTTTTACTTCTTAAAAATTATACACTTTGTACTTCAATCATGCTATATTTCTCTCCACTGATTTCCTCCATTGTTTGTAAGTTTAAACATCTTTAACCTTTAAGTCTCCTCATGGTTTTGTCTTTTTTTATCTGCCTTCATTATATTTTCCATTTTCCTCTTTGATCTTTCTGCTCAAGTATTAATCTTACTAAACCTCTGCTCCCTTGTGCTAATTCTTCTCTGTGTGCCTTCTCTCTTGTGTGTAAAACACACACACACACACACACACACACACACACACTACACACACACACACACACACACACACACACACACACACACACACACGTCCTTTCCTTGTCTCAATATTTGGCCAGCTTTTTCTTTCAATTTTTACCCCATTGTGTTGATTCATTTCTGGTTATATTATTACTGCATAAGTTTCTCTTGTACAAGAAGGCAAGGTTCTTACTTCCTTCTCAGTATATCTCCCATTTAATGTGGATTTTAAAATAGTAGGTAATCATTTGCCCAGTTATATTAATTTACAATGCCTAGTGTATTTTAAGCTTATGTATATGACATGATGTGGATTCCTTAAAGACCATAAATTATAATATTTTAATGTGCCACTTTAAAAAGGCTTGTAAATACAGAGTGGCACCAACCATGCTGCCAATATCTTTTCCATAGAAAAGTTAGAAGGTATTTTGAAAGTTGTGCCACAGCTGGAAAACTCCATTGTAGACTTTCACCAAAAGGATGAAAAAAAGAATCATTTAGCATGATTTTACCTAGTGGGATGCAGAGCCCTTTGAAGTGAATTATATTGATAACTGTAAATACATGTGTGGTTTTTAGAGATAGACATGACATGATGGTTAATTAGGCAGCCAAAGAAATCACAGCCTTTGTACTGCTCTTACTGTATTTCTCCTTGGGAATTCTCTTACAATATAAAACAGCCACATATAAGGCAAAGGGAGAGCGAGACTTCAGCAATATGGCTGATTCTTCCATGAGTGATTGTTCACTTCCAAAATACATGACCCAGTAGAAACTAATGCCTAAAGACTGAATCCTTAAACCTCCCAACAGCAATTCAAGCAGAGTTTCCTGCGTACCACAATAGGCAAAGGAATCTGACATGAAATAATAGATACAACTTCTTTCTTTACCACATTTCAAGCAACGAATCCGTTGGTTTGTCTTCCGTTGCTGTTACAGGCACCCTCCCTAGAGCAATAGTGGAAAAGCCAGTGCCCTATGTGATGTACTTTTAATGACATCATTGTCTATGATGAGGTCACTGATCATTAGTTATCCACTGCACAAACATCACTCTTTTACTGCAGCATTGGATAGAATGCCATTAAGTGTGACAAATGCTCTTTTCTTGTCCATTGAATTGTCTGACTTTGTCCCTAAGATAAAAATAGGATACAAATGTTTTAGGCGTTGTCTACTGTCCACGGACCATGAACTGCTTTCATGGACTTTCTGAACATATGGAATAGTCTTTGATCAGATGCTTTGTACATGTGCATAGGGATCGGCTTGGTTTCTTCTTGGTTTTTATTTTAAAAATTCTGATGGGTTGTGATTAAGTCTATAAAACGTATTATTTTAACACTAATGGTATTGCAGCTGGGCAGTTACGGTCCTAAAGGCTAAACTTTCTTCTCCTTTCCTGAGAGAGATAGTGTAGGGGGACATATGAAAAGCTGAAATGGGAAATCCATTCTGTCAATAGAGTTTACTGGCCAAAACTTTAATGGATCACAACAGTTAGAGCAGGATTAATCAGAGATTGCAATCTGCTGGGGGTCACAACATTTATAAGTCTCTGCAAATCGCAGAGAGAATAAACTTGGTTCCAGTAACCTGAGCGGATGAAACCTACTAGAATAGGACAACGGTCATGAAGGCGGTCTCTGCAAGTGATGTGGTACGCTAAGAGCACGGCAAGAAACGAAAGACGCCCTGGTCAACCACTGCGCCCAGCCCATCTCCAACTGTCTCGACTCTTGTCCTGCTATTTGGAGCAAGATGGAATCTAGGAAGAGAGAGTGAGGCTGACTATGTTCACCTCTCCCTCACTTTAATCCAATTCACGCGCAAGTCTTGAATTGATAGACTCAACCCCCCTCCCCAATTGATAGATGTCAAGGTCCTCTTCGAATACGATGGACGAACATCAATCAGTCAAAACATAGCATTGACAGTTAAGGTGTGCATCTTACAGATCCTTAGGCATATCATTTCCCGCAATTCTAACAACAAAGCTGCTTTGGACAATTATTTAAACAAATATAAACATGCATAATTTCATTTGTTCTAATTATTATGTTAAAAATTAAATAGATTAATTATATTGCCTGAGAAAGCTTTTAAGCCTGCTTATTCTTGTGGTGCTTGACAGCTTGGTATTTCTTCAGTTGACAGATGGAACTATCTAATATATTACTCTCACTTAGGTTAGCCAAGTAAATTGGTTAATAATAAGCCTTATGAAAGATCACTTTAAAATCATCAAAAGCTGTTTTAATACGTTAAATGTTATAAGAATTAAACATCACAATCTACAGAGATCCACTGAAGCATGCTTATTCTGATAATATATTCTGAACATCTATCATAAATGCTACAGTTTTCATAGTGCTTCAGGATGGCAAATGAGAAATGATCCTTATTATTTTGTACTTAATCATGCCTCGGTTTATAATTCCTTTACAATCAAATGATCATACTTGTCTCATTTATGCTATTTTCACAGTGTTAATTATTTTAATAATTTCAATCAGAAAACTTTTTTCATGTTTATTACTATCCAATGATACTATTTTAGGATTTGCTGGATTCTTCTAATATAAAGATGCTAAACTTTGCATCAGATTAACTCTACATAAATCCCTATTACTCTATTTGGTTCTACCTTATTTTCAATCCATAGAAATAAATGGATATTTTACCTATGCTACTCAGTATAGACCTGAAAATTATTTATACACAGTGAACTTCCTGGTAATCTGGTGGTAATCTGTCAACCCTGGAACCATATACAGTATTAGGTATGCATATACTACACACACATTCACACGTTATCATCTATCCTTGATGACTTCAACCTCAACTTGAAAGTCTTTTCATGTATGAAATAAGAAACTATAATACCACATTTTTTAGGTAGGTGTACTATGGAAGACGGTAAAAAAACACAAAAAGGAAATTGTGGCATGTGTCATCTTGCCTTTTTTGATTTCCTCACCCCTCAACCCCTGGGCACTGCGTGCTGGGAAGAAGGAGCATGAGGAGAGTCTTCACAATATAGATCCACTGCAGTCTTAATTTCTACAACTTTGCAGTTTCACATAATTGGTTAAGGATGAGATACAGAAATCAATGTAGTTATAATACTGTTATCTTTTAATACTCCGAGATACATACATAATTTATACATTTCTACCCATAAAAACCATACATTCTGTGAGTCAGTTTCCATAGTGAAAAGCAAGATACAAGCAAATATATATGATTTTAAGGGTCACAATCCATCCTGATTAAAAGTGAAGGCCAAGTCATCCTTTCTATAATGCTAATGATCAGACCATATTGCCTTCTATCAATTCTGACTATAACTTGGATACATAAGGTGAAACTTTTCAGGTGAACCGAAAACTTTGTTGCAGATTTCCTTAATGATAAACTGGATGAGACTTTCAACACTATAATTACATATACAGAATTACTTTGTATTACAAACAAGGTCTAAAATCAGGGGTGAAATCCAGCAGGTTCTGACAGGTTCTGGAGAACCGGTAGCGGAAATTTTGAGTAGTTCGGAGAACCGGCAAATACCACCTCTTGCTGGCCCCAGAGTGGGATGGGAATGGAGATTTTGCAATATCCTTCCCCCAGGAGTGGAGTGGGAATGGAGATTTTGCAGTATCCTTCCCCTGCCATGCCCACCAAGCCACGCCCACCAAGCCACACCACACCCACCAAGCCACGCCCATAGAACCGGTAGTAAAAAAAAATGGATTTCACCACTGGGACTCTAAATCCATCCTTAAAACATCTCAGCTTCTCCTGCATCGGTTATATTTCAGTGAAGTAAATTGGAGGATTTCATAAATATCAGACACTTAATAGCAGAACAAGCAGCTTCAAAAGAATGCAAAATAAGTGATTAGGTGTTTGGCTGCCTGACTGATGACATCTGTTTATGGAGGCCGAACAGCAGAGAAGGAATTGCCACAATTTCTCTACTTTTGCAATGCCACCATTTGTAATTCTATACATGCAACTGTAATGTTGGAAAGAAAACTCGTCTCAAAAGTATGAACGTTTAGGTAAGAAATTCCTGTGTTTTAAGTAGCTGTATGAAAGTTAAAACAAGGCAGAAAAAAAAACAATACTTGGATTCACATGCAGTGTTATCGCCCAGAGTTTTAAGGATTGCTATAGTTAAAATTTTCTGCCACTGTTTATCACGTAACTTCCAAAATAAGTATATATAACACTGACATTTATTGCATTAAGAAATCAGTCAAGTGGATTGTTTAGTTTTGGTAATATAATTTGACATCTAAACAGAAGCTGAGAAGGATCTCACACAAACACTTTGATAATATGATTCATTGTCAAATGTTTGTTTTGCCTCTCTGGAACTCATTAATTAATTATTTTTAATATAACTTGGATTTACTGATTTGGAAGAAGAGAATTCTTCTTATTGATGTTGTTAAAATATCCAGGTGGTTTGAATTCCACCAACGAGATGCTCTAATCTGGTGCATTTGTGTAGCCCTAATCAAATCTTCCCTAACAGATGTGAAGCACCCAGCCCTGGAACAAATGTTTGTGTCTATATGATAATTAAATTATATCACTAAAGAGGAAAAATGAACAGCAACAGCTATAGTTCTTTTAAAACCCATGCTGTCATTGTTAAACCTGAGTCTTTTTTCTTAAACATATTATTTTTATGAAATAGATATAAATATTTATTTTCCAGTTATTTATAATAGCATTTGTATACTTCGCAACCCTATGCATTTGCAATTTGGAGCTAGTAGGTGTTTACATCAATAAATAAAATGTATGTTCTCATTTTTAGAGGAATAACAATAACACAAACAAACCCAAATCCATCACCTTATTAAATTTTGGGTGTTTTTGCTTCATAGTGATTCATGTAGCCTTCCATATCCCCATCAGTCTACCAGCAATTAAAATCACACTTGCTACATTTTAAAAATCTGTTTATCTCAATTTAATCAGTCATCCATTAAATGACAGGTATACTTTTTTGAAGTAGTTTATTTATTTTAAAAATCAAGAAGCATTAAAGATCATTTTGGGAATGTCATATTTATTATTCTAAAATCCAGGAATTTCAGAAACGTGAGACCCAGAAATATTTCAGGAGGAAATGTGGTTAACCAGAGGTCTTCAAACTTGGCAACTTTAAGACCTGTGGACTTCAACTCCCAGAATTCTCCAGCCAAAGTAGTTGGCTGGAGAATTCTGGGAGTTGAAGTCCACAAGTCTTAAAGTTGCCAAATTTGAAGACCTCTGTTAGCAATATGGAAGTATAAATTACAGAAGAAACTTTATGTGTTAAATTTCTGTTACACCTTTTTTATTTTGGGGAGGAAAAGTTTTATTTGCACAATTCTATATCCTGATGATAATCTTCATGACTTAGACAGAGGAGCATATCATGAAACTCAAACATTCACTGATTGTTAGTGAATGTACAGTAAATGCCTATTAATTGCATCAACTTGTTCTTGGTTGAGGGCTTTGCTTGGTATTTGAATGGGAATTCCAGGGACATACTCCAAAAAGTAATTGATATGATCATGGAAAAAACTGGTAGGTCATAGTTCCATGTGATCATGGGGGGGAGGGTAAATCTGATTTGAAATTGTTTACCTTCAATTGATTAAGATTAAGTTAACTCTCTAGCTATCTATTGAACAGAATTGTTTTGTTTTGTTGGTTTTTTGTTCCATCTGAAAGTAAGCTTTGCTAGTAACATGTCTGAAGTTCATTCAGATCTTAAACTAATCTAAGCCATAAATTTCTGCTAAGACAGAAATTTTATTTCAAAAGGAGCAAAACAATCAGGGACATTAACTCTCACTAACAGTTTGAGCAAATGAAATGGTTACACATTTCAAAAGCACTTGCAAAAAAACCTGTAGCAGTGTTCCAATATCTCAGGGGTTGCCACAAGGAAGAGGGAGTCAAACTATTCTCCAAAGCACCTGAGGGTAGAACAAAAAGCAATGGATGGAAACTAATCAAGGATAGGAAGCAACTTAGAACTAAGGAGAAATTTCCTGACAGAACAATTAATCCATGGAACAGCTTGCCTCCAGAAGTTGTGAATGCTCCAACACTGGAAGTTTTTAAGAAGATATTGGCAAACCATTTGTCTGAAGTAGTGTAGGATTTCCTGCCTAAGCAGGGGGTTGGACTAGAAGACCTCCAAGGTCCCTTCCAACTCTGTTATTCTATTCTATTCTATTCTATTCACTTACGAGCTCAATAAAGGAGAATATTTGTAGCTCAGGGTTGAAATGAGGGGTCCTTGTTGCTCTCTGATTGTTTTCTTGCAGACTGTTACTTAGTTTGGGTAATGAAATGTCTGTAAGAAAACCACCAAGCTCGGAGAGCAACAAGGACCCTTCACTTATGAGATCACAATAACCTGTCTCCATCTACCACCTCTACCCGATGTGTCTACTGCAACTTCTATCATCTTGTACCAGCATGACCATGTCAGCTAGGAATGGGGGCAGCTGTACTCTAACACATTTGGAGATAACACCAGGTTGAGGAAGGCCACTATCTAATATGTTGAACAAAGGACCAATAGCTTGTCAAGATGCAGCTGCAGTTCAGCTGCCATTTAGTTATGTTTTTGCTCCAAACACAAGAGTGGGGGTCTCTCTGTGCACTTTACTTGATGCTCCTGACCTTGCTGGAGGCTAAGGAATCCCCCCAGCTGTATGCGTAGAGGAGCCACTGATGTCCTGTCTTGATTCCCCTTGGGATGCAATTCCTTTTAACAGATTGGGCATTTTTGCAGGTGGGGAAGCTTTGTTTGTGTGCTTTACTATATTTATTTATCTGTCTGAATAATCAGGCCAGGTCCTTCCTACTCCTCTTCTGATTTCACAGTCTAGGAATACAAAGAATTCAGCATCTTGATTGTTTCCAGCCTTCAGATGTAACTAATATTTATCTTTTTTTAAAAAAAAATCTGATTTTTTTTTCAAGCAATGGGAAAGTGGTTTTAACCTCACCTCCAAGGAGGAGAAAAGGAAAGAATAGATGAATACACACAAAAACACCACACAAGTCACCTTAAGAAGTATACACTTTTTAGGTATTAAATAAATTAGCCTTACCAATTTATCTGTGTGATATAATCACATCATTTGTATTTACGTAATTTTACTTAAGAATGGAGGGGGGGGGGGAAGGAGTCCAAAATATAAACTAGAATATGCAGTCTAAAATTCTAAATAATTCTCCAAACAGAAGACCAGTTGCATTAAAATGCTTGCTCAGACATAGAAGTCAGTTGTTCAGAGTACATTATAGAGGCAACAGAGCGGCTGCTGCTGTTCTAACCTTTTAAATCTGCAGAAATGAGAAGGGGCTATTTTATAAGATCAGAATTATTTGCTGAACACATAAAGGAACAATAATTTGAGCCTATATAACTGTACATTTTCTAATAACCTTACCTGGCTGAATAGGCCCTCTCCATAATTTTTAACATATAAATTTCTGTGTTAAAATTTAAACTGTCAAAACTTTCATCTTTAGGTATCTACTCAACTGATTTTAGATTTAGATTTATTAGATTTATTATTAGAGTTGGAAGGGACCTTGCAGGTCATCTAGTCCAACCCCCTGCTCAAGCAGGAGTTCCTACACCATTTGAGACAGGTGGCAGTCCAGTCTCTCCTTGAAGGTCGTGAGTGTTGGGGCTCTCACGACCTCTGCTGGCAAGCTGTTCCACTGGGTTTTGACCTTAGCGAGGTAGCTCATCCTATTGGTTCATTCCAAACATCCTATCCTGGGGTACACTTTGACAGTGGAAGAAATAGTTGTAAACTAAGCTGACTAGGTAAAGAGACATCAGCAATTAAAACCGTAAGCCCTCCTCCAAAGCCGAATTGGCTGAATGGCTGTTGGAGCCTGCTGTTAGACTATTAATTTTAGAATTCTCTGAAAGACCACAATTTAGTTAAAATAAAGGAAGGGTGGATGCACTGCAAATTTTAGGAACAAAAGTAGTCCCTAAAAATTCCAAAACTGCAAAAGTTAAGAAGCAGTGTGATGTTTTTTTAAAAGATATATAGTTTCATGGAATTCAATAAAGGTTCTCTGACTTTTAACATGTAAAAGTATATTTTTATCTCAAGAGATGTCTTTATGTGCATCATTTCATTAACTTTACTTTGATACAGTCCCTGTACAATCCCTCCCACATTTTTTAAATTGCCTTACTTTTGCTAAAATAAACTATTTCACGGTGCAAGGAATGTTTCTTCAGCCCACCACCTCTTTTCCTGTAAATACATCTCCAAAAAAAAACCCAAAACCCTCCAATTCTCTTTAAAGTGGAAACAGCCTTGAGTTTGTAAATATATTGCGGTTGAAAAAGAGTTAAAAATACAGTCAAAGGGATTTACTTTCCTCATTTCTTCCTGTGTATCATGACCTTTGCTTTTTTCAACTTCCTCAATTTGGTCTTAGTAAATTGTCCTAGAATGGCATAACACCTGCTTTGGGTACTTGAGAAATTGACTTTTCCTGCAAATTACCCTGATCAGTGACCTTGTCTGGCTACTAAAGGGGTTTGGAGGAGCAGGGCAGCTTTATGTGTGGCCATCTTCCACCCTCCCCTGGCTATTTAGTCCTTTGAAGTTTAGTTATCTCTCTCGTGTATAATTCTAACTGTGGAAAAAATGCCAAAAGGCGAATGTTATCTAACAACTGAAAAATACCAATCATGGGGCATATTGGAGACATCTCAAAAAGTCTGTTGAAAGAGTGACTCTTCCCGTTGTTGTATTTTAAGACATAATTACCTAGTATTTAGAACAGTTAAATAAATGTTTAATGCTTAGATATGAATTGAATATAAAACTCAGATATTTATTAGATCCATGCAATAAAAATATTTTTGTTTAAGTGTTTTGATTTTGGGAGGGGGAGCTATGTTCTTCAACAACAAGTAGGTGTTTTAACCACAAAAGTTTTACCTTGGAGAATCAGAAAGAAAAGTTAGACATTCTATAATTTTATTTTTATTTTTTTAAAAAAATCAGGGAACTCTAATGGGTTGTTATTTCCATTTAACAGGTGTTAATTCTCAATGGTTGTCCCAAAGGGCAGCTTTCTGAATTGACAGCAATTCCTGGGATTCTCAAGGTCTCACAAATTGGTTCATGAAAGAAAGTTCTTAAGTCACTTTAAGGTCAGATGACAATAATTTCCTTTCAAATATCAAAGGAAATCCTATTGTAAATGTAAACATAGATGAACCATTAGACCCTGCCCTGAGCTTGTCAAGATTCAGTGGCAGATTTTATTCAAAGAAGGATAAATAATTTAGAAGTTACAATAGAAAAGATATCTGATCCCATTTTATATCCATAATCCCAATCTTATTTAATTTTTAAAGTTATCCAGCATATAATAATTTGGGAAAATTGATTTTATTCAAGCTTTGGTCTGTTAGTCTAATTATGATATAGTTAAATTTTCACCCTTCTAATTATAATGTAAAGTACATGATATCATAGAAGTACTACCTTCATATGGTCAAATGGTAGCGTGATAGGTCAGTGGTTAAAGACACTGAGCTTGTTAGTTGAAAAGCTGACTGCCTGGGTTTGAGATCCAAGCGCCGTGCGACAGGGTGAGTTCCCATTATTTGCCCCAGCTCCTGCCAATCTAGCAGACTGAAAGCATGAAGATGTGAATAGATAAATAGGTACCACTCAGTGGTGGGTTCCTACCAGTGCGGTCCACTCTATAGCACCGGTAGCAGCCCGCTGGTGACGTCACAGTCCGGTGCGGTCAGTTGCCGGTGCCTGGGTGCCACTATTTTTTTTAAAAAAATTAATTTTTTAAAAAATTTTCTTCTGCGCATGCCCAGAAGCCGAGTTACTGGCACTGCTCATGCGCTGCCTTCCTACCCCACAGTGTGTCCAAGCAGGGGAGGATGGCTGAGGGAGCGTGTGAGACGCTGAAAGAACGGGCGGCAGGAGCTATCTCCATTCTCCTCCCTTTAGCAGTCCAAGAAGCCACGAATGTGCGGTGATGATCCTAGGCATTTTTGCACGTTTGAGGCTTCTCGAGCTGCTGAGGGGAGGGGGAATGGGCAGCAGGTCCTATCTCAGTTCCCCTCCCTTCAGCAGTCCGAGAAGCCACGCCCACCCAGTCACATGGCTGATAAGCCACACCCACAAAATAAGCCACGCCCACAAAATAAGCCACGCCCACAGAGTGGTAGTAAAAAAATTAGGAACCCGTCCCTGGTACCACTTCAGTGGGAAGGTAACACATTGCGTGCACTTTGGCATATAGTCATGCTGGCCACATGACCATGAAAGGATCTTCTGACAACACTGACTCCCTCAGCTAAAAAAACAGATGAACACTGCCCCCTACAGTCAAAAATGGTTGAACAAGAGAAACCTTTACGTTTTTATATATGATAATAGTGATAAAATTAGGATAAAAGAGACTAATTGTTTTTTTTATTCAATTGACAAACAATCAAAGCATTAAAAATGTGTATAAGAGCATAGTGTTTAGGGACCCTAAATGTGTATAAGAGCATAGTGTTTAGGGACCCTAAATGTGTATAAGAGCATAGTGTTTAGGGACCCTAAATTGCTAAACATGTCTCCTTGACATCGGAGACAACATTCTAACATAGCAGGAGCAAATCATTTATTTATTTATTATATTTATTTATTTGTCAAGCACGTTTTAGATAATATATATAAGTATAAACATGATTTGAATACATGAAATGAATACGAATAAAATGGAACATTAGGACAAGGACGGTAGGCACGCAGGTGCGCTTATGCACGTCCCTTACAGACCTCTTAGGAATGGAGTGAGGTCAACAGTAGACAGTCGAAGGTTAAAATTTTGGGGGTGTGGGGATGAAACCACAGAGTCAGGTAGTGCATTCCAGGCATTGACCACTCTGTTGCTGAAGTCGTATTTTCTGCAATCGAGTTTGGAAAGGTTCACTTTAAGTTTGTATCTATTGTGTGCTCGAATATTGTTGTGGTTGAAGCTGAAGTAGTCATTGACAGGTATCCTATTTTCTTTCCAAATTCTATTGCTTTCTGAAATAAGAAAGCCATGATCGGATATGATCTAGAACAATCTTGGCAAATTTAAGATGGGTAGACTTCAACTCCCAGAATTCCCCAGACAAGGGAAACTGGCTGAGTTATTCTGGGAATTGAAGTCACCCATCTCAAACTTGCCCAGGTTGGGAAACACTGATCATGAAGGTTCTTAAAGGGATTCTCTGTCTGAGCTACAGCAGAAGGGATTGATGGTGCAAAGGGAATATTTCCTGAAGAAAAATTAAATCGATCTCCTTTTTTTTTCTCTCTCTCTCTCTCTTCCTGGGATGCCCAAGGAATTGTCATACTCCTTCACTATTGGAGCATTTGGTATCCAATAATGTTGATTTGCTGTGCCAAAATTGTAAATGCCTGAGGAACCAAAAGGAATGGATTGATTTAGTGTCAAAATAGTACAACTTGGTTGAGAAAACTTGGTTATGTTTTGTTTCCTACAGTACCTAATTCATGCACATAACCATTAGTCTAGAAGAAAAATGTTCTGGACTTCTGCTGGATGGCTGTATCCCACATGCCCAAAGAGGAATGAACCATGATTCTACGATACAGCTCTCCCCCCCTCCTTTTTTAAAATGTTTTGGTCTTTTTTGTCAAAAATATCTTCCTTTAGGTACAGAATCATAACTAAGCATAAAAGGGTACTACAAAAGTATGAAGATATTTAGAACCTTCACTAAACATATGCACAGATCAAGTGATCACAATATTACCGTATATTCTCTATTTTACACTTGGATTATCATACAATGTTTTGGAACCTTTTATTAATAATACATTGATAATAATAAATATAGTAATTATATTTCTGTTCTGGCTTTAATGATTTATGAGTGTCCATACCAGCCAGTTTTCTCAAGCAGGGGGAAGAAACATTAAGTTGTTGTTATTTTTGTTGTTGTTGTTTTGCAAAAATAATGAATAAATAGGACAGTACAATAATAGAACAGATTTAGAAGAAATGCTTTCAACCTAACCAAACCCCGATGATCTAATCAGACATTGTCCATCTGATGTTCATTGAAACAGCCTTTTATTAGGCTGTCTGCCCAACACTAAGTTTAATTATTTTCTTTTCAGAACTCATACAAAGTTCTGAAAAATATTTTTCATAAGAAGATTTCATTTAAAAGATTTAGTTATGTAATAGCACAGATATGTTGTATTCAAGCTTACATGAGGTTTTAAACAATTTTCCAAAGTTCTGATGAACTGTTGGTTTGGCGCCCAGATAGCCAGTAAGGAGTCTTTAGAATTAGAAGACAATAGGATGAAACCAGAGGGAAATGCCAAAAAGAATTTTAATGAATCATTATTAAGAGAGTCAACAGTGAAAATTACACCAATCCATGTTCTTTAAACATTCCAGGAACTCTAAGAACATCAGACAATGAACCTCTGAGCCAATGAGCCAAGAGTTGCATAGAATCCTCCTAGGACCGTGATGGTGAACCTATGGCACATGTGCCACAAGTGGCACGTGGAGCCATATCAGTGGGCACACGAGCTCAGGTCTGATGCGCATGCGCACGCCAGCCAGCTGATTTTTGGGCCTTCTGGGCCCACTGGGAGTCGGAAAACAGGCTGTTTCCAGCCTCTGAAGGGGGTGGGGAAGGCCAGTTTTTTGCTCCCCCCAACCTCCAGAGCCTTTCTAGGAGCCTGGGGAAGGTGAAAATGGCCTCCCCCCCCGGAGGTCCTCTGGAGGCTGGAAACGTTCCGTTTCCCAACTTCTTCAACTTCTTCAAGTTGGAAAAGGGACGTTGGTACTCACCTGTGAGACGTCCTTTCTCGTAGGGTGGAGCTAGCCTCCAAGGAATGGGTTAAATCTGCCCTCTAGCCAATAGGACCGAGTCTTAAAAAAGGTATAAATAGTGCCATCCTAGATTGGCACCCCCTCTTTTAATCGAGGGATAAAGACAGACTCAATGTGCTTCTCCAAAAAAAAACAACAAGAATTTATTAACTATATACAGAGAAGTACCAGAGAATAAGAACTATGTATATGTGAAGGATCACAAACCAGACAATGAATAATTATGTACAATCATGGACCCGTAACTTCCAGCCAGCCCCAGACATGGGAGGGACTTGGAGGCTAGCTCCGCCCTACGAGAAAGGACGTCTCACAGGTGAGTACCAACGTCCCTTCTCCATAGTGGGCGGAGCTAGCCTCCAAGGAATGGGACATACCAAAGCTGGCGTCCCTAGGGCGGGATCAATCGTCCTGGCTGGGAGAATCGCCCAAAGGCAACCCTGCCCCCAACACCCACCTGCCGAAATCGGCCTCCTCCGAGGCATAAGCGTCCAACTTGTAATGTCTGATGAAGGGAGTCAGGGAGGACCATGTGGCCGCCCTACACACCTCGGCTATGGAAGCTCTAGCATTCCACGCCGTGGACGTTGCAGCACTGCGGGTGGAATGGGCTGTGAGGCCCGATGGTCGGGGCAAAGACATATGTTTGTAGGCCAAGGAAATGGCCGCACGGATCCATCGTCCGACCGTTGCGGAAGACGCCTTACGACCCTGGTTAGAAGGGCGAAATGTCACAAAGAGAGTCTCTGTACGCCGAAGGGAGACTGTACGTTTGAGATAGATGTCCAGAGCGCGTCTGACATCTAGCATGTGCCAAGCCCGTTCAGAGTCGGAGATCGGATTCGGAAAAAATGTGGGCAAGATGATTTCCTGCGCTCTATGAAAATGGGTATTCACCTTGGGCACAAATGCTGGGTCCAGACGAAGAACCACCCTGTCGCTATGAAAGACGCACAGGTCCTCACGCACAGACAGGGCTGCGAGTTCAGATATCCGCCGCGCGGAGGTGACGGCTACGAGGAAGGCAACTTTAAAGGACAGATGCGCTAAAGGAATAGTGTCCAAGGGCTCGAAGGGGGCTACAGTTAGGGCGGAGAGAACCTTGGACAAGTCCCATGTGGGGAAACGGTGCACCACTGGGGGACAAAGATTAGTGACACCCTTCAGGAATTGTCTCATTAGTGGGTGAGCGGATAGCGAGTCCAAGTGCGGGCAGGACAACACAGTCGAAAGCGCCGCAAGCTGTCTGCGCAAGGTGTTGGGAGCGAGGCCCTTGGCGAGCCCCTGCCGCAGGAATTGGATGACGTTGATGATGGATAGGTCGACTGGCGAATATCCCACCTGCGCACACCATCCACAAAAAGCGCGCCAGGTGGTGGAATAGATCCGCTCCGTCGACGGTCGCCTAGATGCCAACATGATTGAAGAGATATTGTCCGGAACTAGGCGATGTTGCAGAGTGATCCGCTCAAGCGCCAGGCGGTCAGTTGTAGCCAGAGCGGCTCTGGATGATGCACTGACCCCTGGGCAAGTGACCACTCTGTCGGGGGGATCCACCAGGGAGGTGACGCGGACAGGGATATAAGGTCCGCGAACCAAGTCCTCCTGGGCCAATGTGGGGCGAGGAGGATGATCTCCGCCTTCAGCAATATTACCCGCCGTATGACTTTGGGGATCAGCGGGAGAGGCGGGAAGGCGTATAAGAGTTCTTGCGGCCACCGGCAGCTTAGAGCGTCCGTGTCCTCCGCGCCCGGTGTCCGGAACCTGGTCACGAACCTGGGGAGTTTGGCGTTCGCCGGTGTCACGAACAGGTCCACGGTCGGTGTTCCGAAGCGGAAGGTGATCTCCTGAAAAATGTCCGGGTGTAAGGACCACTCTGCTGGATTGATAGCATTCCGGCTGAGCCAGCCTGCTGTGGTGTTGTCGACACCGGAAATGTGTTCTGCCGTGATTGAAGGCAGGTACCGCTCCGCCCACAGTCCCAGAGCCATTGCCTCGTTCATAAGGGCCTTGGAGATGGTGCCCCCCTGACGATTTATATGCGCTTTTGTCGTCACGTTGTCCGTGAGGATGAGGACGTGACGACTGGACAGATGCTGTTGAAAATGGACCAGAGCCAACCGAACTGCTCTGAGCTCTAACAGGTTGATTGGCAGAACCTGTTCCTGCCCGGACCAAGTCCCCTGGGCGACTAGAGAGTCGGTGTGAGCCCCCCAGCCCGTGGTGCTGGCATCGGTCGTCAGGGTCGTCCGTTGCGGTTCCAGGAAACAGGAGCCCTTGCTGAGCGCGGGCAATGACCATAACTGGAGCGACCTCCTTGCTGACAGCGGCATCCGGACCCTCGCAGGAGAGTTGCTGCGATTTGCCCGCTGGAAGGGGAGAAGAAACCATTGAAGGTCTCTGGAGTGCAGATGAGCCCACGGGACGATATGTATCGCCGAAATCATCTTCCCCAGGAGGGAAGACAGCTGGTTCAGGGGAACCTTCGTTTGGGCCAGAACTTGCTGGGCTATCTCTAATATGCTGTCTCTCCGTTCCTGGGACAAGTAGACCCTGCACTCCAGAGAGTCAATAATGGCCCCCAGGTGGATGACCCTGGTGGAGGGGGACAACTGGCTCTTACCCAAATTAACAAGGAACCCGTGGTGTTCAAGTGTGTTGAGGGTTACCTGGATGTCCTGCTGAGCCTGGGACAGGGAAGAGGACTGGATAAGTATGTCATCCAGGTAGCACTGAACACGCACGGGGATAGCCCTGAGGTGGGCTGTCAAGGCGGCCAGAACCTTGGTAAATACCCTTGGCGCTGATGACAGGCCGAAGGGCAACGCCTGGTATTCATAATGCACCCCTGCATAGCAAAATCTGAGATATTGGCGATGGGATGCGTGAATTGGAATATGGAGGTAGGCCTCCGTCAAATCAATTGAGGCGAGAAAGTCGCCGCGCCTAATGCCTGCTAGAATTGATTGCAGGGTGTGCATTTTGAACTTTCTGTACCTCACATATCTGTTCAGGCGTTTCAGATCGAGAATTGCTCTCCATCCCCCCGAGGATTTCGGAACCACAAATAAGATGGAATAAAAACCTTGCCCCTGTTGGTCCTCGGGCACCCGCTGGATGGCTCTAATATCCAACAGGTGCTGGATTGCCTGATCTACGAGGACGCGTTTGGAAATGTTGGGAGACAAGGGGCATCGTAAGAAAAACCTCGGGGGGGGGGGGGTGGAGATAAATTCCAGGTACAGTCCTGTCGACAGGGTTTGTAAAACCCATGCGTCATTGGTGATTTCCTCCCACCGACTGGCAAAGAATGCCAGTCGACCCCCAATGGGAGGGATCGGGTCACATCTACTTATACCGGCGGTAAGGGCGACCACTGGCTCCTCTAAAGGGCCGTTTGGTTTGCCCACCCCGGAAAGGCCGGTCAGCGGCCGAGCGTTGCCGTGACCCATACGAATTCTGGGAAGTCCCGTACTGAACCTGGGAAGACCCATATTGACCCTGACCAGATTGGTATTGGTTCTGGTATCTACTGTAGGGGGTATCAGAAGCTCTGGACCCCCAACGATAAGAAGGGGCCTTGTTGTAGGACTTTTTCGTGTAGGAAGGAAGAACTTTCCTCTTGTCCTTATTTTCGGTGGTAATGCGGTCGAGGGCCGGACCGAAGAGCGACTGACCCGAAATCGGGGCTGCGGCTAGCTTCCATTTGTGCCGCAGGTCAGCTGGCCAGCTGCGGAGCCAGTGCATCCTCCTGGCCACAACCGCCGTGCCCATGGCCCTAGCCGCGAAACGTCCTGCCTGCAATGTGGAGTCGGAGGCGAACTGGGCGGCCGCTATTAATTTGTTGATGTCACTATGCGCCTTTGTGTCGGCCTGAGGGATGTGGTCCTGGAGACCATGTAACCATTTAAGGGAAGCCCGGCAAAAAAAGGACGCTGTCGTCGTTGCTCTGACCGCCCATGCAGCCGCTTGGTGGTTCCGTTGGAGAATAGATTCCACGCGGCGTTCCTCCGGACGCAGGAGGTCATCCGGGTCCCCCGGAACAGGAGCGTTGGAATAAAGAGCCAACACAGGTGGGTCGACGTCTGAAACTGGCAGGTGCTGGGCCAGTCGAGAAGAGACGTTAAAGTAACGTTTGTCTAGGTTAGTGGGGGAAGGACCTGTGGCAGGGGATTGCCATTGTTTCGTCACTGCCTCGACAAATAAATTAGGCGTAGGGATCACCTCCATGGGGGACGTGGACGCCTCCCCAAATATGGGGTCGCCCTGTTCCGATGTAGTCTGGGGATCGGTTGCCAACGACGGAATGTTGGCCGTTGCCTTAGCCTTGTGTAGTAAAGAGCGGAAAAGGCTGGGGTGGAAAAGGGCGGTGGAAGTAGACGGCTCTGGGGCCAAGTCCTCATCATCTGACAGCTGAGGATGGAGCTGTTCCCCAGTTGCAGGCATTTCATTGAGTTCTCCTTCCTCCCTGTCTAGGTCCCCAGCTGGAATGGGGGAACTGTGGATGGAGTACTCGTCGTCCTCCATCTCGTCGGAGGAGACTGGCGCCGGGACAGGAGGAGGTGGGTCGGCCCTGCGCGGTGGTGGGGTGGGCAGAGAGGGGCGCGCCATTGCCCTGACCGCGGCCTCGATGCCACGTTGAATAGCATCGTTCATTCATCGTTGTACGGCAGGGTCCTCCAACGGGTCCTCATGGGCGCTGGAAGAGGGCCTGTGTCGAGTGTCCAGCTCCTGGGCCTGGGAGGCACCCCACACGTCGCCCTCACGTAAAAAGACATTGGGGCCATCAAGGGAAATGTTGTCAGGTGAGTGACTGGTTTTTTTCCCCTGGCTGAAATCCCCTGACAGGGGCCCCTTGGGGGGGTGCCCTGGGGTGCCCTGGGGACGGGGGGTGCCATGGTGGGGCGCCTCGGTGTCCCCTGCATGCTTGTTGGAAGCCCCCTTATGCCCATCTCCCCTGGAAGAGGTCTTGGAAGACTTCTTAGTCTTGGCAGGGGGAGGGGTGTGGATGGGGGAACGATCCCTGCTGTCGTTGGTGGTACGCGGCATTTGGGGAGTTTCAGGGGATGCCTCTGGCGGGAGGGGCCTGGCAGACTTCGATTTTGCCTTCCCCTGCTTGCCCGCGCCCTCAGCCATTGATAACGGACACACAGGAAAAAAGTTTATTGGGCTGCTGCAGGTATCTTCGGCAGCCGCTTTCTCCGGCGCTCCAAACACGGTGGGAGGGAGAGGGACGCACTGCGCGTGCGCACGCTCCCCAGCTGATGAGCGGGCGGCGTAGGGAATCCTCCGACGGCCGGCTGCCTCAGCAATGACGCTATCCAATCAGCGATCAGGAATTCGTCATTCAAGATGGCCACCGATGACGTCAGCTTAGTTTCTGGAAACGGTCTTTCGCGCCACTTTAGGAACGTCCGATGCGGCCTGTGGCTGAAGAAGGCCTGACAGGGATTCCCCTGTTGGAGCGGCCTAGCAGCGTCGGCCTGACAGAAGCTGAATTCTGCTGGGGCGGCCGAAAGGAAACACCGTGGGCGTTTGCCGGCTGTGGGAGGAGCACTCCAGCCGGGGGGGGTAAGCCGGTGGCCGCCCAAGCGCAGGGCTTCTGCGGCTTGCAGGTGCTGATTTTCTGGCTTCCCCCCGCGATCGTTATAATAATCAGAGGTGCCCAACGTGAAGATCCCCGGGGAGGTAGCCACCCCCACCGGGACGTTGGGAGGAACAGCTCAGGCAGCCTCCTGAGCCGGCTCAACCCAGGGAGGGACACAGGTGAAAGTGACAGCTGTCACCTGGGGAGACTTACGGATAGATGAGAAACAGGTTCACTGTAACTAAGACAATCAGGATCCAATAGCTGCGGAACTGGCCTCCAAGGGAGAAGCACAATGCCCTTTGGCTAAAAGACCGAGATTAAAAGAGGGGGTGCCAATCTAGGATGGCACTATTTATACCTTTTTTAAGACTCGGTCCTATTGGCTAGAGGGCAGATTTAACCCATTCCTTGGAGGCTAGCTCCGCCCACTATGGAGAACAGGCCATTTCTGGCCTCCGGAGGGCCTCTGGAGGGGTGGGGAAGGGGTGGGGAAGGCCAGCTCCTAGAAAGGCTCTGGAGCCTGGGAAGACAAAAAAAATGGAACTTCTGGTTCAACTGGAAGTCGGCAAATGGAACATTTCCGGCCTCCGGGGGGGCCATGTTCGCCCTCCCCAGGCTCCTAAAAAGGCTCTGGAGCTTTGAGAGAGCAAAAAAATGGGCATGCCATTGCGTGCCGGGAGAGGGGTGTCACATGTGCATGCGTGGCTCCCCACCGTATGGAATTATGCCATGCGCATGCGTGCCCCCCCCCCTTTTGGCACGTAAACCAGAAAAGGTTCGCCATCACTGTCCTAGGACTTTGGTCTAACACTGAGGTTCAAACAGTTTGGAGCTTTTACCACCTTGTTATTTTTATTTATTCAATTTGTATAGCCACCCATCAAAAATCCATCTGGGCAGTGAACAATTATAAATTATTTTTTTCTTAAGAAAATAGGAATATAAACAATGGTTTGATAGCACACCTAATCAGGAACTTGATAGTCCCAAAGGTGCTTTTTCAAGAGGCAGCTGGACTTTCTGGTTTTTCTTTGAAAACATTTTGCTTCTCATCCAAGAAGCTTCTTCAGCTCTTGGACGAGAAGCGAAAAGTCTTCGAAGAAAAATCAGAAAGTCCAGCTGCCTCTTGAAAAAGTACCTTTGGGACAACCATGACCTACCTGGATGACTTAGAATCTCTATAGATATTTAGGGAATTGATATTATTTTTAAACAGTGGAATCTCTGCCAAGAATGTTTTTAGGAAAGGCAGACTTTGTAATGGATAATACCTGAGATTGGTATAATGACATATTTGGTCAATACCTTGGGAAATGAACCTTTCCTGATGAGAACTTTGGTCTTATGCGAAGGGTGCTATTTTATGCTCATCATTTTCAAATGTTTTATATCAGCTAGAAAAGAGTGAAAAATATATTTCCCATTTCTAAGAGCTGTCGGGTGAGGTACAAAATACCTTGGCATAGTCCTTATTCAGTCAGCTCTTACTCCTGCAGTATTCACATAATTTCTATAATGCTAGCCTGAATGGAAATAATGAATTGGTCTAATGCAGACTCACATTGCTGTATACAATGTATAATTTGATTGAAGCTTTAATGCAGTTGTTATAAAAATTAACACCTAGTGTCATATTTTATTGTACATTCAATCAATTAAAGCACACATCACATCTTGAATCTGTTAACTTTCAGATGAGTGCCATTAGACCAAAAATATGCTTTAAGTACTGTTTACACATTTATTTACAGAAGACAATTATTTAAACAAAGGACCATTCCCAGCTAATTGATATGAAGATATGAGAAAAGATGCAATTAATCATCATTATTGTATGCAGCTTTTTTTATTATTCATTTATGGCACGCAGCTGTGGGAATAACAGAGAGTGACACCACTTCAGGCTGCTGTTCACAGAAGCTCTGACTCCTTTTAAAATGGAAAATATTAGCCAAAACACACCAGCGTTGCATGATTTTAACTGTTTGCTTGACAAATCTTTAGGCTAAGCTGGAAATAAAAGGATGGTAAGAATGTGTGTGGAAGGGAAACAGCATAAGTCAGTAAATGCCATGATGCCATAATTGCTCAAATGATGCAAATTATGTAATTTGCTTATGTTATATGGCAACATCAATGACATATCTTAATGAACATGCACATACAGTTCCGTGCATTCACACATAAATGCCAATGGGAAGCAGAATGGTGGCCTCAGGTCAGAAGAAGTTGTAAGTAAATTGGGATCGTTCCATGCAATTAGGAACTGGTTTTTTTTTTCTTCATTCACCAATAGGTTCCTGGTCAGATCCTTACTATTAGATCTTTTGGTTCGTTGTGCAGTCAAACAGATTTTCAGACTGGATTTGGCCTTTTTATCCAGCTATCATTCTTCCCAAGGACTTGGGCTAGGAAGATATTAATGTTAGAAATATTGTCTCAGGATGTAGGCTGTTCCAAGTAAAGATGCCTTTTGCAATTCAAGATATATTATACAATTGTATCACAGCGGCCAGTTGTTTCCCCGGATTTGGCATTGATTACTAGTCGAGCCCCACCCAGGGGCCTAGGACGTCGTAATGTATTTTTGAAGTATATGTGCGGAACCGAGCAGTGAGGCTTTCTGCATTTGACTGATGGTGATTTTGTCAATTTTGAGCTGTTTTAAATGTAATTCCAGTGCTTTTGGGATAGTACCCAGTGTTCCAATCACCACTGGAATTACCACTGCTGGGTTGTGCCATAATCGTTGAATTTTGATTTTTAAGTCCTGGTATTTTGCGATTTTTTTCATGTTCCTTTTCATCAACCTTGCTATCACCTGGTATTGCGATGTCAATGATAGTCACCTTGTTTTTCTCGACCAGCGTGATGTCTGGTGTATTATGTGCCAGTACCTTGTCTGTTTGTATACGAAAATTCCACAAGATCTTGACCATCTGATTTTCAGTGACTTTTTCAGGCTTGTGTTCCCACCAGTTTGTAGCAGTATGGATGTTATAATTTTTGCATAAATTCCAGTGGATCATTTGTGCAACAGAGTTGTGCCGTAATTTGTAATCAGTCTGCGTGATTTTCTTGCAGCAGCTGAGCACATGGGCTACAGTTTCATCAGCTTCCTTGCATAATCTGCATTTAGCATCATTTGAGGATTTATCAATTTTGGCCTTTATGGCATTTGTACGAATTGCCTGTTCTTGTGCGGCCAGGATCAATGATTCTGTTTCTTTCTTTAAAGTGCCAGTTGTTAACCACAACCAAGTTTTTTCATTGTCCACTTTGTCTTTTATTTTTTCCAGAAATTGGCCATGTAATGCTTTATTTTGCCAACTCTCATTCTTGATTTTATCACATTTTTTCTGTATTCTTGTTTCGTCTGTTGGACCTTCAGTAGATTCTTGTTCTTTACTTCAATTAATAGATGTTCTTGACTTTCTTTTAAATAATCCGCCAATGCATGCTTTTCTTCTTCAACTGTTTGCTTTACTTGTAGTAGTCCTCTGCCACCTGATTTTCTGGGCAGGTAAAGTCTATCAGTGTCACTACGTGCATGTAAACTGTAGTGCATTGTCATTAGTTTTCTGGTGTTTCAGTCCAAAATGTCCAAATCAGCTTGTGTCCAGTTAATTATACCAGCCGTGTATTTTATGACTGGTATTGGCCAGGTATTCATGGCCTTGATGGTTTTTCCACCATTTAATTTAGATTTCAAAATTTTCCTAACTCTGTTGGTGTACTCTCTTCTGATGATAGTTTTCACTTCTCCATGTCTGATGTTATCCAACTGCAGAATGCCCAGATATGTATAGGCTTCATTTTGGTTGCATTTAATTAATTGGGCATTGGGCATTTCAATTCCGTCACATGTAGTGATTTTGCCCCTTTTCATAGATACAGTGGCACATTTTTCCATGGCAAACTGCATTGAGATACAAGATATATTATTATTATTGTTGTTGTTGTTATTGTTGTTGTTGTTGTTGTTGTTGTTGCATTCCTTATTAATTTCAATTGCAACATATAACATTTCTTTCTTACTGAGAATCTTTCATAAGTGGGAGAAAAAGCCTTCACTATTAATGTTGATTTCATGCATGGGGAGGAACATTGTTTTAAAAAAATGAAGAACTGATCCTGATATTATCACTTATCTTTTCTTCCAGAATGTTAACCCTCTCTATGTTCTATGTTCTTCTCTTAGTCTATATTCTAAATCCTGAGATAGAGCTACGTACTACACATATTTTGTGTTCTTGGGCAACAGCACATATATTCGAGGGCAAGGGAAGGGGGTTCATCCATGGAAAACATTAAAAGTGGGGAGGCTATTTTATTTTTATTTATTTATTTATTTATTTTATTTGGGAATTCTTCTATGCTGCCCTACTCCCTAAGGACTCAGGGCGGCGTACAGCATTTTAAAGAACACCAAACAATAAAATCATTAAAAACAATAAGTTTTTCATAATATTTTTACAATAAGTATGGGTTATGGAATGATGGAATGTGCTGAAAGGTCCACCGATGGTTCATTTAAAAGAAAGAAATCCATATTGTCCTGAATACCCATGATCTGCTTGTTTTCTTCTGGTAGAACATTCCATTTCCATTCTGAGAGGCCTACGGTCCCTTTTCCTTTCCTTTGCTGTCATTGCATGGACATTAATCATCTCAAAACTGATCAAGAAAAGGAGAGAGAAAAGAAGGAGGAGAAATATACAATCCATGGTTGATTTTCTTATATCTACCTGGTCAAAATAAGCCCATTGAATTCAATAGAAAAAATCCATATGAATAATTTAAGACTAATTCAAAGACTATGTTCTGATTAATCTGGATCCTCCGTGTTATGGGAAGGATGGTTAAGGTACCAGGAAGAATTTTTATAAAAGATAATGGTAATAAAAACACTTTATTGTTTGTTTCCGTACTTTGGTTTCAACATATGAAATAAGGCAGATTTCCTGTAAGATATTTTGTAAGTCATAAAAATATGACTTTTCAGAATTCATCTTGCAACATAGCCTTACGTCAAAGTTATAACATGCCAGTTCTTCCCTTTTCCATATTGATGCTTATTTCACTAAGCTAAAATCTTCTTGCCTTCAATAGGCACTGTAAATTGCTGTCCCAGGGCCATGAAAGCCTCAAGGTTTAAGAGTTTTGGGATAGCATCATGTCAAAATGCAGGTATATCTCCAGGCAAGACAGCCTTGATAACAAAAACACTCAATACAGTGTGAGCTTCCATTATTCAGCTACTACATACTGGTAGATAGCTATAAACTGAGAAGTTTACATGACATGTTTCTTTTTTTTCCCTGTTCAAATATAGCCTTGTGAAATAATCCTCATTATCATTTTTAATGTGTCACAGAAGACAGTTCTCTATTTAAATTGCCTGTTAGACTGATTAATAACTTATTTTTATTTTATTCTCTGTGGGTTTTTTTCCCTACGTTGCCTGTGAGGCAAATTTTTAATCAATGCTCTTTGACAAGAAGTAACACAATTCATGAAAAAGTTTTTGCCTCCAGATCAGAGAAATAAGTTGAGGTTTAATATACCCAAAGACAGCAGCATTTTAACAAAGTTAAAAGAAATATGTTTATGTTTTGTTTACCTCAGTGCTTTGTCTGAAAAATTATCCTGTTTTCCTAGGTGCATCACTCCAATCACTGATAAAATTCAGTAGTGTATATGAATCAGGTTAAAAAGAAAAATAACAGAACTACAGTGAAAAAAAGTGAAAACCCATATACAGAGACATCAGTTGCATTCAGAAAATCCTCCAGTATGGATCAAGAGCAAAGCATCTTGACCTTTGAGGTCTGTTGTTCCATCAACTCCAGTCACCATGACAAATGATGAGGAAAAATGGTGACTATCACTGAGTAACAGTTAAATAACCAGGACTGAAAAACTATTTATCAAAAGTGGTTTCATTATCTATTCATTCAGGTAATCTTCATTACATAACATTTGGCATTCTTCTCTCTCAAATTACATTTTACCTATATACTTCTTTCTTTATCTTTTTCCTGAGAATTTGAGGTCATGAAGCTTCAGTTAAACTTTTCTCTATCTATCTCTAAAAAGAAAGAACATTCTGTGTGTACTAAAGCAGAAGTGAAATAACAGTGCCATAAATCAAACTACAGCATTTTGAACAATTCAGACTTGTCTTAATCCAAATTAAAGACCCTAAAGTACCTAAAGAACAGAACAGAACAGAATAGAATAGAATAACAAAGTTGGAAGGGACTTTGGAGATCTTCTAGTCCAACCTCCTGCTTAGGCAGGAAACCCTATAGCATTTCAGACAAATGGTTATCCAATCTCTTCTTAAAAATTTCCAGTGTTGGAGCATTTACAACTTCTGGAGGCAAGTTGTTCCACTGATTAATTGTTCTAACTGTCACAAAATTTCTCCTTAGTTCTAGGTTGCTTCTCTCCCACTGTTGCTGAAGAGAATGCTCAACAATTTGGAATGCTTTTCTACCTGTTTGTCTAACTAATGAGGTTCTTGAGTAGTCAAAATAAAATGTCTGGCAAACATCTCAAGACATTGGCAGCTTCATGTGGGAACAGTTAGGCCATTAGAACATGCAGACAATGAAAAGGAACAATACTGACTATCATTAATGTAATAATGTATGACAAATGAACAATATCAGTTAGGAGTTTATTCACAGACTTTCTGAGGGTAGCAAGCTGGCATCAATAGTAGCGATTTAATCTCCTTTTTGCGTTTGTATTTCTCTCTAACACAAAAAAGTGCACATAGCTAGTAGCAGTCAGAAAGGTGGGAAAGAGAAAATGAAAATATGGGACTGCAGGAGACATAACATATAACAATTCTACTAGGCAATAACACATTGAGCAGTAAGAACTTTTTAACTTTCAGCTGCTGGTGTGTGTATATGTGTGTACCTGCTTCCTTATGGCTTTGTCAAGCTGACAAGTTTTCTACAAATCTTACAGGGGTCTCCAACCTTGGCAACTTTAAGACTTGTGGACTTCAACTCCCAGAATTCCTCAGCCAGCTTTGCTGGCTGAGGAATTCTGGGAGTTGAAGTCCACAAGTCTTAAAGTTGCCAAGGTTGGAGACCCCTGAGTTAAGACTTCTAAGAATGCTGTAGGACAAATCAGAAGCAGAAAAGTGAGTTAGAGATACAAGTCAGAAACATGCAGACACATTTAGGAAACAGCAAACCTGGCCTAAAACAAGAGGGAATATTATTTTTGCCGTTGCATTCTATCACAATACAAAAAGTGCGTATCAAGAGGTCCCTTCTTTGTGTATTGATCAAACACATGTTTTGTCTTATTATGGAATGTAAGCGTAATTAGGTTTCACCAAAAGGAAAAGTGAGGAAAATCCTTCCTCAAAGGATAAAAAAAGCTTTTGAAATGGGCTGAACAGAAATGGTTGTTAACCACCATCTAGTGGCTGTATAGAGAACTGCATAGAATTGGTAGCAAAGGCATCATTTGTTTTTTATTAATGCTTCTAATATGACAGTATTAGAGATTTTGTAGATTAGTTGCATCAGAGCACAGAGAAAATCATGTCTCTGGATTGACAAATTAGCCATCTAAAAATAAGGGTGGTCCACCCCCAAAGTATTTATCTAGCATGTATTGAGGTGTTAGGTGGTTATTCTGTTGCTTTGATTTCAATCCATATAGGAAGAACCTTAACCTTTGTTTCCCCACAGAGGAAGCCAGAGGAACTGAAGACTTTCATATTAACTGCACAATAGACTGGCTATGATTTAGCCTATGTCCATATAATACAACCAACCGTTTCCAATTTTTGTAATCTGAAACTTTAAATTCTTGGAATTCTCACAAGTCGTGTTAGGGTAATTTTGCAATAATCTGACCGCTTAACCCAAGCATCCCTATCCATGCCCAATTTGTCTAATGCCACATTCCCTTCCAGATTAAGTGGCATTTAATAGGTTGGCAGCCATTATGATTAATTCATGGGCTAATGGGGCTAAACTACAACAAGGAGCCTGAGTGTCTGCAACAGTGGTGGGAAGCAGAAAGGGGAGGGGAAAATGTAGTTTGTTTTCCAAACAGAAACAGCTCTTGCAGGAAACTAATTAAAACTGTATAGCAAATACAGAAAGGTCCCATTCATTATAGTGATATAAAAGGCCTCAGCATAAAACAAAGCAACACTCAGAGGATCCAATCCATTGAACTGATGAACAATCCAGCTGACTTCAGAGGAGCTGGCTTCAGGACCTCATAGACCATTCGCAGGGTTTTAGGGTGATATATGCAGATATGTGGCCCTCGTATTCCTTTTGCAGCACTTAAATGAGAATAGCCTTCCACTCAGGAAGATCCGCTTAATTTTATAGAAGCTGCACATTGTCCTTTTATCTAGAGCAGGGGTGTCAAACTCAAGGCCCGCGGGCCAGATCTGGCCTGCGGGGTGCTTAGATCTGGCCCGTGGGGCCACCCTGTAAACAGTGAAGGACCAGCCCGTGGTGACTCTGCCAGCAAAAATGCAGCCCTCCTGAGCTCCATTTTCTCTGGAAGAGGGTTGCAGGAGGCCATCGCAGCCGAAAACAGAGCTTGGGAGCCCGTTTTCAATGGCAGAATACTCGAGCCACCGCAGGCACCCCCGACACAAGTGACATTGAGCTGGCCATGCCCACACCGGCCACACCCACCTCGGCCCCCTGAGATCAAATACAACCCTGATGCGGCCCTCAATGAAATTGAGTTTGACACCCATGATCTAGGGAAACAATCCCACTAATGTGGGATCCAGATCACTACCAGCCCAGGTAGCTGCTATGATCACAACTCCATTGAGAAAGCATCAATCCCATCATTCATGGTGAGTGAGCATCAGTACAATGAGTAATATAAAGGACAGATAGTGAGGTGCTTTATCTCTGACCAGTGCAAATTAGAGTTTTGAATGTCCTACTATTTAAAGAAGGACTCAGATTTACCAGGGCTGTGACATATTGTACATGTATGAAATAAATAATCCTTTCCCCCACTTGTCAACCTGCTCAAAATTCTATAAATTTGATAAAGATACTTTTGCTTCATGGGATAGGAAAAAATGATTCAAATGAGAAAATTAACATGGAAGAAATAACTAACCACATCCCCTTGATCCAATCATAGACTGTATGACTATAGGAATGTTAAGAGTTTTGATGATGGATCCAAATACAGTTTTATTTAATCTTCTTCTGGTCAAATTGAGAGAAATCAATACTCAGGCTCTCTTATCCTAGCCTTGAATTTGGAATTCTTTCTTCCTGTTGGCATTGTCTTTATAAATCCTGAACACAGAGGCAAGCTCAAGGAAGAATACAGCTGCATTGAGTTGAATGAATATTTATTTATTATTTATTTTATTTTGTGATATTTATATACTGCCTCACAGTGCAAGCACTCTCTAAGCAGTTTACACCAGTAAGCAATGTATATTTACATTGCCCCCAACAATCTGGGTCCTCATTTTACCTACCTCGGAAGGATGGAAGGCTGAGTCAACCTTGAGCCGGTGAGATTTGAACCGCTGACCTGCAGATCACAGTCAGCTAAAGTGACCTGCAGTACTGCCTCTAACCGCTGCGCCACCTCGGCTCTAAAGAATATATGCTTTATACTGATATTTTGATACTTTTTGGTCACTAAATTAAGATGTTCTTGGAAAGAATGATAGATTTAACAATTTAATTGGTTAGATTTGATGTATTATATAGCTGGTATTTAGTTTGTCACAAATGCTGGGATTCTTAAGCAATGTTATTATTATAGACTAGGTTAAGAGTTTCATAGGACACTGAATATAGTACAAGAATACAGAAGCAGGTCCTTCTGGATAAGGCCAATGGATCACTTAATCCAGCAATCTGCAGCATGCAGAAGGAAACCAAATGCTTTCTAGAAGTTTGTAAACATGGACCAGACCACAATAGCCTTCTTGTGACCTTACAACTGGTATTTGAGGTATGCTGCCTGTGATTTCAGAGGTAAGAAATATAAATCACCAAAATGTAATGATAACCCACAAATTCCTCTAGTCCTTTGAAAAGTTATCTCATTTGGCAGCTGTTACCACATCTGATGGCAGCAAACTCCTCAAAGGAATACATTGTTTAAAGAAATATTTCCATTTATCAGTTCTTAATCTTTCAAATTTAGTCTTATTGGGCGTCGCCCAAGTTTTAACATTGTGAAAATGGGAATAGAACATATCTCTATTCACACTTTCCATTTTGTGCATGAGTTTAAACACCATTATTATATTGCTGTTTAGCCACTTCTGTTACAAACTAAAATAGTTCAATATAGAATATTTCTTCATAGGAAGGTATTTTAGTTTTATTCTCCTTTTTTCTCCCTTTTCCTGTCCCACAATCTCTCTTTTAGATTGTGAAGACTGTAATTGTGCAACCTCATCCTAGATTAATGAAAGGCAATTATTGTGATGGCTGTTTTATTTTCCACTTGTGTTTTCACAATTTCAATTGTAGGCTGATTTTCTATGATTCCAAGATCACATTTCTGATTAATAACATTTATATCCAATAAATGCTTATGTAAAGTTTGCATTTCTTGTCCCAATATGCATTACTTTGCACTTTATTTTCGGTACATAGAAAACCATTTAGTCCTTTAAAATCACCTTAGAATTTTAAATGTTTCCTTTTTGATTTTACTACTATGAATAGTTTAGCATCACAAACAAATTTAGCCAATGTCCTACTCATCGTAACTCAAGATCATTCACAAGTACATTTTAAAATAATAGTCCAATGCAAATCTGTAGAGGATTCTGTTTTTCATGGATTTCCAATAGGAAAATGTACACTTGTATTTATTCTCTATTTCCTGTTCTTTAACAGAAGCAAGAGACTTATCTCTTACTTATCATTTACTCACTGTGGTCAGGAATCTTTAATAAAGTCCATCTGCTTTACTGGTACCTGCAAAGAATTAAGGAAATTAATTAAGGAAATTAAGGAACTTTCTTAAGGAACTTAAGAAAACTTGAAGAAGCCAAATTGGATTCCTCTTCAGGTTCAATTTTTCATACTTAATCATTAATCATATTTGTACCATTATACTTAGAAAATCAGCTAATTGCCCTACAAATGAAAGTTCTACATACAGGCAATCCTTGACTTACAAACAGTTCATTTAATGACTGTTTGTAGTTACAATGATACTGGAAAAAAAGTGACTTATGACCATTTGTCACAGTTACAGTATCCCCATGTTCGTGTGATTAAAATTCGGAGCCTTGGCAACTGGTTCATATTTATGACGGTTACAGTGTCTCAAGGTCCTGTTATTACCTTTTATGAACTTCTAACAAGAAAAGTTAATGGAGAAGCCAGAGTCACTTAACAATGTGTTACTAACTTAACAACTGCAATGATTCACTTAACAACTGTGGCAAGAAAGGTCGTATTAATGGGGCAAAATTCTTTTTTTTTTTAAAGTTTTTTATTTTTTCTCCACAATATCCATACACATGTCAATACCTTAAAATATATCAATAACATACATAATTACACATTTCTATCTAATCAATCACAATTCAATATCCTATTTTTGCACCTACATTGTGCTGTTATTTATCAGTCTGTTTTTCTTCTTTTCTTTATACTCCCCTCCCTCTCTCTCCATCTCCCTTCTTACTCCTTCTCTCTCCCTACCTACTTCCCTCCACTCCTCCTCTCCCCTCTTACTTCCTCTTTCTCCCTAGTCTAGACCTTTCCCTGAGTGACTCTAGTCCTAATACCTCTAATATTTAACAGACTGACATCATATTACCATACATCTTTAAATTGTCGGTGTCCCTTCTAAACTCATTTTTATGTCATATCTATACCCATTACCCTTTAATCTAGGTATATGCTATTAATCTAATGCTGCCTCCTCAAAATACTAATTTTGTCATCTGGGTTACCCCCCATTTATTCTCCATTTTCTTTTCTTTTAGTTGTTCTAATTTAATTTCTACATATATTCATTTTCTATCCAATCATAAAACTTCATCCATACATTATAATATTCTGAATCCTTATCTTTAATTTTCATGTCAATCTATTCATTTCTGCACAGTCCAAAATTTTCTTAAGTACTTCTCCTTCAGATGGGATCTTAGCTCCTTTCCATTTTTGTGCAAATGCAATTCTAGCTGCTGTCACCACATGCACAATTAAATATGTATCTTCTTTATTAAATTTCTCTGGCAAAATTAATGGGGCAAAAGTCATGTAAAACTCTCCCGCTTAGCAACAGAAATTTTAAGCTCAATTGTGATTGTAAGTCGAGGACTATCTGTATAGAAAACAAATGCCAGCCTTAAAGAAAAAACTATGTATTACTTGTGCTTCAGTCATTTTAATGGGTTTTAAGAAGAGGCCTAGAGACAGTGTATCACTAAAATCAATGGAAAGCTGGAAGACCAACAGATGAATTATTGCATAAGCTTTCATAGGTCCTAGCTCACTTTATCAGCGATAACACTGTCTGCAGCAGATCCACTGCAGATGACACACAGCTTTGTTGGTGGACTAACTCTATAACAAGAAACAAGCACCTGATAAATAACAATAGCACTTAGACTTATATACCGCTTCATAGTGCTTTACAGCATTCTCTAAGCAGCTTATAGAGTCAGCATATTGCCCCCCATCAATCTGGGTCCTCATTTTACCAACCTTGGGAGGATGGAAGGCTGAGTCAACCTTGATCCGGTCAGGATCGAACTCCTGGCTATGGGCAGAGTTTGCCTGCAATACTGCATTCTAACTGCATTCTAACAACTGCGCTACCACGAAGTGGTTAGAATGTAGTTAGGATCAGGTTCTGAAGGCTCATGCCCCAATAAACTATTAAAGATTTTGCAGATATTACTTTGGGGGAAAACAATTTGTATTACTCTTTAGACCAATAAACCCTGTTGTATTTCTTATGATACAAATTGTAAGTAGCTATCTGAAACAAATATCTCTCACAGATAAACCATCTTGAACTCAGCTTTTTTTATATATTTTGGTACAGAATCCATCAGTTAATACATCACTGTCAATTAGTTAACTCATTACTTGAAATTCTAGAGCTTATGAAGTAACCTTTCAGCTTATGATCAAGTTGTTTGGTTTAACTACCAATCCATAAATAAAACGCCTTCTACTCTTTAAGTCTGCAAAAACTTGCTAATTGCCATCTCTGATATTTCTTAGTAAAAAATCCTCTAGGTTAAATTCACAAAGAATGAATAGAAGCTTTTGAGACTATATTTTATTTTATACATTGACTAGTGACGTTGCGTTACTATAAATTGCCTCTTGATCATCGTTATATTTTTTTCTGGTTAAATACTAAAAGGAAGCAGAGTAGTATTTCTATTAATTGTAGCAAAAACAGTAGTTATGTATTCCAGACATTCACATTTGAAAAGGTCAAGGGGAAAAAAAATGATGCCAGACTTTAAATCAGATTTAGGCTACCTCTGATTATAATAGTAAATGCTTTATGGTTCAGGGTCATGAAAGGAAGTAGTAACTCTGATATTTCTATTAGTTTGGGCATATGTTTGTTTAGACCTTATTATTTGATGTTCTTCAACACTTTTAATAAGTTTTATATCACCTTTCTCAGAGCTCAGATGGACCTACCTGTACACCTGGAATCATCCCACTACATTTTACCAAAAGACTGTGGCTTGCTATGACTAACCCAAAATCATTCTTAATTTTCAGCCTTTTTTAAAATCAAGGATGATATAGCTGCCATAAGAAGCTATGTTTCCCCATAGTGAAATGCCAGCTAATGATACTGTTGTTCTCCTAGAATAGGCACTTATGAGAATAGAATAGAATTAGAATAGAATTCTTTATTGGCCAAGTGTGATTGGACACACAAGGAATTTGTCTTTGGTGCATATGCTCTCAGTGTACATAAAAGAAAAGATACATTTGTCAAGAATGGTTGTCATAGGGTTCAAGTAAGCAATCAGGAAACAATCAATATGAAATAATCGTAAGGATACAAGCAACAAGTTACAGTCATACAGTCATAAGTGGGAGCAGATGGGTGATAGGAACGATGAGAAAAACTAATAGTAATAGTAATGCAGCCTAGTGAATAGTTTTACAGTGGTGAGGGAATTATTTGTTTAGCAGAGTGATGGCGTTCGGGAAAAAACTGTTCTTGTGTCTAGTTATCTTGGTGTGCAGTGCTCTATAGCGACGTTTTGAGGGTAGGAGTTGAAACAATTTATGTCCAGGATGCGAGGGGTCAGTAAATATTTTCACGGCCCTCTTTTTGACTCGTGCAGTATACAGGTCCTCAATGGAAGGCAGGTTGGCAGTAATTGTTTTTTCTGCAGTTCTGATTATCCTCTGAAGTCTGTGTCTGTCTTGTTGGGTTGCAGAACCAAACCAGACAGTTATAGAGGTGCAGATGACAGACTCAATGATTCCTCTGTAGAACTGTATCAGCAGCTCCTTGGGAAGTTTGAGCTTCCTGAGTTGGCGCAGAAAGAACATTCTTTGTTGTGCTTTTTTGATGATGTTTTTGATGTTAGATGACCATTTTAGGTCTTGAGATATGATAGAACCTAGAAATTTGAAGGTCTCTGCTGTTGATACTGTGTTGTCTAGTATTGTAAGAGGTGGTAGGATGGGAGGGTTTCTCCTGAAGTCTACCACCATTTCTACGGTTTTGAATGTGTTCAGTTCCAGATTGTTCCGGTCGCACCATGAGACTAGTTGTTCAACCTCCTGTCTGTATGCGGTTTCATCGTTGTCTTGAATGAGGCCAATCACTGTTGTATCATCTGCAAACTTCAGTAGTTTAACAGATTAATCGTTTGAGATGCAGTCATTGGTATATAGAGAGAAGAGTTGTTGATATGCTCCATTTGCCAGTTTTCAATACTTTATCACAGATGGAAAAGGATTTTTTTTGGGTAAAAAAAGTAAAAACTTCCGAGTTTAGTTCCTATGACTCCATCAACACAATTATTTAACTTTCTTGGTAAAAGTAAGGAAGGGACTTCCATTGTATGTTTTGAGAGTTCTCTTTCTTTTTTAGTCTCTAGTGTAACTTATAGATCTGATATTCCACCATGCTGTCCTAATCCTATCCAAGCACTGGCCAGACCCAGACCTATCCCTATACAGTTTCTAAACCCTCAGGTGTTGCTGCCTGCTGAATCTTACTTGGGGATTCAGGCTTCTCTCATGAATTATTCTGCACATCAAGGTGACTCTCCAATATATTTTTCTTGGGATTGTCCCTTACTTCTGCTTCCACTAAGTAAACTTTGTCATTAGCTCTGAAAAGTTTCCCTGTAATACTGCAATCTCGTACTTCAGCCATTAGACAACCTGAAGCTGTCCAGTGTCCTAAACGAACAACTCCATCATACCAGCATTTGAAGAGAGAAGTACTGTTGCTGGAAAAGACTGACATGAGTGCTTTAGAATAGAATAGAATAGAATAGAATAGAATAGAATAGAATAGAATAGAATAGAATAGAATAGAATAGAATTCTTTATTGGCCAAGTGTGATTGGACACACAAGGAATTTGTCTTTGGTGCATCCAATCACACTTGGCCAATAAAGAATTCTTTAAAATGGAAGTAGCATGTTATTAGACATGTTAATATGCTTGCACTTAGAAGGGGTAAGGACAGATACATATTTGTGCCTGCAAACCTCTGGAAGACACAAGGGCATTGAAACCAGTCTGAAATCACTGAAGTGGGCCGAATGTCTTCTAAGAGTTTTATATTCTACACAGCTGCTGTGCTAGACCCCTAAGACCTTCTTTCAGCCTCCCTTGCACAGTTGTCCCTTACTGTGAAGCTTGTAAAAAAGAGATAAGGGACAGAAACACTGAAGCAGATTTGGGGGCCTCCAAATCGGATAATTGGGCTTCCTGCCATCATTTTTCAAGGGTGGGGCGCATACAAACCAGATCTGCCCCTTCAGTAGCTGCCACCTGCTTGTGAAATGATTCCCCGGGGAAACATCAAGTGTTTAAAGACGTTTTATGGAAGAGACATCTCTCAAATAGAAACCCCACCTTCTCTTTCATTCCTAATTTTCTCTCCCTCCCTCCCTCCCTCCCTCTCTCTTCCCCATCCCATTTTAAAATGGTGGTGGTGAGAGAAAATTCTCAAAGGAAATGGCAGGAAATAAATCCTTGATCGTTCAAATATGCTTGAAGTTGGGGGAAGGGAACCATAACAACAAAAATGTCTTTGAATTTCTTGAAACATTCATATAAGATAGGAGGTGGCTGCAGCAATTTTTTTTAAAAAAAATTCCTTTAATTCCATGTAGACCATGGTGTGTGTGTGTGTGTGAAATCTCTAAAAAAGAATGTGAAATGGTATCTTTCCTCAGCTGCAAATCAGCTGCTAATTAAAACTGCATTAACCCTAATGGATTGGAACGCAGATCTAATTTAGAAAACCTCTGTTTATACAAGGCAGACCGGAATAACAAACTCCACTGGACTTCCCTCTCTCACTTTCTCACTCTGGCATCCACAATTTGTTAAAACAGCTTTGTGGGAAGGAAAGTGGGGGAGGGAGGGAGAAAGGGCGATTCTTCCTGCCTCAAACACTGCGAACTGGAAAAACACATTTTTATTGTTGGATCCGGCAGGAACTCCTGCCTGAGATATGCTGGTGCTAATCAGTGTCACAGGTGCTTATAAATAGTCCACCTAATTGCTTCATTATTTTTTGCCACTCTGCAGACCAGTTTTGTATTTACTGTACAGTATATAGTTAAACTTATTACAGGCACTTACGGGGATGATTTCCACCAGCCATTCTGCGAATTCTCTCTTGGTTGAGGCAAGTATTGTCTTGTTTTCTTTTTATTTCCCAGGTGGCTCTGTTAGAGGCATCAGTATGGAATCTAATTAATGACAGGAGCTGTTTTAGCTGGAGTGATAAAGGTTGTTTTGGAAAGTCAGTTTAAAACAGGGCAGTTGGAAGAGCAGGGCATTCTTGCAAAGAGACAGCTACTTGCCAGCTATTCCAAGGGTATTCCTCTCACATTCGCTATAACTACAGGCCTTGAGGTCTTCTTCTACTGTATGTGGGGACAGGCAAGCTAAGCAGTCTGTACCCCCTCTTAGAAGCTTGTTGTTCTAATGTATGTCAGATTATACATTAATTAGCAGGTTCAAAGAAGAATTGTGATGTTTAGCCAGTCAGGCATTGGTAAATCTGCTAGAAGAGAGGGACAGCTGGTGGTGATTGTTTACAGATGTGTTTTTCTTTGAAAGATAACCAAGATATCCAAATGTTACAGCCATTCACATCGGAACACGTCTAAACTACTAATGTTTTCACTCTCCCTACCCAATCTATCACAAACCAATTTGGAACGGAGTCTCCATCCGCTTCTCTTCTGCAGACCTTGAAAGGTAGAGAACATTATGTGCAAATTAGCACTTGCCCTCTTTTCTTCTACTCTTTCAACAAGAGTATGCAAACAAAGTCATTAAATTAACGTCCTCTTCCCTGGTAGCTTCCACCAAGCAGGGAGTAAGAGAACACGTTCTCAAAAAATGGAAAAATAAGGATTACTAGCACCCCCACTCCCAATTCATTTTTGTAGGTGCGTGCCTGGGTGTAAATTTATTTGGTGCTTGCAAAATAAATAAAAACAGAGAGCTTGTCATGATGGATAGCTATGTGAACAAAGGATTGCTTGTAAGCGTAGCTCATAAAATTATCTGCTACAATGTCCTTCCTGTCAATGACTACTTCAGCTTCAACCACAACAATACACGAGCACACAACAGATACAAACTCAAAGTGAACCACTCCAAACTTCACTGTAGAAAATACGACTTTAGCAACAGAGTGGTAAATGCCTGGAACTCACTACCTGACATTGTGGTATCGTCACCAAAGCCCCAAAACTTTATCCTTAGACTGTCCACTGTTGACCTCACCCGATTCCTAAGAGGTCAGTAAGGGGCGTGCATAAGTGCCCCAGTGTGCCTACCGTCCCTGTCCTAATGTTCCCTCTTATCAGTACCCATCTTATGTATATAAACAATGTTATATCTATGTATATTACCAACACGTACTTGATAAAATAAAATAAATAAATAAATAAATAAAATAAAAATAAATACACAAGTACACTAAAATCCTTCAAAGGCATCCCAGCCACCTTGTGGCCATTCCTCTGTTGTATTTAAAAGCCCCAGTGAATGGTGAAGGTCAGAGTAGTATATGTTAGCAATTTGTAGTGGTTGCACAAACTGTAGGGTTGGATTGGAGAGAAGAAAAAATAAAACAAGTCCGAAGAACAGGAAGTGAAATATTAAGGAGCAAGGCAAGAGAAAAGTAATATCTAGCAGGAACGGTAAGGCAAAAGTTTTTGACAACTGTAAAATGGTACACGCATAAGGTTTGAAGGGTCGCTGTGATTCAAAGCAAAATACAGTGTTAGCTTTGCTACAGTTTCTCATAAACCAGAATATAGTCAGAAATATATCAGCACATTGCCCCTAAACAGAGGATCTTGTGAGATGAATTATATGATCATAAAGTGATTTGAAGCACTGTTGTGGAGGTATCCCACAACATTTCTTGCACTGTTGTCGTGATAAACCTAGCCTTCTTCCTCAAGGTTGACAGATCTATCAGTAGCTGCTTAGCAGTGCCAAACCAAACACAGGCATCTGTTCCTAACCGTGCGGATGACAAAACGTTAAGCACCACCATTTTGTATTTGCATCACGTCTTATGCAAGTACATAAGGGGTGCAGTTTGCATCACGATGCCTGTTTCATTGCTTATTCCATCTTTGCTTCATTCTTACAGATGCCGATGAAATCAAAGGAATTCCTAACTCTGCTTAAGTCAGTTCTGCGTTGTTGGGTGTTGAGGTCCCACAGGCCTAACAATATACCATTTCTACTTCACATCAAGGATTCAAACAAACCAGATGAAGCCTGAAGGAGATCTCCGTTTAAATATCCCAAACAAGGGTGCTGTGTTCAGAGCTGACAAAAATTATTTGCATTACTATTATTTTAAAGAATTGTTATTTGTTGCAGATCTATAAATAGAGGGTAACTATTCATTACACTATCAGCCTCCTGCAGTGTGCAAATAGATCCCCATAACCCTTCAGGGTTCAATATGAGAAAATACTCTATGATTACTAGATAATACATATTTAGATTATTCATCGGTGTATAGAACATTTTAGAGTCTTTTCCCATTTTGTTGAATTCTGATTTTTAAAATTATTTCTTATAATAGTAATCATATTTCGTATACCACTGCTTCCTGGCATGTTTCTTATCTCTGAAATACTTGAATTTAATATTCAATTTAGAACAAGGTTAGATACTATTTTTGTAAATACATACATGATCATTTGGCCCAGGTATGCTGTGAGAACCAAGGTACCTTTTTGTCCTTTCAAGCTGCTTGGTTGTTACCTATGGAAAGACACGTCCTTATAGGAATGGCCTTTTGACTAGCTGGTCTTCAATGCTAGGTCAGTTGCTAGTAAAACATCAATTAACTGAGATTTAATACCACATGAAAGCATTGGACTTGGCATTTATCATAGAACTGATAAAAGAAAAGGGAGTTCATTTCCCTCAGTTCAGTTACCGGCTACTCTAAGGGTTCAAGGCTAGGCACAGAAAATAAGGAAATAAGGGGGAATTCCATCTTGCCAACCAAACATTCCATCTGTCACTCTGCCAATTCATGATGTCTCACTTGGGTAACCAGGAGAACATAAAGATGTAGAGATGAAATATTCCTTTTCAAGAGCCAAATCTCAGTTTATCACTGAAATTATAAACTAGATGGGATTTCAGCACAAATGAATTTCTAAGGACAGTTGTGACTGGAATGAGGGTCTTCTGCAACACAATGAAAATAACAACATATATTTATTTCTTTGTCTCCGCTGTGTGTGTGGAGAGTCTGTGCTTACTCCCTCTTAGTCCTATCATCCATGATAAGAGTTGTCCCATTGTTAAGCAAGATAAATAATGCATCCTTATGGAAGAGTGTATACCATGTTCCTAAATGAGGCAATACTAATAATACCTCACTGAAGGAATCTTACTTTGGCCTGGAGAGCTATAACTATAAAATGAAATAATCTGTGAAAAGGAATATTGGCTTCACAGCTTAAAGCACCAGGCTAGAAACCAGGATACTCTGAGTTCTACTCCAGTCTTAGGCATGAAAAACTGTCTGGGTAACTTTTGACAAGTCATTCTCTTCTCTCACCTCACATGATGATTGTGGGGAAAATAGGAGGAGGAAGGCAGGGGTGGGTTCCACTTACCTTCCCCACCGGTTCGCATCGCGATGTTTTGCGCACACATCCCCTTGTGCAATTAAGCTTCTGCGCATGCTCAGGAGCTGGAATCAGCCCGAAACACAGCTGAGGAGCTGATCAGCTGTGCTTCGGGCGGAGAAATAAAGGTCAGTATTAACCCGGGGGCGGGCAGGAGGGCCCTCTTTCGAGCAGCTGAACGAAAAAAAAGATGGCGGCGCGCACAGACCGGCACCGGCGGATCCAGTAACATGATGTCACCAGCAGATCGCTAACGGTTCAGGCGATCCGGTCTGAACCGGGAGGAACCCACCCCTGGAGGAAGGTGTATTAGACATGTTTGTTGCCTTTAGTTATTTATAAAAATAATAAAGGTAATAATAAATAATAAATTAAAAAATCTAAAAAGAAAAAAGAAACAGCTTTGGTCGCATGGGTGAGTGCCCTACATTGGTAATTAAATGTAAGGAGAAAGCACCCTGTATATTATGCTTGTATATATTGGTGGCTTTTGATATCATCACCCATGATAACTTCCTAGGAAACCCAGCAGCACTGAATCTTGGAGACAGTATTTAACAATGTTTTTAGTCTTCCCTGTAAAATGTCTTAGTGCCTTCTGCTTGATGTCTATGATGCCTAAAGGATTCTACAGAGTTCCATCTTTCTGGCCACGTATATAACATCTACATAAAATGACTGGAGAAAAGTTTTACAGTGGGGTGCCATCAGTACACCAATTATTTGTACAGATCAGTACATTAATGCATATTTCCATTTTTACCAACCATCCACATCAAGGAAGCAATCAGTATTCTTAAATTCAACAATGAAGTGGATGAAAAATAACAGTCTGAAATTATATTGACACAAGAGGAAGGTATTGTTAGTAAATAAACCCTGGAATCAGGATCTCAGATACTCCTTGTTTTGGACAGAATTGCACTTCTCCTGAAAGAGCAAGTTCATAGTCTCAATGCACCTTGAACTTCAACTAGCACTATTTTATAGGTTGTGCCTATGGTGATGGGTGTATTTGCACAATTATAGTTAGTTAACCAGCTGTGTCCCTTACTGACATTGTTTTGTCAACACTGTGGACACAGTTCCTTAGCGGTTGTACCTGGCCTCAATCATTCAGCTTTTAGAAAACCTGGAAATAGATACTGCTTTTTGCCAGATTTTTAAATGATTAACATTTTTAGTATTGATATAAATTCTAATCTGTTTTAATTTCTTTTATTTGGTATTTTTATTTTGTTTTAATATTTTGCTAACCTCCTTGAGTATTCCAAAGCTGAGTATAAATCAAATAAAAATGCAAGAAATTGCCATGGGATGGAGTTTGCTGAGAAAGAGCAAAAAGATTTAATTTATTTATTATGCTTCCTATCTTGCATTTGCCCTAGTGGCACATGGGTTTATCTGCTCCCAACAACATTTAGTCCTACTTACAACAAGGTGCTCTGTGATCTGATAGGTTTATCATCTTTTAAACATTATCCCTGATTAATTATGATCATACAGCAAAGGATTGCAAAATCCTGACCAAAAGCATAAAATATTCAGCTTGCCACTTGGCTCACCTAAAGCTACTGAAAATCAGTATGTGCAACAGCTTCAAATAATTATATGGCTACGCCACCTTTCTCCATAACATCAAGTAGCTTTCATTTAGATCCATTCTCCTCTTACTTTTAACTCTACAATATACATTATTTTATATCTCTGAATTTTCATCCCAGAATGCTTCATTGCACACCTATGTTTCAAATTAAAAGAACTGTAAAAAGAACATGAAAGTATATTTAAAAAGACATATGAACGTTTTCTTTCTGTAGTTCTTTAAAAAAAAAAAGAATGCATTGTGACTAGCTTGTATTGAAATCAACAGATAACTTCCTGTGTCTTAATCTTCCAGTGGGAAGAAGGAATGCTAATTTGTTTGCACTGACCCATAACTTTGCTGGCAGAATGTAAAGTTACCGTAATGACCCTCAAGCATAGACAGGTTTTCTTTTGCTACAAATCATTTCAGAGCTTTACTAATCCACATTATTAAAAAGCATATAATCACCCAAACACAACGAGTCTTAAAAGATGTAGTTTCCAGTAGGTTCCATGTTTGTATGGACTCCATCTCCAGATCTCATCATATACTTTTCATCCCCCCAAACATGTTATTTTTGTACATTTTTTCTCCTGTCTCTGCGTGTGCATGCACATGTGCATGCCTGCACACGCGTGCGTGCGCATGTGCACACACCACACACACACACACACACACACACACACCTCCCTTTCCTTCCAAGTCATGATTTAGTGCTTCTTTCAATAGCATGATTTCTTTTCTTTTCAGAAGATGGGCACCATAAATCATGCTGTGATCCAGCAGCAATAAAGCATTAATTTCCTGGTTGCAAGTGAATGCAGTGCATAATATCCTTTTGCCATGCTGACCCAGGGCTATTAGTCCTGCTGCTCTGCCAGCTGGATACTCCTCTGAACAGAAGATAAGATACTGAAAGATTTTGCCTGGTTCATGAAAACATTCTCCACTGTCACTCAGAGGATGCTGTCTACTTCCTATACTAATTCCTTCTCCAGCACTATCAGTTTAGTATCACTGCTAACCTCTCTCTCACGCCAGGTTATTGCCTCTGTGCAATTATAGGAAGGTTAGAGTTAGAAATATGTGCATCATTTCCAATTTACTATTGATAAGAAAATAAGAAAGAATCCTGCAAGACGTATTTATGGCTGCCTGTCAAGCAAATATCGAGAATACTGCAGCCCAGGGACACTAAAGTGATTCATGGACAGCAGCAAGTACTCAAGACAGCAATAAACACATCCTGCACTGCTACTTAAACTAATATAGATCTCCTGAGATCCACTGGCACTGACACTGCTCACAACAGCAATTATCATATTTAGTTTTATCATCTACTAGAAAGGTTGTAACTTAAGTGGTGGACAGCTCAGTTTACTATTTTTATTTTTAAGTTAAAGATAAAAATACGTAATTGTTTTTCCTGAATCATAAATATGCTCTCCCAATTAAACTATCTATTTGACTGGTAAGATAAAGGACATAAGATCCTTAAATAACCCAACTTATCCTTCAGGATAGAGTTAAAATGTGCAATAAATAACAATTAAGTTCATTATCTGGTTTTAATTGTTGTGGCATACTGTTTTGAAGGGATGAGACTCAAAAGAGACATTGGATCAAAACTTCCATCATAATTGCCCATGCTAGGAAGCTATAATTCAATTTCTGGAGGACAACATCTTGCCATTCCTTGGCTATTGAAAAGAATATAACAAAGGGAAAATGATTAACATCTTTCAACAGCTAGAGTTCAGACACACTGCCTCTTACTCAGCATATTTGCTCTGACTTGACTACTCAACATATTTATGTAACACGTAACTTTTAACCCAAGTAACTTTCCAACAATTTGCTTGGTCTCCTTTCAAAATCGGGGACAAACAGCTCATCTTTTGCTGTATTAATTATGTAAGATGAATAATGACATGCTCTATTTTAAGTCTTCAATCAGGTATTTAAATTAGATGACTACATTTGGTCATTTTTAGAATGGGAGATGACTATACTGTATATGTGTCCACATTTTCAATGCTTCACAATTTATCCTATTCTCCTCATTTGGTAGTTGTATACTTGTACAGATTATACAGATCTGCATGATAGTATTTATCTCCATTGGATATCCAACTTGTATTAGTGGTAATTCAAGGTGGTCTGCAAGGTGGATCTACCAACTGAGACAGCAACTGTTTACTAGAGGTGATGCAAAGTGCTTCCATTAAGCATCTTTCCCCATCAATAAATCAGTGCGTGTTTCTGTGAAATGAAACAGCTCATTGAGATGGATCATCTGTAATCCATAGATACCTTCCAAGCAGTTCTATTTCCCCTATTCCATACTATCAGCTAAGAATGTTCGTACAAATAACCAGCATTCCCCAACTACTGCAAAGTTTTGTATACCTGGATATTATTAACTTCATTAACATTATTGCAGGCTATCTTACAGGTCAGTGGCACAGCTGCACTGACCAAGTAAACGGCTCCTGCCGTGCATTCTTGCCAGCTTGTCTTTAAGCCATCTTGAGAAAATATTTTCTTGATTGAGAAACTTTGGCAACTTTCAAGCTATTCATTCTGGACTGCAGGTTACCATGTGTTCTCATATCCACACAGAAGACATATAGTGACCTTAAATGTATGTGCATTTGTATGTGTTTATCTGCATATAGGTGAGCACAGTGGCTCAGCGGTTAAAGACTGGAAAGTGACAGCCTGGCTTCAAGAACTGAGCGCTATGCAATGGGGTGAGCTCCCTTTACTTGCCCCGGCTCCTGCCCATCTAACAATTTGAAAGCATGAAAATGAGAGTAGATAAATAGGTACCACTTCGGTGGGAGGGTAACAGCATTCCTTGCACCTCAGCCTATAGTCATGTTGGCCACATGACCATGGAAACTGAGATGAGAGTCAGACATGACTTGAGAGCCGAGGTGGCGCAGCGGTTAGAGGCAGGTACTGCAGGCCACTTTAGCTGACACTGATCCGCAGGTCAGCGGTTCAAATCTCACCGGCTCATGGTTGACTCAGCCTTCCATCCTTCCGAGGTAGGTAAAATGAGGAACCAGATTGTTGGGGGCAATGTAAATATACATTGCTTACTGGTGTAAACCACTTAGAGAGTGCTTGCACTGTGAGGCGGTATATAAATCTCACAAAATAATTAAATAAATAAATGACTGGAGAGAGGAAACTTTTACTTTTACCTTTATGTACATATAACACAGATATAGATTAAAGCATCAAATGCATACATGTGCAATCACAGCAAGCACTGCTGGCTTGTTTACAAAGGTTGTTTAAAATAGGCCGAGGGCTGAATATGTCTTCAATGCTACACGTTACCGTCCCATGACTTCACATACCTGATGTCATCTTGCTATGTTTAGGACTGTAACTTTTCCCCAGCTAGTAAGGCCACACTGCATGTTGAAATAGTACTTCAGCAATCTGAAAGGCATTGGGTTATGGAAGGCCATTTTAATACATTTGTCAGCTCAGCATGAGACAATAACAGCATAAATCCCTACTGCAAACCTGTCCTTACATGGTGATGGAAAAGTGCCAAAATCTTCTAAAATCCAAGGCCCATGAATATGGGTTATCCATTTCTGTCTCAACAGATCATTTACTTGCATACAAGTCTGTAAATGTTTCTGTATCTGAAGCGATGAGTGGAGATGCCCCATTCTTATTTACCTCACTGAATTATTGCCAACATGTGACTCACATTCAGACCAGATTTTTTTTCATTAGTCGACATGCAATCTACACTGACTGGAAACACCTTTCTATCACTTTTGGCTCCGATAAGTTTGCAAGGGAGGCAAAGCCAACATTGTTTATACATTTTTTATTCTCTATTCTATTTCTATTCTGTTCCACATCAGCAATATTCACACTTTCCGCAAATAGCATGAAAAAGGCTCTGAGGTGCACAATTCTCACTTGTGAAAATCTTCTAGCTTTGAACTAATGAAAAGAATCTTCTATAGCCACTGTGAACTTATTCAATAAAAGCAAGGAAGCAATTAACAAGATGGACTGGGTTTTTTTTACCTCAAATGTAAATGCAATTTTAAAAAAAACCTCCCATATTTGACTTTCAGGTTAATAGGCCATGACCTGAAGTTTGGATGGCATGAATACTTATGGTATGATGTTAAAATTGATGTAGATTTTAAAAATCACTTTATATGATATGCCATATTGAGAATACGGACTAGATATAAAACCAGATTGTGCCTGAAAACACCTACTTTTTCATAAAAAAACAGTGTGCAAAGACAAATGGTTAACATACCAGAAATCATTGGAAAATCATCAAGGAGAATATAAAATTAAATCAAGAGAGCAATTAATGACAGAAGAATCTAATTGTCAGTGGTTTTGCCACTTACCAAAAAAATTCAGAATGGATAAAAAGACTTACAGTATGAAGCAAAGTAGGTCAGAATTTGAAGTACAATTGTGTACTGATCATGAGTAATTGCTAAAATGTATAAATAATAATAAATAATAAACAAAATGTATAAATAAAATTTTTGAAATTTGAAACAGAAAGAACAGGTTAAAAGGTACAATAAAGTGTACCTTTTGTGAATTGTGGCTACAATATACAAATGGATCAGTAGGAAAATATGAGGTAAAAAGACTGAAATCTACCTCACGTTATGAACTTAAAAAGAATGTTTATCATATGCATGTTGATATGTGACACCAATGAAATTGTCCAGTGTGTATCATGGCAGTTCAAATGTATTTTGGAAATATGAATAACATGAAGGGACATCTTATCATGCTTGGTGGACATGTAAACCTCCCCTCAAATGGATTCAAATACATACATTGATATTAAAGATTAACATTCAATTGAAGCCAGAACTTTTCCTCTTAGTATTGATGGATAAACAGTTAGAAAGTAGCATTGGAAGATTAATTTTGTATAAATTTACTGCAGTGAAATTATTATATGCATAGAAATGGAAAGACTCAGCATTTAGCCACCATGGAAGAAGGGGGTTAAAATATAATTATACTTAAAACTGATATGAAGATTATTGGAATCCACTTTTTTATACTTTTCTTTATATTTTTCTCTTTCTACTTTCTTCTACTTTTTTCTTATTGCATTTTTTATTTTTCCTGTTATTTCTCTCTCTTTTGTTTTCTGTTCTGTTAATTCTGACTGTTGCTGTTATAACTTTCAATAAAAATGTATATGGATACAGATATACTATACAGATATGCTGTAGATATAAATATATACATTTTTTCTATATTTTAGTACTTTTTCCTTCCTCCATACATTGCAGTTTCAAATGATTGTACAAAAATTAACTGGATAATTAGGCCATTGATGAGCTTCCTTTTTAAATGTATTCTATGTTTTCTTTAAATATATTAGAATAGAATAGAATAACAGAGTTGGAAGGGACCTTGGAGGTCTTCTAGTCCAACCCCCTGCTTAGGCAGGAAACCCTACACCACTTCAGACAAATGGTTATCCAACATCTTCTTAAAAACTTCCAGTGTTGGAGCATTCACAACTTCTGGAGGCAAGCTGTTCCACAGATTAATTGTTCTGTCAGGAAATTTCTCCTTAGTTCTAAGTTGCTTCTCTCCTTGTTTAGCTTCCACCCATTGCTTCTTGTTCTACCCTCAGGTGCTTTGGAGAATAGTTTGACTCCCTCTTCTTTGTGGCAACCCCTGAGATATTGGAACACTGCTATCATGTCTCCCCTAGTCCTTCTTTTCATTAAACTAGACATACCTAGTTCCCCAACCGTTCTCCATATGTTTTAGCCTCCAGTCCCCTAATCATTTTTGTTGCTCTTTTCTGCACTCTTTCTAGAGTCTCAACATCCTTTTTGCATTGTGGCAACCAAAACTGAATGCAGTATTCTAAATGTGGCCTTACCAAGGCATTATAAAGTGATATTAACACTTCACATGATCTTGATTCTATCCCTCTGTTAATGCAGCCTAGAACTGTGTTGACTTTTTTGGCAGCTGCTGCACACTTCTGGCTCATATTTAAACGATTGTCCACTAGGACTCCAAAGTCCCTCTCACAGTTACTACTGTTGAGCAAGGTACATATATACTATACCTGTGCATTTTGTTTTTCTTGCCTAAATGTAGAACCTTACTTTTTTCACCATTGAATTTCATTTTGTTAGATAGCGTCCAATGTTCAAGTCTGTCAAGATCCTTCTGAATCTTGAGCCTATCTTCTGGAGTGTTGGCTATTCCTGCAGGTTTGGTGTCATCTGCAAATTTGATGAGTTCCCCATCTATCACCTCGTCCAAGTCATTGATGAAGATGTTGAAGAGTACTGGGCCTAAAACAGAGCCTTGGGGTACTCCACTGCATACTTCCCTCCATGTAGATGCAGTTCCATTAAGCACTACACGTTGAGTGCAGTTGGTCAGCCAGTTTCAAATCCATCTGGTGGTGTTGCTGTCTAACCCACATTTTTCTACTTTATCTAGTAGTAGATTATGGTCTACTTTATCAAATGCCTTACTGAGGTCCAAGTAAATTATTAATGTGCCGTTCGTTGTCACTGCTCTTTGTTCTAAAATATTACACACTGGAAAGGGCAAATCTGAAATGAGTTTGCCTTCAACATTTTGTTTGCATTTTTGAGGAATGGCAGGGGAATTCTTATCTAAAGGGGGAAATGATTAATCATACTTTGTCCATATATTGAGGTGGCTAATAGAAATTTATTAGAAATGCCAACAATGTCACACTAACTGACATTAGATTGATCTGAAGCCCAAAATATCTGGAGGGGACAAGATTATTGAAGATCAATCTCATTGTCTCTTGCCTTGCATGATTTCACCTTTACAAGAAACATTGGGGTAATCTCAAAATTCATTATGCATTATCTATTAGGAATAATATAATTAAGAAACGCTAGAACAAGTACTAATTGTTAGCAACAGGCACCATAATATCCTTTAATAATATGGGTTTCACAAGGAATTGGGAGATATTCAGTCTTTGATAGACGATCGTAAAAGTAAAAAGTAAAGGAGTCTCTGTGGGTTTTATTCCACTAGTCATTGCTGACTATGGGGGGCAGTGCTCATCTTCGTTTCAAGGCCATTGAGCCAGTGCTGTCCCAAGACATTTCCGCGATCATGTGGCCAGCATGATGTCATGTAACGCTGTTACCTTTCCACCGAAGTGGTACCTATTTATCTACTCGCATTTGCATGCTTTTGAACTGCTAGGTTGGCAGGAGCTGGGATGTGGATGGGAACTCACCCTGTTGCATGGTATTCGGGTCTCGAACCTGGGCTTCCGGCATTCCAGCCAGCAAGCCCAGCATCTCAACGGCTGAGCCACCGCACCATCCCCGATAGATGATGGTACTTGTCATCAAAAGATTAACTACTTAAGGGAAGAAGCAAAAATGCACCAAAGCAGGATACATTTTTTCTGGAGAAGAATAGATAGTTGTCAACCTCATTCAAGAGTGAAAAAATGCAATCCGCTACATATATTTTAATTCCATGCTTAAATAGATTAGAACACTCCTTGAGGTTCTGATGTAGATCATTCTGACTAGAAACTGGCCGTAATGCAACCGTCTTTTCCCACTCCCCCTTTGAACCCGCCCTGTGCAGCGGCGGGTTGCTCTCTTATTGGTGCCGGTGCGCTGTGCATGCAGCTCCACGCTTTGGGCATGGGCGCGCTCGCTTCGGGCACGGGCGCGCTCGCTATGCGCGTGCACCCCCTTGCGCAATTTTGCTTCTGTGCATGCGCGGAAGCAAAATCACGCTGAAATCTTGCAAGGGGATATGCGTGTGTGCAAGATTTCAGCGCAATTTTGCTTCTGCGCATGCGCAGAAGCAAAATCTCACCGAAATCTCTCTCACATGCCCCTTGTGAGATTTCAGCGCAATTCAGCGCAATTTTTCCCATTGACCCAAAATCAATGGGAAAAAATGGCGACCCACGCAGTGGACCGGCAGAGAGGGCTCCAGAACGGTTGCGCGCAAATTGCGCAATCGGCCGCTCCCTACCGGAGCTGTGCACCGGGCAGCTCCAGCAGGAACCCACCTCTGGCCCTGTGCCACATACATCTTTTGGGCATTGAACTTGGCACATTGTGTAGTAATGAACATGTTCCTTGTGCCTCTATCACAGTTTTCTGCTCATGGATTACATGCTAATCATGTAAACTACTCAAACGTTTGGAAGGACATTTTATAAATTTAAGGAAAAGAAAAAAGAAATGTGAAATTTAATCCACGCCTTTTGTCTTCCCAGAAAATAGCTAGAAAACCCCGTTTTCATCTTTTATACCAATATTCTTTCATATTAATAGTTAAGCTTTAGAAGTATTCATAAAAAATCATTCAAAGTAAAAAAAAATGCTACTATGTCAGGATCTGTCTAAAAAAACAATTACTTTCCAAAGTAGCCCAAAATTAGGACAGGCCTAATATCTTGAATGACCTCCTCCACTCTTGGGGCAGATGGAATTAGGATGGTTTTGTGTGAATATTCCTATATCATGGTTCCTTTTATTAATGAACTGCAGAGATAAAAACTTAAATGTGAGTGAATAAAACTAAGGTCATTATAGCAAATCATCAGAAAGTTTTACTTGAAAAGGAAAAGAAATAAAATCTCTCCATTCTTCTGAAATACTGAATGGTGTTTCAAGGAGAAATATTAATTGTGTTTGTAGAATAGCCTCTGGGCATCCAAATCACTTGAGTATGCCTTCAGGGAAAGGCGGAGTTAATTAAATTATCTTATATTTAGCATTAATTTTCTTCCATGCTTGTCAGGTAGCTGACAACAAGCCTAGGCTTGAGTGACTCTGAACACTGGCTCTGTGCAAAGATCTGAGCCTCTTCCTACCAGGAGAAGAGTCAAACGAGGCTGCATTATTGCCCTTTATTATTCATTTGTATACCAATTCCACCACCAATTTTCTGACAAAACCCATCACCCGTCAAACCTTGCTGTCAGGGAAATAACAGTGCTATTCCATATAGAGGCTGCCTTTATTTGACAACAAACCTCAATAGGGCTAAAGAGGGCCTTTCATTCTTTATTCCTCTTCTCCTTGCATCACACAAAATGGTTATGATGTTCTTAAAAAGGCCCTCAAATCTGAACTGGCTTGTCAGTTGGCACAAACTGGACCAGGCACCTTATCTGTGGAGATTGACAGTCATCCAGATCATAGTTATCTCAAAGGTGCTTTTTCAAAAGGCAACTGGACTGTGTTTTCCCTGAGGAAGAAGATGTTTTGCTTCTCATTCAAGAAGCTTCATCGGTTCAGAACCAAATCAAATGTGAAATATTTAGTTAGATAAATATGTTAGGATTTTTTATATTTTTGGATTACTGAACTCTCAGAAGTCATTCAGTTACTTTGACAGGCAATTTTAATAAAGAATTTGATGAAGTGTTTTATCAAGAGTCTGTGGTTTTCATTTTAACTATTTTAGTGGTTTCATTTTTAAAATTTTAGTATATTAAAATAATGATATATTAAAATAATATTTTGGTGCATTAAATCATTTTTGTACAGTATGCATTAAGTCATTCTATGATCATAGTATTTTACCATATTGAATGATCAGCTTTGGGGATATTAACACTACAAAAATATTTCAGTTCCCATTTTCCTTTAGGTGTCTTCTTCTTACTGGATCTTAGTGTATTTCATAATGAAACCTCTAAAAAGGAGTATCATTCTCTTCATAAATATAGGAAACCAATAATAGTTTCTCTCAGAATGTACATATTGGATTTCTTCAAAGAATATGACCTCCAAATAGCTTGGTGCCAAGACATAAAGGTCTTTATAGACAAAAATTAATATATTTCAATTTCACTTGAAAGTTCATAGCAGCTAATGGGAAACCCAATAACTTTTGCATCAGTCATATACAGTATGGTCTGTTGCATTCTGAACAAATTGTAGCTTCTGACTCTGCATGTAGAGCATATTGCAGTTGTCCAAGCAAATTGTGATAATGACATGTAAATTTATCCCTTTCAAAGCAGGGCCACAACTAGTACAGCACCTAGAGATGGGCAAAGGTTGTCCTATATACAAGTTGTTTTGGTGTGGGAAGAGATGCTGTAGAAATTATAATCTTTTGCTCTGGAAAGTCAATCTGAAAAAATGTGTTTTGGTAGTTTATGAATCATATAAAATCAGTATTCAGCAGAGAACTTTGTCTCGGAAGCTTTCTTGTGACAAATATATACCATAAGTAGCAGGCAACTTAATTTTTTCTCCACTTTTTCAATTATGAAAGAACATTTTTATTTTTAAACTGATCTTCTGCCTATGAAAATAGAGAAGGGTTTACCTTTAACTAGCTTATGTGCTTAGCTTTGATTACCCATCAATATCCATAGTTTTTACAATATATGACACTAGCTATTTTCATTCTATTATTAAGGCTATAGTCAGTGGTGGGATTCAAATTTTTTTACTACCGGTTCTGTGGGCATGGCTTGGTGGGCGTGGTGTGGCTTGGTGGGTGTGGCTTGGTGGGCATGGCAGGGGAAGGATACTGTAAAATCCCCATTTCCAGCTGGGACTCAGGAGGCAGAAAATAGAAGGGGGCGGGGCCAGTCAGAGGTGGTATTTACCGGTTCTCCGAACTACTCAAAATTTCAGCTACCGGTTCTCCGAACTACTCATGATTTCTGCTACCGGTTCTCCAGAACTGGTCAGAACCTGCTGAAACCCACCTCTGGCTATAGTATGGTTAAGTGGCAAGAAAAGGAGTTAACATTAAATGTTAATGTTGGTGTATGGTGTAATAGACAAACATATGTAGAGACTGGCCAAGATTTTTAAAAAAGGAAATGGAAATTTGTTATGATTATATTATATAACTAATCATAAATAATATTTTTAAAAAATGCTCCGGGAACATGTCCAATTTTTCAAAAGAAAACCAAGCTTTTTTAAAAAAAACCTATTTGAGGAAAAGTGAGCATGCTTGATGGGAAAATAAAAAATGGGGATGGGAAATAAGTGAAATCCTAGACACCAAGTTTGTTTATGAGTTCACTTATAAAATAAATAATTTAAATCATTTGTTAAACACTTATAATTGCCAGTCATGCTGGACTTCTTCAGTGCCTGGAACTTTTTGCAACATAAATTCTATCTCACTAATCTCTAACCATCTCTCTCTCACACACAAACACATACACGCAAACAGACAAACATGGCAACCAGTATACAGACTGCAAGAAAGATGTTTTTGTGACCCTCTGTCCTTTAGAAAATCTTTATCATTTCTCAGGAGCAAGGGACGCTTTACATTTTAGATTTCCTTTTAAATGTTTTTGTAAAATAAGCCTCTTAGAAAAGATAAGTTTCAGATGATTATTAAGATTAAGAATATCAAATAAGCATATCTGAATTTTTTTTAAAAAAGAGTTCTTTGCAGAAGTAATCAAAATCTCTCAAATATCCTTCCTTCCTTCCTTTCTTCCTCCCTCCCTCTCTCCCTCGTCATTCTGTCATTTCTATTAAATTATAGTTTCATGTTGTTAATTATGATACCCACGTTTTATACAACTTGGTGTCCTCTAGATTTCAACTCCATCACCCGTCACAAATCTCATCATTGGACAATATCTGAATAGCTCCTGGTTGGGGTGAGCTACAGGGAATATAGAGGACCCTGCACACTTTTTGGCACATCCTATTATTAATTCCACTGTAAGTAACACACCGTGTATGGATACATCTATGGAGAGCATTGCATTGCAGTTCATATGACCCTGTGGATGGGAAATCAAGAATGATTTCCTACTTTACATCTTGCCTTATCCTGACTATAGCTGGTGAAGAGAAAGGAAGGATTTCCATTTAGTTGCCATACAACCAGGGAACTATTTCTTTTATCTCCTTGCTCAGGAATCCCTACTGGAGGTCAAAAGAATGAAAATGATAGCTACAACCATGCAATCAAAGCACCATCCTTTTTTGGCTGGCATCAACACACGTGAAACAAGGCAAGGTTTCAATCACATGGATGTGGCTACAATTATTATCACTGTTTACGAATAACCAATAATAATAATAATAATAATAATAATAATAATAATAATAATAATAATAATAATAATAATAATAATAATAATAATAATAATAATAATAATAATAATAATAATAATAATAATAATAATAATAATAAGATTTTGCTCTTTCCATATCTTCATCTTGTGATCTAGAAAGTGTGTTATTCCAGCTGAGTAAATTATATCTATGATTCTATTTTGAATGACTTGCATAATTAGATGGGGAGGATGCCCAGTTAATCCATTTAAAAGTATAAAGAAATTCATTTAATGAATATTATGGTCCTATTAGACTTAGAAACAGCCAACCCTTTTGTTGAATGAAAGTTCAATGAGATTAACTTCTTTTAGTTGGTTTTAAAGAATAATCAAACATGTCCTACTCTGATAGCATACTACTATTTCTTAGTGCATGAATTCTGCATACCAATATCTTCAGTGTAGGAGTATAAGAATGAAACTGGATGACATTAGATTTCAGTTAAATAATTACAAATTAAAGAGGATCACTTCTACTTTCCTTGCTTACTATAGTACGATAAGACTGCTGAACTACTTGAACTTGTAATTATATAACTGAAATGTTAATCTTCTGGTTTGCTATTCCATTTGACTCCATTAACTATTTTCTTAGAATTGTCAAGTTTACCCCTTGACACAGAGACACTTCCATTGGAAGACCTATTATTTTATCACATCAGGTTTGACCATAAACACAGTAATGAAATTTTGTTGTCTAGTCTTTTATTACAAAAACAGTTAATAGCATCGGTCTAATATTTAAATAAAGAATCTGGGGCGGAAAGTGCAAATGACTGATATTTCAATTTGCAATGCTAAATAAATCTGTAATTATTTTTACAGTTTTGCCACGTTTTTACAAATAAAATAGCAACTATAAATGTCCATATTTAAATGCAGCATTGTCTAAATTGCATTAAATGTTCATAAATGTATGGTAGAAAGTATTTATCCTCCACTAAAAAAGACAGTAGTTCTGGCCACAATCTTTCAAGCCTAACTTTTTTTTGACCAGAATACTATAATACATGCTTTAGCTTCAGATAATGAGATATTTAATATACATATTTATCCTCTTTTTTGTTTGTTTATAATGCTATCTATGAATACAAGTCATAAGACCAAATGAATCTACTTAGACTTCATTTGGTCCAAGTAGAAACTCTCTTGAATGAGGGTCCCTAAATGTTAGCTTCCACCTAATGTCCAAATCTAAAATCTGTTCAAGGTATCTATCAAAAGCACTTATTTTAATGAGAACACAGAACTATGGCATCACCCTGAGTGCAAAACTAATTCCTTAAGGAGGAATTTCATCATCCTCCAAGAATGGTTCTGGCTTGTATCTTCAACAGGAAGATGCATCCACCTGGCCATTATAAAACTCTTCCTTTGTTGATGTAGTATCCTCTGTAATTCAAAGTCATGGATATGCTAATTGGTTCAGTAATTATTATGTACTGAACCATGCATTATGTATTATGCTACAGAATATTTACCGTATTTTTCGGAGTATAAGACGCACCTTTTTACCCCCCAAAAGAGGGTGAAAACTTGGGTACATCTTATACACCGAATGTAGCCCCACCCACCCACCCACCCACCCCCACCCTTTGGCCTCTGTCTTCCAGCAATTTACCTGTTTGCAGCAAACAGGGAAGAGCCTGTTAAGACAAGCAAGTCCTTAGGAGCTTCCCGATCCCCAGCTGATTTGCCACATGCTAAAATGAAACTGAAACTGAAACTGCAAAGAGGCAAATGGCTGGGAGAGACACACAGATTTTTATTTTCTGCTGAACTGGATGGAAGGGGGTAAGTGAATAACTATAAATGTCTGTAGAATGTTCAAATTATTAGACTTATTTTTTAAAGACTGCTTTATTATTGTTCTAGAGCCAGGGGTCTCCAACCTTGGCAATTTTAAGACTTGAGGACTTCAACTCCCAGAATTCAACAGCCAGCTTTGTTAGCTTTGCTGGCTGTGGAATTCTGGGAGTTGAAGTCCACAAGTCTTAAAGTTGCCAAGAGTGGAGATCCCTGTAAATCTAGACAACTTAACAAAATAAAGAAGCTTTTTAAAATAAATGCTTGCTCTGAAGAGGCCCAGTGCTATTGTATCTTCTTTTAAATAATAGAGAATAATGTATACTTCCAGAAATTTTAATTAATTTTAACAGCTCTGTACAAGTATAGTCTGAAATGTAACAGTGTCCTGTTTAGTATTAGAGTTAAATCCTGACTTACCTTGGAGTAGATCTATTTAAATAATTGGGAGGAGTTAGTGTGACTACATTTAAGAAAACTGCCTGGCATAATGTACATTTCTCCAATTCTTTGCTATTTCTATGGGTCAGGCACACATGCACAGAAATACACAGCAAACAGTGTATATCATCTGTGCTGTTTGCTGTTTGCTGTTTGGCAAATTGCTTGGAGGCGGAGGCCTTTTTTACTTGTTTTCCTCCCCCAAAACTAAGGTGCGTCTTATACTCCGAAAAATACGGTATATTTCAGCCAACTTCAGTGATAATGTGTAATGGCAAATCTCTTTTGCCCACAGAGGAACCATCCAGAATTGAAAAATGGATAAAATTATGTGCAGTTACAACAACCAAGAAGCAGATAGATATAAAATCTTTTAGCTCCAGGTATCGTGTATTATCAGTTCAATCAATTCAGTGTGAAAATGTTCAACCAATGTATTATATCTATGTAGTGAAAACTTGTTTTCATTATTTTTTCCCCACCATTTTTTGAGTTTGGGAGTGGAGTGGTTTTGTTATTGTTGTTTGAGAAAAATACTCAAATTAAAATTTAAAAATACAAATTCTTTAAGGTGGGGATCAGCTTCTTCCACTTATGTCCGCAATGAGGCATCTGAGGAATGTGTGTGTGGCTACCAACATGTTCATTGCATAATCATCTTTCTGGACATTGACAACCATATTTTGATTACATTCTATGGGAGGTCTTCATGTAGGAGGGAGAAAATCATTTTGTTTTTTCAGAACTAAGACCAACAAAGAGGACTGTGGAGTAGGAATGCCTAAGAGGAAGAACAACAGTATGCTCACACAGTTTGCAACAATAACGAAAAAATTGATTTATTGTTATTAGAATGTCAAAATAATTTCTAAACCATGCTAAAAATAAGGTTGAAAAAGCAGAGTTCACAGGGGGAAATAATTCTGTAGGACTACTAATCCTACAGAAATGTAAAATCCATGAATAAATGATACCTCTGGAAAATTTGGCGGACAGAGAAGATCGTAAGAAATAATCCTAATAAATTCACGTAATCCTCATACAAATATAGCCTAAAGATTCTGAAAATATAAATGAACCCCCCCCCCCAGATATTCCTAAATCAACTGTTTCAATATGGGGATATGTTTCACTTGATCATTCCAAAGACCCATAAATAAAGGCATCCAGTGAATCTATTTTAAATCCACATTTCTCTCTCAACTGTCCTGAGAAACACACACACACACACAGAGGCATAACCTGCAAAGCTTCTTAAATTTGTAGTAGCACTTGCAGATCAATATATCTTGATGTGGTTTATAGAGACCGCTTAGATACAGTATCATAAGAGAACAGCTTGGGAAAGGCTCTTCGTAACCATTAAAGATAAAGCTATGGGAACAGGCTAAAACTCTGCCAGGAGAATATAAAGCTGTAAGATTAGTAGAAGATAAATTCTTATTGCTTAGGAGCATGCCCTGCTCTAGCGCTTCTGGAGGAGGACAGAAAAGTTATTAAATATGAAATTAATTCCATAGTACCTGGAATTTCACTGTTATAGGCTGGATAACCTAATCACTTCATCCTTACTCCCTAACACATTAATCCACCTCCTAATTCTTTACCTAATTAGAGAGAAATTTGGAGCAATGCTGGTCAGGAAGGTAAGGATTAGGGTTAAGCAAACACTTGTATTTGAAACCCACTGCCTCCCTTAGTCAGTGTGAAAGATCCTTTAAGAAACTCCCACCCTAGCTAATCCATGACCCACAGCAGGGAGGAGTGTTAACAATTTAGTTTAAAACTCACACTCTCCGACAAATGCATTTTAAAAAAAAACAGATTTGCTTCTTTGATTTATAGGTATTAGTTGTTTTTCCAAGGCCCATTAATGACTCTTCATCATGTACTTGCAAGGAGCATTAAGCAAGAAAAGTTGTTCCCAGCTCTCTATTATTCAAAGGCAATTTACACTAATTATTGGAGTCCATGGTGTTGCCCATATTAGCAGAATGATCAATCCCAGCAGGCTAAAAATACTTTTAAAACGCTGGGGTTTTGTCAAGGTACAAAAGAAGGGCTTTCACTGAAGTGTGATTTTTTTTTCCACACTTTAAATCTCAAATGTTTGCAATGTTCAAAGATGAGCTTGTTTGAAGACAGAGATTTATTTACTGATGCTATAATGTATCACATGAAAAAGGGACTAAATAAAATATAAAACATATAACCTGTATATTTTAAATAGTGTTTTTAAAATGTGTGTCCCATTCAAGATTTGTTCTAAAAGATTATTTCATCGTTTCAAAAGTCAGAAATATTGGTGAACCTTTTTATTTATTTATTTATTTATTTATTTATTTATTTATTTATTTATTTATTTATTTATTTATTTATTTATTTGTCAAACATGTATAGTAGTAATTTGTATAAACATAAGTAAAAAGTAACCATAAAAGAGGACAATAGGACAGTAGGACAGGGACGGTAGGCACGCTGGTGCGCTTATGCACGCCCCTTACAGACCTCTTAGAAACGAGGAGAGGTCGACTGTAGACAGTCTAAGGTTAAAGTTTTTGGGGTTTAACTTTTTGTTTAAAAGTTTTTCAAAGATCTATTTAACTGGTCAAATATATTTCAAAATAACTGACATATAACTCAAAACAGAAGAGGCTCTTTATGTTAAATCTTATCCTTGTTTTACCAGGCTCCAAACATAAAATAGGAGGAAGAAGGAATATTAGATATGTTCACAACCTTGAGTTGTTTATAATAATAATATAGGTGGAATATAAAATAAATAAATAAATAAATAAAAACCTTTCTATTTAAATGTATACACTACTATATTATGGTCTAAATCTAATGAGATTTGTTAAATTATTCAAAGGTAAAATCTTTGAAGCCAGAACATGTTTGTGCAAATAAACTAGGATTTGTACCTTGTAGGTTATATTGCAACTGATTGCACATCAGCAGGGAGAGGGGAAAAAACTGTTGTGAAAGATACAACACAAAAATATTCAAGTATATTATTTTCAGGATCAGCGGGAACTAGTGTGCTGGTAGAATTTATAGATATTTTTAAAATATTTATTGCATTTATTTATATTGTAGCTGCACCCATTTCTAAATAGGTGTCTATTTATTCATCTAGCTAGAGCATGGGTGTCAAACTTGTGGCGTCACGTTGCCGTCACATGACATTTCATGATGTTTTTCCCTTCATGGAGCTAGGGTGGGCGTGACATGCATGTGATGCATCCAGCCCATGGGCCACCACTTTGACACCCCTGGCCTAGACTATAAATTAGAGAAGTTCAAGATTCATCATCAGTTTTTACAGGGAGAAGAGCAGGGAATGTAAATATGAGTCACTTTTCAAAATGAGATGGACAGCATATAAAATGAATGAATGAATGAATAAATGAATGAATGAATGAACGAACAAACAAACAAACAAACAAACAAACAAAATTACAATTAATTTTTATACTGTTCAGGGGGTTGTGTCAACAAAGGATAGTAAAATGTTGTTTTTAGAAAGTTATACACAGACTCAGGGTCCAGAGGGATTTGAAATAAGATTTTAAATTAATTATAAGAATCTTTCCCATGGAAAACAACTTAAAAATGATGGGATTGGAGTTTAAAGATTGGACACTAGAAGGAACCAGAAGAAACTGAAGCTTACAATTCAAGAATTACATTTAAACTCATCTTTCTAACTCTTATTAATTAAAATAGTTCAATATTAGATGTGTGTAAGGATATTTGTGAAAAAATGGACACAGAAGTTAATTTTAAGAATGTCTGCTATTATAGATAGATTGTATGCAAATGATGTTATTGAAGAGGAACAAGTTCTACCAGGCAAGACTAAAATTGATTTGAAGATGTATTTAAAATGACAGGCTACAATAATGATATGGAAAAAGATGGTATATGGATATATAAATGAAATCAGCTGCTGTCTTATGACCATATAAATAATAAACCAGAAGAGTGACTTGGATAACATTCCCAGATTGGGTTTACAAAAGAGACCTATTAAAGTTTAAGGATTTTATGAGCAGAGACAAAGAAAAAAGAAAAAGATTTCACGTTGTAGGACATTTTTTGAAGGAATTAAAGACCAAGATTGTTAAAAGTAATGGGGAGGAATATAAAATTGGTTCATATGATCAACGTTAAAATAAATATGTTGCTATTCATGTTAACTCTTAATGGACTTTTACTGACTAGGACTGAGTGACACGATATTAAAGGGTTGTTTTTTTTTACAGATAAGACATGGGATATGGGAACAAGAGGTCATCTGTTATATTTTAGGAGGGGCTGATAATTTACTAAAATATTTATACTTGTTCTGACAAAAGGAGAAGTTACAACTTTATATATTTCTTTTCTTTTTCTTTACTATATTTTTTTCTTTTCTATTTTTCTTTCTATTTTTTCTTTTCTGCACTTTCTAATTTTTCTTTTTACTCTTTCATTGTTTAGCTCATATTAGCTTTTAACTTTAAAATTATTGCAAAACATCTGCAGTATGAGTATTTTACTGTGAGACTATGATGGTTAAACTACCTTGTTAATTTACATAAGAAATGTGGAACTGCAAGAGAAATTAACATTAGAAAAAGAATGACTTTGCAGTGAAAATAGTCAGAAAAAAATAAGCTTTAAAGATAATTGACCTATTTATAAAATGTTTGCAACGCTTTGATCCGTTAGTAAAATGATCGAAATATTGGCAGAACTATGCATTTATTATCACCAGATTTTTCTTCTCTGGATTGTATAGAAAAAAAGAAGAAAAAGAAAGAAAGAAAGAAAGAAAGAAAGAAAGAAAGAAAGAAAGAAAGAAAGAAAGAAAGAAAGAAAGAAAGGAAAGGAAAGGAAAGGAAAGGAAAGGAAAGGAAAGGAAAGGAAAAGAAAGAAAGAAAGAAAGAAAGAAAGAAAGAAAGAAAGAAAGAAAGAAAGAAAGAAAGAAAGAAAGAAAGAAAGAAAGAAAGAAAGGGGGGAGGGAGGGAGGAAGGAAGGGAAGGGAAGGAAGGAAGGAAGGAAGGAAGGAAGGAAGGAAGGAAGGAAGGAAGGAAGGAAAACATTTGAGGCATGATAGAAAAATCTTTGTGTATGCTACATTTCAATTTCCTAAAGGTAAAACAAGTTATGTCAAAATTAAAATAGATTTTAATTTTCCTTGGTAGCCACTTGCATAGCTTATGGTATGCATAAAGCAAGGGATCGTGTTACAATTCTCCATTGGATCCAAAATTACTGTATGGTTGAGCTATTCTGTATTCTCATTCCACTAATAATTCTTCATCAGAGACATCCACGTCTTTCCATATGGCAATATACTTAAATGTAATTTCACAAGAAGAGTATTACATTCCTCTGTTCACAACAGAATACCTTATGAAACCAGACTTGGAATTTTGGGACTTGAAAATTTAGAACTATGCCGCCTTCATTCTGACCTAAGTGTAGCTCACAAAATTATCTGCCACAATGTCCTACCTGTTAACGACTACTTCAGCTTTAACCGCAATAATACTCGAGCTCACAATAGTAAACCGCTCCAAACTTGATTGCAAAAAATTCGACTTCAACAACAGAGTGGTCAATGCCTGGAACACTTTACCTGACTCAGTAGTTTCTTCCCCAAACCCCAAAAACTTCATCCTCAGATTATCTACCATCGACCTCACCCCATTCCTAAGAAGTCGGTAAGGGGCGTGCATAAGCGCACAATCTTGCCTACTGTTCCTGTCCTAATGTACCCATATATTCATAACTCTTTTACTCTTATTCATGCTTGTAATATTACATATACCGGTATATTCAATCATGTTTTACTGTTTAAACTTTGCTTATAATCATATATGCTTGACAAATAAAACAAATACAAAATACAAAAAATACAAATTTGGAATGTTCAAAATGAAGTAAAGGATTTTGAAGTGTACCCAGCTTCAAATTGTGTTATCAAAAATCAAGGTACAGAAATGGTATGATGTAAAAGTACCCCTAATTAAGTCCCACTGATTTTAATAAGACTGTTCTACGTATGACTACATCTAGCAATGCATTGGATCAAGATGTTGCCCTAAATAGAAAAGCCTCATTAAAATCAATAGGACTTAATTAGGGATACTTTTACACCGTACCATTTCTGCATCTCAGTTTTTGATAAAAACAATTTGAACACTTCAAAATCCTTTGAACATATGTATAGGGAACTTCATTGGTGTTCATGTCCTCGTCTCCAGTTGGCCAATAGGAGTGTGAAAAATTGTTATTCAATCTGTATCCTATCCCCTGACATACTATAACAAAATCTCCCCGTCCACATACTTAATCCACATTGAATATATTTGATCATTTTGGGAGGGGGGGACTCGAAATGCTGATTAGTTCTTATGAAGAAAAGCTTTTCTTGCAGTTACTGCAAAGCTAACTGGTACAATTACTATCTTCTTGAAAGCTATAAAGTAAAAAGAGCAGGTTACAGTTTTGCAACCATTTACTCTACCCCCACCTGATAATAAGCAGTTAGACTGGGGGGGGAGGGTTAGAGAGAAGCATTACTTAAACTGTCTATAAACAGGAATATGGAACTTGATGAGAAAGATCAGGGAAAAGAGAGATTGGGCAGAACAAGAGTTTCTGCATTATCCACAAGCTTTGCAGAACTTCTGTGTTGAAAATGAAATGATTACCTCTTTTGTTATTCTACTTGCAGCATATATCACAGCTGAGCCAGGAATAAATTATCTGAGCCAAAATGATAACACTGGTGCAAAGCTTCTAGAGCAGAATAAACATTTTATGTCAAAGGGACTTCAGTCACGACTAAATTACGTTCAATGAAGTTCATTCTTTACTTTCTTCCTCCTCACATTCTCCCCTTTCAAGAAGTTGCAAACTCAAGTAATGATAGTTGCAAGGCTATGGCCTTGAGGTCATTCTGCTCCAAATATGGTTCTAAATCTAATATCAGGATATAAATTGAATAAATAAATTGAAAAGCAGCTTAATTAATTGCGTAGTGTTCTAGATGTTTTCCTTAAATCATTTTAGAAAATGCACATAAACACATTCTATAATTAAGAAATCTTCGCTTGATTGAAACAGACATAAAGAAATTAATGTGTAAGGGGTTTGCACTCATCAACAGAAGTATGATTCTTTTCTCACAATTCTCACAATTTTTTCTCACAATTCATATTTTAACTCAGGAAATGTTGGAGTTGAGTTTAAAAGATGCATGATGTTTAAGCCTTTTAAAAATAAAATGAATAAACTTTTTTGTCTCTGTGGTTGGACTGCAACCCCCATCCTAATAATTATCAGAAAGTGTGGATCTATAGTCTAACTATTTAGAAAGTTAGGGACACAATATTCATTTACTTTACTAATGTTGTGCAATGAAAATTGTCATCTTATTTTTAATATTAACATTGTAGCCAATAGTTATATCTAAGGTATTAATATCATCATCATCTAGCTCAGGGGTGTGAAACTCAAGGCCCGGGGGCAGGATCCGGCCCATGGAGTGCTTAGATCTGACCTGCGGGGCGTCCCTGGAAACAGCGAAGGACCGACTCACAGTGCCTCTGACAGCAAAAATGGAACTCGGGAGGGCATGCGTGGCCCTCCCGAGCTCCATTTTCAGCTGCGATGGCCTCCCGCAACTCTCTGCCAGTGAAAAGAGAGCTCGGTTTTCACTGGCAGAGCGCTCAAACCACCACAGGTGCCTCCAACATGAGTCACGTCAAGCTAGCCACTCCCACCCTGGCCATGCCCACCTGCCCCCCCAAGGTCAAACACAACCCTGATGCGGCTGTCAATGAAATCGAATTTGACACTCCTGGTCTAGCTGTAGCAACAGCATTAGAGGTAGGCCTCGATTTATAACAATTCATTTAGTGACCATTTTGGAGTTACAATGGCACAGAAAAAAGTGACTTGTGGCTGTTTTTTACACTTATAACAGTTGCAGAATCCCCACGTTCACATGATCAGAATTCAGATGCTTGGCAACTGGTTCATATTTATGATGGTTGCAGTGTCCCAGGGTCACCTTTTGTGACCTTCTGACAAAGTCAATGGGTCAGATTCACTTAACTGTGTTACTAACTTAACAACTGCACTGATTCGTTTAATGGCGGCAAAAAGGTCATAAAATGGGGCAAAATTCATTCAACAGCTGTCTCACTTAGCAACAAAAATTTTGGGCTCAATTGTGGTCATAGGTCAAGGACTGCCTGTACATCCAGTAGATTTTTAGCTTTACCAGTTGGCTGATCAAGAGTCACCTGATTGGATCTTCACACTACACTAAGTTGTTCCCATCACTATTTCAAAAAATGAAGATCTACTAACCTTCAGCATGCAGTCCCTAAACATCCTGTCACATCTTGTGCTCTGGTAATAATTGGGCGAGTTTTAGAAGGAGCAGAGAATATTTTTCTAATGAAGAATTAAAATAACAGTGTGTAAAAGCCTCTGTAATAACCTGTTTCCCCCAAAATAAGACATCCCCTGATAATAAGCTCAATCGGGCTTTTGAGTGCATGGCAATAAGGCCAAGCGCTTATTTCAGGGTTCAAAAAATATATAAGTCAGGATCTTATTTCTGAGGAAACAAGGATATAATTTTAAAAGCAGATAGAAAATCTTTTGAAATATAAAAGACAAATAACAAATGGATGGGAATCACTTCACCAAATGCAAAATGACAGCATCCCAAATCCTGGGTTGGTATTCAAAGCAGATAAGGGTAAGAAAAGAGAATTTATTTTCTATGACACGTATTAGAAATAGGTAGTGGGTTCCTGGAAGTAGAACACAATGTAATGGAATGCATGCATTTACACTGAACACAATATAATGGAATGCATGGATGACCTTGAGGAAATGGGAGAAGAGTTACTGCCTAGGAAGCAGAAATCAGACATGGGAGGGAGGAACTCCCAGTTGCTTAATGGTCGGGGGGGGGAAAAAGCCTAAGAAAATACCATCTTAATAGAGCAAGAAGTTAAAAGTTGAGATAGGAAGTTTATACCTTCACACTTGGCAAGATTCTGTTAATAATGTAGCCTAAAGTAGATTCATCTCATCTAGCCATGTTTCCTGTCTGGTTAACCCAGGAAGCCCAACACACCGCAACCTCACATTTATGGAATAGAACCAGGGGTGGGTTCCTGCCGGTACGCTCTTACCTGTTGGTCGCCACAGAACCGAAGAAGCCGGTGGCATTTGTGGCGCGGGGCTTCCCCCGCCTGCTTTCTCCCGCCCGCCTAGACGCTGCCATTTGCGTTCTTTTGCCCTCTGTGCATGCGCAAAGCGTTCTGCTTGCGCAGAGGGCAAAAGAACGCAAATGGCGGCGTCCAGGTGGGCGGGAGAAAGCGGGCGGGAGAAGCCCCGCGCCGCGAACACCACCGGCTTCTTCGGTTCTGCGGAGACCAACAGGTAAGAGCGTACTGGCAGGAACCCACCCCTGAATAGAACTATGTCTCAAACTAAGCTATAAGCCTTGTAACATATATGCAGAGTTTAGAAACGTTCCCGCTAACTACTTCAGACTTTTTGATGGAGAATGTGGAAAAAAAAAACCTGCATGAAAAGGGAAGTCTGCTTATGAATGAAAAAAACAGTGAACTACAGCCACATCAAGACATAATCTCTATATGTGTATCCAGGGTTGGAATGCAGAATAGTGTTTTGCTTGCCATTGGGATCACATAGCAGCTGTGCATTATGCATTGTATGTAATGCTGTTGGCACTGTTCTTGTTCTAATGAATACAAGTCAGACTTCATCAGCAAGATGGGGAGGGGCACCAATTTTCTACCACCACTTGGAAAAAAAAATACCCCACCCAATTCTGAGAGGGAGGGAGTCAGAAACAGATCTTCCCACAATTGTTTATGCTATGCCCAATGCCAGCTCATCTGCATAATATAAGAAAAACCAAATATGCAAACAGATGTTTCTCTCATTAAAATAGTATATGCAAATACTCTGGATAGGAGTGGTAATGTTGTTTTAGGGTTGAGAGGTCACTGGGGGTAATTAAAGGTTAATCCAGTTTTCTGTTCACAGGGTGTAAGACATGAGTGGCTGTGAAGAGAAATTGTCACTTAACCTTCAATTCATTACCATCAGGCACATGGATTTCCACTGAAATAACATAAACATATATGCATTTATCCATTACCCACTGTCTAGGCAGGGTGCATCTCACTGGAGATAGCTCAAAATGATTTGTTGTTATGAATCTAGTTAAGTAGGTGCTGGAATGCATTAATTAGGCAAACTGGAATTTGATCAGAAATTCTCAAGACCCCAATCTAATGTTGTAATCTCATTAAATATGTTTCAATTGCTTTGAGATCTTGTCAAACGTTAATAGAAAACTGTCTGAAGTGGTTGCAGAACCATCCCCTTTTCAAAGATAATTAAAATTCTAGCATTTCAGGTGCCGGGCAGTGGCAAGCATCTGAAAGTTGAAGGCAAACATGAGCCAGCAGGCAGCAAATCATCACTTTGGCTTGGAGCGCCCTGCCAGACAGATTGAACGCAGCAAACAGGTTAACACTTTGAACTGAGTTCATCTCTGCCACAATAAGTGTGTCCCCCCCCCACTTTTTGCACCCAGGAGGAAATAAAGCGATAACTGTTTGGCACTTCAATCTACCTTGCTTCTTCTTCTTCAGTCAGGGTGGGGGAGGTGTTTGGCTGCATATCTGTCAGTCACCTCTTTAGCACCACTGGCTTTGCAAGTTGTTTTCTTAAGTCAGAAATCACTAAACCCTATCCATTCTTATGATAAGGGGGTCTATAAACAGCATACAGATACAATTGTTAAATAAGCGATGGATTCAACACGGGGAAAGGCATATGAAAGCCAAAAGATCACGCAAAATGGATCACTGTATATTGAAACAATCAGCCTTGTTTGTATTAACCATTTATTTCATAAATGATAAAACATACCTGTAGTAGATCAGAAAATCAAAATGTATTTCTAGGCATGCCAAATGAAAGCGTTCATTATTTCTTTGCAGTACACCAAGAAGGCAATGCTGGATCATTGAAAGTTATAATCCATTAACCTACCATCTGGACTGGTTTTTTGGGGGGTAAGCTAAGACTTTACAGTGTGTGTGTGTGTGTGTGTGTGTGTGTGTGTGTGTGTGTGTGTGTGTACCTGCGTGCATGAATGCCTGTGTGTATAGACACACATACACATTACTGACTTTATCATCTTATTATGATTATTCTGGCCTCATTGTACAATGGATTATTTGTGGCAGGGGTAAAAAAAAAGAGTGGGACAATTGTAACGTAGTTATAATGGAAGAAGATGATAGATGTGGTCCCCTCTCCTAAAATGTTATGAAGCAGAAAAAGAATTAAATAAAAAATTCCTAATCTGTAAACAGACTTTTGAATAAATTGACTACAGGTATTGAAAGTGATTTAAGACCTAACATTATTATTTGAGTTATGGCAAATATCTCTCTATTTATTCATTCATTAATTTATCGGAAAACTTGTGGCTTTCAAGAAGCATGCAAAAAGAATAAAGAAAATGAGAACAGGTATTAGAACAGTAAGACCTTGAGTTGTGCACAACTAATTGCTGCAATTTATTAAGGAAACAAAACAGAGGAGATCTTTCCTGGCTTTAGCCATATCCAAGGGGATTAATTTGTCACTCTTCAAAAACAACTCATTGGAGGAATACCCTCTGATTCTTTATTCTCACATTAATTAGGAGTAATAAGAACACTAGATACACTTGGCTTTTAAAAATTAAGAGCAATAAATCTAAAATAATCTCAAGAGGGGAGAAAACAACAAAGATATAAATGAAAGATATGTATCTACACTTATTTGCATATGTCTGTGTACATACAGCCACATATATATGTGCGTATAGGGGTGTGTGCGTGTGTGTGTGTGTAAAATAATAACAAGGTTGGAAGGGAGTTTGGAGGTCTTCTAGTTCAACCCCCTGCTCAAGCAGAAGATCCTGTATCATTCTGGACAAATGGTTGCCCAACCTCTTCTTGAAAACCTTGAACAATCGAGTATCCACAACTTCTGCAGGCAAGTTGTTCTGCCGATTCTTTATTAATTTTAATATTAATAAATGAAAAACTAATTTATTTATTAATAATGGTTATGTAATAATAATGGTTGTTGATAATTGATATGTGTGTTTGTGTGTTTGTGTGTGCCCACATGTGTACGCATGTGTGTGCACAAAAATGTATGTAGGTGTATGACGTCTGACCATTACTAATTTTAATACTTGGAGACAGGAGAAAGATTTTGATCAGTATTCTTCAACTAAATCTTTCTATTTTCCACTGGTCATATTTACAAGTAATTCAGGGATTTATTATCCACTTATACCGAAGAGCACCAGTTTGGGAAAGTTTGTTCTAAACCAAGTTTGAATAGAATGAAGCTAAATATTTCACATGCCAGAGAGAGAAAAAACTTAAAAGACAGTGATAAAATAATGCTAATCTTAATCCAGCACAAATAACTGTATTACTATAGCACCGATATAGAATGCACTACCAAAGGAACAGTTTTCATCAGCCTCCCCTTGAGATTGATAATTTATGATAAACCTTTTAAATCAAGCCAAAATGAGCCTAAATCACCTCAGGAAATGGTTGTAGTATCTTTATCATCTGTTGGGGTTGGTTGGGGGAGGGGGATGAATATAAATATAATAAACTTTATGTGGCCACTGTCCAGTAATTTTATTCTTGTGTGGTTCTTTCTCATTGTATTATTTTAAAATCAAGGACTGTTGCAGCTGAATGAATGCTTTGATCTGGCTGGGGAGATTCTGGGAATTGAAGTCCATACATCTTAAGGTTGCTAAAATTGAGGAACACTGGCCTTGATTTTAGGAAGGTAGCTTATACAAACTCAGACCATCAGTTTATTTTTTTCAAAATATTCTGGCAATTACTCTCCAAGATTAGAGACAGAAGCCACTCCCTTTCCCTGGCTCAGTGATTATTTAATATATGATCACATATTCTCTGAGCAACATTCTATTCTATGTCCTTGGAAATGGAGGGCTAGTTTAAATGTGAAAATGTGATTTTAAAGCAGCACATGACATACACCAGAGGTGGGTTCCTCCCGGTTCGGACCGGTTCACCCAAACCAGTAGCGACCCGCTGGTGACATCACGATGATGTCACCAAACCAGATGGGTCAGTGCTAGTCCGTGGGTGCCGCCATCTTTATTTATTTATTTATTTTATTTTCTTCTGCGCATGCACAGAAGTTGAGTTTTCAGCACTGCACATGCATCACCATTTTGTTTTTGGCTTTTTAAAAAAAATCAGGGTTTTTTGCACTGCACATGGCATGGCCACGCGGTGCGGGTAAAAGCGAACCGGCAGCGAGGTAAGTTGGAACCCACCCCTGACATACACCACAAATAACAGGGTTTGATCCAGTCTGAGATTATGAGGTTATACTACAGTCAAGAGAGAACTGCTGGGTAAAATCTAAATGATCTGAAAGCATACCTCAGGTATTATTCTGTGCTCCCAGATCAATTTATAAACAGAGGAAACGACTGGTCTGAGATGCTTCTCTCAATGGTGCCACCTTGTTAGTAGCAGGAGAAAAGTTTTCATCTTATCAAAGCTGAGTTAGCTAGTAAAAGGAACCCAAGGCGGCTTTCCTTAAGCCTACAGAACCATCTTAGACATTATATTCTTAAAAATATAAGAATACAGATTCATGGAATTTCCAGAACCTGATAATCCCCATGCCTTTAGTTTCAATAGTCTTTGAGGCCTGAACTGATCACCTTGGATATCCTGATTATTTCTAGCCTCTTCAACTACTTGTAATACTTATCTTACCGGGAACTTTCCATGCAAAATGTAGTTTTCTGTCTGTTGCACCTTCTTCCATTTCAGATCTTGATGATCCCAGAATTGTTAGAGCATTCAAGATATCGCAACAAGAAAGAGAATGCCCATCATGGCTCATACTGGTTGAGGAAGACATGATATCGGCATGATGAGAGCTCCCCCTTGTGTTTGAAAATAAAATGGTGCTACTGGAAACTCCTAGCTACACTCTGTAATTATATCCTGTAATCAGGGCAGCATTGTGAACACCTTTGTCCATGATAAAAAAAATCCCAGATTTCGTTGAAGCCAGGCTTTTTAACTAAATTAAAGAAATACCCAATGAAATTTAGAGGTCAGTGTTTGCTGGGATTAGCTCCTCTAAAAGCACTCACCTTAAATATTGGCTACAGGGTTTTGTCTTACTGCCATGTAAGTTTTTTTAATGGCTGATTGAATTTTAGTAAAATACAGTTTAAGGTTAAGGTTTACCTGCTTCTTTATTAACCTCGCATTCTTTACCTACTGATTTATCACATTTGCACAGCTACTAATCCACAAGAGAATGACTCTGGGAGGCATAGAACACTTAATTAGAAAAGAAAAACAATAAATACATATAAAAACAATCATTGTCACAAATATAAAAAACCTACTTTGAAAGGCGCACAAACAAGAGAGGATGTTAACCATAGCAAAGGAGCCATCGCAAGATCTAGGGACTTGCAACAAGTTCAGAGCAGTGGTGGGTTGCTCCCGGTTTGGCCCGGCAGCGGTGGTGGTGGGAGGCTCCGCCCACCCACCCAGGACACTTCTGGGCATGCACAGAAGCTTCTAGGCATGCGCAGAAGCATCGCACACGCACAGGAGTGCATACGAGCGAACTGGTAGCGACGGGCTTTACAATCCACTACTGGTTCAGAGGGATGAGCTAATCTGGACTGAGATGATTTTACAAGTTGGCACCATAGCAGAGAAAGTCCACCTCCTGGGACCCCAGCAATTGCAATTCCTGACACTTTCTGTCAAATCTGATGGGACAGATGTAAGTAGGAGAGATGGTTCCTCAGATACCGTATTTTTCGGAGTATAAGATGCACCTTTTTACCCTCAAAAAGAGGGTGAAAACTTGGGTGCGTCTTATACACTGAATGTAGCTCCACCCAGCCACCCCCACCCTTTGGCCTCTGCCTGCCAGCAATTTACCTCTTTGCAGCAAACAGGGCAAAGCACAAGAAACGCACAAGAAGAGATAAACTGCCTCCCGACCTACAGCTGACGGACGCTTGCAAGCCACGTGGTAAAATGAAACTGAAACTAGGATGGCTGTGATGAGACATATTGCTGGGAGATAAACTGTTGGCAATATTAGACTGCTGAAATTGCAGGAAGGCAAGCTAGAGCTGCTGTGGCTCAGCAATAGAGCTCTTGCCTCACAATCAGGAGGTTGTGAGTTCTATCCTAGGTACAGGCAGATTCTGTTAATATGTTATTTTATTAAATGTTTGTAGAGTGTTCAAATTATTAGACTTATTTTTTTAAGACTGCTTTATTATTGTTCTAGACAACTTAACAAAATGAAGAAGCTTTTAAAAATAAATGCTTGCTCTGAAGAGGCCCAGTGCTATTGTATCTTCTTTTAAATAGCAGAGAATACTTCCAGAAAGCCACATCAATTTTAAAGATCTGTAAAAGTATAATCTGAAATGTCCTGTTTTAGTATTAAGTATTAGTATTAAATATTAGTATTAAAATAAGCCAGCTGAGAAACCCTGACTTAGTCATGTTTGGAGTAGATCTATTTAAATAATTAGGAGGAGTTAGTGTGATTACATTTAAGAAAACTTTCTGGGATTAATATACTGCCATAATGTACATTTCTCCAATTCTTTGCCATTTCTATGGGTCAGGCACACATGCACAGAAATACACAGCAAACAGTGTATATCATCTGTGCTGTTTGCTGTTTGGCAAATTGCTGGGAGGCAGAGGCCTTTTTTCCTTGTTTTCCTCCCCCAAAACTAAGGTGCGTCTTATACTGCGGTGCGTTTTATACTCCGAAAAATACGGTAATCCACAACCCCATGCCATGAAAGGCTTTGTAAGTCAAAACCAGCAGTGAGTGAAAATGTCATCATAGACCGGTGATGGCGAACCTATGGCATGGGTGCCACAGGTGGCACGCGGAGCCATATTTGCCGGCACTCAAGCCGTTGCCCTAGCTCAGCTCCAGCGCGCATGTGTGTGCCCGCCATCTGATTTTTGGCTCACACGGAGGCTCTGGGAGGGCAATTTCGGGGTGGTGGTGGGGAGCATTTTCGCCCTCCCCAAGCTCCAAGAAAGCCTCTGGAGCCTGGGGAGGGCAAAAAATGGGCCTATTGGGCCCACTGGAAGTTGGGAAATGGGGGAGTGGGGGGGTCACGCACGCATGCGCAGGGGGTTGGGGCAAGTGGGGGGCTTTGAATTATGGGTGTGGGCATGCACGTATGTGCGATAGTGCATGCAAGCACTATTTCGCCCCCCGAGGAAAAAAAGGTTTGCCATCACTGTCATAGACTATGGAATATGAAGGCCTCTTTCTATATGTGAAAAAATGTGATTGCCACCGAATATTTCCTTTACATCCTGCTTGCTAAAGGTAATTGCAAAGATTTCGATGCTTGTGGGTTGTTGTTGTTGTTTTTTGACACATCCATAGAACCATCTTTTAATTTTACTCTTCAGAACATAAAGGGAAAAGAACGCATAGTATTTTGAATATGATTTTCCCCCTCCCTATTTTTAAGGGCAGATGGTATTGTGACGCCTGGTGGCAACATTAATTTGCCAATTTCGCAATTAGTTGAAGAGAAAATCTCATTTGAGTGGAAGAGTTTAAAAGATTTCCTTATTTCTTTATTGATAAGGTTCTTTATTTAAAATTATGCCTGGCTTTTCTGAGAAATTTAAAATAAAATACAATTTCATTTATTCAATAATGAAATGAAGAGTTAGTGATGGAGAATCTAAAATGAGATTTAATGTTAATTAAATTTGTACTGCTAAAAGAGAGATATCAAAAACTGTGCCACTGAGTTTCAAAGCGAAATGGAATTGATCTGATTAACAAACTACTTAACCTGGAAACATACAGCTTTTATATGGGAAGAGGGGGAAAAACAGGTATATTCATGATTAAAAGAAGGAAAATGCCTTCAAATTAGAACTTTTCTATCTATTTTCTATCCACTTACCTACCTACCTATCTAGCTAGAAATGAATACTGAAATTCCTCATTTGATGACTACTGGATCTGATTAAAATATGTTGACTTTCTATTTTTTTCCTTTCTTCCCTAATAAAGAACTGCATCCAATTTGTATGTTACTCTGATATAACAGTTTAAACTGGAGAAAATGAGGAGTTTGAAAAATAAAAGAACCTTCCAAAGAAAAATGAAGTGCTATCACTGAAATCTTTATTTATCTGGAGAGAAAGGGCTAAAACATTACCTCAGAATTCAAGATTACTACTTCAGTGGGGCATAATGTAAATCCATTCTAGTGGTGAAACATCAGAAGACATAATCCTTTTTCAAAGACCTTTTGTTATTTTAATGTCTGACAAATTATACTTTTAAAAAGAGTGAGAAAAACACAAATAGGGAGAAGGAAAACACTTACATTTAAGAGGTTTCTTTTACTTCAGAAAAGGAATTTCCCTGTTTAAAAAGTTTTAATTCTCTTCTACCAATGGTATCTACTAGGCTGGATATGTATTAACATAAAAGTGGAGTTATTTACTTTCAATAGGATTCAATACAAAGTTACCACCAAAGATTTTTTGCATCAAGTTGTTATGGCAACTCCACTTCTGAAAAGCCCTTAAAATTTAGCAAAGACGTTTGTTTTGTCCATGATAATGGATAGTTGGTCCTTAGACTTAAGTTGTTTCTTTAAAAACTGTATCTATATGCATTGTTGATATTTGCCTGCGAAAGAAAAAGACATTAAAGTGCACTACAATTTTGCATTTTATTTTTATTAAAAATAACATGATGGAATTAATGTACATGTGCTATTCTTCCATAGCCTTGGAATGTGAACTTCATTTGTTTATTTTTGAAATTAAAAATACAATTTATATATATAAAAGTTGAAGGGATTTTATCTGAGTGAATCTAAATGCAAGCAAAATGGGGTTGACTCGAAAGTGCTTATTTATGTATAAATTACATTTGGAAGCCAACCATTCAAAGCAACCCTGGGCAAGGTGAAAATTAAAAATATTAAAAAAAAATCAAAGAAAAAGAAAAAGTGAAAAGAAAAGAGATTGCCAAAAAGGGGCAGCAAGAAAACATAACAAAACTAGAATCCAATAAGCTTACCCTATCTATTAGACTAATGCTTGGGAAGGTCGAATGTCATTAACCAATGTGATCAAACACAATTTCTGGACAAGCAGGAGTTCATCCAGCTTCAGCAAAAGAGGGTGAAAAGTGAGATTAATCTATCATATATATTGAAATGTCTATTCCAGTGTTTCTCAACCTTGGGAATTTTAAGATATGTGGACTTTAGCTCCCAGAATTTCCCAGCCAACATTGACTTCTCAACTAATAATTGAACTACATAGTAACATTACAGCTACAGTAAATAAGAATGGGCCCACAAAGGTCCTTTGTCAGACACTATTTTATTGAAGAGAGGAGTTAAACAGTAGTTTACTAGTTTCTTCTTATGTAACTTTTATATTAACAATATTGTAGTGGCCATGAAGTCACAAAGTTTTTCTCCCTCTTACGTAATCGATAGAAAATTTCAATACTAATATATGCCGATGGCTTGGGTTTTATTTCCTGTACTGAGATTAGCCTTAGAAATTGTTGGCCAAACTAGTTGCTGAGTGTGAAAGAGAAAAACTAAGGATAAATTATAATAAAACAAAGTTAGTAGTTTTGGCAGAAGTAATATTAAAGCAAGATGGACAATTAATGCCCAACAAATACAGCAATTTATTTATTTATTTATTTATTTATTTATTTGGTCTTCTTATATGCCGCCCAACTCCCGAGGGACTCAGGGCGGCGTACAGCACAGAAAAAATACAAGAATAACCAATAAACAATAAGATTAAAATCAAAGTATAAAAATTAAAAATTACAATATTAAAAACCATCCAACAACCAGACATACTCGGGGGAAGAGTTCAGATGGAATTAAGGTCTGCCCCCTGCCTGCAGGAAAAGCCATGTCTTAACGGCTTTTCGGAAGGCCAGCAGGGTGGGGATGGTTCGGGTCTCTGGAGGAAGTTGGTTCCAGAGCGCGGGGCCCGCCACAGAGAAGGCCCTCCCCCTAGGGCCCGCCAGCCTGCATTGCTTGGCTGACGGAAGCTGGAGGAGGCCAACTCTGTGGGCCCTCACCGGTCGGAGGGAAGTATGAGGCAGAATGCGGTCCCGGAGATAGCCTGGTCAGACAGCAATGACTGTCTTTTAAATGCCTGAGCATCATCTTTTATAAGTTCCTTTTATGGAAAGCCCATTTAAGTAGTGTTTTAGCAACCGCTGAAGATACAGTGAGCATTATTCTGAAATTTCACCATTCTAAAGGAGGAGAATTGATAGCTCACGCAGTTAAAATACTTCAAGGCAACTTTATAACCCATATGTTGTATGGGGATACAGGTAAGGATACCTTCTATCTCCATTAGAATACACCTGGCATTGTTGGGACATTATCTGTATACTACTAAAGCTATAATTAAAGATGTAGCTTGAATTTGTACCCTTGTGGCCTCTCAAATTCGTATTAATTCTTGGACCAGAGAAAGCCACATTAGATATCAGAAAACAGAATACTATTATGAAGAGATCCTATATACACTCTTAATTGCTCTTAACAATTTTTCCAGAATATTTTCCTATCTCATATATAGATGGGCATTTAACACTAGTGTATTAATTCTCAGTACCAAATAGAGGACGGACTAGTAACATCACACAAGCCTCCTCCTGAATAGTCTTGAAGGTAAATTTTTTATATTTACTACTGTAAATGCCCTTCTATTTCAGCTGACTAGAAAAATCAGTGGAAAAATAAAAGAATTAGAAAAAATGTAAAATAAAGCAAAGTAAGTAAATAAATAAAGTTTTACTGAGTTTAATATCAGTAATATTTGAGTTCCGAGAATTATACTTACTGCAACAGCAGTACAAAGTGGAAGTCTAAAAGGTAATAGAGCTAATACACAGTGACTCAGCTAAACAAGCATGCCTTCTTCGCAAAGCAGCCAACGAACTAATGAAGCTTCTAACCCAAATGGACAGGGATAATCAAAGCAACAGAACAAGGAAAAGCATAATTTGTTAGATGAAAAGAGAAACATGCTGCAGAGCTGCTTTGGTAGGTTAATAGATGCTGATTATATTTATTTCTGCCTCCAGAAGCAGTTAATGGGGCAACAGAACAATGCAGATAACCCCTAAGTTAAAATTCTACTTCCTTCTCAAAATACCCGTTGGCTTGAAATGAAAATTGTGTGCTTTCCACCAACAGATTATTCTTCCAAAATTCCTACAAAAATTGCTGAATTCTATTCAAAATTCTGGGTTTGAAGTGAATTTAGGCTTGGTTAGCTAAATTAGATGCAGAAGGCTGGGTTTTGGTTTTTTTTAACATTTGCAGGGTTCTCCCTAATGTGTTTGTTTTCATCCAGTTTTTTTTGGCTTATACTGCATTTGTGTTTTCCTTTGGGTCTTCAACTATGAACTGAACCCATTGGCAAGAATAAACCTCAATGGAGTAGCATCATGTTGATAGCATCACCAAGATTTTATTGAAGGGATCAACAGAATCAAGTCATTGAAACTGTACCACCTTCATTTTCATCAAGGTTTTGGATATGAGTTAGAGCAGGAATGCACAGCCTCTGCCAGGTAATATCAGGTTTTGCACAGGTCAAAGGTCACATTCCAAAACATTTGCAGCAAAATAATCAAGCATACTTTTCTGAAAGTAATTTTTATGACAATAAATAATAGACACAATCAATTATGTTTATTTTCAATCTGAGGCCAGAAAACAAAATAGATAACCGTACATTGAAGGTAATGACAATTTTTGGATATGGAATGTTAATGGTGAATTGGTGCAGAATGATATGATTCATCTTGAAAATGTGCAGTATTGGGCAAGTCTCCTTGTAAACTCGCATGGTTTCTGAAGTCACTTTTACTTCATCAGATAGTTAGGACTGTAGGGGAAAAACAATTGCAACCAGCCTGTCTTCCATTGAGTACCTCTATATTACAGGAGCCTAAAGAGGGCTGAGAAAATATCTACAGACCCCTCACATCCTGGACATACTGTTTCAACTCCTTCCCCTCAAGATGCTGCTACAGGGCATTGCATGACAAAACAACTAGACAGAGACAGTTTCCCCGCCTCATGCCATCACTCTGCTAAACACCTAATTCCCTCAGCACTGTCTTATGCCTAAGGATGTAGTAAGGATGTAGCCCATGTAGTTGGGCTGTATTACTTTTATCCTTATCTTTCCAATTACCTTTATTTATTTATTTGTGAGATTCATATAGCGCCTCATAGTGCAAGCACTCTCTAAGCGGTTTACACCATTAAGCAATGTATACCGTATTTTTCGGAGTATAAGACGCACCGAAGTATAAGACACACCTTAGTTTTGGGGGAGGAAAACAAGGGAAAAAGGCCTCTGCCTCCAAGCAATTTGCCAAACAGCAAACAGCACAGATGATATACACTGTTTGCTGTGTATTTCTGTGCATGTGTGCTTGACTCATAGAAATAGCAAAGAATTGGAGAAATGTACATTATGCCAGAAAGTTTTCTTAAATGTAGTCACACTAACTCTTCCCAATTATTTAAATAGATCTACTCCAAGGTAACTAAACTCTAATACTAAACAGGATACTGTTACATTTCATACTATACTTGTACAGAGCTGTTAAAATTAATTAAAATTTCTGGAAGTATACATTATTCTCTATTATTTAAAAGAAGATACAATAGCACTGGGCCTCTTCAGAGCAAGAATTTATTTTAAAAAGCTTTATTTTGTTAAGTCTAGATTTACAGGGATCTTCAACCTTGGCAACTTTAAGACTTGTGGACTTCAACTCCCAGAATTCCACAGCCAGCAAAGCTAACAAAGCTGGCTGTTGAATTCTGGGAGTTGAAGTCCACAAGTCTTAAAGTTGCCAAGGTTGAAGATCCCTGGCTCTAGAACAATAATAAAGCAGTCTTTAAAAAGTAAGTCTAATAATTTGAACATTCTACAGACATTTAGTTATTCACTTACCCCCTTCCATCCAGTTCAGCAAAAAATAAAAATCTGCGTGTCTCTGCGAGCTATTTGCCTCTTTGTAGTTAGTTTCACTTTCATTTTTCCACGTGGCAAACCTAATCAGCTGTAGATCGGGAAACTGCTACTGACTTGCTTGGCTTTGCAGGCTCTTCCCTCTTTCCTGCAAGCAGGTAAATTGCTGGAAGACAGAGGCCAAAGGGTGGGGGTGGCTGGGTGGGTGGGTCTGCATTCGGTGTATAAGACACACCCAAGTTTTCACCCTCTTTTGGGGGGTAAAAAGGTGCGTCTTATACTCCGGAAAATACGGTATTTATATTGCCCCCAACAATCTGGGTCCTCATTTTACCTACCTCAGAAGGATGGAAGGCTGAGTCAACCTTGAGGAGGTGAGATTTGAACAGCTGAACTGCTGATCAGTCAGCTAAAGTGGCCTGCAGTACTACACTCTAACCGCTGCGCCACCTCAGCTCACCTTCTCCTATTGATATTTTATGACTTATCATTTTGTTGTTTGTCTCTTAAGATTTATGATTTATTTAATGTATTTTATAATGTATGCTAGAATATTCCATTCTACTCTAAAGAATATTCTATTCTATATTCTATTCTACTTCTTGGAAGTGCATAATGAACAAGAAGTTATCTCCCTTTGAAGACATTCTTCTCTTGAAACAAGGTTGAAATGAAACATCTCTTCATGCCTTGTTACAGCCCTAGTACTTTATTATTATTATGATCCGGACTACCCCCACCCTATTGGCCTTCCGGAAAGCGGTAAAGACCTGGCTTTTCTGACAGGCCTGGGGTTGCTGAGTTTGCGGTGGTAACCAGTGAGATTGGGCCATGAATGGTATGCATGGGTTAAACGGTTTTTGAATTGTAAATTGTTTTTATACTGTTTTTAGATGTTTTTGTACTATTTTTGATGTTTTGTATTTCTGTTGTGAGCCGCCCAGAGACCCTAGGGAGTTGGGCGGCATAGAAATTGAAGAAATAAATAAATTTGGACCAACACATTTGTTCAAGCAATAAGACATTTCATTATTTAAAATACTTTTCCAGTAGTTCATTTCCCAATAGTTTCATATTTTATGTGTATAATTGTACCTATTGTAGTTCTAGTACCCATCCACTTTTGCATAGAGGGCCCTTTTTCTTTTAAATACTTTATTGGATCTAAGGCAGGCCTGTCAAACTGGCGGCCCACGGGCCAGATGTATCAAGTGCAGGCCACACCCACCCCAGCTCCACAAAGGCAAAAAACATTGTGATACATCACGTGACACGATCAAGTTTGACACCCGTGATCTGAGGCATGAAAACATTATCCACATAATATGCACAGCAGACTTTGTTTTGGCTTGTCATAGTCAGTGCTCTAAGGGGTGGAAATAATTTCCCCTGGACTCAACTAAAACATGCCCATGTGGTAAAATAAATAGGAACATTCTGTGAAAGTACCTATATTTTAATATAGGTACTTTTAATACTGAGCAGTTGAAGATTTAGAAGACACTTCAGAATTGTCTACCTGTTTTCCCTTGTGGCAGATAATAACTGTTAATTGATTTGCTTATAAAGTTTATTTAAAGAGATATTAAACTGTATCATTTTTCATGGAGGTGTGAACATTGCTAAGCTTCTTAAATCTTCATCAGATAGGTTCTTTAGGATGCTAATATGTGTTAATATGAAATTTAGAAATCAGTTTGTAGTGGTATTACCTATACAATAGTAATACTGCAAGAGTTGGAGATGTGTATATGTAAGTATATGAATATGTGTATGTTTGTGCATGTATCTAAATATACAGATGGACACAGATTCCTTCAAGCATATTTATAACCCTTAGAATACTCTATTGTGTAATCCTCACAATAGTCCATAGTTAATATTTACCATCTTTGCAGGTGGGTTTTACTAAATCTACTTTTTGCTAGCAAAATCTTGAGATTTCTGGATGTAAAACATTTTTTAATCCTTGTTATTTTTAAGACAAATTTATTTTTGTGGTTGTACTGTATATGTTACCGAACTGCTAATACAATTTTCTTGTTTTCTGTGCTTCTTTCAAAATTCCCTTTGATCTTACTGTTACAAATTGCCTATAAAATGCACCTTGTATAACATAACTATTCAATCAGAGATCAATAGACCAAATAAAATATGCTTTTTATAATCTAAAAAGATGTAATTTTTAAAAATGTATGATCAGTACCTTGAAAATGCTTTCTTCAAATAATGGATGGATGGATGGACAGTTTTTTGAAATACATACATATTCAATGAAAGAAACAAAGAACAATTGCAAAAATATTTAAACATTCATAACTTATTATTTTGTTATGTTTTAAGTGACTGTACTTTACATGGAGGTGAATAATGAAAGGCTCCAATATGAGCCAAACCTAATATACTGTAACTGCATGTGAACCAAATATCTCTATATTAAGGATTTTTAAAATCATATATCATTAAATTTATTGAGCAAAATAATACACAACGTAACTAGCAGCTGAACGACTTTTTCTACTACAACCAAAAAACACTGTAGATAAGAAAAGTCAGATTTTTTTTAGATCAAACCAAGGGATCTGTATCCAGCTTGGCATGTTTAATTAGATGCTCTGCAAACTCCACAAGAGTATGAAAGCAATTGTCTTTTCGTATTATATGAGATTGCCTAACAAATAGGCATGAATTATGATGAACAGTGTTCTATGTCCGAGTTGCCTACAGACGCTGCAACCTGTGAGACACCAGTACTAAGAATCTAAAGCTCTTTCTCCCTTCTCAACTAATAGCAGTAGATTTGTTCTTAGCGCAGGTGTTTCTGCTGGAGAAAATATGCAGAGCTCAGATACATATGTATTTCCCCACTACACTGGAATTTAGCTAATTCAATTGAAGAAGATAATATACTACCACTGAGATGAAAGGATAGAAGCATTCTTTTTATTCAATGAGCAAAAACAAAAAAACAAAAAACAAAACCCACCCCATGCTAACTCTTAACAACTTGTCCATAAATAGGTATGACATTATGAAGGCACACGGATTTAGATTTCATGCAATCATATATTAGTTGCATTTATTCATGAATTGTGTTCCTAAATGACAAATTGCAAGGGAAGTACGTACATCCCTCAAACACTATTGACAATCTTAAGGATATTTTTATGATTTATCTCCAAATGAAGAAGTCTCTCATAGATAAGTAAGACTTTTGCTTATTAGGTTTTATGTAGTTCTATTCATGAAAGCTCTAATGGAGCCTTTGGTACTGGATAGGACACCAATGACTACTTTAAAGTGAACCCATCTTTTCTTATAGCAAGAACTTTATTTATTTATTTGGTAGCTTTTCTATGCCGCCCTACTCCCTCAGGGCGGCGTACAACATTTACTTCATGATATGTGGCAAACTCTGATCCATTAATCAGAAAATGAAGGTGTAAATACTCTTTGAACTAGTTATTTTAATGCCAGTTTTTCACTTCTCTGACATTTTTTTGTATTTTTTGTACTATATGTGGCACAATATGAATGTATAGGCAAGGACTGCCATTTTAATTTTTGTGCAGAACTAAGGAAGTGTTGCCTTTGTCCATGTGTGTGTATAATTTTCTGATGTGCTGATGTTCTAGTGTTTTAAAAATCTTATTAGCATAGGATTTAAAAGCAGTTTTAATACCTGCCACATCAAGTTTTCTTATCTTAGTTTCAACATTCAATTGCAGTTGACATCCCAACTGCTGTCATTCATTGACTGAAACATGATAAAGAATGTTACTGCTGAATACATTCTGCATACAACTTCCCTACTGATCTGATGCAGCATTTTTAAACCCAAATTTTAAATTACAGTAAAAGACTTGGTATCCAGTAGAATTAAAGATCTAAGATCCACTTACATGGATTTCTAGTAGTAGTAAAGGCTACATCATAGCATTACACAACTAGTCAGGATTAATCATGTAGGCCATCTTTCCCATTAGATTGTTTCCCTGCTCAAAATCAGTAATTGTGAAAAGACACATGCAACTCTATCCACATGATTTTGGCATCTAAATTCAGAGCACAGTTTAGGAGGACCATGTCGTAAAATGTTGTCTGCTCAGCAACTTAACAGATGTCTTCCGATGATAAAGATATAGACAAGGCACTGGCAGCCAAAAAAATTATTTTAAGATATTGAAGAAAATAAATGGGTTTTAGTCTTATGTACAGGAAATTATTATCACTTCTGGCTACAATTTTAATGAACTGTTTGACAGAACCAGCGGAAAGCAAATGAGGAGAAATTTTTATTTTGACATGGATTGCAATAAATGTTAGTGATGTGCAGAAATATATTTGACTACTCAAATTTAAAGTGTTGGCTACAAATGCCCCTTTTATTGTTGAGATCCTGGTTAGAGCTGAATTAAGGCTCCAGAAATTACTTCCTATCATCACTGAAAAGTGTTAGGAAGTGTCACTGAGAAGAGAAAACCTGAAACTTTGAATGCTGTTTTGCCAGTTTAACACCACCAGTAAAAAAAAATGTTTGGAATGTTGGAAGCCTATGATTCACACCAGTAATTTATTATTTATCAATGAAAGGTTCCCATTACTTGTTAAGGAAGCTAACATCAAGTCAAATCATGCAAATTTTTATAACTAAGTCTATTAAAATATTAGGTATTAAATATTCAGATAGGCATCCAATGGAATCCTTCACACATACATCAAATATATACATATAGTGTATATATCAAATTGTATATGCATGTATATATATATAATTTACTGATATTAATCAAATTTATATGGAAAATTACTCTGGACAGTGTACAGCTATCCAATAAAACAGTAAAATAAAGCATTACCTAAAACCATTAGAAAATAATTATTAAAAGGCATTAAAAACTATAAAAGCAGAACTAAAATAACAAAAGAGAATAGACAGAGGGATAATAATAACAAAGCCATCTCACAAGTTCCCCTCTCCTCTGAAGTCCTCAGGCCTGCTGACATTACCAGGTCTTGAAGAACCTTTGAAAGTTCAGGAATGGTGAGGTCAACCTCAACTCTTGGGAGAGAAGATTCCACAATGTGGACACCACAAAAGAAAAGGATCACCCACCAAATTAGGTCCCACTAAATGTAGCTCTCTAGATGATGAAATTTATAACGTATCTATTCTGTTGGGCCTGGTGAGATAGACAGATGAAATTGGGAAGAGGCAATCCCTCAAATAACCTAGATTCATGCCATGTAGGGCTTTAAAGGTGATCTGTGTAATTGAATGTATGAATGACTTTGGGGAAATAAATGTTTAGAAAACAACCAGACCAGAGACATGAGGCCACAATCTTTTAATGGTTGGAAAAGAAACTTAAGAAATACCTACCCTAAATGATAAAGTAATTAAAACTGGAAGCAGGAATATTGTGCATTTAGTCTTGCAAGATGGATGTAAGCCTTTCAGGGCAAATTAGACAGGAAATACAACAAGATGAACTAATTCTACTTTATTATAAGGCTACGTTAACAGAACGTTAAGGAGTGCAATGGTTCAGCATTTAGACACTGAGCTTGTCAGCTGGAAAACTAACTGCCTGGATTTGAGATCCGAGCGCTATGGGATGGGGTGAGCTCCCATTACTTGGTCCAGCTCTTGACCACCTAGCAGTTCAAAAGCATGAAAATGAAAGTGGATAAATAGGTACCACTTCGGTGGGAAGGTAACAGTGTTCCATGTGCCTTGGCGTACAGTCGTACTGGTCATATGATCATGGAAATGTTTTCAGACAATGCTGGGTCCTTCGGTTAAGAAACGGAGATGAGCACTGTCCTCTAGAATCTGACATGACTGAACAGGAGAAACCTTTACCTTTCTGTTTGTATAATCTTGCAAATGCTTGATGTGATGCTAATTCTTGCCCACTTGCTCAATTAGTATGCTCCAATAAACTAACTTATGAATTTAAACCAGGGGTGTTAAACTTGCGGCTCGCAGGCCGGATGCGTCATGCATTGGCCACGCCCACCCCCAGTTTAACGAAGCGGGGAAGTCACAATACATCACGTGACAACATGACGCAGTGAGTTTGACACCGCTAATTTAGACAATTATTTAAAGCTTACAGTGGATAATTCTCCTATACAAGGAATCTAAAATTATCCATGAATGATTATTTCAGATATATCATATACTATAAATCAATTGAAACAAAATTGAAGAGTGTTCTTCAAAATTTACTTGGGTAATATTATGATCATTGACAAACTACATCTGCCCAGAATATGAATATCATGTGTGAAAAATATAAAACATTGTTATATGTCACGTTCCTCATTTCTTTCTATAAATATAATTGTTTTTATCACTTTTAGTTGCAAAGATTATTATCCTGCAGCTGTTAGTTTCTGGGGTGGGTGGGTGATAAAAATAAAGGTCATTTAGATAAGTAGATACAGTAAATCAAACTTGGTTTAAAGTGGCTACATCATGCCTACTGTGAAATAAAACATTTATTTAACCAAAATGCCTATATATATATTCTTTAAAAGCCATTAATGCTATTTGCTATAAAAAGTGCTATTTGCTATAAAAAAACTTTTATCTTAGTGCAAGATAAAAACTTGAATAGGCAGATTTATATTTTTCCACTGTTTTAATGGATCTCTCTTAAATGTTACTAAAAGGATAAGATTTGTCAAAAATGTTCTTGAAATGCTCTTATTTCCTGCAAAACTAAATGGTCTGAATATTCCATTAATTATGTTATAATGATCTTAATCAGTGAGTACCTATTACTTCAATCAGTATTGATTACTTCAATTATGGCAATGTCTAGGGCTATGAGAATTGGTTCAAAGTATCAGGAGTGTTCCAGGTTGCCTATTTTCTGTCTAAATAAGGAGACAGAATAAAAGCAATTTAGTCAAATAGTTGTACATCAGGATGGTGATTAAAATTGTTGTAGTTGGCTCGCTATAAAAATACAAATCTCACCTACTTTATAAACATGAAATCATCTGACTGTCCATATCAAAAGGATGAGATATAATTGAAATAAAAGTGTTATTAAAAGATACTACTGTAAGTACGCAAATAGCCTTGCCCCCCAAACTAAGATTTCTACACTAAATCCCAAAGAACCACAGTCTTTTTTTTCCATTTGCCCTTCTAAATTGTTTTAAAAGAAAAGATTTGGTATACCCCTTACAGAATATACACCATTTCTACCATGTTTGATGCAATTCAGATGTCAAATTAAAATTGGCTTTCTAAGCCTCAACATTCTGTTCAAAGCGTTCTGCATGCGCAGAGGGAAAAAGAACGCAAATGGCGGCGTCCAGGCGGGCGGGGGAAGCGGGCGGGGCAGCCCCGCACCGCAAACGCCACCAGCTCCAAAAGCTCTGCGGCGACCGACAAGTAAGAGCGAACCGGGAGGATTTCACCCCTGAGATGACCATCTCCCTAATTGTCCCTAGGTGATGATGGCAACTCTCTCTGGAGTTGCATTTAGCCCCAACGTTCTCATTGTTGATGGATTTATTTTTCTTGCAAGACTTTTATTAATTAATATTAATACTAATTGTTTTCAACTCTTTTGCTTATACCTTTAGTTTTTATTTTAAAAAGATCTTGAATATTTGCTAGAGCAGCAGGATGAGGTATAAACTGACTAAATAAATTTCATCATTAAATTGAATAAGATTTATCTACAATTCCTCTGTCATATCTTTCTTTTCAAAGAAGAAAATAAGTCAACTCATTTGGGAAAGCAAGGAAAAATAATCATTATTTCCTCTAGACATACATTTTCCTTAGGCTATATTATATTGTCAGCTATGAACTAATGAAAATGTTCCTGTTAATGTTTCAAGGAAACTGAAATTGCCCCACTGCATGCGTGCTTTGTTGGTTTGTTTGTTTGTTTATTCTGCCATCCATTTCATTGTCCTACTAGCAATGCCAAATCAACGCAAAGCTGTTATTTGTATATACAACATTTGAAGGAGAACAAAAAGCATTGTCCTCATTTTGATTTAGCTTCCAACATTATTCATCATCATCCTGTAAACAATTCAGAATTACATGAATGCTTTCTGCACTTACTCTGATGCTCAGCTGAATAAAACAAATTAGGACCAAAAAAAAGTTAGTTCTAAAGTAGCAACAGCATTTATGTACAGCCATCTTGTTCTTCAGCAATGTTGATGTTTCTGAACTGTCATTATTCAAAGGGAAGCACTGCTTGAGGTTAAGTATATTCATATTTCCATTGGCATTCATCATAGAACTTTACTGAAGTGTCCAAATTTTGGTCACATAACCATGGGGAAGGATGCTGCAACAGTCTTAAGAGTGAAGATTGATTATAAGCCCTTTTTTCAGTGGTGTTCTAACTTGAATGGTTGCTAAAGAAATGGTTGTAAGTTGAGGACTACTTGTAGCAGCAGCATAGGAAAGCTTGCCATAAAATTAACATAAGCAATGAATCTAAGTGGCCAGTTCCTATTCCAAACTGATGGCATGAAAAAGATGCAATGGAAACTCTAATTTTGTTGGCTCTTGAAGAATGTAGACATTTATTTTTTTGATATTGCCATTAAAACCATTTTAGTTGGAATCCTAAACTCTAATTTATGGAAAGAATCTAGCTACATGATGAAATTTATTGTATGTTTTTAAAATATGTTGCTACATTAAAAACTACTTTGATAAGGTATTACATTCAAATGGGTCCTTCAGTATATTCATTTGTCTTTGAATATCTAACTGTAGCAACATTATGTACAATTGTAAGGTAACTCAAGTTGGAAAATGAAGGAAATCACACATCCTGAGGCTACAAACAGGGGGGGAGGGGATGGAGAATCTATATTAGGACAGAAAACTAAGGACTTGCCATAAACCTTGAAATTACTATTTCTTTATAAAATATGTTAAACCAAGTTCTCAAAAACAATCAGTTATTGTTAGATTAATATTCCTTATCCTTGGATATATCACTTTGCTTAATAAGAACCAAGAGCCTTGCCTTCTCAGTGGCAGCCCCTGACTTTTCAAGCAATTTTCCACCTAATAAACAGTTAACCCTGCAGCAGGGGCGGGTTCCTAATTTTTTTACTACCACTCTGTGGGCATGGCTTATTTTGTGGGTGTGGCTTGCCAGCCATGTGACTGGGTGGGCGTGGGCCTCGGGAGCTTGGCAGCGACCGGAGAAGTGGGGGGGCATTGCCCACCCGCAACGCAGCCCCCCGCAGCGGGAGCAGCAAGACCGCGGCAGCGGTTCTTCTAGGAGGCTCCGTCCGGCCTGAATGCTTCTCCCCATTCGATGATCCTAGGTTCCTGCCGCCTGTTCCCCCTCCCCTCAGCAGCTCGAGAAGCCTCAAACGTGTGAAAATGCCTGGGATCATCACCGCGCATTCGTAGCTTCTCAGACTGCTGAAGGGAGGGGAACTGAGATAGGTCCTGCCGCCCATTCCCCCTCCCCTCAGCAGCTCGAGAAGCCTTGAACATGCAAAAATGCCTAGGATCATCACCGCGCGTTCGTGGCTTCTCAGACTGCTGAAGGGAGGGGAACTGAGATAGGTCCTGCCGCCCGTTCTTTCAGCGTCTCACGCGCTCCCTCAGCCATCCTCCCCTGCTTGGACTCACTGTGGGCTAGGAAGGCAGCGCATGCACAGTGCCGGAAGCTCGGCTTCTGGGCATGCGCAGAAGAATTTCTTATTAAAAAAATTAATTTTTTTTAAAAATGGCGGCACCCAGGCACCGGCAATTGACCGCACCAGTACTGTGACGTCACAAGCGGGCCGCTACCGGTGCTATAGAGTGGACCGCACCGGTAGGAACCCACCACTGCCCTGCAGGGCTTTAGAAGGCAATTAAGACCTGGCTGTTTGTCCAAGCACTTGGTTCAGGATAAGCCAAGCTCCCCTGCTTTGTACGGGGAAATCTAGATTCTGGTAGCCAATTAAGGGTTTTATTTTATTTTAGTAGCATGTACTGTTTTTCTTCTGAATTTTTGTTTATTTAATTAATTATTACATCACCCAGAGTCACACGTTTTAAGGTAGGTGGCTACAGAAATGCTCTAAGTAAGTAAATAATAAGAGAAATGTAAATGAAATGTATTTCAGAAATTAATGAAAAATTTACTTTATGTTTTCAGGAAACAGGAATTTTAACACATTGTAATTTTAATTAAGACAATTTATTGGTATTAAAAATAATTGAATAAAGCTGGTATATTTTTAATCTTAATAATTTTTGATAAAACACTTTATAGCTTGAATGTTTGTGTAATGAAAAACACAGAAATGTTTAAAAGGTTGAAGATAGAATGCCTGAAATATAGTAACATATGGAGGGGAAAGCAATTGTTCTATGACTCATTCAGCAGCAGAAACATTACAAAATAAAACAAATAAATGTATAATTTATGCATCATATATATGAACAAACCTTTTCCCCTGCTTTACAATTTTTCAGCTTTCCTAGACAGAATTAATTACATGTATCCCATGTTGCTTTTTGTTTCCCATCTTTTCTTTGCTTCAAAACTGTGAAGAAATACAAGTATATGTCAGTTTTCACCGAAGTACACTTCAGGAATTTTCAGTGAAATTTCATTTAGCAGCAATGTCTAAATTGTAACTAAGTTTTTAATCCTCTAGCAATGAAAAAGGAAAAGTATAAACATTTGAATAATGTGTCAGTTGCACTAAAAATCCTACACAAAACAGATAAACTACTCAAAGCCAAGTTTAAAATTAAACAAATATGGATCAATCTGAAGAAGAAAAACATTTAAGTCAAATAATCAACTAGCTGCAAAAAGAGATATCCACTTACTTACCCCCATGCAAGTTTTTTCTTTTTTCGAGCCTCTTGAGTAACCTCTACATCTTGCTTGGCTTTCACAAAATTTCGGCAAGCAACAGCTTTTGAAATTTTCACACCAAGCTAAGTAAAAAAGAATATAAAGTCCACAGAAGTTAGACAAACTAAATTAGACAAAGCAAAAACAGTTTTTAAAAAAGATACTTGGGCAATGTTTGCATGGATCAAATTTGTCCTGTATCCACCATGGAAACTGACTATTTATATTCAGTGGATGGTGTGGTTAGTTCTGATTTTGTGAAGTAAATGCGTATTATTTATCTAAAAGACAACATAAAAGCATACAACTGAAGCTAGCAATACTCATGGTGGGCTAATATTAGCTTACTGAAATTATACATATTAAGCTACTTTTAGTTTTCTTCTAGCTGAAAATAAGGCAAATGGGACCTTATAATACAAATTTATCTGTTAAAATCAAAATGGCCCTTGAGTTTTTTTTATACATATAATGCTTGGGAACTGGGCATGAATAGCTCTATCACTGGAATTTTCTGACTTTCTTAAATTGGATATACTAAAAGAGGAGTTCTGGAAGACACCAAAAGGTTGGAATATGAAAAATGTATGAAGGGAATATAGACAAGCAAGAAATAACCTAAAGTTATCATCATGTTATCATTATGTTTTTAATCAATTTTAATGTAAACAGTAAATATGTTATTCTTCGTTCATATTTTTCATAGAAACAAACTGTTCAATGAAGAACTTGAGGAAGGATATACAAAGCCATTAGAGAAGAGCTACATACATGATGGAACATATATAGCAATAGCAATAGCACTTAGACTTATATACCGCTTCATAGTGCTTTACAGTCCTATATGATGGGTTAGGCGAAAAGGGAGAAACATTTAGTGCATGCTAGCATAAATATACATATGTGTTTTATACAAATATTCACTGATATGCATATACATATGCAAATGCAGAAAAGCAATCTTATATTCCTCAAGAATAACCCCACCTATAATTTATTTTACAATTAGAAGACAAGTCTATCTGTTTGTCTGTCTATTTCAAGGCTGTACATGGAAAAAAATGTGTTATCAAATTAAAATAATCCCATCCTCCCAAAGATTTGTGCAACAGCCCTGAGGGATTTCCTCACCTATTCCAATGTATCTTTCACTGAACAGCAAATCCTGGTGGAGTTTTATTTCATTAGCGCTCTACATAGAGAACCCCAGAAGCAACCATGCCAACGTTTGGGAGGACGTGACCATATAATCACTTTGCTTATGTTGCCAGTCTCCCTATGAAAACGCCATACTGTCTTCCTATATATTTCTTAACACTACATAAAGACAGTGATTTCATCCTGGAACTTCACTAACTGATAAATCTCATTATCTCAAATTTTCATAATTAATATTGTAGATACTAGAGCTCCTATACCAGTGATGGCGAACCTATGGCACGGGTGCCACAGGTGGCACGCGGAGCCATATCTGCCGGCACACGAGCCATTGCCTAGCTCAGCTCCAGCGCGCATGTGCGCGTCAGCCAGCTGATTTTTGGCTCGCACGGAGGCTCTGGGAGGGCGTTTTCGGCTTCTGGAGGGCCTCCGGGAGGACTGGGAAGGGTGTTTTTGCCCTCCCTAGGCTCCAGGGAAGCCTCTGGAGCCTGGGGAGGATGAAAAATGGGCCTACCACGCCCACCAGAAGTTGGGAAACAGGCCATTTCCGGCCTCCAGAGGCCCTCTGGGGGAGCGGGGGAGGCCGTTTTCGCCCTCCCCAGGCATTGAATTATGAGTGTGGGCACTCGCACATGCGCGATAGCACGCGCGCATGCACTTTCGGCACCCGAGGGAAAAAAGGTTCGCCATCACTGTCCTATACTATAGACTTACAGTTTTATGAATACAGGTAGTACTTGACTTATGACTGCAATTGAGCCCAAAATTTCTGTTGCTAAGTGAAACATTTGTTAAGTGAATTTTGCCCCATTTTACTTTTCTTGCTACAGTTGTTAAGTGAATCACTACAGTTAAGTTGGTAACATTGTTGTTAAGTGAATATGGCTTCCCCATTGACTTTGCTTGTCAGAAGGTTGCAAAAGGTGATTTACATGACACCACAATACTGCAACCGTCATAAATATGAGTCAGTTGCCAAGTGTCTGACTTTTGATCAGGTGACCATGGGGATGCTGCAATGGTCGTAAGTATGAAAAATGGTCAGAAGTCCCTTTTTTCAGTGACACTGTAATTTTGAATGGATACTAAATGAACTGTTGTAAATCAAAAACTACCTATTCCTCAAGGATAAAACTTATTATGAAAGGAATGAATGATGAACTTTAATGGAAATGACTGAAAGTCTTTGCCAACATTGGAAGGCTACATCAGCTGAGCAATTTTGGTTCTGAGGGAAATGTTTAATATACGGTATAATTAAACTGGATCATTTAACTCATTTTAGACCAGGGAACTCATGTTTATTGTTTCCATAACAAATCTAGCATAAGTATCATGAAGTCTAAGGACATAAAACGTCACATATGCTTTTTCCTGAAGTCTTCAAAACAATACAAATGGAGTGAAGTGCTCTACAAATGTCTTTCCTCAAATATTATGCAGAGTAATAATGGGGTTTTTAATACTGTATGTTGAGGCTTGATGAATATAACTGTATCACTAATAAATTAATGAATTGCATTCAATGTATTTTCTAATTACAAATAAGTAAAATCTTTTAAAAATGGCTTATCAAATAAGTCTCCTAGATGAAAACATTAATTTCTTTGTTGTCCAATAATTAATATATTTTGCAGCTTACTGTGCATTTTTACTTTTGTTAGATAAAATATTTGTTACATTAACAGTAAGGAATTCTTCTTCATGGACAACAAAATGGATGTTATATAGGTAGCCCTTGACCTTAATGGAGCGCGCTCCTCATGGTTGTAATCATGATCATAATAAATTGGGTCACCCACATGACTGATCTGATTTTATGACTTCTGAAGCGGACATTAAGTGCATGCTATGTTTGTTAAGCAAAACAATGGTTTGCTATGGAGCCAGTTTTGCTGAAAACCAGAAGTAAATTCTGGTTTTTGGCATGACCAATGTAAAATGTGGTTATGTGACTTTGGGGTGCTGCCACCTTGGCTGCTAAGCACCTTGAGTGCAGTCATGTGACTGTGGGGAAGGGAGTGGCCATTGGAGCTTTGAATCTGGAGGGATAAGGACCCCTCAAATTGGTCTATCGTAAATTCAAATGTTCACTAAGTCAAGGACTACCTGTACTCTAACAAGAATTATGTCCGCTGATTTTATGAGATTCTTAAATAAAAGTTCAATATACTAATATAAATTACACATATAGTAATGGTATCAACTATTAACCCAAATATACAGGATGTATTACACATGGCACATGTTATATTTTGAAATTTCATATCCATATTTCCATATTTCTGCCATTAGACTGTCTGAAAAGATTTAATAATATCTAATAGAGCCTAATTGAGATGTATACCCAAGCATTTACATCGAGGCCCTACAGGTGCAGCTCTTCTGTCTTTCAATATCACCAATAGGGCTTATATAAATTCTTTGCATTGCTATCTTTTGTTTTGGTTTCTTAAGAACAAAATAACTCAATGTAATTATCAAAGCATAGATTCAAAAGGGCTTAAAATGGTACATACTGTTAGAGAAGGAAAAATATGTCCTGAGAATTTAATAAATAAATGTGATATTCCTATTGCAGTAAAAAGATATTACAGAATATCAAAAATCACTTTTAAAAGACAAATTCAAATTAATTGCAGAGAAAGTGCATAAAATAAATCACTATGTCTATGCCTTAGTGAAATGAACATTTTATGCTTCCATATACACTCATACATGTAGTTTCACTTCCCATTTTAACAGGGCCCGCCAAATCTTGGTCAATAAGTTTTATATTTTTTTTAAAAGGTCATCAGATAATGTAGCAAGCTGCAATGCTATAAGAAGCAATAAAACATGAATAAAAATACATACAACACTTTCTTATGTAGTCAAAGTATCAGCATTTTCCATATAGAACATCCAATATTTTGCTGCATTTTAATTAAGGTGTCTAAACATTATCACAAAGAACTGTAAATTGGTCAGAGCATGCAGTAAAGAAAATTAAGCTCTAAAGGCTTTTTATCACCACATTTCAGGAACCAAGGGTGTAAAATGTTCTAATTTGGGATATATTAAAAGCCATAAAAGGTCTTTCAAAAAGATTAATGGTACTTTGCTTGGATTTAAGATAAGGGCTTTAGCTGGTTGGAAAAGCAGGGCCCTGGCTAGACCCTTGAGGCATTCATCTTTACAGCCACTTGGAAGATTTGTAAAAGCGTCTGCATAACCTCAAGCAAACGCATTGCGACATTTTTTTAAAAAAAAATCCCGTCAATTTTATAGGTTTAATATGTGGAAGTTGTATTGAGAGTAATGTTGATATCGTGGTTCATCTTCATTACCATTTTTAAGAGGCAAACTTTTTTTAATCAAGTAAGTTTTCTATGAGGCAAAAAGCATTCATTCATATTGAAGTTCAAAGATAATCATTTCAGAAATCTTGCTCTAGCAGCTTAAAGAGCAGAGCACAAATTTCGTATCCATTATTTTTCACAAAGAAAAGCTAAATAGCTATCAAGAATACCTGGTGACAATTTTTAAAATCTTCATTTTCTGCCAAACAGTTTGAAGGTATTTTTTTTTAAAGAGCCAATTATCATACTAAAGTTGTTTTGTGTCTATGTGTGGAATAACAGGTTTCGATATAAAATATTCATACTATTCACTTTTGTTCTTTAATTAAATGAAAACAGATGTTTTCTAAAGTAAAGCGGAACCATTACTGAAGTACTTAAAGTGCTAAAGTCTTTAATTTTTATATCAGTTTGGTCTACAATTCCTGATTGTCTTTACTCAAGCTCAACATTAATGTCAAGCAAGTTACCTAGGAGACGAAAGAGATCAAAGAGACAAAACCCCCTCAAATGTCTGATTAATCAAGCCTGCAAACAGCTTATTTCTTTTAGCCTGCATGCAAGTATGAAAATGAGATTCAGGGAGCCGTACATTGTGCAGATTTGTTCATTCTTATCAGAACAAAGCCAGCGGCAGCTTATTTCATGGATCATTGGCACTGTCATCAGTGCTACACAGAACGGGTGACAGCTCCTCATTTTAAGGCTTGAACAAAATTAGCAAAAAGTCGGCACAAATTAGCCTCTCATCTTTTTAGTAATATGACATTATTCATTTACTTTTTATCCAATTTTTAATTTTTTCCTTGTCAGCTATCCCTCTCTAGTGTTCCTTGAGCAGCATCATAAAGCCCCCTTCTTCTTTTTTTAAAAAAGCTATAAAACAGATGAAGTTCAAATGGTAAATAAAGTTAAGGCAGAAAGAAAATACATTATCTCATTCAGCTGCAAAGATACTTAACTGAAACTTCCAGAAAACATTATAAAATTATTGATATGTTTGGTGAAAATGTTTAAAGGTGAAACATTCATGAGCTGTATGGGCTATGATATCCCCTAGAAATGCTCTTCTAGAATTACCATTTATGTGCCAACCAAATTAGGACACTGGAAGTATGGAAGCTAACTATTACAATAAAGTAAAAGCCATGAATCTAATTCCTTTTGGAAATTTGTGTACACAGAGTTGCCTTATCGGAAAGATGGGTGGTATATAAATTTAATAAATAATTTATATTTATTATTTAATAAATAATAGCAAATAAATAATAATCCTGGCTTATTTCCAGGGGTAATACATTGCTATTTTGCTTAGGCTGGTCTTTAGTTGACATAACTTTTTAAAATTGTGGCTGGCCTTATAAATATTTCCTTATAAATATTTGTATTTCACTTTTTGGTTACCTCCTTGGGCCTTAGTGGTATCAAATTCAAAAAAAGCAACAGACAAACAGTGAAACAGCCAGGCAGTTAAGAGATAAAGATTTATTTCAAAGACCTATTGTAATATACACACTCTAGGATAAGAATAATTCGATGGAACATTCAAAGCTAAATTCAAAAATGTCATATAAGACCTGTTCTATAAAAGGCTAAACCCAAAGGGGTTTTAGCAGAACATCTCTATTCTAACAGGTCCTGAAGCATCCTGTGGTCTATCAGAGAAACCAAACAGCCTTTTAATACTGTATTACAGTTTCTCATCAAATATGAATCTAGTTATTTCAGATTCAGCCTTTGGCAATGATTTTCCCCTTTTATGTTATGGAATGTTATCCACTACTGATGTATATTAAATATATAAAGCAAACAAGAATCTCAGTTGATTTGGAAGAGAACATGATAATCTCCCAATTGTTTGTTCAACTTCAAAATACTCCAATCTCTTTGTTGTGTGCTACTGCTATTTATTGTATCAAAATACATTCTACTGCTGGATATTTATATTAAAATATAAAAACACAATACTGTTCACATATTTTAGCTTTTCTTTTTATTAAAATATTTTAATGCAAGTAAATTCTTCCATTCATAAAAAATAAAAAAAATTAACCATAAGCTGTTAGATGTTTTACAGTTCCCTTGAAGAAAGGCTGCTTTAAAAAAAACTGTAGTACTGTTTTCAGCAATTTCTTTATCTCTGTTCTTCTAAGTAAGAAAGCTTATTAACAAGCTTTGAACTTAAAATCACATTTACAATAATGTGCCATCAACAGTTTTATAAGCTAATTAGAAAAAAAGATTAATTAATGACTGGCTGCTAATAAAATGGCAATCATGAAGAAAGAAACCAAGGGTGCTAAGCTTCAACTACCACCAATTAAGAGCTAATTACAAACAAATTATATATGTGTTTTGCTGTGGGCTTTAATTTACTAAAATGGTTTTAATTAAAAGAGAAAACATGCTGATTAATTGAACTGCAGAAAAAATCTACAGTATAAACTGTGCTTTGTCTCTTTAATTAGACTTGTAACATTTGAATTTTTTAAAGGTTTGTTAAAAAAGATATCCATAATTAAGAGGGCACATGCATACAATCATAGGTGATAACCCCTGTCATATAGTAAAGTTTAAGGCAAAACACCCTGATAAAGAGAAAATGATTCGATTAAGAAGACAGAATAATTAACAATACAGTGCAGTATTTGTCCATAATTCTTTCCAAGGTATAATAAATACTTTGGAAGTTATATATAGTTCTTTGTCGTTCATTTTTAAAATATTTGAACAGTTAAAATATTAATATACATTTTTCATGTTTTTTAACAATGACTCTTAAAAATAATAAACTCTGTATTTCTCTATATTATATAAACTGTTTCTTTCAAGCATTATTTTTGCTGAAATTGTAAATTTAAATATTTTTTTCTATATTAAATTATGTGCCACAAAATTCTTCTACATAAACACTTCAGATAGAGGGTATAATGTATAGCAGTGGGACTCATTAGCTTTCTGTGGGCTTCTAGCTGTAAATTACCACATTGTGCTCCATATTAAACACTGCAATAGAATCTGGTTGATTCTTTTAAAGTGGTAGTTTTGATAGGATACTTAACATAAATGGTTATCAAGTATACATTTATTTATATATCAACAAGATGAGTAAAAGCCAACAGAATGTAAAAATTAGGAATTATGATAGAATGCACAAATCAATTTGAATTATTTCAAACAAAACTAAAGAGCATATTCAAAAAATAATTATAATTGTGTAATCATTCATACCAAATGTCACAAAGCACTGGGCTGACATTTAGAACAGTTTTGATAGTATTATTTGTATTTGAAGAACAACAACTAAAGTAATTTGGGATTCAAATTATACTCATTTGCTTAAGAGCAAACCCTGATATACTCAATATAATTTACTTCTGAGCAGACAAGCGAAGAATTAACCTATCAAGTTTCTCGACAAGCAATCAAATAAGATTTTTTTTCTCTTTTCAAGATACAGTATTTATTTTTAACCAAAACACAAAAAGCAAAAATATAGCAAACCTTACTTATATTTATGTCATCACACAAGCAAAAATTTTCATCTTAGAAATCTGCAATCTGCAAATGGTTTCATTTTTTAATATCCCTTGACTTTTAAGGCATCCATATAGCAGCAACTAATAATTGGGATGTATAAGGCTTGAATGGGTTATCTGGTTTAAGGAAGTCTCAATCATACCACTCCACTGAAGGAGATTCACAAACTAAAGTGGGTAGCTGCTTTAAAGCAACAAACTGAATTGACTGGCTCTAAAGCTTTTCAGAGATTCCACAGCTTTTTCTGCTGCTTTTAGAATTTTTGCAAACAACACAGAATATTACAACCTCAGTTCCATACCTTGGGGATGTTTGAGTGTTGTGATAGGCTCTCTATCATTATTATGAGGAACCAGTAAATAAGATTTACCACTGCATGAAATTCTAGGGTTATTAGAGCTCTTTTGGAGGTAGCAAGGCTAACATACTTTAGGCTTCATTCACTTTTTCACCTCTCAGCTTCTTTAATGTGGCTAGCCATAAGCCCTAACTTTGCTCTCTCTTTTGCTAATGAAATGTTACATTTCCATGCTGTTCCTGCAAATACAATTAGGGCCTTATTTCAGTTTTCAGCATTCTAAATATTGGCTCAAGGCTGATCTTACTTTTAAATTCTACATGATGGGGCAGATACAAGTCTTGATAACGAATGAATGGCTGCCAGATTAACATGGCTCAAATTTACTGCTTTAAAAATAGAAATGAGATAGCAAGACTACAGATATACTTTCCCTGTTTGAGCCTCTTTCTTTGTTACATTGTGTCATCCTACTTCTGTTGCTTCTCTCAATATAAATACTTGCCAGGAAACCACAACTCTGGCACAATCAATTACAGATGGTGATGAGGTCATTTCCATGAAAGCCAAACTTGCTAACAAGATGCACAGACCTTCCTGACTCCCCAAGAAATTCAGTGATCACCTTAACGACCCCTATAGATCTTCCGTCCTGGAAAAGGCCCAGCTTTGCCAATGTGCCCTGCCCAGCTTGGAACAAGGCCAAGGCCAGTGAAAGTGGATCATTCCCAGGAGGGACCATCTTTTCAACCAGCTAAGCCAGCACTTCTGGCAGAGCTTGCCATTCATCTATGCCACGTTTTCCACTATTTCTGAAAATCCTGTAATCAGATGAATTCTATGTCGTGCAAAAAAGAGTATCAGGAGACTGCAATTGGTACAGAATGCAGCTGCGCGAGCTGTGGTGGGTGTTTTGAGATACACCCACGTAACACCTATTCTCCGCCAGCTGCATTGGTTGCCTATTAGTCTCCGGTCGCAATTTAAGGTGTTGGTTTTGACCTTTAAAGCCCTACATGGCTCAGGACCAGGTTACCTCCGGGACCGCATCCTACCACATAACTCCCTACGACCAGTTAGGTCCCAGTTGGCCTCCTCCAGGTCCCATCAGCCAAACAATGTCGGTTGGTGGGTCCACGGGGGAGAGCCTTCTCTGTGGAAGCCCCATCTCTCTGGAACCAACTCCCACCAGAGATCCGGACTATCCCCACTCTAATGGCCTTCCGCTAAGCCGTAAAAACATGGCTCTTCCGGCAGGCGGGGTGAAGAAGATCGGATTCCCCCATGAATGAATGGTTTTTAAAATTATGTAGTTTTACATTTATTATGTATTATTTGTATTGTTCTTATTCCTGTTGTACGCCGCCCTGAGTCCTATGGGATTGGGCGGCCTATAAGAACTTTTAATTAAAATTGAATTATTTTTTTAAAAAAGCAAATAACATATGTGTCATGACTGAACTGAGATAAATAAGAGCAAGTAATCACCATCAATAGAAATGGTAAAGAAAAAAACCTATTGACAAAAAGGTTCTTACAAAACAAAATTCCCACTGATTTAAGATCAAATTGTTCAATTGGACAAATGTGCCACCCTTACCAACAACAGGTGGGAAAATAGTGAACACTGAAGTAATCAAGATGGAAATAATATCAAGAGTTTGGATGAAGAAGATTGCTACAAATACCTTCAGGTTGAGAACAGCAAGCACACTGAAGTCAAGAAGATTAATAATGAAAATGGGTGTGTAATGTAGCAAATATACCAGATAGTTGAAGAAGAAAAAAAGGGCATTGGAAGAATATTTGAAGAAGATGCACTGAAGCTAATACATCATGAAGGCTTACCAAATACCAAAAAGACGAAAATGGCCTAAAAGAAAGACCAGAATAGAGAAGAGACATGGCAAAGGAAAATATTACATGGCCACTGAATAAAAAAACAAAAAAACAAAAACCTGCACGCAAATCAGATAACAAGATCTGGCAATGGCTAAGAGCAGGAAAGTTGAAGCAAAAAACAGTGAGGCTAATTCTGGCTGCACAAGAGCAAACCTTAAGAACAAATGCATACAAATCCAGAATGGAGAAGACATCAACAGTCAGTAAATACCATTTCTGCAAAGAAGCTGAAGAAACAGTGGACCAGCTGATTAGCTGCTGCAAGACAATTGCACAGACTTATTTACAAGCAGCATAACAAAGTAATAATAGTGGTGCATTGGAATATCACCAAGAAACACTATTTGTCCCCAAGCAAGAAATAACGAACTTTATAAAAATGAAGTTGTTGTTGCTATTTATAACAATGTGACAGTACAGCTGCCAGTTCTTTAACTGGTGTTGATTTTCAGATACATCAAGTTCTTCCCAACAACCCAAGTTGTGTATTGTAGTAGTGGATATATGTGTAGATCTCTGCAATGTGGTATTTTGTAATTGACAGATGGATATTTTGTCAATGTGCTGATCTTCTGAGTGCCGTTAAAGATCTTTTAGTATGGTACCCAGTCTCCTGATAACCACTGGGATCACCACAGATTTATTTGATTTTTATCCTGCCTTTATTACTTAATTACTCTAGTTATTATAAGTAACTCAAGGTTGCAAATATTTGTAATATTCCTTCCTACTTCTATTTTATCTACAACAACCCTATCACAGTTAATGCATGACTAGCTTTCTAGGACACCACTTTAACAATACACCAAAGGCCATAATATTATTATTATTATGGTTAGTGGCACAGTCAACCAGGTATTTAGACTGAATATGGCATTTTATCTCCCATTGAGTCCTTCTCAAGGACCTGTGACAAGCAGACATTGTTTAATGGTGTTAAAAATACTGTCACAAGATCTAGGTTGTTCCATATAAAGCTGCCTTTTCCAATGGGCAACAGGCTAATGGTGATTTTGTCAATATCAATGATATTCAAGTGGTGATTGTACCCAAAGAGCCTATTACTATTATCTTTGTTTTCTTTTGCCATAATTCTAATTTTTGTCTTTTATTCTGCTATAACTTGGTACTGCAGTGTCCACTTTATGGACTTTTTATTTTTCTTATTGAAAATTATTAAGTTTGGGGTGTTATGTGGCAAGTCTGTTTGAATTCTAAAGTCCCAGAATACTTGCGCTTATTCATTTTCTATTACTTCTATTACTCCCACCAGTTCTGGCTATGGGCAGATGGTACTTCTTTAAAATATTAATAACATACCACTATTTCTTTGTGTTCATTCTTTGTATCGTTATGACGGGTACACAACTTTTCTTCCAGTAGTCCACAGCTACAACCAACAGTCCTGAATCCTGTAGTTCATTTGTCCCCAGATATCCAGGAACACCCAGCAGAGTCCTTATTGACCCAACTGACAACTGATCTGGTATAAATTACTTTATTTATTTGTGAGATTTATATACCGCCTCACAGTGCAAGCACTCTCTAAGCCAGTGATGGCGAACCTTTTTTCCTCGGGTGCCGAAATAGTGCGCGCGCACGCTATCATACGTGCGTGCGTGCCCACACCCATAATTCAAAGTTCCCCACTCGCCCCACCCCTCTGCGCATGCGTGCGCGACCCCCCCCCCACTCTCCCATTTTTCAACTTCCAGTGGGCCCGGTAGGCCTGTTTTTTGCCCTCCCCAGGCTCCAGAGGCTTTCTTGGAGCTTGGGGAGGGCGAAAACGTTCTCCCTGTCACCCCGGAGGTCCTCCAGAGGCCGAAATCGCCCTCCCAGAGCCTCCGCACGAGCCAAAAATTAGCTGGTGGGCATGCACATGCGCGCAGGAGCTGAGCTAGGGCAACGGCTCGCGTGCCGGCAGATATGGCTCCGCGTGCCACCTGTGGCACCCGTGCCATAGGTTCGCCATCACTGCTCTAAGCGGTTTACACCAGTAAGCAATGTATATTTATATTGCCCCCAACAATCTGGGTCCTCATTTTACCTACCTCTGAAGGATGGAAGGCTGAGTCAACCTTGAGCCGGTGAGATTTGAAACGCTGACCTGCGGATCACAGTCTCACCATATTGCTTATGGGAGAGATATTCTATGTCTGGCTCCTCTAATGAGACCTGTGCAATATAACTGAATGTCTAACTCTCATCTTCCTCAGAATATAAATGCTGTAGCCTAGAGGTAGAGCTCTTGCCTCACAATCAGGAGGTTGTGAGTTCAATCCTAGGTAGTGCAGATCTAGGGTCTCCTGCTTGGGCAGGGGGTTGGACAAGATGACCTGTAAGGTCCCTTCCAACTCTGTTAATCTGTAAGTAAATGCCCCACAACCACCTCAAGGTACTGCCTACTGAGGGTTAATATTCACAATACTGTGAAGTCACAGCTGCTTCTTTAATTGATATTGGCTTTCAGATGTTTCAAGTTCTTTCCAAAAACCTAGAATGCCATAATGTATTGGCAGAGTATTCCAGCAGACCAAGCATCTTGCAATTGATAGATGGAAATTTTGTCAATGGGTAGATTTTCAAAGATTTATGGGTATGGCACCCAGTGTACTGATAACCACTGGGACTACCATGGCCAGTTTAACATTGTAGTCATTTAATTTCAATTTTCAGATCTTGATATCTTGATACCAATTTTTAGATCTTTTCCCAAATCTTTGTCTTCTATTCTAATATCCCCTGGAATTGTCAACACAATTTTGAACCATACCTATATCTGGTATGTTATGACATTACTTGAATATTAAATATTGGATTAAATATTAACACTGTTAAAAGGGAAGGAATATAATGTTTGTCTATTTGATCAAAGTTAAACCAGACATTATTACTTAATAGACTTTTGTTGACCAGGTTGAATGACAAAGTTTTAAGAATACACCTATTGATAACAAATGGGATATGGAATAAAGTGATTGTTTCCTATATTTTAAGAGAAAATGTTGTTTAAATTGTTTATGCTAGTTGAGATGAGGAGGAAAATTACTTTTTCTATTTCTTTTTTGTTATAGTCTTTTTCTTTTTTGTTTTCTTTACTTTCATTTTCTTTTTTGCACTTTTTACTTTTTCTTTCTACTTTATTTTTTGTAGTTTGTATTAGCTTTTTCTGTATAATGTAGTATGTAATAAAATTATTTGAAATATATATATTAAAAGCACTACAGACCATGAAGACAGGTAAACCGGCAAACATTGTTATACAGTAGGTTCCCCAAAAGCTTTTGAAGAAGATATTCATCAAACAGTTGACCATTACAATATCTAAAAATCTTACAAAGATACCCAGAATGTACCACCCATATAATAGTAATTTTGTGAAAAACATGTTTTTACACAGAATATCCTAAACTAGTCTATCAATATTATTCTTATGAAGAAATTTAAAAAAATATTTCTCATAATATTCTGACGCCTCAAAGAAAAGTGCACACTTGTTAAAAAAAGCACTCCAAACTCTTCTGAATATTCATTTCTATATTCTAACACTATTATATCAAAATAACAATAACAGTCCAAAGAGGATTGTCAGGTGTATTAAAATGTAACTGCATCGAGTGTAGCATAGTAAAATAAAGTTACTCATGTTTCAATCTGATGTTTCTATTCGGATTATGTATATTATTTACAATTTCTTCAATTCCCAGGCAATCTGATTCCATAAAAATTGGTTCTCACTGTGACATAATGATAGTACACTGACAGCTGTATTTTGGCATTGCTTAGCTCTTCAGGGCATGTTTCATAGCTTCTCTTAGCCATTTCTTTATTTTTGGCCTCATTTTCCCTTTAAATGCTCATGCTGCTCTATCTTTTTCACAGGCTTATAAATGTTATACATCAAAATTAGTTTCACTTATTATGGAAGGAAACATTTTAAAGCATTCTGGAATCCATGCCTCAAAGCAAAGGCTTTATCAGCAGGTTCCTGTTACTGCTTTTTGAGAAAGGAAAATATCAGTGATCAAAACTGTACCTGATCTCTACAGAATACTTACCCACTAAATATTCATTCATCAAATTCAAAAGAAAATTATATCAAGACATTTATATATTTATTTTAAGTTGAAAATACATAAAAGCATTAGTGATACTTAGTAACTTGCAGTCAGTTTTTAGGTTGGAATTTGGTCACCTAAAAATATGAAATAAAAAAGAATAGAAATCTGCAAACAATCTTACCAAATATTCAGGCCACTGATTACATTTCTGGGAATTCGGAATTTCAAAGATAGTAAGGAAACATTCTTGTTAAATGACTGCATCTCAAATAGGGGATTGTCAGTAGAGAACAATTAATAACTGTAGTTGCTGTCTATTCATCCCATCCATAAAATAAAATAATAAATGTGTCTCAAATGTTAATACTGGAGCATATTCAAATCTAGTATGAAGTAGTGTCTAGAGGAGGATAAGAAGAGCAACTTGGCCATATGGCCTTTAGATCTATTGGATCCAAGTATTCATTTAAAACTTGTCTCTTGTATTCTGGCATGATTTATTTATTCCAGGCTCATGCACCACAAATTGTAATAGAAGCAATTAAGAAATAGAATATATCCACAGGATTTCCCAAATAAATCCCGCAATTCCCAAAAATATTAACTTTGTATTAAAATTGTATTAAAACAATACAAATTATGTATAATAATATTTATTACCATATTGAAAGTATAACAAAATTGTAACTTACCTCTCGAGTAGCTAATCTATCACTTAATTCCTCAGCTTGGGTAATATTACCTTCAGCTACACATTTGTCTATACTGATTTCAAGGCCAGACTAGAAAACATACCAAAAAGAGAGAGAGAAATGAATGGTCCTCCTAGAATACTAACTGAACATTATAAAAATGTACTAAAAATCTATCAATTCCAAAATAATATGAACTTCACATCTGTAACTTTCATAAATAGCAAATCACATGTGAAAGATAAGAAAGAGAGAGGGAGGGAGGGAGGAGGGAGGGAGGGAGGGAGGAGGGAGGGAGGGAGGGAGGGAGGGAGGGAGGGAGGGAGGGAGGGAGGGAGAAAGAAAGAAAGAAAGAAAGAAAGAAAGAAAGAAAGAAAGAAAGAAAGAAAGAAAGAAAGAAAGAAAGAAAGAAAGAAAGAAAGAAAGAAAGAAAGAAAGAAAGAAAGAAAGAAAGGCTATGACTGAGTAGGGCTCAAACTCTCCTAACTTCCAAGACAAATCCATATCGTTTTCTTGTCAAAAACAAAAACAAAACTGAAGTAGCTTGCAATTGGGGATATTCTTGCTAACTTTACAGCTTATTGAGTAGTCCTGGAATGTCTTCCATCCATGTTGGAAGCAGGTCTGACCATAAGTGGGGTTTAATTTCTAATTTGAATAGCCTGCCCTGTTGATAGTTACAAAACTTTTGTATAAGAACAAACTTTTGTATTATTTTCACTTTACTTTTTGAATAAATTCAGCATTTAAAAATGTCAACTAATTTAAGCTTATCTTAATAATATTTCATTTCAATGTTTTTCCAATTGATGTGTGAAAATGAAAGCTTTAAATGAATATATACATTTTATACCGACATCTATCACTGACCATGGAACACCAGAAGATTGTACATTCATTCTTAGTCCAAAACAAGAGCACAAGATCAATCTGGTCAAGATAAGGACCTTATTTCCCCCATTCTTGCTTTACTTTGGCCACACCAATCAGCACGAGTAATTGATGACTGCTGGGTTACATGGGTTCTGCCTGTCTGTGTGTAGGCATGCATATGTATAACATTCTACCTTACCTCATTTACACATTAGTCCTTTTTATATAGTTTTCTGTTAATTTTAATGTTTTAATTCTTAATGCCTAAGGTTTTACTATACATTGAACCTTCTAATTTTTAATTCTGATATTGTGAGTTGCCCAGGGTCTCTTGATAGTGAAATGGGCAACATATAAATTTAATAAATAATAAATATATATTCACTGCACTCATATGTAAGTGCAGTGAAATGAATTGCAAATAAAATGCAAGCTTAAAATCAATTTTTAAAAAATCTAGCAATCACCTTTTGAGTAGTTTCCTTGCTTTCCAGTGGTTTAAACCTATCATTGATTCCAAAATATTGAGTGAGCTCTTTGAAATGTCTATCTTTTACAGACTCTTGGCTACAAAGAAAGGAAAAAAGAAAAAATAGTTGGACAAGATCCTATCACAAGAAAATAGTCACATATATAAATATGTAACATATTTATAATATGAAATATTAAAATTAATAATTTTATTGTTGGCTTATGTGAAGAATTAATATGTATTTTACAGGAACTGTATTTTCTTCTATTTTGTGACTGTAATACAATTCAATTTTATTAACATTTGTATATTTGATATAAAAGAATATACCTATTTTATAAAAACAAAACCCTCCATATCTATTCTTTAGCAGATGGGCAGAAAGTAATATTTTTTTTCAAGTAATCAAGTGATCTTGAAAGGATCACTTCTGTACAAAAATCCATTGCTGAATCACTCAAAGAGAGTGAAGAGGATCTGAACATTTCGACCATGTAAAAATAAATTTTAAATAATCATGTCATCATTTCAAATACCTTTCAGTTATTTCTTCATTGCTTTTCATTTTACCTAGAAAAAAAATCAAACTCTAAAATTTAGTATGAAAAATTTCTCATGAACTAATACAAATGTTTTAGGACTTAATTCTGATGCAGTAATGAACATGATGACATCAGTAATGTTTGAGATATAAGTAACAATGAAAAACCAAAATTTAAAATTAAACCCCAGCTTAGACACAGTCTACTTCCACAGCACTAAACACAAATATGTACTGACACCTAAATTTAGAGGGAATAAAAGCTTATATTTTCTGAAGAATAATATGTTATGCTGTATGTGGATATTAAGCTAGTGGTGGAAGGCCCACCTTTAGCTATAATAGAAATCTGAGAAATACACTTTATAGTATTTCTCACACGATTGAAGATTTCAAGAAAGTGATGGAATGATACAACCAGAGGTAAGTTTTGTTTCATTTTGAAGGTTGGGACTGAATGGCAGAATCAGTTTCATTATACACTGCCTTTGTACCTACAGCCAAATACTTTGTAGAAAAATTATTTCTGGCGCTTTAGTTAATCGAGCCTCCTTATAAGATTTACTTGGCCATAAAAATTTGCAAAATTTATTAAAATAAATAAAAGACACAGTCAAAAGAATACTTCACAACTGGGGAAAGGTGTGTGTGAATGAGATAAATGTTTTGAAGGTAAGTGCACTATCAGGGAACAGGTCATTAACCGCTAAAGATATATATTTTCAGTCATAATCACTTACTACAACTTTTCTGTTATAAGCATGGTGGGATATTACCAAAGGTAGTATTATTTCAAAACAGAACAATAATTACAGAGACAAATCAATCTAATAAGTTTCTAGTACAAAGGTTCAGACTAATTTGCATACAATATTCAATATAAATATGTGAATACCCAAACTGCATAGTCCACTGTAGCCCAGAACTCCTGAGCTCAAGTTATCTGCCAGCCTCAGCCTCTAGAATAACTAGAGTACAAGATTCATAGCACTGCATATAAATAAATCAAATGTTAAATCAAAAGCCACAACTGAAGAGTCCTTTTTAAATTCTATATGGTCTAACCATTAAAACACAGAAAAGACTGTCTGAGATATAATTAACAGTGAAAAAGATCAAAATTTAGAAAATTGCAGTGTAGACATTGACATTTGTTCTCTTTCAGCATACTTCCACAGTAGAACATAAGATATCCACCAGTAACACCACATGCAAAAATTATTACATAAATGAACAAAAATGCATAAAGCTATTTCATGCATGTGAATATTTTCTGTGATGAATGACTTCTCTAGTCTTATCAAAGAGAGTTTAGAAAAAGTTCTCATAAATTCCATCATGATTTGTTCTACTGCAAGTAGGCTGTGGTTTAGAAAAAATGCTGAAGCTTGTCTGAGTACCTGGAATTAGGTAAACATTTATCTGGACTAGACTACATTAAATGTTTTTTTCTACTAAATAACAACCAAATAACATAAAATCAGTAAGGTGATTATAAAATTACCTAATCCTAACACCAAATTATTTGGGAACTTTATTATAGTGTTCCCTACATTTTAACAACTGGAAACAAACCACCTTTTTGAGAACGTTTTCTCTTTTGTCGCTTATCTCTTTGACATTTTTCTTGATTTTTCATGTCAAGGTTTTTCTTTTTCAGATTCTGAAATTTCTGTCGAAAGAGAAAATTGATTTTTTTTAACTTTTGTTTCATTACTGTAAATTGGGTAGCATAAAATAACAAATTATTTTAATTGATCCACAATACCAAAAAAAGTACAATATTCATAACAAAACAATCAGTGAAGATGATTGCAGTATACACTGAACATGCGCAATTCAGCTCTCATGTATTCAAGGATTATCCTGATATTACTAAATGATACTTTTTACTTTCTTATGTAGGAATGTTCTTTAGACATTGACTTTGAAACTAAATAAAAGCTAAGATCCAAAAAGTTTAATATAAGTATAGCCAATAGGATTCTATTTTCTCCTTTAAAAAGCATAACATCACTGAGCATTATGATTGTGCGACACTTCAGAACACATGGGAACGTGAATGCAGCAACTGTGTATAATAATTAAGACAGCCATATCTGCTTTTAGTTATGAACCTTACTGAACATACCATAAAACTTGCCACTTTTGAACTTCTTTTTATGTGTAATTAGTGTCTTTCACACTATCCTAAGAAGCTGAGTTTCTGAAGTTAAGGTAGCTCTAAAACAGCTACATCTCTTTCAAATTCATGTGGAAGCAAAAAAAATTGGAATGTTTTAATGAATAGGAGAGATGCTATCCTGATGATATCTGAAGCATTTCTTCAAAATCGTTCTTAAAATATTCAAGCCATAACAAACAAGTGTGAAATACATTTAATGAAGATAGTAAGTAATCATGCATGAGCAGGTTAAGAATTCCATAACATTACTACAGAAATACACACACACAAAAAACAAAATCAATTTTGAAAACCTTAAAAAAGATTTAAAAAAAAATACTGCAGTATATAAGCACTAAAGTGCCTACATGTTTGGTGAAAGGGAATTCATCACAACTTATTCCAATCTTACTTTAAGACAGATGTTTGTCAAACAATGTTATTAAAATATTACTTCTCTTATAACTGAAAAGTTTAAAAAGATTATATTTCAAATGAAAAGATTATATTTCAAATATATTTGATTTACTCTTGCCAGAAGGATTATGTCCCTAGAAAGCACAACAGGAATAACTAACCTAATATTTCAGTTTCAATTAAATACAGAGTTGTAAACAAACCTACATTCCACATATCTAAGGGAACTCCAGGAAGACATGCCAGACATTCCTGTTCTTCTGCAGAAGGAAGTTGGTTTTCAGCCATATTTTTTTCCTCATGATCACAAGTCTGTTTGTCTAGGAATTTCTTTTCTTCTTGTTTTTCATTTAAGATACTCTCAGGAATAGACACAATTTCTTCGTCATCTGAACTTATGGTAACATCAGCTTCATTCACACCAGGAGGTAACAGACCACTCCACATCTATACAAATGAAAAGATCAAATACTCACTACCATCATGAAGGAATCTGCAGCAAAATTATTAAAAATATCTTTAGGGCATCTTTACCAGTGTAAAATGAAAGCAAGAAAATTTGATGCACTGTAGTCTTCCTTTTTTATTCATTATTGGCAATTAGTTTTTTGTTTGTTATTGGAAATTGAATATGAGAATAAATTAGCCATATAAGGATTGAGAAAAATACAGAATTACAAAAATAACAGTGCTTCATTTAAATAGTTGAAAAAGACATTACAATTAATATCCAATAACAGTCCCTACAATTTATTTTTAAAAATATCAATGTGCTCAAGTAAATTATGTGGTAATATTACATAAGTATTTGTTTGTACTGTTGTTTTAGCAGTTATAACAACAAATATTTTGAATTATTTTTTAAAAAAGAGGTACAAGAAAGTGCAAACTCAGATGCATTTGAAATCATTGAATAAATGTACAGCATATTTTCTATTAAATAATCTTGTTACGTGCAATACAAAATTTATCCAAGCTCAACCTTGTGAATAAATTATTACACTACAATAGAAAGAAAAAAGATAAAAATACAATAAAAGTAAGAAATATAAATAAGAAAAAGGCAACATGGCTTATATATTTAAAATAAAAAGTAACTGAAAAGAGAAATTAAATGCTAAATATTTGCTGATATTTTCAGAAGTCTTTAACAGTTCCTTGGAAGAAGATGACTAATGTCCAATTCAATAGCACTACCACTCATAAAGCTATCTCCTATTTCCAAAAGGAGAAAATTGTCAATTATGAAAAACAAAATGTTATTTTGGTTGCCAAATGTACTGTAAAACACTTGGCATAGTACAGAAATGTTTTTATACATAAATAAGTTTTAAGGTTGGCTATTGTCTTTACATTTATAAAAGTTGTCAATTGCATATTTTCCCTAGATGGATTTATGATAGACCAATTTTTCAAACAAAACATATACTGTAGTTGTTCTAGATGTCTCTCTTCAATTTATTTGTACATGTGCAGTACAAAAAATATGGAATATGACAAAAAATACAGAATGGAAAATGTCATCTCAATATTCCATGAACATAGAAAGCTATCTAAGACTCAGTCTGTTTCAGTTATAATTCTGAATGGTATGGCACTCTCCCTGAAAAATATCTGTGTCTATCCTTGTGCAAAGCTCCAATTCTTTGGGCAGACACAGAATATGGCCAGGTAGGCCTCTATCAAGCTTCAGCAGATGTTCCAGTTGTAGTCATATCTTGATTGAGAGCCCAGTGACAGTAGCCATGCCTCACCACCACCAAGCTAGACTATTTCAAAGGGCTCAACATAGCAAAACTTTTGAAAACTACTCAAAAACATTTGGTGCAAAATACTGATAGAAGATGGCCACCTCCCTCGTGTTATACCAATACTGCAGAAATTACATTGGTTACTGGTAATTTATGGGTTCAATGTGTTGGTTCAGACCATTAAAGCTCAACTTGGCTTGGTACCTGAGTTCCATCAGGACCATCTTCTCCAGGAAAAACCATGCTATCCACTATCTGGTGAAATTGAAGGGAGTATTTTTCAGTTATGGAACTCACTTTATAAAATAGCATCTCTTTTTCAGGCTGCACTGGCACAGATTTTAACCCAAATTGTAAAATTAACTAAGACTAATTCTTTCTACATGGTGTTGAATATTTAAGGTTACCCCATGTTGATGGTGCTTACAGATGAGGCATTATATTGTTTTTACTTATTTTTGTGTGTGTGAATTATCAGTTATATTTTTATTGCCCTACTTTGTTATTATGGACCATTGTTCAAATTGGTGCTATGTAAATCCAACAAATAAACAAATACCATACCCCTCTCTCCTTTTCCTTTGACTGACTCATCTATCACTTATTTTTACAGTGTTTTTCTGTTTGCTTATTTTTACATTTTGGTTTTCTTATTACTCTTTCAAAAACAGATATTCAACTCAATATTTGTTACTTATAATAGCAATATTATAAACATTTATCTCCATTTGTTACATATTTTATTTTAGAAAACTCAAATTTTGGTAATTTTTAATAACATAAGATTATGGTGCAGTCTAGATAGCTGGTAGGTAGACTAGAGATCTCCAGATAAGAGGCTTGATAGTCAACCGTCAGGGATGTTTTAGTGGATCCTGAATTGAACAGGAGGTAGTACTAGATGAGCTCTAAAATTCTTTCCTATTCTTTTCCAGAATATGAAACAACACATTAATTTTATTCTTGATGTTTACTACTACTGAATGGAATTTTTAATTGTTAGCATTTCTCACATGTGTACCATTACTAAGAATAAACTTAAACCCAACTGATTTCTACTAAACTTGATAAATGTATATAAAATTATGTATTGCTGAACCTTGATAGTCCCTAACTCTGAGTATTACTTAGAAGAGTGAAACAATAGAAAACAATTTGTTTATATAAAATTTTGTCCTTTTTATGTTTTCCTATTCACCACTTATTTGTATTATTGTTAAGAGTCTCTGATAGGTACACAACTTGAATATACACTTATTTATGCTTCATTGGAAAAAAAAATCAAGAGTTTACCAGTTTAGAATTTCAAGATGTTTTCTAACCATATAAATACACAGAATGGAAAAGGATAGCTACAGATTACAATAGGTGATACAAGACATTATCCTATGAAGATTTCAGCAGCAAAGCAACACCTGAATATAAAGATGCCTATCCTCCTTCACACAAGAAAGTTATCTTTTTTCCTCAAATCTCATTATAAGGGCAAACCTACACAGAGGTATAAATCCAGCATTATTACACTTAGGTACAGAGCAAGTGTAGGATCCTACTTTTGGAGCAAACATGCTCATATGGAGTAAGTATAGCTAAAACTTATTTTCCCCCATTAATCAATCAATCTGCAACATTAATTTTATGGTATTACAATATTATAAGCCCATCTGAGAGGGAAATAATCAGCAACACCTTAATGTTTTCAAAGCAGAAAAGTAAACGTGTTTATCAGCATGCCTCTTTTATTCCCAGACCACTCTGTCATTCACTGCAACAGGTCTTGATCCAAAATTATAAAATAGCCATTGTCAAGTGTACATTCTTCCATTACACACTTTGTTTATACGTTATTTCTACTACTGACCAATCTTACAGATAGATAGACAGACAGACACACACACACACACACACATATATATATACACATACACATACACACACAAACGCACACTCTCTCTCTCGTTTCGTATTTTGCAGCAAACCTTATGGTGTGAAATGCTTCAGCTACCTGGAATGCACCTCCTTCTAGATTTAACTTATGCAGTTTATGGTTATCCCACTTTTTTAAATCCCTCACCAATTTATGTACGCAAAATGTTCTGCAATCAGAGGCAGTGGGAGATGATGTCTAACTCGTTCTATGTCGTTTCCTTTTACACAAAAGCAGCAGCACAACCATCGCCGCAGCTAAACGCAATTTCCGTCCCCCCCCCACCCCCATCCCCAGACTACCGTTGGCGGCTTTTGCTCGAATCCTCACCGATGGCCTTTGAATGGCCCACAACACATCGACCAATCAATAAAGCAACGGAAAACCAGGGTGAAAAGAAAGAGGGAGGACAAAACTCGAGGATTCTCGTCACAAAGCACGCTTCAGACTTGGGAAAGGAACGCCATCAGCCTCTAAGGCGCTTCTTTCAGAACAAGTCGTCGTCGGCCGGGCTCATATTTTCCGTATTGCACACCCGCGTCTGCCACCGAGACAGCTTGGATCCAAAATCTGTGCAAAGCCGCCGCTTGCGTTAACCAAACCGGCCAGGCAACTTACTCTCCTGGTTCCCTAAAACCATAGAGTTGTCGTCGTCGTCCCATTCCCCCCCCCTTCCCCCCCCTCCAAAAAAAGCACTCAAATTCCCAGCCTGACTTACCGCCGGATCTTGTTTACATTGCCGCCATCTTGGAACTTCTCCCACAGCCGGCCTTGACGGCACGAGCTCCGCCTCTCCGCCGACCCGCATTGGCCAGCCTTTAGGCGCGGGCGTCTCTATAGCAACGGGGCGTTCTTCTTTTTTTCCAGCCGAAAGGCTCTTGTCGAAAATTTCCGAGTTCTGTTGGCGGACCGTTCTCGGGATTCGCGGAAGCAAAGTTGAGAGGGAAATTCAGAGAAGCCAAGAAGGTTGAAACCTTTCTTTGGCTGAACTGTTTTGAAAATGGTCTCGGTATTACCCATAACATACACACTCACATACCATACATTACATTAAAATAGAATTTTGAGAGTCCCCACAAATTTAGGCTTTGCCCTAACTAAAGAAATTCTGAATTTCTTTTAATTATGTGCCATCAAATCGTTTTGTTCCTGCTGGAGGTAACTTAGATTTTCTCCATGACCAATTGTCCATAACCTGGTCTTTCAGGTCTTCCAACATTGCACTCATTGCGACTCTATCTGGGTCTCCACCATCCTCTTCTCTTTCCTTTTATGCTTCCAACTGTTAGAGCCTTTCCAAAGAGCTAGGTCTTTGCATAATGTGTCCAAAGTAGGATAGTTTGAGCTTGGTCTTTTGTGCCTTGAGTGAGAATTCTGCGTTGATTTGTTTAATGAGCCATTGGTTTGTTTTTCTGGATGTCTAAGGCAATTTCAGAAGTGGTCTTCAACACCAAAGTTCAAAGATGTCAATACTGTTCCTAGCCTGCTTCTTCCAAAGTTCAACTTTCACTTTTGTGGAGTATCACATGGAATACCAAAGCTTGCATGATTCTGATCTTCATAGACATAGACACATCACGGCATTTTTTTAAAAAAAAATCTATGCCATGGCTGCCCTACCTAGCAATCACTAAATAAGGCATCTATGGACTCTATTCCTTTGTATTAAACATAACCTTGAAAATGTTTAAGTGTGTGTAACTAAGAGAGCTGTGTCAGATACTTAAAAGGTAACCCTTTCACAAATGTAAGGGGGAATAGATAGCCATGTAGTAGAAGAAAACGTTCTGAGAGAAAAATGGCTGTTTATTGATTTCATTTGATTTAATAATTATTAGCTAAGACAAAAACAAGCCGACAGCAAGTTATTTCTGCCAAGAACTAACTCCCAAGGGAGAAATTTTGTACTTAACTACTACTTAGAGACCGATTTCTAAAAATAATAATACTATAAGAATTAAATATATATTGGTCTGAGGTTTTTCATAGTAAGTCAGCTTGGACTAGTGGTTAAGGCATCAGGCTAGAAAGCAGGAGAGGGTGAGTTCTAGTGCTGCCTTAGGCATGAAACCTCACTGGGTGACTTTGTACCAGTAACTCTCAGCTCATGACATCAGACAACAAGTTAGTCTGTCAAATCCTAATGCAACCAATGAATCAACTATTAGTTGATCCAAAAAAATAAATTTTCTTACAGAAAAAATGTTAGGAAGAAAGAAAAGAAAGGTTTGGGGCTTTTTCTAGGCCTAACCTAGTAGAAAAGTTTTCACTTCCTTGTTTTCCTATTAGAAAGTTCCCTTAGCTGTCAGAATAAAGCAATAGCCAGAGTATCTATATAAATTATTATTTAAAATATATTAAAACAAAATAAAGGCATCTAGTTGCCAGGAAATGGATAGTTGTTTGTATATCTTTCTGTTTGGGTACCAAAATAATGCAATTGACTCAGGGGGAAGGGTGCTTCAAGATCCTGGACTTTGAGATTTTTAGATCTAAATTGGATGGCACTACCTCAGACAGACCTGGTCCACAACTTGGGGTTCTCCTTGACTTGTGACTCAAAGATCAGGTGGCAGTAGCGGCTAGGAGAGCCTTTGCACAACTTTGGGTTGTGTGTCAGTAGTGGCTTCTGGATCAGGAGTCCCTGCATTCAGTCATTCAAGCCCTGGTCATCCCATGTTTGGACTACTGCAATGCATTCTTCATGAGACTACCCTTAAAGAGAATTTGGAAGCTTCAGCTGGTGCGGAGTGCAGCAGCATGGGCAGTCCTTGGGGCCCCTAGAGTGGCCCATGTTACACCTCTGTTCCGAGAACTGCACTGGTTTGCTTCCGGTGCAATTCAAGGTATTGGTTATTTCCTTTAAAAGCCCTGCATGGCATGTGTCCAGGTTACCTGACGAACCATCATATGGGACAGGTCCACCCCGTTCATGCCAACAAAGGAGGCATGCTGCAGATGCTGTCGATCAAGGAATTTTGGCAGCAGAATCCAGGAGAAGAGCCTTCTCTCCCGTGACCTTGGCCTTTTGGAACCTATTTCTCCCTGAGGTGAGGTTGGCTCACACCTTCCTAACTTTCTGTAGGCGCCTGAAGTCCTGGCTTTATCAGTTGGTTTGGGGCCCCAATGGGGAAATTTCACACTGAAGGTGGTTAATCAACTAACAGCAGTTCCCACATTCCCTTCCCCCCCCCCCCATACAGTAGAACCTCTAGTCACGACAATAATTCGTTCCATAACTTTGGTCGCAAACCGATTTGGTCATGACCTGAACCTAATTTTGGAAATTTGGCGGTTTAAAAAAATGGCGTGGAAGGGGAAATCAGCTGTGGAAAAAAAATTGTGAATTTTTTGGTCGGAACCTGATTTGGTCGTGGTCAGAAGCGTTCGTGTATTGTCCTTCCTTTGCCCCCATCTTTAGTTATAACTTGTATTTTATTGAAATTTTAATGTGATTTTATATATTTATTCATATATTTATGGTTTTATTTTAATGTTGCAATCCACCCAGACTTGCCTTTTGGTGAGATGGGCATCAAATAAATTTAATAATAATAATAATAAACTGCTTCAACTTAGCCAACAAGATGGCCATATTTATTAATACATATTGGGAAATTACTTGCATCTCTACAGGTAATATTTTTTCTCTCCCTTATTTCAAGACATGAACTATGATTTACAAGTCACAGTCTTTGGAATCATATATCATGCAAAACCCAAACCAAGCTAACTATATTGTGGCTTAACATAATGAGTCAAATTACAGAATTGTTTTTCAAAGGAATAATCAAATAAGGAATTATTTATAAAACAATGAAAACCTTGTGTCCCTTGTTATAGAAAGGTTCAGCTGTGTTAGTTTTTTGTGGATAACGTCATTGTACTGAGGAGTAAGATGATCATGACAGTTGCTAGGCTGCTTCTATTTATTATAAACAATATATACTGACTTCTGTATATTAATCAGAGGATTTGTATACAAGCTGAATATAAATGTCTTCCTGACTATGAACTCAACACCTTAAAAAATTGATCCATAAGAATACTTCAAACTAATATTAGTAATAAGCATGGTTCAATCCAGAGGTGGGTTCCTCCCGGTTCGGACCAGTTCGCCCATACCGGTAGTGACCCGGTGGTGATGTCATGATGATGTCATGGAACGGGTTGGGTCGGTGCCAATCCGTGTGCACCGCCATCTTTTTAAAAAAAAAATTTTTGAATTTTTTTAAAAAAATTTTTTTTTTCTTCTGAGCATGTGCAGAAGCCGAGTTTCCGGCACTGTGCATGCAGACGCCATCTTGTTTTTGGCTTTTTATTTATTTATTTATTTCAGATTTTTCGGTACTGTGCATGCACGCACGAAGAGCACCCATGAGGCGTGCTCACGCGGCGCGGGAAGAAGCGAACTGGCAGCGAGGTAAGTTAGAACCCACCCCTGGTTCAATCTGAATTGTCCTGTCTTAAAATCCAAATACTCCTTTTGGAAATGATTGGTTATGAGCATCTCTGTTAAGACTCTGGGATTGGGCTGCACAGATCCAACAGACTACTAGAGAGCAGTAATATTTTGAAAATACCCTTTACCACAATGCAGATTTTGTAGCCGGAAATGTAAGTTTAGCCAGTTAGCTTTTATTCTGACAAGGAGCCAGGAATCCATAGAAATGGTTCTTTTCATCATTCAGAATAATTATCCTTTGAGTCTTCTTAGACTCATTATCCATACCTTGAAATCTATATCTTCCATTGGTTAAACAATTTAATGTGTATTTTGATATATGATTATTAGTCCAGTAATCCCAGAACTCTTAAAATCCAGATAAAGTCATTTGAGTTGAATATGTCTCTTATGCTACAAGTAATGTCCCATTGACGGAAGAGGACTTTTATGCCAGTAAAGATTGTTTTCAAGGAATGCAATGCTTTGAGTTGCTGGCATCAGATAGGTAGGAATAACTCTGTTTCTATCTAGGAGCATAATTCAAATGGATTAATTGACATAACTGGAATAATTGGTAGTTCTAAGATAAAATGTGTAAATCTATATTCCCAATTTATGATTTTCCTTTTTTGGGGAAACAAATAATTTTTATCATGTCTTTGATTTTACAAGCAATTCCTATCTTATTGACTGCCCACAAGTGCCATAGGAACTAAAGTGAATGTTTGCTCAGTGAACTTCCTTGTACCTAAGATAATGAAGTTTGTATCAAATGTTGGCCAGTTTTACATCCCGATTAATCTCTGTCTCACTTTCTGTGTGTGTATGTGTTTCTCACATCAGCAATCTAGTTCTTGTATGTCAAACATTTGATTTATTTTTTCAAGTTAGTGGAAGTAACTTCCTTTTTTTAGTCAAATTCCTATCTTGGAATTCTTCCAAACAGTTATTCATATAAATGAGATGTGTCAGAATGTAAAATATCTAAAAGGATCAGCAATTACACTGTAGGCTATAGAATCATTGTTGCTATTGCTTGAAAAATTAAGGTAATAAATAATAAAATAAAGGTGTTCTGTACATCACGTATCTGTGTCAGCGTTAGTTATAGTCAAATTTCTCTAAATATGGCAGGATTTGCTACTGCAAACACCGAAAAGCCTATGCCACATTGTACACAACACAAATCAATAAGTGGATATATATCTTATTTCAGGATTATGTAACCTGAAAGGCCATAAGGAAAAGTCAATATTTCTCCTGTTTAGTTGTGTCCAACTCTAGCTCACCTCCGTTTCTTAGACAAGGGAGCCAGCATTGTCCAAAGACACTTCTTGGTCATGTGGGCAGCATGACTATACACCAAGGAGCACAGAACACTGTTACTTTTCCACCAAAGTGGTACCTATTTATCTACTTGCATTTGTATGCTTTTGAACAACTAGGTTGGCAGGAACTGGGACAAGAATGCGGGCTCACTCCTTCGCACGGTGCTTGGGTCTTGAACCCAGGCTTTCCAGCTGACAAGCTCAACATCTTGAACCACTGAGCCATCACACACTGCTATGCCACATTGTACACAGCACAAATCAATAAGTGCATATATTATTTCAGGGTTGTGGAATCTGAAAGACCATATAAGCATACAAAGAGCTACAGCAGTTATTAAGTAGTGTTCCATGGTCTAAAGAGTTAAAATACTGAATGAGGACATTTTTAGTTTGCGCTCTTATCCAAATGAAAATAGGCTAATTTTTGCCTAGCTCCTTGTGGAGACATTCTGGGGCACAAGAGGATGGGCTAGAGGTGGCTTGTGAGCTGTACTTCTTACCTGTCCTACCCAAATGCCCTGCAGAAAAATCATAAGAAACAAGCAGAATTTGAAATAAAGCAATATAGATGTCAGATATTGTTTCAAGATCACATACTTTATCCCCAGCAAATATCCGTGTAATCTATTGAATGGAGATACATTGGTTTTGTGCTTCATAACATAGCTATAGCACAGTCCTGTAGCAGATGCATTGCTTGCAAAATATCACAGATTCAACTCTTAATTTCCCCAGGCAAAACTAAGAAGGGCAAGGCTAACATACTGACTAAGCCATGATTTAGTTTTGTTTAATTTGGGTTTAGGAGATTAGTTCATATTTTAACATTTGAAGCAATGTTATTAAATAATAAAATTAGTTAGTGGTGGCTGGCAAATAGGTAGCCCAGGATTATTATTTTATGAATTATTTCATAATTCAGATACATATCAGAACTAAGACCCATACATTTCTTGAGGTTTACTCTCAAGTAAACTGATTATACCATTGCATCATGAATTTGACGTGCACAAATTCTGATTTTCATATACAAAGGCTGTATTGTCTAGTGTAGTGCCTGAACAATCAGTGTGTCTTCGGAACATCAGTATTTATCCATATCTTTCTATTGTATATAGAATAGAATATATTCTATATATTCAAATATAGAAAATATATTTGAATTTTGACCAACATTCTTCTTTTTTTAATTACAACATCTCCCCACTGTTGTATTTCTAGATCACTACTGTCAGTTATACTGGTCATAGCAGATGTTAAACTGATAAGTTGATTAAAGCCATGATATGAAAAACATAAAATACTTTGCAAATGTTCTTGATTTAGATAAACAGAATATCAAGCAACATCTAAGGTAAATCCCTTTAGTCGACAGGATTTTTTAAAGTTTCAGTGTAAAAGATTCTAGAAACTGATAAAATGAAGGAACTGAATCTTAAATTTATTCTGGATTTTTAAAACTTTGGTTCACACTGAATAACTTAACTCTTGTTTAAACATTTGGTTGGATATTGCTTGGAAACATTACTATTAGAAATAAAGGTTCTTTAAAATTTACATTGCATATGTTTGCACAAAAGAAAGCAAATTATATAATCCTAATGTTAAAATGTATATTTAAGATAAACTAAACAATCACGTATCACTGTATGTTCTTGACAGTAGCTGACAAGAAATGAATCTGAAGTTATTTTCTTTCACAAATATAAGGAAAATATTAATTTTCTTCATTTTAGATAGTGTTTTGGAAATCAGCTGAAATAATCAAGAATGGAAGTTCTTGTTTAAACATACTTTAAAGAATTTATTGTATTAGTAGATTACAGTCATTGTGTTAGGATAGTATCTATGCCATATTCATTTTTGTGAACATAATGGGAAATTCTACAGAGTGATTGTGTTTTAATAAAACACCCCCTGCTGAAGAGGAATACTAATGATTTTAGAGAGAGATGTACAAAGACAAAAATAGCATCTAAATTTTCAGGTTTTATTTTGTATTAATCTTTTGAAATAATAATGTTCAAGATAGCTTTAAAAGGGTTTAATGCTGTTTGGGGCTCTGTATTTTCTGTCAGTTTGAGATACATTTTAATAGGATTCTAACATACTTTAATCATGTAGGTGGAATCTTAAGGCAAATTGCAGCCAAATAATAGAATTTTGTAGCATTAACTCATATTGGGGTAGGCAGACTAGGATTCATTCAAGGTTTTTATAATGACCTTGAGATCAACTGTTGTGTTGGAGAGTACATAAACTGCCTGGAAATATTTAAGAAAATTTGCTATATAAATGTACTAAATAAATCATTGCTGTTGTACATCAATGCTGCCATTATGGAAAGGGTCAGAGTGTTGCATCAGCTATTATATCAAACTACTAAAAGGTTTTTTTTCCTACTCAAGTCCAATTTTGCAAAAAAAAAGTTTTTACTTCCATTTATTTAATATCCCAAATCCAGTCCATAATTTGGCATTTGAAGCAGATCATGGCCCAAGTGCCAGGATAAGACAAGTGTAGCACTAGACCTTTAGCAGAAAATGGCCTGAATGCCAGCAGAACAATAGGCAATGACTTAAAGAGCCATGAAGCTTATATTTTAGAGGACAAAATGACTCTAGCATAAGTACAGTGTGAAACTATTATCTTTCCCCAAAATAAAAATTCTAGTTTTTTAAAGTACAAAATGGCAGTGAAATGTTCCCAGTTGTTCTCTCTGGGGCTGTTGTTCATAAGTGCTATTATTACCTCCAATTGTCTTATCAAAAATGCATTCTTACCACATTTTCTTTTCGATTATTATTTCTTTTACAATGAACATACATCTATTTTGCATCCTTATTTATAAACTTTAGATTAAAAGTTTTGTATTCATCTTAATCTTTCAACTTAATTTGGATGGGCCTGGAAAAACGATGACCTCATTTGCTCTGAATTTTAACTGGATTTATAGCCCAGTGAGAAAATATTCCCAACCATTAAAAATACATGCAAAGCTACATGGAGCATGCCCCTCATGTATCAGAAATCAATGGCATTTTGGCTACAGTCTGGAAAGCAAATCAAGACTCTGCTAAGCAAAAAAACCAATTTTCAACCCAATTCTAGTTTATTTTTCAAAGCATCAGTTAAGCAATTGAGCCATGTTATAAGGTGTTTTGCTTTACAGCCTTAGAACTGAATATAGCCGAAAGTTTTTTTTAAAAAATAAACACACTAATTCTGAGTTAGCAGATAGTGATTGAATGACTTAGAAATAAAACCACTCACAAGAGTTGTCCAACTCAGAATGTGGAAGGGGGAAAAAAGCTGTAACATCTTATTAAATCTACTTTTCTATTTTCAAGCATGGCTGTTTCAGTGTTATCAAAATTAATACAAATATTAAAATAGATGATCCTTCATTATGAGTCAAGCATTAAGTATCCCAGGGAAAGGGAAGTATAAGGTTAGACAGAAGAGGAAATGTCTTTGGGGATTTTCATAAGTTGGCAGTATTTTTACCAAGCTCACTTTTCCTATGCACTAAAACTGGAGGTCACATGATTTTGGAATATGTATCCAAAGATAATACTACCTTTAGAAGACTCTACTTACAGGTAAGTAACTCTTCTTTAAAAGAGGTATCTTTGTGAGGCAGGCTGTTTATGGGAGCAATTTGAATTGAACTTTAAATGAAAAAGGCATATCTCTGTAAGTGGTAATAATTTTAGTCATCTCACTGTAGCTAGGGGTTCTGGAATTCATTAGCACAGATTAACATATAAAGTGGGTGAGATATCGAATAGCAAACGTAAGGTTTAGGGACCTTAATTCATCACTGAATGAACAGCGTGTACAGTATTAGGGACTATGAAATTTTTAATTTACACAAAGTGTCCAAGAATATAGGGAATAAATTTAAACCCCAAACAGATAATGGAGCTGTGCCCTGCCTCACTGGCAAGTTGAATTGTTTTTACACTGAGTGAAGAAAGCTAATTATCCCAAGCACAAGGAGACTGCTAAAAATAATAAGATTATAAAGAATAATTTGCTGATATAATTACAACAAAATTGGGTACACACAATCGTCAGATACATGTATTGCTTGACCTGGGCGAGAAAGTGAAATAAATCCTTCCTCTATAGCCTTCGTAAATTTGTTTTTATCATCTCAAAGTGGTGTTTGCATAGGCAACACAATTTGCATGTGTAATGTGGCTGTACAAATTGACAACAAGTAAATTATTCAAAGAAATAGGCTGGTTGTGGGTCTAAACTATCTCCACAAAGCCTATTCATTTTGAAGAATCACTGAGACGTGAAGCCCATGCATCAACCATTTTCTGACAATCCTCAGACTTATTGTCTCCTAAAATGTCATTATGACTATTATTTATGAAGCTAATTCATTTATTAATATATATTTAACTCTGACTTGTCATGCACCTTAGTAGGCTTTCTGCGCTCTGCATATTTTTTGAATAGATGAAAGAGTTTTGCATGCTGTAATGATTACTCTAAGCTGCTATAGATTTATAGAATGCAGCTTTATTATCTACTTGCATTAATACCTTTTTATAACTTTTTTCCCCTTAGGGCCATGAAATATAAATGGCAAATGACATATCCAAAAGATTGTGTAAGAAGAGATTTTCTTGGAGTTTGCTGAATATTAGAACAAAATGGGTTAGCTAACTGTTTAAAGCTTATCTCATTTTTAAGAGGGTATAATAATTATATTAGATTGACTACTCCCCAAGTTACATGCATTGTCCACCCATTTCAGGAAAAGGGAGAATATTACCAAAATAGAAACATTTTGCTTATTATTTCCTGTAATCCAAAAAAAAGGGGGTGTGTGGAGATTAGTTTGATAAGCATGCAGGGATTGGATAGGGACTGACACCAAACGTCAACTTGCCTTATCATAGTCAAATTGCTTGTAGCATGAAACAGTGCTTAGAATATTAGTAATTTAACACATATATTTTTCCTCCTAAGCAACTTAGGTTATTTTAAGATGTATGATATTAAATACATATATATTATTAAAATATTAAAAAGCCAAACATTAGACCTTTCTGAAAACAAACCAATTGACTAGAGATGCACATAGTTGCAGAAGCATGGATGTCTATCAGGAGTCTCTTGGGAGAGACTGTTTACCTTCAAAATTTTCAGACATTTCATTTTTAAAGCTTCTTCTGTTACCTTTGTTTCTCTATTTTCTCCTGACCCTATTTCTATCGAGGTTTGTTCTTCCTTTTGCCCTCAGTTATTTCCTTTTGTTCCCATTGCAACTATGCTTGCTCTTACTTCGCCACCATGTCCATCCTGGTTGCTGGCGGTTTTTATTTTCCTTCTTTATCTTGGCTGGAAGGAGAGTGGGGAATGTGAGCATACTCTCGTGTCTCTGTGAGAGAGAATAATTTGTATGTGAAGGGGGAGAGGACCAGTGGTGTAGGCAAATGGGCAACCAATTAATTTTACCAGGAATTATTTTTACAAATAATTTAATTTTAATAACAAGTTATTTAATTACTTTTTCCCTTTCCTTCCTTTTCAGAGTGTTGCTCCTGGCATGAATAGTTGTGTGTGTGAATGTCAGTGAATGTGTGTATCTCTATATATTTCTTATTTATCACTTTTTTTGCCAGGAAAAGGCTGCTTGCTTGCTTGCTTGCTTGCTTGCTTGCTTGCTTATTTGTCTGTCTGTCTGTCTGTCTGTCTGTCTGTCTGTCTGTCTGTCTGTCTGTCTGTCTGTCTATCTATCTATCTATCTATCTATCTATCTATCTATCTATCTATCTATCTATCTATCTATCTATCTATCTATCATCTATTTATATTTTATATTTCTAAAAACCCCATCTCCCTCAAAGCGAGGCTTAAAGTCAAGTCATTCTTTTTAATGAGGAAATAACTACCAAAATGAATCTCTGGCTATTATCTTTAAAATATTTTTTTCCAGTATGATGTCATCCACTGTAAATACTTTTCTATCACATGATGTTAGAGGTCTTTTGTACCCAAGCCAAACAATTTCTGGTTCATCCAGAACACCAAAAGTAATGCTGCGTAGATGATGTTGAGGTATGATTGCTGATATTGTTTTCCTCTGACAAGAATACTTGCCTCACTCAAAAATGTTTGTTTCCTTCCTTTTTCCCCTGAAGTCAAGATAGCATGATGCACTGCCCTGGTTAAACTGAGTGGATTTTTGTGTTTCGTTACTAGAACAACAACTGATTGTGGAGTGTTAAGCATTGAGAGACAGGCAGAGCAGGGGCGGGTTCCTAATTTTTTTACTACCACTCCGTGGGCGTGGCTTATTTTGTGGGTGTGGCTTGCCAGCCATGTCACTGGGTGGGCGTGGCTTCTTGGACTGCTGAAGGGAGGGGAACTAAGATAGGTCCTGCTGCCCATTCCCCCTCCCCTCAGCAGCTCGAGAAGCCTCGAACGTGCAAAAATGCCTAGGTTCATCACCGTGCATTTGTGGCTTCTCGGACTGCTGAAGGGAGGGGAATGGAGATAGCTCCTGCCGCCCATTCTTTCAACATCTCACACGCTCCCTCAGCCATCCTCCCCTGCTTGGACTCACTGTGGGGTAGGAAGGCAGCGCATGAGCAGTGCCGGAAAGTCAGCTTCTGGACATGCGCAGAAGAATTTTTTTTAGAAAAAAATTAAGTTTTTTTTAATGGCGGCGCCCAGGCACCAGCAACCGACCGCACTGGTACTGTGACATCACCAGCGGGCCACTACCGGTGCTATAGAGTGGACCGCACTGGTAGGAACCCACCACTGAGGCAGAGACAGGCAACTACATGGATCCTCATCAGGTTTCTGAGATTTCGTGAGATTAAGGCAGTGATGGGTTGCTACCGGTTCGCCCCGGATCAGGCAAACCGGTAGCGGTGGTGGGAGGCTCTGCCCACCTGCCCGAACATCATCAAAAATGCTCTGCACATGCACAGAGGGTTCTGTTCATGCGCAGAAGGTTCTGCACATGTGCAGAAGCATTGCACGCACAGGAAGCATGCACGCCAGAGGTGGGTTCCTCCCGGTTTGGACCGGTTCGCCTGAACTGATAGCAACCAGCTGGTGATGTCACTATGATGTCACGTAACCGGTTCAGTCGGTGCCGGTCTGTGGGCGCTGCCATCTTTTTTTTTCTTCTGATCATGCACAGAAGCCGAGTTTCCGGCACTGCGTATGCTTCGCCATCTTGTTTTTGGCTTTTTTTAATTTTAATTTTTTATTTTTCAGCACTGTGCACGTGCCCATGCGTGAAGCATGCACGTGCCCACGCAGCGCACCCATGCAGCGCATACTCACACAACACGCCCACACAGCATGCCCATGCAGCGCACACCCACGCGCCGCGCCCATGCAGCGCGCACCCATGCGACGCAGGAGGAAGCGAATCAGCAGCAAGATAAGTTAGAACCCACCCCTGGTGCGCACATGTGTGCGCACTCCTGTTCCCGAACCAGTAGCAAAGCTAAGAGAAACCCACAACTGGATGAAGGAGATTCTGAGCAGAAATACTTTAAAAATCAACATAATAATACTTCTAAAATATGGCCAAAGATTAAAAGAGGAGAGAGGAACTAATTAAGTTATTGAGCTACAGCTTCCAGTATTCGGTACTCCTGGATTTGCTGATGGCTTTTGGCAGCTGTGAGCTATTGTTCAACAACTTCTAAAAAACTATCAGGCCTCCAACCTTGGAGTCAAAGATTTAAGGAAAAGATTTGAGGAAAAATTAACTCACTTATTTTCCCTAAAATTATGCTTCACTAATTAAAGTTTAAATATTGCTTGTTTAGTTCTTGTAGTAGACCTACAGACTACAGAGACCTATAGAATATGCAATTGATCAGACTGAATATAGGCATCAAAGAAACATGTTTTTGACATACAGTGTCAATAAGACCCTGTCTTATATTTTTTGAACCCTGAAATAAGTGCTTGGCCTTATTTTCAGGGAGGTCTTATTATTTTGGGGCACATGGAGAAAGACGGGGCTCCTCTTGCCATCTTACCTGATTTCCAGCTCTGTCTCCCTAACCTTAACCAGAGGAAATGGTTAAGGTTAGGGGGAGGGCTTATTTTTGGGGGAGGGCTTATTTTCGGAGGAGGGCTTATTTTCGGGGAAATACGGTACATATTTAAATTTTCCAGTGCTTTCTCAGTCTATAGTTTCCTTTCTTTTCAGAAGAATATATTGAGATTATTTCATTCTATTTTTACTCTTAAAAAACAGAATATGTATTTTCCAAAAAGAGATAGTGATTATCAAGAATATGTGCATGTAATTAAACTTTGGTCTATATCATTTAAACGAAAAGGAAATGATGTTACTCTTTGATCCTCAAAAAGAAGCTATGCATTAGTAATTGCAGAGTAAAAGTGAAAGTATTGCACATTTCCTATGAATGCTTTCTGACATGTGTCAAATGAGCTCATTATCAATGAGACTCCTCAGGTAATCACACATTCGGTCGTAGATGTTCAAAGGCCAACTTCTTGAATTGTTCCTACACGGTTGAAATGCACTGAAAAAGTGGGGACAAGAATTGTAGCTTACAGTACTTTAGCTTTTTTAAGTTTTTAACATTGATTTAAATTATGGTTCAAATTAAAAAAAAAACAGATATTAATCTAGAACACAGGTTTATTGATTATAAAATTTTTATGTTCCTTTTCTAAAATCAAAACATTTTCCCAATTGAAATTTATCTCTAGCTCCATTATTACAAATATTTATTCAACTTTCTAATTCCTTACTTTTATGAAAATGAATACATTTTTCATTCTGAAACTTTTAGATAATTAGGGTTGCAACACACCTCAAATGTAAATATAAAAAAACAACAAGAAACGTAAATGTTTCAGAGGATTAAGTCTGTTCATTTGTATTTCAGACTTAAAATAAACCTGCTTAACAGGTTGTGTATCTAAAATGAACAGGTTATGTATCTAAACAGGTTGTGTATCTAAACAGATTGTATATCTAAAATGAACTACTACTACTCTTTAATCTAACCACTAAACCAGGATCCATCACTGTAAGTTCTCCATTATGCTCCATCCATGATTATATACTTTTATTCCCTTTTTTACTTGTCTTTGTCTAGATTCACTTGAAAAAGAGACCAGCTTCAGCTAGATGAGACCAGCTAAAACACTCTTTTTATTGAAGACTTACCTGGGGTAATTTTTTAGATTCCTTACATATTATTCAATATTGGAAATATTTTGCTGCTCTTATTGTGTCTGCTGGATTTCACCCAGTGGCACTTTTTAGTTTCATTTCTTAAAACCAAAAACATCTGAAGGACTACTGTGAAGAATTCTTGCAATATTTGACAGATGAAATAGTTCAGATTCAAATGGTGTAATTTAATTGGGAGGGGGGGAGCGGAATACCACTTCATGATATTTCTGATTGTTAGCTATCCAGATCTTTCTGAAATGGAAAGCAGACAAATAAAGCAAATAAATAAAAACAAGACACAGGCTGCAAAAAACCAAAAATAACCAGCAATTTGTTAAAGTTTTCTCCCAAAGGTGCTTTTTCAAGAGGCAACTGGACTTCTTTGTTTTTCTTTGAAGACGTTTTGCTTCTCATCCAAGAAGCTTCTTTAGATCAGAGCATCTTCAGAGAAAAACAAGTGTAGAGCTGATACCACTAAAAGCCATCTTGTAAAGCATTTAGAAATAAAGATGAAGAAAATCTTTGTAGGGATTCTTCCCCCCCTACAGTGCGGTTCCTACCAGTGCGGTCCACTCTATAGCACCGGTAGCGGCCCGCTGGTGATGTCACAGTACCGGTGCGGTCGGTTGCCGGTGCCTGGGAGCCGCCATTTTTTAAAAAAAAATTATTTTTTTTTTAATTTTCTTCTGCGCATGAGTCCCCAGGGAGTAGGGTGGCATATAAGAACACTAAAATAAATAAATAAATAAATGCCCAGAAGCCGAGTTTCCAGCACTGCTCATGCGCTGCCTTCCTACCCCAAGTGAGTCCAAGCAGGGGAGGATGGCTGAGGGATCATGTGAGATGCTGAAAGAATGGGCGGCAGGAGCTATCTCCATTCCCCTCCCTTCAGCAGTCTGAGAAGCCACGAACGTGCGGTGATGATCCTAGGCATTTTCACACGTTTGAGGCTTCTCGAGCTGCTGAGGGGAGGGGGAATGGGCGGCAGGACCTATCTCAGTTCTCCTCCCTTCAGCAGTCCAAGAAGCCATGCCCACCCGGTCACATGGCTGGCAAGCACACCCACAAAATAAGCCACACCCACAGAGTGGTAGTAAAAAAATTAGGAACCCGCCACTGCCCCCCCCCAAGACCATCTTTTATATTTTGTCCATTTACCTTGGATGGTGGTTTGCTATATTTATGAAGGTGACTTTGTATGGTGAAAAGGCCTGATCATATGCCAATCCCTAGTTTTGCCCCTCAATTGGCTTTTTAAGTACCGTATTTATTTTTATTTATTTATTATGGTGTTCTTATATGCCGCCCAACTCCCGAAGGACTCAGGGTGGCGTACAACAGAAAAAAAATAAAGGACACCAATTTATAAATAACACATTAAAACGAGATATATAAAAATTAAAAAACACAATATTTAAAATCATCCAATACCCATTCAATAACCATACATACTTGGGGTGAGCTTGAGTGGTTTAGGCTCTGCCCCCAGCCTGCAGGAAAAGCCATGTCTTGACAGCTTTTCGGAAGGCCAGCAGAGTGGGGATAGTTCGGGTCTCTGGGGGAAGTTGGTTCCAGAGCGCGGGGCCTGCCACAGAGAAGGCTCTCCCCCTAGGGCCCGCCAGGTGGCATTGCTTGGCCGACGGGACCTGGAGGAGGCCAACTCTGTGGGCCCTAACCAGTCGAAGGGAAGTATGAGGCAGAATGCGGTCCCGGAGATAACCTGGTCCTAAGCCATGAAGGGCTTTAAAGATGGTGATCAACACCAATCTTGATAAGGTTGTTCCCAAACTATTTATTGATATAGATTACATCTTCAACCAATCAATAGATACTTTTTTCCCCTCTCGTAAGATCAAAAATAATTTCCCTAAGAATTGTAAGATATACCTGCCACACCTCAGGAATTTTCCATCTTAATTGGTGTTTTGTATAATTTTTAAATTTTGTTTTGAAGCAAACTGAGCTACAGCATAATATTCTGGGGGGGGGGGAAGATTTGTATTCTCAGAGTCTGGAGATTTCACAGTGGTGCCCAAGAGGGACAACAGAGAGTGGCTTTAGTATAGTGGTTGAGGCACTAGACTAGAAATCAGAAGACCGTGAATTCTAACCTTGCCTGGCCTTCATATGACAAAGATGAATCCAGAAGAACAGAGAAATGTTCTAGGGGAGAGAGCGCATTCCTGCTTCTGAACCTGAGAACTGTCAATTCTTGTGTGGTCAGAATTAGCATCATTTTACTGAACCCTGACATATTTATCCTGGTTTGTTACCTTTCATTTCTTGCCATTATTTAAAGAGTCTAAATTGAGTTGATTGCTAGTTTTATGTGAGACCACATTTATTTCCCAGAGGCATTACTGAACTATCTCCAGATGAATGATAGTAAATTAAAATGGCTTTAACCAGCTATAGGGAAACGCTCTGTTTCTGCAGCCAGCAACTTTCTTCTCCTTAAAAAAGCTGTATCTTTTCTGGCATTTCCACAGCAGCTCTGCAGAGTCAAGAAAATCCACACTATTAACTTTAAGAAAAGATTCAGGCCTTTTAAGTAGTAGACAATCAGTAGGTGTCAGGGGAGGGTTCCTAATTTTTTTACTACCACTCTGTGGGCGTGGCTTATTTTGTGGGTGTGGCTTGCTGGCCATGTGACCGGGTGGGCATGGCTTGCTGGCCATGTGACCGGGTGGGCATGGCTTCTCGGACTGCTGAAGGGAGGGGAACTGAGATAGGTCCTGTCACCCGTTCCCTCCCCCCTCAGCAACTCGAGAAGCCTCAAACATGCGAAAATGCCTAAGATAATCACTGCACGTTCGTGGCTTCTCGGACTGCTGAAGGGAGGGGAATGGAGATAGCTCCTGCCACCCGTTCTTTCATGTGCTCCCTCAGCCATCCTCCCCTGCTTGGTCTCACTGTGGGGTAGGAAGGCAGCGCATGCGCAATGCCAGAAGCTCGGCTTCTGGGCATGCGCAGAAGAAAATGTTAAAAAAAATAATAAAAAATGTTTTTAAATGGTGGCGCCCAGGCACCGGCAAACGACCGCACCGGTACTGTGACGTCACCAGCGGGCCGCTACCGGTGCTATAGAGTGGAACGCACTGGTAGGAACCCACCACTGGTAGGGGTGGATGCTGATGTTGGAGCTAAATCACCCATGTCTATTTGTATCTGAATATTGTACCAAAAAATGCAGTTAAAAATCAAGATGATGTAGGGCTCTTGTGGGACCAAGAAAAGGTCTGTTGTGGCTCCCTCCTTGGAGAATTAAAATTTGCCTCCACTGTGACACTCTTCTGAAAGGCCCTGAAGACACGGTTCTGCCAACAGGCCTGGGGAGCCAGGGTAATGTGGAGCCCATCAATTGGTTGATCTGATTGTTGTTGCCAGGGGTATGAGGGTTTATTGCTTTTTGTATTGGGGTTTTATTGCTGTCACCTGCCAAGAGTCACCATGAGTGAGTTGAGTGGCCATATAAATTTTCTTAATAAATAAATAAATAAATAAATAAATAAATAAATAAATAAATAAATAAATAAATAAATAAATAAATAAATAAATAAATAAATAACAAATAAAACAAAACACCAACTTTAATGTTTTTGAACAACTGACAGGCCATAAATAGCAGTAGTAGATAGTTTTGGTTTATAGTGTTCAAATGAGATAGAGCTGGATATTGTACTAGAGAATTAAAGAGAAGATTATTCCTAGTGAGGAAAGCAATGTCAATATAAAACACGATCAGGAAGGATATGCGTATTTAAATGACAAGAAAGATTTCAATTAATGAATACTAATAACTCATATTCACATAGCAGTTTCTAGTATCTTATCCAGATTACTCAACTAACATATTAAACCTAATATAGATTACTTCTCAGGTTAAAGTGTGTACCATGGCTATCCTTACAATAAAACAAGAAACTCTATTCTCAAATGCCTCAGTAAAACTTTTCATACTAAACAAAATCTACTAGTTCTAGTAATTTGAAAAGAAATGCACTCCTAAGAGTGTATGGTATGGTATGTAAAATTATGTAAATGTGATATTATTTTGTAAAATTGAACAGTCAAACCTCACAATGTTATACTTTCACTTGGAAAAAATCATTCAAAATCCAGCCATGTAAAGTAAATTTTGTTAATGCGGAGGATAGACTCACATACCATTTTCACACAAGAAAGAATAATGGACCAAAATATAAAGTGCAGCAAGTATCTATTTCCTTTCCTCCTGCATAAAAAGAATAAGTCTCTCATTAGGACACAGGGCACTTTGTATGGGCCCTATTTTTTGAGAATAGAAAGAATGTCTAGTGAATGTAAGCAAATATTTATGTTTAGAAAAGAAAGTCACACATATTGCATGTTCTCAATGCAATCAGTATTTAATCCTTGACATATTGCTAACATTTTTTTCTTTCACAGACAAGCTGTATCTTAAACTGATGTAAGTGGGATAAAAATACATTCATAATACAAAATAAATGGTAGAACTGATTTTCCTGCCATATCCATATAATCCATATAAACTCCTTTTTAATGGAATTAATTTTGTAATGGATGGTCTACTGTTTAAAATAACCACCATACTGTATATAATCCTAATGATCAAATACTTGACAAGACATGCATTTGCAAGCTATTTGGCAAGAGCCGAGGTGGCGCAGAGGTTAGAGGCAGTACTGCAGGTCACTTTAGCTGACTGTGATCCACAGGTCAGCGGTTCAAATCTCACCGGCTCAAGGTTGACTCAGCCTTCCATCCTTCTGAGGTAGGTAAAATGAGGACCCAGCTTGTTGGGGGAAATATAAAAATACATTGCTTACTGGTGTAAACCGCTTAGAGAGTGCTTGCACTGTGAGGCGGTATATAAATCTCACAAAATGAATGAATAAATAAATAAATATTATTGGAAGGGGAGGGAAAATGTTCCATAGAGAAAAAAATCTCCAAGGATGCCTTATCTTTGTCTTTTTTCATTAAACTATGGAGCATTAAACAAGCATTTGATAAATCTTATCTGATTCTTGATAACTTTAATAGCTGCTGTGGCCTAGAGGTAGAGATCTTGCATCACAATCAGGAGGTTGTGAGTTCAATCCTAGGTAGAGGCAGATGTAGGGTCTCCTGCTTGGGCAGGGGGTTGGACTAGATGACCTGCAAGGTCCCTTCCAACTCTGTTAATCTGTAATCTGTAAACTTCATGACTTCAGACTGAGTACATAAGAACTTTCCCTCAGAAATCAACCATATAACATAAAGTGAACTATTAGGAGAGTGTCTCATGATCCTCTTATTATTTTGGGTCATATATTTCTTCTTGTCTTCCACTTCATCTTTCTGGCATTTAGTTTTCTTCCTTGCCTTCCTAAATTTTACTAGGCTCAGATTAAGGTCAACTGATAGCCTACACACAGCCCCTTGGCCCTTCCATTGCTTAACTGACAAGTAATTAAGACTGTTGAAAATTAAACATGAGTGTAGCAGTGAAAGATCTATGATAGGGAAAACACTCTGTGGTGACTCCTTCCCTTGGTGCTCTAAGTGCATGCTTATTTTGCTAAATGGTTAATCCAGAACTGCCAGTCCTGTGTATAAACTTGTAACCTTCCTTGATGTATTACCACTGTTATGTTCTGGCTGAGAATAACTGGTTTCATCAGGGCCAGTATTATGGAGGGAAAATGCTGAACCTCCATTGGTTGCTACATTTTGAATTGGTTACAAGTGTTGCTGGCAGCCCCTATAAAAAGGCAAGCTGCCAGAGGCTTTTTGCTGGTTGTGCTTCTTATCTCAAATAAAGAGCTGTTGTCAAAGTCGGTCTCCTGTGTTGAATCCACGATCTAACAGTGGCGACGAAGAATTCGGGACCAGGAGAACAACGACAAGCCCCATGGGCTTCACAACCAGCCAGGCAGCTCGCACCTCGCCTGCCTTGTTTTGGCATCATGTCTGCCTTTCATCCATCTCCACCATTCGATCCTGCCCGGGAGAAGTGGGACTCGTACATGCGGCGTTTCGAGTGTTTCCTCGAGGCTAATGACCTGCTGGGCCTGGCAGACAATAGAAAAAGGGCATTATTTTTGAGTCACTGTGGCCCAGAGGTTTTTGACACTGCAGAGTCTCTCTCTGCCCCGACGCCTGTCCACACGGTGCAATGGGATGTGCTGAAGGGGACACTGAAGACGCACTATGCGCCAACCCCTTCTAAGGTTGTGCGGCGTTACGAATTTCGGCAGCGCATGCAAATGGAAGGAGAGACTATCAATCAATATATTGCTGCTCTCCATAAGGCATCTGGACACTGTGAATTTTGCGACTTGGACGACATAATGCTAGACCAATTGATCTGCGGTGTTCAGGATATCCGCCTGCAGCGCCGCCTCCTAGCTCATCCTAACCTCACTTTGGCTGCCGTGCTGGACGAAGCCAGGGCAGCTGAGTCGTCCACCAAAGCGGCTGAATCTCTCCACCGTTTTGCCTCATCTAAAGAGGAAGCGAAGCCTATGCCGCCCATTGTACCGACCGTCCATAAGGGAACGCTGGACGACGACGTGAGCAGCGATGACGACGTTTGCCGTACTGACCTGCGACGCCCGCCTCCACCACCGCTGCCCAGAGATTTCCCCCATGGGTGTTCCAGCTGTGGGGGGCGACACCCAAGATTTTCATGTAGATTTAGAGACGTTACATGCCAGAGGTGCGAGAGGAGGGGCCATCTAGCACGAGTTTGCCGCGCAACACTGCCGAACAGAGATGCGCCGGCGCGCAATACTCCGCGAGCTGAGCTGTCACCGAGATCTTGGCGCGAAAATCCAAAGCCGCGCCAAAGATACCCAAGAATGCAACCGGCTACCAACAACACACGAATTGATAGAGCCAGCTCTCTGGGCGGAAAGAAGCTGATGGTGACCATCCTCATCGAGGGAGCACCGATGCAGATGGAGATAGACACGGGCTCAGCGGTGTCTATCATTGCCTGGAAGACTCTCAAAAGAGCTGTGCCAAGCTTCTACTCTAACCGAATCCAGGACACCGGATTCCGCCTGTCAGACTACCAGGGGAACCGGATTCCAGTCCTTGGTCAGGCCAACGTGCAAGTCCAGTTCAACAACTTTGCAGGACCACTCCAGCTCATCATCGTGAACGGCGACCTCCCGAGCCTCTTAGGACTGAGCTGGTTTGAATCCCTCGGTTTAGAGGTCTCCGGCGTCAACAATGTCAAAACTTCAAATTTGGACGATCTGTTTGAGGAATTTCAGGACGTTTTCAGTGACGGGTTGGGCAAGTATGTGGGGACCCCAATTTCGTTTAATCTTGATCCTAAGGTTGCCCCCATTCGTTTAAAGCCCCGCAGGGTTCCCTTACCATTGCGAGCCAAAATAGATATTGAATTAGATAAACTGATCAAGCAGGGTGTTCTAGAACCAGTGGACCATGCACGGTGGGAGACGCCCATTGTCACGCCCCTTAAAGGGGACGGAAGCGTCAGGATATGCGCTGACTACAAGTGCACGGTAAACAGGGCGTTGCAACAGAGTGCCTACCCCGTGCCAATTGTACATCAATTGCTGCACTCATTGGGGTCTGGACGCCTGTTCGCCAAGTTAGATCTGGCACAGGCGTACCAGCAGCTACCAGTAGATGGTGCCACGGCAGAGGCTCAGACCATTGTGACTCACAGGGGGGCATTTAAATGTCACAGATTGCAATTCGGGGTTAGTGTGGCCCCGGGGTTGTTCCAGAGTGTGATGGAACGTCTGTTGCAGAACATCCCCGGGGTCGTGCCCTACTTCGACTATGTTCTTATTTCGGCGAACGATAGTGACCAGCTACGCTGTCGAGTCACAATGGTCCTCGAGAAGTTACGCGCTGCGGGTTTGAAAGCCAAATGCAACAAATGTGTATTGGGGGTCCCAGAGGTTGAGTTCCTGGGGTACAGAATTGATGGTGGGGGCATCCACCCCACAGAGAGTAAACTGAAGGCCATTCAGGAAGCCCCAGCTCCTAAAAATCAGGTGGAGCTGCAGGCTTTCCTAGGCCTTCTTAATTTTTATAGCCTATTTTTAAGAGACAAAGCAACTGTTGCGGAGCCCCTCCATAGGTTGCTGGCTAAGAATGCTCCATGGGTGTGGGGCCATAAAGAAAATGCTGCTTTCAGAGCTGTAAAAAAATTGCTGACCAGCGAAAGCTTTCTGATTCAGTACAACATCACCTTGCCGGTGGTCCTGGCTTGTGATGCATCCCCAGTAGGGGTCGGGGCTGTCCTAAGTCATCGGCTCCCCAATGGGCTTGAGGCTCCAATAGCCTATTATTCAAGAACCTTGTCCAGCGCGGAAAGGAATTATAGTCAGCTGGACAAGGAAGCCTTGGCCCTGGTAGCGGGGGTTAAAAAATTCCATGAATACTTGTTCGGGCGAGACTTCATGCTGGTAACGGACCACAAGCCTCTATTGGGGTTACTCGCCGGGGATCGCCCCACCCCGGCTGCTTTGTCCCCCCGTTTTGCCCGCTAGGCCATTTTCCTATCTGCATATTCCTATTGCCTGGTACACCGGCCTGGGAGAGAAATGGGAAATGCAGATGCATTAAGCAGGTGCCCATTGCCCGAGGTACTGTCGGATATCATCCCAGAGGCCCCTGTGCTCTTAATTGACCTAGAGGATTCAGGCCTGATCACCTCGGCTGAGGTGGCCAAGCGCACAGCCAGAGACCCCGCTCTCAGGATTGTCCTGAACTGGGTGTGGAGGGGGTGGCCGAGAGACCCTGTCAGGCCTGAGTTTAAGCCGTACGAGCTAAGACAGCATGAACTGTCAGAGCAAGGGGGATGCCTCCTATGGGGAGACAGGGTGGTGATACCCACCAGCCTGCGTGCTGGAATACTTCAAACATTACATGAAGGCCATCCGGGAATTGTGCGAATGAAGGCCTTAGCTAGAGGGTACGTGTGGTGGCCCAAGATGGACGAGGAGGTCCAGGAGTGGGTCGCCCGATGCCTACCCTGTCAGGAGTCACGGCCGGCGCCTCCCAAAGCCCCGGTGCACGATTGGGATCTACCAAAAACCCCATGGTCACGGCTTCATGCCGATTTTGCGGGTCCATGCCATGGCCAAATGTTCCTAATTATTGTGGACGCATATTCCAAGTGGCTCGAGATCTTCCCTATGAAGTCGACCACTGCTGAGTCTGTCATTAAGGTTCTAAGGCATTTATTCACAACCCATGGCATTCCGGACACGTTAGTAACAGACAACGGTCCGCAATTCACAGCCACACCTTTTGAGGGGTATCTGGCTAGCCAAGGAATCCGCCACACTTTATCTGCTCCATTCCACCCGGCCACAAACGGCCTAGCGGAACGATTTGTGAGATCTGCCAAGGAAGCGTTAGCCAGACTGGGGCCTGGAGATTGGCAGGATAGGATAGACAGGTTCCTCCTAACCCAGCACATAACTCCCAGCGCCACAACTGGCCGCAGCCCAGCAGAGCTCCTAATGGGCCGCCGGCTCCGGTCACTCCTGGACCGCTTACATCCAAATTACGCAACCGGCGCAAAACAAGAAAGCACAAAGAAAACAAGGTCACTCGCCACAGCGGACACAGTGTTTGCCCGCAATTATGCTGAAGGGCCCCTATGGCTGCCAGGGGTAATAGAAACTGTCATAGGGCCTGTGTCTTACGCGGTCCGGCTGCAAGACGGCCGTCTATGGAAAAAACACATTGATCAGTTAAGAAGTAGAATTAAAGGAGACCTAATAAACCCAAGTGAGATAACTCCCTACATTCCTTCCCTAGCTGAATCATGCCCGGATGTCTCAGAAGGCCTACCTGGTGAAGCCACAGTCCAGCAGCGTCCCTCAGTCGAATTAAGTCCACAAGCAGAGAGAACTGAGAGCGAGACATTCCAGGAGCTTCCAAGCACAGCTCCCGGAATTGCAGCAGACCAGTCCGATCAGGCTGCTGGCTTCCCCTTGACTGAAGTGCGCAGGTCCAAGCGGGAGCGTAAACACCCCGCCTACCTACGCGATTACGTTTGCCGGATGAGCCCATCTAGAGGGGGAGGGATGTTATGTTCTGGCTGAGAATAACTGGTTTCATCAGGGCCAGTATTATGGAGGGAAAATGCTGAACCTCCATTGGTTGCTACATTTTGAATTGGTTACAAGTGTTGCTGGCAGCCCCTATAAAAAGGCAAGCTGCCAGAGGCTTTTTGCTGGTTGTGCTTCTTATCTCAAATAAAGAGCTGTTGTCAAAGTCGGTCTCCTGTGTTGAATCCACGATCTAACAACCACATACTGTAGAAGGTTCTTCTCAAGCCCTTTTTTTCTCCAATAAGGACACAAACATGCATTTCCAGGAGGAGTTGTTTCTTTTCAGGCAGGAAGAACTTTCTTTGCTTTCCATGTAACGTGCATGGTCTTGTATGCAAAACTCCTCCATTCACTTGATTAGTAATTCATTCTCTGGAGGACCTAATTTCCTGTAAGTGAATACAGTCACTGAAATGGCTCCACTAGATCAGCAGAAAGTAATGTTCCAGTCACAAATGATGGGCAATTGATAGCACAAAATAGTTGGGAAATAACTTCATTCATCTTTTTGCCAATTTAGAAAGCTAAGTGGGGGGGATCACTGTGCTATCCCAATAAATCAGGAAGCTCTAAAACTGTCCAGGCCAAATAAAAGCAATTTTGGACTCCTTTACAACTAGCTGAAGCAGTTTTTGAACCAGCCTTTTCAAGATTGTATTCATGGTCCATTAGACAAGGTGTTATCTGTCAGGTGACAAATCCAAAGGAGGAGCATGAGATAAGGTTGACCAAAACCCATAAAAGTCACCGGAACTGTTTCTATTGGGTATCTTACCAGAGAAATTCAGTAAGGAAAATATATACTTGATTGTACATGTGATAATGGCAGCGAGGATAGTGTTTGCGCAAAGATGGAAAGCAGAGAAAATCCCTATGGAGGAAGAAATAATTAAGAAAATATTGGATTGTACAGAAATGAATAGATTGACCTTGATACTTAAAGAAAGAGAGGAATCGGAATATTTTCAGATATGGGGTCAATTTTATGATTGGTTGGAGAAGAGATGTGTATAGAATAATATTGTAAAGAAAGAGGGGTGAAATGTTATAACAAATGAAATGATAAATATTAGGATATGAGAAATAATGGAATAGGGAGAAGGCACAAAGAAGCACGCAGATGATGCACTGATGGATTAATTATGTATTGTATGTTTGTTTGTCTATAAAAATAAAAAACTTTATTAAAAAATAAAAAACCTCATAAAAGTCACTTTCAGAGGAAGGGACTGAAAAAAAAAGAAGCTAAGTTGAGTCTTCATCCAACGCACTGCGAGTCCTATCAAAAAGGAGCTTACTCCAAAGTATGATTTTACATTATGACTTATATGTCCTTTGGCTAATCTATCAGTCTGGGAAGTTCACCTTTGAATTTTCATTGCTTTTGTTTAGGACAAAATGACTGAACTTCTAAGTCTGTTTTCGTACTCTTAGTGGGTGCAAGTGAGAACCTCTGAACTTGCCAGATCGGTTAGACCTAAAGTATGGCTCCAATACTGCTAGAATCCCCAGCAACAGGATTGCTGCCATGTGATATTTCTGGCTCCATTTTGTTCACTCTTTTTATCTGGCAACAAATCCTGTAGCAGAAGTGTAGCAAAAGCATCATCTCCCCTATTAGTCCCAGTATAGGGCTAAGGCAGAAGACCTTTTACCCCAGATAACTCTCTAAATAAGACCTTATGGAGGCTGAACCAGAAAGCCTTGTTTTTTACTGGAAGGAAATATAGCAATATCCCAGACCAGGACCAAAATTGTTGAGTAACATGGGTCCTTTTACACATATAGTATACTACTATGCTCTTTTTATAGCTGGTGTTCAGACTTAATTGCTTATATAGTCAGGTGAGGAGTAAGTACTGTTTCCTTTTATGGAAATGTAGGCAATAACCTCTGGAAAGTAATTAGAAGTTAAATAGAATGTGTAAAGCTTCTGCGATACTTGAGACATCATGTCTGAGTTTCAAAAGTGCATTACACCTCCATGACAGCAACTTAAATTGCTTGCTGCCATCTATGCCCTTTATGTGTCAGGCATAAGCAACCAGCACAAGCAGATATTGTATTGGTGATCACCTGTATTACAAGAATCTTGTCAGACTGTCTGTTTCCTTTGGGAAATGGCAGATATAGACTTAATGATTTGATTGCAGACATTTCTTATCCCAAATGGACTCAATCAGATAGAGCTAGAAAGGACCATGAAGGACTTCTAATCCAACCTTCTGTTCAAGCAAGAAACCCTATACCATTTCAGACAGGTGGCTGTCTGGTCTTTTCTTAAAAATCTCCAGTGATGAAACACCTACAACTTCTGAAGCAAGCTGTTTCATTGGTTAATTGTCCTTACTCTTAAGAAGTTTCTCCTCAATTCCATGTTGCTTCTCTCCTTGATTAGTTTCTATCCATTGTTTCTTGTCATGCCTCCCGGTGATTTGGAAAATAAGTTGACCCCTTCTTACTTGTGGCAGCCCCTCAATACTGGAACGCTGCTATCATGTGTCACCCCTAGTCTTTCTTTTCTGTTGACTGGCCATACCCAATTCCTACAACCGGTCTTTGTATGTTTTTGTCTCCAGGCCCTTAATCATCTTAGTTGCTCTTCTTTGAACTTTTTTCCCCAAAGTCTCAACATCTTTTTATAATGTGGTAACCAAAAACTGGATGCAGTATTCCAAGTATGGTCTTACTAAGGATTTATAAAGTGGTACTAATACTTCATGTGGTTTTGATTCTATGCCTCTATTCATACAACCAAGGATTGTATTAGCTTTTTGGCTGCATCAGCCCATTGCTGGCTCATATTTTAGTGATCATCTACTAGGACTCCAACGTCCCTCTCACAGTTACTATTGTTGAGCCAGGTTTCACATAATCTGTACCTGTTTTTCCTGCCTAGGTGTTTTTCCTGCCTAGGTGTAAAATCTTACTTTCTTCACATTAAATTTCATGTTGTTGGATAAGTCTCATTGTTCAAGTCTGTCAATTTTTTTAAAAATCTGAGCCAGAATGTCTCTTTACTCCCCACAGTGGGGTTCCCTCCCTGTCAGCCAGTGGTTTCTGCACTTTTTTTTTTAAGGCCACTGAATGAATTTCTGAAGAGATATATCCTAAACCAGGAAAAGACTATCTGTTCAGTGAAGGAATACCTATTTTGCATGCAAAAGTTCTTAAATTTAATTCCTGCAGTTCTAGTTACAGCAAAGGAAGAACCCAGTTCATGGATAGGAGACACAATCTGATTGCCTGAAGACATTTTGGATATTAAACCATGAACTGCAGACAGCTTGGTCAATGAAAAGGGATTGTGGGAAATCTGGAAGACCACAAGGTTGCCGAGGTGGCGCAGTGGTTAAAAGCAGCACTGCAACCTACTTCAGCTGACTGCTAGTTCAGCAGTTCAGCTGTTCAAATCTCAAGGTTGACTCAGCCTTCCATCCTTCTGAGGTCGGTAAAATGAGGACCCAGATTGTTGGGGGCAATATGCTGAACTCTGTAAACCGCTTAGAGAGGGCTGTAAAGCACTATGAAGCGGTATATAAGTCTAAGTGCTATTGCTATTGCTATTGCCTGTTCCCTTCTGTGTATAGATATGGTGCTAGATCAGGGATGTCAAACTCAATTTCATTGAAAGCCGCATCACGATTGTGCTTGACCTCGGGGGGGGGGGCGTGGTGGGCATGGCTAGGTTGGCATGGGCATGATGGGCATGGCCAGCTGGCATCACTCGTGTCGTGTGCACCTGTGGTGGCCAAATACTAAGGCAGGACTTCCCTCAGACCCTCCTTCACTCTCATTATAATCTCCTTCCTTCCTTCCTTCCTTCCTTCCTTCCTTCCTTCCTTCCTTCCTTCCTTCCTTCCTTCTTTCCTTCCTTCCTTCCTTCCTTCCTTTTCTTCTTTTCCTTCCCTTTTCCTTCTCCTTTCTTCTTCCTTCCCCTCTTATTTTTCCTTTCTTCTCATCCCATCTTCCCTTCTTTTCCTTTGTCTTTCCTCTTTCCCTTTCTCCTTTCCTGTCCCTTCTTGCATGCTCAAAGGCAAAGGGGGAAACATTTCTCCTTTTGTTTTGTTTTTAGTTTGTTTTGCTAGCCTTCTGCCAGTGAAAATGGAGCTTAGGGGGGCTGTGCGTGGCCTCATTTTCGGCGCGATAGCCTCCTGAAACCCTCTTCCAGTGAAAATAGGGCCTGGGAGGGCTGCGCGCGGCGCTCCCAAGCTCCATTTTTACTGGCAGAGGAACCGCAGGCTGGTCCTTTGCTGTTTCCAGGGCGGCCCCATGGGCCAAATCTAAGCACCCTGTGGGCCGGATCTGGCCTGCGGGCCTTGAGTTTGACACCCTTGTGCTATGAGATCTAATGCAGCTTAGAAGACCCTGTTGCAGAAATGCTAAGATAAATATTGTTGAAATAAAAATAAAAATACTTGTCAGCAAGCCCATTCCTGTGAGAGTTTTCCTGAGTGTTGGATGCTTTTCTCCTTTATTAGCATCGCTTAAATTATGTATTAGAGTAACCCCACTATACCTCAAATGGTAGAAGCTTTACACATTCTATTAAACTTCTAGCTATCATAAAAATAAATTAGGCAGCCTACATTTCCAGGTTAATCTTCAATTTCATAATTGCATTGGTAATTACTATGTTAATATAATTAGGTGCTAACATTTAATTGAGAATTATTTATTCAGGATTCTCAAGGATTGCAGGCCTTTTTCCCCCCACAGCACCAAACCATTTCATGCATCCAGCATGCATAAACTCGTTATTGAAAGGACAGCATTAATAGCTCTGTTGCTAAATTTCATTTTCTTTGCTAATCTTAATTTAACATTCCAAGAACAGAGACAAGTATTTGGCACTTTTTATAAATATTTCTGTCTGACCCAATATCATTATATTAGAATATTGATTAAAGGATGCAGAATCATACCACATCTTTTATAGACAGGAGTTCAGATTTCAATGACCGATCCAATAATACTTTCCATAATCATACACTGGAAAAATAGACTTCACTCTGATTACAACCTTTTCAACGTGTATACTTCATTCCCACTAAAACATAGGGATGAGAAAATGGTTCTATTTGCAATATTGCTTGTTAATATATTGTCTCATACATACTCTTCATTTTCTCATATGACATGTAACAACATACCCTTATGTTTCAACAGATTTTTTTCTAATGTTTTCAATTTGTATAGAGAGGGTATATGCTAACCTCATATACAATCCAAGTCATTTTTGTTTTACAGAGTTTGTTTCCAGTCTGTAGTCTCTAGAATTTTGGAATTGAATAATTGCTTAACTGCATTATTCCTCATTTTGAAATACTGGTTTTCCCCAGCTATGTGTATGTCATGCTCTTGAAGAAATGCCCTCATTCTTACTCCAGCTGAATAGCTGCACATTTGTGAACAGAGAACATGTGAATTTTAAAAATACAGGCTTGAATGAATTAACAACAAAAATTGTAGTAAATATATACAATAGAATATATAATTGTATTGAAATAACATATTGCACTAAAATGGAGAAGATGAAGCAATAGATAGCTAGTTTTAATAATATTTTAAAGGTTGAGCTAGTTCTAAATTATTATTTATGGTTATATATTTAATTTCTACAAATGTCACTCATCTATTCTATATGTATGTATGTTACGTATGTTGTGTATATTCATTTTTATTTTATTAGCACTGTTATATTTTTGGTTGTACTTTATCATATCCCCCAATGTAATACCTTACACAAACAAACACACACACACACACACACACACACACACACACAACAGTAGGCCTAGTACATTTACATGCAGAAATAAGTTGTTCCCTGTTTCCTCCCCTACAACTCATATTCCAATCATGGTACCTCTGATGGTTTTATCTAACAAATGCAGCCAAAATCGGGTCTATTTTCTAGTTTTAATTGCCTTCTAAACCAAACAGTTGTAATTATTGCTTCCATAAATGTCTTAGATATTGCACAAAGAAATGCTATTTTGAGTTATTTCTGACTCTATTGGCTATCTCTTTGTTAAGTTAATTCTATTTCTAGCAATATGAAAGAGGATAAAACTTCCTCTAGTTTCTATAGACCATGCAATAAAGCAAATAAGCAAGCATCTATTCCCAATTGATTGTTCCTAATACCTGATTAGATAACTAAGATCATAAGAAGAGTTCCTGCTTCATGCATTGAGATTGATAGAGGTCACTTCCGCATACCACCACTTTTTATTCCACTCTGTATTTACTTTACTCTAGATTTTTCTCCAAATGATCTAATGATTATCTGCAAATCTCCCAACTTCAAAACCTTAAAATTACTGTTCTGCAGAGTCTGCTTAGCAAAAATCCTCTCATCTAAGTGCCATACAAAAGGATAATAAAGAAAATAATCAGTTCTTACTTCCTGTTGCATGTACTTGTTTATTGATGTGGTAGTTCATGTAAATAAACCAACTACCAAGAAGCTCTTCAGAGAAGCAATATTTCCAACATCTCCCCAAAACAAACCAACAATTAGCTTTACTGTGATTTGTAGAGCAACTACAATGATGAGCCAGAAATGAATCATCTTAATTCTCAAATACAACTGAGATCAAGAGCTCCTGTGAAGCCTATTGAGAGTTCTTGTGTGGAAGCACCTACACCAGGGCTGTCAAACTCGCGGCCCGTGGGCCGGATGCATCACTTGCTGGCCATGTCCACACCCAGTTTAGCGAAGGGGGAGGGAGTTGCAATATGTCACATGACACCACCATGATGGCGCGAGTTTGATACCCCCGACATACACTATTATTCTGTAATTATTCAAGGTGAATACATTTCAAAATTTTCTCACTTCCCAAAATGTCTGAGGCTCTTATTTTTCTTACTTTTATTTACTCCTAAATTTATCTCATTTTCTGTTTAACTGAACACTCAAGACAACTTGCGACAATAAAATAAACAAAGTTAAACATAAAACAAGAATTAACACCATTAAAATCAACTTCAAAATTAGACATTAAAAGAATTACTGTAACAATTAAAAGCTTGGTAGAAGCTTTTGTATCACCACTGCGTTTGTACCATCTTCCCAGATATTGGGAGAATGGGAACCAGACATACAGTACTTCCTCAGGGAGTGCATGCCATCTTCTAGTAGTTACAAAGGAGAAGACTACTTCCCATGTACTGATTAGTTAAGCTTCTGGAGGGGGATGCATATCATCTTTAGAAAGGCCATTGACCTAAGTAACGAGGCCTAATGGGGAAGAGGGTTCTAAAAATAATAAAAGCACTAAGTCCTTTAAAATTTATCTCTAACATCTTAAAATGTGTCTAAAAGAGAGGTAGCAATCTGTGCAGATATTCCAATACAGTCATCACATAAGTCCTATACTATGATCAGTCTGATCAATCTGTTTTGCACCAGCTGACATTTTCAGACTTTTTTCAAGGGCAGTCTCATGTAAAAAAAAAAAAGATCTGATCTAAATGTAGTTCATAAAATCATATACCAAAATGTCCTTCCTGTTAATGACTACTTCAGCTTCAACCGCAACAATACACGAGCACGTAATAGATTCAAACTGCAGAAAATACGACTTCAGCAACAGAGTGATCAATGCCTGGAATGCACTACCTGACTCTGTGGTTTCTTCCCCAAACCCCAAAAACTTTAACCTTAGACTGTCTACAGTCGACCTCTCCTCGTTTTTAAGAGGTCTGTAAGGGGCGTGCATAAGCGCACCACTGTGCCTACCGTCCCTGTCCTACTGTCCTCTTGTCCTCTTTTATCGTTACTTTTTACTTATGTTTATACAAAATACTACTATCCTATACATGTTTGACAAATAAATAAATAAATAATAAATAAATAAATAAAACGCATTGTAGTAATCAAGATGAGTTCCAACCAAAGTATGGATAATTGCTATCATTAATGCATCTTTTAGGAGCTTGTTGAAGAGGCACTCCCACCTATGCATTGGATAAATGTTTCCATTTTGCTTGTTTCTCTACTCTAACCTTTAATGAATATGTTTTCTAAATACCTTACTTTTATTACAAATTCCTTCAAGGTGTTTTGTATGTGAAATTGTATAAGAAGTTATACAAATGCTCAAATTCTGAAGTTGGCTGCATACTGTTCACTAACTTGTGGCTTGGATAATTTTAAAAATGTTGACATCTAGTTGCCTTGTTCTCCAGAATTATGTCTCCATAAAACACATTTATTTATTTATTTTATTAAATTTATATGCCGCCCAACTCCCAAAGGACTCTGGGCGGCTAATGGCACATGGCTAATTCATTGGCTTATATTGGATCCATGATAACATAGATCTAAATGTATTTCTCACTTCAGAATTATGATATAGCAAAACAACTTATTACCTGATGGATTCTATATGTGTTCATATTTTCATAGACAGAAAAGATAACGGAGTTTAACTGTGATCTTAAATTGCATCTTGGTTGGGGTCAGCTTTTAACTGGTTTCTATCTGAAATGAAATCATTATGATAGATTTGCATTCCCAGGGAAACAGCATAATGGAATAATCACAATAAATTACTGTAGCTATTTAGGATGCTACTAAATATAGATGTGTGACCTTTTTTTCATATACTCTAAATATCTCTTAATTCCCTGTCAACTTGTTCTGTGAAAAGTTGGTTGAGCAAGAGAGATTTGATTGGGTCATTTTATTAAAACCTCTCCTCTCTTCCATGAACGCCATATACACAGTCAAAAATAATTTAAATGAGAAAACCTATATTTATGGAAATGTCTTATATTTCTCCACAGGTGATTTCAACATTTTAAATGTATTTTTTAGTGGTTAACTTTGCACATGACGCTTTGGTTATTCAAATTATTAATTAGAAAATCTTCCTATTACAATACACTAAGTATTTGTTGCCGTGTTGAAAGGCAAAGCCGCATCCTTTTCACCCTTTTCTTCCCCCTGCTCCTCTCATGGGTTATATATGGTCTGTATGACGGATGCAGTGCTTTTATAACATTGAAAATGTAATAGAAAATGGTGGAGGGAAAGAGTTGACATATTCATCTCTGCTATCTCTCCTTTTGTATGTATCCCATATATTTTAGAAAGATTGCTCAGGAATCTTCAGTAGTGGGTTCTAAAACCCTTTACTACCGGTTCACTTGCGCACGCACGCAACGCTTCTGCGCATGTGCAGAAGCGTCCCGGGTGGGTGGGTGGAGCCACGCTTAGAACCGGGCCGAAACGGGAGCAACCCACCGCTGCTAGTGTTGCCCTTTGCCTGGAAATAAGATATAGCCTATTTGGATTTTCATCTTCACATATTGTCCATTGCATTGAATACTCATGTGTTCCATCGTGCACCAGTATCCACATCCACCAATATTGATACCGGAAAAGAATGCACCATCTCTCAATTTCCTGTGTTATCCAAGCATATAACATCAAACAGCTTCCTGCTTCAGATCTTTGCTCCTACTACAGCAGTGGGAACAGACTATAAGAAAGTAGGCTAGTAAGCAGAGTCCCATTCCTATTGTCATGTGTCAGAATCTATGAGTACTATTTGACATGGTTCAGAATATCTACACTCACTGTGACTGGTGCAAACGTAGTGTATTTTTACAGAAGTCTTTAATAGCAAGGGAAATACAGATTGTGAGTTCCATTCAGATTATTGCTATTTATAATAATCTTTTCAAATATACATGCCTCTAAATGTGCAATATGAACTCTTCTCTCCCTCTTTCTAACTGATTCACGGCCTTCTAATAAAAGAAAAAAATGTTTAAAAAAATACTTATATTTGAATGTTGTATCTCCAGGGAAAATAAGATTTATTATCTCTTTTATGCAGTTACATCCTGCCTTTTCTTGGAGAGATCAGTGTAGTTTACATTTGGGTTTCCTCAAATGTTCTCCTCACTACCACCTTGGGAAATAGAGTAGCTCAGGGGTCCCCAAACTTGGCAACTTTAAGACTTGTGGACTTCAACTCCCAGAATTCTTGGAGAATTCTGGGAGTCGAAGTCCACAAGTCTTAAAGTTGCCAAGTTTAAAGACCTCTGGAGTAGCTGACAGAGAATGGTCACATCCCAACCATCCAGCGCATGGTGAGCTTAAGTGAGGACTTAAAAATCTAGTCTCTCCAATCCAAGCCAACATCTTAATCACTACACTAAATGGCTTTCATCATCTTATTGGATGACTTCAATATTCATGTATTCATGTGAATCTCATGCCTTTAAAAATGCTATTTCTCAAAAGAAAATGCAGTCAAAAACATGATAAAAGAAATAAAATAAATTATTAAAATATTAAACCAAAGTTTCCAGCATGATTGGTCCACAAAAATAAAAAGAATGCACAAACCTAACCAAAAGAGGGGGGGGGGAATCACCTCAGTTTTATAGAGGTTGCATAGCCAGCCACAAAATGTAGCACTTGAACTTAAAGTTGCAAATGTGTTGGAAAGTCAAACACTCTGACCTGCATGGTTAATGAATTTAATCAGGTACAAGCAAATGCTAAAAGTGCCCTGTGGCTTGATGTTTTCAGCCAGACTAATCCAGTTGAGAGAGGCCAGAGGTAAAATGACCAAAGACATATGGTCCCACATTATTACTGAGGTATTCAGGAACCAAGTCAATTTTAATAACTTGTAAATTAATAAATGGGGCTTTACAAGTAATCCTCTACTATGCAGGTAGGCAGAGCAAGTTTTACAAGCAGACTAATGTGATTTTCATGCATGATGTCAATCAAAATTTCAGCAACTGAATTCCAAACTAAGTTTGCTTATCAAGGTTCTAGAGAAAAGTGGGGGTTGGGGACCCAGGCAGACCTTTCTGCCTGGATGAATATTTTATGGATTCTTAGGTTATAATTATGTTTAAAAGTCACAGTGCAAGACAAATACATCAATATTCTTTCATATTCCTTTCATCTCCAGGGTGGCCTATGAATGTGAAAGTCCTCTGATTGTTCTATACCATCAACTAAAGATGCAGAAGACTTTTGTAAGGTATTTTTAATTTAAGGGGACATTTGGAAGATTTGCTTTCCTTAGTATAATTATTGTGTTTATTTATGATTCTGATTAAACTATGAAAAGCCTAGATGCTAATGCAATTAGAGAGCAATTTACAAAGTTTACAAACCATGTAGACAAATGAATGCTGGATTGGAGACCAACATAGTTTTATTCTGGTTCTTCTGTTCTAAAAAACAGATACCAGTGTATTCCAAAGCCCTAGATGTGCCAGTTTCTGTAAAGCAGCCAGTAGTCATGCTGTTCAAAAAATGTTTCCTCTCCTGTGAAAAAGTATTATTTTTCTAACATTTTTCAAGCTGCTATAGAAATTCCTTTGGTTGTGTTACTTGATTGCTGATAAAGAATATCATTCTTATAGCATATGATCCCACATCAGTATATACCTGGCTTTTCCTACTTTCCGAGCCAAAAAAGACCATGAGAATTCCTTTAGGCATGGGAAACAGTGAGGCAGCACATCATTATACAAATAGATCTATGATATAGAGATTTCTGATATAATGATGATGCAAAAATGATAGCACTTGTATCTTGATATCACAATGGAAACACATTCTGATAATGGTTTATGATTTCACAATGTAAGTATAGAAGGGGCAGATTTTTGCAACCTGAGGTTGCAATGCATCCTTTGTTATTTGTCCCCTGCCTTGCTATAAGCACCATATCAACAATTGTATTTTTATTTACAGTGATATGTCACTGTATAGCGCAAAGGGCTATGGAAATATACATGCTCGGCATTACAAGACAACATAGAAAGACCTGCACATGGATTAGAGAACGAATGAAAGTATACAAAATCATAAAGAGAGTAAAAGAATTGAAATGGAAATGGGCTATTCACATAGCAAGAAGAACTAATGGCAGGTGGACCAAGGCAGTCATAGAATGGATCCCACTTAATAAAAAGTGTCTGTGAAAGAGACCTAAAACGATGGATCGATGACATCAGCAAGTATTGCAGGCCCAATTGGCAAAAGAAAGCTCAGGACCCGTATGGGTTGGAAACATGAGGAAGAGGCCTTCATCCTGCAATGGATAGACAATGGCCAAAATGATGATGGTGGTGGTGGTGGTGGTGGTGGTGGTGGTGGTGAAGAAGTTACTGTATGATATGTTACTTATTTACAAGATATGTTAGGAAAGAAAAGAGGATTCACTCAGCTTTGTTTCTTTTTTCACTTCTTCCATGAATTATCACCAAGGAATGAGAAAACACCCATCAACCATTTTGCTCAGTGACGAATAGGATAGGCAGGGTCTTGGAACAAGGTGAATTTGGACAGATGGCTAAACTGGTGAATTTAGCCGTCTATAATTCTCATCCTGGTGTTCTAGTGTTTTTTTGGGGGGGGCATTCAAAATGAGCCTGAATATCAGCTGATATTCTGGGCTCCTTTTGGTCGGATTTTAGTGCTATCTCAGAAGAACACTGGTCCAACCTATATAGGTTGGAGATAATTGCATGTTACACTTCAGTGAATAGTAACAAAAGAAGAACCAGATATGAGTTTTGGAAAAATTGTGAAACATTCTGTATGAATGTGATCAATGGAAAAATGTCATTCTGTTAGGTTGCATGAATTAGATGGGTAGGAACAAGATGAGAGAATTAGTCAAGTATACAAGTATTTTGAATGTGGACGGACCATATTTTTGGCAGTGTCAAAAGTAAATATTGAGGAGAAAAATGGAAGAAAATGAAAGAATGAAAGTGAATGAAAATATGAAACCTGAATGAAAAGATTAGATAGAGAAGTAAGATTATTCTTACATCCAGAGATGGGTTCCTCCCGGTTCGGACCGGTTCGCCCAAACCGGTAGTGACCTGCTGGTGATGTCACGATGATGTCACAGAACCGGTTCGGTTGGTGCTGGTCCGTAGGCGCCGCCATCTCTTTTTTTGAATTAGGGGGGCCTTGTTCGTAATCGACCTGGCATTCAACAGCAGCAGCTTGAGCCCAGGATCCTGACATCCCTGGTTACCAGGTACTCGGGCTGAGCTAGATGGAACCAAACCAGAGGGGCCAGAACAAGGAATCGCTTGAAGACAGCGAGTTCTCATTCCCGGAGAGCAGCCTACCCCTCTGCTCCCGCCATACCTACCCCTCCCTGTTATGACCGTAATGCTCCCACTCCCCGTCCCACCAGAGATCCCCTCCCCCCACTGGGAGGGATGTGTGGATGTGTGGAATGGGTGGATGTGTGGAAAGAGAATAGGGAAATTGCGTGGAACAGAGTGAAAACAATTATGTTACAAAGTGGCATAGAAATGCTAATGAGAAGATTGAAAAAATGCCTGCTGGACTGATAAAGTGAAAAGAACCATGGGTAAGAAAAAGGCATACAAGAGGATGATTCCTGCAAAAATGAGGATACTATGTAATGCATATAGAGATAGCAATAAAATTACAAGGAGTGTTGTCAAAGACAGCAAGAAACAGTAAACTCATGAGAAACCTCAGACCAATTTTGATGGAAATGAACCATTGATCCCAAAGTGGATATGTGTGGCTAAACAAAGAGCCTCCAGCAGGTTAAATGAAATCAAGAATTAAAGAGATCACATGATTCAAGATGATGCTAAAATGAAGGAAATTTGGAAGGAACGTTTTAGAGTTTAGTAATCTTTTTTAACCAAATCAGAGACATAAATTAAAAGGAAAGCAGAAACATAAAAAGATTAGCACCAGCTACACAGAAATTGATATTTGATATTGACTCATGATGCTAAGATGAACAAAAGCCTGAATTCAACAGTTTTTCTCTACAGTTAAGGTTATCATTAGTATTATTATTTACATATTTCAGCTTGGTTTGTCACATACTAGTGCTATGTCAAAAAAGTCACAAATATGATAATTTAAACTTAACATTGAATACCAATTCAATACTAAACCAGGTTAAAGGCTTTGCTGTAAACAAACCAGGATATCAGACAGATCTCCTTCATTGCTAAAAACTGGATCAATTAGTAAGATCATGTGCATCTTCCCTAAAACACACAGATTAACTTCTTGAAGTTACAAAGAACCTCCTCAGTGGTAAATATTCTGGAATGTTTTCCCTCCTGAAATTCATGAGGTACTCACAATTAGACCTTCTAACCAGGGGCGGGTTACTAATTTTTTTACTACCACTCTGTGGGTGTGGCTTATTTTGTGGGTGTGGCTTGCCAGCCATGTGACTGGGTGGGTGTGGGCCTTGGGAGCTTGGCAGCAGCCGGAGAAGCAGGGGGGGCATTGCCCACCCGCAACGCAGCCCCCCGCAGCGGGAGCAGCAAGACCGCGGCAGCGGTTCTTCTAGGAGGCTCCATCCAGCCTGAATGCTTCTCCCCATTCGATGATCCTAGGCTCCTGCCACCCGTTCCCCCTCCCCTCAGCAGCTTGAGAAGCCTCGAATGTGCAAAAATGCCTAGGATCATCACCGTGCATTCGTGGCTTCTCGGGCTGCTGAAGGGAGGGGAATGGAGATAGTGCCTGCCTATTATAAATTTTAAAATTTATATTATAAATTTTTAAAAAATTGTTTTTAAATGACGGTGCCCAGGCACCGGCAACCGACCGCACCGGTACTGTGACGTCACCAGCGGGCCGCTACCGGTGCTATAGAGTGGACCGCACTGGTAGGAACCTACCACTGCTTCTAACCACTTACCAAGTACTTGCTTCTTCGCTAGCCTTTTATATATGAAAGCTGAATGTATAGATTTAAGGTGCTGTTTTTCCCTTTTTGGGGGGAGGAAGGGAGGCAGTCTTCCACTCTCCCTCACAGTTATATTAACTAAAACAAACAAATAATGTAATAAAGTCATGACTGAAACTTGATTGAGAAGGTTATTATTTAGGATCCTTCAACTTTTGAATGTTCTTAGAATTATACAGTACTCATTTTAATGACCTCTTATTAAAATATTTATAATTTTAAGAAAAAAAGTCTTTATAAATTATATTCTAATTAAATACCATACTCCAATTAAAGAGTTGATACTGTCTTATTTTTTTAAAAAAAAATTGAGGGCAACTTCTTTATCCTTTTTGGATTAGGAGATTCCAGTAGTAGATCAGTAATCATTTAGTTTCTTAGATGACTGTATAATATAATAATAAGGCTGTGTAATATCATAAGTCTTAATAACATAAGATATTGTTATGTGGTAACCTCACTGAAAGTAAATTAAACAATGGACAGAAATTACTTTTTGATTAGCCATCTAGATTATCCTACTAATAAGAGACAATATGGCAAATAATGACACAATGTGGTATAAGCAATCACTGTAGTTTCTCATATTATTAAGGGCAGATGAAAATGAGAACAAATGAAGGCACAGTAAATTAATGAATGCCAAAAAGGGAAACTTACATTGTCAGCATTAGTTAAAAACTCTTTTCCGTCTAACTGTAATTCCAACTTTTTTACACATGCATTTAATTACTTGTAATCTAACTTTACTTTGAGGCAATTTAATAACAATTAGATGGTTGATTAAACATTATTCTGAGAGAATCTCATCCAGAGGTGAAATGGTGGTGACTCTATGATCTACATTTAATTGGCCATTTATGCTTCATGTTTTTCTTTCTTGGTTTCCTCAACAGGAATAACAGAAGAATAGGCATAGCTACAGATATCTGAATTTGAACTGGAAACTGAAACTTTTTCAGTTAGCAGATAGCAATAGCAATAGCCGGTAAATTGTTAACTACCAATCCACATTCTGAAATCTAAAACAAGTTTTCTGAAACATACTTTCCCCTCATTTTCTAAAACACAAATGATTCACTAAAGCAAGACTAGTATATCTCCCCATCCCATCCCATTGAGGGCTAGCTATGATAGTAGATTGGGATCAATCTATCAAATTAAAGACTATGGGTTGCATACAAAATCTCTCACCCATACATTCATGAAAAGATTGGCCTACATGGAGTAGAGGATTAAACCTCACCTTCTCACATTCTCTTATTGAAATTCAATGCAGAGAAAAGTAAAATCCTACACCTAGGTAAGAAAAACCAAAGATACGCATATAAACTGGGTGAAACCACACTCAATAGCAGCGACTGCGAGAGGGATCTAGGAGTCTTGGTGGACAACCAACTAGATATGAGCCAGCAATGTGCAGCAGCGGCCAAAAAAGCCAATGCAATCCTGAGTTGCATTAATAGAGGGATACAATCTAGAACTAGGGAGGTACTAATATCACTCTATAAAGCCTTAGTTAGACCACAACTAGAGTACTGCATCCAGTTCTGGTCACCACACTATAAAAAAGACATTGAAGCTCTAGAGAAAGTGCAGAGAAGAGCAACCAGGATGATAAGGAGACTGGAAACTAAAACATACAAAGAGCGGTTGCAGGAACTGAGCTTGGCCAGTCTGGCGAAGAGAAGGACCAGGGATGACATGATAATAGTGTTCCAATACTTGAGGGGCTGCCACAGAGAGGAGGGGATTAGGCTGTTTTCCAAAGCACCAGAAGGCCAGACAAGGAATAATGGATGGAAACTGACCAAAGAGAGATTCAACCTGGAAATAAGGAGGAACTTTCTGACAGTGAGAGCGATCAACCAGTGGAACAGCTTGCCTGCGGAGGTTGTGAGAGCTCCAACACTTGAGACTTTCAAAAGGAGATTGGACTGCCATTTATCATAAATGGTGTAGGGACTCCTGCTTGAGCGGCGGCGGGGTGGGTGGGTGTTGGACTAGATGACCTATAAGGTCCCTTCCAACTCTAATAATAATCTAATCTAATCTATTGCTAGCTAAATGTTTTTCCCTTGTCCTCTAAACAGCTGTTTGATGGATTGACAACCAGAATTTTGCAAAGAATATAGGACCTATACCACAGTCAGAGATTAAAAAGAGCATGAACAAAGAAAGAAAGAAAGAAAGAAAGAAAGAAGGAAGGAAGGAAGGAAGGAAGGAAGGAAGGAAGGAAGGAAGAGAAAGAAAGAAAGAAAGAAAGAAAGAAAGAAAGAAAGAAAGAAAGAAAGAAAGAAAGAAAGAAAGAAAGAAAGAAAAGAAAGAAAGAAACCCCCAATCTAATTTGCCCAGATCCATTCTACCTTCCTGTGACTATGTTGAATCCCCTTCCTGCCCAGTTCCTTCAATTTTCAGGTGATCGAAATCTTTATCTTCCAGGAGAGCAGAACTCTTGTAATACCTCTTCTTTCGCAGTATAAAGCTTACAAAAATCTAAGTCTAATTTAGTTTCAGAGATAAAACTGGTCAGACCAGCCACTTATCCCCATGATAGGATTTTTGGAGAAGGGGGTGTAGGAGGGCGTCACTGTTGACATGCTGAAAACAGTGAGAGTTCTGTGATCTACTTGCAACAGGAGGCTGCTGCTCTTTATGAATTTCTTTTGTGTCTACCCAGAACTGCAACATTAAATTGCCCTTTGATTTTTTCAAAGCCTGCAGTTTATTTGTTTTTCTGGCACAAAAGAACATCTTAAGCTACAGTTAATATAATCTCTTTTTCTTATTATGAGTTTAGAAGTTATCTCCCCAGGATCTTCTCATATGCAGCTAGAGAAATCTATCCTCACTTCTTAATCAGGAGGGGAAGTGAGGATTCACCTTGGCTAACTGTGGTTGGGCCTCAGAGCCTTTCTCATCTCTCTTTGTGGGGCTTAGAGTTAATAGCAAAATCAGGGACACCAGAGTATACTACAGCAATTTGTACGGTATTTGAGTTTTATGGTTCAAGGTGTGTAAGCACTTTCTATCTGAATCTGGAATTAAGTGTGTGTGTGTGTGTGTGTGTGTGAGAGAGAGAGAGAGAGAGAGAGAGAGAGAGAGAGAGAGAGAGAGAGAGAGAGAGAGAGAGAGAGAGAGAGAGAGAGAGAGAGAGAGAGAGACTAAAACCATCTTGGGCTTGCATAGAAGAAAATAGTAAGTAAGGATTCCATAAGAGTATGGAAGAGAGACTTTCTAAAAGTTCTGCTTTTCCTTTCTGTAAGCCTCATAGAAATATTCTAAATACAAGACATATATTTGAGGATTTAAGTCTATAAGAAATATATTGCTCAGGGGCACTGATTCCTTTCCTTATTCTTTTACAAGATACTTTTGTGTACACAAAATAACTTCACTCATGATTCACTGTATATGAAGATAACATCAAAGCACAACGCGAGTGCCCTTTAAAATACACCCTAATCTGTTCTGTGAGGAGGGGTGGAGAACATGCCTTAGTATAAAATTAATTAAATATTAATTAGTTAATTGTTAAATTAGTTAACCAATTAAGAACATTTATAAAAATAATAAATTCAATAAAACTAAGCAGATAGCTATGTGAATAAGTCATTTAACATAAAAAGTCAGACTGAAGCTAATTATTTTCATCACATAGCCCAAACTGAACAGGTGAAGAGGCTCACTATGGTTAAAAATCCATGGCCTAAATATTGTCGTCAGGAAGGCCAATCTGATACATGATCTAACCTAATTTACTTTGGTTGCATCATATATAATAGTGTTATTATTTTTAAAATCATGTGCAAATCACTGATATGCAGATAGCATGGCATGGGTTTTGAAGTTTTATAAGGTTTAAATTAACTGTAATTTCCAAAATATTGGATAGAATATCACTAAAGAAAAACAAACTTTTGTTCAGTGTTTTGAGATTCAGTGCAAATGGGATTATATAACGTTGCATTTTCTCGAACCAGTTATGCTTGAGGATTACTCTGAATGAAGAATAGCCCATTCTTCACATATTTGGATGTTGGCAACATTATCAGAAAAAAATCCACATTGTGGATTACCTGAAGCATAGCTCTGCCTGATAAATTTGGGGTCTTCTTGATTTGTTAAGGTTGAGAGATAATTCTGATGGAAATATTAGGATCTAAAAATCTATTTTGGCCGTCACAATAAGATTTTGTTTTGTTTTGAAGTATCAGTAAATGTGTCCTGGTGAATAGTTTTTATATATTAAATAGATTTTTTTTCTTTTTAAAATAATTCTATATTCTAATGAGTATAATAGTAATTTAATCTTGCATTTTCTCATTTGGCTTTCTTTGAAGTCCCAATATTAAACCGCCTTAAAAATATTTATGTGTATTTAGTTAACAAAAGCTCCTGTAAGTTGAATCCATGCTGGCAGAGGGTTCAGGTAAGCTCTCTCTCTATAAGCTTACAGACAATTGTGTAAATCTTCAGCCATTAAAGAGAAAGGAGAAAAAAGCCATCCTCATTACACTCCTGTCATTTACTCTTCATCTCCTGTCCTCTTTAGCAGCATTAAGATGGGATGTAAATTTACCAGTTAATGCTGTTAGAAAATGGATGGTTCAAGAAGGGCAGGAATTAGAGATCAGTATTAGGTGCAGATAAGCTCCTTTCCCTCCACAGTGGCAGCTGTTTAACATTCATGGGAAAATCATCATCAAACAACGTTATCACAGCTCTGTTGATGGCAGAGGAACTTCATCACTATGATAATTTTTTATAGCTGTGAGCCAAAAAGCTCCCTTTTATTTCTGCCATCTATAACTGCAGTAGGAACTTGTTTATATGGGTAGAGTATTGCAAACTCTTGGCTCTTTCAGCCAGTTAGATTCCTCCTCCTCCTCTCCTCCTCCTCCTCCTCCTCCTCCTCCTCCTCTTCCGTCCATTCCTCCCCCATTGTCTTGTGTGTGTTGCGCTGAACAGTCATGCTGATAAAAACAAGGAGTGCTGCTCAAACAAACCCTTCAAAGTATATCTGGTGTTTGTTTATGATCAGTAATTCAAAGTTTGACAAGAGCTCTGTACTGAAAGAACCATCCATTTTCTGGGGAACAAAATGTTGGTATTAAAGGGGAAAAATAGATACATATATCTATCTCAGTGAAGAAAGAGGTTTTGACTAGAGGCTCGATATAAAAAATATAATGTTATTCTAACACTTCCAACAGACAGGTATGCTATTCGTAAGGGTATGAATTGGCGAGCACGGTTCCCAAACATCCATATCTCTTAACTCTATTATTTAGAATCAGCTACCTGGAAGACTGTGAATTACCAGAAAACCCTTTCTTCAATTCTCAAAGTCTGGATCACGTATACCCAGGCATTTGTCATTTTGTTAAGGCTTAGTAATTGAGCTTGGGTGTTTCAATATTACTCATTATACAAAATATGTGCTTTCTTTTATTAGAAGAAACACAGGGATACTAGGAAAATGTAACAATATTCTGTAAATTATTTAGTATAGAATATTATTTTGAAATGAACTTTTAATATGTATTTTCTTATCTCTTTTATGAGTTTATCTGAAAAATGACAAATGAGTTTGTCATTTCAAAATTTCCATAAAGTTTTGTAGTTTGATTAAAGCATATTAATGTCATAGATTAGAGGTTTTAATGCAATTTAAATGGACAAAATTCTGATATTTGTGGAGCCAAAAACTGACACCCCAAATTGGCAAATAGTAGTTGTAGATATGTCATTGATACCTGTCCTCTAATTCTTTGCTGCCATCTAGTGATTGTTTAGATTTATGCAGAACAAATCTGATAGTCCTATTATTGGATTGCTGGATTAATGATAGACTGGTGGATTAATGGATGGAAGGATTTTCTTCCATCCTACCTACCTAGGGCTTATAGGTTATAGGGATAATATATAATACTAAGTTTTGTTAATATTAAAATAATATTAATAATATGGTCATTGTAAAAATATGCTGTATGTATAACAAAATTATAATGTTATGTTTCCCATTCCTACCACCATCTTTGCAGCAATTTTATGCATTATATGTTTTGAATAACCCTTGACATCCTGGTTGCTGTTACTACCTTAACCCTTCATTTTACATGCAAAAAGAAACACAGCATTTGTAAAGAATTCTCTTGAAATATGCTACGTAAAATATTCTCCTGAAACCTCATGAGATGAATCATGAACAGTGAGCTTTCCTTTTGTGAGCTGATAGCACTTTGTTCCTTTGTATCTAGGCCAAGGATTCCTGGCAAAGAAAGAATGTTTTACATTTGCAATGAAGAATAACATTATAAATTTGGTTTTAGGTTTGTACCAAAATAATGCATGTGAAGTCCCATGTACATTGGGACACAATGAGCCGAGGTGGCGCAGCGGTTAGAGGCAGGTACTGCAGGCCACATTAGCTGACACTGATCTGCAGGTCAGCAGTTCAAATCTCACCGGCTCAAGGTTGACTCAGCCTTCCATCCTTCCGAGGTAGGTAAAATGAGGACCCAGATTGTTGGGGGCAATGTAAATATATACATTGCTTACTGGTGTAAACCGCTTAGAGAGTGCTTGCAATGTGAGGCAGTATATAAATGTCACAAATAAATAAATAAATAAATAATATTTTTATTATATAACATTATTATTACTATTGTTATAATGATATTCTGAATGCTCCCAACTCTGCAACCATTCTGGAAGTTGACATATTCCTTCTTTCCTCCCTCCCTCCCTCCCTCCCTCCCTCCTTCCTTCCTTCCTTCCTTCCTTATATATATGTATGTTTCTCTGTCGAGTCATCCTGGTGTATGGAAGGAAACATCACAGCTTCCTTTTGCCTTTCGGCCCCTCCAGGAGGGACCGAAAGTCAAAAGGAAGCTGTGATGTTTCCTTCCATACACCAGGATGACTCGACAGGAAAACATATATATAACCCTTTCCTGGTGAAGAGCTGATAGGGAAGAGAACCTGGCCTAGAGGTTAACACTTCTGCCTTATAAGCAGACTGCCCAGGTTCAAATCCCACTACAGGTATGGCTATCTGACGAGAGCAAAATAGCTCAAAATAGATCTATAATAGTCTCCCTTTATTTTCATTTATCAGCAAAAAAAATGTTACACACACACACACACACACACACACACACACACACACATATATATATGTGTGTGTGTGTGTGTGTATGTATGTATATGTATATGTATATGTATATGTATATGTTTAAACATGCTAATCAGTATTCTCCACCCACTCTACCCCTGATTCAGCAGCAGTTAATGCAGATCAATTGTTATGTTTCTACTTTGAATTCACTTCTGGCTGGAAGACTTAAATAATTTACTTTTGACACTGCATACTCTTCATCTTTGCCAGCTGTGCAGGGACTTTTACTTATGCCGAATTGAACTGAATTTATGTTTGGAGTTGAGAGATAAGGACTTTTGTCTACTACACATTCAGCTTAGGCCGCCAAACTCATTTCCCATAGGACGAGAACTTTAATCAAGTCAAGATCCTAGAGGTGAAAGGGTAGTGTTTCATAATTTGAATATTACCATATAAACATAAGTTTACTGGAGATACAGGGTAGGTAGCAGAATACATTTTAACTAATAGAAACAGAAGTGGCAAAGAGCTGCTCCCCAAAGATCGGAAGGGCTCAAAGTCTTTTCTAGCAGCTGATCCCTGTAGGAAACTGGCTGCAAATGCTTTGGGCAGCTGATCTATTTTTCACTGAGACTCATGGATCTCTTCACATTTTCAATGCTTCATGTAAGACCCAGGTCTGAGAAACCCTTTGAAGCCCCCCCCCCGAAGGACTTATATTAATGCTTACTTTGGTAAAAAAAAAAAGTAATAACTTTATTAACTTTGTCAAATCTGCCTACAAAACCATTGCCATAGTCCACAGGTATATCCGATCCAATGTTCTATTTCTCACAAGTACCCTCTGAGAAACGAGATGAAAAAATGCAGCCTCTCTGTTCAGCTGTAGGTCTCCAGCAACTATTTCACATGTACGCTGACTCTGCATTTGGAGATAGCTTATATTTTATTTATTTATTAGTGAGACTTATATACCGCTTCAAAGTGCAAGCACTCTCTAAGCGGTTTACACCATTAAGCAATGTATATTTATATTGCCCCCAACAATCTGGGTCCTCATTTTACCTACCTCGGAAGGATGGAAGGCTGAGTCAACCTTGAGCTGGTGAGATTTGAACAAGCTGAACTGCTGATCACAGTTAGCTAAAGTGGCCTGCAGTACTGCACTCTAACTGCTGCGCCATTGCATATTGCTATATATAGCCATCGATAGCTTATTTCCATGAATATCTCACTTATTCCACTCTCTTGGGATGGGGGATGACCCTTTACTAAACAGATGACAGGATAAAGAGGACAATGCGGTAAATACTCTTCCACTGTGCATGTAGTGGTTGTCGCTCCCATTTCAAGATATACTGATGTGTACCATAAATCAGAGCATATAATTTCATACTAGCTAATTATGGGTTTTATTGTTACTGTATAAGGCATTGGCATCTCCAACTAAGTATCTAGGCCTCAAATGACCAATTCCAGATGGCTTAACAAGATGTCCAACCCCCCCCCCATACTATAAATGCAAAAATGCTAGCCATCCATCAGTTGCTAATACAGACTAAATAGTACTAAATACTATTAATACTAAGAGTTCACTAAATACTCCCGGGTTGATTTCAATAGGAAGAGCATATCGTAAGAATAGAAGTTAAGAACAAACAATTATCTCACATTGTAACAAAGAGTGTAATGACATTTCTTTGCCTGAAAAATAGCTAAGATACTGGAAAAGATCCTGAAAAGACATTCTTCCCAAGATAGGATAAGGATGGGATAGGATAAGGGATAAAATCAGATAGAAGTGACTTTTGCTTGCTCAAGTTTATCTAGAATCTGTCCAAAGTTTAGATTTTGAAATATCTGTTTTGAACTCATGTCTTCTTTTCCTATCTAGCTTCCCAACATTCTAATAGTGCCATAAAAGGATTATATGAAATGAATTTATATTAAATACATTTAAAATATGAGATCATATTCAACAATGAAAAAATAAATGCAAATACAAACACGTATTCTTCTGGGGATGCCAGAAGGATTTTCTTAGACTAGTATATGTATAAGATATAACTAAATATGGGACAAACAAATTTGATCTACATTAGTACAATCCTGACAATAAAATACTGTACTATAAACATTGTGAACAACTGAAATTTGCTATATAAATACTAAATATCACTACATACTGGTGTATTATTACAGTATTTTGATATAACATATTATGAAAATGTATTATATGACTGTTGAAAGTCACCCTTCCACTGAGAATTAATTTCTACTAACAGAAAATCGTAACTTTGGGAAATCAATTCAGAATGAGGATTCATGGGCTCTTAATAAAAATGCTCTTTATTCTTAGCTAGCAAGTATGGTCCATCTATGTGGAATCAAAGAGGAAAAAGGATGTACTAAAGCATTAAGAGCTTGTGCAATGTGGAGTCTCTTACATTTTATGGAATATTTTATTTATCTATTTATTTGTATCTCGCCATTATTAATTTTACAAATAACTCAAGGTGGCAGACATATCCAACACACCTTCTTCCTCCTCCTATTGTCTGGGACAGTCCACTAGTATTTACAAATAATGCTGTCATGACCCCATGAAACTTTGTGGAATGTAGGACCCAGATGGCAAATTTTGCCCATATTATAGTGCTGTGTAAGTATCATGCTATTATAACTAGGCTACTATGGTTAAAAAATGCTCTAGGTTCAGGCGAACAAAAGACAATAATTGCAATTTTCTTTTGCCCTTTAGCAATGCATGCAGCAATTTTCTCCTATTTCCTATCCTTCTATCTATTTATCATGTTATCTAGCAACACCTTAGATTTTCTCAGAAATGTTTAAATGATTAACCTTTCACAAGTAAGTGACTGAAAGCTTCCATTGTTAAAGTATTGTGTCACAATAATTAATGGGTTTTCACTTCTTTCTTCTCTCTTTCTGTTTCTTGAAAAGCATAATTCCCCCCTTTTTTTCTCTGACCATGGAGATACACCATCATGACAATTATTGGAACTTCACATGTAGTCATCATCTCAATGACAGTAAATGCAATATTATAAATTTTCTGCATCCACTTTGGGATTTTTTTTCAACAATCAAGAAAGTGAGGGTATAATATGTTTTTCCAAATAATTTGTGAATGGTATTCATGCAGGGAGACAAACAGACAGTGTTTGGGAATAATATTTGCAGCTTATTAGAATTTTCTTCCAAACTCAGCTACTGTAGATGAATATGAAAAGATATAAGTCCTATTCATATGATCAGATAATACATGGAATCAGTTAACTTAGGGGAGAAGTGCATATAATAGTTTTTTCCTGTCCTATGAACTGGCCTAAATTAAGGATAACTCCGATGAGGAGGAAGTTGCGTGCACACACACCCTCTCCTCCAAATATCCACTTACTGAATTTACACTTCTTACCAAGCATAATACAGTTACTTTGGTTTTTATTTTCATTGAGATGAAAACTCTGGTCATTATGGTTTATACTGTATACCATAGTTTAACAAAACTTGGTTATGAAGCAAGGTATGGCTGAACAAACTATTCAAGTTTATTTCATATTCAGAGTAAAGATCTGAAAGTGGATAGAAAACTTCAGGTTTTGCAGGCTGTACAGACAGACACAAAAGAAGTTCTAAAACATTCAGCCAGACATTGCTGTAAAATGTCTGTCTGAATCTCTATGGAGATTCTCAGTCATCCAGGTCATGGTTGCAAGGTCTACATATGTCTGTCTGAATCAGCACAGTGGAGTCAGAGTCTGTCTGTACAGCCCTTTTCCCTTGCTCATGGAATTATACAAAGTCCTTTTTCCCAGTGGTTTTTCCCAGTCCTAATTTTTCAATTAGTGTTGCTCCAGGAAAAAAAATGGAGTAGAAGTAAGTTTATTCATACCATGAAGGCTTTTTACATACAGAAGACTGAGTGAACAGAGAAATTAGTGAGAGCTACTGTTACACAAAATAAATGAAAGAAAATTGAGTTGAAATGTTTGCAAGGAAGTCACACATATATGTTGGGGGGGAAATGAAATTCTGGATAATTTGGAATACAGAGCTAGTGGAGGTAACTGCTGCTAGACTCTATGTTTTGTTTCTGGTAGTGATACTAAAATGTATTGTATCCAAAAGTTAGTCTTCTAAACTAGAGTTCAAACTTAGACAACTTTAAGAAGATGTTGGATAACCATTTGTCTGAAGTAGTGTAGGGTTTCCTGCCTAGGCAGGGGGTTGGACTAGAAGACCTCCAAGGTCCCTTCCAACTCTGTTGTTATTATTATTATAGTATACTAATGCTTTTCTTTAGGAGACTACAATATTAAGCTAGACAGAAACTAATTCAAAACATATTTGTAACTTTTAAGAATTTGCTATGCATATCCACCCTTTCCTTTGTTACTTTATCAATATTCTACAGAGCTAACTGTATTACTAAGAAGCCTTTCACTTGTCTTCTTTGTTCTAGTTATCTAATCTCCTAATTAAAGTTTCTAATTAAATTCCCAGTTGTTTTTAACTGTGTTCAAAACAGACACTGTATAATTTCTCTCTGTGTCTGCTTACATGCCCTTCTCCCTCTGCCATTTTGTCCCTACCCAACTGGGTGCACCCATGACTTGTAGGCACCATTTCCATTGAAGTCCAGCTAATAAACCCAGCCTATTAAGCAAATTGCCGTGAAAGGCACGGCTTTGTTTGGAGCTAAACAAATTCAGTTCTGACATGTAAACTGTTTAATTGTTCTCATGAATATGTTGAAATACAAGGGAGTGCCCATGAAAATGAGGCTTGACATCTAAAAACTGCATCTCTGTGACTATGTGCATTTTCAGCCTCATGACATAAGAAGGAAGAAAGAAGCAAAAATGGGGATAGCAAGTATGTCTGACTTAGTTGACACCTTTGCAGATTTTTATGGGGAAAAAACTCCCCATAAAAGTCAGGAAGTAGAATGGAAGTGACAGATTCCCAGCTTTCTTGGTAAGGAAGCTAAAAATCTAGGTTCCAGGTGACCAATTCAATCTTTTGAATTCATATGCTGCCATCATGGGAATGTTTACAAATAGGTTGGGGAAGAAGCGTTGGCAAAATCTCTGTTGTGTGAGCAAGTAAGTCTTCTGTGTGTGTTTCTCAAAACTTTAACAATTACTTGTATTTTTAGAGAAATGTAAGATTTTATTTTGTTCAGGATGTTGTTTTCCTTAATGTGAGTGCTCTAAGAATATGGGATCCCCTATATTCAATAATGACACTAACCCATTCATATTTTATCATTCAAGACAAGTTCAAGGAACAGAAGACCCAGAACAGGCAGGACAGAGACATAACAGATAATGTCACTGTATGTTACTTATCTTTACCTTCAGCCTAGAAGGCCATTTCATAGGAGAGAGTACTCAACTCACAGAGAAATTTTACCTCCAAGTCCCCTCTGCAGGCACATCTTGGGTGAGCATATTTTTTAATGTGGTAAATGGTCTCACAAATCACCAGACCCCAAACCATGCAGCCATTTTAGTTAGGGATGTCATGTAAATCCAACCAGACATAGGCATACTAACTCCCTTTTTATTACCCTGTAATCCTAACTAATCACAATATACTAGGTTACAATTCAGTTGATTATTTCATAACCTAATTTATAACTCATATTAACATAGTGCATATTTTAAATGTTGATGCCTGACCCTATTTCTGAAAATGAAACAGTTACATTGTTATGCTTTAGGTGGTCTGATCCCATAGGTCTACTATTTAAACATTGATTCTCAACAAATGAGTTTTTAAATAAAGAGCCACCAATGCAACTCCAGTTGTTCTGGAAGATCTTACACTAGAAGAGTATTCATGCTTAACTTCAAGTGCTGGCTCTGGTGAGTTTGTCTGAGTTGCCAAAGTGAATTTGGAGTATTTAATCTTCTTCCGACTCTAAGAATAAAGGTTAGGTGTGATAATAGAATTAATAATACTTAGTAATACTTGGTTATACTCAATGTCAAATTTAGTTGACTGAAGAGCAGGAACATCTGCATGGAGGTCAACAGTACTAAAATGGCAGATGCATCTGGGCAATCAAAGCCCTGTGCTGCTTTACATACATACAATGCATGTGATGCATATCCAAAAATGGCAGCATTTCTGTCACCCAGTCATGTCTGCCATTTTGAAACTGACTCATCCACAGATACTCCTGCTCACGAACCAAAGAATGTTCATCAAAATAACGTTCTCCTTCCTCATTCTGTCATTTGCGTTGTATTCTCACAACATGGCAGCAAAAGAAAGTAAAGGGAAAGATGGCTGCTACATGGCTGCTTATTTGGAATTAGATTTGTCCTTGCACCAGTAAATGAACTTGTACCTGAATTAGGATTAGGGCTGTACAAAGCACCCAGGAGCAGTTTGTGAAATAGCTGTATCATAGCATCATAGCTCCTTTATTTCCTGAAAGCTGCTAAAGCGCAATATGCTGATGGAAAAAACAAAAATTCCACTAAGTTTTGATATGAAATGAATTATCTGAATCAGAGGCTGAAGAAGTAAATCAGAATCTGTCTACTTCCAGAACAAGAAAAAATGAGACACATATGGCAGCTTCTCAGTAGCTATATCTGCTCTATATCTGCTTGAACAGTGTTCCCCTCGCCCGCCCCAAGGTATATTTGGCCCTGACAGTATTGGGCTTTTCTGAAACTGTTAAAACTTGCACACAACACCACACAGTTGTTATGACATAAATCTTCATTATGATTTATTAGGAACAGTGTTGACAGAATAACGTGAGTTGTGGAGTTTTGGAGTATTTAAATTCTTTTTCCTGGTACATATTTATCTTTGAAAAGTTATACAAAAAACATTAAAAATGTACAGCAGTATGTCTAGTTGATTAATTAAGCTTTTGATCTATAAGTGCTAGAGTAAGTGGCATTATCCAGAAAACATTGGCTGATCTTGAGAGAGTTAAGCAGTGTTAGGCATGGATAGTATTTTGATGGGAGGCAACCAGAGACATCCATGGTTCTAATCTAAACTGGTACATTGATGGTACATGGTTCTAGAAGGCAATGCCAAACCATTTCTGTACTGTTGCATAGTGCCTGGAAGAAAACTATACAGCTATATTTAATCCCATTATCCAACAGTGCAAAGCAATAACTTCCTCTTGTAGGGAAACCATTTATCCTCACAGATAGATGCATTTTCTTTGGCCCAAAGTCAATTATTCCATTATTCCTATTGCTGCTGCTAGCCAAACCATCTTATAACATCAAAAAAGAATTGCACTGTGACATCCATGGGAGTGAATTTGAGTATTCTACTCTCAGCAGCCCTTTCATTTTGATGAACATCAAATGAAACCATGTTCACCTTTCCTCATAAAAATCCTCCTATTAAACCAATGGACTTCACTTAATGTCTGTGATCAAGTCTTTTTGTGTCTTCAGTCTTATGTTTCATGTCAATGATGGGAACTCTTCCCTGAAAGGTTTTTCCAGCATTTTCTGGATCCCCACCCCACCCCCCAGCATTTTCAGGTTATCATGCAAATGTGCAGTTCACATTCCCAGAAGAATCTTTACAAAACAGGAAACTTATAAAAGACAAAATGGCTGCTGAAAAGAAATGTATCAGTCGTTTATATTTTTTAGCTTTTTCTAATTCTCTTTCTAATTTTCATTTGACTGTTGATATATTTATGCTTTTTTAATGACTTTAATCCCACCCCCTTATGCTGTTGAATGACTGTAATAAATATTTGATTTGATGGTTAATATCCTCATCCAAAGAGGATTGAGGAGATTAAAGAATTTAAAAAAAGATATTCAGAATCAATATATGGACAATGTGGAAGGACAAATGGGATTGGCATAAACCATATCAAGCTATATTTCTCTATTTTCTTATCTCAGGTCTTTGATTTCTTGGCTTATTATTCGTGACTCATTTTCTGTGTGTTGCATAATATTGCTCACCCTGAGAGGCAGGGGTGGGTTCCACTTACCTTGACCACTAGTTCACATCGCTCCGCTTGCGCGCTCGCACACATCCCCTTGTGCGATTTGGCTTCTGTGCATGCTCAGAAGCAGAAATGAGCCCAAAACACAGCTGAGGAGCTGATCAGCTGTGCTTCGGGCAAAGAAATAAAGGTCAGAATTCACCCGCGGGTTGGCGGGAGGGCCCTTTTTCAAGCCGCAGAAGGGAACAATTTGCACAAAATCCAAAATAAAGATGGTGGGGCACCCGGACTGGCATCGACAGTGATGTCACCAGCGGGTCGCTACCGGTTCGGGTGATCCGGTCCAAACCGGGAGGAACCCACCCCTGCTGAGAGGGAATAGGCTATTATGTGTGTATGTAAGCATGGGAGATTCCTTCATGTCAGAAAACATGGGAAAACAGAAAGACTACATATTGCAGGAAGAAGTATAAAACAAATAGTACCCTTCACTGCCTTAGATTACTGAAACCAATTAAAACAATAATTAAAGAATGAGCTAGATAAGATCAAGGTTTTTTCATGGTGGAAAATGGTTCTGGGGAAATTGGAAATAGGGTTTAGCATGGCATTAGCTATATATAAATAAGGATATTTCCTGCCTTCATCTTGTTTTCATGTGTAATAGTCAAGCTATTGGCAGAGATCCTGACTGGTTGATTTTGACTGTGTTTTAGGGATGCTGAAGGCATGACGTCTCTTTTTAAGTTCTTACTTTCCCAGTTTTCTAAGGTGTTGTGCTGCAGGCTAAGCAGCTATATGATACAGTGGCTATCCTACTGGCTTTATGCCAATATGCATCTGCTGGTCCTAGTATAATTGCTCAGGTAGTTGTATGTATGAATATGATCAAAAAACGATCCAAGGAGGGACTTCAGACATCATTGCAAAGCACATATCTCATAACTATTTACTACCCTTCCTGTGATGAATGCACATTAGATGTCTGAAGCAGAACCGTATACAATTAGACAATTCTTATGCAATGCTATGCTTCATGTTTCAGTGGCCCTCTCAGGAGAAAAAGATGATTTCCATACAACATAAATTTAACACTTCATGAAAACCTTTCATCCTTTATATTTTGAAAATCTCTTTCTCACTCAACATAGAGCATTCACACCGCCATCCTTACATGTAGTCTGATTTTATATGCTTCAACGACCATATGAATGAGAAGCCTTTTCATTGCTTTGACACAAAGGCAGGTGTTTCACTGCCTTAAGTCAATAGTAAATTGGCATTTTCTCTTCTTCATGAACAAAACCCAAACCAATTTGGCTTTTGAATGTTTTTATTTATTTATTATTCACATTTCTGAATCACCCATCTCCTTTGGGGAGGGACTCTTGGCGGAATACAATATTATGTTAAAATATAAAAACAGCATATAAAAAATATAAATTTAGGAAATTTAGAATATAAAAGGAGGAAGGAAATTAGGAATTAGTTAAAAGCCAAAATGAGGGCTCTCTCTGTGCCAACCAGCCCCATGTCTGCCTGCTCTTCTGAGCTACCCATGCGAGACCTTAGAGCCACATTTTAGCTCCTTTACGGAAGGCCATCAGAATGGGAGCCTGTCTCACCTCTGGGAGGAGGATATTCCATGGACAATGGCATAGAAGGCTCTCTTCCTAGATTCCATGAGTCAGAATTCTTTAACTGACAGGGATCTGCAACATACCTTCCTTGTCTGAACAAGTGGGACGGGCTAATATAATGGGACAAAGATGGTGCTGTAGGTAGCCAGACCCTGTGCTATTCAAATTGGACCTGGAAGCATACTGGCACCCAATGCAGATCACAGAACAGACGTTTTACATTTATCCCACCAAGAATAGCAATAGCGCTTAGACTTACAGCCCTCTCTAAGCAGTTTACAGAGTCAGCATATCACCCCCAACAATCTGGGTCCTCATTTTACTGACCTCAGAAGGATGGAAGGCTGAGTCAACCTTGAGCCGGTGAGGACTGCACTCCTGGCAGTGAGCTGAATTAGCCTGCAATACTGCATTCTAACCACTGCGCCACCATGGCTCACGCAGCCACATGCTGCACCAGTTTCAAGGGTGTTTCCATGTAGAGTGCATTGCAGAAGTCCAGTCGGGAGATGACCACGGCATGAGTGACCAAACAGAGAGCCTCCCTATCCAGGAAAGGATGTAACTGGTACAAAACACAAAGTTCAGCAAAGGCCCCTAGCCACAATTGCCACTTGTGCTTTGAGCAGGAACCACAAGTCCACCATTTGCAATACCTCATGTGACCAAATCTCTTATGGAAAGAGGAGTGTAGCTGTGAGGACAGGCAGATATGCGGTCTGCAGTGATTGCCAGACAGAGGCCAAAATCCACTCTGGTGAGCGGACACGCTCACACAATGTTGACTTTCAGCTTCACATACATCCACACCGATATGAGGATTTTTTTTTCAAATAAAAGCAAAGCCTTTGAGAATAAACCTCTCACTGCAGGAGATATCTACAAAGGATAACATTTAAAATATATTGGGTAGTAAAGAGTAAAGGGAGAATTAAGGAATCCAGACCCTTTGCCCTGAGAAGGTTTATAAAAGACATATCGTAAGAATGTTATCTGATCCCATCCTATTTTTTTCTCTCAGGTAGACAGGCATTAGGCTGCATTAGGCCTATCACTTATATGTCTATAAATATCTCATAAAGTCTGTTGTGGGTATCCACACTGGCACAATAGAGGAGGACGGCGATCTTTTTCAGGAAATTTCACAGGCATTCAGAAACAAAAGTCCAGTAATTTAATCTTCCAAAAGCTCAATAACACCATACTCCGAATTGCAGGCTGAAAGTTAATGTACTTGATAAGTAATGATGACAGAATTTAAAAGGTCCATTATTTGGTAATCTAATAGTTCCAATCCCAGTTATCTGTCAGACGGTATACTTTTACTTAAACAGCACTAATGTGTTCACATCTACATTAATCTCTGCTGGAAAAAAGGACACATTCTTTTGGGGCTTTATCTGTTTCCAGGAGTCTGGCTCCCTCAGGAGCCAGCTTGTGCCACTGATGCGACTGTGTAGATGATTAGGAGGTATTGGCTGAGTAGGTGCTATTTCGTCTGGATGGACCAGATATTGTCCCTTTGAAAGGCACTCTGGCCTCATTTGTTAATTTGTTAAGCTGCTACTTTTTTGCCTTCAAAGCTGCATTTGTGTAATGCAATTCTTTTCCCTTTATGTAGCCTGATGGGAGTTGGGACTGACAGCGCAGTCCAAATCAAGTCATGTTCAAGTCAGTCCCCTTACTTCTAGAAGTATAGTCTTAAGTTTGCTTTTGCATTGATCAATAATTGATAATACATGGCTGAGTTGTCTATGGAGATTCTCAGTCATCCAGGTCATGGTTGTCCCAAAGGTGCTTTTTTTCAAGAGGCAACTGGACTTTCCGGTTATTCTTTGAAGACATTTCGCTTCTCATCCAAGAAGCTTCTTCAGCTCTGGCTAGATGGTGGGGAATGCCTTCCATTCCCCACCATCCAGCCAGAGTTGAACAAACTTCTTGGATGAGAAGCGAAACGTCTTCAAAGAATAACCAGAAAGTCCAGTTGCTTCTTGAAAAAAAGCACCTTTGGGACATGGTTGAGATGTTTTAATCCAGAAGAGGGCATATGGCAAGCATAGTGTAGGTAAGGAGATGCCATCTTGGGTGTCCGCTGTACACCTTTGAAAGTACAACCATGATTTTCTATACAGGTAGTCTTCGACTTATGACCACGACTGAGCCCAAAATTTATGTTGCTAAGTGAGATAAGTGATTTTACCCCATTTTACGACCTTTCTCACCACAGTTGTTAAGTGAATCTGACGGAATGGGAAAATAAGTCTTAGAGGTGATAGATCTTTTCCTTTGAATCTAATCCTTAACAAATGAAACTCGAGTATAAAGTCTAAAAAACAACAAAATATTTATTTTGGTACAAAAAGATATAAAAACAATAAATCTTAATAACTACATCTTTGCGGTCTAACACATGTCCTTCTTCAATGAAGGACGGGAGCAGAAGAAAGAGGAATAGAAAGGAATGTGTACATGCGCAGTTCACTCACCACGTGACTGCTTTGCTTTGCTAGGAATCTCTAAATCATAGAGTTCAGCTGACAATCAAAATTTACATTGTGACAGAATCACTGCAGCTATTAAGTTAGTAACACAGTTGTAAAGTGAATCTGGCTTCCCCGTTGACTTTGCTTGTCAGAAGGTCACAAAAGGTGGATCGCATCATTCCAGGATGCTGCAAATGTCATTAATATGAGTCAATTGCCAAGCATCCAGATTTGGATCACACGACCACGGGGATGATGCAATGGTTGCAAGTGTGAAAAACGGTCATAAGTTTTTCAATGATGATGTAATTTTGAATGGTCACTAAATGAACTGTTATAAGTTGAGGACTATGTTTTGTTTGTTTGTTTGCTTACTGTGGGGTGGGATAGGAGCTTCTTTTTCAAAAAAAATTGTGTAAAGGAGTCAGGCTATAGTTTTTACGCTTTCTATCTTAAAATGCAAGGAAACCGTGTAGCTTGATTCAAGCAATTATGAACAGGGAGGATTCCTAAAATCACTTAAAAGAGCAAAGGGTTACCCTGGGATTATAGTTTACTTACTCCTGCTCTGGATATACATTTTTTGAATCTAAATAGCTTCCTTTGATCTTTGCCATGTGAGACAATCCATGACAGACAAGTAAGGCTTCTATGTTTTTATCTGATAAAGAAAAATTATACTGCTTTGATCCATGACTAGTTCCCTTCTTGTTAAACAGTTTTAACAACCAGCCTTTTATTTAGTCTTTCTCTGCCTTTTATCCTCTGAACAACTTTGCCTTCTCATTAACTTAAACTTAGTTCCATTCTTAACGCAACTCTTATTGGTCTAGTACTAGTTCATCTACATCATGAGCCTAACCATGGTTTAGTGATTAAAAGGATGGTCTCCTTCACCAAACCTACATTTTCCAATTACGTATATATAGCTTAGGACATTTGCAAATTTGAAAATTTTTCAAGATTGAAAACTTACACTTACTTACCTAGGAATGTACTTCAAGTAGACATGGATAAGTTTAAGCAGTAAATGTTATTTGGTTTTGTCATTCAGTTGGAAAAATGTATATTTTAATAAACTAATAAAATAGACAAACTTAATAACAAGATAATAATAGGAATAGGAAAAGCAAATCTCCCAAAGAGAGACTTATGGGTATTAAACCTGAATAAGAATATTGCTTCCCCGTTTTGAAACTGGATTTTCCTGTGTTTTCACTGCATAATCATCAGAATGGGTTTGGAGATCCTCTCAAATGGCAAAAGATTATTAAAAGTGGACGGAAAAGCTGAAAAAGTAGAGTTGACTTTCACTTGAATCCTACTGTTGATTTCTCTCTCTCTCTCTCTCTCTCTCTCTCTCTCTCTCTCTCTCTCTCTCTCTCTCTCTCTCTCTCTCTCTCTCTCTCTCTCTCTCTCTCTCTCTCTCCCCCTCCCCTCTTTCTCTCATAAGAAAGAACACAAGAAAGAGACAGTGAGTGAGTGCTATGGTTGTGAATCTAACTATATTTGAAGGAAAGGTGATTTGGAGCAAACATGGGTGTGCATGTTGCACCTGTCAGCAGCTACTTGAAGAATTGCATCTTTTTCTGGACTCATTCCAGAAAAAAACCATTTGATTTAAACAGATGCTGACAGGTATGACATGTTTACATGAGAGAGAGAGAGAGAGAGAGAGAGAAAGAGAGAGAGAGAGAGAGAGAGAGAGAGAGAGAGAGAGAGAGAGAGAGAGAGAGAGAGAGAGAGACTCTCAAAAAGGCAATAGATCATATAATTTCATATTTCTAGGGGTCTGATAGGAATAAGGGTGAAAATGTATGAAATGCACAAGCACTATATTAGGAGCATTCTGTCCTATGAGAATCAAAGCTTTATCCTGTTCCAGATCCTTATTAGCAAGCATTGGACTAAAAGAAATGAGTTTTATTGGTTTTCCATTCCCCCCCCCCTCCTAAATCCACTTCAGATTCCATGTGGATATGTAGATTCATGACTTCTTAGTCCCCACACATGGTTGACTGCTGGTTTATCAAAGTAGCTTTAATGATAGGACATAAGAATAACGGTCTACCTACATTTAGGGGGTGCCCAGCTGGAGGAAGGCTTGATTGGAAGCTCAACCTCTGGCCTCCAAAATAAGGGCAGTGACAAAAGTATCAGAAGAGGAGAAGGATGGACTGGACTGCATCTCACAGCAGCTTTGTTTCTCTCCCGGCTGGAAGGAACTGCTGCTTGTTTCATTTTACTCTGCATGGGCTACAAAATCCAGATATCCACTAGATGGCACAAAAAGAAGTGGACAACTTGGACCAGGGTTTTTTGTTGGGCATCTAAATTTTTGCTCACCACATATTATAACCGTACTATAACAACATGTTCCATCTGAATCACTACATTGGGAACTGAGTGAAGTGGTTTTTTCAAAGAATAGCATTTCAAAGCTGAAGTTTAGTAATTTAGGAAGTCCTGTTTTATGTGTCATGCTCTAAATCTTATACAAGGAGGGCCAAAATTACCTAAAAATAATTTTGAATAAAGCAATAACCATGACAGAAGGCAGTCCTTAACAATTTATTTTATAGTTGTGTGGATTATTCATTATTCACAATATGTCTTTATGTGAAGTAAACATAAGTAACCAGTTGCTGATTAATATTATATAGCTAGCTATAATTATGCCAGAAACTTCCTTTCTCCCTTTTCTCCTTAGGGATGATGAGTCTTGCTCCCTGCTTCTTCTGAATCGGCATTTGTTTAGTTTTGCCAACTCTAACAAACACTAATGGCAAATGTTTCCATTTTCTAAGAAATCTCTCCTTTTTGAGAAACGTTAAAGGACTCACTGTCCCAAAATTTCTCTCCAAAGCCTATTTGAAGTATGCTTTTAAACATCCTGGGTTTAAACTCCTATCTTCAGGCAATGCAAGCCTTGAGATTCAATGTATGTTTTTTTTTTTAATATTGAAAAACTGCTCTACAGGTCTTTAGCTCCAGCTAGTGGTTCACAGCATGATGCTAACTTTGTTCAGCACCTTAAAATAAGATCCTAGTGCTGGCGTCTGAGTTATTGTTTCCACTCTATTCAAAACACAACATGAAACAAAAAAGCGATAAATGCCCATTTCTTGCATTTCAGGTGTCAAAATCTTAACTGTGTTCATCTAACACTGTATTCTGCCTACCCAAAAGATCTACATTGTAACACAATGTAAATACATTGCTTTGCTGAAATATCCGAATGATTAGAATCCAGAGATCCAGTCTTTTTCAGGTGAATAGTTTGAACTCATACTAGTTTGCAAATGCTACACAAGAAGAGGTGGATGCACAGGATGAAGTAAATTCTGTTTGAACTGGACGGAGGCCCATTTTGGTTGGCTCCTGGCACCTCTTCATGAGCATACAGTTTTCCTAATTGGGCAGTGATGAGAATCTTCTGTCTCCATCCCAAAAGCTCAAAGTAGTCAGGTGAAATATGTGGATACTAAGTTATATGTATCCAGGTGAGCCACCAACTATTAAATTGGTTGTGGTGGGATATAAATGCAATAAATAAATAAATAAATAAATAAACACAATGATGAAAAAGTGATGACGTATCTACACATAATGACATACCATTCATAATGAGCTGCGGTGGCGCAGTGGTTAGAGTGCAGTACTGCAGGCTACTTCTGCTAACTTCTGGCTGCCTGCAATCTGGCAGTTCGAATCTCACCAGGCTCAAGGTTGACTCAGCCTTCCATCCTTCCGAAGTCAGTAAAAATGAGGACCCAGATTGTTGGGGGCAAAATGCTGACTCTGTAAACTGCTTAGAGAGGGCTATAAAGCACTGTAAAGAGGTATATAAGTCTAAGTGCTATTGCTATTGCTATTCACCCTTTTATACATATGGGAACACACATATGTAGGTCACATGGTTTGAATTGTGATGTCAGGATACACAAGTCATCACTTGGTTCTCTTTTTTTGAATTGGTTTATGCTGTTTCTTATCCACTGCAACAACTTGTCAACTCGAGGCTTTTTTTCATGTCTCCCACAGAAACATCTTTCTACCCACCTGAATATGAATTTTACTGTAGAGATGTCTTTATCCTTCCTCATAACAGCAACTGTATGAATTCTTAAAATCCTGAACTAATTTTAAAAGCTTGGGAGATTAATTGTTTTGCCAGGCACTTAAAGGTTTACAGAAGAGGTGTAGGGAGATTTTGGGGAGTATGGAATAAACCAGGAATTTTGCAAAGATAGCCTAATTACTTAGTCGTTTAGGGAATAAAGATATCTTTAAGTGTGCTATAGAAAAGGAAAATAGGAAAAAGTGTTCTGGGTAAAAATTATTGATGTAGTACGGAATGCATCAGACAAGGACTCTTGCAGCACATGTTCAATTCCATTTTTTAAATTATACAGAATTGGTTTATTTTTTCAATTAATTTATTATTAGTATTTCTTTGTTGGAGATGGTAATGATTTTGTCTGTGAATAAAAGCCTAAGATTAAAGGCCATGAATATCTTATAGAATTAGTCAACTTATTATTTCCCTTTCAAACCTTCTTTTGGAGAGTTCAAATTTGGGGATATCTCATCTTTCCCTCCTTGCTGCTAGAATATATCTGTAGACAAAGGGATACCAAACCCAGAGACCTTAAATAAAAAAAAAATACCATAGCATTATTGAATCTCTATTCCCATTGCTTTAGTCATACTCTGAGTTATCTTTATTGGAAAATCTGTGACACTTCTTATCTATCAGATGCAAACAACCAAAACTATAGATGAATAATTGAAGTTAATAATATTATTGTCTACCACCTATGTTATAAGAATCTTAGCTGACTGCTTGCTTTCTGCTCAGAATGACCAGCTAAAACTTCATGATTCTTGGGGGAGATCAGGTTTATGCCTCTTGCAGCATAGGCCCTTGCTTGGCCTCTCCTTCCAATGGCTGGCAGCTTCCCAACTGGCTGGCACCTTCCCAACACCATATGAAGTGAGGCCTCTAGATAGAATAGAATAGAATAGAATAGAATAGAATAGAATAGAATAGAATAGAATAGAATAGAATAGAATAGAATAGAATAGAATAGAATAACAGAGTTGGAAGGGACCTTGGAGGACTTCTAGTCCAACCCCCTGCTCAAACAGGAAATTTCAGACAAATGATTGTCCAATCTCTGCTTAAAAACTTCCAGTGTTGGAGCATTCACAACTTCTGGAGGCAAGTTGTTCCACTGATTAATTCTTCTAACTGTCAGGACATTTCTTCTTAGTTCTAGGTTGCTTCTCTCCTTGATTAGTTTCCATCCACTGCTTCTTGTCCTGCCTTCAGGTGCTTTGGAGAATAGCTTAACTCTTTCCTCTTTGTGGCAACCCCTGAGATATTGGAACATTGCTATTATGTCACCCCTAGTCCTTCTTTTCATTAAACTAGACATACCTTAATTAATATATGGTTAGAATGCAGTACTGCAGGCTACTTCTGCTGATTGCCAGCAGTTCAGCAATTTCATTCTCACCAGCTCAAGGTCGACTTAACCTTCCATCCTTCTGAGGTCAGGAAAATGAGGACCCAGATTGTTGGGGGCAATATGCTAACTCTGTAAACCACTTAGAGACGGCTGTAAAGCACTGTGAAGTGGTATATAAGTCTAAGTGTGATATGTGTGTGTGTGTGTGTGTGTGTGTGTGTGTGTGTGTGTGTGTGTGTGTATAGATAGATAGATAGATAGATAGATAGATAGATAGATAGATAGATAGATAGATAGATAGATAGATGATATATCACGATGTAGATATTGCCAGTTGAGCACCTCTGCAATATTTCTAGGTTTACTGTATTTTCTAATCAGCAGACATGTAATATGTATTACTGTGCATGTGTGCATTCCAGGAGTCTCCTCCTTCCTTCTTCTCCTGTGAGCCTCGCCCGAGGCAGACGAATTCTTAGCTGAGAAAATGTAGCTTATTAAGGTTTATATTCTTTTGTTACTTTTGTACTGAAATAAATATTTTGTTAATTAGAATTGAATCTCGGTTTTATTTTCTAAGTAAGGATGACTTCAAGGAAGCAAGTTCCTATATCAACTCTTTGATAGGAATAATTTCTTATTCCGTCATGATAGATAGATTAGATATAGATATAGATATTACCTATAGATATCTTCTATTAAAGTGATTCTAATGATATCTAATAGTATCTGCAAAAGGAAAACCAATGTACATACAGTTATATACTGTATGTATAGACATTTCTCCCTATATGTGTTCTAGGAAATCAATTTCATTTGAGTGATTTAAGGAAGGGGGGATTTATTCAGAGTCCTTCAGTTCCTGAAACGTATGATCATGGATCTGAAATTGGAATTTTCACTCTTTCTTCTTGTCATTCTCTCTAGTAATATCATTGTAAAATATTTTATTTCTGAGGAGCCAGCAGAGTATTAAGACTGGATCCACTATGCTATGGCACTCATGTTTCTCATTGTTCACCACTTGTAAGCTGCTTTTCAAAGTATTTGTAGGATTTAGGATGCTGAGAGCAGTCTCACATAATTAATTATATATTTGCCATTTATTTTGAAAGCAATAATTTCTCTTTGGTTCATAAATAAATGTTGTCACTTGGAAACTCAGGTAGATGACATAGGAATTTTGCTTAGTCCAAAGAATGATATTATTCATATACTGACAATGTATTAACCTTGTTTTTATGGATTTCTATAAAAATGTCCTGTCCTTCCCCATGAATGTAACAATCTAAGATTTCTTCAAACAAGCAGAGATTTAATTATTATGAAAACTATGGACCTGGCTAGGTGGGCGTGGCTAGGTGGCCATATGACTGGGTGGGCCTGGTTGGTGGCCATGTGACTGGGTGGGCGTGGCTGGGTGGTCGAGGCAAGGGAGCCAAAGAGCAGCTCAGTGTGATTCTAAGGCACCAGCCAAGGCGTGCCAGGCCAGTAAGTAGTGATGGGCAGGGATGGGGTGGGGCCAGAATTTTTACTACCGTTTCGCCTGAAATGGCCCGAAACGGCTGAATCCCACCATTGAAACCAGCTGAATTTCCAACAATGAGTTTGAAAATATAACTTGGATACAGTTACACTCAATATACTACGCATGCTAAATGAAACAATGCACCTAGTAAATTTTTAAAGCTTTTTTCCCTAAGTTTCAGTAGTCAGTGGAGTAAATGTAGACTTCCAAGATTAGCAAATATATATATATATATATATATATATATATATATATATATATATATATATATATATATATATATATATATATATATATATATATATATATATATATATATTCAGAATCAATGCAGAAGATTATCTGTCCACAAGATCAACTACTGTTAACTATTCAAAATTATTTCTTTAAGGGGGGAAAAATAATATTCTACTCTCTTTGAATTACAGTGGTCTTTCAAAGTCTATGTAAAGTGTTATGTTAGGAGACAAAGCTATTTTACCAGGCAGGCATATATTCTAAATTACTGGTTAACAAGCATAGTAATACATCAGTCAAAAGCAATAAATTTAAACTTAATGAAATCACAATTTGCCTACAGTGCATTTCATTTTGACATTTTCTGCATTGCCATGGTGCTTTGATAAAAGTTTTTTAAAATGCAAAGAAAGCATCTGTGCAGCTAAAGAGCAGACTTGGTGCCATTGTACCCAATAGAACATTATACTACTTAAGTTTCATCACTATCTGCCCTCTGGCAGAGTAAGCCTGAATATTAACGTGGGCTCCGTTTTCATTATCATCATGTGATTATCCATTTTACTGCATTTAACTGATAATACAACGACCAGCTCACCTTAAAAGAATTAGCTTGGAGGTTTCATTGCTTTCCAAATGGAATTCGTTCGACAAACAAATGACAATTAGCACTCTCTCCCTGTTCCATGTCAGGATGGGTTTTGACTGAACCTAGACCAATTTACCATTTTTAAATGAGTTTAGACATTTACATTTAAAATGTCTAGAGGAAATTAGCCCTGGGATATCTAGCAGCCAAAATGCTTTTTGAAGTTGATTATTATTTGATCTAGTACCCTCTACCTGTACATTTTGTTCTGACTTCAAAGTTTTGGAATGAAAATGCCACCTACACCTCCAAGCGGAGTGAAAAACTTAAAAGCACATTTACTCATTCTGTTATGCAAAGAAGCCCATATTTTAATATTCTTTTAATATGGTTAGTTACCTTTAATGACAACAGTTTGACAGGGTCATCGTTTTCAGTTCTGAGACATTGATTGAAGTTTCTGGTACTTGTCTTTTTCTTTCTTTTTCCCTCGAAGTGGAAAAGGATCGTTTGAAGGTGCAATTCGCATGCCCCATTCATCCCATACCAGAGCAGATATAAATGTAACCCCTTGGAAAGGATTATGACAAAAAAGTAGTTAAAAAACTTTATTGTTCAATAGTGCATGCTGTATATGTAATTTAATATGGAGTTTAGATATGTAGTCAGACATATTTAGTGTTTGCTTCGGGAAGCTGCCAGTAATTCATAATAAATAAGCAAGATTTGATAATTCATTGACACAATTTGGAGGGACATTATGTTGTTGGTTTGAGCTCCGAGCTTGGCGATTTAGTTACAAGCATTTCATCCCCATTCGAGCAGACATCTTCAGTGCATTTTGGATTGTGCACTGCCCTTTAAATATCTTTCTGAGTCCTGGTCTGATTTCGGGCTGCGTGATTGGCTGGCTGTAGTTGCTGAGTCATAGACTTTGGTTTTAAGTACCGTCTGTGTGATATAAATTAGTGCTGTTGTTCGGATGTCTTCTGATGATGTCATGGTTTGGTTTTGGGTTGATTTGATCGGCTGCATGTAATGTGGTCTGGTTTCTTGTGGTCTGTCAAGTTATAACTTTGCAGCATGGGCTGTTTGTTGGTCTTTAAATTCTGCCTTCAGGATCGTGCTTGATGATGTTTGGAGTGATGTGGTTCCGCCCCAGGCGCCTAATGGAACTGGAAGGATTCCAGAGGGAACTTGGGGAAATACCTGAAACCCTGGTACACAATTCGGCTGATTCCCTGGTAGTGTTGTGCCTTGGCCGCGTCCGGCGCCGAGTCTGGAGGATCCGGAGGACGCGGAGCCGCTCATGGTGCAGCAGTACCAGCCTATGTGCCTGGCACCAGAGACGGCTGGTGATGAGGACTCGGTGCCAGAGCAGGATGATCTCCCAGGACCTTCTGCACCTGCACAGCAGAGTTCTTCATCAGGAGATGAAGAACTCATGCTGGATGCCAGAGCACGCAGAGCAGCCAGAAGACAGGACTGGCTGAGTAAGCGTCGGTCCAATCGGAGGAAGCAGTGAGGGCTAATTGGGCCGCGCCCTTCAGTGGCTATATTAAGCCAGGGTAATTAGTGCTCATTGCTGAGAACAACAATTCAATGACCGCGGCATATCCAGAGTTTCGTTTCTACGTCTGTTTGGGAATCTTATCACCAGCTTCTGCCAGCTTTATTCCGGGAAGCCAGCCAAGTTGTTCAGATAAGAGAAGAATTAATGAGTCTTGCTTTGAACTTTTGTCTGTGTGCTATTTAACCCTCACGTAACCCAAAGAACCTTATTCTTGAAGACTTTCCGTTTGTGTTGTTTTGGACTTCTAAACCCTCTGAGTTTTACTAAGAAACTGTATTAGTAAAAGGAACCTTTTTGTTTGCCTCCCAACGACTGTGTGTGTGTGTTTCTGGGGGGTTACGGTGCTGGGTCACAACAGTTTGTTCTCAGCCCAAACTGACCACACACAAGCCCAGATTGCATCATGGAGCAGCTTCGGGACGAGAATGCTCAACTTCGGCAGCAGCTGGCAATCATGAACGCTCAATTAACAATGCAGCAAAATCAGTTGGCAGCAGCTGCTCCTGCGTTGGCCCCAGCCCAACGGACACGCTGCCTGATAGCCATGCCGGATAAGTTCCATGGTGACGAGGCTATGTTCCCGGCGTTCCTGGGCCAGTGCCAGTTGTTCATGTCTCTGAGGCCAGAGGATTTCCCCCACGACCGGGACAAGGTGGGGTTTGTAATTAGTCTGCTGTCTGGAAATGCAGCACGTTGGGCCACCCCTCTACTGGTCCAGAACAGTCCCCTCCTCCAGGACTTTGGGCGTTTCTGCACTCATTTGGAGGAGATGTTCGCGGATCCAATTAAGGCCCAGACAGCGTGCAGGCAATTAAGGCAGCTGAGGCAAGGCCGGAGACCACTCAGGGAGTACATCAGTGAGTTCCGTCTCCTCAGCCAAGATTCGGCCTGGAATGCGGCTGCGTTGTTGGATGCCTTCCAGGAGGGCTTGGCAGACAGCATCCAGGATGAGCTGGCACGCGTGGACATTCCTACAACCACCCAAGAACTGGTGCGGCTCTGCTTGAAAATTGATGCCCGGTTGCAAGCGAGGAACGCACGCCGTGCTGCTCCGGCGCCTCTCGCGCCACCTGACGTCCCCGCTGTTCCGGCTCCACGTCGCGCTGCTCAGGCACCTCCTGTTCCCCGTGGACTTCCGTCGGCCCCGGCTCCCCGTGACAAGCCTATGGACCTTGGCGCTGTTCGGCCCCGCTTGACCGGCGCGGAAAAGGACAGACGCAGGGCAGGGGGGTTGTGTTAGTATTGGCGAAATGGCGACCCGGGCCATTTCGCTCGCTCGTGCCCTAGGAAGGGTCGGGGGCCCACCGCTTCTGGTCCTGCTCCACCGTCCCAGCCATCGCCGTCGGGAAACGGCCAGCGCCCAGCCTAGCGGAGACGCTGGGTCGGGCATGCACACCGAAGGACTCCGGCTCAGCTGACGTGGATCCCGGTCCTCCGCGGCATCTGCTCTTGGACACCAAGGTCTTTATTGACCACCGGGACCGCGGCGTCTCCGCACACGCTTTGGTGGACTCCGGGGCAACCACCAATTTCATTGACGAGGCGTTCGCCCAGCATCTTGCCGTTCCCCTGTGCCCCGTGGACCCGCCGATGAGGGTGGAAACAATCGATGGCCGGGTGTTGCTGTCAGGTCCGATTAAGGCCATCACGCAGCCGGTGCGCCTTTGCATTGGACGGCACGAGGAGGCCATCCAGTTTTACGTGACGTCGGGACTCCATTTCCCTTTGGTTCTCAGACTGGCGTGGCTGCGCACCCACGACCCTCAGGTTGTATGGTCCCAGAACTTCATTGCCTTCCCGAGTCTCCAGTGTGTGGACCATACGCGCCAGGTTTGTGCGGGCGCGGTACCTGACCCTCCGGACATTTCACTCCCAGCTGAGTTTGTAGACTTCGCTGATGTGTTTAGCGAAAAGGAGGCGGACCAGTTGCCCCCGCACCGGCCCTACGATTGCCCTGTGGATCTGATTCCCAATGCTCCGCTCCCTGTGGGCCGCCTCTATTCCATGTCAGAACCTGAACTGGCCGCACTGCGGGACTTTATTGATAAAAACCTGGCCAGGGGTTTCATCCGACCCTCCTCATCGCCCTTGTCTGCCCCCGTCCTCTTCGTCAAGAAGAAAACCGGAGACTTGCGCCTGTGCTGCGATTATCGCAAGTTGAACGCCATCACAGTGCGTAACCGGTACCCGTTGCCCCTCATCCCGGAGTTGATGGAACGCCTCCGCTCAGCGACCATCTTCACCAAATTGGACTTACGTGGTGCTTACAATTTGGTGCGTGTTCGTGAGGGGGACGAGTGGAAGACGGCGTTCGGGACCCGCTACGGTCATTTTGAGTATACGGTCATGCCGTTCGGCTTGACCAACGCTCCGGCTGTGTTCCAGCATTTCATGAACGACATCTTTAGAGATTTGCTGGACCAGTTCGTTGTCGTGTACCTGGACGATATTATGATTTATTCCACGTCCCGGAGCAGCCACATCCAACATATCCGTCAGGTCCTGCAGCGGTTGAGAGACCACCAGCTATACGCGAAATTAGAGAAATGCCAGTTTTTTCAGACGACTGTGGATTTCCTGGGCCATCGGATTTCGCCAGAAGGCATCGCCATGGACCGTGGCAAGGTCGAGGCCCTGAAAACCTGGCAACCCCCGCGCCGGGTGACGGACGTTCAGCGACTCCTGGGGTTCGCAAATTATTATAGGACCTTCATCCCGGGGTTCGCCACTCTGACCGCGCCTCTCACTCGACTCCTGCAGAAACAAGTCCCTTTCCGGTGGGGCGATTCCGAACAAGAGGCGTTCAAGATCCTCACGGATGCCTTCATGCAGGAGCCGATCCTCAAGCACCCAGACCCTCACCGCCCTTTTGTTGTGGAGGCGGATGCGTCCGACATTGCCGTGGGCGCCGTCTTGCTCCAGACCCGGGAAGATGGCGGCCATCTCTTCCCTTGCGCTTATTATTCCCAGAAATTAACCTCGTCGGAGCGCAATTATATGATCTGGGAGAAGGAGTTGCTGGCCATCAAGGCGGCTTTCGAGACCTGGCGGCACCACCTCGAGGGGGCTCGTCATCAAGTGGAGGTGCGCACAGACCATAAGAACCTGGAGTTCTTGCAGACGGCCAGGAAGCTCAACCAGCGCCAGATACGCTGGTCGTTCTTTTTCTCCCGCTTCAATTTTCGCATTACGTACATCCCGAGCGGCCAGAATCAGCAGGCGGACGCGCTGTCCCGCAAGCCGGAATACGCCCAAGCCCAGGAACCGCTGCCGCCCCGGACGGTCCTGCCCGTCGAGTCCTTTGCAGCTACCCAGGATCCCGTGGACCTCCGAGGACAGATCCGGGAGGCACAGCGACACGACGCCTACGCGGCACAACGGAGGCAGGAGATAGGGCCTGAGTCCCCTTGGACGTTTTCGGACGACCTCCTCCGTTTCCGGGACCTGCTCTACGTTCCCGCCGGTCCGCTCCGTGGCCTGATCCTGCAGCAGTGCCACGACAGCCCTGCGGCTGGCCACTTCGGCCTTTTCAAGACTCTGAACCTGGTGGCTCGGACTTTTTGGTGGCCCCGACTCCGTGATGACGTCCAGGCCTATGTGACGTCTTGTGTTCGCTGTCGCCAGGCCAAGTACGCCCCTGGAGCGCCGCCGGGCCTGCTGCAGCCCTTGCCGACGCCCGAGAGACCCTGTGGGGTCGTCTCTATGGACTTCCTCATGGACTTGCCCCCGTCCGCCGGCTTCACGACCGTGTTCGTAGTGGTCGATATGCTGACCAAAATGGCACATTTTATCCCCTGTCGCGGGTTGCCGACAGCTCGTGCCACGGCCCGCATGTTTATCCAGCATGTTTTCCGCCTGCATGGTCTGCCGGATCGGGTCGTGTCGGATCGGGGAGCCCAGTTCACGGCCCAGTTCTGGAAGGGTCTGATGGCAGCCCTGGAGGTCCAAGTCTGCCTCTCGTCAGCGCATCATCCGGAGACTGATGGGGGCACTGAAAAAGTCATCGGCATCCTTGAACAGTACCTGCGCTGTTTTGTCAACCAGCAGCAGGACAACTGGGCGGAATACCTTGCCGTGGCCGAGTTTGCTTTTAACAACTCTCAGCACACCTCCACGCACGCCTCTCCGTTCCTCGCCAACTTTGGTTACCACCCCCGTTTCTTCCCGCTCACGCTCCTAGACTCTCCTGTTCCTGTGGCGGAGGAATTCCTGTCCGAGCTCCAGGCCGTTCACCAACTGGTCAAACGCTCGTTGAATAAAGCCAAGGAAGATTACAAGAGGGTCGCGGACCGCTCCCGGCGAGCAACTCCACCTCTGGCGGTCGGGGATCGCGTCTGGCTGTCCACGAAGCATCTCCCCTCCGACCGACCGGCTCGCAAGCTTGACCACCGCTTCTTGGGTCCGTTCCCGGTGGAAGCGGTCATTAACCCCGTGGCCTACTGGTTGACGTTGCCCCGCTCTCTCAGGATCCACCCCGTCTTCCATCGGTCCCTCCTTGTTCCCGAACGTCCTGCCTGTCCGCTCCGCCCTCCCGCTCTGCCTCAGCCAGTGATCCGCACTCCCGCTGACCCACCCGAATACGAAGTTGCCAGTATTCGGGATTCCCGCTGGATGAAGGGCCGGTTCCAGTACCTCATTGAGTGGAAGGGGTACGGCCCGGAAGACTTCACATGGGAGGATGCGACCGCCGTGCATGCTCCGGATCTGGTCCGGGCCTTCCACGCTCAATTCCCGTCCCGGCCGCATCCGGACCGACAGACCCGGGGGAAGGGCCCTGCGGTGAGGGATAGTGTTGTGCCTTGGCTGCGTCCGGTGCCGAGTCTGGAGGATCCGGAGGACGCGGAGCCGCTCATGGTGCAGCAGTACCAGCCTATGTGCCTGGCACCAGAGACGGCTGGTGATGAGGACTCGGTGCCAGAGCAGGATGATCTCCCAGGACCTTCTGCACCTGCGCAGCAGAGTTCTTCATCAGGAGATGAAGAACTCATGCTGGATGCCAGAGCACGCAGAGCAGCCAGAAGACAGGACTGGCTGAGTAAGCGTCGGTCCAATCGGAGGAAGCAGTGAGGGCTAATTGGGCCGCGCCCTTCAGTGGCTATATTAAGCCAGGGTAATTAGTGCTCATTGCTGAGAACAACAATTCAATGACCGCGGCATATCCAGAGTTTCGTTTCTACGTCTGTTTGGGAATCTTATCACCAGCTTCTGCCAGCTTTATTCCGGGAAGCCAGCCAAGTTGTTCAGATAAGAGAAGAATTAATGAGTCTTGCTTTGAACTTTTGTCTGTGTGCTATTTAACCCTCACGTAACCCAAAGAACCTTATTCCTGAAGACTTTCCGTTTGTGTTGTTTTGGACTTCTAAACCCTCTGAGTTTTACTAAGAAACTGTATTAGTAAAAGGAACCTTTTTGTTTGCCTCCCAACAACTGTGTGTGTGTGTTTCTGGGGGGTTGCGGTGCTGGGTCACAACAGGTAGCTGCTTGGAACACCGCAGCATCAGGGGCGTTAGACCGAATTGCGCCTAAGCAACCTCTCTATGGCAGTGGATCCCGTAAAGCTCCCTGGTTTACCGAGGAGCTCCGGGAAATGAAACGCCAGAAGAGACATCTGGAGCTCCGCTGGAGGGCCAGAAAAACTGAATCTGACCTAACACTATTAAGAATTTACATCAGATCTTATTTAGTGGCGATAAGGGCGGCAAAACGATCCTATTTTTCCGCTCTTATTGCGTCCGCAGATTCTCGTCCAGCCGCCTTGTTTAGGGTGACTCGCTCCCTCCTTGCAAAAGGGGGGAGCGAGGAACACTTACAAGGCAGAGCTGAGGAATTCGCTGAGTTTCTGTCGGATAAAGTCGCTCAGATTCGGTCGAACCTGGACTCTGGCTGGGCAGAGTCCATAGAGTTGACAAGGGCTAGTCTTAGTCCACCATTATGGGAAGAGTTTGGGCCTGTTTCTCCCGAGGATGTGGACAGAGCTGTGGGAGCGATGGGTACCTCCACCTGTTTATTGGACCCGTGCCCCTCCTGGCTGGTTTCGGCCAGCAGGGAGGTGGCACGCGGCTGGATCCAGGCGGTGGTCACCGCTTCTTTGAGAGAGGGATCCGTACCGCAGTCGTTAAAAGCTGCGGTGGTGCGACCCCTCCTGAAGAAGCCTTCCCTGGATCCAGCTGATTTGAAGAACTATCGTCCAGTCTCCAACTTACCTTTTTTAGGGAAAGTTGTGGAGAAGGTGGTGGTGACTCAGCTTCTGCAGCTCCTGGATGAAACAGATCATCTAGATCCTTACCAGTCGGGTTTCAGGCGTGGCTACAGTACAGAAACTGCCTTGGTCGCTCTGATGGATGATCTCTGGCGGGCCCGGGATGGGGGGAACTCCTCCATCCTGGTGCTACTTGACCTCTCAGCGGCTTTCGATACCATCGACCATGGTATCCTTCTGCATCGCCTCGGCGAGTTGAGAGTGGGAGGCACCGTTTTGCGGTGGTTCTCCTCTTATCTCGCCGATAGGATGCAGTCGGTGCTGGCAGGAGGGCAGAGACCGTCCCCTAGGCCCCTATTATGTGGGGTGCCTCAGGGGTCGGTTCTCTCCCCTATCCTGTTCAACATCTACATGAAACCGCTGGAGGAGATCATTCGCAGACATGGGGTGTGTTTCCATCAGTACGCTGACGACACCCAGCTGTACATCACCACCCCGTCTGACTTCAGTGAGGCAGTTGATGTAATGTGCCGGTGCCTGGACGACGTCAGGATCTGGATGGGGAGGAACAGACTCAGACTTAATCCCGACAAGACTGAGTGGCTGTGGATATTGCCTCCTAAGGACCATGACAACTGTCCCTCCTTGGTCTTCGAGGGAGCGAAACTGACTCCCTCGGACCAGGTCCGCAACTTGGGGGTCCTCCTAGATCCACACCTAAAATTGGACCATCATCTTGCTGCTGTGGCTAGGGGGGCCTTTGCACAGGTTCGCCTGGTGCACCAGTTGCGGCCATATTTGGAGAAGGAGGCTCTACTCACAGTCACTCATGCCCTTGTCACCTCTCGCTTGGACTACTGCAATGCGCTCTACATGGGGCTACCCTTGAAGAGTATCCGGAGACTTCAGTTGGTGCAAAATGCGGCTGCGCGTGCTGTGGTGGGTGTGCCAAGGTACACCCACGTGACATCGGTACTCCGCCAGCTGCATTGGTTGCCCATCGGTCTCCAGGTCCAATTCAAGGTGTTGATCACCATCTTTAAAGCCCTTCATGGCTTAGGACCAGGCTATCTACGGGACCGCATTCTGCCTCATACTTCCCTCCGACCGGTTAGGGCCCACAGAGTTGGCCTCCTCCAGGTCCCATCGGCCAAGCAATGCCGGCTGGCGGGCCCAAGGGGGAGAGCCTTCTCTGTGGCTGGCCCCGCGCTCTGTAACCAACTTCCACCAGAGACCCGTACTATCCCCACCCTGCTGGCCTTCCGAAAAGCCGTTAAGACATGGCTTTTCCTGCAGGCGGGGGGGCAGAGCTAAATTCACTCGAGCTCACCGCCCAAGTATGTATGATGTTGAATGGCTGTTGTTGATCTTTTTATACTGTGTTTTAATTTTTATATTTGCTTTTAACTAACATTTTAGATTTGGTTATTCTTGTATTTTTCACTGTTGTACACCGCCCTGAGTCCTTAGGGAGTTGGGCGGCATATAAGAATTCCAAAATAAATAAATAAATAAATAAATAAATAAATAAATAAATGTGTTCAGCCAAGGGATAATTCTATTTTACCATTCCTACTTTTGCTAAATCTCTCCAGACTTTGAGAATGATGATGATGATGATGATGATGATGATGATGATGATGATGATGATGATGATGATGATGAAGACAGTGCATTTAAGAATGACAAGAAAAGTGGATTTAAGGCGAGTTGTCTGTTTAGAAAAGAAGGTACAAGTCAGTCCAATTCAAAAGGTGAAATATTTTTAATCACCAAGGCTTAAAATAAATTATTAGCCACAGTAGGCTTCAAGCCACAGAACTACCATGAGTGCAGTTTAGGATTGTCTGTTGGATTGACTCATTTAACATAGGAGGACAGATTTCCTAATGTCAAAAGCAATCTGACAGTAGAATCAGTTGGCTGAGAAGTTGGTGAGCTTTCTGTCAATAGATATATTGACAGAGCCTAGAGTGGGAGGTTTTAAACTCTTCCAACACAGAACATACTTTCCTATTTTTACGATTTAATGATAAATCATTTCAACATAAATTGCAGTTACTTGGATTTGGGCTGCAATCCTATGCCATTGACTTAGAGCATGTGCTACTGAACTTGTTCAGATCTTCTGAGTAGGTATGTATAAGGTTAGCCACACTTTTAGCCACAACTAATTATTTTGGAACTATTATGAAAAAAGGTCTTCAAATAATGTCTCTTCAAGATAACCAATTCTAGGATGATCGTTAGAATGTCTCGGAATACACTACTTAAGAACAGACAAAAGACTGATTTCCCCCCCCCCCAGCAGTATGAAGCGCCCAAAGTCCACAGCATTGTTTAGTTTGCATTCATTCTTTTGATTTGAAAATAGAGAATAAACCTGATACCCATAATGTGGGTATAACTGTATACATTTTTTAAAAAAAGATTGCTCCCAGAATGTTGGTAGAATATCCCTTCTTTAGGGGTCACAGGAGGAAAATGTGGTGGCTAATTAGATTCTATAATTCCAAGCTTGATTTGCTTTTCAATCAAACTAATCTTTAGGCTGGATTGGATAAAGTATTAGCAGAGTTGCCGGCTTTGTTTCTTAAAGAAACACAAACTTTGCTTGGGAAAAGTAGAAAGCGATTTGCTATTTCTTAAAAAGTGGATTTTCATTTATTATTTATAAATTTCATTTGGTACATATCTTAGGGGACATTAAAAGATTAGCAGTCATGCAGTTTGTTCGGAATATTAATGCTAATCCTTAAAGATAGGTGAAGGGAATTTCATTAGGTTTATAAAGATTTGCAATAAAGCCAACTATTCAGTCAATGGAAGGAAAGAAGACATAACACATGATGCTCCTATGGATCCCAGAAAGGCTTCCGCACTTCAGCCAAGACATTAGAAGGAATGCATAATGTCCCCAAACTAAGACTAAATTCTGAAAACTTTGTCTCATCTCCCTTTTTTCTTCATTCCTTGAAAATGTCTGCAATTGGCTTTGATTTGTCACACTGTGACTAACATAATAACTGAATAACAGAATTGGAAGAGACTTTGGAGGTCTTCTAGTCCAACCTCCTGCTCCAAGCAGGAGACCCTATACCAGTGATGGTGAACCTTTTTTGGTTTGTGTGCCAAAAGGGGTGAGTGCGGGGGGGGCACGTGCATGCATGCCCCCTCCCATAATTCCATGCAGCCCCCCCCACACACATGCGCGCATGACCCCCCTCCCGGCACGCAATGGCACGCCCATTTTTCGCTCTCCCCAGGCTTCAGAGCAGGGGTGAAATGCTCCCAGTTCGCTTTTACCTGTCTGTCGTCAGAGAGCCGATCGCGCAGGCAGCGCGACGCTCTGCCCACCCACAGGGACACCACCATTTGAGTTCTTTTACCCTCTACGCATGCACAGAACGCTTTGTGCATGCACAGAGGGTAAAAGAACTCAAATGGTGGTGTCCCGGCGGGTGGGCGGAGCGCCACGCTACCTGCGCGATCGGCTCTCCGACGACAGACAGGTAAAAGTGAACTGGGAGCATTTCACCGCTGCTTCAGAGCCTTTCTAGGAGGCTGAGGAGGGCGAAAACGGCCTTCCCCACCCCCTCCGGAGGTTGAAAACAGGCTGTTTCCCGACTCCCAGTGGGCCCAAAAGGCCCGAAAATCAGCTGGCCGGCATGCGTATGGGCGCCGGACCTGAGCTCATGTGCCCACCGATATGGCTCCGCGTCCCACTTGTGGCACACGTGCCATAGGTTCGCCATCACGGCCCTATACCATTTCAGACAAATGGTTGTGATGGAGAAATGAAAACTGATTTAGACAACAGGCTGCAATCAATTACTTACAAAATTCAACCATAAAAGTTAAAAAGTTCTAATGACTTAGCGTAACATAGCCAGTTTGTTATGCAAAACTGTTCAAAGACCAATTAGATGTCAAATGACCGTAAGAAAAATGTTATTCCTTTAATTTTTATGTTATGCTGGACAACATCACCATGGAGTTCTTGGTGCTCTCCAAGTTGTTTGTTTGTTTGCAGACATTTCACAACCAACTAAGCAATGTCTTCAGTGCTAGTGTGTTTGTGTGTGGGGGGGGTTGTTCCTTGTTTTCTGTATATACAGAAGCTTGCCCTGCCAGTGTTGGTGAGCCTGTGGTTTTCTCCTTTTCAGTTCCTTAATTAGGGTCTGGCTTTGTGCTTGATTGTTTGTTTGGTGTTAACCTCTAATTATCTGGGTATTGGCTGCTGGCAAGGATGTGTTTTACTATATTTTTTCTTCTTAGCTTTTTTTGTTGTCTCTTTTGAACAGTGTGTAAATGTGGTTTATCTCTATGTGTCTATCAATCACTGATTTCTGAATGCCAAGCTACAAGGAATTCATTATTGATTAAGCTTGGTTTAGGCTCAAAATTTTCCCACTTGAAACTATGTTTATGTCTGTCCATGTTTTGTGAGAGTATATAATTTTCATTGTGTCTTCTGACTGTTTGTTGTTATTCCTACCAACTTTGCTAATCTTCCTCCCACTTGTCCTACATAGTCTACTGCAATCTTTACACTCTAAGGTTGTAGAATGTAGATGATTCCTGTTTTTTTCTTTTTAGGCTAATGGGACTTTTCGTTTACTTAAATGTTTTGGAGGGCTCTAATTAGTTTGTGTGCTACAGGGATGCCATGTTATTGTAAGAGTCTGTTAATTGTTTCTGAGATGTTTTTGATATATATGATATGATATATATTTCTGAGATGTTTTTTATATATGATAATGTTATGCTTCCCATAGTTTGTGTTGGTTATGTTGAAATTAGTCGGGTGGTCAAGCACCTTCTGATAAAAAGAGCTGAGGTGGCGCAGCGGTTAGAGGCAGGTACGGCAGGCCACTTTAGCTGACACTGATCCACAGGTCAGCTTGTTCAAATCTCACCGGCTCAAGGTTGACTCAGCCTTCCATCCTTCCGAGGTAGGTAAAATGAAGACCCAGATTGTTGGGGGCAATATAAATATTCATTGCTTACTGGTGTAAACTGCTTAGAGAGTGCTTGCACTGTGAGGCGGTATATAAATCTCACAAAATAAATAAATAAATAAATAATAAAACTGCCTCAGTACCCATTTTATTGGAAGATGTTGTATAGGCGGTCCTTTTTTCTGGTGTTCTTAGTTGCTGTAATACATTTGTACTTGTCTCAATACTGTTCCTATGCCGGAGGTTGGGTTGTTGAAAATATAATTCATAATGAAAGGTGGAATATTCTTTTTCTTATTGGTTGCTCCAAAATAGAAGGATTTCTTAGAGCCTGTTGGATGGATTTGGCAGCAGACATGATGTGAAAATAAATTATGTAAAAGTTAAGAGGGAGTCTGTTTGGAAAATCTCCATGGAGAAAGAGTTCTTGAACACAAGATTGGTTTCAGTGTTATACTGAAGTATAGTGGGGTGCATATGTGTATATATGTATATATAAGGGAAGATCTAAACACAGCTGTTCCATACTGTGTATCTTCCTTATATGTATGTGTTTCTGTTCTACCCTCAAGTGCCTGCATGTTTGTGCCCTGGGAAGTCCAAGCTGGGCACATTCAAGATCATGGCCCCAGATATGATTACCTTTCATAAACCCATTTTTCAGCACTGCGCATGCGCGCATGGGAGAAAGCACAGCTCGGGAGGAAGCAAACCGGCAGCGAGGTAAGTTAGAATCCACCCCTGGAGCATACCTTTAATGAATCTGATGGAAATAGCCCCAATTTGCATGTTCAGTTCTAGAAACCATTGGAAAGCACTTGGAATATTCAATAGTCCACATTCCTTCTTCCCCCACCCCCACCCTCATTCCTTAAACTACAATAGCTGTAGTATAGTGAGAAGACGATTGGCTTGTATTTTTTTACCAATGCTATAATTCCCACATTATAAATTCAGATGAAATTATATCAATACATTCAGCAAATGGATGTCTGACCCATTATCGTGTTCTAGTTCTCAGATGGAGAAGTAGACATACAAATAAATCCCCAGCTGCTTTCAGCAAAACTATTACAAAAGTGCCATTGCTTGGAAACTGTTATTAACTATCTTGACCAGGAGCGGCTGTTAGAGTTTGTGGTTTCTGCTCTGAATATTAAACTTCAGCACACAAGGGTCCTTATTGTGGGGAACACTTGGAAATGGTAATGCTAAATTGCCTTATATTTGTGGGATTTGATTGCTTCAGATGATACAGGCCCAGTTGGTGGGCCTCTCTTTCTGCATACATTTCCAGATTATAAATCATGCCTTTGACAGTAAATCTACCATAACCCGTTCTTAGTTTCCATAGATTCATTCTTTATAGTACAGCTGGCAATTACTATTCCAAATCATTCATATGAATGACACAGTTTGGATAATTTATAGGGGGGAAAGGCTAAATCGAAGGTATTTGGGATGCCTGGTTTTATTAACATGTTTGACTATGAAAGGCAGGAAAGTTTTCAGTCTGCTACTAAGAAGGCAATTATGTTATTTTCTTACACTCCTTTCTTTTAAAAAAAGTGTTTTCATAGTGAAAATTAACCTTTTTGAGTTCTCAACTACACTATTCACCTCACTGCTATTTGACATATTCTCAGCCCCAACCAATTTCAGTTTCCACCTTTTTTTAATTCAACCAATTGACTACCATGTAGGCAATCAAATTTGTCTATATGATGCCACAAAACACAAAATCAGTCCACAATGAAAACAAGATTTTCTGTCTTCAGTTTATACAGTGTTCTTGCTGCCTAGTTCAATAATTCTAAACCTCTCATGAATCATCATGTTAGAAGTTATCTTGGGCGTCTTCTAGTCCAACTTCCTGCCCATCACACCATTCCAGTTTCTGCTTCGAAACCTCCACTCTTGGAATATCCACAATTCTAGGGAGGAGACTATGTTACTGCTTAATAACATTCACAATCAGGAAACTCGTCCTTATTTCTGTAGGAGGACTGGCAGAGCCTGGGGTTGGAGTCAAAAGTGGAATCAACCCAGAGTCTCCACATTGCCACAAGCAGATTAAGTCCAACCCCTCTTGATTTCCGTTAACCCTTATCTAGCACCAAAATAGCACTGATAGTTGACTAGATTCCTGTGCATAGGCATGAACAATAAATCAGTTTAATTGGAACTTAACATGTGACCCTGGTGTCTATGGAGATTCTCAGTCATCCAGGTCATGTTTGTCCCAAAGGTGCTTTTTCAAGAGACAACTGGACTTCCTGCTTTTTCTTTGAAGATGTTTCTCTTCTTATCCAAGAAGCTTCTTGGATGATAAGCGAAACGTCTTCAAAGAAAAACCAGAAAGTCCAGTTGCTTCTTGAAAAAACACCTTTGGGATATGTGGCCCTGGTCTTTCAGGCCTAGCAGTTTCTCCTCTAAGCTTCCCAATGATTCTGGTCCTTTCCTTCAGATACTATGAAAAATAAATCCAAATACTGTACTCTGTGACAGGCCTTTGAGTATTGGAAATCTGATTTCATATCTCCCTATAGTCTTCTCTTCTTTAGACCAGCTCCTTTAATAGTTCTTGGTAGGATTTAGCTTCTAAGCTTCCAAGTCCTCGTCATCTTCATCGTTCTCTTTGCATCTTTTTCATTTCCTTAGTCTATTGGCTTTACTTTTTTTTAATTTGTCACTACATATTTTTTATTTGCCATTATGTGTCACATTTTTCTGTACATCCATATCCTCTAATGGTGTAGTAAATTAAGTTTTAAGAAACTGGTAGTTTCAGAGACCAAGTACATCTAGATTTGATCTCTGTATGTAGCAGAATTAACCCTAATCCTAACCTTTGAAGAGCTTCCTTAACTATGTTTTTTATCTATAGGAAAGAAATTTGAGAGTGGGTGAAAGGAGCATTCAAACGCTAAAGTGTTCTATCTTCAGTTTAAGTAGCATGGTGCAGTTCATAAAAAACAGCTATGGATTGCTTTCTTCTCTGAGCATGAGGTTTAATGCAGTTACTCTGTTATGGCAAAAGAAATCCTATATAATAGTACCAGACTTTGGTTGCATTTTTCCCACTCTGTTTTTAAATTTAAAATTTTTATTTGTTTAACGATGCAACCCCCACCCAAGTTTGCCAATGTCTCTAGCATTTAAACCAGACTATAGTTCAATTTTTCACAGGGTGGCTCTTGATGAATGCTTGTAAAATAAACCTAGCCGAAAACATGCTAACATGTCTTCTGAAGCCTTAAACCGGAGTCAAGCATTGCACCTACCTTTCAAACGGCCAAAGAATTTCCAGAATAGTTGTTAGGCACAAGACTAAAGGATTGTCCACTTATTCGCTAGATGTGCTTCCTCTGAACTGAAATTACAGTAAAACTAAACAGTATAAAAGTAATATGAAATCAGAAGAATTAAAAAATACTTAAATAGATTTCTCAAAAATGGGGAACCTTGATGGGAAACTGGATGGAATGCCATTTAGATTTTTCCCCCTATCATAGTCTTCCTCCATCCCAATATATTGAATAGTAATAGTTTCATATACTGTATGGACAAGAAAGTGCCAATAGGAGAAAGTGGCTCTTCAGGCATTCAGTTCCAAACCATTAAGAACTTTAAAAGTCTTTCCTTTTAAAAAGCACTTTAAACTGAGTCTGGTCTAAACTGAGAGCCAACCGATTGAATTGGAAAAGCACAAACAGAATTAAGCCCAGTGCCAGCTAATTGCCTTGCAAAACCTCTTCATAACAACCATGTATATATTAGTATTAGTATTCTCCAGAAAAGCTGGCTTATGCCTTGGATATCAAAACAGACTGTGTAGTTCATAACTTCCGAAACAGAGCAGGGCTAGGGTGATTTGGAGGAATCTGCAATGTTTTTCAGTTTTTGTTCCGGAAGATTGGAAAATTTAGTTTCTGAAAGTGTATTCACTGAAGGAAAAAGAAGTAGTACAACAATTCTATCAAATCACACTAGATCAAGTTAGCAAAACAAAGGATGATTCATTCCAACTTTTTTAATATCCAAAACTGTATCACAATAAAGGGGGGGAAAGGAATCCTGTAGTGTGAAGTCCTTAGTGTTCTCTGAACTTCATTGTTTTCTTGCAGGTATCTCGTTACCCATCTAGTAAGCATAAATGGCAGCAAGGACTCCATAGTTCAACCATGAACTACAGATAATCCTGTAATGTCTTAATGAGTACATTCAAGTTTATGCAAAAATTTAAGTTAAGAATTATGAAAAAACATTGTGTGGCAGAGACCAAGAGTGGGGAACTGACTAGTGAGTAGTATAAAGCAAATACTGGACTGTCCAAAAAAATGTGCTATATATTCTTCCCAGACCTTAGACATCCAGGACTGACCTTGTCATGCAATGTTAAGTAGCCACAAGATTGGGGCATGGGATATTAGTTGTTCATGTCTGTCAAAAGCCATCAACTAGAGAATTTTTTTTTTAGGTTGTGGCTGTTCTTCTTGAAATTTAAGCCAGGAAAGTGCTGAGGCCTCTGGATGTTACATGCAGACTGCATACCAGGGTTGCCACTGCAGCCCCTCTACATGTGTAGAGGATAATATGTCTGTCCTCAGTGTATAAGTGTAACTGCCAGATAATCACTTTCTGTATAGAGAATTAGAGGGGCTTCTATTCTTCTCCTCAGATAGCAAAATATCTTGACTTAGTCTCGCAAGAAGAAATATATATAGGAAAACGCCCATAAAGAATGAATTTGAGAACTTGCTGCCCTTCCAAACTGGCTTTCTAAGAATAATTAAGATTATATAATGTTTGGTTTAGATGAAAATAAAAATGCAATTTTCTCTTTACCCTACAACATTAATCCTCAATTCCCTCTGCCAAAAGCTAATGTACTGCTATATGTAATGACTTATATCATCATCATCATCATCATCGTCGTCGTCGTCATCATCGTCATCATCGTCATCATCGTCATCATCATCATTGTCATCATTACTAGAAAATGAAAAGAAGAGACATGGAACTACAGATCTTCATAGTTTAAATAATTTAAAGTACGAGGGTGAGTCAAAAAGTAATGCCATTTTCTTTAGGACAGGTATAATTACCAACACAGGAACATGTAGCATACATCAAAATGAAGCTGGTCCTCTGTGGATCACATCCTTACTTCTCAACATAGTCACTGTTTCTCTCAATAGCAATGTTCCACCTTCGAATGAGAGCATGTATCCCTGTCTCGTAAAATTGTGTTGACTGTTCTTTGAGCCACTTCTTCACTGCAGTTTTCACTTCCTTGTCACTGGAATAATGTTTGCCTCTCAAACCCTCTTTCATGGGGCCGAAGAGATGATAGTCTGAAGGCGCTAAATCTGGTGAGTATGGAGGATTATTATTCCTCGTATGTTTTCCTTTCATTTTTTTTTACTTGGAAAGTTTTCAGTTTTACAGCTTCCTCTATTGTGAAATCATGCAATATATTATTTGTATGATTATTGATATTCTGAACAATATCCTTTAATGCATCTGTCTTACAGCAATCCCCCCAAAGTCTTGCTACATACTTCAGCTTATGCTATAGGTCACAAATAACTAGATAATGTTCATATTTACCAATGGCTAATTGGATTGTTCTTAATAGCTTTCCCAGTTCTTTTGAAGGAAGTCCAAGAAAACGGTTCATCTTGTAAGAATTTCAAACCATATCATTTCTCCAAGAGAATGAGGGAGTGCAGGAAGGGAGAGTTGCCTACAGCCATTCAGAAGACCAGGTGTTCAGATAAACAGATCTGCTGTTAAACACAGGGAGAAGGAAACACACAATAATAAGGCACTTTAAATAATACCTATAGCCCAGCTCATTTTAATTGGCACTTTTTCCTTCATGCTAAAAACAAGAGTTTTCTCAGTATGAGAGAGAATTTATGCAGCCAATGTACCTGTGACCTGTGCATGTTGATCCCCACAAATGAAAAGGACAGATTGACAGATGTACAGGTTAAATATCATACCAGAGGTTCAATTAAGGATCATTGGAGAAAATGTGAAATAATGCTGCCTCTCTTTCAAAGCACTGTTTCTTGTATGCCAGTTGACAAGAAATTGTTCATGCTATTAATATGGGTAGGTGTCATCTCTGCTTGTATGTTCCTGGTACAATAATGCATTAGAAGCAGAGGGAAAATAGCATTCCACCAATGCTATTCTATCAAAGCTGAGGTCCAGTTTTATGCATTTTTAGGACTCATATAATCCATGAGCACAAAGCCATTTTAAGTTCAAAATCTTATCAATTTCCACATTTCTATTCCGTTCCTCTAATAAGACATAACATAAAACCTCAGTGCAATGTTCATTGAGTAAAATCAAATTTTATCTTTACAAAACTTTTTTGAACAGCTTAGACCAAGAAATCCTTCTTTACAAGACAAAATGTTAAATCAGGACTGCCACATCTATCTCTAATCTCTTTATTTACAATGATAATAAAATCATTATTCTGAAAAAATTAACAAGCTTACTATATTAGCCTGTTGTAAACATTTTGAATATTTTATTTTTTAAATAATTTTTATTAATTTTTCCTTTAAAAAACAAACATACATATAACATTAAAATATACAAATACATACATAAAATATACCAAAAGCATAAACTGATTAACATTCTTGCAACATTTCCGTTTCAGTGTTATATATTATCCATTCCTATCCCTCTACATATTTTTATATATCCATTTACAATTCCCAGTTGTTTCTTTGTGTTTTCTATATATTCTGTTTCATATTGTGTTTCTTATTTATATCATTATAGTATTCTACATACATTTTTATTTAATATAATCCAATTCATATTCCAAGTTTCCAACTCATTACTCTTATTCATTTTCTTATTCTCTATTTCTATCCTCTAGCCATTTGTACCATTTGTTCCACACTAAGTAGTATTCCGTTTCTTCTTTTTGTTTTATCTCTTTTGTTAATTTGTCCATTTCCGCGCAGTCCCAAGATTTTTCCTATTACTTCTTCCTCTTTAGGTATTTCTTGGTTTTTCCCATTTTGAGCATAGGCTATCCGTGCTGCCGTTGTTATATGCAGAATTAAATAGTAGATTTCTTTTTTCTTTTTTATATCTTTTAGTAATTATTCCCAATAATATTTTGAATATTTTATATAAGGCATGATATTGTTCTTAGAATAAGCTAAGTGATCTAATTCACTTTTTAGCCCTTTATCATTTTACCTTAGATAGGTAGAACTTTCCTTTAGAAAAGTTATTAGATAAAATTATATAAACAGTTAAAAGAATAGAATATAAATAAGTAAACAAGGGATTTATAAATGACATAGAGATCATAATTTTCCAGTGTATTGTTAATTGCTTCAGGATTATTATATCATATTGTTTCGAAAGCTTGAAAATTCCTCTTAAGCTTTTAGCAATATATGAATATCAGGAACTCTGAGCAGCACAAAATAAATCATAAAATGAAATGATAAACTGCCATTCTGCCCAAACTAGTAAACCTTTTCTGATTTAGAAGTCCTATGAAGTGAAACTGTAGACTTAATGCAGAGAGAAACTCAAAGTCTGGATGTGGTACAAATCCATTATTGAATTGTAATCTAGGTATGGGTTCCAATTTGAATTACATTCTGTATCAGATTAACTTCTGAGATATAAAGTTATTCTAGAAATCGAAGCTTACTCCCACAACTTAATTAACTGTTCTTCCATAGAAGGGATCAAACATCTTTTCCAATAAAAGGCATATATTATCCCTGCAGCAGTTAACATTCAGTATATTTTGAGGGAATATAGTGTTTCATAAACTTTAGTAGAAATGTTGCAGATTAAACTGGGAATGGATTGCTAACCCTTTCCAAAATTCATACGGACTAAGGCTCTGAACTGTTTAGGAAGTTGGGTAACATAATCATTTAAAAACATTCCAAATTACCAACAGTAATTGATACACATTATGATTGAAATTGTCTGCATTTTTTATTGAACACTGTAACAGAGTAATATTTCAGTTATAGTGGGAAAGGTGGAAATTTTACACAGATATTCTTTTTAGCTCACAGCCCCAAGGGGAGGAATGGATTTTTCAAGAACATGTTTTTAAGTAATTAACTCCTGAGCTGAGATATTTTTTCATCCCGCTGTGAATTTCTGATGAGAGTACTACTGCTAAATTGCTGAAAATATGATTTTCCTGTGAAAGGACTAACAGAACATCCAGTGTAAGAATGCCAGCTGTGCTGCTACAGGAATAATAATAATAATAGAAATAGCAAAACAATGAGGAACTGAGTGCAAAAGTTCCTCTTTAAGTTTTCTCTGGAGGAAAAAAACACCCTATTCAGACAGTTATTTGCAACAAGTGAAAGTTAAAACGGAGGCATACAGACATTAATCTAGCAATGTAGAGAATAAAGGAGGTGACTTCAACAGACATATAGAAGAACTCTTATTTAGGAAAAGGGTGCTGACATTTGTAGACTGAGGTTACAACTGTCAGGATGGGAATCCCAATAGTGGAATCCACCTTTTTTTTATGTAGCCTTATTCTTGCCTTATTTTCTTTAATCAGATTCTGCAGATGTCTGAAAGAAACTCTTCTAATGCATAAATTGGTATTTAACATTTTTATTGGGTTATAAAATAAAATAAGATACAAAATACAAAAGTAAATAGGAAAATGGTGGGGAGGAAAAGGGGAAAGAAAAGTGAGGGAGGATAAGAAAAAGAAAGGAAAAAAACCATTGACTTCCGACTTCGTTGTAGTAGAATAACTCAAATCACAACTTTTTGTTTTTTCATAATAATATGAACAAGGCATTTTTTATAAAGATCTATCAATCTAATCGGTAAAACCCAAAATCAAAGTTTCATTCTTTTCCACTTCAAGCACAAAGTTCAGAAGCGGCCCCCATGTGGAAGTAAAAGTACTTGTGTTCTTTTCTTTAATCAAAATAGTCAATTTTGCCATTTCAGCCAACTCCATCAACTTCTGCAGCCATTCGTCCATGTTAGGGATCAAAGTGTCCTTCCATTTTTGTGCATACAACAGTCTTACTCCTGTCAACATACAGTATATAGTAACAAAGTTCCATTTTTTTTTTGTCCAGGTCTTTTTCCATTAGACTCAAAAAGGAAGAATTCTGGTTCTATTCTAATGCATAAATAACAAATGGATGGATGGCTGCAACTACCAAAAGTTGGTCAATGGGCAGGAAGATATGATGAAAAGTATGAAATATCAACAAAGCAAAGCTTACCAAAAATGGTGTTTCTAAACCAGATTATGGACAAGGGAAAGCAAACCAACCTGAAGTACAAAGGCTTGCTTTCTCACAATGCAGAACTCATAAAAAAAAATTGGCATGACTCCCTCCAATGAATGGTTTCCATGTCAGCAAAATAAGGGAGGCCTATAGAATGAGCAAACCATCACAATCGGATAAGGAAGTAAAACACAGAATTATTTCAGGCCATTGTGAGAAAAGGAGCTAGTAATTTTGGCAAAGCACACTGTTAAAGTAATATTAATTTGCTACAGAAAATTTGAACCATCACTAAGGACTAAGGTCTTTCCAAGTGTGAAACTAGGTAAAATAACAGATGAACAGCACATATTTGATGCTAACTGGCAACAAAGGAACATCACTGCAAGTCGACCCTCTGCCTTTCCCCTAAAAGGTAATAGATCCATCTTGTAATATTCATCCTTGAACAAGGAACTTCAGCATTTATGATCATTAATCTTTAGCACTAAGTAATTTTACCCTGCAACAATAAAACAGCTTTGCATCCTATCTGCTGTTTGTCTACTATTTTTAGTTGACCCAGTTTCTTTTAAGCAATTCTGCAGAGAAGAATCAAACATGCAGCTTTGTTCTGGGAACAACATAATTGAGTAACACTGTCTGTTCTTAGAGATCTGAATATATTTAGTGAATGGCAAGAGGCTCTCTGTATTTGGAAATCCTAACTTTTCTGGAGTACTTGATGATAAGCAGTTTTCTGCATATTGCAGTCACGTGCTATAGATTTATGCAGTGGAGGGTGTTAGTTTTTCAAAACTAAATAAGTCTTACAGTTTTGTAAAAAATAAAGATTAAATGGAATTATAGATTTTTTTAATGTTCCATCTTTGTACTTCTGAAGTACTTCAGAATAGCTAGTTTAAAAAGAGTTCAGTACAGAATGTTAAAAAGATATGAATTAAACTTTACTCTAAAATTAATAATAAAATCAATTTAATATCTGACTATAACATTCAGAGGTGTGATTTCCAAATAGCTATTTTTATTTGGTCCAAATAACAAAGAGATTAAGAACAAAATAGAACCAATTATGCAATTAGTGTAGGAAAGCACTATTATATTGTTGTCACTATAATCAGAATAATTAATTATAAACATGATTAAATGTGTTGCTTGTACATAATCTGCCTGGAAGAACAATAGTAATTTCTTGAATTTCAAGTTTTCTCAAAAAAAACCCCCACCTATTATTAGATAAAAAATACATTTTAAATAAAGGCTTTTGATGTTTATTTGCATTGTTTTACACTGATGTTTCTCCACAATCACCATTTATGATGGTTTAAGATAAACATTTGAGTTGTTACTCTTCAGTATAATAAAATGGGTTGAGTTCCTTAAAAGTATCCTTTCATATGAATTCTACTAAACAGTTTGTTTGTTTTTAGATTTATATCCTTCCTCTCATACAGAAGTTGCTTAGAGCACTTATTGTCTGCTGATTATTTATTCCATGAAATATTCCTTACAGACAGACACAACCATTCATTATCAATCACATTCCAGGAAGCAGCTGATCCCCAAAACTGCTTTCCCTTTTTGGATTCTCTCCATGGCACTTGCCAGACTGAAATCTGGTTTGTTGCACAGGACAACTGTGCTATTCCAAATTAGCTTCCAAAAGTAGATCAGAAATCTATGCAATTTTTGCCATAAAGGTGCAAGACTGGAAGAGAGATCACATATGTAAACTCCTCCTCCCGCATCTTCTCCATGTTGATCTGTGGATTCCTGTGCATTGAACATGGATGTCTTCAGGTTCATTATGAGTTATATCAGGGATTTCATAATCAAGTGTTCAAGAGGACCATAGAAAAGCTAGTTCATTAGCTCAAGGGCTATAACACTGAGACTTCTTCATACACTGATACAAAAATTACTAATTCTTACATGTTATGGTATAATATAAGGCTCTACTCATTGCAATCTCCAGAAGTCCAGCTCTTCTACCCAAGGTGATGCTGTTCAGTATCTTTAGAAGAGTCTGCTGTAGATAGGCACTTCAGTTTTCAAAGAAAGTATATTTATCCCCATTCTTCCACCACTACTACTAGTCAAACATGATAGTGACATGATAGCAGTGCTCCAATATTTAAGGGGCTGCCACAAAGAAGAGGGGTCAACCTATTTTCCAAAGCACCAGAATGCAAGACAAGAAACAGTGAATGGAAACTAATCAAGGAGGGGAGCAACCTAAAACTAAGGAGACACTCCCTAACAGTGAGAACAATTAACCAGTGGAATGACTTTCCTTCAGAAATTGTGGGTGATTCATCACTGGAGGCTTTTAGGAAGATATTGGACAGCCACTTGTCTGAAATGGTATAGGGTCTCCTGCTTGAGAGAGGATAGGACTAGAAGCCCTCCAAGCAGCGGTGGGTTGCTCCCGGTTCAGCCCGGTTCTGTGAACCGGTAGCGGCGGTGGCGGGAGGCTCTGCCCACCCACCCGTGATGCTTCTGAGCATGCGCAGAAGCTTCTGTGTATGTGCAGAAGCATTGTGTGCACACATGAGCACGCGCAAGAACCAGTAGCAACAGGTTTTAGAACCCACTACTGCCTCCAAGGTCCCTTCCAACTCTATTATTCTATATTTTGCATCTTTTTTTTGTTGTTGTTACTCAAGGCAAAAATTGAAAGAAGTACAATATATTTTTCTTGCCATTTTTAAATCTCTATCATGCCATCTGAACCTTAGTGGTCAGCCCAAGAAGACTGTTTCCACCTCTCATTGTGTAGGAACAACTTGTCCAGTGACTGACCACCTCACATGAAAAGCTACACTGGGGCGCTGTTCATCGATTCCACAGGTGAAGCCTAGGGGAATATTGCTTTGGATGGCACCACAACTTTGCCCTCTGTTCTTTATTTCTCTTTCTTGTGGAGAGGAGTGAAATATTTGACACAACAGCTCTTTTCCTTCAAACCAAATCTGAATTTTGTGGAAGGGAAGTCAAAGAGTGACATACTGCAGTTTCCCTTCCCCCCAACGGTGCTTTATTAAAAAGAGAGATACAGTATGGTGAATATCTCTGCCATACAAAGGAATGTGTTGCTGCCAGCTCAGTGATTGGATGAATATTCCAGCTCCGGCAATTGTATAATGGTTTCACCTCACTTCAGGAGAAAAGCAGAATATGGTAACCTTCTTCCCCCCCCTCTCTCCTTCTTCTGTAGTGGCTGGACTTTCCCCAGCCCAGTGACTGGCACATGAGTAGAGCCAATATTTGTAGGTACGCACTCCAATTCATCTTCCATATGGCTTCTTAGCCAGCCCCTTCCCCTTTGAATTCTCCTAGTTGGTCTGGCAGAAGACAGACTTGGAGAGGAGAAGGTGGTGCCTGCCTGCCTCTTTGTTAGCAATCCCTGCCCGTTTGTCCATTTCCTTCCACAGGAAGCATCCAAATGTTTTTGGAGGAAAAAGCAACCAGTAACTCAATGAATCCTAAAAACAGAATCCTAACTGATTGGGACAGATTTACACATTCTATATGAACTATTCAGAGCAATTCATACAATTTCCAAGTCACACTTCTTGATGCATTAGGGAAGCTACTATGTCCAGGCAGAGCTGGATCACGGGGACCTGATTTTTCTGTGATATGTAAAGTAGTTCTGAAGTAAAGTGGCTTCATAAAATCTAATATAATGGAAAGTTGGAAGGACAAAAAAAAGGAAAATAATATTCAAGAAACAATGTCCTTCGGGAGTTGGGCGGCATAGAAATGTAATAAAATAAATAAAATAAAATAAATGTCCAAGCATGCTCTGATATAATGCTGTCCTTCAGATTTAAAGGTGCTTCGGAGCAGAGACAGGCACACTTGCACCTTCTTAAAAATTAGATACCCAAGAAAATACACATGTGAGTAAGGAAGTTGCCAAGAGGGCATAGCAAAGTATTTTGGAGCTCTTTGAAGCTCCCTTGGCTGCCCATACTTCTCAGGGTCATAAATCTCACAGTTTTCTTATTCTATCATTCCTTGAGAGTGAGTGGAAATATGGGAAACCAGATGGTTTCAAACCATCAGGAAGATAGTTATGTGAAAGATGAGGCACTCTGACCCATTCTCTGGATTACCAGATAACTAAACCAGGGCAAAATCATATTTCACCCATGATATCACATCAAAATTATTTTCTACACTGAAATAAATCTCAATAAATGTCCTGCATTAGCAGGAAAAAGCATTTAGCCCCATGAACAATCTTCCATGGTTCGCCTTTCCCCACCAGCATCCTAAAGAAAGATCCCAAGGCCATTTTCCATCACTCAGAAAGTATGTGATAAAGAATAAAAAAATAAGATATTGCTTCAACCGCCCATTGCTTTCTTATAGAAAAACTCATATGCTGCATATTTAATTTTAGAAGAGTAGCATGAATGCCCAATTCCTGTGGATTTAGACTCTTTTCTTTTAGAAGTAGCATTCCATAACTAAAGGATGAGTATTGCAGATATATTGCTAATTGGGATTCTATTCGAACACTAAAGAACCTGCAGTAATATAGCTGCATTATTAAACTGAGCATGCACATATAATTTTTCTAGCAGCTATAATTGGGTTGTTAGGCAGCCGTTTTCAACCTGTGGTTGCTTTTGTGAGATGATTTCATCAAATGAACGCCAAATTTCAAATCCATGTTTTAAGGCACATATTAGGCATTCTTTTTGTATACAATTCTATCTAAAGAAAGCCCATCCAAAAGTCTTTCTGATTTTTTTAAATATTTTGGCTAATTTGCACAATGTTCTCATTCAACAATGTTCAACTTATACTGTAGGGTGGATAATATTATCTTCAAACTGCAAATAAAAAAACCATTAGCTAGAAGTCAGATGTGGAACCCTAGCTAAAGGATTCATGGTTAAAATAATTTGATCTAAAACATCTTAGCTTTATTTAACCTCCAAAATCTGTACTGAATCTTCAATGATGCATGAAGTCGTTTGTTTCATGTCTTATACTTTTTACCCCATTATTTGGCAAACAGCAAAATAACTACTTAAAGTTAAATATATTGTCTTTCAAATGCAAACCTGCCTAGATTATATCATTTTATAGGTCACAACCAGCCTCAATTTGATAACAGTTACCGGTACAATATATTGGCGGATAAACAAAAGACAAGAATCTTTAAGAACTACCCTACAGGACCAGTTCCAGATCCATCAGTCAGCATGATACAACCTTGTCTTTTGTGAAGTGCCTTGTTAAGATGTTCCTTTAAAACAAATTTCCTAATCTGACACTTCTACTCTGGAATACAAAGTCATAATACGTTACAAAAGCATCTTGTTAAGAAAGGTTATTTCAGGAAAAAAAAGGTTGTATTTCAAGATGGCAAAAGCCTGGATTTGATTTCTGTAGTTAGAAAATAAGCTCCTTTTTCACCATAGTGGAAAAGAAGCTCAGGTTATGATAAGACCAGCAGGAAATAGCAGATTGAATAACAGCTGAAAAAAGAAATCTCTCCCTTCTATGAACTATTTGTACACAGTCATACATATTGTATTTTCATCTGCTGAAGCACTGTTTACCTTTCTTTTTGCTCAGAAAGATTGCTGAGACTCCTGTGATTATTCTGCTATCTAGTGGCTACTTCTGTTAAATACATTTGGAAGCATCTTATTCACCTTCACCTTCCACCCTTACCTTTATCATATAACTCTTTTAATTATATTGTCTTTTCTTGATTCCTCGCTGGAATAATACTTTTCCAAAGCACCCATTGTGCCACCTGTGGGTCTTGGATTAAGTTCACCAATCAAGTTGACCCCAATTTTGACCTTCACTTAATTAAATACAGGATTAAACCAAAGAACCCTGTGACTCAACTCTCAGGTTTAAACAGGAACACCGATGAACTGTCTGATCTCACCTGGCCTTGTAAAACAAAGGGAACTGCATGAGTGAGCTTGCTACCCTCTAAAAGGGAAATGTTATCTTTTTCACTGAAATGTGGCCCTTGTTGAACAGAAATGGAACCAGACAACTTTACCCAATCTGATCTTTTTGGATTACAGTCCCAAATAAGTGCTAAATTTGTTGTCTGAGAATTTGCAGCTGTTCTGTGGAGGGGCCCTTTCACATAGGCTTGAAAAATGCCATAAGAAAGCCACCGAAACAAACTCAAACATTTGCGAATGCATGCACACAAATATTGCAGGATTTAAATGATATAGAACAGCGTTTCTCAGCCTCGGCACTCGGCAGCTTGAAAATGTGTAGACTTCAACACGCAGAATTTCACAAACAGCATGTGCTTGAAGATTTCAGTTCCTCTCAATTTCATGTGGCTGGGAATTCTGAGAGTTAAAGTCTGCACAATTTTGAATAACCAAGGTTGAGAAACACCGGTGTATAGAAATATGTTCAAAGTTTATTCAGAATTCAGAGGACTTGTATAAATTTAGCATTGAAAGGAGTCGTTAGCTATTTTAAGATATTAGAGCATTGTCAGCATTCTTGCTGATGTTTTGTGGAATGTAATGTACTGTAATGTCTCTGCAGTACAATATAGCTGTTTGCAGACTCCATAGCACAGGAGTGTCAAACTCGCGGCCCGCAGGCCGGATGTGTCACACGCTGGCCATGCCCACTCCCGCTTTGGCAAAAGGGAAAAAAGTTGTGATATATCACGTGATGACAATATGACATCACGAGTTTGACACCCCTGCCATAGCAGCAACTGCTATTATTGCTCACAATTTGAAGAGCTTCCTGTATGTATCTGGCCAGTTATTCTGGATGCAAAATGCTGGACAAAATAAATCTTTGGCTTCATCTAGGCCAGTGATGGCGAACCTTTTTTTTGTTGGGTGCTGAAAGCGCGCGTGCACACGCTATTGCCCACGCTCGAGTCCCCACACCCATAATTCAATGCTGCCCCGCCCCCATGCATGTACGCACGAACCCCCCCCCTCTCTCCCATTTCCCGACTTCGGGTGGGCCCGGTAGGTCCTACCCGATAGGCCCCCCCGGAGGCCTTCCAGAGGCCGAAAACGCCCTCCCAGAGCCTCCACGTGAGCCGAAAATCAGCTGGCCGGCATGCACATGCGTGCTGGAGCTGAGCTAGGGCAACGGCTCATGTGCCGGCAGATATGGCTCCGCGTGCCACCTGTGGCACGCATGCCATAGGTTCGCCATCACTGATCTAGGCTATTCTTATAATATCCCCTGTGTTTGCTGCTCTATCTTGACTTATCTAATGGCTGTCACAGGACAGAGATTCCAGCTCATCCTATCACTTTTGTTTCCTGAATAGGACTTGATGTTTCAGTTCATTCCATTTCTCATTCTCCTAATGGCACAATTTCTTAAATACAATATCGTTCTACACATGTTCCTAATGTGCCGTTGCATATAATTCAATGTGATTTGTGTGTGTGTGTGTGTGTGTGTGTGTGTGTGTGTGTGTGTGTGTGTGTGTGTGTGTGTGTGTTCAGTTTAATGGCCTTCTGAACTGTGCAGATTTCAGTCTGAAATTCTGTTCCAGTTGACCTCTTAACCAATCCTCTTTAAAGTCCTTCTCAGCAGTGACCCATGTATTGGAGGTAAATGCCTGGCAGAAATAATTGTCAATCTGAATGGCATTATCATGTAGTTTAATTACAAGGCAACAACAGAATTAGTTGTATTGGAGGTAGAGGGTGGAGAGAGAGAGAGAGAGAGAGAGAGAGAGAGAGAGAGAGAGAGAGAGAGAGAGAGAGAGAGAGAGAGAGAGAGAGAGAGAGAGAGAGAGAGCTTTATTCGGTAATGTACAAAATGTTTTGCTTCTCTCTCTCTCTCTCTCTAGCTATCTAGCTATCTAGCTATTTCTCTCTCTCTCTCTCTCTCTCTCTCTCTCTCTCTCTCTCTCTCTCTCTCTCTCTCTCTCTCTCTCTCTCTCTCTCTCCTTCCTTCCCTCCCTCCCTCCCTCCCTCCCTCCCTGTCTGTCTAGAACTGTCCAGGTGCAGTTCCTTTTCTCTCTTTTGCCATTCCATGTCTGACATACCTTTTCCTCCTAAAACTATTTCCTATTAGAATCTACACTAACAACTATCCTTAATTCTTTACAGCAATCTGAGCAAAAAGTGTTTAATTTGTGCACTTGTATGGATTTGTAAAGAGCCAGTGAGAAGTTATGGCTGAAAACAAGCTCATCAAAGCAGCAGCCCAACTATTAAAACTTCATTTGATCACTATTGGAATTATATTTATTTCTTATATTTATATGGCCCTCTTTTTCTCCACTGAAACACACCAATGTTTTCTTCCATATTATGGGCTTGCAACAATCCTGTGAAATGGGGATTGAGCCAACATTCTACTCAGAGAATGTTGCATCCATATAGATTTAAAGCTAAGGCCCTCCTCACCATCTACAACAGAACCGCAGTTCACACATAGATGACCCGCATAATTGGAACACCGTATCATGATAAGCCTGATTATGTGGTGCATAGCTGCCCATTTATGTATTGTACAATAGTCCTCACATGCAGATTTTTGTTTGCAAAGAGTATGATCCAAAGTACAGGTAGTCCTCAACTTACATGAGTTTGTTTAGTGACCATTCAAAGTTACAACAGCACTGGGGGGGAAATGATTTTTGACCGGTTTTCACACTTTACGACCATTGTAGCAACCCCATGGTCATGTGGTCAGAATTCAGATACTTGGCAATTGACTCACATTTATGACTGTGGCTGTGTCCCAGAGTCACACGAGCCCCTTTTGTGACCTTCTGACAAGCAAAGTCAATGGGGAAGTCATCTTTACTTAGCAACAGTTTGACTAATTTTAACAACTATGGTGATTCACTTAACATCTGTGGTACGAAAGGTTGTAAAATGGGTCAAACTCAATTAACAAATGTTTCACTTAGCAACAAAAATTTTGGGCTCAATTGTGGTTGCAAGTAGAGGGTTAACTATATTTATATAGCTCCCCACCCTCGTGGCTTTCAGAAACACCCATGTTAAGGCATATCATTTTTCAATTGATTGTACAGGTAGGCTGGCAGGCAGGCAGGCAGGTAGGTAGGTAGGTAGAATACATACACATGTTGTTGTTTTTCTTTTAATTGTAAGCCACTTAGACTCATTAAGGAATCAGACAGGTTCAGAACTAGATCAATTAAATAAATACTCCAAGAGGATGCAACACCAGATGCATAATGTTCTACATCCCTGACTTCTTTTCACAAAGTAGCAGAAGAGTTAAAAGACCTTGGGTCAGGGGTGAAATCCAGCAGATTCTAACAGGTTCTGGAGAACCGGTAGTGAAAATTTTGAATAGTTCGGAGAACCGGTAGCGGAAATTTTGAGTAGTGCGGAGAACCGGCAAATACCACTTCTGGCTGGCTCCAGAGTGGGGTGGGAATTGAGATTTTGCAATATCCTTCCCCCAGGAGTGGGGAGGGAATGGGGATTTTGTAGTATCCTTCCCCTGCCACACCCACCAAGCCACGCCCACAGAACCGGTAGTTAAAAAAAATTGGATTTCACCACTGCCCTGGGTGCTACCATTTCAACAGATCTCTTGCCACCCAATTAGGCAGGCCATTCATCAAGATTTAAGTGATTTGACTTGTTCAGGCAATCCACTAGCTGGGCCTGCTATCTTAAAGGGCATATTACCCACCAGAGGAAAACTCTTGTCTTTCATTAATTCTTTTGGATTTAAACCTTTCTCTCATACACATTCTCTATAGAGTTCACAACTGAAGGGAGGGTGGAGCTGAGGGGAAAGGATTCCTCTAACTAATCAGGGGGTACTGATCACTGATAGCCGCAGCATTTTTCTATCTATTTTTATAAACGCTATTTTGAGCTTCCTGGATTGTAATCTCAAATCTCAGTTTTAGAAAATATCCGGAGGATGACTTTCTAAGATTTGGACTCAAGTGTCAGGCCAATCAAAGAGAGTGCCACTTTAACATTTGAATAAGGGTGTTTGCCTAGTAGAGCATCTACTGGTTGTATTCCTGGGTAGCCCCAAAGCGAATAACCTTTGGACTCCTTTGTGAAAAACCTTGCTTCAAACACCAGCAATAAAAATCACATTCTTCATACTTGCTGAAAGCAGAGATAAGAGCTCTTGAATGGGCTATCCCTAGCATACCTCTGCAAGGAAGTGAAGGGAGAATAAAGTAAAATAACATAACATTGCTGATTTTTTTTCCTTTTAAAAAAAAACATGCTTCATAGAAAATGACAAAGGGATTGAGGATAAAATAATCAGTATTGCAGGCAGTATCGCTGAAGAGGCCTCAGCAGAGTGACCAATGGCATAAGAAGATTTGCAAACATATTATTTGAGGTGCTTGTATCATCTCTATATTGTATATTGACATTTTCTTGACTCCTTCTGCTTTACAAATGTCATGTCACACAGGATAAAATGGAAAGTAGCATCAAAGAAGCTCTGTAATCTGACTAGGTCGTAGATTGTAGCTCTCATGAAAACCACATGAGAACCTTCCGGGTGAACTTGGACAAGCAATCAGCCCAATGACACCTCCAGCTTTGGAGGGATTTTCAGCTGTAAATCCACAGCATTAAACCTGAAGACCATTTGCCTATAATGGCCATTATGATAAAAAAAAGAGTGTTTGTTTTTAATATTGTGTGCCAATGCACTGCACCATTGCTGCTTTACACAGAATTTTGGTTTTTCTTCTTCTTCTGTTCTTCTATTTCAGACCCACGCCACCCCCAGCTCACCCCACTTTGCTCTTAATTTCTAAGAGCAAAGAAGCTTGACACCGTACACCATTCGAAATAAAACTTTGCAGATGAATAAAAAGCAGCCCCATGACTAATACTTTGCCCGCGTGGAAGGCACTGTGGCTTAGTGCAACTGCCATTTCGTAAGCAAAAAAATGCAGAGATTGCCTCTTTTGTCAATTTGGGAGATAAAATCCTATTCTTTGTAATCCCTGAAGAAACAAATCAAATAAGCTCTGGCTGAGCTAACCATTTTCAATCCATCAAAGCAATCAAATTCTGTTTACCTGAATCAGAATGATTTCTAAAATGTTATTAAAAAGTAAAATGGAGTTTAACTATTCCAAAAAACAGAAGATGATGTGCAAACAGAAAAGGGATAAGATTTCAGTAATTATGTAGACACAAAGTCAGTACCATCATTTGTACCACAATACAATGTAGCTTTGGCATATAAAGATAAAGCTTCCTTTGTCTAACATTATAGCTGCAAGCATTTCATAAACATAATTAATAGAAAGTCTTAAAAGGGGGTGAATATTCATTTAATTATTGCTTTTCCAAGTAAATAAAGATTTTATAATTTAATAAATTAATTAACTGATTATAAAATTCATACGACGTATTTGTATATTATATATTATCATCCTTTGCAGAATTGCCCCCTGCTTTGCTTCTATAGCTATGCAGCAGAACTGGAGCATAAAAATAAATGTTTCTTAGCAGGTTCATGTTTTGTCTGAAACCACAAAATTTTGAAAATTGCTACAATATTGACATTTGCAATATTTTAGTCTTTAGTGATCTGCAGGGCATTAAGCTATATTGTCTGCTTTTATTTAATGTTAATGCTTTAGTGACATTTGCTATGGCACATATTTTTCTATTAAAATGCTTTCCCCATAAATGAACCTTTCAAAGGAATTTCTATTATCCCTTTTCATTCATTACTTAGGATTTGATTCGTCTGAAAGCTCTTTCAGACTTGTATTATGTCCTTTGTTATACAATACTGGGCATATCATAATGTTGAAAAAGCGGTATGATTGCACCATTGTAAAAACTGAAAGTTTTATAGCAAACCTTGGAATGTGTCTTCCCTTTTGAGTGGCATTATACCCATTGCAGTCACAGAGCACATAGCTGTAAATCTATTATAAGCAAAATCCAGTTAAGCAAATAGCAAATAATAACATGGCTCTAGGAAAAAATAAAAGGGGTGAATAAATTAGATGAGATTGGGCACTGTGAAACAATAACTTTTTCCTTCATTTTCTTATATGAAAATAATGTCTTGGTATCGAGGAAAGCGAGAGTTGAAAAATGACACTTAAGTGAAGATCCCCCCCCCCCAATACTGATGCTGTATTGAAACTGTTAAATACTGGGACTGAAGAGGCTTGAGACAGGTTTAAACAACAGCTCTTTATTGTAGCAGTGAATAAGATCCAGCAGAGAGCCAGGCTGACAGCTCTCCCTTTTATAGGGAGCTGTCAGATGGCTCGACCAATCAACAGTCTCCATTTTCCCACTTGAATAGCGGACCTTGGAGTAAACTATACAGTCTCAATACTTAACAGAAAGTGTTCAACAAGCTTCTTTTTTGTATGTTGGTTTTATATGTAGCAGTTTTTCAACATGTTGAAATTATTTGTCTCTTTTAAACTGTCAGTGATTTTAAGTGAAGACCAAATGGTGTTCTTGGAGCTACTCACAACATCCATGACTGAGTGAGTCAGTTCACATCTTAAATGAATGACTGAGTAGTTCACTTACTACTTTTAGCATCATGCAGAGATATTTAATATACTGTCATCATTTCATCTGTGCACACTTAAGAATATTTGGTGTGACAATCACTGAAAACTACACAGTATAGTTCCTACAAAAGGTTCTGCTATGTTCCAGCACAGGATTTTACAAACAAACCATTGATTGATCTAGCTATGAGTAAAAGAAAAATGGATATAGGAACTTGGTCTTTTTTTCAGTGAAGAAGATCTGGCTAAAGAGCAAGGAAAATAATGTGCATTTCCAAATAGTGCACAATCAACCAATAAAACCATTGGGAAACGTGGGAAACAGATCTTCAAAATAAGTAATGATTTAGCAGCCACTTGTCATTCTCAAGTAATTTAGAGAAAAAAACAGAATAGTCTCTTATTTCTGAAACTAACATGTTTAGTAAAAGTGTTGGAGAAAAAAAAAGAAACTAAAAAATAACCTGCATTTCAGAGATAGAATATTCTTGACTGCAATATGCATCACATTTTATACCAAACTGATTCTTCCATTGTTTCTTAATTGTGACTTTTTAAAGTGCTTAGTTCCTAAAAATAAGTCCCATTGGTGTCTTTCAGGATGATGAGGTGTTTCAGATATCACTCAAACCATGAGTCGATTTCAAGTAAGTTATAAACACACATACACTTTCATCAACCAGGTATCGTGGTAGATAGCTTTCATTCCCTCATCACCAGGTGGGTGAAGGGATATGATGTTATTGAGATCTCAATCAATGAAGGGCTACATGGTGAGCAAAATTATTATAACTGTCCTTAATAAATAAAATACTGATAAGGAGTTTTTGCATTTGTATTTGTAATAAATGTATATTTAGTGTAAGATATTCCATTATCCAAATTTTAGCACTAAAACATATTGATCATATAGCTATTTCAGTAACATAAATAGATATATATTTTATAACTATATTAAAGAATTTATTTATTTATTTATTTATTTATTTATTTATTTATTTATTTATTTATTTATTTATTTATTTATTTATTTATTTATTTATTTATTTATTTATTTATTTATTTATTTATTTATTTATTTATTTATTTATTTATTTATTTATTTATTTATTTTGTGAGATTTATATACCGCCTCACAGTGCAAGCACTCTCTAAGTGGTTTACACCAGTAAGCAATGTATATTTATATTTACATTGCCCCCAACAATCTGGGTCCTCATTTTACCTACCTCGGAAGGATGGAAGGCTGAGTCAACCTTGAGCCGGTGAGATTTGAACCGCTGACCTGCGGATCATGTCAGATAAAGTGGCCTGCAGTACCTGCCTCTAACCGCTGCGCCACCTCGGCTCTTATCCATGTAACTCAGAATACTTTGTATTGACCAATAGAAACCTTGTAGGATTTCAGATGTACTGTATATGGAAATAGCAGAAAGTGAATCTGGGGCCTTTTGAATGCAAATGAGAAATCTAGTGCTGAGTTAAGTAACTGAAATTTTGAGGGTTTTGAGGGGAAAAGGGTTTTATATTTGGGATATGGCATCCAAAGGGGGGGAGTGTTTAGACACCACTGTGATAAAAGAACACAATATTAGCAAAAGTCCTTCTGCAAAGTAAGCCAACCTTATTTAAACAGATTTAAGCACATTCTTTTTCCAGAGTTGCCATTGTAAAATTACTATTTATAGAATGTAAAGAGAAGAAGATGAAATTCAAAACAAAATCACTCTTGGGGGAAAAAAACCGGAAGCGTCACGGCGAGACCGGCTGGGAAAATAGCGAGCTCTGATGAGTTTCACGAAAACCCAGCCAGACAAACCGCTGTTGGGGTCTTCAGACCGGAACCGTCCTGAAGGGACGGCGAATAAGAAGAGGCATTTTGGAAGAGTATTGGGGAGCAAGGCAAGCTCCTTGGCAGGTCAGGAACAAGGTCTTCAAACTGACGGTGGGGGTAGTGGCCATCTTTCAATGACCGCTCAGGAGCTGGGGCAACCGGACTAAGATTTTGAGCAGGAGTGGTGTTTGGATGAAGTGTTGGAACCCAGAGGTAACTTACAGGTAAAAGAAAATTTAAAATTGGGATTGAAACAGTGAAAGCCCAAGGAAAATTTTTATTGATTAGAAATGAAAATAAAGAAGTTTTAAAAGAACAAAAAAAAGAAGATTTGGAAAATAAAAAGAATCTTTTTTTCTCTTTGAATGGATTTAAAGCTTTTTGGTATCCTTGACAAGTAAACGAATGGACAGTATGGGGATTTGAGAGAGCCATCTACTGGAGGAAAGTAAGTAGAACACTCAGTGAAAGCTACAGGAAACAAAGCACAGAGAAAGACTGACCTTGACTAAAAGAAAGATAAGTTGACTGTTGTGAGAATTTTTAAGGAATGTCTGGTTCCGTTTCATTGTTTGATTTAGTTTTTCTTCAGCTGTGGAAGATATAAGACATTTGAATAGATTTGGACTAAAATTGGGACTGGAAATTAAAATTGGAAAACGAGAAGAGGGAGTTAATTGTGGTATAATATAAAAGTTGAAAAAATGGTAAATTGAAAATGGAGTTTTGGATGTATGAAGAACTGCTTGGGATGTTAAAAAATGCACATGCAACATTAAAAGATATTGTAGAGCCAGAAAAACCACTGAAACATATAGAACAGGAAATAGAAGAGGAACTTGCAAAAGAGAATACAAGTGAGAAGCAAGAAGTTAATAATGAGCAAAAAGAAGATGAAAATAAAAATCAAGAATTGGTAAAAGAGAATACAAATGAGAAACAAGGAACTAATAATGAGGAAAAGGAAGATAGAAATGAAAATCAGGTAGACAATTTCACTGAGATTTACAGTAGTACAAAAAGAGTAGAGAGGAAAAAGAGGAAATGCTTCCCAAAAAAGAAACACTTAAAAGGTAAAGAGGGAAACAACAAGAAGCAAAAAAGTAAAATTCTGGTGAGACAAGCCGGGAAGAGTTGGGGAAGATCATTAGCACCTCGTTAGGGCTGGGGAAAAAGCTTCGAAAAAGCTACATTCAGAGTATAAGACACACCCAAATTTTCAGTCACTTTTAGGGGGGAAAGGTGCATCTTATACTCCGAAAAATACAGTACATTGAACTGAAAATTGATACAAAATTTAAAATGTGTTTTGAGAAATAAAAAATATGGTAAATAATTGAGTATATTATAAGAGATAAGAAATTAAGGGTGTATAATGGTATAGTGATTTTAAGTATGTTTGAGAAGAAAATTAAAATAGGTTATATATTAGTAGATATAATATTATTTGATAGAATTGTACTAGTATTACAATTTTTTGATGGAAAAAATGGTTCTTCATATATGTAAAATTGAAATAAGGTAAACTATGTTTTAGATAGCAAAATACTTTAGTAGATGAAACTTGAACTGAAATTTGGATTGGTTTTGTCATAAATTAAATTAAGATGTAAACTTAGATGGCTAAAAAACTAGAGGGGGAATTTAAAATGTGTTTCGAGAAATGAAACTATGGTAAATAATTGAGGTTAATATAATAGATTAGAAATGAAGGGCATATAGTGATATGTGATAATAAGCATGTATAAGGGGAAAAATAAATAAGGATAAAGAATTATGGAAAAAGAATGTTATTGCTGAAATTGGAAATAAAATGTATTATTGATTATGTATAAGAAATGATGTAAGAAAAGGAATCCGGACAACACTTTGTTCATAAAAGATGTATTTGTTTTGCTAAAAAATAAAAAAAATATTATAAAAAAATAAAAACAAAAACATTCTGAACCTTCTACCAGTCTAATGTTTTGTGTTCTGACAGATCAAAACTCAAAATATTTTGAACACCGCCATAGGGAACAATGGGAACTCCAACTCCTTGATTGTTATTTTTCATCCTAGGGCAGAACACCAAATGAAGTTGACAGCCCATATTGCTATTTGTGACCCAAATTACAGAAAAATTGTCCAAAAATAGGTACTTTAAAGAAAAAAGAAAGAAAATGTTAAAATCCCATAGAAATCAATTTTGAGTGGATTAATCACACACACACACACACACACACACACACACACACACACACACACATATTACTCTGTTGCTGAAGTCGTATTTTCTGCAGTCGAGTTTCGAGCGGTTTACATTGAGTTTGAATCTATTGTGTGCTCTTGTATTGTTGCAGTTGAAGCTGAAGTATTCATTGACAGGTAGGACATTGTGGCAGATGATTTTATGAACTACATTTAGATCAGATCGAAGGCGACGTAGCTCTAAGTTGTCTAAGCCTAAAATTTCAAGTCTGGTGGAATAAGGAATTCTGTTGCGAGTAGAAGAGTAGAGGATATTGCTGGATATTAGCAATAAAGCTACGCTGGTGCTCAGTCTAAATTATGGCCACTCCAAGACCTTCCCTGCTTCTTACCTTTCCTTCTGTGCAAGGAAGGTAAGTCTCACCATTTGGCTTATGTGTAGATCGATCTACTAGTGCCTGGCTATCCCTTTGAGAGATTGTTCGCTGCTCACTAGTGCCTATGCCTTGCCTTGCTTTTCTCAGGTGTTTAAATGCACATAGTTGGCCTCATCCCCACCTTCTCACAGTATCTCCATTAAACCGATCTTGCCTCCTCTGCCCGATTGTAACACTTGTAGCTCTGACGTTCCAATAACTAAAGAAAGAAGGAATAGGGTGTTCTTTCTTTACTAGTTCCTATGTAGGTCCACTTAGTAGAAATGAAGCAATGCTCATTCAATTTCATAGGAATAAAGTAGAAATATTTCTTTGTAGCAACTTTTTTTAAAAAAAATATAGGTAATACTCAGTTACCAACCATAATTGGAAGCTGTAACTTTGTCACTAAGTTCCACGGTTGTTCAGTGAGACATTGTATGATTGTGAGCTGAGATTTTACTTCTGGGTTCTCCATTAATTCTGCTTGTCAGTTGTGAAGCCCACAGATGGTGATCATGTGATCTTGGGGTGCTGCATTGGGCATACATGGGAGGACTGATTACAAAGCTATTTTTTTTCAACTGTCATACTTTTGGTCGATTTATTTATTTAGCGTATGGCTGGTCACACACAATATTAAATTGTGTGTACATATTTCCACCAATGGAGGCTAATCCAAAGTATAAGTAAAACAGTTACATCATGTTTCCACCTCAATAACAAATTGGCAAAAAGAGAACTCAATGTATATTTAAACAACAAACTGCTCCCATATGAGACAACACCAAAATATCTGGGGGTTACCTTAGACAGGACCTTGTCCTTTAAAAAAACATATCCAGAACATGGCTGCCAAGTTTAACAGCAGAAATAACATTTTACAAAAACTATGCGGAACAACTTGGGGAGCCTCAGCCCCAACTCTTCGATGTGCAGCCCTTGGGCTTTGCTACTCTGCAGCGGAATACTGTGCACCTGTATGGTTAAACAGCTCACATATAGGACTTATTGATGTTCAACTTTTGGTCGATAAACAAGGCAATCAGTAAGCAAGGACTACCTGTAACAGGAAGGGAAGGAAGATGTGCAATATTGTGGCCAGGTGATGGGAAAGAAAGGGTTCATGTTTTATCCAGTTTGAGCAGAACTGAGAGATATAAAAGTTTGAATGGACCATGAGTTCTAAGGTTGAGAACTGATTTAATAGGCCATTGTTGATCTACTGCTAGACTAGAAGAGCAATAAAGATGATTAGGGGACTTGAGGCTAAAACATATAAAGAATGGTTGCTGGAACTGGATATGTCTAGTCTTATGAAAAGAAGGACTAGGGGTGACATGATAGCAGTGTTCCAATATTTCAGGGGTTGCCAATTTGCCTCCAGAAGTTGTTCTTCTGGAGTTGTTCAGTGGAACAACTTGCCTCCAGAAGTTGTGAATGCTCCAAAACTGTAAGTTTTTAAGAAGAGATTGAACAACCACTTGTCTGAAATGGTGCTGTATAGGATTTCCCTGCCTGAGCAGGACTAGAAGACCTCCAAGGTCCCTTCCAACTCTTCTATTCTATTCTATTCTATTCTATTCTATTCTATTCTATTCTATTCTATTCTATTCTATTCTATTCTATTCTATTCTATTCCATTCCATTCCATTCCATTCCATTCCATTCCATTCTATTAGCTCAGCTGCTGAGGGCAGACCAGCCCCTGGAGGGGAGGGACATGTCTGGCACTGCAACTAATTAAAACTGGGGCTACTACTACAATGGACTGAATCACGGAATAGATCCAGGTTATGAGTTTGATATCTATTTTGGAATGTTTCTATGTTCTAAAAATGAGAAGAGGACATAGTGTGTTGCTACATAGTCTAGATTTAATGTTGAAGTTAATGACTGCATTAATTTTATATAGATATTTATATATTATATGATTAAAAATATTTCAATCCCTTTTGGGTAGGGAATAGAGCCTACATATCTTTGCCAATGTCATTTTTCTTACTCCTTACAGTTACAGTATATAATTGCATGTGATGGCTTGATATTTTCAAATATATTCAGAAAATGTGTCAGGTTTATTCTAGAAAATATTTTTGGAAATTAAGCCAAACTTTCCAATCTTATTTCCAGAAAGATTTCAATTTCTTTCTGAGATAATATGACTGAAAAAAATACCTAGTGGAAGGAGACAGGTTAGTTTCAGATGAGTAGAAATCTGCAAATGAGGTAATTCTACTACATCTGGACTTGGCTTAGATTTCGGGGGAGGGGGGAAATCAACCAAAGGATTAGTTTCTGTGAATTATTCTGAAAGACTAGGTAAATGATTTTTTTTAATGGTGGCCTTTTAAAACATTGAATTCAAGTTATAGGATTATGAAGTACTACTGCTACTGTAATATATTGCTCTGTAGTTCTGGCGAGATGATTAGGACAGTAATCCTTGGAACGATCTGAGGCAGTTTTCATACTGGTGCCAGTCCCCTGACCCTGGAGATGGGAATGAGGGTAGGAAGCAACAAGATAAGATGGCTTGGAAAGGATAAATCTGCATGTATGTTGACACTATATTCCATTCCATTCCATTAGCTCAGCTGCTGAGAACAGCAATCCTATAGGTTTTCCATTGTTCTTAATATTAATATCTTAACTCCCACTTTTAATGAAATAATCAGAAGTGATTCTGTGACAGTATATGGAAAATGCTTCTTTCGTAGAATTATTTTGTACTATAATCAATATTCTCACTTTTGTTGTATTCTGTAGTCTTTAATAGAAAGCAAATAGTGCTGCTCTTTCTCCTTTACCCCAGATATGATCAGACCCTGTATCTCTCTCTTTCTCTTCTTCCTTCCTTCCTTCCTTCCTTCCTTCCTTCCTTCCTTCCTTCCTTCCTTCCTTCCTTCCTTCCTTCTTTTCTTCCTTTCTTTCTTCCTTTCCTCTTTCTTTCTTTCTTTCTTTCTTACACACATATACTTTCTCTCTGTCTTTTTCATACCCACACAGGCACACACACACACACACACACACACACACACACACACACACACTCAAAAACACACACGCATTCTGTCTCTCTCACACACACACAATGCTCAGAACATTAAAGAAAGCTGTTAAGCTAATCTAGTGCATCTAAATGGGCAATATATATTGAATCCATGCTCCATTGATCATAATTATTGTGCTGCCCTTTATCAAGTAACCATCTCAAACCATTATTTAGAGATCATTTTGCTTTCCATTACTGTCAGGATATTGCAGACACTGCTGGCAATTGGCTGCTCTGTGATAGAGGACCATGTGGTTGTATTAGCCTGGAATCTGCCCAGGAGATCCAGCAATGTTTCTGAAATGAGTGACTTAGCAATGCTGTATTTGCCAAGCTCTGGGACAGACTTCAAATAACTTGAGAATTATTGTTGGCTTTGTTTATTTTCTACGGTTGGGGGAGTCCTTTACAAACATACTTTTATTCTTCTGGTTTCCTTAAAACATTTGTGGCATTTTTCCCCCTGCCATCTCTGTATATCCAGAAGGAGCAGACAAACCTTTCAAATGCATTATCATAAACCAAACCGAATGAAAGATTTAAAGAACAGATTACATTTCATAGTTTGCACTGTGTAAATTCTAGAGACATGGCAAGGAATTGCCAAATCCCAAAGTGAACAGGGCTACTTCCGAGGGGTTTGTGAATTTCAAATACTAAGTGGGATGTTCTCTGAAGCAACCGGATCTAAACCTTTTCAAGTGCCAATAATTATATATCTTGGAGAACTACAGAAAGGTGCAGTGCCTACCTGCAAAAACAAATCAAAATAATTACTTTCATTTTTCAAAGAATAACATATAGACAACTCTGACCTTTGGGATGTATTCAGCCAGTGAACTTTCTCAATTCAACTTACAGGTGATATTTAAGACATTCAACTTCTGAATTTAGATCCACTGACACTAACTTTTGATATCTCTTGGTTTTTTTCTTCCTAGCCCTCCCTGTTTTTCTTCTACTAAGTCTGAAGAGAAAAGCATTTATTTTTATTCCTGGCACAGCATGGAAAGGAAGCTGAATGGAAAACAAATGTGTGAACTGGAAAAAGAAAAGTTTAAGTAAGGAAATAATGTATGAAATGAAAAGACACAGATTAAGATTCAGAATGGACATTGGTGGGTCACTTTGAACTACCGTATTTTTTGGAGTATAAGACGGACCTTTTTACCCCCAAAAAGAGGGTCAAAAACTGGGTGCGTCTTATACTCCGGATGTTACAGCCACCGCTGGCCACCACTGCTGGCCATCGCCGCTTTCCGCCGCCGCTTCCCGCCGCTTCCCACCGCTGATGCCCGCCGCTGATGCCTGCCGCCGATGCCCCCTGCCACTTTCCACCGCCGCTGCCCACCGCCAATGCCCACCGCCGCTTCCCACCGCTGATGACCGCCGCTGCTGCCCGTTGCCGTTTTCCACCGCCGCTTCCCACCGCTGATGCCCGCTGCTGATGCCCACCGCCAATGCCCACCGCCACTTCCCGCCGCCGATGCCCCCCGCCGCTTTCCACCGCCAATGCCCCCCGCCGCTTTCCACCGCCGATGCCCACCGCCAATGCCCAACGCCGCTTCCCACCGCTGATGACCGCCGCCGCTGCCCGTCGCTGCTTTCCACCGCCGCTTCCCGCCGCCGCTTTCTGACGCCGTTTTCCGCTGCCGCTTTCTGACGCCGTTTTCTGTTGCCGCTTCCCGCCATCGCTCGCCGCCGATGTCCACCGCAGCCGGACCAAGGGAAAGCTGCCGCCGGTGCCACCAGACCACAGGAAAGTCCCTGCAGCCGTTGCTGGCCGAAGCCTGCTCCTGAGGCAGCTAAGGAGCCGCTGCCGCTGCTGCTGCCCAAAGCGAGCCCACAGCTTTGAAGACCAACTTCCAAGTTTGAAGACCCCTGCGTTAGGAGTGCAAGGGTCTTCAAACCTGGCAAGTTTAAGACTTGTGGACTTCAACTCCCAGAATTCTTCCTCTAGTCATGCTAGCTCAGGAATGACTGGAGGAGGAATTCTAGGAGTTGAAGTCCACAAGTCTTAAACTTGCCAAGTTTGAAAACCCTTGCCACCCCTAACCCAGGGCTCTTCAAACTTGGCAACTTTAAGACTTGTGGACTTTAACTCCCATTCCTGAGCTAGCATGAATGGAGGAGGAATTCTGGGAGTTGAAGTCCACAAGTCTTAAAGCTGTCAAGTTTGAAGTTTGTAAAAAGTGTATATGGTTGTAAAAAGTGTACATGGTTGTAAAAAGTGTACATGGTTGTAAAAAGTGTACATGGTTGTAAAAAGTATTCTGCTACACTGGTATTTTATTAAATAATATATTACTACACCATTTGGTTCAGAATACTTTTTTTCTTGTTTTCCTCCTCTAAAATCTAGGTGCGTCTTATACTCCGGTGCGTCTTATACTCCGAAAAATACGGTATATGAAAGATATAATGAAGAAAAAGAAAACAATGTGTTTCAAATAAAACTGCACTGAAATCTACAATTTCTTCAACAACTTGCTTTCTTAAAAAGTTTTCTAGTCATGGTGAAGTCTTAAAATGTTTTGGTGGGATCACTTTTTGTGCTTATTATACGTGACTGTAAGTGCTATGACCATTTTATTATTACATATGTATCCACGACACACTTCAAATATACGAGGGTGAGTCATAAAGTAATGCCATTTTCTTTAGGACAGGTATAATTACCAACACAGGAACATGTAACATACATCAAAATGAAGCTGGTCCTCTGTGGATCACATCCCTACTTCTCAACATAGTCACCATTTCTCTCAATAGCAATGTTCCACCTTCGAATGAGATCATGTATCTCTGCCTCGTAAAATTTTGTTGACTGTTCTTTGAGCTACTTCTTCACTGCAGTTTTCACTTCTTCGTCACAGGAATAATGTTTGCCTCTCAAACCCTCTTTCATGGTGCTTCAGACTATCATCTCTTCGGCCCCATGGCCTAGAGGTTAAGCTGCTGCCTTACAGGCAGGCTGCCCATGTTCAAATCCCGGTATGTTTATGGCTATCTGATGAGAGCTAAATAGCTTGAAATGGATCTATAATAGTCTCCCTTCATTTTCATTTATCAGCAAAGAATGTTACATATATATATATATATATATATATATATATATATATATATATATATATATATATATATATATATATATATATATATATATATATATATATATATATATATATATATATATATATATATATATATATACATATACATATACATATATATATATACATACACACACAGTATGTGTGTGTATATATATATATATATATATATACATACATACATACATACATACATACATACATACATACATACATACATACATACATATATATATATATATATATATATATATATATATATATATATATATATATATATAAAGGAAGCTGTGATGCTTTCTCTCCCATATTTGGGTACACCAGGATAACACGACAGAAAAACATATATAACCCTTTCCTGGTGAAAGAGCTGATTGGGAACAGAGCCTATGGCCTAATGGATAAGTTGCTGCACTGCAAGGCAGCCGGCCCGGGTTCAAATCCCAGTAAGGGGTATGGCTATCTGACAAGAGCAAAATAAGCTCGAAATAGATCTATAATAGTCTCCCTTTATTTTCATTTATCAGCAAAAAAATCCTACACATATAGATTAGTGTGTCGGCTATATTAAAATCAGCCTGGATGGTCCCTGTGACGGGGCTGAAAAGCAAAAAGGAAGCTGTGATGCTTTCTCTCCCATATTTGGGTACACCAGGATAACACGACAGAAAAACATATATAACCTTTTCCTGGTGAAAGAGCTGATTGGGAACAGAGCCTATGGCCTAATGGATAAGTTGCTGCACTGCAAGGCAGCCGGCCCGGGTTCAAATCCCAGTAAGGGGTATGGCTATCTGACGAGAGCAAAATAAGCTCGAAATAGATCTATAATAGTCTCCCTTTATTTTCATTTATCAGCAAAAAATCCTACATATATATATATATATATATATATATATATATATATATATATATATATATATATATATATATATATATATATATATATATATATATATATATATATATATATATATATATATATATATATATATATATATATATATATGAGAGAGAGAGAGAGAGAGAGAGAGAGAGAGAGAGAGAGAGAGAGAGAGGTGGGTTCCTACCGGTGCGGTGTGGAGCGCAACTCCGGTAGGAGCCCGGCGATAATGTCATTTTCTGGCGCTTCTCCGCGTCCTGAGCTGTCGGGAAAAAGCTCTCCCACCTGCCCTTGTGTGAATACTGACCTTTATTCTTCCTCCGAAGCACATCTGAGAAGCTCCTCAGCTGTGTTTTGGCTTGTAATGTTGTCCTAAGCATGCGTGGAAGTCAAATCGATGGAACGCGAGTTCACTTCTGCGCATGCTCGCGATGTGCACCGGTAGCGAAAATAACCGGAGCCCTCTGCTGATAGATAGATAGATAGATAGATAGATAGATAGATAGATAGATAGATAGATAGATAGATAGATAGATAGATAGGTAGGTAGGTAGGTAGGTAGGTAGGTAGGTAGGTAGGTAGGTAGGTAGGGAGGGAGGGAGGGAGAGAGAGAGAGAGAGAGAGAGAGAGAGAGAGAGAGAGAGAGAGAGAGAGAGAGAGAGAGATCTACAGTTATATCTTCTTATTTTTTTCTTCTTTTTCTTTTCATTTTTTGCACTTTCTAATTTTTATTTTTATTTTTTTATTTTTGATATAAACTTATTTTGCTTAGTTTGTATTAGCTTTTATCTTTTTAATTGCAACTTTTAATAAAATCATTATTAAAAAGTGTATATGCCTTGAGCTCTTGGGAGAGAGGTGAGATACTAATCTAAGGACTAATTACAAATAAATTAATAAATCAGATGGATTGTCAATGTCTATTTGTCTTTTTAAAAGGGCTCACAAATGAGCCTTGTAATGATTGGATAACTTCGATGTTAGGTACAATTCTAGAAATGACAATTAGCAGGAAAGAGGTCTCACACAAACACATAAATCCAAGAGATTAATTACAGTTAATGATCTTCTAAAGAGCCTCGGGCAGCAATCTGGGATCCCACTTATTCATTGTGTGACAGGCTGATTTATTACATGCTTACTTCACAATCAGGATTTTTCAATATTATTTTTTTATCTATTTTTTAGTTGATAGGGATCTTCTGCATCGATAATTTAAAAGATGACCAATTCTTAATACGATTTGTTTTATGTTTTAAAATAAAATAGCAAAGCAAAGACACCTTAATTTTATAAGGCTTTGTGTTGCACTAATAAAGATAAATTGAGTTTAAAATAGAAACCTTAGGATATTGTTATTCACATCTACAATTGAAACTGTGCATTGCTAAAATGGGGCTGGGAAAACCATGGTCCATGACTTTCAATATCACACTGCAGGAAACCAATGAATTAGATCAGTGTCATTTTCCACTTTATTTTGTAAAAATAAGCAAAGAAATAGACATGTATCTGAAAGCTATAGCACACACAATTTTAATATACCCTTTCCCAATCTCCTCCCATAAAACAAGAAGTCAGATTTTCCTGCCAATATCTGTCTGGGAATACAGGTGCTCCTCAATCTTTGACCACAATTGAGCCCACATTTCTGTGGCTAAGCATGGCATTTGTGAAGTGAATGGTGCCTTATTTTACAATCTTTTTGCCACAGTTGGTAAGTAAACCATGGAAATTGTAAATACATGCCAGTTGCCAAGCATCCAGAATTTGGTCACGTGACCCTGGGGATGGTGCAATGGTCGTAAGCGTGAAAATCAGTCCTAAATCACTTTTTTCAGTAACGTTGAACGGTCACTAAATGAGTGCATATAAGTCAACTAAGTCAAGACTATCTGTATTAGATTATGATTTTGTTTTGGATAGTTTGTTTTATAATACATTTCTGTAATTTATTTCAATGTTTGCTCGGGGCATTTTATATTTGTTTACATTTTACTGTAAATAATGTTTACTAAGTTAACGGTTTGCAGTCCTACAGGAACTGGCAGGAGTCAGTCAGTCAGTCAGCAAAACAAGAACCATTGTTACATAAGAAACTCTTACAGTAGAGATGGAGAACCAAGACATTACTAACTACAATCCCAAGCGTCTTTCATGTTGGATACAGTGGACGACCATTCTCTCACTGCAAAAATACATCTAAATATGCCACTATGGTAGCCAATTGAATGTGAATTCCAGCAGAGGGGTGCTCACACATGGGACTGGACTGATGAATGTTGACAGTAATGATGTGACAATACATATTTCAGCAGCATTACAGTAAAATCATATTCAAGTATATTCTGGCCTGGGTCAACAGTATCCAGTTAAGTGACTTGTATTCTCCCCAAAGTGTGCAGCTGAAATTTTAATCACTAAGGGGTAGCTGAGCATTTTATGGAAACCCTCCATAACAGGCTCTTCTGCTCTTCAATGAAGAACAATGGCCACTGCTTAGCTATTGCTAAAAGATAGTTTCACCCCTGACAATTAACTGTTATGTATTTATTTATACCCTATGACAGTGATGGCGAACCTTTTTTGGTTCGCGTGCCAAAAGGGGGGGAATGCGGGGGATCACGTGTGTGCGTGCCCACACTCATAATTCCATGCACCCCCGCACATGCACGCATGACCCCCCTTCTCCCAGCATGCAATGGCACGCCCATTTTTCGCTCTCCCCAGGCTCCAGAGCCTTTCTAGGAGCCTGGGGAGGGCGAAAACGGCCTTCCCCACCCCCTCTGGAGGCTGGAAACAGCCTGTTTCCCGACTCCCAGTGGGCCCAGAAGGCCCGAAAATCAGCCGGCTGGTGCACACATGCACGCCGGACCTGAGCTCGCGTGCCCACCAATATGGCTCCGCGTGCCACTTGTGGCACCCGTGCCATAGGTTCGCCATCACGGCCCTATGACAATCATTAAGTGTTGTACCTCATGATTCTTTTATGTACACTGAGAGCATATGCACCAAAGACAAATTCCTTGTGTGTCCAATCACACTTGGCCAATAAAGAATTCTATTCTATTCTATTCTATTCTATTCTATTCTATTCTATTCTATTCTATTCTATTCTATTCTATTCTATTCTATTCTATTCTATTCTATTCTATTTTGAATCTCCTGTTATATTTGTTCAAGTGAATAGTGATTGTGAAACAGAGTAAGCAGCCACCATTATAAAACTGAATGCTACAGCTAATTCACTAGCTGTATACTTCATAGACAAATTAAAGTGTGTGTGTGTGTGTGCTCATACTCCATGGAGTTATTAAGGGGTCCTAACAATCGTTGCAATAATATACAGTATAAGTGACTTATTTGTTACAACAGCAATGAAAAAGGTGACTTATGACCATTTTTCACATTTTACGACCATTGTATCCCCATGATCACATGATCAAAATTCAGATGCTTGGCAACTGGCTCATATTTATGAGGCTTGCAGTGTTCCGTTGTCTTGTGATCATTTTTGTGACCTTCTGACAAGTCAACGGGAAACCAGACTCACTTAACAACCGTGTTAACAACTAAACAACTCCAGTTAACAAATCTAGCAAGAAAGGTCATAAAATGGGCAGAACTCACTTAACAAGCATCTTGCTTAGCAGCAGAAATCTTGGACTCCATTTGTGGTTGTACGTTGAGGGCCACCTGTCCATTCAAAACTATTTAACAAATGCTGCATGTACAAGCTCAGTTCTGAGCACCTTCTAAAATGAAATCAAATTTGGAGTAAATCTGCTATCAACAGTGAGCAGGTCTATTGATGAACATCTTCAAGCATCAGCCCCTCTCATTTCTCAGTAGCTTCCTGGTAGTTGTCAAAGGCAGCTCTGAGTCCTGAGGGAGTAGGGTGGCATAGAAAGACTGCCAAATAAATAAATAAATAAATAAATAAATAAAATATGGTACACTGAAGCCATCCAATTGTCTAATGATGAGGAAGAGAAAAATTGTGGCAAGACACCGCCCCCCCATTCCAGAAAGAGCAACCTGTTGCTATCTGTATTAGGGTGAAGTCTGAACTGGGTGAAGGTCTTCCAGCTGTGGTCTCCACCTGTACCACCAAACAGATCTGCTTTGGGGGGTGGGGGAAATAGTGCATCTCTACGACACTGCTACTGATAGAGGCCCTTGTTGCATAAAGAGCAACTCTGCGGTAATTCGAACCAATGCTTGCCTATTTTGTCCCACCTAGACTTATTCGTATATTTCCCCATACAGAGAAATCTGTAGGACAGATAACTCAGCTATTCTTGTTATCTAGAGAAAGCAAACATGATCGACATCTTTGCACCACCTTAGATGAGAGCAAGAGACAAGTTTAAAGGCAAGTATCAGGTTATAGCTTAGAAGGAAGAATCATTGAGAAGGTGACCGAATCTGATAAGAAACTTCTTGGATGAGAAGCGAAACATCTTCAAAGGAAAAAGGGGCGTGCATAAGCGCACAATCGTGCCTACCGTTCCTGTCCTAATGTTCACATATATTCTTACCTCTTTTACTCTTATTCATGCTTGTACTATTACATATATATTCAATCATGTTTACTGTTTATACTTTGTTTATAATCATATATGCTTGACAAATAAACAAATACAAATACAAAAACCAGAAAGTCCAATTGCCTCTTGAAAAAAAGCACTTTTGGGACAACCATGACCTGGATGACTGAGAATCTCCACAGACATGCCTCAAGGAAGAACAAATTTCGTGATCAGCAACATCAATGTTATCACCACCCTTCTGACTTCTCTAGACTTGCTTTGTACGTTTATGCATAATGGTTCATCGGATCATATTGTTAAATAAACTGCTGCATTGTCACTTATGCAACATTATTTCTCCCTCTTGAGGTTGCTGGTTCTTCTCTGGATTTCTTTCCTTTGTCTTTCCTTCTTTGCCTCTGAGTGACAACTTGTCTAATTTCCACGCATGACGTAAGATGCTGCATCTCTGTTTAGGTAAGGAAATATCTCTGAAATGATTATTCAATGGGGCATGAGTTGTCTAGTACTTATCTAAAAACCAAAAATTTGAAAACATTTTTTAATAAAATCAGGGTGGTTGTGGGGCCATCTTGATTTCCCTGGTTCCATGCAGTCATTGAATATCTGAGAATAAGAACAAAATTGAATGTTTAATAGCGAGTGGGTAGTAACTGAGGCGTGACAAAGGTCTGGTAACTCATAACTCGTTTATTGTAACAAACAGCACACTAGAACAATTCTGAGGGAACGAGCTTCTGACAGCTCCTTAAATATAGCCGGCATAAAACAGCCAGCCAATCAACGTTAACCAACAACTCCGCTCCTAGAGCGACTCCTAGTGGTGCACTGGAACACTACAGGAAACTGTTGTTGTCTTTGGGTGGATTTCCCACATACATTTGGCATAAAGATTCTCCAGCGCTGAAATGACAGAAAAATAAAGATTTGCCAAATTTCTGCAGATCTGATTTTTTTTAGAAACACAGCCAGGGAGCTTTAACATTCATTTCAAAGCAAACCCTCTGCTCCCCTCCTGTTTTTCCCCATAGTAGAACAGGAAGTCAATTATTCAGTGGCGCACAGCACAGTGTGCCACATTTTGCTGTCATTGTGGGTAATTTGTCCCTTAGGGTGTTAGCATTCATACATAATTGCACATTGTCTTTCTCCCTAACATTTGATTCTTTCTTCCTCTGTTCAAACAACATAACAATGATTGCATCCAAGGATTTTAGCGAATTATTCTGTTATCTCAATTTACATTTTATTCACAAATGTAAGGCAGACGAAGGGAAATCACATTTGATTTTTTTTCATTAATGTTTACCTACTTGCTATCACATTGGACCTAAGATACTAAAATGCCCTCATGTTACATTTCTTTGTTGTTTAATACAAATAGAGAATAAGAAAGCACAATAGTTTGAATGGTGTTTTAACAGAATAGAATTGCATAATAGAGAGAAGCGATATAATGCCTACTTAAAGAATCTGTGTCCTTTGCTTATTAAAAGAATAAGATATACAGGTAGTCTTCGACTTACAATGGTTCATTTACTGACCATTTAAAGTTACAACAGCATTGAAAAAAATGACATATCCGTTTTTCACACTTATGACCACTGCATTATTCCCATGGTCACATGAACAAAATTCAGATACTTGGCAACTGATTCATATTTATGATGATTGCTGTGTCCTGGGGTCATGTGATCAGCTTTTGTGAACTTCTGACAAGCAAAATCAATGGGGAAGTCACATTCTCTTAACAACCGTGTTATTAACAACAAATGCAGTGGTTCACTTAACAAGTTGTGGCAAGCAAGGTGATAAAATGAGGCAAAACAACCCTTAACAAATGTCTCAGTAACAGAAGTTTTGGGCTCATTTGGGGCAGTAAATTGAGTACTACCTGTATTTAAAGGTATTTAAAAATAGAAGCGAGAAGGAAAGCAGCAGCAGCAACAATGAAATTCTGAAAACATTACCTCAGAAATGCTTGCTGAAAGAAATGTATCTTTATTAGGTGGAAGCCATCAGGGGATGGATCTGTTGGAAATACATCTCTTCATTTTGTGTTTTCCAAATCTGCACAAATACAGCCAAGAAAACTGTAACTCTGGAAGGAAGCCCCACAGAATGCAATGAAACTTCTTTCTGAGGAAAAGTATCCAGGATTAAAGGGTTCAACAGTTAAAAATATATATACCCTTGGAACTCAATGCAGGAATAAGTTGGTGACAACTAATTGATGACAAGACCATACCACAGTCCAATTAGCTGGTTTCAGTAAAAATCTTGAAAAATACCTTTACATTTCTTAATCATCTTCAGAGGTTGTCCATTAAAAGTACTTTACAATATTGTTACTTGAAATTAAACAGGGAAATAATTGAAGGTGGGTTTAAAACCTCCAGAAAAAGATGTAGTTGGTGTAATAGCCAAAGCTCATTTGTGGAGGGTACTTTCACCTAATCTTTCCAGAACTGAGCTAAGTCAGGAGCTTAACTCTAGCCTCCTTTTGAAACGTCAAACCATAAGGAGAATATGGTAGATATTGTCTCCAGAAACCTATCTTAGGTAGAGCAAAATGAAAAATAAACAAAACAAACAAACATGAAGGAACCCAGTGGCCAGTTTTGATATAAGCATAGCATCTAACTTGTGAACAATTTGTCTAACAGGATGTGCACACAATAAATGTGTATGCATGACAGAGATAAGAAAAAAATATTATCGCTATTATGTCCTGTCTTTCTATCTACAGAGTGGAAATGAAATCACCAGGACAACAAAGGGTCTTACTTCTATAATTTTGGGGAGAAAATTCTCGTATAAACATTAATGAGCCGATTCTCTCTGCATTTAATGCTGAGGCAATTAAAGGTGCGATGATATATGATTATGTGTGAGACTGAGCACCATGGTAGCGTCAATGCATAAAACTGGTCATTGCACTAAAACTATTGCCATGGTCAATCCCCCTTATGGACAAAAATAGCCTCTTTCAAATGGGACATCAAAGAGCCACATTATAAATCAAAGTGAAGGTGGTGGCAGGTTGTATCAAGATGGTCATGATAGATTTATTCCAAACTGAATTAGGAAGAGGAGAAAGACAATTATGGAGAAAAACCTAAACTGTGGCATACTTCCACTATAATCCCCTTGAGAGAACTATGTGGTTTTCTGTTGCAAAATCTAAGTTTTGTTAGGCCTGCTATTACTCAAGAAAACAATAGTTTTCTTTCTTGTTCTTCCTTCACAGATTTGAAACTACTATTGTAAAATTCCAGCTTCTTTGTATATTATTATACTCTTTCTCTTGAAGAACATTATATAGACTGAATGTCTATGGAAATTCTCAGTCATCCAGATCATAGGTGCTTTATCTAAAGTCAACTGGATTTTGTCTTTCCTTGAAGACATTTCAGTTCTCATCCAAGAAGCGAAGAAGACATACAGGTATACCAGTCTTTGGGACATTATACAGGCTGGTATACCATGGTACTTCTTTCTCTAGTTTATAAAGCAAATGAGATCAGATCATCCCAAATCTTATCAGTTTTTTTTCTAAACGAAATGATGGGAACTTTCAAGAAACTTAACACTTCCTCAATATTTATAACATTCTTGGTCTGACGTTTGTGGCCCTGTCCTTGTTAATAGGGAACTGACATTAAGCATCCCTATCATCATCATCATCATCATCATCATCATCATCATCATCATCATCATCATCATCATCATCCTGCAGCTGGATTGATCTAAATAAAGCAGCAATCAATCTTCACAGAGGCATCTTTGAATAGAATCCAACGATAATTTAAAATCCCCTGGCATTTCAGTGACCTTTTAGAAGGCGCAACAGCTAATTTATTCCACGTTTGTCCTATTGTATCTAAAAGGGGGAAAAATGTTAACCAAAAGGCAGGTGTCTCGATCTGAGTGGCATATAGCATTTCAAAATATATGGAGCCAATGGTAACTCCAGCTACTGTATTTGCATGAGGAGACTTTCCCTCTTTTTGCTATCATCCTTATCATAGTATCAATGTCAGCTCAATTTTCCAAGCAGCAGTAATTCAAACGTTGACCGGCTGCCGATTACAGTAGTGTCATGGAGAGCAATGGACAAGTAATTACTGTGCATTACCCGGTATCAAATAGCATATACTCCTTCTGTCATAATGGAATGCGAGGGGCTTGGACGAAAAGTTGTCATTCAAAATTACTTTCTGAGAGTGAAAAAAAAATTGCTATGCTTATTCTCGAGAGAGCAGCTCACATAGCCATAGCAAATATCTCAGCACTGCTGTCAAAAGGAATTCATTTTAAACCAGAAAAGATGAGTTGCACTGAACAGGAGAATCGTGTTTCAGAAGGTGGCCAGTTATGTTCATAATGATCAAGATTGGAAGCAACTTCAGTCCAATAATTTAGATAATTCCTTCCTGACTCCAAGGATGTGATACTTCATCAACCCAAACAAGAAATACTACACTTTTGCTTATTACCATTGATGAAGAACTGCCACTTAGCCTAAACAGGCAGTGGTATAAATGTGAAACTTTATTTTCAAAACTGAAAAATAGTCAATTAATAAAGTAAAGGTGTGTGCTCTTCTCTTTGGATGGGCACTAAATAGTTCACAGCATAGAAATGCAATATTAAGCTTCTGGCTCTATCCAGACTAGTGACTTCCATCAAGAGAGACCTCACAAGGACAGGCAATTTGTTCTTTAACCAGGCCAAACATAGAATACAGTGGGATTGGAGTGTTAGCTTCCTGTTCTTGGGGAACTGGCTCCAAGAATTGAGATGGAATCAGCGATAGGATGATTAGGTTTGCATGGTCAATATGCCACAGAAGAATCTTCAGTAATAAGGAAAATTAAAAGGTATCCAGCCTGTTAATTCTTTTCATTATAGCATAATTCTCACTAAAAACTTGTTTTCCATGTGTGCAGCTGTCTGCTCTGCCCCTCAGCGAAAAATATAGGATTATATCCTGCTGGCATCAGATATGTTTTTAAAAAATCCCTCTACTTATACTACTGTTCTTCTGTGACCTTCAAAGTGTGGAATTTTGTGAGAGATGCCAAGTTAATGTTGAAAAAGTTAGACAGAGCACATTTTGCTTGCTTGGAATCTATGCCGAATATACCAGAGGTATCTTAACTACAGCTTTGAAGCTCCTCCATCACCCAAAAGAGTGATTTATCCTTGGCTTACTCCACAATGTTGTGACTTTTGAATGAAGACATGCTTCTGTTGGGTCTATAATTTTATACTTTTTATGTATAGAGCAGGTCACAACCAGGTCAATGCAAATTCAAAGGATTATGTTACAAAACACCGTCTATTCTAGGAATGTTATGAGAAGGAAAAGTTTTTATTAATGTTGATTCATGGTCTTATTTCCTTTCCAGCATTAAATTATGGTCACAAAATATAAAAGTAGAAAGAGGTTCAGATGCCAGAGTTTTTACTATACTTCCTAACAAAGCAACTTAATAGAAAGTCTTCTAAAAAATGGAAAGCTCACACAATAAAAATATTTTTGAATGAATTGTAATCATTAAAAAAAGTTACTCCAGATATGCATATACAGGAAGGCACACCGACATTTAAGTAAACTATGGAGGAATGAACCTTTTGCTACTATGGATGCTTAGGAGAAAAACTGTCTTACTCTGTTAGCGGGGGTGGGGGTGGGGGTGGAGTCTGGTAGCATCTTTTCTAGCCAACAAATGTTTTTAAAAGGAATAAGCTTTCATAAGCTATTGCTTATTTCATTAGATGCCTAAAGTGGCTCTACTCATGAATATGTTCTGTCTCATGAATATGCCGTACTTTTGTTACACGTTTTGCAAATTTTAGTGCAATTCCCCAGCTCGTCCAAAGGTGGCGTTTGTTAGTTTTTGCATGAGAGAAGGACAAATGATAGTGGTCTTTGCCTATAGCTAATATTTTTCCCATTGTGATTTTCTTTTTGAGTGTAACTCCCTAACTTTTATCCCAGAGAAATCTGTCACGTTTCTTTTACACCTGTATATGTATATGTCCATTAGAAGGTGAGTTGATATACTTTATTAGGGCAGTGCTGAGATTTATTGAACTTTGAAATCTCAGACTTCCAAAATACAATTTATTTTGCTCTAAACAATAAAATAAGAGACTGTGGACCTAAGGATCTTCCCTATAGCTTGCAGAAATCCTTTTGTATGACTCTATTATGTATAGGTATTCTGATATGGTCGGAATCATACAGGTGGTTCTTGAGTTAAGACCATAATGGAACCCACCCATTACCTGTTATAAGACATAACAGTCCTAAAATGGGTCAGTCACATGACTAACTCAATCTTATGAAGTTTTTGTGGTGGCTGTTAAACAAATGGAGCTGTCATAAGTGCAAACCTATTTATTCACTATGGGTTTTGCCAAAATCCAGAAGTACCACTTTTTGGCAAAACCATTATAAAACTCAGTTATGTGACTACGAGACACTGCAAGCAGCCATAAATGAAGCCATATTGCCAAGCACCTGAAATATGATGGCTATAGGGTAGAGCAACTATCAGAAGTTCGGAGTCCCATGTTTCAGATAGTTCATACCTGTGAGTGGTCATTAAGCAACCAGTCATAAGATGAAGATTAACCAGTCATAAGATGTATTCCAGATCACAGATTTCTGTAAGGATGTTGCAATATGGACTCAGTTCTATCCCTTTCATAATGAATCTTCACGCACAATTGTGAAGATAGGAAGTTTGCCCCAATATGTATAATTTTACCCATACTTAAAGTATAATGGCATTTTCCATTTGGTTGAGCAATCATCCAGTTTCAAGGGATCTTTCTGAAGATCTTCACAGCCTTTTTAGATTCTACTACCCCATATAAGCATATATTATGCACAAAATCATACATGAACTATTTTAAAAACATTGGTTTCCTCACAGATCCCAGAGATACTCCCCGAGGAATAAGATTGTGGAAAAATGTGTGATGAAGTAGGATTTTGACGTCTCACTTTATACTTTCCACCCAGTAATAATGTCCCAAATAGACCCCAAAGAATGAACTATAAATCTTGTATTTATTCTGAAATGATTAATAGAGATAAAGGTTGGAACCTTACCTGACGTAGCTTGTGTATAGCATATGTGGAATCATATATCTCAAAAATAAACCCTGAAACTTCAACTTCGCTCGCCTTGCATTCATTTTTAATATGCTTTTTGTCTTGCACTTTAATAGCTGTAACAGTTTATGTTCCTAGGATTTGGAACATAATGGATGTGGTTTGTATTTGTTCAGATTCTGAGTAAAATCATGGTGTCCTTGTTTGGAACAGGGTTGGTTGTTTTGTTAACCATTGCAGCATAAGAATGATGAGGAAGCATTGGGTCATCCTTTTCTGTAACTATAGCTAGCTGAATGTCAGTCAGGCACTTGGGTCTTTCAAATATTGCCTGTATAGTCCTCGAGTTACGACCACAATTGAGCCCAAAATTTATGTTGCTAAGAGAAACATTTGTTGATTGAGTTTGCCCCATTTTACAACTTTTCTTGCCACAGTTGTTAATTGAATCATTGCATTTGTTAAGTTAGTGACAGTTAAGTGAATCTGGCTTCCTCATTGACTTTGCTTGCGGGAAGGTCGCAAAAGGTGATCGCATGACTCCAGGACATGGCAACCGTCATAAATATGAACCAGTTGCCAAGCATCTGAATTTTGATCATGTGACCATGGGGATGCTGCAAAGGTCATAAGTGTGAAAAATGGTCACAAGTCACTTTTTTCAGTGCCGCTGTAACTTTGAACGTTCACTAAATGAGCTGTTTTAAGTCGAGGACTACGTGTATTGTACCCTGTGCCAGGATGTGGCTTGAGACTCAACGTGATGACTGTCAAGTTGAATTAAAACAAAGCACTAGTTCACCAACATATTCTTCTCCTCATGGGCTGTAGCCTCCCTTTACTGGATCTAATGCTCTCCAGGTAGGCATTACCTCCAGGTTAGGATTACCATTCCCAGGATTCCCAGCCAGATACCTTTAGACTAAATGCTTCTGAAAAGCATATAATTCCAAAACATCTTCTTGCTCACAGTGAATGTTATTCTTTCCCTCCTCAATGCAAAGATTCAACAACTTACTTCAGTATTGGCAATGAGTTAGTATTCTTCACTGCATGCTAGCATGGTAGCACAGATTAAATTAGGTGCCCACGGTAGATTATGTGACATACAGTTCCACTTTTTAAAAAGACACAATGTAAGTCAAGATTCAGAACAAGAATCTGTGTGGAAGATAGGAGAGCCTTAAGTTTCTAGCCCTATTCCCAGGGACATGGTTCAGTATCACAATTTTTAATATCAAAAACCCCATCCATATTGTGCCCCTTATGCTGCCGCCTCTTGCTCCTTCTTCTTTTTGTAGCTTACATTACACATGCCACATTTGGTTATTTACTATATATAAAACATACCCTGACAAACCTGTAAATTATATAAATCTTGTGTTTATGTCTAAGCTATGAGGCAAAATGGAGACACGACAGAACATGTTAACATATGTCAACTGATATTTATTTATGCAGCTCTGCGATACATGTTTCACTGGTTCGTCAATAGAAAAATATATTCCTATCACTTTATTTGCATGCTGCTTCCAGTCATATTTTTGGGAAATGATACATGCAGCTGAACTATCATGCTCACACACCATCTGCTCACCATCGTAAACAAAAATGAAGTGATAATGAAAATCTTCCAAGTAGCTATCAAGATGATTACACTTCAACTCCAATTACTTAATTTGGATCTTCTGTATTCTACAAACAAACAGAATTTTTTTAAAAAATCAACTCTATTTAAAGCTCTGCAAATGTCTTTGGATTTATCCATGACTTTTTTGTACATTATATTTATATAAAAATAAAAAAAGGAAATCAAGAACTTTTGATAATTTATACATTCAGGTAGAGCAGAAGTACTAAGATATCAATATATAAATATATGTTTTAAAAGACAATCATCATCATATTGAACCCCTGTAGAATACATGAAAATGTATTTAATAAATTAGGGACCACCAGCAGCCATAATATTATTATCTTTTTTGTATAATAATTTATTAATATTTACATATGCAGACATAAAAAAAACTAATACCAATCAGAAAAAAAGAAGAAAAGAAAAAGAAAATGCAATGAGATAGAAAGAAAATAAAGAAATAAAAAGAAAAGAGATATTAAAAATGTTTTACCAATCCCTCCAGACAAGTATAAACAACTTCCATTATTTAACCCATTCTCTAGTATTTGAATTTTAAAAGCTTCCATACCTCATCCCTTATCAATAACAAATTATAAAAACTTATCCGTCTACTAAGAGTTACTATAAATAGCAACATACTGTATCTATATTTAACCGTACTCAAATAAATCCATTTTGTATTCAAACTTACAACTTTCTCTAAGAATTAAGCAAAAGAAATATCTCCTCATTTATAAGTAGATCTTCAAAACTTGTCATTCAGTGCCAGTAAAACAGAAAATCCATTAATAACTGCCAGAAACCACAACCCATAAATTTTAAACCTGATCAGATAAGTTCATTTTATATTCCATCTGCTTACTTTTATAAATCTTGATCTTTAATTCCATCAAATAATATCCTACTAGTCGATGTCTTATCATTTTTTTTCTTTTGTCTTCTTTCAGGAACAACTACAGTAGTTTAAATCCAAGATAAGAAAATGTTCCAAATGATTCTTCTTATTTATTATTTGTATGTTCCCTTTAGATATTAAGATATCAGCTAGTCTCAAATGTAAATCCATTGTGGCATATTTTTTCATATCACTCTTGTAGTTTGGCATCTTTAAAACCATTTTTAACCCCACAGTGTTTTTTTCCTGTATCACTCTTTTAGCCTGGGATTTTTTAAAATCCATTTTCAAATCCATTTTCAAATCAGCCTCAGCCTCTGTTTTATCCAGTAAAATCTGCTCTTCTTCTATAACCATTTTTATAGTATAGATTGTCTTGTAAGTAATTTCTGAGTACATTGTTCCCAAAGTCTTAATTTGTTCTATAGTAAAATAGTATTGCTTCATTGTAATAACGAGTCTCTTCTCCTTTCATTGCAACCTTTAGTTCTCTCTCTTCTGCCTAGTCAACCTTCAAAGTCCCCTCTTATTATATCTTTAGTTTCCAACCACTAAAACTTTCCTAAGGGGGGGATTTCTTACTGTTAATTTCAAGATATTCATATATTCTTTTATAAAATGTTACAAAAGGAAATATTTTTTTCAGATTCATCTAGTACAGTACTTTAACTTTCCAAAATCAACAAGTCCACAATAATGCTTATTTATCTGCTAGTTCTCCAGTCCATTGTTTAAGGTGCTTCTCAAAAATAGCATTTAGGCTTATATATTGCCCTATAGTGCTTCACAGCACTTTCTGAGTGGTTTACAATGTAAGCATTATTTGCATATTTCCCCCAACAATTTGGGTCCTCATTTTACCAGCTTCGGAAGGCTAGAAGGCTGAGTCAGCTTTGAGCTCCATCAGGACTGAACTCCAGATTGTTGGCAGAGTTTGCTTGCAATACTGCACTTTAACCACTATGACAGAAGTCAATATTATGATATCTCCTCCTATTGACAGTGTTGAGAATTACTTTAATATTATATGGTCTTACTGCAGTTCATCAATTGGGTTTAGCATCTTATTACATATCAAACATTAAGTACTTCCACAGGGCCAAGAAAAAGACAATAATTTGTCTTTATGATCAGCTGAAGCTGATCTAAAATGCAACTAATCTTAGAATTGAAAAAAGGGCCTGTAAATGATGCAGATAAAAGAACAGAGAAATCATATTTCCATTTTGTTATATTTGGATTTTATTATACTAGCGTCACTTTGTACTATGAGAGAGAGAGAGAGAGAGAGAGAGAATCCATTTCCTTCTCACATATAGTGTTTCTTCTGTTCTTGATTCCCTACTGTTTCTATCTCATTATCGCTCTGCTTAGGATAACACTTCTTTAAAAATGGCGAAAGCACTTCTCTTTCCAAGAAAACATTTTACTCTTACTATATAAGTGTAGTCATTAGAAACCAGTTAAAACCAGCTATTTACATTATAGTCTCTAATAATATGGAACTTGGCATCTTTTTACATGGTAAAAAGGGTGAACGGAACAAAATGATCATCTTTGAGGTAAAACTTCTACAAATAAAGTAGGTCAAGCTTCTGTAACATTTTGAAAAAATCTATACATCAGACTTCTTCTTTTCTTCCTTTTTAAAATCCCCTCTGTTGTAGAGAAGTCGTGCCGCAGCAGTTAGCAACAATTGTGCTCCCTTTACATCAGGTGTGTCAAACTTGAGGCCAGAGGGTCAGATCCGGCCCATGGGGTGCTTAGATTTGGCCCGCAGGGCTGCCCTAGAAACAGCAAAGGACCGGCCCATGGTGCCTCTGCCAGTAAAAACGCCCGTGGCCCTCCCAAGCTCCATTTTCACTGGCAGAGGCTTGCAGGAAACCGTTGCAGCCTAAAACGGAGCTCGGGAGCCCATTTTCGCTGGCAGAGTGCTCAGGCCGCCACAGGTGCCCCCAACACGAGTGATGTCGAGCTGGCCATGCTCCCCTGGCCACACACACACACACAAAAACAACCCTGATGCGGCCCTCAATGAAATCGAGTTTGACACCCCTGCTTTACATCAAGGGACTTATGATTCCTCCTTAGATGAAGTGATATGCTTCTTGCCAAACGGACGCAGCAAAATCTGCTCCCTCTAGCAGAGTCAGTATAGAGGACTAAGGACTTAGCACCAGAGAAATGGTTACTTCGAATGGCATTACTCTAACCCTGCCTCTCATTGACTATGACTGTGAATTAGACCTCAGGCTATCCGGAGACCAGTGTGATTTCAGGTGGAGAGACAGAAGATAGGAAGGAAGAAGGGCATGCTTGCAAGGAGAAGACAGAATGCTCAAGTAGCAGACAGTCAGCCTTGAAGTGTCAGATCTTGTAATGAGAACCCATAAGCATGGTCCTAGGTGAAGATTGACGGATTGCGTGTGAGAAGTTTTATCAAATAGTCTTTAAATTCAAAAGAAATCACTTTCTTAAATGTTGCAAGTTATGACATACTTACAACCACAATTGAGCCCAAATTTCTGTTGTTAAGTGAATCATTTGTTAAATGAGTTTTGCCCCATTTTACGACCTTTCTTGCCACAGTGGTTAATCACTGCAGTTGATAAGTTAGTAACCTAGTTATTCAGTGAATCTGGCTTCCCCATTGGCTTTGCTTGCGAGAAGGTTGCAAAAGGTGATCACATGACCTTGAGACTCAGCAACGGTCATAAATATGAGTCTTTTTTTCTTAATTGTGGAAAATGCAGATAGTCACCTAAATCTTCTGTATATGTGGTACATGTGGTTCACCCAGGCTGAACTCTGAAATGTAGCATTGGTTGGTATAAATTCATTCCATGATACCAAATAAATATGCCACACATTGGAGATTATAGTTTACAAGCAGAACTTGAGTATATTGTGAGCTGAAGTGACATGATGCTTCTTTTTTTTAAAAAAAGCTAATTTTGCTAAACTGATGCATCTTGCTTCATGTCATGAATAAACTAAGAAGGGAAAATTTCAAGAGTCAGCAAGACATCTATAGATCACAATTAGAAAAGCATTTCTTTTTAATGCACTATCAGAGAGTTATATTAAGATTCACTTCTTTGATTTTGGATATGCATGTGTATACACACACACACACACACACACACACACAGCAATTAACTCTATTTTTGAAGAGCAACAGGCCTAAAGAAATCATATATCTATGGTGACTCCTTTCAAAGAAAACAATTAGCATCCATATCAAAAAGCTAATTCAGAGAAATTAAATAACACATACATCAGTAAAATATATTTCTTTTTAACACATCGCATAGAGTACAGTGTGTCACTGTAAAATTGTTGGGCTTGTAGATAATGAGGAATGACAGTTGAAGGGTGCAAGACTTTCCTATTAGACTTTTGGGTATGTAAAGATTTTAATTGCACATAATTATGAATGTGAAAGTGGAACGATTTGATTTCTTTTAGCTTTTATGCTATTAGAAGTCTAATAGAACCAATATCAGAACGAGTTAGCTACAGCTGAATTACAATTTTAAAAACCATATTTTTTTCTCATTTGGCAATTTAAATTGAATAGAAGCAACAGAAACACTGAACAGTTGACATGTCTATCTTTTCTTTTAAAGGTACTGAGTGGTATCATGGTAACTAGTGTGTATGTCATTAGCAAAAGTGTGATCAGTAGGACTAATGAGATTAAATTATTTTAAAACAGTGTAAATCTTATTATGTTTAGTGAAAAACAAAACTAGAGAGAATAGGACAATTATATCCTTTTTTAAGTTTCTTTATTTACACAAACAAACATTAAACAAACATTTAAAAACATTGGACACTTTGTGACCATCCTGATTTGTCATTCCATTATATAATATTTACATAACAATAAATACCATTATTATTCCATGTACATTACTTTTTTTGATCTTACATATGCATCCCTCATCACTATTCAAAGAGCCTTCTTTTTTTCCCCCTTTTTCAATTCTTACTCTCAACTTTTTGGACTGTTTTTCCTTTCTATCCTTTGATAAAATTTATCCCATATTGCATAGTATTCCGTCTCTCCCTTGTCCTTCATTTCCAGTGTTAATCTATCCATTTCGGCACATGTCAATATTTTTTCTATTATTTCTTCTTCCGTTGGAATTTTTTCATTTTTCCAATATTGCGTGTATATCAATCTTGCTGCAGTTATTACATGTAGAATTAGATATATCTGTCCTTTTTCATATTTTTCATGAGTGATTCCTAGTAGAAACAGTTCTGGTTTCATTTCTATCTTTCATTTCTGTCTTGAAAAATGAGTTCTGTTGAATTGGGTATTTTTAGTTTAATGAAAAAAAGAACTAGGGGAGACATGAGAGAAGTGTTCCAATATCTCAGGGGCTGCCACAAAAAAGAGGAAGTCAAACTGTTCTCCAAAGCACCTGAGGGTAGAACAAGAAGCAATGGGTGGAAACTAATCAAGGAGAGAAGCAACTTACAACTAAGGAGAAATTTCCTGACAATTAGAACAATTAAACAGTGGAACAACTTGGCTCCAGGAGTTGTGAATGCTCCAACACAAAATTCCGGACATGAAACTATATATTCTCATTCCCTCATGGGACATTACCATTCCTAAAAATTCCAATCTTTTCTCAATTACATTTTTATTTGTAATTAAGACGGACCTGAATCTAACAAACATGTGACCGAGATCACAAACTGGAAGACTCTGTTTACTTCCTTCACAGAGAAAAACTATTTCAGCTAACCCTACAAGACTGTACCTCAAGAACCTCATCTGAACCTACCTAGTTGGAGTTCAACTCTACGTTTGTGAACTATATTTGTGAACTCAAATAGCAAGAATATTCCCCATAGGAATCCTACACATAGTCTTGTGATGCATTTTCCCCACTTCCAGAGACTGGATCAACTTGAATAGGGTCACTGGACAGCTATCAACAGATGTAATATGGATGGAGAAATCAAACAAGTTCTCTCTCTCCGCAAGGTGGGATGACACCAGCAATATAAAACCAATAAGAGAGTCATTTGACCATAGCATGAACCCCACCTCCAAGCCAGCTGCCTCTTCCAATATTTCCTAAACAGCTTCCAGGTATTAGGTGGAATCCAGGGCCCAAGGACACCACTGGGTTGATGAATGCAAGACTCCATATGGTAACCCCAGACAGTATTGAGTAATCTCAACTGTTCCATGTGCTCCAAAACACATTATGCTTTATTATGAGCCCTTCAAACCACACGTTTCCTGCTGCTATGACGTTTCCACACCTGTCCCAGTAATTCTTTTGCAAAATTGTTTCCTTTTATGTATGGGCTTTTTAGTCTCTACTACAGGAGTCCCCAAACTTGGCAACTTTAAGACTTGTGGACTTCAACTCCCAGAATTCTCCAGCCAGCTATGCTGGCTGGAGAATTCTGGGAGTTGAAGTCCACAAGTCTTAAAGTTGCCAAGTTTGAAGACCTCTGCTGTACTACTATCACTATATCTACAAACAGCAAACTTAGGAGCTCGCCACAATTGTAAATGAAGATGAAGTGGGGTTTTTTTAAGAAGAAAAAAGTCCTTTTAAGAATTTTTTGCTAAAAGAAGAAAAAGGTGAAGTGAAGATTTATGATCGTTGGCACACTTTCTGAGAATGATTGAGGCCACTTGGAGGTTTATCTGTGTGCTCTCAGGGTCACCTGAATAGTGCAAATGGGAGTGGAATCTTTTTTGGAACTGCTGACCAGATGACTGCAAGGAATATAAATCCTTCCATTCTCCACCATTCAGTCAGAACTGAAGAAGCTTCTTGAATGAGAATCAAAATGTCTTCAAGGAAAAACAAAGGAAGTCCAGTTGCCTTGCGGTGGTGGTGGGGAAGCACTTTTGGCTCAATAAATATTTTTTAAATGTAAATAAAGCTGATATTCTTTCTAGTAGGGGCAGAGCAAACAGCTTCTTAAAGCAGCACTGGCTCTTAAATAAGAATATAGGGGAGGATATACACATAGAGTTTTACATGTAACATACATTACAGTACAAATTTCTACGATCTTATTTATAGCAGGAAAGCCAAAAGAAGAAAACATAGAAAAACTTACCATTTTGTGTATTGTAAAGCATTTATAATGTACTCCGCTGCTGTAGTTAACATGACTGTCTCAATTTCTCTTTCCTTAAATAACCTATTTATGTCTTTTTCACTCTCATCTTCAATTAGGAGTTTGATGATGTTAGGATCTCTTTGAAGATCTTAGACCTATTCAATTAATTTTAAACTGGCTTGTTAACACTTTTTTAATGTGTAAGAAATTGGCAAATATGTAACTGAAGAGCCATTTACCTTTTTAAATGAAGGTAACAAATATGCAATTATAAAGCCTCATCTTTTAGGACTTTACAGTAAATTAACTTGTTTTGTCATTGCTGTGCCTGTAGAATGTCACTTTCTCTAGAGTTTTGACAGTAAAATTCTTTACCTGTTATTTGCAGAATTAGCAAATAATATTAAGTTCTGGGAAATGACAATTAGTTTGTGAATTAGGAGGGGACGTACAATGTGTTAATTACTAAGGGAGCAGACTTCATGCAATTAAAATTTAGCATCAAGATAAAGACAATGTATTAGGAGGACTTGGACTATTTAATGAAGTCGAAAATGATTAGCCAGCCATATAAATTAATTCTGAATTCTCCTAACTATTCAGAGAATTTTTCTTTGTGCACCGAGTTATACGATAGATGATAACTGTTTGCAAATAGAATAAAAGTAGAACTGATTTAATAATGTTGTAATTGTTGGGCTTGTTTTATTAATCTATGCATTTAAGAAATGTTAGCAGGTTGACTTTTTCAGAATGGCAGCTGCTTTGATTCGTCAGAAGGCACCAGCCATGTGGCTCAACTGCACTCATAGCAATAGCATTTAGGCTTATATATCACCCCGTAGCACTTTATAGCACTCTCTGGGCATTTATAATGTAAGCATTATTTGTATATTGCCCCCAACAATCTGGGTCCTCAGAAGGCTAGAAGGCTGAGTCAACCTTGAATCCCATCAAGATTGAACTTCAGACTGTGGGCAGAGTTTACCTGCAATACTGCACTTTAACCACTGCGCCACCAGGACTCCTCCTCTTGATTTCCCACAGTACCTCTGGGTCTTTGCACAGAGGCTAGAGGACCAAGGAGAAATAAAGATTGCAAACTGAATTCCCAGTTCATTGTTTCTTTTACCAGGATGGTACAAAATGCTAGAGAACAAAAGCAGAAGGCAGTCAAAAAAAGGACGACAGCTTCAGCACCACATTGGATGGTGATGAATCCCTTTTTCTACAAGTATCATTGTGAGTGCTATCAGCTGTTGGGGAGTAGGGGGCTCTTCCTTCTATATCTAACAGGTGTTTGTTAAAGGACACTTGAAGAGGTTGTGATAGTACAGAAAAGAGTTCATTCGCAAGCAATGCTTATTTTATTAACCTCAATAAACATTAATGTACTACTAAATGCTTGCTTTATTACATACCTATTTTTCTGTCTTTTTTCCCCAGTTCAACAACATATCCATATCAAAACCATCATTTTTTCCATGGAAGTAGGAAAATTATCTGCCCACTCCAATATATATTCTTAAAATCACACTTTAACATAAGTGGTAATAACATTCTTGAGACGCTTATAGACAAAAATGTTTCTATCTGGAGAAATAGTTTTAAGTTTGCAATAGTGGCGATTAGCTGTAGCTCGGGTGTAGGATGGGGATGAATGTTTGTTCTCTGAGCTTGTGGGTTGGTTTCTGAACATTTCATTACCAGGCTAGGTAACATCTTCAGCGGAGATTAGGGTCAGTGTCAATATTCTTCTGTTTACAAGGTCTTCGTGTGGTCAGTAGGTCTTGTGATGGGTTAGGTATGAGTGTGTCAAGTGAGGGTCTTGTGATAGATTAGGTGTGGCTGTGCCAAGTCCAGTCAACTGCACAGCCAACCAGAGACAGCACTGACCCTCAACCAACCCATGCAAGCCCACCCAACCAGCACTTCACCTCCCAGTGACCCTCACCTGATGTAATCTCTCCATCACAAGACCCAGACAGGACTCTCACTGATGACTCACACCTGACCCATCACAAGGCCCTCACTTAACACACACACACTTTACCCATCAGAAGACTTACTGACCACACGAAGAACACTAACATCCCTTAAACTCCGCTGAAGATGTTTATTTATTTATTTTATTTTATTTATTTATTTGTCAAACATGTATAGTAGTAATTTGTATAAACATAAGTAAAAAGTAACGATAAAAGAGGACAATTGGACAGTAGGACAGGGACGGTAGGCACGCTGGTGCGCTTATGCACGCCCCTTACAGACCTCTTAGAAACGAGGAGAGGTCGACTGTAGACAGTCTAAGGTTAAAGTTTTGGGGGTTTGGGGAAGAAACCACAGAGTCAGGTAGTGCATTCCAGGCATTGATCACTCTGTTGCTGAAGTCGTATTTTCTGCAGTCGAGTTTGGAGCGCTTTACATTTAGTTTGAATCTATTACGTGCTCGTGTATTGTTGCGGTTGAAGCTGAAGTAGTCATTAACAGGAAGGACATTTTGGTATATGATTTTATGAACTACATTTAGATCAGATCGGAGGCGATGTAGTTGTAAATTGTCTAATCCCAGTATTTCAAGTCTGGTGGAATAAGGTATTTTGTTGTGAGCGGAGGAGTGAAGGACTCTTCTTGTGAAATATTTCTGGACTCTCTCGATTGTATTTATGTTTGATATGCAGTGCGGGTTCCAGACAGGTGAGCTGTATTCCAGAATTGGTCTAACAAATGTTTTGTATGCTCTGGTTAGTAATGTAATGTTGCCAGAGAAGAAGCTACGCAAGATTAGATTAACAACTCTTAGTGCCTTTTTGGCAATGTTGTTACAATGGGCTCTAGCACTTAGGTCATTGGATATGAGTACTCCAAGGTCTTTGACAGAGTGAGGCTCATCTACAAGTTCGTTTCCTCCAAGTTTGTATTTTGTATTCTGATTTTTTTTGCCAATGTGTAAGACAGAGCATTTGTTGGTTGAGATTTGAAGTTGCCAGTTGTTTGACCATTCTGCTACATGGTCAAGGTCTTTTTGAAGGGTAGCAACATTGTTGGTGGTGTTAAATAGTTTAACATCATCAGCAAAGAGAACGCAGTTGCTTATAATATGATCACAAAGATCGTTTATGTAGAGTATGAAGAGTGTTGGTCCTAGAACACTGCCTTGAGGGACACCACTGTTGACAGGAGCAGGATTTGATATGGCACTTCCTATTTTGACCACTTGTTGTCTGTTAGACAGGAACGCAGTTATCCAATCATGTAGAGGTCCAGAAATGCCATAGGATTTTAGTTTCAGAAGTAGTTTGTCGTGTACAACTGAATCAAAGGCTTTACAAAAGTCTATGTAAATTGCATCTATTGTTTTACCCTGATCAAGTTGAGTGGTCCATATGTTTTTGCAGTGCAAGAGTTGCAGATTACAGGATAATTTTTTTCTGAAACCAAATTGTTTGTTGGAGAGTAGGTTGTTAGTTTCTAAGTGGAGCGTAATGGATTGGTTTATGATTGATTCCATGACTTTGCAGGTGACGCAGCCCAAAGAGATTGGTCTGTAATTTTCAATGTTACTTGGATCTCCTTTTTTGAAGATAGGGACGACCGTGGCTAGTGACCATAAGTTGGGTAAGGAGCTAGTTCTGAAGGATTTTTTAAAAATTATGCTTAGAGGTTCAGCCAAGGTTGTGGAGAGCTTTTTTAAGAAGTATGCACATAATCCATCAGGTCCAATAGATAGAGATGGTTTTTGGTTGCGTAATGCCTTTCTATCGTTATCTTCTGTAAAATTGATTTGTGTTAGATCGTTGCAGTTAATTATGGTACGACTAGGAAATATTGGGCATGAGCCATTGCTGTTTACAAAGACTGAGCCGAAGAATGTGTTAAAGAGGTTGGCTTTAACTGTTTCATCGTTATAGTCTTTACCATTCGGTCCTTTAAGGGGTGGGATGGATCTTGAGTCTTTGAGTTGGCTGTTTACGAAGTTATAGAAGGCACGTGTGGACTTCGTACGTAGAAGGTTTTCTTCTTGATTGATGTGATAATTGGTGCATTCAGTCTTTATTTGGTGACACAGATTTTTGTAGTGGCTTTTAAAGTTTGCAACATGGCCTGTTTTATTTTTTCGCCAAAGAGATCTTTTTTTGGATTGGAGCTTCCTTATTTTTATGGGTAATTTATTTTTCTTGGTTTTGGTGATTATTAGTGGTACATGTAATTTAATGACTCTTTGGATTTCGAGCAAAAATATATTGTAGTAGTCTTCGGCAGTATTACAGCCAGAGAATAGTGTATGCCAATCAAGAGATGAGAGGTCGGCTTCTATGATATCATAGTTGGCTTTTTTAAAGTTGTAATTGGTTCTCCCATTATTGAGATGGTTTCTGTAAGGACATATATTGAGACAAAAGTCAATCATGCTGTGGTCACTGTTGGAAAAGGGTTCTTTTATTTGTAGTCCGTAAATTGAGTGTAAGTTGTTGCAGAAGATGAGATCAAGACAATTGCTGAGTCTAGTATTGTCTGTTACTAGTTGATCTAGCCCTAGATTGGTAATAGCATTGTAAAGGGTTGAATGTATGGGTTCAGTTGTACATTCGTTTAGGGTCCAGTTTATATGAGGTAGGTTTAGGTCACCAAGAAATATAAGAGGAAGTGGGTAGGAGGCTGCCCACGTTAGTAGTGAGGTTAGCTTGTTCGCATGTGTCATGTCGTAATCAGGAGCTCTATAACATAGTAGGAAGCGAAGTGTGGTATTTAAGGTCAGTTCGCAGATGATAGTTTCTGGAAGATCGAGTTCATGTTTAATTTGCACTTTTTTTAGGTTCAGTGATTTCTTATAGAAGATTGCAACTCCACCTCCTCTACGGGTTTCGCGATCAGATCGGTAAACATGATAGTCTCTTACTGTGATAATGGAGTCGGGGAGGGATGCGTTTAGCCATGTTTCACAGACAAATATAATGTCAAATTTAGCAGTTTTTAGTAAGAGAAGGAGTTCAGGTATTTTGTTAACGATGCTTCTTGAATTCATTAGTTTACATTTAAGATTAGCAGTGGTTGATATTGAGGAAGTAAGGGGCGTGCATACCTAGTTTTGGTTTATGGGGGGTTGGTTTTGGTTGAAGGTGGATTGGAAGTTTGGATTGTTTTGGGTGATGATGGTTTGAATGATGGATGGTGGATTGTGGGTCTTAGTTTTGATGCAGCCAGCATCGTAGTCAATGTACAGGTCAGTTTTTCCTTGGTCTTGACGTTTTTTGAGATCTGCTCGGAGTTCACGGGAGCGGATTCGTTGTAGTATGGATAGGTCTTGAGCGATGTTACCTAGCCTGGTAATGAAACGTTTGAAAACCAAACCACAAGCTCGGAGAATAACCTTCACCTTCACTGTTTTAAGTGTTTATAAGAGAAGCATATTTCCAAATATGCAGATTATGAACTGCTGTAGTTGGCAACCAATGCATAATTTTGGCATTAACAGAATCAGCAAAACTGTGATGATATGGCCCAAATACCTAAATTCATGTCATGCTGACCTGATGTCGACTTTGACTTATCAGCACATTCTTATTGGGAGATAAAAGAATGATTAGATTGTTCAGTTTTACTCCAATCTTGGTTTAGAGATTAGATGGTATTTGTGTTGCCCCAGATTTGTGAATTCTACAAAAGATTTTCAAATGAGCAACCCTAAGGAATTTTTAAAACTTCCCGACTCATGAATGAAATAGTACTTAAGCACAGAACCCAAATTACTTCACATATAGGACCATTTTTAGTTTCCATTTAAGTATATGTATTTGTGTGTGTTTTCTAGCTCAACATGCAGTTAGGAGGTACCTGTTGAAGCTGAATTAAATATCCTGTTCCATTATCTGAATGCTGATAATAATTATTTAGGTCACTGGAATTCAGATCTCAGGGTGCTTTTACACAAACAGAGGGATCATTGTTAGCTTGGCTTCTTTTTTAATTTAGTCCTTCACATACATCATTTTGTATAATTACATGAGTGATGTTCATAGACTTCTCCATTATTACCACTCTGATAATAGATGTCTCAGCTTTTCTTCCTCATTTATTTTCAGCAAATGCCAAGGCTTTTCCTTGGCATTTATCTACCAGCAGGAAACCTTAATCAGACCATTCATGAGCATTAAGTAACTGGGTAGAGAGAACAATTGACATCTGTTGTCTTAAGAGGCAGATCAGTGGGAAATTATCTAAACCAGGCTGTATCTCTTTAGTTCCATTGGTCTAGAAGAACAATAAAGAGCGAAAAATAAAGGAAGAGAATTACTGTGATATGCAATTGCTCTTCTACTCGACTCTATTAAAATAAAAGTTAACCTTTAATAAATATTAAGTTGTATCAGAATAATACAAGGGAAGCTACACTATCTTTTTGCTCATTTCTTGTTGGGATTTGTGCCTAAAATCAAACAGAAAAGTATTAAAACAAATTGAAAACAGGAACTTAACCACTGGAAAGTTGACAGTATTTTGCAGTTTTAATGCTGGTTTAACTATGCCTTAAGCCTTTTTAAATTGTAAAGCAGTATTGTTTTCTTACCCTAAATATATCCTCCTCTTCTTATGGTGTATCAGAATAACAGAGTAACAGAAGAACAGAGTTGGAAGGGACCTTGGAGGTCTTCTAGTGCAACCCCCTGCACAAGGAGGAGAGCCTATCTCATTGCAGACAAGTGGCTGTCCAGTCTCTTCTTAAAAGCCTCCAGTGATGGAGCACCCACAATTTCTGAAGGCAAGCCATTCCACTGGTTAATTGTTCTCATTATTAGGAAATTTCTCCTTAGTTATAAGTTGCTTTTCTCCTTGATTGGATTCCATCCATTCTTTCTTGTCTTGCCTTCTGGTGCTTTGGAAAATAGGTTGATCCCCTCTTCTTTGTGACAGGCCCTCAAATATTGGAACACTGCTATCATGTCATCCCTAGTCCTTCTTTTTACTAAAATAGACAAACCCAGTTCCTGCAACCATTCTTCATATGTTTTAGCCTCCATTCCTCTAATCATGTCTGTTGCTCTGCATATCAGCACTGTATGTAGTAGAGTTTATTTCCAGCTCCTAGACACTAGTTTTAAGGACATTTGACTTCCAGTGTCATTTGCATAGACATGAACAAATGAATGTATAGAAAGCACATCCTCAGTTTGGTATGATTAGATTGAAACAAGAGACGTATAGGTAGCCCTCAACTTATGATTGGTTGCTCAGCAACCATTCAAAGTTACGAGAGAATCCCCAAAAGTTTCTTATGACCCAGTTTCAAAGTTACAGCAGATGCAGCACCCCCAGTCCTTTGCCCTTATCACTGACCACAAGGATGCTGCAGCACTCAACCCCGCTCGTCCCTGCAGCCATTCATCCACTCAAGGGAGATCTGGCCAGTTGTAGCGGATGCAAATTGGCTGGAGCTTGCAAGCCTCCCGCTTCTACCCACCCAGCAAGGAAGGGGAAATAAGGCCAGCCAGAGTTTCAACCTCCAGCAAGCAAAGGCAGATCAGGCCATCCAAAGCTTGCAACCTCCAGCTGCCTCCCCACTCAAGGACTTGTAGGTTTTAGCCTGCTCCAAGGCTCAGGAATACCCAACTTACCTTTCTGTTTTCTGCAGATTCTGAAACAGGCACCGGGGTGATACAGAATCAGCTTTCTTACAGAACCAGCCTGTGGAGGGCTCCATCTTTTAAGTAGCTCTATTTGTTTGTGGACTTTATGGAGCCTTCTGAAAAAGGGAGCCCTTTACAGGTTCATAAAAGTAACACCTGTTTTGCTACAAGACTAGATCTGAATACATGATCTTTCTGTTTGAATTCATTCACAAAAAGCTAAGTGGTATCTTTGAACAAGTCATTATCCTTCCTTAGAGAGTTCCTCTATCCAGTGAAACCAGCTCTGTTATGCTAGATTTCATAATTCACGGAAGTTGATGTTCAACATTTCAGTAAAGTAGACTAATAAAATAGAAGGCTCCATAAGAGAGGTTTCTCCATCAAATTTGAAGGTGGTAATTTTTTTTTTCATACAAAGCAATATTCCACTATAATGAGATATGATTCATTCTAAAGGCTCCCATACCTGTATATGGTTTTTTAAATTTATATCCCCCCCTTTATTATTTTTGTAAACAATAACTTTATTTATAACTTTATAAAAAATAACTTTTATAAGGTGAACATACTTAATATTCCTGCCTCCTCCATTTCCCCCACCACAACAATCCTGTGAGATGATTTATGGATAGGTGTGTGGGTGGGTGGGCAGTGGGGGGTGTATACACACACACACACACACACACACACACACACACACACACACACACACACACAGAAAGAAGTGAAATTTCAGTAGCTATGCTCTTAAGCAGCATGACTTATAAGTCACAGATTTTTCAATTTTCAATCATAAACATTAAAGGTAGTCACTTTTTTTTTTAGTATCACAAGTACAAACTGTGCATTGTAAGTGGCAAAATTGGGAAGGTGGCATGAGAACCTTCAGAGAAGTCACACAGAATGATGTGGGTAGTATTTATAACGTGTGTTTAACTAGGCAACTCTCACTCTGACACATATTTTCTTTAAACTTTACAAGCATAAGAAACGGTGGAAATGGAAAAGGCCTGTTATCTTTTATACCTGTCACTTTAATATATGCTGAGATCCTGCTTTGGCAGAACATCAGATGTTTAAAACATAATACCTGAAAACAGTGGGGAATATATTTTGAGGTAACTTTTAATTAAGCCTGCCCTTAGGTACCAGAGCTTGGTGAAGAAGGGATTTGGCAGAATCTATTTTTAAAGGGTTAACCTATCCAGATAGATTTACTCATGCTGTCACAGGTCTCTGACTGAAATTACCATTTCCTACAGGTAAACCATCTAATTGAACTAGTCAAACTGGTCTTGTATGTAGCAAAATGGCAATTTTAATGAAGCTTTTCTCTCTCTCTTTTTGCTTCCCAAAGTAATATTGACTGCCAGAATGATAGCCTGGGAATAGACTACACACTGAAATCAGAATGTATCACCATTATTCAATCCAGTGTGAGTAGAAGAGCGCTATAGAGGAACAAATACAGGTAGTCCTGAACTTACATCCACAATTGAGGCCAAAATTTCTCTTAAGTGAGACATTTGTTAAGTGAGTTTTGCCCCATTTTACGACCTTTCTTGCCTTAGTTGTTAAGTGAATCACCACAGTTGATAAGTTAATAATCCAGTTGTTAAGTGAATTGCACTTAGCCATTTCCCCTCATTTTCACCTCTTATTTATCAACTAAAGCCTTCATAAAACAATGTTTAGTAAGCAATGAAGGTGTACGCTCATTAGTTATGCCCCGTGCAGAGTTCTGTGCTTACTATAAGGACAATGACAATCAATTTTGACCAAAAGTTCAACCAAGCCTTGTTTTATCTCAGGCATACTCGCACTAGCACTATTGCATGTGAAATAGGATTTTAGAATTGTTAGGTTACAGGCTACATGTTGATTGCATCCTGCCAACTCCAAGGTACATGCAACAATAAAATTAAATAACCCACCTAACAAAAGTCCAGGGCAAAAAAACAAACAAACTCATAATTCCCAGTTTACCACAAAAAAGCAACGACAGAAGCAACTGACCCAAAGAGCTCCTTTAACATTCCATCCCAAATGTTTGAGGGAATATTTTAAGTCTTGTATCCTATTAGTTTTCCTAGTGCAATCACTAGTGCAAATGATTTCGATAGATAGATAGATAGATAGATAGATAGATAGATAGATAGATAGATAGATAGATAGATAGATAGATAGATAGATAGATAGATAGAGATAGATAGATAGATAGATAGATAGATAGATAGATAGATAGATAGATAGATAGATAGATAGATAGATACAGTATATACAATATATAGATATAGATATATAGATATATATATACAGTATATACAATATATATATTGTCTCCCTTTATTTTCCCTTTAGTCTCCCTTTATTTTCATTTATCAGCAAAAAATGTTACACACACACACACACACACACACACACACACACACACACACACACACACACACACACACACACACACACACACACACACACATACATATATATATATATATATATATATATATATATATATATATATATATATATATATATATATATATATATATATATGTAGGTCTTTGGTTATTCGGGTTTTCTCCCGCGTAAAATTGGAAGTGTCTTTGCAACGTTTCGATGAAGTCTCATTCGTCGTCATCAGGCTGGTGTCTTCAGCTTGCTGCTTCAGCTTGCTTAACAGTTAAAAGGAAGAAACAGCAGCAATCTCACATTGCTCCTAGAAGCAGGAAGCAGAAGACACCAGCCTGAAGATGATGAATGAGACTTCATCGAAACGTCGCCAAGACACTTCCAATTTCACGTGGGAGAAAACCCGAATACCCAAAGACCTACATACAAACACCCGCGAAAACCTCAGAAAACATACACACACACACACACACACACACACACACACACACACACACTATATGTGTGTGTGTGTGTGTGTATCCCAAACAATGAAATGAGAAAAGATTAATTACATATGAAATTCTATGTGTGTGTGTGTGTGTGTGTGTGTGCATCCCGAACAATGAAATGAGAAAAGATTAATTACATATGAAATTCAGAAGTCTCTGTGTCATTTGAATAACTGCCAGAAAATTGAACTGAATGAACTAGATGCTTTGGGGCGAGTTTTGCAATTGGACATTAACTCAGAAGTATGTCTACCCTGTGTTTCAAGTGTACACATATGCACACATACACGAAGGTTAAACGGAAACACACAGAGGCAACATGTTACTTCATTACACGGAATACAATAAGATACTTTCCATTATCAGTGTATAGGTAAAGGGGTTTAAAAGAATGCCAGAAGCCCTACTCTACATGTCTTTTCTACTTTTTTTAGTCTTAGCTGCATACTTTTGCAGAATTGCATATGCAATGAGAATTGGGGGGTAAAATGCACATCATAAACGTGCCTAGGCATGCAGTAAGTGACATTATATCATGCACAACAGTAGTTGATGTGCATGTGTGTTTGTATATGCACAAAATATGTTTCCCGATGAAATTACAGATAGACTATACAAATCCCTCATAATAAATAACGTGGAGAAAATACTATACAGATAGCATATGTTACCTTTTGTTTATACCTTTTGTTCATTTGGAAATAAACTGTTCCACCCTCACTTCTCTTTCCTGAACCTTTAGTACAAATACATCTCATTATTGTCCTTCTAAAGCTTTCTTTAATTAATTTTTCAGCAAGGAAAAGCTTGGAAGGGATCTAGCCATTTTTCTTGGAAGCCCCAAAAGAAAGGTTTCTACTCAAATAGGTAGAATGCATGCCACCCTGTGGCTAACCAAGCAACATGCAATGGCTTTTCGCAAAAATAACATTCATTAGTGCATTATTGTTCCAGTTAATATTTGATGCTTGCTCACAAGCAAATCAATATTTTTATCTCTCAAAGGAACATTGTTTGGGGAAAATGGGTAAATATTCCATTGCCCTGAACATTCAGAAAACAGAACATTTGAAAGAGCCAAGTTTCCTCTATCTTTTCAGAGTCAATAAGTTGTGGAAAAAAGCAAACAGACTGAGGTTTGAGTACAGCTTCAGAAATAGCAAGAGGCAGATTGCCTGAGTTTTCCTGTGTAAAAGTTCAGAAGTCATATGTCTTCTGGGAAATTCAGTCTATATCTCCAGATTTACCTCAGGCATACATTGTTTTATTATCTTTTTCTCTGCTCCTCCTGGGGAAAAGCAGCATATGAATGTCCAATATCTGTACAGTGTGCTAAAACTTGTCACTGGGATTCACAAACAATCTATAACCATTTTATCAGAACACAACCCTGGAAACTATCATTTATTTTTTAGAAGGCAGCAGGTCCTACAATTAGAAATCCAGAATCCTAAATCATAGACAATTCTGAATTCTACAAAATGTGTTTATTCATTGGCACCCTGGACAATGCATGAACAATCCTTTTCACAAAAATTGAATTTTTCTTTTCTTTAGGTGCCTTCAAGTCAGTCTTGATTCCCGGCAACTGCCTGGATGAGTTTTCTTGTCAAGATTTCAGAAATGATTTGCCATTGCCCCCCTCCCTGTGTGACAGGTCTAGGATCACTCAGCTGGTTTTGTGACTAAAGCAAGACTAGAACTCACGATTTCCTGGTTTTTAGCCCGATCCTGATGCCTTAACCACTCCATGACATGAGTCTTTATTGATTAGCCCTTGAGCCATATCAAAGTGCAAAGTTCCAGAAACCAATTATTACTAAAATTTGATAAAAACAATTTAAAATGGAATTTGATAAAATACAATTTAAAATGGAATTGGAATAAAATATGATTTAAAATGAAGTTGGAATAAAATACAATCTAAAATGAAATGGAATAAAATACAATACTTTAAGATATAGATAAAATATGATAAAATAATATTTTGGTATCACCCCTGCAATCTACCCCAATCAGTCCCACGTATGCAGATCTCAACCGAACCATTTTGTTTAAATACTGTGCTGTGTTAAATGTTATTTTCAGGTTCTGGCCCCAGATAAGGTAAGTTGTTTTGATATGGGGATCCCAATGGGTCATTTGTTTGGTATACAGACCAAGGTACCTGTCTCTCATCCTGTTATACAAGCTTTAACCACTCCAGCAAACTAGTTGTCTGGAATGAAAGAAGAAAATGTCTATCATTAATGTACTCTTCTAAAACACTTGACAGTTTTTTCTTAATGGCTATGACTTAGTTCCCTGACATATTCCTCCCAAAATCACATCTCTGAAGAGTTGCTTGCTATAGAAAAAAACATATTATTAAGCACATTTATAATTAATGCTTAGAGCAGTGGATCTCAATCTTTTCTTCACCACGGACCCCATTTAAATACCTTTTGTGGCTACAGATCATGGGCACGGAACCCCAAGATTTAACTCCAGATTTAAATCATAACATTTCTTCAAGCCTTTGTGGATTCCCTCTGACAACATCGTGTCCTCCCCCCAAGGGTCTTCAGATTGGTTTGTATTTAAATATACAAACCCTCTGAAGGTTTGTATATTTGGAGAAGCTTATTTTATCCTTTTTATCATCTGATACTAAGAACAGGACAATTTTACTCCCTTATTAACTTTTTTGTTTTGAAAAAACTGAATTTACCTGAATTCCAAAACTGACAATGAGACAATGAGGGTCTGGTCTTAAAAGAACAACTTATATTTTTTAAACAAAAGTTTCTCTTCTTTTTTCCCCCTCTCCCTTATTTTAAGTTAGTTTTTCCCTCTCCCTTATTTTAAGTTTAGAGCTAATATCTATCAAGACACTCAGTAATAGATGTCAGTGGTAGAGGAATACTTCTTCACAGCTGGGGGAAAGTGGGGATATTCAGTTGGTTTTATTTCTTTCAGGCAAAAAAAAAGGGAAACTCAGAAACAGTATGGGGACAAAAAGTTTTAAAATCCTGTTTCAAACCCTGTTTGGCCTTAAAGCAAGCCAGTAGGTTTAATGAAGTAAAGGGTGCTGCAGCTTCTTCACTGATTGTTGTGAGAATAGAAAAGGTTCTCTTGCTGCTCAGTCCTTCCTTTACAATTAAGGTCATTTAAATGGATTATAGACTTCATGAATTTAAAATATAAAATGTTGAGACTTTGCTAGAACTTAATTAGAATTTCCTAATGAAAATGTAGTTAGTTCTGATCGTACAGTTGGAAATGAGCCAATTAATTCTACTTGTTCGTTCCAATGTATAATAAACAATATACCCTCAGAATCTCTTAAGTAGCAGAGATAAACTTTACAGCTAAATTACTCTGAAAAACTATAGTCTAACAAGCAATCAACATAAGAAACAATTATAAATGAATTATAATGCATCTGCCTTGTTATGAAGCAGGAAGAGCTTCTAGGCTCATGTATCTACAGAAGAATAGAGACTGGGGCTGCATTTACTGAAGCACTGATTCCCTAAGGTGGAAATAAGTTCCATGCAGAGCGAGAGAGAAGCATGCTTCACAATCTTTAGATGGCTGCTCTTTCAAGATGTCTGGAAATCTTTACCTGAAAGTTTCACAACCTTCATTCCTACTTCCTCCAAAATCTCACGTTTCAAAGGTAGATCCTACTGCTGCTTCTCAAGTCCTGATAAGTTGCTTGATTTGAGTAGAGGTGGATTCTAGATCTGCTAAAGGACCTATGGATGCCTTCTGGAACAGGTTTACAAATAGTTCTCCCTCCACTGCACTCCAACCAACCAGGGCCAGCTGACCTCTTGATAGTAAGGGATGGTAAGAGTTGCCATTTCATAATGCATCTGTATTGATGCCATATTGTGCCATCATACTGTAAGAATTTTCAAAGGGTTGGGGCAGGGGTCTGCAACGTCCGGCTCCAGAGCCGCATGCGGCTCTTTGGGCCCTCTGCTGTGGCTCCCTGTCGGGTGATCCCATCACTGACTGGTCCTGCCCCTCGCCCTCCCCTCCCAGTCACTCCTTGCCTAGCCTGAGAAGGTGAGGGCAACGGCGGGGGATGAGAGAGAGAGAGAGTGGGAGAGAGAGATATACACACAAAGATACAGAGAGGGGGGAGAGAGAGGTGGGGAGAGAGACAGAGAGAGATACAGAGAGAGAAGGGAGAGAGGGAGGGAGAGGAAGAGAGAGAGAGGGAGGGAGAGAGGGAGGGAGGGAGATGGGGGTGTCAAAGGGTTTTGTGGCTCCCGGTGTTTTTTAACAACCAGTTGTATGCTCTAATGACCGGCTGGGTAGGTGTGGCTAGGGGGGTCATGTGACTGGGTGGAGTGAGTGACATCGAGTTGGCCACGCCCACCCAGGTTTTTTCTTTTCTGTGGGAAACAGGTCCAAATGGCCCTTTGAGTGATTAAGGTTGCAGACCCCTGGGTTAGGGCTTTGAAATATCAGTTCAGATGGGCCTTGCCATGATGCTGAAATTTTGTTAGCTAGGCTGAACAGGCATGGTACTGAATAAGCCCTGTAACCAATCCTGAATTAGTATACTTGTTGGACATAATATTATAATAATTACTCCTTAATGCCAGTGCTTCCCATCTGGATAAATTACCCAAAATTGGGTAAAAGTGGTTTTTCTTTGGGTAATGACTCATGAACCCATTACCAGTCAAAACAGGGACATTTGAACTGACTGAAAGTATTTTATCTACATTAGGTAAAAAGTACCGTACTTTCTGATAAATGGTTTGAGATAATGAAAGAAAAAGTTTGGGAACCCTTGCTTTACACTGTGGAAGAGAGCTAATTTTTTGTAGAATCAGGCTAGAGAGAGATTGTGAGTTCTATCTTGGCTTATAGTCATGCTGGCCACATGACCATGGAAAAATCTTCAGTCAACGCTGACTCCGTCAGCTAAGAAATGGAGATAAGCTCTGCTCCCTAGAGTTAGACACAACTGGACAGGGGAAACATTTACCTTTACAAGGAAAAAAGATTGTTCATATATTTAAGTTACTCCTATATCAGTGGTGGGTTCCTACCAGTGCGGTCCACTCTATAGCACCGGTAGCGGCCCACTGGTGGTGTCACAGTACCGGTGCGGTCTGTTGCCGGTGCCTGGGCACCGCCATTTTTAAAAAAAAATTTAAATTTTTTTTTAAAAAATTTATTCTGCACATGCCCAGAAGCCGAGCTTCTGGCACTGCGCATGCACTGCCTTCCTACCCCACAGTGAGTCCAAGCAGGGGAGGATGGCTGAGGGAGCGCATGAGACACTGAAAGAACGGGCAGCAGGAGCTATCTCCATTCCCCTCCCTTCAGCAGTCCGAGAAGCCACGAACGCGCGGTGATGATCCTAGGCATTTTCGCACGTTCGAGGCTTCTCGAGCTGTTGAGGGGAGGGGGAACGGGCGGCGGGAGCCTAGGATCATCGAATGGGGAGAAGCATTCAGGCTGGACGGAGCCTCCTCGAAGAACCACTGCCACGGTCTTGCTGCTCCCACTGCGGGGGGCTGCGTTGTGGGTGGGCAATGCCCCCCACTTCTCCAGCCGCTGCCAAGCTCCCAAGGCCCACATCCACCCGGTCACCTGGCTGGCAAGCCACACCCACAAAATAAGCCATGCCCACAGAGTGGTAGAAAAAAATTAGGAACCCGCCCCTGTCCTATATTAATATCAAGTCAGATACTAGGACAGTTCACTTCCCACAAGTATTCTCTCCATAATACCTGTTTTGTTGATGGGAGAGAGAGATTTGCCCAGAGGCTGCCAGAATTTCTCAGTCTTTTATTGACTGCTTCTATTTTATATGTCTCTGATGTATCATGATAAGGGAGAACTCATAAACATTCTCCACACAAAATCAGATTGAGCAGTTTTTGCATCTTCAACCCACAAAAATTCTAACTCACCAACTTTACAGCACTCCCAGGAGAAGGAAGTACTGATTCCCTCCTTGCTGGTTGCTCTAAAAGTATAATTTGACCTCCTCTTCTTTTTCTTTCTGTACCAGGGAAAGTCAAGAGCACAGTCTCTTATTTTTGACTTGGCCACACTATTTCTTTTTTTAAGACTTACAATTATTTATCCATTTATTGTGTACCTATATATCGTTCACACTTATCATTTAGGGACAAAGGATACAGCTTTCTACAGATTGATTATTGATCCATCCAAATCAAGACTTACTGTTCCAGAAGTGGTCAACTTGTAACCTTCCAGAAATGTTGAGTTACGATCATTCCAGACCAATAACGCCAATGGCCAAAGAATCTTTTGCTCTGATAGGCAGCTGATGGAAAGCCTATAACCATGATGGCGAACCTATGGCACGTGTGCCACAGGTGGCATGCAGAGCCATATCTGAGGGCATGCGATATGTGCGCATGCGCGCACTGGCCAGCTGATTTTCAGCTTGGGGAAGGCCGTTTTCGCCCTCTGCGAAAAATGGCCCAATGGGCAAACCGGAAGTTTTCGCCCTCTGTGAAAAATGGCCCAATGGGCAAACTGGAAGTTTTGAAAAACAGACTTCCGGTTTGCCCGTTGAACCATTTTTTGCACTCCAAAGGCTTCAGGGAAGCTTCCTGAAGCCTCTGGAGTCCAAAAAATGGCCCAACAGGCAAACCGGAAGTCCGTTTTTTAAAACTTCCAGTTTGCCCATTGGGCCGTTTTTCGCACTCCGGAGGCTTCAGGGAAGCCTGAGGGTGAAAAACGGGCCAACGGGGGGGGGGCGCATGCATTGGGATGCACGCAAGCGCAGTATGGCGCACGTGGGGGGGTTGTGTGCCGGCACGCACGCGCACTGCCATTTTTGACACGCAAGAAGAAAAAGGTTCACCATCACTGGCCTAGAAGATAATCCAGCTAACCTTCCAAAACACACAGCTGCTTTAAATCTGTGTTTGCTTGCACCAACATATTATTTACAGCACCCTTTTTTAAAGGCTTTGCACTGTTTTAATAGGCAACTGTTCTCAAGAGAGCAGGAAGTGAACTTTTCCATTACTTCCATTATCCGAGTTTCCAAAAAAAACTATCCAAGTGTGCACTTGTGAATATCTGCCTTAAAGGGCAAGTGCTCTGTTGCTGAACTCTGATCCATTTCCCATCTTATTATAATTTATGTGTTTATTATTTCTGCCCATCTCAAATATGAGATTCTGGATGGCTGACCATAAAATAGATAAAAGCAAAATGCATAATATGAAATAGAAAGACATAAAAGCCATGAATCATGAAATAACCATCAACAGAAATGTGTATCATTATTCTAGTGCCACAAACCCAGGCACATAATTTTCAGGGGCCCTGAAACATAAGGTGCATAAATAAAATCATAAATATCTATCGCTAAAATCTTGCATACATTTTTCTAGAACAAAGTTTCACTGATCCCAGTTGAACATACTTCTAAATGAAGATGTATTTACAATTGCACTGCACATTCCTCATCATCATTTAGCTTTGTATGTGCTAATAAAATTTAGATATTCATCCCTAAATTTATAAAATTATGATTTCCTGGAAGCAAGACAAATTTCATGTCAATAAAGCAGGAGCCCTATCTCTTAATTATCTCATGATATATCGTGAAAAATATATGCTTCTGATATATTTCCCCAATCCCACATGTACTTTATTGAAAACAGTAGAACTTTTGTATGTTTTAGATTTCTCCTATAACAAATCCAACAGGTAGAGCTGGACAAATAGAGTGTCAGCCTTACCAGGTAGACCAGACAGAAAACACAGCCAGATAAGATAATTCTAATTTAATGTAAAGCTACATTAACAGAATTTCACAAGTCTGAAAGTAATATTCTGCATCCTTCACCTTTACAGGTCAAGAATTTAGGAGGATGCTTTCTGAGCCCTTGTTTCACCCATTATGCAGCTGCATAATGGGCTACAATGTCTCTCATCTGACTGTTCCCTAGATAGCATCTTTTCACCCTGTCTCCCAAGGTCTTTCCTATCTTCCATTACATATAGTGAAAACTTCTTTTATAAATCTCATTGATTCCTGTATTTCAAACAAACGAATAAGAAAATCACAGCTAGACTATAAAATTCCTTAGGCCTACAGGGTTGTTGTTGTTTTTTGTTTCTTTTGAAAGAAATTATATGTGTATATGTGTGAACGTTGTTACGTAGCCCCAAACAAATAGAACCTCTCTTGACCCTTATCTAACTCTAACCAGGTGCTGACCATTAGCGGACAAGATTCCTATGCATGGGCTTTAAGCAATCACTTAATGTGTGGCCATGGTTTTTCATGCCTGACGATTTCCATCACAGTCCAAAGAACGATGTGTTTATTTTAATGAAAGTTTATAGCATATTAGCATATTAAAAACAGGCACCATAGTATATGACACATGTATGTCAAATTATATTAGGATCATAATACTCGTGAAGGAGACTCCTAAGAACAGTGCAGAGCCAAAAAAAATATATATCAAACAAATGGATCATAAAACAAAGCAACCCACTTGTGCCATAACTGACCAGGCTCAAATTATCATATTTTGAACACATGATGTCAATCCCTAGCTCTCTAGAGAAATCTATAATACTGGGAAAGGTGGAAGAAAAGAGAAAAGGAAGACCCAACAGCAAGGTGAATTGACTCAATTGCATTAGTGATGAATACACTGTTTGTAGATCTGAAGGGGCAGATTGAGAACAGATCAAACTAAGAATTTACACTGACTTGATAGCTCATAATCAGGTGCAAATCCAAGCAGTGCAGCATTTGTAACTGTCAGAAGGAAAATTTGTCAACATGCAGATTTTGTAAGTGCTATCCAAGGTTTTTTGGTATGGCACCAAGATTGGAGGGAGTGCCAGGATTATGGTCGTTGAATGAAACAATCATGTGATATCTCGCTTAACTACCACTTTTCTGAACGACCAAGATTCCTGTCCCAATGGTGGTCATAAGTTGAGGACTACCTGTACAGAATTGGCCATTACGTTTTGTGACCGAGCCAAAACAGAGCAGTAATATTTTCAATGATGTTGTAGAGCAGCAGAAAGCATCCTCTGTTGCCTATATATATATCCCATCTCCACAATAATTATATTTCCCAACTATTTATGTCAGCCTTGCATGAATATGTCATTTCTCTTACCTAGCTCTAAAACACACCATTAACTTCAAATAGTGTATAGCACACAATTAACAAACTACTGTTTTTCTCCCCTGTGGAGAGAAAAATGCTGGCAGTAATGATACAGCTCTAAAGAGCTTCCAAATCAATAAAACAAAAGTCAGGGGATGAACAAATCACTGATTAAAATCACACACTCTCAAGGGATCGGTAGTTAATAAGACTCACAGGTAGGAGGAAAAAGGGAAAACTGGGAAGCATGTTCAGCCTGGCATGGTGTTGCTACCATGGAGGAACTGGAATGTAATCAACCTAAGCACTCCAATCCAAGAAAGTCATGTGATAACCAATCTCTAAGAGCAATGCTCATTGGGAAGCAACACTAAATAAAGCCCAGAATGACGTTTTTTTGTAATTCTAGGCATATCTCAGAGGGTCTATGACAGGGCTGTCAAACTTGCGGTCCACGGGCCGATGCACCATGTGCTGGCCACGCCCATGCCCATTTTAGCAAAGGGGGAAAAAGTCCCGATACATCAACTTGACACCACTGTGATGAAGCAAGTTTGACACCCCTGGTCCATGACAACTCACCGCGGCCAACTTGCTGTGGCCAACTCGCCACAGCCAACTTCTTGCGCTAACTCACTGTGGCCAACTCGCCACCGGACAAGTCACCATGGTCAACTTGGTGCGGGACAAGAGTTACACTAATATTGAAGAAATAGTGGAATATAATCATTAAAGGATGCCAAAGGAGGGATAAAATGAAATGGGAATGACAAAAATTAAAATATTTTTTAAATTGTTTTAAATAATTAAATTGAATTGTTGAGTTGTCCCACAGCAAGTTGTCCTGGTAGAGAGTTGGCCATGGTGAGTTGTCCCACAGTGGGTTGGACACGGCAAATTGGCTGTGTGAGTCAATGGTCAATGGTGAGTTGACCATTGCAAGTTGACCATTGCAAGTTGACTGAGGCGAGTTGGCTACAGTGAATTGTCCCATTCCGATTTATTTATTTATTTATTTATTTATTTATTTTTGTCAAGTACATGTTGGTAATATACATAGATAAAACATTGTTTATATACATAAGATGGGTACTGATAAGCGGGAACATTAGGACAGGGACGGTAGGCACGTTGGTGCACTTATGCACGCCCCTTACTGACCTCTTAGGAATCGGGTGAGGTCGACAGTGGACAGTCTAAGGGTAAAGTTTTGGGGGTTTGGTGACAAAACCACAGAGTCAGGTAGTGAGTTCCAGGCATTTACCACTCTGTTGCTAAAGTCATATTTTCTACAGTCAAGTTTGGAGCGGTTCACTTTGAGTTTGTATCTGTTATGTGCTCGTGTATTGTTGTGGTTGAAGCTGAAGTAGTCATTGACAGGAAGGACGTTGTAGCAGATAATTTTATGAGTTATGCTTAGGTCGTGCCGAAGGCGACGTAGTTCTAAGCTTTCTAAGCCCAGGATTTCAAGTCTGCTTGCATAAGGTATTCTGTTGCGAGTAGAGGAGTGGAGGACTCTTCTTGTAAAGTATCTCTGGACACTTTCTAATGTATTTATGTCCGTTCCAGACAGATGAGCTGTATTCGAGGATTGGTCTGGCAAATGTTTTGTATGCTCTGGTTAGTAGTGTGATATTACCGGAGAAGAAGCTACGTAAGATTAGGTTAACAACTCTTGAAGCCTTTTTGGCGATGTTGTTGCAGTGGGCTTTGGCACTTAGGTCATTTGATATGAGTATTCCAAGGTCTTTGACAGAGTGAGGGTCGTCTGTAAGGTCTTGACTTTTCAGCTTGTATTTAATGTTCTGATTTTTTTTGCCAATGTGTAGGACAGAGCATGTGTAGGACAGAGCATTTTTCAGGCATTTGTTGGCAGGCTAATACTTACATATCACCCAACCTGAAGGAGATTCTTGCAAGCAACTTCTTGCAAGCAAGAACAGGACAATGTTGTATCTGGAAAGTAGCAGCTTTTTCAATTAGGTGTAGTTATTTCTGAACTGATTTGTGCGGGTGGTTTTTTTTTTTTTTTTTTTTTTTTGCAGAAAATGATGAGAAAACACTAGAAGGAAGAAATATACCTTTTAAACTAAGCTGTATGAAAGGCTGCTGTGAGAATGTTTGTGGCTGAATCCTGTTTTAGCCCCAGCTTAATTCCTAATATTTCAGAGATCCCCTGAATAAACCTGTCTCCACTCTCTTTGAGAGTGGAGCTTTGAAAAGGCCTTAAGATAAGAGCTTTTAGTTTGCTAAAATCATTACTAAATGATCACTTAGACCAGGGGTGGCCAAACCGTGGCGCATGCGCCAAAGGTGGCGCATTGGATGATTGCAAGTGGCGCATTGCAATCATCCAAAGGACAGAAAAGGTGACGCTGTTTTACAACCGTGAAGAAAAATGTACAGAGAAATTTGGTCAGTGGATAACTATTATGCAGGAAGAAGGGGATCGGACAATAAGAAGGTTTTAGCGAGCGAAAGTGATTCCGACCTTATTGTCCGATCCGTTTCTTCCTGCATAATTCTGAAGAGCGCGCGCAGTTCGAAGTCAAACTCTGGCAGTGACGAAACGAGCAAAGTTGGCTCTTCTGTGACTCGTGGACTTCAACTCCCAGAATTCCTGAGCTAGCAGGGCAGAGGAGGAAGTAGTCAGTCACAAGCGCCGGCCCTGCCACTCATGTGCTGTTATTTCAGAGCAAAGGAAGCGTGGGGGGGGGTAGAGGAGAAGAAAGAGGCGGAGGTGGAGGCAGCAATCCGAGGCTTCACCCCAAAGCTAAGCAATTGCCCGTTGCTTCTGCTGCTGCTGTTGCTTCTCGGAATGCAGAAGCTGCGTGGAAGCTCTGCCCAGGGTGAGCCTTCTCATCGCCCCGCGCTTGCTTTTGTTCCCGCCGGCTGCTGCTGCTGGTGAGGTGCTTTGCAAGCCCTGGTTGTTGCGATTGTTACTCCTGCCGGGGGGTACTTATTTCCAGGGGGAGGGGGAAACACCCTCTTTCCCTCCCTTCTGAAAGAGGCGCAGGGATGCCAGAAGTGGCGGCATCAGGACTTGGCATCTTGGAAGAGGGCTGGGCGAGGGAGAAAGGAGCCACGGTGGGGATTGCTTTGCAGGGAGAAAGGAAGGAAGGAAAGTTAGGAAGGAAAGTTAGGAAGGAAGGAAGAAAAGTTAGGAAGGAAGGAAAAGAAAGAAAGAAAGAAGGAAGAAAGAAAGAAAGAAAGAAAGAAAAAGAAAGAAAGAAAGAAAGAAAGAAAGAAAGAAAGAAAGAAAGAAAGAAAGAAAGAAAGAAAGAAAGAAAAGTTAGGAAGGAAGGAAGACAAAGAAGGAAGGAAGGAGAAAAGACAAAGAAAGAGGGAGGAAGGAAGGAAGGAAGGAAGGTTAGGAAGGAAGGAAGACAAAGAAAGAAAGAAAGAAAGAAAGAAAGAAAGAAAGAAAGAAAGAAAGAAAGAAAGAAAGAAAGAAAGAAAGAAAGAAAGAAAGAAAGAAAGAAATGTTTGGAAGGAAGTAAGACAAAGAAAGAAGGAAGGAAGGAGAAAAGACAAAGAAAGAAGGAAGGAAGGAAGGGGGAGGGAGGGAAAAAGAAAGAAAGAAAGAAAGAAGAAAGAGAGAGAGAAAGAAAGAAAGAAAGAAAAAGACAGAAAGAAAGAAAGGAAGGAAGGAAGAAAAGTTAGGGAGGAAGAAAAGTTAGGGAGGAAGAGAAAGAAAGAAAGAAAGAAAAAGAGAAAGAAAGAAAGAAGAAAAGTTAGGAAGGAAGCAAGAAAAGTTAGGAAGGAAGCAAGAAAAGTTAGGAAAGGAGGAAGACAAAGAAAGAAAGAGAGAAAGAAAGAAAGAAGAAAAGTTAGGAAGGAAGCAAGAAAAGTTAGGAAGGAAGCAAGAAAAGTTAGGAAGGAAGGAAGAAAAGTTAGGAAGGAAGGAAGACAAAGAAAGAAAGAAAGAAAGAAAGAAAGAAAGGTTAGGAAGGAAGAAAGAAAGGTTAGGAAGGAAGGAAGACAGAAAAGAAAGAAAGAAAGAAGGAAGGAAGAGAAAGAAAGAAAAAAGTTAGGAAGGAAGGAAGACAAAGAAGGAAGGAAGGAGAAAAGACAAAGAAAGAAGGAAGGAAGGAGGAAGGAAGGAAGGAAGGAGAAAAGACAAAGAAAGAAGGAAGGAAGACAGAAAGAAAGAAAGAAAGAAAGAAAAGTTAGGAAGGAAGGAAGACAAAGAAAGAAGGGAGGGAGGGAGGGAGGAAGGAAGGAGAAAAGATAAGGAAGGAAGGAAGGAAGGAAGGAGGAAGAGAGAGAGAGAGAAAGAAAGAAAGAAAGAAAGAAAGAAAGAAAGAAAGAAAGAAAGAAAGAAAGAAAGAAAGAAAGAAAGTTGTACGGCCGCCCTGAGTCCTGCAGAAGTGGGGCAGCATACAAAAATGACCAAAATAAATAAATAAATAATAAATGGCGGATCGGAACTCGTCTGCGAAAAAATTTGGCGGATGGTATGCCTAAGGTTGGCCACCACTGACTTAGACCAAGTAAGCAGAGAAGTCTTTTCTTTTTAGGTTAGAAATTGATTAGATTAGAAATCAACTTCAGGTGTAGAATGACTGTGGGATTAGTTCAGTGTTTTCTCATCACTTTCTGAAAAAGGATGTCCATGCAAAATTAGCCAGGAAAAAACCACACCTCAGATGTAAGGGTCTCCTGCTTGGGCAGGGGGTTGGACTAGATGACCTGCAAGGTCCCTTCCGACTCTGTTAACTGAATAATCTCACTGAAACACTGCCACTGTTCGCAGAATTAGTAGTTTTAGTTATGTGGTTTTAATAGCCTCCGTCGCGATGCAAACTGGTGGCGAAGGTAAATGGGAACCCACCCCTGCCCCTAATCATCCTGGTTGCTGTCCTCTGCACTTTCTCTAGAGTTTCAATGTCTTTTTTGTAGTGTGGTGACCAAAACTGGATGCAGTACTCTAGGTGTGGTCTAACTAAGGCTTTATAGAGTGGTATTAGTACCTCTCTAGTCCTAGATTGTATCCCTCTATTAATGCAATTTAGGATTACATTGGCTTTTTTGGCTGCCGCTTGCACACTGCTGGCTCATGTTTAGCTGGTTGTCTACTAAGTCTCCAAGATCCCTCTCGCAATCACTGCTATTGAGTGTGGTTTCACCCAGTTTATATGTATATTTTTGGTTTTTCTTACCTAAGTGTAGAACTTTACTTTTCTCTGCATTGAATTTCATTTTATTAGATAGGGGCCAGTGTTCAAGTCTGTCAAGATCCATCTGGATCTTGAGCCTGTTCTCTGGGGTGTTAGCTATTCCTGCCAGCTTAGTATCATATGCAAATTTGGTTAGTTCCCCTTCTATTCCGTCATCTTGGTCATTTATGACCAAGGTCACAAGAAAATTGAAAGAAGTCCATTTTGCTTCTTCCTGTCATCTAAAATATTGATTGATTGATTGATTGATTGATTGATTGATTGATTGATTGATTGATGACATAGGAGTGAAGGTCTTCAAAAACAATTGATAGACCTGTGTTCATAAACAGTCAGAAGTCTTGAAATTTGGCATTTGGTATTCTATATATTCCAGACCACTCCATGCTCTATGGGAGTCATAATGCTGCAAGTGGCCGCAAGCAGCAACATCCCATGCAGTACACAAAATGGTAGTAAAAACAGTGGAAAATATAGTCATAAACACTGGTTAGCAGTAGCAGCTGAAATGTACTCACTTTGGACAAAAGCATCAAGAAACTACTGGAGGATTTGATGATCGTTTTCAGGCTAAATTGACTGGAACATTGGCACTTTCTTTTTTACAAGGCAGATATATCACTAATTTATTTTATTTTTATTTATTTATTTCGTCAAGCATGTATTAGATAACAGATATAAGTATAAACATGATTATGAATACATGAAATGGATACGAATAAAAGGGAACATTAGGACGATAGGCACATTGGTGCGTTTATGCACACCCCTTAAATAAGAAGTCCGTGTAATGCCTACTCAGTTACCGAAAATTGAGTGGGGGCATTAAATGGGTAGATGCCTCTATACTAGCCAAGCAGGTGAGCCAGCTGTCAATTGAACCAGTCAAAATGATTGTAGATTGCAGGGCCCTGAAACCAGAGATAAGCTTTTGTTAGGGAGGAGGAAGAGGAGGAGGAGGAGGAGGAGGAGGAGATCATCTGCTGGATTCCTCCTACCCATATACTTGTTGACCCTTGTATATGACTGTAACTTTAGTGAAAAAGCATTTACTTTTGCAAAGTATGCTATGTTGATGTTCCTGTTTTGCAAAAGGCTCTGTTGCTATCTATCATTGAAGCCATTTTCAAACACAAGCATGGATTGCCACTATTTTAATCAAAGTAAACTTTATGCAAAACAGGAATATTGAAGAAGGTAGTTGATTGCAAAATGGTGGTGTCACCTCTTCAGGTGTTTTTTGCGCCTTCCTTCAATGAAATAAGGGAGGGGCGTCGCCTTTAAACATATTAAATAAATCATTATTGCTAGGATATCAGCTCATTGCAAATGGACATTTCATTTACTTGTTTATTTTTACTTTATTTTCGGTAGTCAGACTTTGGAAGGGTAGTTGATTGCTTCTCCACAATTCACAGAAATTCTGAGAGTAGGGCCCAAATTTAATGGCAGTGTTAGCATTCTTTTGCTTTTAACTGGACTAACTCATGGTGATCTCACCGTTATGAGACAGCAGCACTGAACACAATTGAATGTTTGCTTTGGAGACATTGGAGAGCAAAAACATTGTGTGCAAGTTCCCAAGGTGCACTAAACCTATTCAGAAGTTAATGGATCTTGTTTCTCTTATTTCCTTCTGGGAAATTGTGCAACTGGTATTTGCAAATTATTGAAGCATAGTTCTTAGAGCTGTCTAAGTCAGGGATTTCCCAAGACTACTATTTTATATCCTGCAAATGCTATTTGGTTTCCAGGATAGGAGTCTCAAGAACTATTAATCCAGTCATGTATGTCTCATTCAGATAATCCTTTAACTTTCTGAAGAAAGCCTTGTTTTCTGAAAGAGCCTTCTTGGCACTGTGGGGCAGGGCCATCTTAACAGCATTATGGGCCCTGGGCAAAGCAGTGTACTGGGGCCCCTACCACAACTACTCACAAGAATAAAAATGTAAATGGTTGATAAAATTAAACATATATTTGCATGTTAGTATTAATTTAAAAAATGCAGTAAAATGTAATAAATATGTTGCTGTATTTATATCAGGGGTGGGTTCTAACTTACCTCGCTACCTGTTCGCTTCCTCCTCGTGGGCGCACGCCTGCGCAGTGCCAAAAATTTCAAAAAAAATCCCCCCCAAAAAGCCGAAAACAAGATGGCGATGCATGCACAGTGCCGAAAACTCGGCCATGCGCAAAAGAAAAAAAACCCCGGGGGAAATTTTAAAAAAAATTCAAAAAAATTCAAAAGAAAAAGATGGCGGCGTTCACGGACCGGCACTGACAGAACCGGTTCCATGACATCATCATGATGTCACCAGCAGCTTCCTATCGGTTCGGGTGAACTAGTCCGAACCAGGAGGAACCCACTTCTGATTTATATGATATAAGGTACATTGAAGGGTTAACATACACAGATTAGTATGGGGCCCCTATGCTCGTGGGGCCCATGGGCAAGTGCCCATCAGGCCCATGTGTTAAGACAGCCCTGCTGTGGGGTAACAATGTTCATGATCTATTAAACTAATTGCTTTCCTGATTTTTGGTATACATGCTATCTGGGCTCCTATTATTGTTGTTTGTGTAACAATAAAACATTTTGGCAGAGCTTTGACCTTCTTCATTTTCCCACTTAACTAGATCATTCATTCTTAGAATGTTCTTCATAGGAAAATAATTGTGATTGTGTTGGCTTAATTAGTACTTATAATAATTATTAATAATAAAAATAATTAAATGTAATGACAATGTCGTATTTTTATAGATATAATGCAATTTTGCAGCAGATTGTGATTAGAATTAAGCCCAGACTCCTGGTTCTTATGTTCATTTCTATAAATCTTCATTCTGAGAATCTTGATATTTTTTTTTTATCATGACCGCAATATATTCAAATAGTGTATGTAAAGACAATTAACATCAACTATTATTATTCATTCTCCCTCCCTCCCTCCCCCCCCCTCTCTCTCTTCTCTCTCTCTCTCTCTCCTCTCTCTCTCGTGAATATTTCTCTGAATTTATTTTCCATGTCAAGGAGTCATCCAAATAATTTCAGTGATTACATCTGTTTGCCCTACATGGAAAGGGAGATGCCAGATATTCAACATGGTTTTAGAAGAGGTCAAGCAACAAGAAACATAATTGATGCATGTTATATAATCAAGAAAGAGCACTGATGAATTTGGGGGTTGAAGAAGATTCTTGAGAACATCATGAATAGCCAAACCTGCAGAGAAAGAGTCTAATAATAATTTACAATAACTGTCTTCATATATTGTAGTCATGATAAAAGAGATAGGGTGTCCAGATTCTCAGAATGATTAATGATTATGGCCAGTACAAGACCATCAGCTCTTTGTCCTCTACCTCCCCAAAATCACCAGGCATATAAAATGATTTACATCTATAATTTGATTTTGCACTTGGCAAACCGGTTCCTGACCTAAATAATTTCTCATCGCCACAAGATGGCAGTGAAACCATGCATAGTACTGAAATCACCAGCATTTAATTACTACTGGAGAAAGAAGTCATACAATTATACTTAAGGGGTTTTTGTTTGGTTTGGTAACAAACCTTGATCTGGATGGAGTAAACAGATTGGTTTTAGTCTGATTTAGATTATCTATTCTGAAACCCCAGAACAAAACTTTTTACAGCTTTCAGACAGGCAAAACCAAGGACAAAGAAATATTAATGAATTAAAAATCAAAATTGAGATGCTTGCAGAGTAAACCTGCCCAAGAATCTGGTGTGTGTGTGTGTGTGTGTGTGTGTGTGTGTGTGTGTGTGTGTGTGTGCTTTTTCAAGAGGCAACTGGAGTTTCTGTTTTTTCTTTGGAGATGTTTCACTTCTCATCCAAGCTTCTTCAGTTTAGAGATGAGCTTCTTAGATAAGAAGCAAAATGTCTTCAAAGAAAAACAACAGAAAGTCCAGTTGTCTCTTGAAAAAGCACCTTTGGGACAACTATGACCTGGATGACTGAGAATCTCCATAGACATAAGTTGTCAGACTACTGAACCATTTATGTCTAATCAGCTCTATTGTGATTGTCATAGTTTACAGGCTCTAAGACAGTCTTTCTTTTCCAGCTTAGGTGGTAGGAATTGATCCCACCCCACAGCCCTTAACTCTTGTTCTGTATTATATATTTTCTCAATGTGCTCAGCTTGTTTTAATAATCTATTTTTTATTTGCCTTCTAATTGAAGTTGGTAGATCTTTAAGCTGCTAAGGTTGACAAACCCTGCAATAGACTATCAGTCTTAGAGTTACTCTTTTTGCCCTTTCGCGACATTCGCCAGCTTTTCTTCTCTCCCATTTTTAATTTTCTCCATACTTTTTCAGACCTAAACTCAAAAAAAAAAAAACCCCACAAAAGGCTTTAAGAACTTGGCATTCTTCTGCCACATTCCCATGATCTCACATCACCAAGTGAAAAGGCAACTTTTTGTCAATTTCCCTGATTGGGCATCCAAGTTTGGTAGAGTGATACCGTGATATTCTTCCTTGTATTTTTGTTTGTTTTCTAAGGCTAGGCCACTCATGATTATGCTGGCTAGTTTACAAGGATTTAAAGCAAAACTAAGACAGGTTTTTCAATATATATATTTTAAAGTCATTTCAAGGAGCAAAGATAAAAAGTCTCAGCCATCAACGCAGCATATACCTCTTCCACAGAAGATCTATCTATCCTAGGCCAGAGATTAGAATGGTGTTTCTTGACCCCAGCAAATGTCCAGGTTTCATCTCCCAGAATTCCCTGATGAGCAATCTGGTGAGGGAATTCTGGAGTCCTGGCATCTTAAAGTTACCAAAGTTAAGAAACCCTAGTCTAAGGAGACTTCCAATTTTCAGGGCTATCTTGAAGGACATCAGGATTAGAGCTGCCCAAACCTTGGAAGAATGCTGTTCTAAAACAGATGTCACAACAGGAAAATTGACAACTACTTGGTCCATTAAGTACTGCAGTGCTTAATGGATTGGACTTGGCGTTATATCATAAAGGACAGACAAAAACAGTTGAAGAGAAATCATGGCTCAAATATGCAGCTCCTGTGCCATGTTATTGATAATAATATTGTTTATATTGCCTCTAAGTGGAGCATAGTTCTGGATTAATAGAGTTAATCAGGAAATAATATATTGTTTGCAAGAAATTGCTTCCTTTATAAACACTGAATTTTCCCCAGTGAATTCAGGTTTTTCCAGATGGTATATATACCAATTAGTTTGGATTCTACCCATGTTTGCCAATGACTACAGAATGAGCATTAACTTCCAAGTAACAACAGCATTGTACATACAAAATTTGATTTTAATGAGAATTTTCAAAGCAAATGCTAATGTTTCTATTAATCGTCCAGATGAAGGAATGTCAAAAAGAGTGTTTGCAGTTATCATATATAATATTGAACTCATTTGGAAATTTAGCAATTTTGCCATATGTGATATTTAGTATTCCATGTGGCTTTAAATGGTTTCTTTTCTATCTTGCAATTCTTTCTAACTATTGCATTTTGAAGGGAGCCGAAACTGTATAGAAATCAGTATACTTTTCATCCTGGGGGAGAAAAAAAAGATTAATGTTTCTTTAAATGGAGCTGAGTCAATAAATGGTGTTTCTTGGGAACAATAAGCTAATAGCAATACATGCACATGATGTATGTGATATCCATTCCAGAATAAAGGTTTTCGGGAAAGGAAGTTTGAGAAACTGAAGCAATCTGTGTTTATACAATAACGTCTTTATGTAATTGATAGAAAACAAGAAAAATACCAGGTCCAGATGTGGGAAACTGCCAACTAAAACAGAATAAAAGCATGCCACTCTAACAAAACATTGAATTTTAGTGTTTGATAATGTGCCTACCGTCCCTGTCCTAATGTTCCCTCTTATCAGTATTCATCTTATGTATATAAACAATGTTATATCTATGTATATTACCAACACATACTTGACATAAATAAATAAATAAATAAATAAATAAATAAATAAATAAATAAATAAATAAATAAATAAAAATAAATAAAAATCAGGGAAACCCAGGAAATGATTGCTAATTGGAAAGTCAAGAACATGATAGATTGAAGAAGTTCAAAGTAAGACAAAGCAAACAAAGAAGAGCAGGAGAAGTTGACTTCATAACCATAATAGTTTGCAAATTATTATTACTGTTTATTGAATTGATTGGATGCTCATCTTAACATAGAACATGTCTAGATCTTACGCGGTTTTCAAACTCTCTTCCACTTTTTTTTGAAGGAGTCATCGTAAGAGAAAATGTAAACATCAAACATGGCAAAATAAGCGACAGGATTCTTCCTTGCTTTAAAGACAACAACATGATAGTAATGAACCTAATACCTGTCTCTCCACTGCATATAATTTGGGGAATGAAAGCATGCTAAACTGATATTCTTTAGAAATAGCCCAGACTGTAACATAAGGGGTAGAACAACAGACTTGTGGCAGGGAAGCCACTATATTATTATTCATGAGTCCTCCATGAAGAAAAACAGTTAGCTGAGTTGTTGCTGAAGTTGAGATGGGCAATATAAATCCTCTAATCAGAGATGAAAGTAAACAGACAAAAACAGAGAAAGTCAGAAGCAAAGAAGTGATCGGGTTCTGGTGGAGCCAGATACTTTTTTTTAATAGGAAGCTTCAAAGAATTTTACAGAGGGATGTTGTCACAGGCCCAACAAGACTACATGTTGCAAAGCCAAGCCAGTGCAACAGCTCTTGCAATTAAATGAATCCAAGTCAAGGAATTCCCCCAAAATCTCCTAGTTTCCACCCAAGCACAGTTTATTCCTGTCCCACTCAGCCCATCCCAGCCTTCTGTGGATAAAATTAGGAATATTTTTTTTTTAAAAAAAATAAGGCACCTGGTAAAAAAAAGAGTCCACTCACTTATGCATTAGAATAAATTTTTCTTAGAGCAGTTGATTGAAAAACTACCTTGCTGAAGCTAAACACACATGAGGTTCTGGGCTTTAAAAACAATATCTATGGTTTTTAAAGTTCATGATGGGAGAAATACTTCTCCCATCAAACATATTTAAGTGAAAACATTCACTTAGCAATAGCACTTAGACTTATATACCGCTTCATAGTGCTTTACAGCCCTCTCTAAGCGGTTTACAGAGTTCAGCATATTGCCCCCAACAATCTGGGTCCTCATTTTACCCACCTCGGAAGGATGGAAGGCTGAGTCAACCTTGAGCCGGTGAGATTTGAACAGCTGAACTGCTGAACTACAGTGCTACACTTTAACCACTGCACCACCTCGGCTCTTAAAACACTTAAGTGTTTTATAACTATTTTTCTTTCACATTTATGGAAATGTACCCACCCTTTCCTTCTCCTTAGATATATGCATGCAAAATATGAACCCATAGGACTACCATCTAGCCCACATCACAGTCCAGTTAAGTCATCCTGTAGCATGGCATGGCTTATATGGAGTCAGCAATTGGGATACTTTTTCAGGTTTCCTCCTTGCTCATTTGCAATTCCTCTCTTCCCCCCCCCCCCAGCCCTCACAAAATTCATATTCTGTTTCTCCTATGTTTTTCCCCTGTACCCGCATATGTTATATTTTACCGCAATAAGCCACGATGTTGAAATAGCAATTATGATGAGTATATTGTGCTAAGTAAGAAAGCATATAACCATGGCCTTTATTGGTACAATTGATTCGTGTTTAAGAAAAGAACTGTTTTGTGCCGTATCATCTGTGTTTACTTAAACTTTCATATCAGGTACACAGCCTAGCAAAAAGTAGAGACACGAGAAGGAACACCACGCTTACAAAGCCACGCTAGCCGCAATGCAGTTTGTGGCAGGTGCTGTCTTTTTCTGCCTCCAAGCAAACATTTTCTTGAGCTCCCCCCTAAACCGATCATGTAGCCAGGCATAAAGGAAGGCATTTGTGCAAGCAGACATCATTGCAAACCAATGGCAAATCAGCTGAATAAGGTTGAAGTATTGCTTGTCTATCAGTCCGATCTCGACATCTTTGATGACATTGAAGAGATGCAGTGGCAGCCAGCAAACTCCAAAGGCGGTGACCACCAAGACGAGTAGACGGAATGTCTTCCTCCGCTTAGCTCGGTCACACTCAGCTTGGCTCTGGGTAACATTACCAGGAACAACTCGGTTTTTCAGCTTGACTGAGATCCTCAGGTAGGAAACAGAGATGACGGTTAAGGGCAAAATATAGGTGAGGATGAGGGTGCTGTAGGCATAAGCTAAGCGATCCCTCTTCCTGTGGAACCAAAATTCTTCACAGATGGAGAAGTCCAGCTCTGGAAATTCTGCATGGTAAGTACGGACCAAGGCTGGGGCAGCTAGTATGCAACTCAACAGCCAAATAGCAGCCAGGATATACGCACAGACGGATATTGTCAGTCTCCTCTGAAGGGGATAAACCATGGCGAAGTACCTGTCTACAGCAATGACAGTCAGGGTGAAAACAGAGACAAATACAGTGACCGGCTGCATCAGGAACACAAAGTAACACATGAAGCGTCCATAGATCCACCCTCTGGGTTCAAAGGCATATGCCAATGTCAGGGGTACACACGTGGCACACATTAGCATGTCTGAGAATGCCAAGTTGCCCACAAGGAAATTGGTGACATTGTGCATTTTTTTAGTCTTGCAGATAACGTAAATAAGGAGATAATTCCCAACGACGCCAACAAAGACCACCAGAGAGTAGCAAGGAATTATGAGAGGCTTGAAGAACTGGATAAGCTGGAGCCCCAGGAAGAGGCTGCTGGTGTTGCTCTGAATTGCAGAAAGAAGGCTCTGAGAGGTCAGATTTGCTGGTTCCATTGCCTTTTTCCACTGTTACAATTTCCTTGCCAATAAAATTAATCTGAGCACACAAGCAGGCCCGTATTGCCATTAATTTTTTTAAAAAATCATCTTGGGATGATGGACAGATTTTACCTTGAGTTTGCACGTATTCATCTAGAAAAAAAAAAGACGCAGAGGTGAGCCTCAGTAGACACTTCCTTACACATAGGAATTATAAGATACAATCAATCTGCCCGGACCGTCTCTTTTCTTCCACATAAATCTAACTCTGTCCCTTTAAAAGCATGCAGCTGAGAAAATCATTATTGCACTAAGAACTATACTTACAGCTGTTCTCTCCAGAAGTCAGATGTCATTCTGCATCTTCTTCTTCTTAATCCCATTTGATTTTCAGATCCATAACCAGTTAGAGCTGCTTGTTAACAGCAAGAGGGAGGGAGGGAGAAAGCTATGCTTGGTGAATCAAAATACACAGATAGAAGGTTTTTAGCAGGCTTCCCTATATACTCAAAATGAATTTGGTGGGAGGGATCTCTCTCCATTTGTTGCGTGCCTTCAGGAAAGTCTGTGAATCTCTCTTTTCTCTCTCGCAAGCCATCTCTGAGACACTTTATCAACGAGAACATCTGAGCTCAATCCGGTGCTGAGTTTCCTGCTTACAGCCCTGAGCGAGCTTCGGCGCCACTGACTTTTTAGAACAGGAATGTTGCTAAAAGGATGAAGTGGTAAAACAATATTATCACCACAAGAGGGACTCAGCTACATGGAGATCGAAAAATCTTTCCTGCAATTGTGAGTTATATTGAATCATATTTAACTATAGGTGTGCCGTGTGTTTGTTGGTTCTGCCAGAGTTTAGCATGTTGCATTAAGTTTGGAAAATGAAGTCCCTCATCTGCTGATCTTGTATGTTATCTGTATTTATATGCCAAGGAATGAGCAATATTATCAGTTATGTTATGAATATAATAGACTGATAGTAGTCAGACTGAAATTTTCATTTCAAATAATGACTTGAGCACAGAGATTTAGTTACATGATGCCAGATAGTTTGGTATTTTATTTATTCTCTGCTCTCTTCTTTTGCTGTTTCTAACATTCTTTGCTGGAAAATGATTCCAGTACAATAAATATTCAAAGTGGGTTTGTTATTCTAATAGCTACCGTATTTTTCGGAGTATAAGACGCACCGGAGTATAAGACGCACCTTAGTTTTGGGGGAGGAAAAAAAGGAAAAAAGGCCTCTGCCTCCAAGCAATTTGCCAAACAGCAAACAGCACAGATGATATACACTGTTTGCTGTGTATTTCTGTGCATGTGTGCCTGACCCATAGAAATAGCAAAGAATTGGAGAAATGTACATTATGCCAGAAAGTTTTCTTAAATGTAGTCACACAAACTCCTCCCAATTATTTAAATAGATCTACTCCAAGGTAAGTCAGGATTTAACTCTAATACTAAACAGGACACTGTTACATTTCAGACTATACTTGTACAAAGCTGTTAAAATTAATTAAAATTTCTGGAAGTATACATTATTCTCTATTATTTAAAAGAAGATACAATAGCACTGGACCTCTTCAGAGCTAGCATTTATTTTAAAAAGCTTCTTTATTTTGTTAAGTTGTCTAGAGGTCTCCAACCTTGGCAACTTTAAGACTTGTGGACTTCAACTCCCAGAATTCCACAGCCAGCAAAGCTAACAAAGCTGGCTGTGGAATTCTGGGAGTTGAAGTCCACAAGTCTTAAAATTGCCAAGGTTGGAGACAGCTGGCTAGAACAATAATAAAGGAGTCTTTAAAAAATAAGTCTAATAATTTGAACATTCTACAGACATTTATAGTTATTCACTTACCCCCTTGCATCCAGCAGAAAATAAAAATCTGTGTGTCTCTTCCAGCTATTTGCCTCTTTGCAGCTAGTTTCACTTTCATTTTCCTACATGGCAAACCTAATCAGCTGTAGGTTGGGAAACTGCTAGTGACTTGCTTGGCTTTACAGGCTCTTCCCTCTTTGCTGCAAGCAGGTAAATTGCTGGAAGACAGAGGCCAAAGGGTGGGGGTGGGTGGGTGGGGCTGCATTTGGTGTATAAGACGCACCCAAGTTTTCACCCTATTTTGGGGGGTAAAAAGGTGCGTCTTATACTCCAAAAAATATGGTAATTCTGTATTTTCTCTTTCTAGCTTCCAGTGAGAGTGCTTAAATTATCTTCTTGGAGAACAGCCACACCAAAATCTATTTAGTTATCATCAAATGTTGACCATCAGAGGAAATAATTGTATAGCCCTCAAGTATACTCATATTCAGAGCTTTGCTGATTATCCCAAGATAACTTCTTTTGAATTTAAATTCCTTCTTTTGCATCAATAAATACCATCAGTTTGTTTTTATCGTTGTTCAGAGATTAACTCATCCTTTGTAATGTCATGAATAGAAGCTCATGGTTTATATAAATAAGATAAATAACTAACAAAAAACAACTGAGATTGGAAAGCTTGGCATATTGTTTCAGACTAATCAGTGGAATGCGGATGGCTCTGGTTTTAATAACTCCTGACAGGGGCATTAAACATTGATATATTTTTTTTGTTATAACCATGACATTAAAGCTTTGCTCATTTTTTAGAGAAACCCGCAAAGATATGTGCAAGTTTTTCCCAGACCTAGCAAGGCATGATGTTTGAAAGAATTAAAATTTTGATTCATTATAAGTCACAAGTCATTACAAAACAGAACAGCATAACTAGTTTTTTTCTGTTCCAATTCAACTTTAAATAGTGTTTTCATCAGAATTGAATTGGTGGACTTATCAGCTGCAGGGTAAATATAAATAATAAATTCTCACCTAATGCTTGAGTAATTGAGTGAATAGTAAGACTAATTCTGAAAACTTGAGATGGAGTTCTGTTTTCAGGGAAGAGGGCATCAACCCAGAATTTAAAACTGTGATTTGTAAATATGTGTATACATAATTCGTTGTATCTGTTCAAGGTGATTAACCATAAAATCATAGAATGTAAATGTAAAAAGATACCTTGGAGTTGCCAAGGTTGGAGATCCCTGTCTTGGAGAACCCCTAATCAAACTCACAGTCCATTGCAGGAATCCACTATAGCAGGGGTCCCCTACCACCGGTCCATGGACCGGCACCGATCCACAGCATGCCAGCAACCGGGCTGTGCCAAAATGGAAAGCTCCATCCGTAGGATGCAGGCAGCATGCAAAACTACTCCCCATCCGGTCCGCAGAAAAACCTTTCTCCATGAAACCAGTCCCTGGTGCCCAAAAGGTTGAGGCCTGCTGTACTTCCGCATTTCCCATCATTGAATATCCATCCTCTTCCAGCTAATGAAAACCCATCACCTTCAAGGCAGTCTATTTCAAGAATGTCTGAATAGCTTTAATCTTTAAGAACGTTTTCCTGATGTCCAGCCAAAGTCTACTTATCTGTGACTTAAACTCATTGTTTATTATTCTGCCTTATGGAACAATTCTGAATAATTCTGCCTCATGTTTTACCTGTCAGCTATTCAGACACTGACAGACAGCTGTAATGTCTCCCTGTAGTCCTCTTTTCTCCTGGTTAAACAGATCCAGTGCCTCCAACCATCCCTATCTTCTTGACTGTTGTCCTCTAGAAATAGTCCAGTTGGTCATTACCTTTCATAAATGTGGTATGAAATGAACACACAATTCTAGGTGCAATTTGACTAGTCTGGAATAGAGATGTTATACTATTTTTCTGTTGATGCAGTCTAGGATTTCCTTTCCTTTTTTTCCTTTTCCTTTTCCTTTTCCTTTCCTCTCTACTCTACTCTACTCTATTCCCCTTTCCTTTCCTTTCCTTTCCTTTCCTTCTTTTCTTTCCTTTCCTTGTCTCCTCTCCTCTCCTTCTTTCGTCCTTTCCTTTCCTTCTTTCCTTTCCTTTTCCTTTTCCTTTCCTTTCCTTTCCTTTCCTTTTTCTTTTTCCTTTCCTTTCCTCTCCTTTCCTTTTCCTTTCCTTTCCTTTCCTTTCCTTTCCTCTCCTCTCCTCTCCTCTCCTTTCCTTGCAGCTGCATCATCCTGTTATTTCATGTTCCATTTGTGATCCACCAAGACATCCAGGTTTGCTTCCACTTGCCCAATATGGGCACTTCATCCTATTTTTATGCCATTGATTTTTCCTACCAAACACAGATGACATTATTTGCCTCTTCTGAAATTTATTTTGCTGAGTTTTGGGCAAAATATTTCAGCTTCTTAAAATCCTCCAGAATCTTGGTACTGTCATCTATCTTTGTGTCATCTGAAAATTTAGTAATCATATTTTCTAACCTCTCATCCAGCTCTTTTATAAATATGGTCAACAGCACAGGCCTAGGAGGATCTATTTCTTTAAAATTATTCAGACATTGTTGCAACCATCATGCAATATCTTTATAAATCCTGTAGCTTCTGAATCTGTATAGCAAAAAGTCAGTTGATCAATAGATGGCAGCAAACAGTTTGATTAAGATATAGCAATTCATCATCACTCCCAGAGTATTGGAATGGATGCTTCCCATGTTTCTGTTCAATATTAAGTCAACACCTTCTTTCAGAAGGATAATTGTGTAAGTTTGTTCACACAAAAATTAAGTGATACCTCAAAGACTAATATATTTATTGTGACGTAAGTTTTATTTTATGGAGTCGTTCTACTTCATTGTATCCATGAGGCATTTTCCTTATTTGGGGAAATGTATTTGCACATAGATATAGACAGGGGAATGAAATTGTAAAGTCAAAGAAATAGAATGCCAAACTTATGGATCGTGACAAATATATTAAAGTATAAATTATATAAAATAAATAGTGACAATTCACAGAGCTGACACGTACTATCTTTCTTAACAGTTTGAAGATGTTTTAATGTTGCATTCCTAAACCACTCACATAATATTTTACATTAGTTGAATGTATTTTAATATTCAGTTAACCATGTTTGTATAGCTTCCATAACTAGCATTTCTTGATGTATGGATCTGATGAAGTGGGAGATGAATTCAGCGTTTCCAAGCAACTATAAATATTGGAAAGATTTAGCAGGAAAGATTTCAGTGACTTACAGAAAAGGAAGGAGCTATAATATGTGCCATGAAATACAATTTTAACAGACGTACAGTGTTACTTATATAATGTACTGTACATAATATCTGCAATGTTTTCAGTAAAACATTCACCGCTCTTGTAATGCAGCAAAATATTTTTATACATCAAGGAAAGAACAAATCCTACTGCCAAAGACTTTCACTGATACCAAAATGAATTTGTTAAAAATGCATTTTAATCTTATTTGCAACCCACGTTTGCCACGTTTGCATATGAATATTTTCTTGTGTTGAGAAGAACAAGACAGATCTGGGGTGGAGAGTAAAACATGTCATCAGTTTAGAGTCCACAAGAGATCCAAGTCTAATCTTCCTTGAATCCCCCTGACCTTTATTTAAAACAAATGTAGTGCTGACCATTATCCCAAAAATGCTTTTCTAAAGGCAACTGGACTTTCTTAGTTTTTTTTTCTTGAAAATGTTTTGTTTTTCAACCAAGAAGCTTCTTCGGGGGGCAAAAAGAAAACTTAAAAAGTCCAATTGCCTTCTGAAAAGCACCTTTGGCTAACCATGACCTGGACAACTGAGAATCTCTATAGACGTTTGCTGACCATTAGTTAACTGGATTCTCGTGCAGAGGGTTCAATAAATCATTTGTGCTGCAAGTGCAGAGGGTTCAATAAATCATTTGTGCTGCAACCTTTGTGAATAGTCCTGATTCTTTGTGCCAGACGGGTTGCCTTTTGTTTGTGTATTTGTTTTACAGAGTCTGACATTTGTTTTGTTTTGCTTTTTGCAGCAGGGTTTGGCTGTTATTTTTAACACAAAAATACTGCTGTTTTCAACATGGAACCATTAAACGCTTGTCTGTCATGAGACCAGGTGCACTTATTGATCAGATAACAACGCTTACAGTTGCACTTTGCCCAGAGGGAACTACTCTCCTGGGCCAGACAAGCAATTTTTTAAGTTCTTCCCTAAAGCTATCGTGAAGCCAGGCATATATAAAGGGGTTATAACAGGCAGAACTCATAGCAAACCAATGGCAAACCAGTTGGATAAGGCTGAAATAATAAGCATCAATTGCATTGATGTTAATGTCTCGGATAAAGTTGAAGGCATGAAGGGGAAGCCAGCAAACTCCAAAGACCACAACTACCATGACCAACAAGCAGAAGGTCCTCTTCCGCCTGGCTCTGTCCCAGTCTGCCTGGTTTTTAGTGACACTCCCTGGCATCACCCTGTTTTTTAGTTTGAGGGATATCTTGATGTAGGAAATGAGGATGGCCAGCAAAGGAAAAAAATAAGTAATGAGCAGTAGGCACAAAGCATAGGTTTGTCTTTGGTGCTCTTGCTGCCCCCAGAACTCCTCACATAGGATGACGCCTTGCTTATCCAGCTCCACATAATAGGTATGTGCCATAGCTGGCAAGGCTAAGCAACAGGACAAAATCCAGATAAAGAGGATCATATAAGCACTAAGCTGAAGGGAGACACGGCGTCGCAGAGGGTGTATAATGACAATGTACCGGTCAATTGCAATGGTGACCAAGGTGAAGATAGAGACATAAACAGTCACTGGTTGCATGAAGTAGACAAAATAGCACATTGTGCTGCCAAAAATCCAGCCCTGTGGCTCAAACACATAGGCAAGAGTAAGTGGGACGCACGTGGTGCACATTGCCACATCTGAAAGGGCTAGGTTCCCAATGAGGAAGTTGGTGACATTGTGCATCTTCTTGACATGCAGAATGACATGGACCAGGAGGCAGTTACCTACCATCCCGATAATGACCACACCTGTGTACAACAGGATTATCAACAATTTGAGTCGCTGCACCAGCTGCAAACCCTGGAAAAATGTATTGGTCCCATTCGTAGCAGAGTTGAGGGCTGTTGCACTGATGTTTGTAGGAAGGGTGCTAGAACCTTCAAATGATCCATACATTTTGGCCTGTAAAATAACAAAACATAGTTGTAAGTATGTTCTTTAGGCATAATCCACTTATTCTGATTGAGGATTCATGTTTCTAATTTGTATCTCATTTACATTTCCCAAATCATCATCTTCATATAATAAGATATTCATTTTCAGCATCAGGAAAGGTATGTGTGCACACAAACACATTCACCCACATACATGCACATATATTTTATTTTTATGATTTGGTTACTCGTTTTACTGTTTTACGTTCGTTTGTCGGAGAACAAAGGAAGAAGGGCCACAAAGAATTGTGAGAAAATGATAAAGGAAATAAATATTCAGATTGCTAGCTTTCCAATCACAATATAAAATTAATATACACACAGATTAACATGCCATGATTTCTGACTTCTAAGCAAGTAAATGGACACATATTTTAAAGCAGGTTTCAGCCCTTATGCTATTTAATGTTACCCATGAGATTAATTCCAGACCTTCCTTCCCTACCAGTCAATCTGAATTTGGTTGTTGTCCTTCCATGCAGCCTGCTGTTTGGAAGAGTGAAATGACTCTCAGAATCAAAAAGGAAGTGTCAGAGAAACATGGGTGACTGGTAAATTTTGACTTTGCCCATATGTATGTATGTATGTATGTATGTATGTATGTATGTATGTATGTATGTATGTATGTATGTATGTATGTATGAATGTATTTATTTATTTATTTATTTATTTATTTATTTATTTATTTATTTATTTATTTATTTATTTATTTATTTATTTATTTATTTTGGTTTTCTTATATGCCGCCCAACTCCCGAGGGACTCAGGGCGGCGTACAGCAAAAATACAAGAGCACCAACCAATAAACATTAATTAAAAGCAAATACAAAAATTAAAAATTCATTATTAAAAAAACATCCGTCGGCCAGACATACCCGGGGGAGAGCTCAGATGGATTAGTCTCTACCCCCTGCCTGCAGGAAAAGCCATGTCTTGACGGCTTTTCGGAAGGCCAGCAGGCTGGGGATGGTTCGGGTCTCTGGGGGAAGTTGGTTCCAGAGCGCGGGGCCCGCCACAGAGAAGGCCCTCCCCCTAGGGCCCGCCAGCTGGCATTGCTTGGCTGACGGGACCTGGAGGAGGCCAACTCTGTGGGCCCTAACCGGTCGAAGGGAAGTATGAGGCAGAATGCGATCCCGGAGATAGCCTGGTCCTATGACTTAATTCAGCTCTACCAGAGGTGGGTTCCTCCCAGTTTGCACCGGTTTGCCTGAACCGGTAGCAAACCGCTGGTGACATCACGATGATGTCACAGAACCGGTTTGGTGGGTGCTGGTCCGTGGGCGCCGCCATCTTTTTTTTTGAACTTTTTGGGGGGGATTTCTTTCTTCTTCTTCTTTGGAATTTTTTCCGGATTTTTTTTCTTCTGCACATGCGCAGAAGCCAAGTTTCTGGCACTGCACATGCGTTGCCATCTTGTTTTTGTCTTTTTTTAAAAAATTGGATTTTTTGGCACTGTGCATGCATGAGCGCGCCCATGAGGCACGGCTACACGGCACGGGAAGAAGCAAACTGGCAGTGAGGTAAGTTAGAACCCCCCCCCAGAGCCCTATCGATTCCTTATGGCCTCCAACAGATGAATGTTTTAAAACCAATTGTTAAGAAGAAGCAGTTTTCAACATTAAAGGTATGGCAGATAGAAACAGCTCAGGAGAGACTAATGGAACACCTTTTAGAAGTAAGTGTGTATGTGTGTGTATGTGTGTATGTGTGTATGCGTGTGATTTTCAGAAATATTTATGCCTCAAAGATATCCTTGACAGTTACTTTTGATTTTCTTTTCCCATGTTATAATGTACTTGATGAAAGATGAGAAATTCTAGAAGAAAATTAGAGTAAACCTACATGTTGCAAAATCATAAACATTAAAGTCTTTGATTTTCTTAAGATGGAGCTCATTCTTGCAAATTGACACAGTTGTCTTGGGTTAGTCTTAGCACATTGACCGGAAAAAAAGTATGGCATTCTAACATTTCCTCTTTCCCCACACACACATATACTAGTCTTGAAAATTCTTCACAATAATAATACAATTCCAACAATATACAATCCATCATCATACAAATAATAGACAGTGATAATAATAATGATGATGATCTAAAAACTGAAATATGTTGTTACCAGTCTATAGTTTTTCAAGCTCATTTATTTGTTCCTATCATCTAGTAAGAAAACATAGACTGAAGATTTAGAGATCGTATTCCATCCAATGGAATGGGCATGGAGAGGTTTTTATTGCATTCTATTTTCCATTCTATTATTAAATAGAATGGAAAAGTGTCTTAAAGTCTACTTGCTGGAGTCTAGTAGAAAGGATCAAGTTAAAAATCACCTATGTCAAACAATGTAACTGTTAATTAATGCTTCTTGATTCTCTTCCCCCATAATTTTCTTTTTTAAACTGATCTTTTCACAGCCTACATACTGATATCCACTTCAGGTTACCATATCCATGTTCCCACATTCTACAGAGTGAAATAGTTAAGTAAATATGTAAATAGGTAGCCCATAGATCTATTTCTATTTCTGAATCTTTTATGAATAGACATGCAAACTGCACTTCTGTGAACAACTCGCTTAAAATCAAATTGCACAATAAAATGGTGCAATTTGGAGGTATGAAATTATTTTTGAAATTCTAGCTGCACCTGGTAGAGGTTTGGGGTCAAATTTATAATTGATGCTTTCAGGTAAGTTTTTGGGGTTTTTTTAAGTTACCACAGGCAACAGCATGCTAGGAAAAAGGCAGGTTACAACAAAGCATATAAATGTGTGTTTAGAGAGTCACATGAACCAGAGCAATATATAATTTATCAATCAAATATTCTCAAGAAACATTTATGGGCTCTCCAGAGGTCATAATGAACTGCAACATACTTAGTCATAATAAACATGCAGCTGATAGAGAAATATATAATAACAACAACCTTACTGAATATCAGAAATAGGATTCAAAACATCTCATTTCTCCCCTACCGTTACTAAGGTAAGCTGTCCTATTCATAGCGAAGGGAAGACAGTCCTGGAGCTGGCATCATTGTCTTCCTGAATCAATATGCTGTGCCTGGCTTGCAAAACCAACCAAACTGTTTGAACAAGAGTTTAAAGAGACAGAGATCAATTTTTGCTGGTGTGGCATGGCCAGCAATGACTCCCGTCCCTTTTCCCCCTCTTCTAATTAACATATTAAGACTAGACTGAACGGATGTCCCTTGTCCCAAAGGCAAGGCTTAATGAAACCCACTTTATTCATTTGATTTAATGTTTGCTTTTAAAAGGAAAAGAGGAAGTAAAGGCAAAAAAACCCCACTCATTATTAATTGATGCTCAAGAGACATTCTCCCCCTTGTTCTTTTCCTCAAAATTCTTGAATGGATCTATTGAGAGACCTGCAAATGTTCAGAAATATTTACTTTGCATCCTTAAAACATTTAGAATGCTAAGAAGATAATAAGCAGCATGCCTGATTAAATAGTTTCATTTTTTTAATCCCTAGCAAAATATATATATATATAAATAATTGAAGCATAATAGATGATCATACTGCAATGGGAGGCTTGTAAAGAAGGGCTTGCCCTGGTTGGGGTTTTTTTTTTTTTTTTTTTTTAGTAATTTCATTAGATCAAGAGATCACGGGTGCTCTCCGTGGTACTGAAAATATCCTCAGAGCTGATGTAAAAAGTGTCTTCTCATCGCTATCTGGGCACCAACATGCTTAATGAACTGTTATATTGCCTGATAGAAATTATGCATACAGAAACAGCTGGGGACGTGCTTCACCCCCATTGATCCCTGACAATAGGAGGAAACATAATGACTTCCATTTAATTAATGCTCTTCCCAAATTGGTCAACAGCTGAGGCTTTGGGGGATATTTACATTTGGCTATCAGTGAAGCGTTGCTATTACTTCAGTTTTTAGAATAGAATAGTATAGAATAGAATAGAATAGAATAGAATAGAATAGAATAGAATAGAATAGAATAGAATAGAATAGAATAGAATAGAATTCTTTATTGGCCAAGTGTGATTGGACACACAAGGAATTTGTCTTTGGTGCATATGCTCTCAGTGTACATAAAAGAAAAGATACATTTGTCAAGAATCATGAGGTACAACACTTAATGATTGTCATAGGGTCCAAATAAGCAACCAGGAAACAATCAATATTAATATAAATCGTAACGATACAAGCAACAAGTTATAGTCATACAGTCATAAGTGGGAGAGGAGATGGGTGATAGGAACGATGAGAAGACTAACAGTAATAATAATACAGCCTTAGTGAATAGTGGTGAGGGAATTATTTGTTTAGCAGAGTGATGGCGCTCGGAGAAAACTGTTCTTGTGTCTAGTTGTCTTGGTGTGCAGTGCTCTATAGTGTCGTTTTGAGGGTAGGAGTTGAAACAATTTATGTCCAGGATGCAAGGGGTCAGTAAATATTTTCACAGCCCTCTTTTTGACTCGTGCAATATACAGGTCCTCAATGGAAGGCAGGTGGGCAGTAAATTATTCTTTTTTAAAAGAATAATTAATGTTGCTTTATCAAACAACCCTAGCACAAAATTTATTGAGCATCCTATTTTATCGCCAGTCTCATATGGAAACTTAAACATGTTCTCTGAGGCCTATTGCTATTCATAAAAAAAGACATCCCCAAAATCTGTCACTAAACACAATGCTATTCAGCAAAATAATTGAACAGTTTATGTACAAATATTAAGTATCGATTTCTTTTCTCTAAAGTCCCAGCCTCGTGGCTGTAGAAGGGTGATTTTCCACCACTGTTCCCCTTTTCTTAAGCATCATCAGAGTTTCTTTTATAGATTGATTAAACCAGTGTTTCCCAACCTTTTTTTGGCCATGCCCGACCTAAGCATCTCTAAAATTCTGATCCCCCCCGTGACATATAATTCTTACTATTCAAAAAGTGAACTCCTACTCACGTGGAGGAAGCCTAAAAGGCCATTAACTTGGTTTAAACAAGGTTCCAATTGCTCCCATTAAAAATAAAATTGCCCCCCTGTGGGGCGTGGACCCCACATTGGGAACCACTGGATTAAACTGTGTGTCTTTAATAATATATGTGTCATAAGAAACAATGAGATGAGTAGGCTATATTATGGTTTACTTTACAAAATCTGAGTCTCAAAATGTTTTTTGAACAGCCATTCATATAAAAACACTTTTCAAGTTCAAAGGATAATCAACAATTCTAGCTGAAAATTGACCTCAATAGTCAAATTGTGTCTTATGGATTTGATATTGTATGTACAACATAAATAAGAATGTAACAGTCTTGCTAGCTAAAACACATCTTTGACAGAATCCTGGGCCCACCAGTTGTTGAGAAGCCAATATGAATAAAATTGCCGGGGGGGGGGGAGTACTATTCTACCCTTGTTCCACTGCCAAATGTAATCCAATAGTATCCATTTCTATGTTTCCAAATTCCATATCAGAGCTTCTTGTTTGTTTAAAAAAAGTACAATCTAATACTTTTCAGATTCATTTAATTTTTTAAAAAATGGAAATCCTGTTTGTGAAGCTTGTGAACATTAAACTGTATCTTTGAACTGTTGTAAAATTCATATTTTTCTCTTTTTCTATTCTTTTATTAGCTAAATATGAGAAACAATACACAGAATTATACAATAAGAAGGGTGGATAGAAAGCTTAAAAAGAAACAAAGACATATAAGGTATACATTCACATACTGGTACATATATACATACAGTATGTAAAGTTTAAATATTTCAATGCGTGGAAGCCATAATTCCTTACAATTATCCATAGGTCATCTATTGATTCATTAATTCTTGGTAACATCAATTCGGTAGACCACTGAATAGTGAGAGCATCTATTTATTTCTCCAATGCTGAAGAACACATCTTTTAGCTGAGGTACAGAAAATCTACCTCCTTTTTCCAAATGTTAGCTCCCATATGATAGGGATAAATATCAGGAGCATGTGAAAATACTGAATCTCAATATAAGTAATAACAGTTTTCCTAAATGGAACAATTATTGGAGACTGTAGAAACATATACTTAAATAAAGCATTAACTTAAATGCATGTGATTCAAAGATTCAAACCTTCCAACAAAATTGGTTTTACTTAATCAAGTTTTCCTTTGCTTATTCAGTAGCTCTGGCTGTTCTAATATCACAATTTTCTATTACATAAAAGTGTAATTTGATCGCTTGAGTCATAATGCTATACGTGGAATCATATTATATAGCAATAGACATTACTCTGTACAAAGCTGTAATTCACCAGACATGGATAATTCACTGTGGCCATAATCCATTTATGGTTAAGAACATCACAAAGTTCCTGCCAGTTTCATCTCAAAGCTGGACATTTTATGTCACAATGGATATGACTGAGATGCTGAGAAGCAAGACCTGGAGTCTTGTCTTCTATGTTTCCCTAGTAATTAGGATTTTAGAGGCATATTTCATCTGAGTCTTGAAGTGGTACTTAGCTATCAAGACTAGCAGCAATTTATAGATTTATCCAAATTAATGGCTGGGATGTCCTATTTTAACTATAATTATATATTAAGTAAATCAAAATCAAATCAAATATGACTTTATTAATTAATCAGTTTAGCAAACATTCAAAAAGGATAAAGTAAGATAAGCTAAAATGAAATAAAATGAGATAAAATAGGGTAAGTTCAGATGAAATAAAAGATAAGATAAGAGAGTAAGACAAAATAGTGTAAGATAAAACAGAATGTAGGAACATACAATGAATACTAAAATACAAAAGTATATATTGTATGTTTATATGAATTCATCATCTTTACATGCTACCCCAATATGTTCTATAAAATGTGTTCTTAATGTAATAACCCTGAGTATAAACTTAGCTGTTCTAATGGTTATATATGTTTTTCTGCCCTAAATGAAATGAGATAATATTTTGTTATGACCCCAATGTGTAGCTATGTCAAGTAGAGTCTGTATATACTAAGCCCTTGCTTGACATATAGATGGGAATGGAAAAGAACATGCACAATATATTTTATTTCTGGTGCTCCACAAACACAGGTTTTCTCAGAGTATGGCACTCGGTGGAGGTAACATTTAATATGGGAGAAAACCCTCCACATCAACATTTCATAACCAATGCAGAAATATTATAATGTATAATGTAACAAATCAAATAATTAAAACGAATTGTAGTTAACTATTAAAAGAAATAAGATAAAAATGAGTGCTAATCAAAATACACATTCTATACCAACTGACAAGATGATTAATTCATTAATTCTCCTTTTGCCTTTTATGATCCACAGTAGCCTTTATTTTATTCATAAAAATGTTGAATTATCATGCAAGGTAGACACACAGACAGTTAGAAATAGAATATTCATCTGATCTTTTGGTTTAAGTTACAACTATGCATGTTTATTTTATAATCCACTTGATTTAAAAAAGCAAAATTATAAGGTTCTCATTCACTCTGTGTGCCGGCTCAAATTAAACAGAACACCCCAGCCCAGGTGAATGCAACACTTATTGCTTTCTCCAATACTCCTTGCTATCATAATCAAAGGAAAATTTAGTATTTCTTTCTGAGCGAAACCCTAGGGGTATCTGAAGCATGTTATACAGTCACCAAGACATAAGCTAATGTCACTGTTTACTGGAAAACATATAGCAAACCAAAGAGAACACAAATCAGTATTGGAATTAAAGAAAAACGATCTTATGTTTCAAAAGTAAATGTAAAGAAAGGAACAATGCTACAAAGACTTGGGGCAACTTCCTGTAAAAGAAATCTGGGAAGACATTGACTTTGTCCAAATAAATTTTCAAATACATGTTGAATATTTGCTCCAAAATTCTGCATGTGACTTATTCCTTCTTGAATTCTGGAAAATTCTCTGGACACAATATTCTGGAGTATGATCTGTTTTCAGTTTCCCTTTTCCTGGCAAGATTCAATATACACCCTTACAAAAATCATCATAATGATGGGATCCCCAGTTATAATTTTTAAAAAGTCAACTATGATCTCATAAACACTGACCTCTCATCTCGATTGGCAAACCCTATTCACTGGATGTAATACTGCCGAAGACAATTATAACATTTTCGTACTTGAAGTCAAAAGAGTCATTAAACTATACGTACCACTAATAACTCCCAAAAACAGGAAAAACAAACTACCCATAACAATAAGGAAGCTCCAAGCAAAAAAAAAATCTCTTTGGCGAAAAAACAAAACTGGCTACATAGCCAACTTCAAAGGCTGCTACAAAAACTTATGCCAACAAATAAAGACTGAATGCACCAATTATCATATCAAACAAGAGAAAAACCTCCTGCGCATGAAATCAAACCGTGCATTCTACAATTTCATAAACAATAAACTTAAAGAGACGAGAACCATCCCACCCCTAAAAGGACCTAACAATAAAGACTGTAATGATGAAGCCATTAAAGCTTCATTTAACACATTCTTCGACTCAGTCTTTGTAAACAGCAACAACTCATATCCAATATTTCCTAGTCGAACCACAAACAATTACAATGATCTAATATACACTGATTTTACAGAAGACAAGGCACTACGCAATCTAAAACCATCTCTATCCATTGGGCCACATGTACTATGTGGCTACTTCTTTAAAAAACTTTCCACTGCCCTAGCAGAACCTCTGAGCATAATTTTTGATAAATCTTTCAGGACCAGCTCCCTACCCAACCTATGGTCACTAGCCACGGTCATCCCCATCTTCAAAAAGGGAGACCCAGCCTAGTTGAAAATTACAGACCAATCATGTTTATTCTTTGTCTGTAATCATATACATGCTTCACAAAATAAATAAATAAAATAAATAATTTTTTAAAAAATGGGTGTAAGACTTTCGATCCACAAAGGAATTCATGTAATTTTCCTGTTTAGACATATCAGTTCAAAAATGATGTAGGGGAAAAGAAGAATATATTTTAAAAAGATGTGACTTATCTCTACTTCAAGGATAAGTCTTCCATTATTTTAGGTTATTAAATGTAAATAAACAAACAATGGTTAAAATCATGTCTCTCAATAAAATAGTTTTACACTCAGATAAAGTATGAATAACTAATAAGTAGCAGGTGCTTCTGAGCAAAAAGGAAGGATTGTTGCACAGAGCAGTCAGAATTCATTAAGGTATTCATATTGATTATGGATCTGTGAATAACTTTACTGTTGAAACCACATCATAAAATTAAGTTTGATGTTTTATATCTGTTAGAGGAAATATTGTCCCAGATGACTGAAACAATCTTGCTGGATGCAAAACCTGTTCGGTAATCACATTACTAAGACTTGATTTGATTTGGATATCTTTAATACTCACACACCAGGCTGGGAAAGAACATCTAAAAGCTTTTATACAATCATTTTGTTTTCTATTCTAATGAGGCCTTGCAATCATCATTGATTACCAATGGGCTGAGATAATATGATTTCCAATGTTTTTCCTGTTCATTGTACTCAAGAGCAAGAGAGTGATGTGCTATCAATTCCAGGGCCTATTTACAGGGGAATTTGAGTTTATATGAGTTCTTTTATCCATTAAGTAGAAGGGTCAAAGCAGCCTGAGTATAGTTTTTCACACCCATCATTCTTCACCAATATCCAGCAAATCTTAAAGAGTGCTACCAGCAAAACAGCAAACGTGATAAGGAGAAAGAAATATCAAGGCTTTGCTTTATCACAGTGTAGGCCAACAATTGTCTACCGACATGAACAAGAAAATAAAAAGTATATATTTTACAATACAAGCACATATGTGATTTACTGAAAATTAGAAGCATTTCAGATCACATGAAGTATTGGTGGGAGCTGTAATTCACTTCTAAGTTACATGCATTTGTAACTAATATGACTAATATCCTCATATTATTTAGTATTCTATGACTATCACTAAGTGTTGCATCTTATGATTTATGCTGAATGTATTTTTATGATGACTATGATCATGATTTATCACTTATAGCTTTTATGTACACTGTGAGCTTATGCACCGAAGACAAATTCCTTGGGGGTCCAATCACACTTGGCCAATAAAGAATTCTATTCTATTCTATTCTATTCTATTCTATTCTATTCTATTCTATTCTATTCTATTTAGTCCTGGGAATGTCTTTTGCTGGAAATCCTGGAATCACTGATCAATATAGCTAGCACTGAACTAGAAAGGCTGATGATGTGCCTCATAAGCAGTTTCCCATGGCTGGGTTATTCTCATGGCTAGATTTATTGTTTCATTTGAATTTAATAAGACTAATACTTACTATAAATCCATTAGTAAAAAGCTAGACAGTTTAATAAGGATGCTAGACTTAATTGATTCCTCTTTTTAATATTGTGGAAATTCTTTCAATCATTTATACTTTAATCATCTTTGAAATCATTTCCATACTCAAACAATATTCTCTAAGGCATTTTCAGTGTGTAAAGCGAAGCTCTGTGCAAAAATATTGGTTGATGTTGGATTATGTTTTGTTGCTATGATTCAGGAGATACTCAAATGCTTGTTTTCAAATGCTTGTTTTACAAACTACAGGAGAAAAATGAGATTAAAAAAAAAGACATGTGAAAAGTTGCTGCAGAAAAACATGGAGGGAGAAATACACTAACTTCCTGTAATTGTATTCTTCTTTCTGTGTCCCTGACTGTCATAAGCCCATTATATGATTATTGCAGAACTAATTCATATCAATTACCATGAGGGTAAATAAATAATTATATAACAAGAAAACTGTAAAAAGGAAAAGAACTGTCTTGTTTTCCAAATACAAGCATTCACTGGGAACAAATGAGAGACAGATGTTCCTTGATTAATTCTCTTATTCAGTTCTTGATGTAACAGTTATAAAAAATTATGTATTTTATAGAATATAGTTAACACATTTAGCTGTAAAATATCAAATCCTGAATAACTGAAAGTGCAGAGGTCCCCAAACTTGGCAACTTTAAGACTTGTGGACTTAAACTCCCAGAATTCTGGGAGTTGAAGTCCACAAGTTTTAAAGTTGCCAAGTTTGAAGACCTCTGGCTTAGTGGAACAGTTTTTAAATAACAGTAAAACCCATTTGAACTTAGCCTAGATACAAAGAGTTCTAGATTTATTTCCATTACTTTAGTACAGAGAGAATTGAATGCCTTTAGCCTAGAAAAAAGATAAGTAGAGGGAATATGATTGCACTTTTCAAACATTGAAGAGTTGTCACATAGAAGAAAGCCAAGTTCTGCTCTGTATCCTTCCAGAGGGCAGAATTTATTGTCAAATTATTGGAAACCAGAATCCGATGGATCATTAACAAAAGCTTTTTAACAGTAATTTGAAAAATGAACCAATTATTGAGGGAGAAATGTGCTTCTCTTCATTGAATGTGTTCAATTGAGGCTGGATAGTCATTTCCTCGGAATGCTTTAAATTGAATTCAAAGATTCAAAGGCCTAAATGGCCTATAGAAGATCTATCATTATTACTCACTTCCTATAAGGCAGCATATGACTAGCAATGGAGAATGTAATGATTTACAGTGAATATACAGTAACTTGCTGGATGGGTGCTGCTCTTTAAAAGTGGTTTACTCACTTGGACAGAATCAGCTAGTGGATGGTATTTTAATTATTCCTGAGTGTAGGTATATTTGGAAGCAAGAGCACAGCTAGATTCGGAAACCGCACTTGGGAGTCTTGGGAGCTGAATTTGCATAGCATGCTGCATAAATAATCACTGCAAAAAAACTGCAATGGTTGGATTCACAAAATACACTAAAACAAAATCTTTATTGATTTCTTGTCTATCCAACATAGGCCCCCTGAATTCTTGCATATATAGATTTGTTCCTCAAAATTGGTCTTCTATTTGATTTTGCATAATTTAACAGATAAACAGAGTTGGAAGGGACCTTGCAGGTCATCTAGACCAACCCTCTGCCCAAGCAGGAGACTCTACATTTGCCTCTGCCTAGGATCGAACTCACAACCTGCTGATTGTGAGGCAAGAGCTCCACCTCTAGGCCATTGAATGCGTATCTGTAAGATATGACAGTAGCTATGAAAGGGAGAATGGTGTGTCCCCTCCTCAGGAGGCTCTTTTTCAGTGTGGTCAATTTGTACTATTTCTACCCTGTCTCCAACTTTCCCATTGGGAAGAAGTTGGTGGGCAGGCAGCTACAGAGAATCCTTGATGAAGCAAATGTTGTAGATGACTTTCAGGCTGACACTGGGTGCTCTTCAGGATAATATGCAGTGCAATCTAGATGGCACAAATGATCCATCTGGTCTAGATGAATTTCTCTGACACATACCATATCATGAATAATGACATCCTTATGAATCACCTTGGAAGGTCTGAGATCAGGAATAGTGTTTTGCAGTTGTTCCAGAGTCATGAATTAGAGATGGATTAAATTGAATTAATTAATGGCTTTACTTTCTGAAAATGTAATGTGAGTCATAGGGATGGAGACATCAAGCCCATGGCCACTCCGTCATGGGGCACTCAGAGCACAGTCTCCTCCATTTTTTAAAAACTTAATCATAAAACTGCTGGGGAGATCATACTTTGGATTGGAGTTACCCAGGCTTAAGCAGGAAATGCAGCAGTCCAAACCCAGTTCCTCTGAGATACTGGATGGGACAGGATAGAGTTGAATTCCACCAAGAAGTGTTTTTATTTGTACAGAAGCTGGTTCCAGGTTTATTACTCTAGAAGAGGTTGCACTATTTTGCAGGGTCAGGTTTCAATCTGTACATTCTGTTTGGCTTGTATTTCCTGCTAGATAAGCAGGGGAAGAATGTGGCTAGTAGGGCTCATGGCCAACAGTAACTCATGCCTTAATCATTAAAAATGAAACTGGTGCATAATGCAGCTACACATCTGCTAACAGGGGACAGTTATCAAGATTGAAGGCAAATGAGGTCCAGGCAGAAGAACATCATGGCTTCAAAATCTAAGGGACTGGTTTGTACAAAACTCAGCAGCACTTTTCGTGCGGCTATCAATAAAAATACGATCACCAACATGATCGCTGATATCGGATAACAGATATGGCACAAGAAGAAGAAGAAGAAGAATTGTAGAAAAGCTCTCTATTGGCAGGCCCATCTCCCAGAATCCTCTTGGGACTACAGCGCTGAGCTCTTATGTCTTGGTGTGATTTGGCTGCTTCAATTATGTTGTAGGAAGTACCTCGCTGGTATGCCACTCCTAATTTTAGCAAATGGAAACTCTGTAGTAAAACTGGTTGATAAAGAAATGCTTCTTTGTTTTCTTTTGTTTAAAGAAGATTGGTTTATATCAAGCTTCTTTCTGTAGCAGCAGACTACATATTTAATATAAATAACATGAATGTAGAACAAAATTATGCAAGCCCAAATCAAACTTTTCATCTGGGTTGCTGTTCAATTTAACTTTATTTTATGAGCTAAGGGATTCAGTATAAGAACACATGTGGTAGGAGAGGCAAACCGAAGCAAACTAGTTTATAATAAAAGTGATAAATTGTACAATAATAAAACAGTACAATGATTAACAAGTGCCTCCAGGAAAACACCGTCTTATATAGAGGCTACAATTTCTAATTTGTTCACTTTCCTTCCCATTTTAAGTCAAATATAAAAAGAGTATGAACTGTTAGTGCAATATGATTTATTGTCACGTAGAATTAGGATCCTGAGTGATGGTCATGCTTGACTGGAGGGGAGCTATGTTAGGTGTGGAGGAAGTCTGTCTCTGGATTACTCCCTTTGGTCTCTATCTGATTTGGTGCATTGCAGTTAAGAATGACATACTCCTTTCCCACTGTCAAAAAAGCCAATTGCTCAATTATTGTCCATTTGAAGTTTTGCAGAGATCCGAAGCTGCTATGACTGTGTGAAGCCAAATTAAACTTAGTGGAGGCTTAATTATGCCCAGGAGATTCTTATCCCTAATTTCTTACCATCAAATCTTACAATAACATTAAGGGGCATTGTCAGACTTGATTTTAGATTTATGTGGGAAATGTGCTGAGCTTTCCACAAGTGTTATCCACAGAAACTGAAGCGTTCATCAGAATGACAAAACATTCATTGTGACACTGTTTCACCAGCTTTACCCCATGTGTGATATCACAATGCAAGTAAAAGAAGTAGTATTTTTGTTGAAATGTCACAATATATTTTTCATAGTTTTTTTTCCCTATGTAGCTGCTTCCACCAAATATTTCATGTCATCACTGAGCAATTTCCATCCTACCAAGTCATAGTTGCCCAAAACCATGCTCCTAAAATAGGAAGAATCTGGAATCTGGCACAATGGAAAACATCTAGCAATGGCTTTGACTGAGGATTCTCTTCTCTTCCTATGTGAATCTGAAGCCACACTTGCTGAAGTTGTTAAGAAAAGGTTTGGAGTGTCCCAGGTAGTTTATTCCTTGTTTTGTTTTAAGATCAAACCTATATGGAACAACTAAAGTGAAGCTGTTAAATGTTTTCTCCTCCTTATGGGATTGACCTGAATCTGGGGAAGTTGAAAAAATAAAAGAGAATATCAAGGGGCCAGGGATAAACCTAACTGGAAGTCCTGCCAGCTTTGTAGTGGCATTTCTCCCAGCAAGTTTTACAATCAGTCAGCTGAAATGTGAATAATAGGATGAGGAGAGGAGAGGAGAGGAGAGGAGAGGAGAGGAGAGGAGAGGAGAGGAGAGGAGAAATTATGCAGTGATTATGAGAGAAGGGATTATGAGAGAAGAGTGGAAAAGATAAGGAATGTTGAGCATGGAGAACAGAAGGGAAAGAAAATCAGAACAAGTGAAAATATAATGCTTAAGATGTGCTGAGCTGAAATGTTAGCGGACTTTATGAACATAAAAAAGCAAGCCCAATCATTTTCGGAGGGAGTGGGTCCTTTACAGAAAAAGATCCCTGAATCCAGGAGAGGGACAAAGCCTGAGAAAGAGATTCAGAGCAATTCCATTTTAATTACTCTATAATTAAGTATAATTACTTTGTAATTAGGTATAAGAGAAGCTGGAGAAGTACAACATCCGTTTTCAATATCTTATTGGCAGTAAAAAAAAATACTTTCTTGTTTTCTTGCCCACTTATAGGGCTTGACATTAGATGAAAAGAAAATCCTGGAACCTTGAGTGAGAAACTGATCTCTGATAGATCTGATAGAACGGTGGATGGAAGAGAGACATGTCATGAGGTACAAGGAGGTAGCTGCAGAGAGATTGCATGCCCCCTCCTCTGTGAGCGCTGCAACCAGAAATGATAGCATTACCACTACTGATCAGCAAAGACAAGATGGAGACTGTGGTTGGGTCTATAGGCCAATTGAACTCAGGACAATGACTAGGAGGAAAGATTGTGCTCATTGGGTAAAAGGAAGTAAACAGATTTGGAACCACTCTCCAGAATGGTGCTGCTTTCCTAATCCAAGGGTTCTATTTATTTATTTATTTATTTATTTTGGTATTCTTATATGCCACCCAACTCCCGAAGGACTCAGGGCGGCGTACAACAGAGAAAGAATACAAGAATAACCAATTAAATATTAATTAAAAACAATACAAAATTTAAAAACACAATATAAAAACAACAACATCCATTCAACAACCTTGGGGGGTGAGCTCGAGTGGATTAAGCTCTACCCCCCGCCTGCAGGAAAAGCCATGTCTTAACGGCTTTTCGGAAGGCCAGCAGAGTGGGGATGGTTCGGGTCTCTGGGAGAAGTTGGTTCCAGAGCGCGGGGCCGGCCACAGAGAAGGCTCTCCCCCTAGGGCCCGCCAGCCGGCATTGCTTGGCCGACGGGACCTGGAGGAGGCCAACTCTGTGGGCCCTAACCGGTCGAAGGGTATTCTAAAGAATATGTCTCAAGGAACTGGGAGGTTCTGGGTGGAAGGATAAGGGTTGAGAGCAGAGGCGGGTTCCTCTTACCTGCCTACCGGTGTGCTGCGCGTGCATCATCACATTTCGTACGTGCGTGCGTCCCCTGGCACGATTTTGCTTCCGCGTATGCGCAGGAAGCAAAAAATCACCAAAATCTTGTGAAGGGATGCGTGCGCGCAATTTTGGCTATTTTTTTGCTTCCGCGCATGCTTGGAAGCAAAAAATTGCCAAAATCTAGAGCGTGCGCAAGTCCACTCGCAAGATTTTGCTTCTACGCCTGTGCAGGAAGCAAAAACAGGCCAAAATGTTGAAAAAAAAAGATGGTGCTGCACGATCGACCAGCGAAGATGGTACCGGAGCCGTCGCGCACAAATTGCACAATCGGCAGGCTGCTACTGGAAAAACAGAGTGGACCGCACCGGTAGGAACTCACCCCTGGTTGAGAGTAGATAGTATTAAGAAGGTGAGAGGATAGGCTGGCAAGAGAGGCATTCAGCTATTATATATATTGACAGTGTAGGAAAGGTATATGCAGTTGGCCTCATCCTTTTAAGTACATTTTACTTACAGTAAGATTACTAGAATAAATCCATGGAAAAGAAGCATTCTTGTTCTCACAAAATGATGGAAAATTCATCTCATTACCACAATCCTTGAAGCCTAATATGGTTTTATGTTTTATGCTTTAAACATTTAGTACTAATTTTAAATGGTGTAATGCAGCCTCAGAATTTATATGCTCATAAATGGATATAAATGGTAGAAGAGGAATCTTATTTCAAATTAATTAACTAATCAAGTTTATGTATGTTATAGCTCCCTTCCATAGAAATAAATTGATAGAAAAATCTAAAGGGTAATGCCATGAAATAGTGAGAAGCAAATCTCAAATTTCAGATAAAACCCTTGAGCAAAGTATTCAAGGAAAGGCATTATTTCCATTTGACTTAGTGATAACAGCTGTCACTATCCATTGCAGTGTAGCTGCCAAAGCTGCAAAGAAATTATGACAACAATCCAAGCCATCTGAGCAAAAAGACTTTGCTATTTTAAAGAAAATTAATTTGAAGGAACAAATATTTGACATTTGCTAAAAAAAAAAAAGAGCAACACTTTAATAGCATTATGTGTTGATTGTAGTTATATTGTGTTGTCCATTTTATGCCTTGATCAAAACAGCGGTAAGGAATAGGATTAAAACCACTGAGCTTCACAGATCAACTGCATAATATTGCAGTAGTCTCAAGCAGTCATATGTCATGCTATTTATTTTATGTTGCCCCTTTCCTTACCGTGTTCGGCTTATGGCAAATGCAGCAGAATATATATAAAAAATAAATCCGAAACATAAATAACTCAGTCTGTTCATCAAAAATTACTTTGTCACAGCATGTCACAGATGGCATATATAAGGCTGCTATAACAAGACTTGTTTGATTTGGCTGCATTTGAGTAAGCCCCCATAAATGCAAGATATTATTAGGTAAACATATGAAGGATTGCACTGTTAAGATGTAGTCATAAGACTTGTAGACTGTTACTTCAAGACTCCAGCTCTGATCTCTACCATTGCTACCATCAGCTTTCAAAGGCAGGTTTTTCAATGTTGAAGGAAGACGTGAAAAGGGAGTGCATTATATTGAAAATAGACAAGCTCTTCTGCTCTGACCTATTAATTTCTCTTTCCATGGACCAAAAAATTCAAGGATTTTCCCCTCGGTAATGTCAGGAAAAATGTTGAAAAGGAATATATGTTCTTCCTCATTTCACTCTGCCAGAATGCAAGTTGTCAAGGCAATGTGCTCAATTGTTTGAACATCAGAGCATTCAAGCTTGATGGCCTTTCTATAACTTGTCTTTCTTTCTCACTAGCCTAACTTAAATTATTTAAAAAAAACTTAGAAATAACAGTGCAAATTTCAAGCTTAAAAAAAACCCCTTGATTTCATTATGAAGATCTAAAAATATATTGCTATAGACATTTTCATACACATAGCACAAGCAATATATATTTCTAACCTTTTGAATATATATATATATACACACACACACAGTATGAATAAATGAGATGACACCTCCCACCTACCAGCCATTTGGAAACCTGCCCTTATTGACAAACGAGTCCCTAACACAAAGAATGACACCAGACCCACACTCACGAAAACCACACAGGATGTCACCACCACACATCCCCGCATTAAGCAAACCCAAACCCACACCAATGAGGCACGACCACAAACTAGAAGCCATACCACAGCTGCATCATCAGCCACTTTAAACCCCTCCAATCCATACATGAAGCAAATTGACACCCTCCATGAAGATGTGGCACGACCACAAACTCGAAGCCAAACAAACAAGCTCACCAGCTCAAATCCCCCTGCAAGTCAGACTAACCTGAGCACACACCCATCCAATCAGAGCACAGCCAACCTCCCATCCAATCAGAGCACAGCCAAGCCCCCAACCAATCAGAACACACCTCCAACCAATCAGAACACAGCCAAGCTCCCACCCTATCAGTTCAAACCCCCACTGGCAGTTAAAAGGAAGAAAAAGCTGCAATCTCACATTGCTCCTAGAAGCAGGAAGCAGGAAGCAGAAGACACCAGCCTGATGATGATGAATGAGACTTCATCGAAACGTCGCAAAGACACTTCCAATTTCACACGGGAGAAAACCCGAATAACCAAAGACACACACACACACACACACACACACACACACACACACACACACACACACACACACACACACACACACACACACACACACACACACACATATATATATATATATATATATATATATATATATATATATATATATATATATATATATATATATATATATATATTCAAAAGGTTAGAAATTCAATGAACAGCAATAAGATTATTGCAGATTTGAAGGAAATGTCCAGGAACAGAGCCTAAAGCATAAGTTAAACATATCTTCCTAAATGACCTTATTGCACTAAAAGAAAAATTGACACCCCAAATATTTGTCTTTTTTTTTTGGTCCTAAACACTTACTATTCATTTCAGTTATGTTTGTGGACATATTTGTCATTTTTCCCAGCAACTCTTTCAACATTTTTTTCTTCCAGAATAAACTTTGTTTTTGATGTATTTTAACCTTAATTTTTGAATCGTTCTTCTGAGGCTCTTGGGGGGGGGGGGAATGTCTCCAGTGTTCCCCGAATAATTCAGATGGAAACTATTATGGCAGAATATTAGACTGTCTCACTTAAAAGTCCTGCTCTTCAATGTCAGGTCATTTCCTGCTAAAGCCCTATTACCCAAGATTTAATCTTAGATGAAAGCACTCATATGTCACATACCATATAATCCTGACTGCCCAAAAGTTTCTCTTACTGAAATAGCTGAGATGATCTTGGTGATCTATACTGGGTCAGAAATGGGTTTTTATAACCCTCATAAGAGCATTGGTTTTATATTGCTTGCTGGAGAAACTTGCTTTAATTAGTTCATGGCTCCATAATGCAGGAATGATAATATCAGACTCGGTATCAGTGAGCACAATATGGATTTTCTCTATTGTTTTCTTTTTTTCATTTTCATTTTCTTTTTCCTTTTCTTTTCTTAACTTTTATGCCAGACTTTTTCCTGGCTTATTCTCAAATTCAAATTGTCTCTGTTTCACATAATTCAATTTTGTTTCTATTTTTCATACAGTGAACACAGATATTTCCTGGCGTAGCAACTTAATCTGATATAAAATCTTTGAGTCAATTGGGTTTTTTTTCTTTAACTCATTCTCTTTTCTTTTAATTTCATCCAATATTCTTTGCATCTTCTCTTGAGATTTTTACAAGATAATTGAATGAGGTAACCACTTGTAACAGCTTTCCAACTTATATCAAAAACAATAAGTGGATTTGGAAACAATTACCAAACTTTTGCAAGCACAGAGACAGTCAGTGGATGAACCTACAACAAACTTTGAAATATCAGATGCTATTAGAAAGATGAAAACAGGTAAAGCACCAGTCTGGATTGACTTTTTAGTCAATATTATAAATGTTTTGAAGATCAATTTTTACTGCCACTTAAGAATGTAATAGGTTCTGTCCTGAAGATTCTATGATGCTCCAGTATTGGAAAGAAGCCTTATTGCCAAAGGAAGCTGAGGGTTTCTCTTTAACAAATAATTACAGAATTATTTGATTGTTAAATAATTATTATACACTTTTCATTGAAATATTGCCTTAAAGACTGAAGAAGTTTATACAGACCTTTATACATGAAAATAGGTCTAGATTTTTTTGCCATAAAAGCAGTTAAGGGACAATATGAGAACTGTCCTGGATGTTATTTAGTATCTACCAGTATCATAATGAGAAACAAGCAGCATTAATATTTTTGGATGCAGATAAAGCTTTTGACAATTTAAAGGGGAACCTATGTTTCAAGTTTTGGAAAATACAGGAGAAATGTATTCAAGGGATTAAGTCAATCTATACATCTTGTTAATGGATATTTGACTAAGTCTTGTGAGATTGAAAAGGGTACGATACAAGGATGTTCTTTATCTCATTTATTTTTAATTTTGGTTTTGAAAGATTTGACTAGAGATATTAGATATGAGAAAAATAATAGTTTTGAAGATTAAAAAAGAAACATGAAAGCTGAGACCTTTTGCTGAAAATTTAGTTTTGATTCTACAAGGCCCAAGAAATGGAATGGAAGATGTAATGAAGAAGATGAATGACTTTGGTGCTTTAGCTAGCTTCAAGATAAATAAACAAAAAACAGAAATGTTGGTTAAGAATATGGCTACACAAAGGTCAAGAAAATTTCGATAACAGTATCAAATTTTAAAGTGGAGAAAAAAGGTTAAGAACCCTGAGGTTACATTGACTAATATAAATTCTACATTATTTCAGAATAATTATGTGACTGCTTGGAATGACCTTAAAAAGGACTTGTTAAAGCAGAATAAATTGCAACTATCTTCGTTGGGCAGAATTTCTGTAATTAAGAAATTTTATTTCAGACATTAATGTCAAATACAAGCAACCACATATACATGTTGTAGGAAGTTAGCACCCCGTAGAAGAATGAAATATTCTAGGAAATATTAAAAAGGCAGAATAATATATTTTCCCTAAAGGAGAAACATGTTTCTAAAGACATAAACTCAGAGCTTCAGCTCCCTGCCCCCCCCCGGCAGATATTTTGGTGCCAACTATTTGGTGCCAAGTCAAAAGGCTGGGCCAGCTTATCTGCAAAACAAAAGACCTTCACCCTCAGGACATAATAGGATTAGCCATCATTCAAGATCCAAACCAGGACAAAGCCATTAAGCCATAATAGGAATTGCCCAACACCCTTTCATAACACAACCCTCTTCTTTACATCATCACCCAGCAAAATTCAACCAAGCCTGGGACTCAAGACAACCTACAAAGTTACCCCTGCATGGTCCCATGGGAGTCTGACAACCAATGGGATACCTGCCCTTACACAGGAACAGGAAGCTCCAAGGCGGGGCCCAAGAGAGGGTATAAATCTCTCTATCTCTCTCACCCATGTGGTCAATTACCCAGGACCTCAAACCATGTGGTCCTGTCCACCATTAAAAGCATCTTTCCAAACAGCCTCCATGTTTCCAGTGTGTTCCTCCCCACTTGGAACTTAACCCAGATGGACATTTCTTCCAACAATGTGGTGACCCAGATGGGACTCCAAGCTAACCTGACCAATGGACCTGGCCCAGGTAAGCCACCCTTGCCGGCAGCAGACCCATTGAGTCTGTGGGTGAGTTTTCCTGGATCTTCGCCATTTGGAACAAAGGTTTTGAAGGGGTTTTGAGTGTTGAGCTCAAAGGCTGCTTGGAAAGAAGGTGAGTACCCAGAAGACCGCTGGAAAGATTAGGGGGGGGGAGTGGAAATTCATTGTAAGGTTTTCCTTCTTCTCTCATTTATCTTGTAATCAGTTAAATTGACTCATGTAGGGATTGCATTCAGGAGTGGTTGGCCCAGCAAGTTCTGAACACCTTGGGACTTCTGTCTGGTGGGAGGGAAATTTTTCTAGCATGCTTGTATTTTCTATCTTGTAGAAGCAGCCACACAGAGAGAGAGACACCCACTCAGAATCAAACTGAAGCTATCCCCTTCATCTACCTCCACACAAAGCTTATCCTAGGTTAGTTTTTGCTCTGTGGCACTAAGACCCAAGCAGTCATTATCTTCCCTGCTAATTCTATGGGGGAGGGGCATCCCCCTCAGCCAATTCCCTCACTGGAATCAATTGAAATACAGACACCTTCATAGTTGGGGTTTGCAGATTATCAGCCCTTTTTAAAAAAATCATTTGTCAAGCTTGTTTTGTTCTGTTCATAGTAAAAAAAAACACCCCTACATCATTATCAGCCATTTTTTCTCCATGTTCTCATCAACTCACCCAATAGTACACAATGTATTATTCCATGTTCAATCAATGTGACATTTTTAATGTTTAGACATTGTCCTTAAAGTAGACCCAACCATACAGAAATAACAATATAACTGATTTCAATTAAAAGAAAATGCCAGAAGCATTCACTTTCTCATGTAAGAACAAAACTATTTAACTTCATTACAAGAAAATACTGGCTGCAGGGGAAAACAATGTATTTCAAACATTTCAGGCTTGTAGTTTTGCATAAACTAAGGCAATTTTCTGAGAAGGTGAATTTCCTTAATTGTATTGGGAAAAATCTTTTCTCTTTCCTAATTAAATCATGAGTGATCACATCTTACAATGTCAGTAATTGGATCAATTTTTTTCCTTATTCCGTTCACTTTGCATTTATAATTTGAAAGTCAATTTACTTTTCATGTACAATAGGCTACGTATGAAAAAAATATATAATTTTAAAGAACCACCACCGTATTTTAATGCTGGTCCATATGGAAGTTCAAAGTGTTTGGAAGACACGCGTATATGAAGCCCCTCTTTTAATTCATCTTGGCAAAATTTGCAAAGCTTTTGAATGCTTTGCAAAGCTCTACTAGTCTCATAAATCAACCACCTGAATACAACTGATGCTGATAAAAGCTATTTGAAAGTAATAACTATTCATGAGTTGTCCTTGACTCATGCTCATTTCTGCCAAGGTATTCTTCCAGAGCAATTTGATCTCCTTTTATCTCTTTTCACTGTGGGTTGTGACTTAAACACTATGTTTCTATGCTGGAAGCAACGTCCAGAATTAGAAAATTAGGATGATTCTTCCAAAGTTTCAGTGCTAGACTGGTGCCCTTGGATCAGCCTGGTTCTACAGCTTTTACGTTTCCCCCCACCCTCCGCAAAACAGACTTGTTAAAAATGCTTAAGCAAATTAGTAATAATTACATTAACTTTATTTAATATCAAATTCAGCTCGGTCAGGGACACATATACTTTTTGGAGTGTGACTCCAAACAGGTTATCTAAATCAGGGGCCTCCAACCTTGGCAACTTTAAGCCTGGAGGACTTCAACTCCCAGAATTCCCCAGCCAGCAAAGCTGGCTGGGAATTCTAGGAGTTGAAGTCCTCCAGGCTTAAAGTTGCCAAGGTTAGAGACCCCTGATCTAAATGACAAGCATGGCTCACAGTCTAAGAAAACCTGCACATTATGCAACAAGCCATGGCTTACAAACCACAATTGGTCTAGCATTGGGGACTGGTGGGGAATTTGGGAATGGAACAGAAAAAGGTAACATAGAAGGACTCTTGTGTTTTCCATACATTCAGGACAGGAGCGGGTTCCTCTTACCGTTTCCTACCGGTGTGCTGCGTGCGCATCGCGATGTTTCACGCGTCCCCTAGCGCGATTTTTCTTCTGCGCATGCGCAGAGGGACGATTTTCCTTCTGCACATCAGAGAGCCGAAAAATCGCCGAAAATTAGAAAAAAAGATGGCGGCATACACTGACTGGCAAAGACAGCACCGGAGCCATCGCACCAAAATTGAGCAATCGGCGGGCCACTACCAGAGCAGAGCTCTGGACCGGGCCGGTAGGAACCCACCTCTGATTCAGGATATTTATTTATTTGTAACACTTCAGAATAGAAAAGCATTAGTTTTTGATTATTAAAGAGAGATCCAACCTAGAATTAAGGAGAAATTTCCTGATAGTAAGAACAATTAATCAGTGGAACAACTTGCCTTCAGAAGTTGTGGGTACTCCGTCACTGGAGGTTTTTAAGAAGAGACTGGACAGCCATTTGTCCAGAATGGTATAGGATCTCTTGCTTGAGCAGGGGGCTGGACTAGAAGACCACCAAAGTCCCTTCCAACTCTGTTATTTTATGTTCTACATTTGACTTTCAGTCTGATAGCTTTGCAAGCATCATTCACCTAAACAGAGAAACAGATCCCTCAATCACCATCACCATCACCCTGCTAGCAAAAACACTGGTATGCAGTAAATTGATTTATTGCCTAATTTCCTCCGCCCTGGAAAAATTACCTCTCTGTCTGCAACAGTCAAACTTCTCCTACTTCTCTTTAAATCTCTCTCTCTCTCTCTCTCTCTCTCTCTCTCTCTCTCTCTCTCTCTCTCTCTCTCTCTCTCTCTCTCTCTCTCTCTCTCTCTCTCTCTCTCTCTCTCTCTCTTTCTCTCTCTCTCTCTGGATTTATGTGCCAGGTAGACATGATTCCTCAATATGTCATCTCCTCCTCTCTGCATAGCAACCTCTGTGCTGATTCCTCTTCTATGATTAACTGTCACTCATGGACAGTTTTTCTTCAGCAAGCAATAGTGACTAAATCCAGCTTGTCAGCCATTTATCAATCTCCAGTGGCTTCCATGGGGAGATTAAAATAGGCAACATGGTGGTTACAGCAATGTAACAGGGTTACAGCCCTGTTTTGTATGTTACAGTTACTGTATATACAAATGAGCAGGATTTAGACCCCAGTGTCACAAATGCTGTTGATCGCATCTGTGGACACCATTGTCCATCTCTTTTCTCTCTTATCAGCTCCTTAGCTTAATTGAATTTTCTCTTTCTTATCCATTTCTCTCCCGGCTCTTTTCCAACCTCAGATAATTCAGCTACAAATACAGCTTAAACGGTCTGAGAGATTATTTTGGTGGGAAGGCAGACTGTGTTTAACTGTTCCATTCTGTCACAGGGTAGATTCATACAATTTGCTAAACAAAATCAAAGAAGCCTTAAGGAATCTTACAAGAAATGTGAACTCAGTCTGCATATTGCAAACCATGTCATTATTTCTAGTACAGGTAGTCCTCAATTTACCTTCACTTGATGTTCGTCCATCGTATTCGAAGAGGACCTTGACATCTATCATCACGGGAATTGGGGAGAGGATGTCAAGACCTGCGCGTGAATTGCATTAAAATGAGGGAGAGGTGCGCATAGTCAGGCTCACTCTCTCTTCCCAGATTCCATCTTGCTCCAAATAGCAGGACAAGAGTCTAGACAGTTGGAGATGGGCTGGGCGCAGTGGTTGACCAGGGCGTCTTTCATGTCTTGCCGTGCTCTTAGCGTACCACTTTGCATGCAGAGACTGCCTTCATGACAGTTGTCCTATTCTAGTAGATTTCATCCGCTCAGTCTGCCAGAATCTGTCTTCACATGCTCGGGATAGACAAGTCCCTATCTCACTGAAGGTCGGTGACCCAACGGCTCTCTCAACCTGGTTTGGCCAGCCTGTTGAAGCTGTTGCCCGGGGTGTGGCCGCTGCACATGCTACAGCTGCTAGGAGCCACAGGTGAGAGCTGAGTGACAGGTGGGGACCAAAGGTGAACGAGCTGCCCTAAAAGCTGCCCTAAAATGAGCTGCCGTAAAAGGACATGACATGCCCCTACACCAGAGGTGCTACCCCTCCCTGAGCACCCCATACAGCCCTACCTTCACCTAGTGACCATTTGAAGTTACAACAGCACTGAAAAAAGTGAGTTATGACTGTTGCAGTATCCCCATGAACAAAATTCGGGTGCTTGGCAACTAGCATATATTTATGATAGTTGCAGTGTCCCAGGATCATGTGATCACCATATGTAATCTTTCCAGCTGGCTTCCCACAAGCAAAGTCAATGGGGGAAAGTCAAATTCACTTAACAACCGGGTGATTCTCTTAGCTGTTGCAAAAATGTTATAAAAATGGGGCACAACTCACTTAACAACTGTCCTGTTTAGCAACCAAAAATCTTATCTCAGTTGTGGTTGAAGTTGAGGACCATCTGTACCAGGGGTGAAATCCAGCAGGTTCTAACAGGTTCTGGAGAACCGGTAGCGGAAATTGAGAGTAGTTTGGAGAACCGGCAAATACCACCTCTGGCTGGCCCCAGAGTGGGGTGGGAATGGGGATTTTGCAGTATCCTTCCCCTGCCACACCCACCAAGCCACACTATGTCCACCAAGCCACGCCAACAGAACCGGTAGTAAAAAAAAAATTGGATTTCACCACTGATCTGTACTCTACTTACAAATGGCTCTCCCTGCGCAATGAATTGATTTGTCTTTTACATTACAAAGCTTTATATTGGAATAAAATGACTAGGTACTAGGAAGTTTGGGGATCTTCTGTAAGTCTAAAATTTAAAGATAAACAGTATTGTTTATTGACAGTCAATGGTGACTGTAAAATAATAAAAAGGGTTAATAAAATTAAGCACTGTATGAGAAAAAGTCAAGGAAATGCCTGGTCTTGTATATCAGGTTGGATTTACAACTCAGGTCTTATGCACTCAAGGTTGCTTTGATGATTCAATTTAAGATTAGGTTGGGAAAAGTTGCATCTAAGAAAAGATAAAATGGGATAATGTATATTACAAAACAAAACACTTTCCATAATTCTACCTACTATAGTAAATAGGCAGACTGAGCGCCACAATCTAACTGCAATCAATCAATACAGATATCCTACCTAGGGAACTATAAAATTTCTCCAATATTCTCCAATGAGTCTTATGACTCCTGCCCATGCTTTGTCTGCAATGAAGCATTTGAGGAGGATGGGAGTACCATGAAGTGCTCCCTATGTGACTCATACGCCCACTACAAGTGTTTGGGGTTAACCAAAGGTGTAGCCCAGTTTCTTCAATCAACAGCACTAAAAACCTCCCAGTTTGCATTTCCATTATTCTGCCCATCCTGCAAGCCCAGACTTGACAAATGTATTGTTTTGTTTGAACAGGTAGACACTTTGGAAGCGTGTCTAGCATCCCTTGAAGAAAAGGACAAAACGCGGAAAAGTGAAGCACCAGTATCCCGGAATCATGACGCAGCTCACCAACCCAAGCCGCAGGAAATCACAAATCCTGCTAGTAACATCTCCATCCTTGTCAAGGACGCGATTGAAAGTGAACAGAAGCATCCCAATGTTATCTTATTTGGGCTGGATGATAACAACGGATCCGATGACATCACAAAGGTTTGTGACATCATCAACAACTTCCAGGCATCAACCATCGCTCCCGATGAAATCATCGATGTTTCCTGCGATGGCCCTGCATTCAAAGAACAGTGATGGCTCTGCGGCTCCACGCTTCTGCAGAGTTGTTTGCAAGAGCGAAACCAGCAAACGCAAATTCATTCCCACAATAAACTCACTCGCCAAAAGCTGCACAAACCATAGTAAACTTCATTCATGGCCCGACCTGTCCATACTGCAACATACTCGCGCCTGCAAGCTTCACTCAGAGCTCAAATTTCGCCAGGACCAAGGAGAGACTGACCTGTACATAGACTACTGCGCTGACTGCATCAAACGCAAGATCAGTGGCCCGCGTCCCAACAACCGCCCCTAACAACCAAAACTAGGCATGCAAACCACCAACTTCCTCCACGTCCACCCCTACAGGCCTAATATGCAAGCTATTTACTGCAAGAAGCCTTGCAAACAAAATGACCGAATTCCTCCTGCTTCTAAGTGCAGCCCTATTCGACCTTATTTTTGTCTGCGAGACGTGGTTGAATGTAACCTTTCCAGACTCCATTATTATAGTAAGTGACTATCACGTTTTCTGGTCTGACCGTGATAATCGTGGAGGGGTTGGTGTTGCTATCTTCTATAAAAAGTCCCTAGGTCTGAAAAAGATCACTGTTACAAAGGAGCTTGCTCTTCCTGAGACCATTGTCTGCTAACTGTCCCTAAATACCACAGTTCGTTTCCTATTATGTTATAGAGCCCCCGATTACGACCTTGGTCATACAAACAAGCTAACTGCACTACTAACGTGGCAGCTTCCTGCACGCACCCCCTTGTCTTTCTTGGTGACCTCAATTTGCCTCTTATTAATTGGACCGTAAACGAATGTACAACTGAACCTATACATGCAACCCTGTACAATGCTGTTACGACTCTGAGGCTGGAGCAGTTGGTAACGAACAATACTAGGCTCAACAATTGCTTAGATCTCATCTTCTGCAATAGCTTAAACTCAATTTATGGCATACAAGTTAAAGAACCTTTTTCCAACAGTGATCATAGCATGATTGATTTTTGTCTCAATTTGTGTCCTTGCAAAGAGGGTCATAATGATGGGACTCCAAATTATAATTTTAAAAAGGCCAACTATGATCTCATAGCTGCCGACTTCGCATCTCTTGATTGGCACCTTCTGTTCACAGGTTGTATAACTGCAGAAGACCAATTTAACACTTTTTTGCTCGAAGTCAATCAAGTCATTAATCTATACGTACCTAAACCCCTAAAGCAAAAAAAAAAAATTACCCATAACAATAAGAAAGTTACAATCCAAGAAAAAATCTCTTTGGCAAGTAAACAAAACTGGCTATGTAACTAACTTTAAAAACCACTACAAAGCTGTGGTGAAATTAATGGTAAGCTTTCTCAATGAATATATAAAATTTGCCTTTGATCCAGTGGTGAAATCTAAAAATTTCCCCTACCGGTTCTGTGGGTGTGGCTTGGTGGGCATGTGACTGGGTGGGCATGACCAACTTGTAAAATGTGGTGAAACTCACTTAACAACGCTCTTGCTTAGCAACCAAAATTTTGGGCTCATTTGTGGTCATAAGTTCTTTCTTTCTTTCTTTCTTTCTTTTTCTTTCTTTCTTTCTTGTCTCTCTCTCTCCCTTCCTCTTTCTTTCTTTTTCTTTCTTTCTTTCTTTTTTTCTTTCTTTCTTTCTCTTGTTTCTTTTTCTTTTCCTTCTCTCTCTCTCCCTTCCTTCCTTTATTCCTTTCTCTTTCTCTCTTTCTCTCTTTCTTTTTCTTTCTCTTTCTTTCTTTCTTTCTTTCTTTCTTGTCTCTTTCTCTCTTTTTTTTCTCTCTCCCTCTCTCCCTTCCTTCTTCTTTCTTTCCTCTCTCCCTTCCTTCCTTCCTTTCTTCTTTCTTTCTTCTCTCTCTCTTTCTTTTCTGTCTCTCTCTTTCCCTTCCTTCCTCTTCCTTCCTTCCTTCCTTCCTTCCTTCCTTCCTTCCTTCCTTCCTTCCTTCCTTTCTTCCTTTCTTTCTTTCTTTCTTTCTTTCTTTCTTCTTTCTTTCTTTCTTTGTCTTCTATCTCTCTCTCTCTCTCTCTCTCTCTCTCTCACACACACACACACACACACACACACACACACACACACACACACACCTAGTCTGAGCAGTGGCGGCGGCAGGAAAAGGAAGAAAGCAAGCGGCCCCTTTCAGCGCCCGTGCCCCTTTTTAGCTGTGCTATGGTGAGTCCTGGTGGAGATGTGCCTGGGGGAGGGGGTGAGTGCCGTCAGCCTCACCTTCCAGCCTTGCAAAGCTCAGTGCGGCTGCCTGCAAATGACAGGGGAGGGAAACATGCTCCACGCCCACTGCGCTCGACTGGCAGGCGGAAGAGAACGGCGGGGGAAGAGCTTGTGGGATGGGGGCTGCATGGGGAAACGCTCCCCTCCCCCGCCAAGCACCGAGCACAACAGCCCAGTGGGGGGTCAACATGCTGACTTTTAGGCATTACAATTTAGCAATATTTATTTCCAAGCAGAAATAAGTTAGAATAGGTTAACTTATGTTTGCTTGGAAATAAGTATTGCTAAATTGTAATGCCTAAATGTAATGTTGATTCTGATTTCATTGTCATTTCAATGGTTTATATTGTACGAAGAATGCGCTCCACAGAGAATCTTGCCATGTACCTCTATTTGTTTCTCTTCTTGGTTTTGGTGTCAGTTAAAGAGCTTTTTATGTTCTGACATTAAAGTAACTATTATAGCATTTTACAGCTTTAGTGTTTTGCTGCTGCTTGTTAATAACACTATCAGACTGCATTTCCATTATTATTATTATCTCACCTGCTATGCATTGTTGTTTTCTTTAGTACATATTTTATTTGATTGTACCCCTAAAGAACAACTATCATATGGTGGTAGAGAAATACAGTGAATAAATAAATACAATAAAACAAATCACCATCATAAGGAAAATTCCTTACATCTTTTTTATAAAACTTTAAAGAGAATACAACCAGTGACCAAATGTCCTTCTTTAGAATAGATAATTTATTTTCTAAAAATGGCCCCTATTTAAAAGGATACTATACTCAAAAGTCCTGCTTAAAAAGGCAGGAAAGCTATACCACAACCAGTTTTTGGATGGCATCAGATTGTATCATCTTTCAATTTAACTGTCCACTGATCACATCCTTCTCTATTTTTATCAAGTATTCCTAACCTAACCTAAATATTTTTGTATATGCAATTTGTTTCTTTTGTATATGCAATATGTGTCTTTTATTGTCATCTCTTTTGAGGATGTACTATATATTTTTGTATTGAGTAATACTTTAAGGAGCTATCATGTAGGAAAAATTTCCCACAAGCGTTATTGAGATATCTTTATGTCTTCAGATGTTAGTAGTTTTCCTATATATGTTTGTTCTTATTTTTTCTTTCATTCTGTGACATTACTGTCTGTTTAGAAAATATTAGTTACAATTAAAGCCAATTTTCTCCACATTGTGAACGAAGAGAAAGCAATGAACTTGCAACTATTGTGTTCTAAAAGACACCAGTGTAATATGAGCCAGCAGTGTGCAGCAGCTGCCAAAAAAGCCAACACAGTTCTAGGCTGCATTAACAGAGGGATAGAATCAAGATCACGTGAAGTGTTAATACCACTTTATAATGCCTTGGTAAGGCCACACTTGGAATACTGCATTCAGTTTTGGTCGCCACGATGTAAAAAGGATGTTGAGACTCTAGAAAGAGTGCAGAGAAGAGCAACAAAAATGATTAGGGGACTGGAGGCTAAAACATATGAAGAACGGTTGCAGGAACTGGGTATGTCTAGTTTAATGAAAAGAAGGACCAGGGGTGACATGATAGCAGTGTTCCAATATCTCAGGGGTCGCCACAAAGAAGAGGGAGTCAAACTTTTCTCCAAGGCACCTGGGGGTAGAACAAGAAGCAATGGGTGGAAACTAATCAAGGAGAGAAGCAACTTAGAACTAAGGAGAAATTTCCTGACAGTTAGAACAATTAATCAGTGGAACAGCTTACCTCCAGAAGTTGTGAATGCTCCAACACTAGACATTTTTAAGAAGATGTTGGATAACCATCTGTCTGAAGTAGTGTAGGGTTTCCTGCGTAAGCAGGGGGTTGGACTAGAAGACCTCCAAGGTCCCTTCCAACTCTGTTGTTGTTATTATTATTATTATTATTAATATATTGCATCTCCTACTTAAACCTACTTCCACAGATGAAGCCACATAAAAGGCTGATTGCTTGCTTGATTGATTGATTGGATTTATTCCCCACCTTAATTAATCCTTAGTCCTTGGAAGTTTGCAGATATCAGTTTTGTTAAAATACTAATAATAAATAATACACAATAATATTAAGTATATATTTATTTTAGATCATTAAAACTAAATAACATTTCCCTTGCTGGTTATTATTGCATGAGTTAAATTCCAGGTCAGGAAGCTTTTTTAATATTATTTGACTTTTCTCCAAGTTATGCAGCTCATCTTAATTGTCTAGGACCGTGATGGCGAACCTATGGCATGCGGAATCATATCTGAGGGCACGTGAGACATTGCCCTATGTCAGCTCCAGCGTACATGTGCTGCTGGCCAGCTGATTTTTGGCCTTCCAGAGGGCAGGGGGAGGCCATTTTCGCCCTCCCCAGGCTTCAGGAAAGCCTCCGGAGCCTGTGGATGGCAAAAAAAGGACCCAACAGGCCTACCGGAAGTTCAGAAACGAACTTCTGGTAGGCCCGTTGTGCCGTTTTTCTCCATTCACAGGCTCCGGGGGCTTTGCTGAAGCCTGTGGAGGGTGAAAAATGGCCCATCATTTCTGAACTTCCGGTAAGCCCATTGGACCGATTTTTGCCCTCCCTGGGTTTCAGGAGGCTTTCCTGAAGCCTGTGGATGGCGAAAAACAGCCCAACAGGCCTACCGGAAGGCCGGAGGCTTCAGTGAGGCCTATGCGCATGTGTGTGTGTGGGCGGTGGGCGGTTGTGTGCACATCCATGGGGGGGGACATTGCATTACAGGTGTAGGCACACGCACATGGGCTATCACACATGCACACACCCTTTTCGCACCCGAGCAAAAAAAGGTTCGCCATCACTGGTCTAGGATTAGATCAGGCACTGAGTTTATTTAATCAATGAGCAGTTAAAGAACAGAACATGTACAACACAAATCTAAATGAATAAGGTAAAATACCAACATAGGAAATTCCCTTGGTAAAATATAATATAAACTATTAGAATTCTGTACAGTACAATAAATCATGTATATCTGAGACTAAAATACAACAGTAGGTAAAGTTAGAATACACATTATGTAAAACAAAGCATCAAAAGCAATTATACATCTGTAGGATTACAACCGTGTTTTCCACATTGATCTCTAGAAGTGTCACAGCTATAAAGTCCCAAATCTTCAGTCAACTTGCCAGCACTTCTCACAACTCTTTTGCCACTTGAAATTGTTTTGTGCTGATAGTATGAATGCAGCAGAAAAGGGTAAATGAGGGAATCTCAAGTAGAGCCACAACAGTTCCTGGAAATGTGGACAATGGGCTTCTGTGTTGAGCAGGGCTGAGTGTACTTTACAATTTAACAAGATGCAGAAATCAATATCCTAAGAGAGAAAAAGAGGGAGAATTCAATAGTCCATGGAATTCAGAGGAAATATAGATTATTACAGAAAGTGTACTAAAGGCTGATAGCACTCTGCAATTTCTTGGGATTAATTCTCAATGAATGCATTCAAGGTCAGCGCATGAGGGACTGAGGGTTTTATTTTGGGTTTATCCATGCTTTTGAATACTGACTTATTGACCCCGGAGCAAGTCTGTGTATCTCTAATGAGAAATATGTGCTATTGAATTCTCCAGGACTTGTTCCCATCTAAGATCGCCGAATGTTGCATAATTCCTTAGAGCTGTCATGGCTCTTCCAAAGAAACACGCAAATACCAGACTGCTTTCCAAGTGTGAATTCTTGAATTATTTGCAGAAATTGCTACTTTTCTTTGCACATTTTCAAAACAAATCATGAATGTATCAAACAAAAAGACACTAGTAGCCACTGCAGTATTTGTACCACCATTGTGTATTCTAAACCCTCTCCTGAAAGCAACAACAACAAAACCAGTCAGAGAGCTGAAAAATGAAATGATGGTCCTCATTTTAGGACTATTCTAAACGTTTAAACTGCATCTGGTGAAGCAAGTGTCATGATTTCTGTTTTCACTCATGCCTAGTGAAAACCTTTAAAAACTACTGCATCAAATTAAGTTTTTTTTTTAATCAGGGCAACCTGGTCTACCCAAATATGGGACAGAGGATACTGCTTCTGCTTTCACTTTTCAGCCCCAATCCAGGAGCCTTCACAGGCAGTGGCTTTCGCGACAAAATATTTTTGTGTTAAATTTATATTTACCAACAAAGAAATAAAGGGAGACTAGTATAGATCTATTTCAAGCTATTTAGCTCTCGTCAGCTAGCCATCCCTTCTGGGATTCGAATCAGGGCTGCTTACATATGCTACAGATCTATACTAGTCTTCTTTTATTTCTTTGTCGGTAAATATAAGTTTAATATTGCATCAAATGAAACCATTTTAAAGAATTTGTTTCATACTGTGTTTAGCCAAGCAGTTCCATCCAGATCAACCATATCATATGAATGCGGTAATCAAAACCCTTTGTGAATTGTCACACCTTCCTTTAACATTTTCAAGCAGGATTATGTAATTATAGGCACAGTTTATGCAGTCTGTTTCTGTTTCTTTCCTCTGCTGCGGTTTAAATGGAAAAACAATGCTACCTGTGTTTTCAGGCCAGCATTAAATGTTAAATATTCATGCTACCATGAATTCATGCTGACTCACAATAGCATCTAGCATCCATAATGGCTTGTGATCATTTAGTGGCAATACACTCAAGAGTTTGGGGCTGTTATCCCTCTTAAATTCTATTGCCTACCAACTTTTACATTGATTAAACACTAAACTTCAGGAAATCTATTCCTATCTAGATGGCAGTGGATAGGCTGCAATCTTGCTAGGTATTTGTTTCTTTTGATTGTATATGGAGAGTCTCAATTATCCAGGTCATGGTTGTTCCAAAGGTGCTTTCCCAAAAGGGAACAGGACTTTCTTGATTTTTTTCCGTTTGAAAACATTTCACTTCTCATCCAGGAAGCTGAACTGAAAAAGCTTCTTGGATGAGAAGCAAAACCTCTTCAAAGGAAAAAAAAACCCCAATAAAGTCCAGTTGCCTTTTGGAAAAAGCACATTTCTTTTTATCTGTTTTTGTTTCAATCTAGAAGCACAGAAGGCTTGCTTGATCTTTCCCGAGTTAATGCAATGGATTTCAACTCTCAACAAGGATCAGCCTGGCTAAGGGAGGGTGGGAGCTGCAGTCAAAGTCTTCTGGAAAATATTGGGTTTGGGGCAGTGGTGAAATCCTATTTTTTTTACTACCGGTTCTGTGGGCGTGGCTTGGTGGGCGTGGTGTGGCTTGGTGGGCATGGCTTGGTGGGCATGGCAGGGAAAGGATACTGCAAAATCTCCATTCCCACCCCACTCTGGGGCCAGCCAGAGGTGGTATTTGCCAGTTCTCAAAATTTCCGCTACTGGTTCTCCGAACTACTCAAAATTTCCGCTACCGGTTCCCCAGAACCTGTCAGAACCTGCTCGATTTCACCCCTGGTTTGAGGGGGAAATGGGTTTCGGTAATAGTGATTACCAGGGATGAGACAGCCTACCATTGCAGAGCAAAAACAAGTGAGACATTTGAGAGAATTTTCACAGAAGAGTCCAAAAATGAAGTTGCATCTTCTGAATAAATCCTTAAAGCTGTTGAGCTTTACTTGAAATTTTGGCCTGGAATATTCTTAGGGAACAAAACAAAAAACACATTTATTCCTATTTTCCCATTGGCTTTTCTTTCTTTTCTTTCTTCAGAGTAATCTTTTCTTTTCTTTCTTTTTTGTCTTTTCTTTTGTCTTTTCTTTCTTCTTTTTCTTTTGTCTTTTCTTTCTTCAGAGTAATCTACTCAAGGTCTGGTGTTTTTGTAACAGACTCTTCTGCCTCCTGTATCACATCTCAGGCATGTTGATGTTATAAGAGTAATGACTGCACATACTGTATTGATTATGCCACAGATTGTTAAGGACAAACTTTAAAATATTATACTTTCTTCTTCTTCTTTTTCTTGATTGATTGACTGAATGAATGAATGATTTCCAGGCCGCCCATCTCACAAATACAGTGCCTCTGAGCAGCTTACAATATAATACATTGTAAGCTCCTTTAGGATACCTTATTCCGGATAAATGTTACTACCACCTGTTGGGTTTTAATACAAACATGAACTACAGAAACTACAGATAATTAAGCTTATTAGGCTTAATTCATTTTTTCTATCTTTTCTATCTTGATGCGATTCAATCCTTTAGTTCTTTGATGCGGCCTAGTTTTAAAGTAAGATGAGTATATTGTACTTATATATGTAAATTGGTAATATTGTGACATCCAAGTGATGGACCAGTTTCAGTATATCAGAACAAATTCCAAAATGATTTTATTCACGATGGCTTGTGGTCCCCACATGTGGTTTTCCTGTTGATTGGGACTATTATTTTGATTATGCAGACAAAAACTAATTTCTAGGTTTAAAAGGTCACCAAACAAAATAGAGTGTTCATGCATTATTTATGTCCTGTTGAATAATAGGACAGAGTGTTACAAGCCACAGACATGTGACATGGAATAAATCTTAATTCACTGGAACAAGAATAAACACTTCTTGTTAATTAAAGAGATTGCCCTGGCAGCAATTCCAGACTTTGGCAATTCCATGTCTCAAAACTAAACTAAAAATCGAGCTTGAATAATTGCAGCAAGTCCATATTTTAATTATAAATCAGATAGCCCATTAACATAATAGTTGAAAATTCATGGCAAATGACATTTTAGATCATTTTCTCCAACATGACAGGTTACTAGTGGCATTTGTTTTAATTAACGATTCAGGTGAAAATTAGTGGTGCCAAAGAAACTTTAGCTTAATTACCAATCAGGCCATAATTATCCATGAAACTATCAGCAGCAAGCATAAATGTATCTCAGGTATGCATGAAGTCAGAAATTTTCCACATCTGAAACTGTCTGTCATTCCTTTTTCCACGTGAATGTCATCATTTTTAAGCTATCTTAACCTTTAAGATTGTTCTCTAACAATAATACCAATCAGTTTCTTTATATTTATTCCAATCTAATGTACCTTGTGATGGTGTTTGTTTTTTTCCTTTCAGCATTTTGCAAATGGGGAAAAGGAGGAAGCAATGGTAACAAGGAAGCATCTCATGTGAATATCAATAACTGTTAAAAGCCAATTCTGTGGTGAGAATTTTGCTTCAGGAGTTTTCAGTGAGAAAATCATGAATTATCTACTCTGATATTAAACTATTAAATGTGGTAGAGCGATTGATATAAATTCATACAAGAACCATTGTAATAATAGAGCATATAACTAATTTGTTTTATATATAATATATATTTGATTTGTAAATCACAATCAAATGGGCTTTGGTTCTATTTCCAGTTCTCTGAAATTAAGCTGAACTGTGTGATATGTGCTAGAGCCTCCAACATTTTGGACACCAGGGACCAGTTCCACGGAGAGAGATTTTCTGTGGACTGGAGGGGGCATGGTTTCGCATGCTGCTTGCATCCCACGGATGGGGTTTTGCTTATTTGAGTGGCCCAGTTTTTGGCATGCCGCAGCTCTGTGCCAGTCCATGGACCGGGGGTTGGGGACTCCTGTGCTAGAGTAGATATACTCTGAGATCCAGTTTGGTATAATGGTTAAGGCAGCAGGCTAGAAATCAGAAAACCAGGATCTGTCAGAGTCTGAATCTGAGACAGAAGATGAACAGCTGACAGACAGCAGGAGAGTGGCTCCGTTGGCAGTGGAGGAAACTGGGGAAGGGCAAAGTCAGGCTGAGCAGGGGAGAGGTAGAACAAGGGAGAGGGGGTTCAGATGAAGACCAAGGCCCACCCCCTCCTCATCCTAGGGCGCGCAGGGAAGAATGCAGAAGAGAACAACTTGGGTTGCGTGGCTTACGAGGAAGGAAAGGGCCCCGATTCCCTTCACAAGGCACACCTGGGGATGGAGTTTAAAGGAGAGGCAGTTGGGAGGAGTGTTTGTCGGGAACAAAACAAATGCTGAATTCATATAGTGTTGAGAGTTGTGGCCTGCATTCCTGGCATTCCTCCTGACTGTTTGAATTATTGTCGTGCTTCTGTGTGCTTATCTTGTCTTGTTGGAATTATTGCCGTCAATTCTTCACTTCTGGGACTCATTATCTTGCCCTGCTGGAGTGACTGATTGTAGTTATTCTGCTTACAGCTTTTGGACTGGAGTATCTGCAGTCAGAAGTTGCTGCAGGTTTGTGGGAGAGCTTTTCTCCAGGCCGGAGAGTAAACAGGACTTGGGGGCAAAGTTGGTGCCAATAAAGGGACTCCTACCGGTTCTCAGGCTGTGTTGCCTTCGTGCCATGCCCTGGTCATCACAGGTGCATTAGTCTTGACATAAAGCCAGCTGGATGACCTTGGGCCAGTTAAACATTCTTAATCCTAAGAAGGAGGCAAGAAATCTTGCAAGGAAACTGCAAGGATTTGTCCAGGCAGACTCCAAGAATTGGACACATTAAATGGAAAGAAAAAAATGCTGTGAGATAGACGTCTCAGAATATTTAGCATGTTGACTAGGAATTCTGGAAACTGAGACATCCACAATTCAGGTTCATAAAGGTGGGCTTTAATATGTGGCATAAGGTCCTGTAGTACAGATCCTGTCTTAGCTGAAGCAATGGACTCTAGTCTACGAAAGCTGATGCCTTCATAAATGTGACTTTTTTTTTCACATGGTAGAAGATTCTTCATTGCTCTTTGGCACATAGCAGTTCTTACGAATAGCATTATTTGAATGTCATTTAAATACTTCATCCAATGAGGCTTTGCTATCCTTCCACCACATTTGTAGAATGCAGATGGCCAAGGAATATAGGGAAAATAAATAAAAGTTTACAGTTTAGATAAGCAGGCTGAGTACAATTTATTCAGAGGCTTTTCTGTAGGTCTTTCTGCCAAGAGAGATAAAACCTAAGAGAACCTAAGATAAAGGCTTCTCAGTAGTATATTGTGAAACTCCATAAAATTAAACTATCAACTCAACTGTCAATGTTGAGAAAATATATTCTGTATTGTTTTAATGGTAGGTGCCATATTAACTCCAGATTTCATGCTTTATTTTTGTTCTCCTGTTTTGACTTTCAGGTGTTTTAGTTTGGAAAAAAAAATCTAAAGTTTATAATTGCCCTTTCTAGGCAGAAATCCTTTTATACTCAGAAATACCTGTAAAAATAAACAGCCCTGGGAAAACACACAAAATTAAAAGAATGAAAGCTCAGTACATATTAAATAGGCAACAAGAATGAACAATTTGTATTGGACCTGTGCAAAATTGACATTTCAATAAATTTTCTAGTCACATAAACTAATACAACGTAAACTTACAGGGAGTCCTCAACTTACATTTCAGTTGGTGAAAGTTCAAAGCTACGACAGCACTGAAAAAAGTGACTTATGACCATTTGCTCACATTTACAACCATTGCAACATCCCAACAGTCATGTGACCAACATTGGGACTGTTTGGCAACAGGCATGTATTTATGAGAGTTGCAGTGTCCCGGGGTCATGTGATCACCTTTTGCAACCTTTTGACAAGCAAAGTCAATGGGGAACCCAGATTCACTTAACGACTATGGCAAGAACGGTTGTAAAATGGGGCAAAATTCACTTAACTGTCTCCCTTAGCAACAGAAATGTTGGGCTCAATTGTGGTCATAAGTCAAGAACTACCTGTAGAATCTAAGTGCCAAAGAGTGGAGAAAAGTCTTTCCCATACCAAGACAAAATAATAGCTGAAGTATTATAAAGTAGCCTACCTGAACAGCTTCCTATCAGAGCAGCTGTTGTTTCATTTTCTGATGCCAAGCTATATGGGGGTTTAAAAGCTCTTTTAATTTGGAAACAGAGTGGGAGTTACCAAAAATGATGAAATTGCTTATATTACCCAATTCTAGTTTAAAATTGAGTAGACCAGTTTTAGACTTTCAGAACAGCAGAATGTACTCACTTTCTGCTTCTTTGCTGCTTATAAGCTTCTGGTTGGCCAGGGAAAATAAGATAGTAAATTAGATTGGCTTTTATCGTGATTTTCTTCTTCAGTAAATAGAATTGCACCATTTGATGGTATCATTTATTTTAATTAAGGCTAGTTTAGTTGAACTTGAACTTTATAGCTCAAGAGAAGGATGCTTACAGTATATTGATTATAACACATGTAAAAATATAGCAATATTCAATGCAAGCATTAACATACCTAATTGTTTGAATGATATACTAAGTAAATAAGTTTATTATGGTACCTATACTTGATAACAATTCTCTATATTGTATACTGCAGTGGTTCCCAACCTTTCTAATGCCGTGACCCCTTAATATAGTTCCTCATGTTGTGGTGACCCCCAACCATAAAATTATTTTCGTTGCTACTTCATAACTGTAATTTTGCTACTGTTATGAATCGTAATGTAAATATCTAATATGCAGGATGTATTTTCATTGTTACAAATTGAACATAATTAAAGCATAGCGATTAATCACGAAAACAATATGTAATTATGCCAGATCAGAAATTCTCAGGCCAGTCTTTGCAAGAGCACAAGGAATATCATCTTCCACAACAAGTCTACTTCTGTATTTAGACTTGATAACCAACAAGTGTACAGCAATATTTCTCAATCTCAGCAACTTTTAAGGTGCCTGGACTTCAACTCCCAGAATTCAAAGCAAAGCTGGCCCCTTAGCTGATGCTGCCAAAGCTCGGTCGCCAGGCATTACAAACGCCTCTCACCGAATGACACCTCTCCCGACCAATTGGAGGGCTCGGGCGAGTTGAGTCGATATGGCCAAGCTTGTGGCAGTGGGGGGGGGAGCTGAGGATGCCGGGGCGACCCCTGGGAAATGGTCATTCGACCCCCAAAGGGGTCCCGACCCCCAGGTTGGGAACCACTGGTATACTGTCATATTTATGGAAAAATGATAGTGAGATCCTCTTCGAGAATGTTAGTGCAAGATTCACAATTCCAGTTACATGGGGAATTCTCCGAAAGTCACACTTTTACTCAATCGACAACTATTTATGAAATCCATTCTATCCATCAATGTTATCTTCTATAGATGGGTTAAGTTTTGAGGACCTGCTACTAAGGGCATACAAAGTATTATTCCAACTATACATAGTATACGAACTCAAAGAAAAGGAAGTCATGCTATTCTCCAAAGCACCTGAAGGCAGGTCAAGAAGCAATGGATGGAAATAATCAAAGAGAGAAGCAACCTAGAACTAAGGAGACATTTCCGGACACTTAGAACAATTAATCAGTGGAACAACTTGCCTCCAGAAGTTGTGAATGCCCAACACTGAAAGTTTTTAAGAAGATATTGGACAATCATTTGTCTGAAATGGTATAAGATTTCCTGCATGAGCAGGGGGTTGGACTAGAAGACCTCCAAGGTCCCTTCCAACTCTTTTATTTTACTCTGTTCTAACTATGTGTAAATATCAGAATGCAAGATTGTTGCTATATTCAATTATTTTTGCAAATTTTTCATCTCTAAAATGAGAATAGGAGTTATGACTTATTTTAGTGTCATCCTCTACAGAGGTTAGCAGGTAGCAATACTTTTTTATTGTTTTGATGTTACTGCCTGAAAGAAGCATAGTGTACTTTGGCCAAAGCACATATATTACTTTTTTTGCCAAAACATGAGTCATCCGCCACCATTGCATTCCCTTAAGTCTATTCTTGTACACTAAATTGAAGTATCTAATATTTAATCTTAAATGTCATTGTCCAAAATAGTCAAATTGCTTTTTCTTGAAGGTGTTCCTAATTTTTATATCGCAACCACAACATTTCATATATGTCCAACCCATGATATTTTAAATAATCTTCCACTTTTCAAATAACTTCGCTTTTCAAAGGTTTCTTTTGTTTTGATTGTCGCTTGGTTCATTCTCCATGATTTCCATACAAAAAACCAGCAAGACGTAGCAAGATACAATGAATCAACAATTATGTATTAATTTTTGGGAAGTTATAAGAACAAGACTGCAAACACTATTCCTCAGAGACTCAGCTCTGCTTTCTATTGGCCAGAAGAATAGGAATAAATATTTGATGATACTGATTTTTGATATATAAAATTTTGATTATTGATAACTTTTAGCCATCTATACTTTCTAATTTATTATCATGTTCCTAAGCAAGAATTATTTTATAAAAGACATTGTCTCTGTGAGTGTTGTGTTTTTTTTTAAATTAAAATGCTCACATTTTTATTCCTCTTATGACAAGCATTTTCAAGACAGTCCATTTAGCTCTTATTCCATTTTTTTTTTTTGCATTTGTTATTTTTAACAGTCATAAGAAAATTTCTTCCCTAAAAGCTGGCACTATTTTTTAAAAAAACTTTTAATAGCTATTCTGTTCTCAGTTTGTTCCATTAGATAACCACCCTGCAAATATCTAAAATGTATAGATGCCACAATTTATTTTGGAACAAAGAGGTTATTATCGAAAAAAATGTATTCCAATAGAATTTTTATTCGTAGTTTTGAGAATGAGTCATTCTATGTATGCATTGTTAACTTTTCACACCTGAAAATAAATGCAAACAACCAGTTCTATCTACGAGACTCCTGCAGAGCATAAACAATTTCAAGTGATCCCACTTTGCCATCTCCAAAATCAGAGAGCATCCCATTTTCGGCAGATAATTTCTCCAATATGTTAATGGATTCAGTCTTTCCATAGTGTCATTTGGATACATTATCATCAAGCAGGAGTGTATTCAGGGCTGTTTTACATTTTGTGAACATCATCCCATGAAGTGGCTGGATACTTTCCTCATTGCATACACTTCACAGCAACAGAATCCAGTAAGCATGCTCAGAGTAGTAACAGAGTAGTGGTGGAGTATGGGGTAGACGCACTTCATACTTTGGGGTAGACGCACTTCATACTTTGTTACACCTTGGTTGCACTCAGATAAGTAGCTGTTAACTCAATTCAATCATTATTCTTCATTTGTGACCTGCAAACAAAATTGCTGTGACTTTACTGAGAACAATATCTGTTTTCTGTGGGATGGGATTTAATTGTGGGAATAGCCATTTGGAGCTTGGTGCACATTGTAAAAATTGTACCTGGAGGCAGCAGAATAGAAGAACTGGAGGAAAACCACAAAATTCAAAGACCTGCACACAGAAGTAGAACGATTGTAGTAAAAGTAAGCAAGGATAGTACCAATAATAATAGGTGACTTGAGTACAAGCCCAAAACATCTGGAGTACCACTTGAACTCCATCAGCATTGACAAATTCACCATCAGTCAATTGCAAATGGCAGCTTTACTTGGAACGGCTTATATCCTCCAATAATATCTTTAAATAAATACCATTATTTATTTAACAATACCACTAAATAACTTCTGCCTATCCCTGGTCTTTGGGAAGGACTCGAAAGGTGGACAAAAATGCCAAATCCAATTTAAACATCTGGCTGTCCTTGCAACTAACCATAATAATGCAATGCTGCTAAAAAGGTGGCTAGAAAGGTTTAAAATCTGACACAATAAGCAGCGCTAATCATTTGCTACAAGGGTTCTAGTCACTATCAATCTAACTTGTGATTGCATCCATGGAAGAGGCAAGGAAGGGACAATTGATGTCACAAGTACGTCATAATGGAATTGCACTAATTGATGCAACTGATGCAAAATATATAGTGACACACATGTCATCATCTGGTTTATAACAAATGTCTGCATTCGTACATATGACATTTCATATTGCCAATATCTGAGGCAGGGGAAGAGCAGTAAAGGCATTATATACTTGCAGAGATTGCATTAGCCTTCATAGATAAAAGTTGGGCCAACAACCAGAAGAATCCTAGGGGGAAAAAACATAATGGGAATTACTAAGTTTTAATGTTTTGTGGATTCCCTATAAAAATAGTTGAAGGAAGCACTACAAATCCATGCTAAACTCTGTATGTCACTTGTGGAAGGAGATACCTGCAGATATGGATGCTTCCTCAACAATGATATGACAGATATATATTACAGAAACCTTATCAGCGAGTCTACAATGGTAAATAGACCAGTTTGAGCAAACTTCTGCATTATTTTTGTAACATGATTTAGACACCAAAGAAAAATTACTTGATTTTCTAAAATGTTTTAAAGTCACCACTTTTGAACTGTTACTGTCAAAATGATGGAATGGCTGCTGTGGTATGGCTTGCTTTGTTTTCTTCTGACTGTTATATTTTATTGTTCTTATTTGTTATATGTTTTAGGTATTAGCATTTATTTGATAATTCTTGAAATCCACAGAAATGAAGAGGCCAATAGGGCATGCAATTCATTGAGTGATCGATTCCATGTAATATTGTTTCAGAACTTCTACAATAATTATTTTTTTGTATTAATTGAATTTACTGTAGATCAAACTCTTGTGCCAAATTCATTCCAGGTAGGCTCACTATTAGAAGCAAGGGAACAGCACCAGGATCACAACATAGATAGAGAGGAGTTTAAAAATCATTTATCCAAATGATACTAATAACTCCCCCTTCCCCTCCCCCAGGCGAAACTTGATAGAAATTTTGAAGCTTTGTATTGGTTCTCTTCTCATGAACACACAAGGATTACAAGTAGACTATCATACATCCAACATATTTAATGTATTCAAAAGGATTTTTTCCCCTGTTGCTAGATATCAGTGCTATAGTTCTGCTGATGAACAGTGCAGATTTGCTGATGAACTTTCCTTCATATTAGATAGATACCAGAAGTAACTTCATGGAGGTCTGAATATTTATGAAGCTGATATGTCAGTCTCTTAGGGCAATGACCTCTGAAGTGAGAAACCAAGTTTTCTAACTGCTGCCTCGGTTGCTTGCAGGGAAAAAGAACACACACTAAAGGGTGTCATTATGAATCCAAAAGCTGAAATGTTTTTTTCTTAATCGCTCCTGGCAGAATTACAATTACTTAAAGCTTAGGTGCATGCAACTCTAAAAGGGTTTTAGTGTGTAAACTATGTGCAGATGAAATTACTCCAGTACATGGACTGATGAGTAATTGTAATGACGAAGATGGATTTGGACACTGAACCATATTATCTCTATAAAAAAACACAGGCTTGATGATAAAATGTAGTGCTTAGACTTTCTTGTCTTAGCTTTCTAAGGCCAGGGACCAAGTCAAATAAAAAAAACAGCAATCCTACAAATTGTAAGCTGGTTTTTCACTTTTTGCCCATCCTTTTGCAGACTCCCTTCTAAATTCTGCTTTTAGGATTCCCAATCAACGTGGCTTTTGGAAATGTATCTTGTATTTATCAGGTTAAGGAAACCGGATTAGAAAATACGTTCTTCATAGTCTTTTCTAATGGCATACATGCATGCATTAGGGCAGTGGTTCTCAACCTTCCTAATGCCGCGATTCGCGATTCGCGACCCGCCCCTGCACCCACACCATGATCCACCCCGCCGCCGCCACCACCCCCGCCCAGCCACCGCCATTTGGGTTCTTTTACTCTCTGCGCATGTGCAAAGCGTTCTGCGCATGCGCAGAGGGTAAAAGAACCCAAATGGCGGCGTCCAGGCAAAGTCTCCTGACCCCTGTGAAAGGTTCGTTCAACCCCCAAAGGGGTTGCGACCCCCAGGTTGAGAACCGCTGCATTAGGGGATTAAAGTAATATCAAACAGATACTTTAGATTAGAACTCTTTGTCCAAACTAGATACTTTTTCTGTATCAGTTAAAAGTGACGTTTACAGGATTTCCGTATGTCATTCTCACATTACAGAGAAAGAGTAAGGTACAATATAGAAACATCTCACTATGCCTAATGGAGCAGGCATAAAGCTGAACTATTGAGTTCAGATGCGTGAAAAATATCCAAATTATCAGAATGCCTCTATGTGCCATTGACCAAGTGTCTGAATCACACATTGATTCTGTCCTATTCAGGGCAGTATTTTTTACCAGCACTTATTTAATTTATTTATTTATTTATTTATTTTGTCAAGCATGTACAGTATAGTAGTTGTTTGTATAAACATAACATAAGTAAAAAGTACCGATAAAAGAGGACAAGAGGACAATAGGACAGGGACAGTAGGCACAATGGTGCGCTTATGCACACCCTTACAGACCTCTTAGGAATGGGGAGAGGTCTACTGTAGACAGTCTAAGGTTAAAGTTTTGGGGGTTTGGGGAAGAAACCACAGAATCAGGTAGTGTATTCCAGGCATTGATCACTCTGTTGCTGAAGTCGTATTTTCTGCAGTCGAGTTTGGAGCGCTTTACATTCAGTTTGAATCTATTATGTGCTTGTGTATTGTTGCGGTTGAAGCTGAAGTAATCATTGACAGGAAGGACTTTTTGATATATGATTTTATGAACTACATTTAGATCAGATCGGAGGCGACATAGTTATAAATTGTCTAATCCCAATATTTCAGGTATTCTGTTGCGAGTAGAGGAGTGGAGGACTCTTCTAGTGAAATATTTCTGGACTCTCTCAATTGTATTAATGTCTGATATGTAGTGCGGGTTCTAGACAGGTGAACTGTATTCCAGAATTGGTCTAACAAATGTTTTGTATGCTCTGGTTAGCAATGTAATATTGCCAGAGAAGAAGCTACGCAAGATTAGGTTAACAACTCTTAGTGCCTTTTTGGCAATGTTGTTACAATAGGCTCTAGCACTTAGGTTGTTGGATATGAGTACTCCAAGGTCTCTGACAGAGTAGGGTTGTCTACAAGTTCGTTTCCTCCAAGTTTGTATTTTGTATTCTGATTCTTTTTGCCAATGTGTAAGACAGAGCATTTGTTGGTTGAGATTTGAAGTTGCCAGTTGTTTGACTATTCTGCTACATGGTCAAGGTCTTTTTGAAGGGTAGTAGCGTTGTCGATGGTGTTAAATAGTTTAACATCGTCAGCAAAGAGAATGCAGTTGCTTATAATATGATCACAAAGATCGTTTATGTAGAGTATGAAGAGTGTTGGTCCTAGAACACTGCCTTGAGGGACACCAGTGTTGACAGGAGCAGGATTCGATAGGGCACTCCCTATTTTAACCACTTGTTGTCTGTTAGACAGGAACGCAGTTATCCAATCATGTAGGGGTCCAGAGATGCCATAGGATTTTAGTTTCCAAAGTAGTTTGTCATGTACTACTGAATCAAAGGCTTTACAAAAGTCTATGTAAATTGTTTTACCCTATTGTTTTACCCTGATCAAGTTGAGTGGTCCATATGTTTTTGCAGTGTAAGAGTTGTAGATTACAGGATAATTTTTTTCTGAAACCAAATTGTTTGTTGGAGAGTAGGTTGGTAGTTTCTAAGTGGAGTGTAATGGATTGGTTTATGATTGATTCCATGACTTTGCAAGTGACGCAACACAAAGAGATTGGTCTGTAATTTTCAACGTTACTTGGATGTCCTTTTTTGAAGATAGGGATGATTGTGGCTAGTGACCATAGGTTGGGTAAGGAGCTAGTCCTGAAGGATTTTTCAAAAATTAAGCTTAAAGGTTCAGCCAAGGTTGTGGAGAGCTTTTTTAAGAAGTATGCACATAGTCCATCAGGTCCAATAGATAGAGATGGTTTTAGGTTGCGTAATGCCTTTCTAACATTATCTTCTGTAAAATCAATTTGTGTTAGATTGTTGAAGTTAATTGTGGTACGACTAGGAAATATTGGGCATGAGCCATTGCTGTTTACAAAGACTAAGCCAAAGAATGTGTTAAAGAGGTTGGCTTTAATGGTTTCATCGTTAGTCTTTACCATTTGGTCCTTTAAGGGGAGGGATGGATCTTGAGTCTTTGAGTTGGTTGTTTACGAAGTTATAGAAGGTACATGTGGACTTCGTGCACAGAAGGTTTTCTTCTTGATTGATGTGATAATTGGTGCATTTGGTCTTTATTTGGTGACACAGATTTTTGTAATAGCTTTTAAAGTTAGCAACGTAGCCTGTTTTATTTTTTCACCAAAGTGATCTTTTTTTGGATTGGAGCTTCCTTATTTTTATGGGTAATTTATTTTTCTTGGTTTTGGTGATTATTAGTGGTACATATAATTTAATTACTCTTTGGATTACGAGCAAAAGGATATTGTAGTAGTCTTCAGCAGTATTACAGGCAGAGAATAGTGTATGCCAATCAAGAGATGAGAGGTTGGCGTCTATGTTATCATGGTTGGCTTTTTTAAAGTTGTAATTGGTTATCCCATTTGTATTTGTAGCTCAGGGTTAAAATGTGGGGTCCTTGGTTCTCTTTGAGTTTGGGTATTTTCTTGTTTCATTACCCAAACTAGGTAACATCATCAGTGGTAGTGTTAGAATTAGAATTAGGAAGACAGGGAGAGGCAACTGTTATGAAATAAAGATTGAGAAAAGGTTGGAGGGGTGTGAATGTTAAAAGGGATTTGAAGAGAAAAGCCTTAGGTTGTGGTTGACAATGCAGTGTGATAGCTGCCATTTCAGATCTGGCAAACATGGAAGATGCCATAGAGACAACAGGAGCAGATTGGTCAAAATGTGTGTCCTACAAAAAGAGGTGTTCTGAGAGAAATCAGTGAAAGGGAATAAGCCAAGGAGTCTGGAAATTGGACAATGTGGACAGCAAAGACTGACAAAGCTGTAGGTTTGGAATGGCTCTGGGTAGAAGCACTATGAGGCTGATCAGCTGTGGTGTTTGAAATGATGAACAGATTTCTTTCCTTGGAAGAACTGTTATCTGGGAAGAAACTGAAAGGGTTGGAAGTTTTGACTTCCTGTCTGGACTTGGAAGAAGGGTGCAATGGTAAGTTTTCAACAGAAGCAATACTGGTGCTAGTGATGGTAGATGGTGATGCTGGGTGACCAATTTTGGCTTGGCAGAAATGCTCTGCACACTTCAGCCAATGTTGGAAATACAAAGAGGTGGCCTGGGGAAGATATGGGAAGTGAACGAAACAGCCATAGAAACATATGAAGAGAAAGAAGATGTGATGGCTGACAGTAGGTAGGCCATTGCAGTAAAAAGACAGAACAATGCATTAATCCCCTCTTCACCTCAACCTTAGCTCCAGACGCCTTGTTCTCAGACTGCTAGTTGTAAATGCTGGGTATCCCTGTCTCACCTAAATCATTCGGGAAGTCAAAAAATGTGTGCATAGCTGAATTCAGAAGGTAATTAATTCCTATCTAAGGGTGGGGGGGGGGACATGATGCCAGATGCCTTAAATTACATGGTAGTGTGCCTTTTCTTGAAGAGGCCGCATCACTCTATCTGGCCATATTGGATAACTTCAATTGATCACCAACATCTCTCCCCCCCTTTTTTTTAACGAAGGATGATCTAAATTCCTTCCAATTGAAGATCAGGCCTGGATATGGAACAGAAACAGCATTGACCTTTCTGAGTAGATGGTCTTTATCCAGATCTAGTTAGGCGTATTCAATACCATCTTGGTAGATTCGATACCATCAACCATGGTACCCTTGCAGATCACCAACAAGGATCAGGAGTAATGGGCACTGCTCAGCAGACGCTTATCTATCCCTGAGTAGGATGTTGCAATCAGTTGTCATGACGGATGGATGGGAAGTATCTCATGTTTGGTTGATTCACCCATGCTATTTAGTATCCACATGAAAGGTTGGGATGAATAATTTAGGGAAGAGATGAATAAAGTGCAGATATGCTGCTGCATCTATTTGTGTGGTTGCTAGGAGCCGAAAACAAATCCATCAATCATGCTACCATATTAGCGAAGATGTCAGTGTCAGAATTAAATCCTTGAAAAAGCAATTAAGATCCCCCTCCCTTAGTCTTACCAAGAAAACTCAGAAGTACAGACAGTTACAAGTCAAGTTGTAGGAAGCTCGATCATGATTGTTTTATGGGAGATTTTATATTACCTTATTCTTTCAGCTTCAATTTTTCTTCTTCTGTAAAAAGGGCTTGAGCATATATTCAAGTCATATAACTTGAAAATGTGATAATGAAAACATTTTAAGGGCTTTATCAAATCTCCACTTATTCAAAGGGCAAATAAAAAAAAACTTGCATTATTCAGCAGCCTAAGTTCAGAACTCAAGTCTGTCTCACTGTTTAAGTACTAACTTTTATGCTAGATAATTGAAAGTCTTAGAAGCCTAGTTGGCATGGTAACCTTCAAGCATTTTCATATGTAGAAAAATGTATACATATTAAATGGACAGGAACTGAGCCCTAGGGATTGCCCTGTATTGTTATGGGGAAGTTTATCTTATTTGAGATGAACAGAAGTAGCTACAAATTACTGGTATTGGTTTAAAGGGTAGGTTTAATGGCTATGGTATAAAAGTGTATGCACAATTATTCTACTTAGTAAAAAAATCCATTATTACATTTAATGAGCACCAAACTCTATGAATATTAATAAGTGTAGGTATAAAAGTTTCACGTTGTTATTGAAATATTATGCTAAGCACTAAGAAATTCATTTATTCAATTTCACATATAAAGGAATTCACTTTTTAAAGGGAGTTTTAATTGGGACTTAATCTGTTAGTGCTCAACATCTATAATGCCATTCTCAATACCAGCAAAATATGTTAATTTAATGAACTAAGATTCCTGTATGTATTTAATCAATAATATGGAATTTATTCAGACATAATTTCTACTATAACTGAAATCTAGAATGCCCATGGATGTATACATCTTCATGGAAGAATTGTAGAAATCTAGATTTTGTGAAACTACACCTTTAGCATCTTCCACCGTTGATCATAGTGACTCAGATTCTTGGGAGATTCAGTTTAGCAACTTCTAGCAATTCAGAGGTATTGCTTGATGCCTGACTCACCAAGTGTCTTACATGCTGCATTGCTCTTTGTGCTATTAAGCGAAAAAGCATGTGATGTGGAATTGTCACTAATGAGCTGTGTTCCATTACCCATGGCCAAATTCCCTTAAAATGTGAATTGCTGAATGAAAGATTTATGAACTGTGACCATGTGTTGAGGACACAAACAAAAGAAGACTGATTATGAGCTGAAAAAAGCTATCAATTTGAATTCATAATACTAAGCCACAAATTGCTGGGTTCATACAACATGCTATGACAAACGCAATCAAATCATATTTTGGCTAGCAGGAAGTGCAAGCCAAATAGCGAAGGGCAAAATTTTGATGGTTAAGAATTATACTGAATGTTCTAGAGCCACTAAATGCATCAGAATATATTGTGGGGAGGGGAGTTTTAGTTATTTTTGTTTGAAAACTTAGTAAGTGATTAAGACACATGGCTAGAAACTGCAAGACTGTGAGTTCTAGTCCCATGTAAAGCACAAGAGCTGCTTGGTGACCTTGGATAGTTACTTCCTCTCAGCTCTAGGAAGAAAACAATGGCAAATCGTTTCCAAACATCTTACCAGGAAAACTGCAGGAACTCATGATTGGGACTGTCAGTCTTCCAAAGCCTAGTCAGAGAAGCCATGGAAAACCACAAAAGAAGCATTTGGGCCCATTTATGACATTAGCAGTCCAGGTCACTCATGCCTGCCATAAAGTACTGGATGAGTGACGGGGGGGGGGGTGTAGATTTGCTTGGTTGTCCTGACATGCCTTTAATAGGGATGTAGGATTTGGGCTGGAAAAATCTAGATGACTTCTAATTGACAGCAAGGAACAATTGAGATAGCACAATATTCAAAAGGACTGTTCTACTAATAAGTTTTGTTTGTTTGTTTATCATTCATTCATTCATTCAGTCAGTCAGTCAGTCATCCACACAGCTCACTGTCCAAGACAACTGTGGGCAGCTTACTGCATCCATTTACTTTATCCACCTCTTTATTATCCTGATTTATTTTCTGAAGCCAATGAGGACAACATTTTTTTAAAAAATAAGCAAATTGCCAGTGGTTTCACATACTACTTGCTTCTAGGGTCATTTACTCAGTATGCTGTTTCATCAGGCATGTCATCTGTCTCCTTTTCAAGCATTGACAAAGAAGGGGAGGGATGAGAAAGAGCTACTGGAGAAGGAGAAGGAGAAGGGATTAATCTGCTTGAAACTGAAAAATTATAACCTCCAAGCAGTTGGATTTATGTGATGGAGAGTTTTAAAAAGGTGCTCTTCTGGAAGAAAAGGGATGGAATAGTTAGCAAAAAGAGCCTATTATATGTGGATTTTTTATAATTGTTATGCCCTCAACCCCTTCAGGTAGAAAAAAAAGGCTACATTCTTCCTTTGACACTCATTAGTAGTGTGAGAGAAAACTTCTCTGTTTTCCTGTTTTTTTTTTACATCAGGCAATAACAACAAAAAAACAAAAAGCATAACAGGTGATAGAGTAGCTTTTCTCACTTGCTCCCACCCCAGGACTTTTCATCAAATCTATTGTTGCTGCTAAAATCTTCCTCTTACCTCAGATGCAAATGGCTGGTTATCTGGATGCATAGGAATGCCAACCATTATTTCAGACTGTCTTAACTTGTATCCAATCTGCATCTTACAACGAATTATGGCTGGGGAGGGGGGCAGGGGCAGAGAGGGGAATGGGGAAGGAGAATTGAGGAGCAAATTGTGTTCATGGTCATCTTCACAGGCTGACCAAGTTATTCAGCAGCCAAACAGGCCTCCATACGTGACTTACGTTTTCAATGGTAAACTTTCTTAATGAATATATAAAATATGCCTTTGATACAAAAGCAAATCTAAATATAAGGATGACAGTAATTTAGAGGAACTCAGTAAAATTTCATTGGAAAGAGTATATCTAACAAAAATATAAATAGCTGCATTTGAAGACTGCAGTTGCACTTGGTATCTATCTATCTTTCTCAAAAGCTTTGTAATTTTTAATAATGTGCAACCATATCTTCTGTATGACATTACAATGTTCTGTATCATTGTTAGCTTTTTCTTTTTTTTACAAAAAGTAATGTAGGATGCTGCAGAATTTTTGTGAGAATAGATGTAGATAATCCAAAATGCCTATCTTTAAGCCTAATAAAATCATCCAAAATACTGGGATTTTGTGACAAACTTAGATTTGTAATAGAGTTTAAGAAAAGTAATGTAAAAGCTATAGTGACTTCTTACAAACAGAACGTTTGTGCCACCAATGACAGGGTTAGTGTTGCTAAAGCAACCAAATTACTGGATGCTCAGAGAGATCCTTCAGTCTATCTCTTTATGGACTTGTTATAAGGAAATATCCTTTTAGGTTCAGTTCCAAGTGGGGAAAAAGACACTGGATTCATGAAGGTTGCTTGGAAAGAAGGTTTAATGGTGGACAGGAGCACATGGCAGGAGCCCCTGTACAGAAAAGGTAACTTACATGGTTGTGTGGTGAAGAGAAAAAAGAGAAGGAGATATATTGAGTTCCTGGTTTTTATAGTGTAAGTTGGGTCCCACCTCTTAGATTTCCTTTTCCTGTATAGAAATGTATCCCATTGGCTCTCAGACCCCCCAGGGGCATGCTGGGGTGGCTCTTGGCTTTTGTCTAATCCAGCTTTGGCTGAATGAAAGGGCCTTGGGCAAATCCTATTGTGATTTTGTCATGCAAAAGACTTTCAGCCAGGTGAGAGGAATATGTGAGCTTAGCAGGGGTGGGGGTTTCCAAGAGGAGTCTTTTGTTTGTTTAAAAGCATGTTTCCAGATATGTTCCACAGAATATTTCCTACATTTTAATATCTCCTAGGATATCTCATTTCCTAGGAGAGGGGTGGGTGCTAACTTCCTACAATCCCTCATTTTTTTTCCAAAACATGTGAGTGCAACACATGTTTTGACACAAACTTCAAATTGATCAGGTCAGGGAGATTTTATGGGTGCTTTCAATTTTCTCTGATGCAGAGGGAAAGACGTTGAAAGAGGCAGTTGAAAGAGGCAGCAGAAGGATTACTTCAGTGGCTCCCAAAAGGAGAGCTTTCAATCATGATGGTCAATGGCCAGGGCAAAAGTTCTGGAAATAAATTTACAGTATCCAATTTTCCATGCCAATTATGTTCAGAGGTTTGATAACACTTTCGATGAGCTCCCAGACAGGTTTCAAGCAAGCACAGGCCCCACAATATTCCCACAGCCATGGTTTACCTTGAAATCACAGGCTGCCCATTTCCAAGGGATGGTTCTTGAATCTGCCCTAGCTCTTACTTTAGTGCATCTAGGATTTGTGAGTCCAAATTGAAATTAGCCAGTGTGCAATCTAGGCTTTTCTTTTTTTTTTTAGAATGAGCCCTGGGACTCTTACTCCTGAGACCACCAGTGCAAAATACCCTGCTTTACTGGGCAGCAGTCAGGCCTTGGGTTTTCGAAGATCCTTTCTGCTAGCTCTTCAAGTGGGGAAATTGCCTGAGGGGACCTGTCCCCTTCCCCCATGGAATTAGCAGGGAGATATGACTGCCTGGGCTTTAATGCCACAAAGCAGGAGTCAAAACAACAACAACAACAAAAAAAACCAGCAAGCTAAAAGCAGCTTTGGGTGGGGGTAGGTGAAAAAGGGATAACCTCAGTCTAATTCTGAATGGCGTGTCTCTGTGTGTTTGTGTATGCAGCTACAAATTTACCTCCCACTAGACAGAAATCTAAAGTGTACAGAACTCACTGTGGTAACCACTCCCAATACAATTCTTACATGAGTACATTAAACTGATTACAATATAGATGAGACAAGAAAGAGAAACGTTACAATGAATTTCTGTGACTGAAGCAAAGAAAGAAAGAAAAACTTTACAATGAATTTCTGTGACTGAAGCAAAGAAAGAAAGAAAAACTTTACAATGAAGTTCCCCCCTCCCCCCTAGTCTTTTCAGCTGTCTGCTGGGGATTGAAAATAGATGTTTGGTCTTTATTTGTCCATCTCAGGGTCCTTTCATTCATGTCTGCTGGGTGGCCTTAGGTTTTGGTGGTAAGGCTGGTCAGTCAGGCTTGGAAAGATCTGCTCCACTCTGGTTGCTGTGATGACTATAGGACTAGATTCAAACCCACTTCTGGCTCAAATGGATGGAATGTCTTTACTGGAGGCAGTGTCTGAGCCCATTTGCTCTGCTTCCATAGGCTTCAGGATCATGTGTGCAGGGCTGAAAGACATAAGAACAGGGTCCCTTCCCCCTTTTGCTGGTAATTCTACCACGAGAGGCATTGTAAAAGGATTAGAGATTTGGGGGGGGGGGTAGATAGCTTGCAGGCAGGGTTTGAGGAAAACAATCAACACATCAGTATCGCAGTTAAATCAATTATAACAAAATGGAGACATCACCAGGGGAAAAAAATGAACAGACATTTCCATCTTAGCAGAGAATTGGCATCCATTAAACATCACAGAAGAGCAATATTAAAACTGTTTGCATGTACATACAGTAAATGTAAAAATGAAATTTTCCTGTAAATTAACTTAAAACATTGTCCCTTAAATTTTGGCTTTTCTTAAAAACACCGAGAGGAATAGGAAAATTGAACTCTGTTCCTTGTCCCAGATCAGGTTGGCCAGTCCTAACTGGGCAAAGACATTTTCCTTTCTTTTCAGTGCTTTTAATTTTCTAACAATTTGAAATTCATATCTCTAGGAAACAGAGATATTTTACAGTTGCAATTACCTCGAGTGCGCACAAGACAAGACAAAGACGTACACAGACACAAAAACATGGACAAAGAGGATGACAGGACACACACACAAGTCCTTCCTGCCATAAATCTCAGTTAAATTAGGAAGGCACAAGTCTTAACAAACAAACCACGTGGTTACATATAAGAGAGAGAGAAGAAAAGAGAGAGAGAAGAAACAACAAACACCTCAACATTTTTCCTTTTCTGTTTTCTTAAGTACCTTTATTTAGCCAAATTGGCTGTTTTGTTTTGTTTTGTTTCTCTGTGTCATCCCTCAGCAAAGCCCATTTTCTACACAAGTTTCCTGCTTTTACTTTTGCACATTCCTGTCATACAGATAATTTCCTGGCGTCCCAGGTTCCAAGCCCACACACGGGTTTCCACCACCCTCGAACTAGAGCTTCCCATGATCCTTTAAATGTAAGGTTCACTTTGGCTTAGCTAGTGGCACGCTCAACAGTTTCAGAGAAAAAAAACTCTGGGAAGGACTTCCGATTCCCTCGTAGAAGTAAGGCCCCCTTCCTGTAGGGAATCTCTCTAGGTTTATCAGATCCAAAAAGGGGATCTGCGAGGACTAGCCGCCCCTATACAGCTAGTACTAGGACCTCCACACTCACGGGCTTCACATTTAGAACTGAAAATTCTGGGGTTTGCTTTTGGGATGTGCACATAAAAACGACAACAACAACAACAAAATTTGCTTTCCCACCCTTCAATCACACACACACACACACACACACAGACATTCTTCCTCCTTCCCTAACAGAAGGTCCTGTGCTCTGTAAACGCTAAACAGAACTTACACAAATCAAAACAGAGAAAGAGAAGACTTTGACACATAGGCTGGTAGATGAGAAAGAAACTCTATACTACCAAATGAGGATAAACAAAAATAATTCAATATTATGAAAAGCTGTATGAGCAAGAAGTTTCAGAAAATAAAATTAAAGAATATTTGAAAAAAAGATGGAATTGCCTAAAGTACCAGAAAAGGACAAAAACTATTAAATGAATGAATATCAATGATGGAATTATCAGAAGCAGATCAAGAGACAAAAGAACAACCAAACACCAGGACCAGGTGGGCCAGTGGCAGAATTTTACAAAGATTTTACATACTGAGGTATTGATTGATGTAAAGGTACCACATTCCTGAATGGGAGCAAATATTACTTTGATTCCAAAATAAGATTCAGATTTAATGCAGATAAAACTATAGGCCCATCTCTTCACTGAATGCTGACTATAAAATATATACTTCAATAATGGCAGCAAACTAAAAGGTTCCTAAATGAATTTATACATTCAGCTCTCTTAAGCTATTTCTAAGAGACAGATTAAAAACAAAATGAGAATGATTTTAAATACATAAAAAAAGGCACAAGAAAAGGATGCTATTGATTTTGATACTGGAAGTGCTAAATATAAATATTATGGCAGACACAGAAATTAAAGGCATGGAAACTTTGAAAACTAATTTTGCACCAAGTGAGAAATAAAATATGTTAATAACCAACCTTACTGACAATTTTGTTGTCCAAAAGGTAGAGAAGAGAACTAGAGGAGATAATTAAGTCCATACTTGACTTAATACTTACAAACAAAGAAGAAGTTGTAGAAGGATTTGAAACTGCATCATTAACATAACAAAACGATTCAACACAATTGAACACACTAAAGTCTTAGATTTTAAAATAAAGCTGACCTTAATAAACTCAAGAGAAACTTGAGAAAGATTCCTTGGATGAAAGTCCTAAAGGAAAGAAGCAACTCAAGAAGCTTTGTAAACTCTGAAAAAACTTGATCATAAAAGCCAATTGCACAAAAGCAATCAGGAAAAAAAAACCAGAAATCCAAGAAACACCAGCATGGCTGCACAAAGACCTCACTGACAAATTGAATGAATGAAGGACAGATACAAAAATGGAAACAGGGACACATAACTAAAGCAGAATATCAGCAGATAGCAAGAATCTGTAAAGAAAAATCAGGAAACAAAAGCCTTGAATGAACAACGACTTGCAACAAAGTGAAAGATAATATAAAAGATTCTTCCAATACATAAAAAAAAGAAGAAAAATCAAGGAAACAGTTGGACCACTAAGGAGAGAAGGCAACACAGAGAAAGCCATGAGTTGCTTAACTCATTCTTTGTATGTCTTCTTGCAAAAAAGAAATGCAACCCAACTAACCAGAAATATAACTGGAAAGGAAAAAATAAAACAGACTGTAAACTAAAGTTAAAATAAGCAAAAACAGTAAGAGAACACCAGGTCCCAGAGTCCTAAAGGAGCTGGTAAATGAAATCTCAGAACCACTGCACATCTTAAAAAAAAAATCTTGGGACACGGGGACCACCTGAGAAACTGGGAAAAAGCTAATGTGGTTCCCATCTTCAAAAAGAAAGAGAAAAAAAAAACAACAAAATTCTGAGCCCTATCTAAATTGGTGCAACAAATTAAAACAGATTTGGAGAAGTGGAAAAGAACCACCATAAAATGAGTATCCTGCAATGGCTAGCAGACAAAACAGGGCTGGGGGGGGGAGAAGGGGGGGGGAGAAGGGGGGGAAGGAAATATCAAAGGATTTAGGAAGATACATTAACTTGGTTAAACAAAAAGCATGATTATTTTTTCCCTAAAATGATTTGTACCCAGACAACACACTATTCAATTGAAATTGGAATTTATATATGTCATAAAGTAAAATTAAAAAGCAAAAATTACCCCCCACACACATACACACATGCAAACACACATTTCCCAATTTTCTATGGTTTAAAGTAAAATTTAGAGGTAGGTACTCACCTTCTTTCCAAGCAGCCCTTGAATTCTGAACTCAAAACCCCTTTAAAACCTACTTCCCAATGGCCAAGGCCTAATAAATTTATTTAGGCCAGGATCATTGAAGAGGCTAGCTTGGAAATCCAGCTGGCTCGCCAATTGTTATAAGGAAATATCCTTTTAGGTTCAGTTCCAAGTGGGGAAAAAGACACTGGATTCATGAAGGTTGCTTGGAAAGAAGGTTTAATGGTGGACAGGAGCACATGGCAGGAGCCCCTGTACAGAAAAGGTAACTTACATGGTTGTGTGGTGAAGAGAAAAAAGAGAAGGAGATATATTGAGTTCCTGGTTTTTATAGTGTAAGTTGGGTCCCACCTCTTAGATTTCCTTTTCCTGTATAGAAATGTATCCCATTGGCTCTCAGACCCCCCAGGGGCATGCTGGGGTGGCTCTTGGCTTTTGTCTAATCCAGCTTTGGCTGAATGAAAGGGCCTTGGGCAAATCCTATTGTGATTTTGTCATGCAAAAGACTTTCAGCCAGGTGAGAGGAATATGTGAGCTTAGCAGGGGTGGGGGTTTCCAAGAGGAGTCTTTTGTTTGTTTAAAAGCATGTTTCCAGATATGTTCCACAGAATATTTCCTACATTTTAATATCTCCTAGGATATCTCATTTCCTAGGAGAGGGGTGGGTGCTAACTTCCTACAGACTGACAATTCACCTGTTTTCTCTGGTAGATTTTTGATTTGCACAGGTAACAAGAAGACATTCAAGTCATTAACCTTTTATTATTACTGAAGTAACTATCATATAAAGACATTCGTAGCTGTTGATATTGATAGCTTTGGAAAAGCCAAAGCAAAATTACACAAAGCTTAGCAATACTTGGCTTGGCTTTGCTTTGTTTTTGAAGGCCAATTTATTTGGTGCTGCAGTGACAAAACTAAAGTTGTACACAATGACCCCTCTTGAATACAGCAGAAGTGACAATAAATAAAGTGATCACATGCATAAAAAACTTGCCCCTTTCCATTCACTTGTTTTATTCAAAATATCAAGAGGTACTTTGTCAAACAGAACAGAAAAGGATACATTCAAGGATTTAGATAGGGTGATTATTTTATCCCTCCCCCTCTCTAAATTCATGAGTAGTCTCTCTAGACAACTTCTGAATGGCTATTAGTCTTGTTCATTGTCCAAAGCTTGCTTAAAGAAATTTAAAAGTTTGTAAATACAGAAAGCTACGGCTGAAAGGGTCTCCAGGTTTATTTATCTGAGAAGCTATTATGTTCTGCTCTTCAATCAAATAGTCTTTCAGATTAACAGACATAACAAGTGATGGGGAACATCTGTCCTCTCTCTGCTGAAGTTTACAATGAAAAAAACCTGTGCAATAAGTCCTGATAAGATATTTATGGTTCTTTTTTAAAAAACTAACTTATGTTTACTATGCTACCTGCTGTAGTGTATCTCCATGACTGAATATTTTTATCTCAATGGTTCATACCTGACCGACTGGAAAAATGTCATTACTGGATCTATGGAAATGGATGCAATTCGCACATGATTATCAGTGAGCATGAACCCAAGAAGTTTGGCAAAATTCTATACAAGAAACACAGAGCAACGTTTGGGTGATTTAAGCCTGGTGCACAGACCAGATGTTTGCTCTTCAAGCAGATCACAGAGAATTTAAAAAGTAAAAGTTTATTGAGAAAATGAATGATACAGTGTAAAGGTTTGACTAATTGAATAATATGTGCAAATATTGAGCTGGAAGGGAAGGCTGATTGCTGAATTCAGTCAGACGCCTATAGGTGGTGGAAATAAAACCACTCAGTATGAGAAAAATGGAGAAAAATGGCCAATAGTTCAGCATTTAGCAAGGAGTAAGAAAAGGGGGTGTACGTCTGTTTGGTTGTTGATGAATTTATGTACAATTATATAAAAATTACAGGTGGAGAGATCAGAAGTGCTTGATTGTGTATGTGTTTTGTTGCAGAAAGGTTAGATATTTTTTCTGAGAACTGAAATGATTTGTAGAAATGTTAGATCATATGATGCAAGAAATATGAGTCTGAAAATTAATATATCAAAGACTAAATTGGGTTTGATGGGAAAATGGATTGCAAACTACACATAGTGAAATATCACAGCAAGTAGATGAATTTGTGAATCTTGGGTCGGATAGTTGGCAATGATGGGGAAAATGATTAATGTAAGATATACAAATGATGTTAGATATGTAGTATCTGGTCTGCTGGATGTCAAAAAAAAAAAAGCAACAATGTTTGTGTAGTGGGGTGTGCTTCTATCCAGTTAAGAGAAATGAAAGTTCTGGCAATCAAAACAAACATAAATGTAATCTGAACATAGCAGGAAAACAAATTGTGTTTAAGAATGAATGGGTGCTAAACGAATGCAGATTGAATACATATGAAATAACCATTAAAAAATAAGTACTCTGAAATTGTTTGTTATATAGAGAATGAGATTGAATCACAAAACAAATATACAAAGGGAAGAGTGAATTGACTGAAAGGAATACCAAGAGAGACATGGTTAAACAGAGCCGATGAAATCTTGACAAAGTGAGAGGCGGAAAGATGCCGAGCCAAGAATATGACCTGGATAATGGCTATTTATTGGATTTACAGAAGAGGTTGGCTGAAGTCTGCAAAAAGCATGTGAGATGAGAAAAACTGAAGAGGTATCAAGTCCTACACCAACATCCGAATGAATTAAAGATCAAGGTTGCTCAAGCAAAAGGAAGGACAAAGCGGGATTGTTTGACCAAAATTAAACTAAGTTGTTTTTATAAAATTCTGGGAACCCTTAAGGACTTTTTGCTGACACCAGGATTGAACTGTTAATGATTTGTGCATAGTTAAGGGATGGATTATAGAAAGAGGAGATATTTGCATGTAACTGTGTAGGGGTAAACTGTACTTCTTGTGATGAAGATTGGAAGTCACTTCTTTCAATATTTGTTTTTAGTTTTTCCTTTCTGTCTTTTCCTTTTCTCTTACTTTTCCTTTCTGAGGTCAGACAGTTATAACCGTCTTCAAAAAATTCAGTAAAGGTATTTAAAAAATGCAGTGTATGACTCAATAAATGGACCTAGAACAGTGATGTTTAACCTTTTTGGCACCGAGTGCCAAAACTGACTTCTGGCTGGAATCCAGAAGAGAGCAGCTGGCTGTTGTGCATCGTTGCGTGCATGCACACACATGCGCACCGGCGAAATGCTCTCTTCCCGGTTCTGGCACGCACATGCATGCCGGCCAGTTGGTCTTCGTGCAAAAGGAACCCAGAAGACAGCAGCTGGCTGTGTGCATGCGTGTGACCAGCTGTGCAATGCACATGCGCGCGACAGAACCCGGAAGAGCAGCTGGCAATGGCACACATGCCCATAGAGAGGGCTCTGCGTGCCACTTGTGGCACACGTGCCATAGGTTCGCCATCACGGACCTAGAGAAAGCATAGATTGTTTCCAGGAAGAGGTACAAGTGATATCGGTGCACATTAAGTTTAGCTAAATTTCATTTTTATCTCCTGCCTACAAATTATCTTGCTTGCTCCTTGCTAGTTATTTTTCCGACGCTTTGCATAGTACTGTTTATATCAAAAGAGAACTGCATGATGGATATGCATTTTCTTCTTACAAAACAACCTTCTTTTTATCTGTTTGAACATCTGGAAGCTGAATCCCAACGTCTGAAAACTTGGAGCTGGAGGAAGTTATTTCAAGTTTTTGCAATCTGGCCAAGAAACAAACAATTGTTCCTGTGTAGTGATCACGCTACATTTATATTACCCCAGTAGAAAATACCAAATCATTAGGCTGAAGAATGATTTTTACAAGGTCAAAAAATATTCATATCCTGAATACTAGTGAATATGTGAACACTGTGAGCTGTACTTAGAGCATTGAAAATAAGACATAATGACAACCAGAAAGACACATGGAATGTCACATAACTGTGCTAATGATGCAATTAGGTATTTGTGTTATGATTCATGATGCTAGTACATAGGTTTCATCATCTATGCATCTACATCAAAGTATCTACATTTACAGGTAGTCCACGATATACAACTGTACTTGAGCCTGGAGTTAAAGTTGTACATTGTTGCAGTTGTTAAGTGGGTCATCATGTGACCGAACCCAATGTTAGGGCATTTTTTGTAGCCATAATTAAGAACAGCCATGCAGTTCTTAACTTAACACCATGATCATTAAGGCAGGAATCCCCAACCCCCGGCTCGTAGACTGGCACTGGTGCATGGCATTCCAGAAACCAGACTGCGTAAACAAGCGAAGCCCATCCATAGGATGCAGGCAGTACACGAAACCATGCCCCCCCTGGTCCGCGGAAAAACCTTTCTCCAAGGAACCGGTCCCTGGTGCCCAAAAGCTTGGGGGGGGGGGCGCTATAGTAAGGGAATCCATTTTATCCAAGGGACATTTTTTGCTGAAAACCAGAAGTAAACACCAGAAACTGACCAAAAAAAAAAAAAAAACAATCAAAATTGCAGTCACATGACTGCAGGATGCTGCAAATGGCTGTTAAGGTGAGTTTAGCTGCCAAGCACCCAAAAAGCAATACTTGAGAGTATAAGTGTGTGTGTCTGTTGTAACTTCAAAATCAGATTGTAAGTAGTTTTTGAGGATCTTAACTATGAATGGTTACTAAGTGATCAGTTATAACTTGAGGATTGTCTGTACATCTATACATCTATGTCATGAGCAAGTATCATCCTCTCATCTACCTCACAGATACCACAGAACATATTTAAATCCTGTTAATCTCACAAGTACCATGAATTTACTAAACAACCTTGGAGTAGACATCATGGAAACCAAGGGATCACTCTGTCTCCTCATACTTTTCTCTGTACTGCAAAATTCCATGATACTATGATACTTAAAATATTTTCAGGTTAAAAATCGTGTAACTGCTTATATCCCTTAGAGGGGGAGGTAGAGATCCTGCTATTAGGTAACAGGCAGCGAGATAGCTAAAGGAGAACTGGAACAGCCAGTGGAGTGATAGGAAGAAGCAAAGAGACCACAGTTGAGATGCAGAAAACAATTGAGTGAGCTAATAGGAATAAGAAAAAAGAGAATTTGGGGTGTAAAAATGTGACCACGAACAGGGGCAAAAAATATTTAAATGATTTTAAATAAGTAACTTTAGGTTTGGGGTCCTAGACTGTCTTGCTATCAGATATTAAGGCTTTGGGTCAATTGATTTGCCTTTTAGTCTTACTAAATTTGCCTTTCATTAAATTAGTGACCAGTTTGTCCCATTACTGAAACCATTTGTGAATGGGCAGCTAGGATAACAGACTTCTTCAAAGGTACAAGTGTGTTGGCCCCACCCAATATATTTGCTTTCAGTAAAACAAATTACTGTTTAAAGAATTTAGAATTTTCCCTCTTTTCCAATCTGCACTCAGATGAATAGTTGAAAAAAAAAAGAATTAATTAAAATTAAAGCTATGAACCTATTCAGATACACTGTTAAATGTATGATCAATGCCAACTGATAATTTGAGTGGATCTCTCTCATTTGTGCTTACCTATAGCTGTAGAAAATAACTTTGTGTGAAAACAGCTTCTTTCTTGCTCAAATTTAACAGACAAGGCACAGGTGAACTCAACCATGACTGAATGTTTTCAAAGATAAAGAAAGCGTTACATATTTTCTGTTTTTTAAAAAAGCAATTTTAATGTACAAGTAAACATTATCTTTTCCACCTTAAACATTTTTAAGCAAGGAAACATCCTTTGCAAAGAAACCTTTTACTGCTTCATTGTTACCTAATAACACAAGGGAGTACTTAGTGATAGCAATTTTAGCTGATTAAAAGTGCATTTCAAGACATTTGTCATCTTTTAAAAATGGAGACAGAGATCATTTTCCCAACAAAGAAATGAACATCTATAACATTTTTGACTCATTTGTTTCTCATTGTTATGTTTATCTAGTTTTTGGTGTGGAGAAAAGATCACATTTTAGTTCTTCTTTTCGCAGAAATGTTAAACTTTCAAAAGAGTCCACAAACTTTTAAATGCCAATATGTAAGAAAGCAAAAGGGGAAAGGGGAAAATCAGTTATAATTGTTGGATGTAAACATTTAATGTATATACATTATAAATTCTGTGGAAGAAATAGTCTCCCACCACTCTTACTGTCAAAGCTTTTAGGGTGTGCAAGAACTGAAATGATGACACCATTCTTGCGTTAATACATTTTCCTTCTACCTGGAGTGAATAGTTTTCCTTCTTTCTGTAGTAGCACTTTGAACAAGCAACTCCAAGTTTCCTCTTAGAATTACTAAGGATTGGAAATTACCAAAAATGGAGTAGAATTGGAAACTATCAAGAAATTCCACGGCTGTAAATCATTCTATAAATATCCTGTAAAACATCTTCGGAGAAAGCAATAGCAACCATTTCTGCTTTGTTGGCAAGAAGAATAAATATATGTAAATGTAGTCACCAGAAATTGAATTCAGCTCAGGGAAATCTTTACCTTTAATTATGGTACTATAAGCTGCATCATGAATGTATTTCACAATCCTCATATTTCTAGCAAGTAATTTTTTTAAAAAAATATTGGTATCGCCAGCATATTCATGTTCTCCAGAGAACACAAATAAAGCAGCTAACCCATTCCTTCAAGAAAGAAGAGAGATCAGTCTTTTTCAGAGAAAGGCTTTAATTACTATGAGGAATTTTAAACAAGTAGTTTAAAAATAGGAAACTCTTTGTAATAATTTCTCTGCCAAACCAACAGAACACCAGCAAACATCTACAACCTGCATCAATTGTGGGGCTCCTTCAGAAAATGGGAGTACATAAAAAAGAAATCATGAGCAGAGAATTCAGTGAACTGTAAAACTTTTTTCACTGATCTAGTCATGAACATGGCTGTGCCCAAGTCCTCTTCTTCTGTCAGCTAATATTGTGTCTGTCAGACATAAGAGGACTCAAGAGACACTCAGGAGCAAAGCTATTCTCACCACTCTCCTCTATACTCAAAAGCCAGTGCAGTAGATGACTGAATATTCCCATTTTAAGTAGTATAGCTTGATGCTGAGAATCTGCTCGTAACAGTGAGCTGAGTGTGAAGAGTTTCAATAAGCTAGCTTTCCCATCAGCTATTTTTTCACCGTAATTTTTATTAAAAGAAAAATGTACATACGCTTTAAAAAACTACAGAGTTGTAAAAGAACAAAGGAAATATAAAAGACAAAATAAAAATAAAAAAGTGAAATATAACAAAAGAAAAAGAAAAAAAGTATCTAAAGAAGCAATTTCCAATCTTTTTGCAGTGGTTACAGGCAGTCATTTCAAACTCTACCCTCCCAAATTACATATTATGGTTCCCCTCTGCCCATTAAAAAAAACGTTTTAAAACTTTCCCATCAACTACACATTCCACATTCTGAAGAAAACATGAGACTGCAAACCTGTGGGTAAAAGAAGCATTGTCTATGTCACTATGATCGCTCTAAATCAAGAATGGCAAGTGGGTACAAATTAAAAATGGCAAATTCAGAATCAAAACATTTGTCTAAAAATATTTTAATATAACAAGTTTCCCAAAAAACAAAATGTGACATACGGCACCCAATGCATAAACTTTTGCCATGTCAAGTCTTATGTGGAAAACAATCACCCCCCCAAAAAAGGCAAATAATTTGATTTACAGGAGCACCACAGCCAAGACCATGCTGCTTTTATTGAAGGCAGGGCTTTAGAGGGCCACACGTTAATTTCAACAAATATTGAAGAAAAATGTTTACAAAGTAACCTAAGTTTTCTTGTGTTCTTTCATACACGCTTACAAAGATATATCCCTTGGAGGATAGAAAAGCAAATTATTTCAGCATCAGATGCCAAAATGTACATAAATCTTAATACTAATTTACAACATAATATATTTTTTATTTTCTTTTTTCTTTTACATATATAAAAAAACAGGCTTCAGGCAAGATGCTACATAGAGCTAAAATATGTAAAACAATGTTTAGAATATTGACCAAAGCAATATTCTTGAGAAGAAGAGTGACACCAATAAAACCTTACCTGGAAATAAAAGCTGAAATATTCTGAATATTATTTACAAACCATAAACTAGTAAAGCAGCCTTCTTCTACTTTGGCATCCTCCAAAGGTATGTGGACTTCAAATACCCAGAATTTTCAGTAATGGCTACACTGCCTGGGAAATTCTTGAAGTTGAAGTCTGCAAAACTGTAAACCCAAGTAGTCGGGAAAGGCTACTGTAAAAGATAAAACCAGTGCATCAAATTCACGTCCACTTGGACATCTGCTTTTTGTTCTCACTGTATTCTGTAAGGTTAATGCTGGAAGTTATAAAAGTCAAATTGGAATCAGCTTCCTATCTGTAGGAGCAGAACCAGAGGCCACCTCAAAATGAAATGTCCCGGTATATAGTTAAATCTATAGTTATGGGAAGAGAAATAAATGCTATGAAACCACCATACTTCTACATGTCCTTCATGACTGGGCACTTCTTATGGATAAATTCAATAGGGAATAAAAGGGGAAGGTTTTAGGCAATTACTGTCATGACTCTAGATATAATTGTGTCCAAACTTTTAACCTGTAACTCTTTTGAACAAAAATCTTTCACACTGCCTTGTTAGTTTTTCTTCAGATTTTTTTCAAACATCCTAATTCAAAAAGAAAGAAAGAAAAAGAAAAGGCAACATTCTTAAGTTTGAACACATAGCATTGGTTGTTATTATTAGCATGCTATGCTGTAGCCTCCTACATAAGTTTCAGAATTCCTGCACTACCCAAAAATAATATATCTAAAAGCAATCATGTAGAGGCACAGTGCAGTAGTGATGGACTTTCATTAACTACAATGGGAACATATCTTCTAAATAAGGGGTAAGATGGTTTGGTGCTTGGGCTATACTACCCTTCTCCTACTTGATGTTTTCCAGTTATGTTGGACTAAAGTTCTGAGAATTCCCAGCTAATGCAGCCAGTAACACAATTCACCTGAAGGGCAGCAGGTTGGGGAACAGTGGCTTATACTAACTGTATGGAAACACAATTATAATTAAATATATGGCCTACCTTTTTAACTTAACTTAGAAACCAGGAGTTTCTCTCACAAAGTTCATCCTGAAATTCTATTTATATATTCTTCAGCTCATCTTGTTGTTGTTTTTAAAGAGTTTGAAAATCTGAAGAATTCTGTAATTGCTCATTATTTCCACTAATGTAAAAACTTTTAAATTAATTTGGTAAATTGGAGATGTTTACATTTACATATCAAAAGAAAAGGAGGACAGTCTATGTCAGGGCTGTCAAACTCCAGGCTCGCGGGCCGGATGCATCATGCGCTCGCCACGCCTATGCCCGGTTTAGCAAAGGGGAAAAAAGTTCCAATATGTCACGTGATACTGCCATGGCAACATGAGTTTGACACCCCTGGTCTATGTACTTAGAAATGGTTGTTTTCTAGATATATTTTCCTTGACGTAATGCATTATTTTCAACAAATTGAGGAGTTAAGACTTTGATTAAATCAAAATATACTTTCCTTTTTAACATTCTTCTCTCTAAACTGCATGCTTTTTAAAATAGTATACAGTACTTGTTCTTGGATGTGATACTCTTATACAACAGAAAGACTTATCTTGGAATCTTACCAAATGGAAGGCTAGAATTGTCCATAGTTCTTTGTAGATCAGACAAGCTGAGATAAGCCACTGCTCATGCTGGAAAGTCATGTATCACATTATCTTTCTCATGAATGAGGTAAACTGCCATATCTTGTTCATAAAAATGTACAATGTTCCACATTACTCACTCCAACTGGGGTTTTCCCAAACACTAACATAGCCTGGTTTTGTTACCTCACTGTGGCAAACTCATCCTTATCTCCCTTTTATTCCCAAGAGAAGTCTAACTGTTGTGTATAAAAATTACATTTTGTGGAGAAGGAGCTGGAGGACTACTTCAGCTTCATCACAGAGAGCCAAGGGAACAAATAAACAAACAAAAACCCCCAGCATTTTGGGATTAGCCTTTCGTTCAAGACCAGAAACAGAAAGCAGGGATCCAGAGTTATCCCTTCTGAGGTACATATTGCCATCATACCCATAATGCAGTGCAAAGTGCTGCTGCAGATTAAACATTTATGTTCAAGCTTTAACAGTTGAAATTAAAAAAAAAGAGTATGTACAAATCAAATATGCAGTTCTCTCCAGTTGCCTCCTGAAATGGTACAAGCCACAAGTGTGTAACGTTGATTTCAAGTAGCTTGTTATTCAGAGGTAAGCACCATTTCAGTCGTATTTGAAAATTTATGATACCATCCCAATTATCATTCAGAGAACTGATTGATTAAAATCAGTACCAACATTTCTCTGTGTTGCCACTAGCATACAACCTGGTTCACAATCTCTTGCCAAATCTTCATCCATTATATACTAGCATTTCAATTCTGAATAGAAATCACATGTTGAAAAGCATTTCCCCCCCCAATTCTTTACAATCATTACCAAAGCCAACAACATAATACAATAAACATTTGTCTTGCCAACAGTGCGGAAGGGAACTGAGTTAAAATGCAGCTTAATGTTTATTTTCCTAAATGTAACCAAAGGTGGTAAGAAAATCTGGCAACTTTGCAGCATGTTTAATCAAATCACAGTTTTAAGATACATTTTGTGGTCTGTACTACTGAGGGGTTAAGCAGATGAATTGAATGGAATGGGAAGAGTCAGTCCTATGACTGGCCTTCAGAGACAAACCTTGTATGCCCCCCCCCCAAAATGGAAATACTGTTAAATGATCACTATTTACCAACCAAGCATTCTGAACAAAATCTAACGGGCACAGATTTCCAACAGCAATAGTCACATATCAGAAAGTGCAAAAAAAAGAAAGAAAGAAAAGAAACCCATCAAAAACCTGAAACAAAACAAAAACACCACTCTAAAATCCTTTCAGAGGAAGTTGCTCTTCTTGGCTATCAACTTTTAGCATTTAATGATCTTTTAAAAACCAAATCTCAAAAAGATACAGTCGTCACGAGAATCATCTAAAAAAAAACCAAAAAAAAAACCCTTTTCAAGATTGATCACATTGTTCCAACTAGCCCAAATAGCAGCAAACAGACATTTTATTACATGGCAAGAAATAAGTCCAAACACCTCTTCTAGGTATAGTTGCATCGAAGAACCTGAGTATCAGAACAACCTGACTGAGTCTCAGGCTACCCTCCCTTCCAATGCCATCCCAAAGTCCACTCCAATTGGACAGGTTTCTAGTACAGTTACTATCTGCATCCTCTTGAGCTCGCACACGATGCTGAACCATCTGAAAAAGTCCAGAGAAAAGAATGAAAACATCACTTTAAATCCCTCTCACCATTACTTACAGTTCTTAAAAAAATGCCCCTCCCCTTCATCTTTTACTAAGAATACAGGTAGTCCTTGACTTACAACAGTTCATTTAGTGACCGTTCAAAGTTACAACGGCCCTGAAAAACAGTTACAACCTTTGCAAGCATCCCAATAATCGTGTGATCAAACTTCAGATGCTGGGCAACTGACTCACCTTTATGACCGTTGCAGGATCCTGGGGTCATGTGATCACCTTTTTGCGACCTCCTGACAAGCAAAGTCAAAGGGGAAGCCAGATTCACTGAACAGCCGGGTTATAAACTTACCAACTGCAGTGATTCACTTAACAAACCGTGGCAAGAATGGTCGTAAAATGTGGCAAAACTCACTTAACAAATATCTCACTGAACAACAGAAATTTGGGGCTCCATTGAGGTTGTAAGTCGAGGACTACCTGTACTAGGGGCCTCAAGAAACAGAAACTCAGAAATGGTATATATAGTTATCCAGTGCATCACAAATCTCTTGCCAGGCAGCAACAACACCTGGCTGAAGTTGCGTGAGTTTGCAAGCTAAGCACGGCTGGTTCAAATTTGGGTATGGAGAAACTCCAAGGATTTCCTGTGCTATAGGTTAGGTTGAAAAGCAAATAACCACCCAAAGGGAAAGCATTGGCAAACAATTTTTCGTATTTTTGAAGGGGGAAAAAAAACCCCACCCAAACACCCACCTACATAAAGGGTCCAGAAAGTACCAAGACGTTTAATTCAAATTAAAGGAATTTTTACAAGCATCCAAGAATACCCATAATTGCAACAGATACCAGAACAGTCTGATGTATCAGAGGGAACACTGACCTGGCCACTAATAGACACTATCAATTCATTATTGTTGTATTTCAGTTAAACATGATCTCCATAAAAAGCAAGTAGTCATCTAGTCATCAAATAGTCAATATATTTAGAATACATGTAATAAGATTTTAATCATTTCAATAATGTACTATTATGTGCTTATGTGCTTATTCTGTGGATCTGTAGGGACCTTGAGGGGGTTCCTTAAAAAGTGTTGGGGGGATTTTGAAGAAATCTGAACATTCTGTCCGTGAAAAAGGTTCACATGTATTGCTATACAATATCATCCATAATTAAAGAGACTAGCAGTTTAAGTTACTTACTATAGGTTAATTCTTCTCCAGCTCGCTTACGTGACTGGTCACCTCTAAAAAAAGGAATCCAGACAAATGTTTTTTTTACTGTACTTATTTATCCATTCATTCAATTTTGGACTACCTGTCAATATCTAGGTCATTTGAGATGAATAATAAGCAACATAAAGATAATAAATAATATTTGAAACCAGAAAAAAGCAGCTAAAGTAATGCTCGGTTCAAGTAATCAGTTCTTGCTGAAGTGGGAATAAATAACAATTTCTAAGGAAGTGTGTGCAATAGTTTAGCAGTAATATAGAAGAAAACCTATTACTGTGTGCCTCAATGACTCCCAAACTAGAGCTTTTCTTGAGAGGATTTCTCTTGCCAAAACTAATGCCACGTTTAGAAACTTAGCCCCTTAGGATTTTAAAGTTTAAAAAGACTATTCTGAATTATGGTTAGAAAGCAAATGAAAACTAATGCCGATATTTTAACATGCACATAATATGAACCTATTCTCATGTGCTAATTAACAGTCTAGTCTATATGTTCATAGACAGAACATATCAGCCTAGACTTCAAAATTAATCCAATCAAGTCTTTGTTTTTTAACAATGTCCATAGACATTTTAAATAAATGCATCTAAGTCAGGGAATCCTGCTGAAGTGCAAGTCTTTTCTTTAATATTAAAGCCTGATATTGCATTACTTGAGTGACAAATGATATTTTATTTGTAAGAGACAAATAAAGGCTGAATAGAGGCTGAAGTAAAAAAAAACCACAAGTGAATATCTTTGCATAGGTGTAACAACTAGATAACCCATACCCTGTTGGGTTACCATTCCAGACATATTTCTTTACCCTAAACCAGTGATGGCGAACCTATGGCACGCATGCCACAGGTGGCACACAGAGCCATATCTGAGGGCACACGAGGCATTGCCCTATGTCAGCTCCAGCGCACATGCACGCGCTGGCCAGCTGATTTTTGGCCTTCTTTTCAGCTGTTTTCCCTCTCTGCATGCTTCAGGAAAGCCTCCTAAATCCTGGGGATGGTGAAAAATGGCCCAACGGGCCAACCAGAAGTTCGGAAGTTCTCCCCAGGCTTCAGGAGGCTTTCCTGAACCTTGGGGAACGGCGAAAAATGGCCCAACGGGCCTACCGGAAGTCCGGAGGCTTTAATGAGGACTGTGCGTATGCCTGGAGGGGGGGGCAGGGGGGGCGTTGTGCGCATGTATGGGGGGGCAGCACGGGGGTTGGCACATGCACAGGGGGATGGCATTGCATTATGGGTGTGGGCACGCACATGCACGTTATCGCATGCACGCGCACCCTTTTGGCACCCGAGCCAAAAAAGGTTCGCCATCACTGCCCTAGACAGAGAGAAAGAATGATCAAGGGCGGGGGGGGGGGGGGAAGCAGTGGGAGCAGGCGCAATTTCCAAGTTCCTGCACCTTCCCCACTGAGTGTCTTTGCTGGAATCTGACAAGGAGCATCAGTAATCTCCCTTCCTTTCTCTTCTCCTTTCCCTTCCCCTTTCCAGCAGTCAGGGAAGTGCTGCTGCTGCTGGGTTGGGAACAAAGGATTGCGAGAGTGGCTGGGAAACCGTCACAGAATGTTGAAAATGCAACCACATGATTGCAGCAGCAGCCCAGCAATGCAGCAGAAGCCAGTAGCACTGAAACACAACAACTTCCCCAAATTTGTTGGAATTCCATTGGGATTCATGACAGCGTTTGTAAGTTAGCTCATCTGAGGTACCTTGGTTTGAAAATTGTTGCTCTATGATGCACCATTTTAGCCATGTAAAAGTCATAGTGAGAGTTTTAGTAGTATATAGATTTTAGCATAAGAAGCTATAGCATAATTTATTCATTTTATTCAGTGTAGTCTAACTAGCTTTCTTACAAGGACCGTTCTACAGAAGAAAAAGTTTAAGCATATAGTCTTTGCTTTTGCTATTAGGCGGGGATCGGGAAGCAGGTATGTCAAATGCACACATCCGAATGTAATTGTATACCTATTTTTACTAGACAACAAGAGTATTCACTACAGTATTAGTGAAGATCTGGAAGGGATTCAAGTACAGTTTAAGGAAGATTATGGATGTCTCATAACCCCCTTCAGTTTTTCAACTGAGTGCATTGAAACTACTGCCTCTTTCTCCACCACCACCACCCCAACTTCTGAGCATTCAACATCAGAAAGAATACACATGACACCATGCTTTTGTGTACAGCTAGACCTTTAAAGAACGGACGACGTGGACTTGCATTTTCTACACTAGGTGTCCTTCCTCAAAAGTTAATTCACTGAATTTTTAAAGGTTATCAAGAAGCAGACCTTACCACTGAAAAATGTTTTACCCCAGTGATATTTCCTAAGGCCTTCAAATGGTATGTTGCACTAGTTTATTTATTTATTTATTGAATTTATATAGTTGCCCATCTTACTAGCATGTATCTCTGGGCAGGGAATACAATTAAAATAAAAGTTAAACGTTCAATACAAAATAGCCATTAAAATAGTTAAAAACAACTAAGAACTATATCCGTGATAGCGAACCTATGGCATGCGTGCCAGAGGTTGCACGCAGCGCCCTCTCTGATGGCATGTGAGCCATCACCCCAGCTCAGCTCCACCGCATATGCATGCGCGCCTCCTGCCAGCCACCTGATCTTTGGGTCTCTGCTGCGCATGTGTGGGGCACATGCGGGAGATGCACATGCGCGCACACGGGGGGAGGGGGCAGGGGGGTCTAGCCATCACTAAACTATGTGATACCCAAATTTATCTGCATAATTTACAGATCACCAAACAAAGATGTTGGAAAAGTTGGCATAATTACCTGGAAAATCCCTCTTGAATAAGTTCTTGTTGAAGTTTCTGGTCCTGAGCAGCATATTCCTCAAGCTCAGATTCTACAGCAGGAGGAAGGATGTTTGGAATAAATTTAGAAAATAAAGTTGGTGCCATCTGAACCCATTCTGTGTAGAAATGGAAAGCAATAGCTAATGAGAAAATACTTAAGGGATTTAACAAAGGTTAAGTTCAAATTCTTTCTTATGTCACAATTTTAAACAAAAAATATCTAATCTAAGGTGCTGCATACGAAAGAAAATGCTATAAAACAGTGATGGCGAATCTTTTTTTCCTCGGGTGCCAAAAGCACACGTGCACGCGCTATCGCGCACACGCGCATGCCCACACCCATAATTCAATGCCCCCCACGCAGCGCACCCCTTGCGCGTGCATGCCTGCCCCCCATGTTGCCCTGCCCCTGCACATGTGTGCACGCCCCCCCCCCCCACGTTCCCCCATTTCCCAACTTCTGGTGGGCCTGATAGGCCTGTTTTTTCGCCCTCCCCAGGCTCCAGAGGCTTCCCTGGAGCCTGGGGAGGGCAAAAATGGCCTCCCTGCCCCCCCCAGAGGCCCTCCGGAGGCCAGAAATGGCCCATTTCCTGACTTCCAGTGGGCCTGGAAGGCCCGTTTTTTCGCCTTCCCCAGGCTCCAGAGGCTTTCTTGGAGCCTGGGGAAGGCGAAAATGTCCTCCCCACCCCCCAAAGGCCTCCGCGCGAGCTGAAAATCAGCTGGCCGGTGCGCACATGCGCGCTGGAGCTGAGCTAGGGCAACGGCTCGCATGCCGGCAGATATGGCTCCATGTGCCACCTGTGGCATGTGTGCCATAAGTTCGCCATCACGGCTATAAAAGATCACCTTTAATAAAGGTTTTAGATTACTCAATCTCTCTTTTTGAGAACAAAACAACAGTTGTATATATTTATTCCAAATCGATGGAACAAATATATCGAATACATGATAAATAAATGCTATCACAAATTGCTGCAAAATTTATTAATACTTGTACGGTAAAGTATCTTTATCTTGATATGGTTCTAATGTAGGATTTGGATTTGTTTCTTATATGTGTATATCATCTCTTCAAGGAATTTATTACATGTAGCTTTTGACAAGATCATTTGATAAAAATGAACAAGTACTCAAAAAGATAATTTACCTGGCCTAAGCATGTATAATCCTTTGACAATGTTTGCCATTGTGGAAGGGTTTATCCAAAAAGGTGTGGACTGAGCTTCTAGAAGTAAAGCTGAAAGGAGAAAATACACTCATTTGCAAATTAATTTTACTTCAAATATTGATTTTTATAACACGAATGTATGCAATGCATTGTTATTCTAGTCTACTCAAATAAATCTTAAAGGAGAAGTTTTTATAAGAAGTTAAAGCACTAGGGAAAGCAAGTTTTTAAAATGGCAAGAGAAATCCAGAAAGATCTCATGCAAATGTCAAATCATGTGCAAGTTATTCCTTTTCTTTTCGGTGTGTTTTCAACATGAATGCAGAATTCATGTCTCCTGATGACATCTTAATAATTATAAATGCAAACAAATTAAAAACTTTAAATCACTTTTCTCATTTTCCATTAAGTACAGATAGCCCTCTACTTATGACCGGTTGTTTTAACAACTGTCCAAAAGTTTAATGACCTAGGAAAGGATGCTTAATGGTCTGTTAAACACTTCTAGCCATCATTAATGTTCACTAATGTGGTGACCTGACACATTTCACCCACTTGCCAAGTGTCCCATGATCATGTGATTTCCATTTGCATTCTCAGCCTGCTTCCCCAGAAACTCAACAGGGAAGTTAGCAAAAAAGATTGCAAGTGTAGGAGAAAGGAAATCTTGAAGATTTCAGCTCCACTCCTACAGCCCACAAGTGACTTTCCTTCTGGGCATTGAGGGGAGCTGAAATCCTTTGATGATCTACAGCAGGAGTCTCCAACCTTCGCAACTTTAAGATTTGTGGACTTCAATTCCCAGAATTCCTCAGCCAGTTTTGCTGGCTGGGGAATTCTGGGAGTTGAAGTCCACAAGTCTTAAAGTGGCCGAGTTTGGAGACTCCTGATCTACAAGAAAGTTTGAGAGTGAAAGGGTAAAATCCTTCAGTAGGCAACTCTTTTGCACCATTGTATAGTGGCCTGGGAGATTGCTTAACAACTGCAACTGGAAGTGCCAGGATTGTGCTCATTGAGCAAAAGAGTCACATTGGCATCTCACTTAATGACTGCTTAGCTTAATAGTTGAGATTCCAGTCCCCTGGTTGTTAAGCGAGGACTATCTGTAAATAGGATGAGAAAACTCAGCAAGGAATTCCCTCTTTGTTAAGTTCCTTTTGTCAGATCCTAAGGCAATCTTTGTAAAATCTCTACACAACTTTTAGCAAAATTGTATTTAGGTGCAACTAAGCATCTAAAACAAAATTTATGATAAAAATAATCCTCTAGGCATTTTATCAAATATCAAACAGCAACTGTGGTTCCTTTTCTTCTCTACCCATGGCAGAATTTATTTGTTAAGTAGTTAAATATGGGCAAGCTAATCTCTATAAAAGTTAGATTTCTTTACATGAATATAAACTTTTTCTTTTTTCTCCTAGCATTTTCCCCACAAGTGTGAAGGGTCTGTTTGTGGTGGGTTTTTTTATGAACCAAGTGCTTATCCATTGGTTACAACAGGACTGATCTACTGACTTGTTGCTCAAGCCTGATATCATAACTAAGAAAGAGTTATTGGCTCATGATCACCCAGTCAGGTTTTATGTCTACGGTGGGACCACAACTCAATCTCCTGATTTCTAGCCTGGTGCCTTAACCACTAGACCAAAATGGCTCTCTACTATGGTATGTGAGGATAACCTGATATCATAAAATCAGTTATATTTCTTATAAATGAGTTATTACGGTAAATAGACATCTCATTTACAGGTGCTCTGAAGGAGAAAGTCCATGAAGAAAAGGCTGCGTATATTTCTCATATATATTTCTGTCTGGATTTTTATTTATATTATGCATCTTATTTCAACAGAGATATTTGATTTTAGACATACAGTACTATATATTTGGGTATGTCAACAATTTAACAGAATGTGATAAAACTGTAAGAAGCATTAACACTTCAATTTGAAAACCTAAATGTTGAAATTGAAATTCTGCTTCAGCTCCTACTATATGTTGCTTGTAAAGAGATATGATTGTAGAGTCAGTAGCAGCTAATGCTGGCCTACAGATGTTTTTCAGAATAAAAATTGCATGAACTATAAATTATTTGCTAGTAGTTTCATGTATTAAAAGTGCTTCATTTCTCCCAAAGTTATTTTAAATATACCAAATAGTTATTTTGTCATTTTAAAGTTAGATGGCTAAATATATTTTAAAAAATCAAGTAACTGTATTAAAATCACATCAGAAGAATTCTTTCAAGCTATTTTTAAAATATGTATGAAAAATGAAAGAAGAACTGTTGAAGGTCAGCTGAGAATACCAAACAATTCATAGATTCTCAGCTTTCTGCAATCCTCTGCATTTATCCTTTACAAGTATATCTTACTTATGTGTGTAAACAACAATGAAGACAGAACACAAGTTATAGATTAATGGCCTTGGCTAAGCCAGATGGATGCTTAAAAAGGCATAAAAACAATAGCTTCACCTTTAAGATATCAGGAATGAAGGCAAGAAACTCTTTAACATATAATATGAAGTTCTGTAACTATAGAGATTCTTAACATACAATATGAAGTTATATTTAACTATTATGACTAATAAATTCATGCACTAGATAAATTTCCAGTTACTGCACTGTGGCAAGGTACAAATAAAACATCTTGTAATTATAAATTTCACAACTTAAGAATTTGTTAACTAAATGATTTCTTACCCTACAGAAATAAGAATTAGAAGTTAAATTAAACCACAAAAAGTTAAAGCCTCCACCCAACATTGGCAGGGCAAACCTCTGTATATAATCTAGCACTAATTATGCTACCTAATAGTTAATGAAACACTACAAGTAACAACCAAGCTCAGAAGGCACCAAGTACACTATAAGAAAAATGCTCCTGACTTGTTTAAATAATTTTTTCTTTTACCATTACTCAGAACAAGTGGGCACAGAACAAGTTAATAAAGATTGCATTAGGATTCTAAATTGTCCCTTGTACGTCAGGTTATTTCTAAACTAAATAAACTGAAAATGAATATGTTTAGAAAAAAAGCCAAACCACATTGTCTTAATGCATATGCAACTGAGGTATATAATTAAACTAAAATTCTGCTAGCCTTTCGTCATACAGAAGGTATTGTTTCTGTTACTGCTATTTTAAATAACTCCATCATAAAGTTGAATGTATAGAATTGATTTTTCATTTTTAGCAATTACCTTCTAACCCTAAATGTTATAAAAGTACTGCTAACGTCAGTAATGTTAAAATAACACTGATAATGATTTAGATAAGTATTAGTTGTATATAGAAGATGCAGCCATAAACTGTGAAAACAGACACCTGCTGCTATAATGGCAATGCCAATAGTTTATTCAGCTGTACATTTCAAGTTGGGAGAGCAATTTAGCATTTAGAAAGGTTACCTTTCTTTTAGTAACTATGAAAACCAAAGTTGCTTCCTTGAATATAAATACACACAATGCACCTTCTGTTTAGCTAGCTTAATAATTAAAATGATCTTCATATGAATAATGAGAAGGACTACTGTTGTTCTGCTGCCTAAATGGGCTGTCAGAATAACCTTGAAAGATAGGAGGGAGAGCTGCACTCTAGACCAATGATGGCGAACCTTTTTTGGCTCGTGCCCTCCCCCACGCATGCGTACAACCCCCCACGCATGCGTACAACCCCCGCGTTGCTTCCTGCACATGCGCATAGGCCTCACAATGGACTCCTGAAGCGTGGGGACGGCGAAAAACGGCCCAACAGGCCAATAGGAAGTTTGGAAACAAACTTCCGGTTGGCCCGTTGGCCCGTTTTTTGCTGTCCCCAGGCTACAGGAGGCTTCCCCAAAGCCAGGGGAGAGCGAAAACGACCAAAAAGGCTGAAAATCAGCTGGCCAGTGCGCGCATGTGCGCTGGAGCTGACATAGGGCAATGCCTCGTGTGCCCTCCCTTATGGCTCCGCGTGCCACATGTGGCACGTGTGCCATAGGTTCGCCATCACGGGTCTAGACCATGGTTTGATGAAAGAAACCTGAGTCCAAAGCAGGAATGGGGATAGTGTTTCATAAGTGACTCTCCCTAGTTCTCTGGAAGGTAAAAGTGGAGGAAGGGGGAAGCTGTTTCAGATTTGCAAGATTCTGTTATATAACTTTACGATAAAGGTAATACTACGGTAATACTCTTGGGTTTAGTTCCTTGTCAGACTGAAAGCTTTAAGACAGGGTGTCAAACTTGATTTCATTATGGGCTGCATCAGGGTTGTGTCTGACCTCGGGGGGGGGGGCATGGCCAGGATAAGCATGGCCAACTTGACACCACTTGTGTCAGGGGACACATGTGGTGGCCCGGGCGGAGCTAGGGGAATCATCCTGCAGCCCTCTGCCAGTAAAAACAGAGTTCCATTTTTGCTGGCAGAGGCACCGCGGACTGGTCCTTCGCTATTTCCAGGGCGGCCCCACGGGCCAGATCTAAGCACCCCATGTGCTGCATCCAGCCCACGGGCCTTGAGTTAGACAACCCTGCTTTAAGAAGAAAAACCACCACGAAAATGTGATATTAACAATGGGATTACAACGTGGTCCAATTGCAAGATAAACATATTCAGCAAAGGCTAAGTTTGGCACACGAGTTTTCTTATTTTGTTGCTCAATAGATCCCCTGGCAGAAATTGTGGCAGTCTAATCAATGTCAACACTGGTATCTGAAGAAACATAGCACTTATAGCAAAAGCAAAGATAATTGAAGACAGCTGTACTGTAATAGAATTTGCTACCAAAGAAATATATGTTTCAAGTAGTCCTCGACTTACAACCATTTATTTAGTGACCATTTAAAGTTACAATGGCACTGAAAAAAATGACTTATGACCATTTTTCACACTTATGACCATTGCAGTATCCTCACCATCACAGATCAAAATTTGACCCTTGGCAAATGACATGTATTTATTATGATGGTTGCAGTGGCCTGGGGACAAGTGATAACCTTTTGTGACCTTCTGATAAGCAAGAGTCAATGGGGAAGCCAGATTCGCTTAACAACCAGATTACTAACTTAACAACCGCAATGATTCACTTAACAACTCTGGTAATAAAGATCATAAAGAAGGGGACTCACTTAACAACTATCATGGTTAGCAACAAAAAATTTGAACTCAATTGTGGTCATAAGCCGAGAACTACCTGTATACCTCTGGCTCAGAAAATTCTTGTATTTAACTAAACAAGTACTCAATTACATTGCAATTTTCCCCCAACAACCAACAGCTATAATCTGGCATTTTAATCCTATTAAAATTAAATTCTTGACAGGCTATCTAGTGTTGAGATACTTTTCATTTTTATCACTTTCCGACTAATGATTCAGCATTTTATTGCTATATTAAAAAACGAATCATCTCAAACTTTAGACTTACGCATCAGGCTGTAAATGTGCTTTTCTGCAACGTGTTCCGTAAACAGTTTTATAAGATCATTTCGTAAATCTCGGTTAAGCTTGGTTTCTATGTAAAATTTATTCTGAGGGAAAAAAATAAAATCTTTTTAAATGACAGCAATATAAAAGTACTGTTACAGACTACTTTCTGCTTTGCACTTCTCATAATCCAAATCATTTGTTTGTGTACCAAAAAAAACCCAAATAATACAATGAGTCCCGTTAGGAAAAAAAAAGTTGAAAGCAAATTCTAAGTTCATTTGATATGCCAGCCAGACCTTTATAATTGTGATCGTCATCATCATCCCTTCTACAGAGGGAATAGAGCTCAAAAATATTGTGATACAAAGTATTGGGACTGGAAGCCATACACTGAGTGTGGATGCATCCACTACTGAACTTAAGAGACCCAATATTTCCATCAAATGCGCAGGATATGAGCATTAAACAGGAAGAACTGTAAGTCTTAATGCAGGAACATAAACATGTTTAAGTAGTTCTTAATTGGTAGGACAAATTTATGAGTAAAATGAATGGTGCATCCTATATTATAGGTTAGTGAGGTAAATGAACTCAGCCATTTTATCTCAATATGAATGTTAGACTGGATCCTAACCTCATTATCAACTCTTCAAATCAATTCATCATTGTGAAAAAGGCAGAAGCCTGGATATTCAAGAGCCTGAGTAGTATAAGGATTGTACTTCTACTACTACTACTACTACTACTACTACTACTACTACTACTACTACTACTACTACTACTACTACTACTACTACTACTACTACTACTACTCTTTGAAGAGACTGACAGACCAGGATTATTTATTTGGTTGTAGTCCAACCCCCTGCTCAAACAGAAGACTTTATATCATTCCAGACAAATGGTTATCCAACTTTTTCTTGAAAACCTCCAGTGAAGGAACAATCACAACTTCTGGAGGCAAGCCATAATTCTAAATTGGATCTTTCTTTAATAATCTTACACCTATTAGTTTTTGTCCAGCCCTTCAAGTGCTTTGGAGAATAGGTGGACCTCAAGTATTGGAAGATTGGTATCTTCCTTCTCTTTCTTGGACTAGACATTCCTGCAACTTTACAAATCTTACCTTTTAAAAAATTATTATTATTATTATTATTATTATTATTATTATTATTATTATTATTATTATTATTATTATTATTATTATTATTATTATTATTATTATTATTATTTATTCACAAAAAAATGTAATACACAGCAAACGAGATTTATAAGCTAGATTTCGTATCACTATATCACAAGTCGAACACTTCCCAAGCGTCTAGGACTGTGTGATGTATTTTCTTATGATGCGCGCAGATCCAAGTATGGTGGCCTTTTGCAACTGACAGATCGTGATTTTGTCAATATTTATTGTTTTCAAATGCTGGCTGAGGTCTTCTGGCACAGCACCCAGTGTGCCGATCACCACTGGGATCTGTACTGGTTTATGTCAGAGTCGTTGTAATTCGATTTTAAGATCCTGATATTGGTTAAGTTTTTCTTGTTGTTTTTCATCAATTCGACTGTCACCTGGTATGGCGACATCAATGATCCACACTTTTTTCTTTTCCACAATCGTGAGGTCCGGTGTATTATGTTCCCAAACCTTGTCAGTCTGAATTCGAAAGTCCCAAAGTATTTTGGCATGTTTGTTTTCAACTACTTTCTCAGGTTTATGATCCCACCAGTTCTTTACCACTGGTAGGTGGTAGTTGTGGCACAGGTTCCAATGAAGCATCTGGGCCACGTAGTTGTGCCTCTGTTTGTAGTCCGTCTGTGCGATTTTCTTGATTGCTTGCTCTTGGACTGCAAGAATCAAGCCTTCTGTCTCCTTCTTCAGTGTTCCATTAGTGAGCCATAACCAGGTCTTCTCCTTATCAACTTTCCCTTCAATCTTGTCGAGGAACTGCCCATGCAAGGCTTTATTGTGCCAACTGTCAGCTCTAGTTTGCATTGCAGTTTTCCTATACTGATTCTTTGTCTGCTGCGCTTTCAGAAGCTTCCGGTTGTTTACTTCAATCAATGCAGGTTCTTCACTTTCTTCGACGTAGTCTGTCAATGCATGTTTTTCTTCTTCTACTGTTGTTTTACTTGTAAAAGTCCTCTGCCACCAGTTTTTCTGGGCAGATATAGTCTGTCAACATCACTACGAGGATGAAGTGAATAGTGAATGGTCATGAGTTTTCTTGTTTTTCTGTCCAAATTGTCCAGTTCAGCCTGTGTCCAGTTTATTATGCCAGCAGTATATCTTATAACATGTATAGCCCAGGTGTTTATGGGCTTGATGGTGTTGCCTCCAAATAATAATAATAATAATAATAATAATAATAATAATAATAATAAAATAATAATAATAATAATAAAAATAAAAATAATAATAATAATAATAATAATAATAATAATAATAATAATTAATAATAATAATAATAATAATAATAATAATAATAATAATAATAATAATAATAATAATAATAATAATAATAGTAGTAGTAGTAGTAGTAGTAGTATAATAGTATAATAATAATAAACAATGAGCCGAGGTGGTGCAGCTGTTAGAGGCAGGTACTGCAGGCCACATTAGCTGACACTGATCTGCAGGTCAGCGGTTCAAATCTCACCGGCTCAAGGTTGACTCAGCCTTCCATCCTTCCGAGGTAGGTAAAATGAGGACCCAGATTGTTGGGGGCAATGTAAATATATACATTGCTTACTGATGTAAACCGCTTAGAGAGTGCTTGCACTATGAGGCGGTATATAAATGTCACTAATAAATAAATAAATAAATAAATAATGATGATGATGATGATGATGATGATGATGGTGATGATAGTCAGAAAAATTCTCAAAAGCAAGCTCAATGGAGGCAACACCATCAAGGCCATAAACAACTGGGCTATACCTGTTATAATATATACTGCTGGCATAATAAACTGGACACAGGCTGAACTGGACAATTTGGACAGAAAAACAAGAAAACTCATGACCATTCACCATTCACTTCATCCTCATAGTGATGTCGACAGACTATATTTGCCCAGAAAAACTGGTGGCAGAGGATGATGATGATGATGTGATACAATTGTGTGATAATGATAATGATAATGATGATGATGATGATGATTATGATTATTATTACACAATTGTATCACAGCGGCTAGTTGTTTCGCCGGATTTGGCATTGATTACTAGTCGAGCCCCACCCAGGGGCCTAGGACGTCGTAATGTATTTTCGAAGTATATGTGCGGAACCGAACAATGCGGCTTTCTGCATTTGACTGATGGTGATTTTTTCAATTTTGAGCTGTTTTAAATATAACTCCAGTGCTTTTGGGACAGCACCCAGTGTTCCAATCACCACTGGAATTACCACTGCTGGTTTGTGCCATAATCGTTGAATTTCGATTTTTAAGTCCTGGTATTGTGTGAAGCAATTGTTTAATGCCAATCTAAGAACAAATATAGAAGGCAGTCAATTCTTTCTCAAGACTCGTCTCCTGCTGATCTATGGAACTGCCGTTTCTTAATATCATACTTTTCTCCTCTACAAAAGAGCACAATTAAATGCAGCTCAACAGATGTCAAGAGACAAGGAGCACCACAGCTTCTAAAATGAAGATAAATGTTGAACCTTTACACCACCTCTTGTATCTCCTAGTCAAGAAGCAGACTGGTGAAGAAGGAAAAAAAACAAAATTCTAACCCTCTAAAGCTATTCAAGGTTGCTATTAAAAGTAAGTGCTGTATGATACTTTTTGATCCTTTGTACTAGTACATAGAATAACTGAATCATACTCAAATTCCATGTATTTCTGGAAGGAGTTGTTTTGGGGAGTCTTCAGTGAGGAAAATCCCAGGAAAAAAAATGCAATTGCTATAACATTTTTTTAAGGAAATGGGCACAATAAAATATCTTCTCCCTTTATCAGAAATGAGAAATGAAACATGCAACTAAATGTGATTTTACACAGCTGCTAAATGTTCCAGGCAGTCTGTTCCATTTTCATTTCTATTTAATTTCTGTATTCTCCATAATCAATCAACATTCTATAGGGAATAAACATTTCTGAGACAAGATACCCCAGGTTCTAATATGACACGTACTGCTGATCTAAGGGAATGAGGATTTTCTAATGTTAAAAAATGGGATATCTGCTAAGGCCTTCCATGATGGGCCTAGGACTCTTGGGAGTGGCAGGAGGGAGGGAGAAGGCCTGCATGCCACTGGATCTAGCTGAGTTCTTCCATATGGGGTGAGACAGGGAGAAGACCAGGCCTTTAAGGAGTGGGGGAGGGGAGAGGGAGGAGACCTCTCTACAGCTTGGCCTAGCCAGCTGCTGGGCCTGTGGCAGATTTCTGTGTGCTGATTGGCACTGGGCCTCCCAAGGCCTCCCCCACCGCCAAGTACCTTGCACGGTCGCTTAACCCCCTAGGTCCATGATGGCGAACCTATGGCATGCGTGCCACAGGTGGCACGCAGAGCCATATCTGAGGGCATGCGAGGCATTGCCCCATGTCAGCTGGCTAGCTGATTTTCGGCCTTCCGGAGGGTGGGATGGAGGCCGTTTTCGCCCTCTCCAGGCTTCAGGAAAGCCTCTGAAGCCTGTGGATGGCAAAAAACGGACCCAACGGGCCTTCTGGTAGGCCCATTGGGACCATTTTTTGCCATCCACAGGCTCCGGAGGCTTTCCTGAAGCCTGAGGTGGGCGAAAAAACAGTCCAACGGGCCTACCAGAAGTCTGGAGGCTTCAGTGAGGTCTGCGTGCATGCATGGAGGGGGGGCAGCACACCGGGGGGTTGTGCGCACATGTGGGGGGCATTGCATTATGGGTGTGGGCACCCATGCGTGCGCTATTGTGCGCATGCACGCACCCTTTTGCCATCGAGCAAAAAAAAGGTTCGCCATCACTGCCCTAGGTGATCAATTAACAAATACAATCGGGAGAGCGGGCATTATGGTCAGTGAGTAAGGCAGTCATATGAGCGTCTTGCTTAATACCACACTGATTTACTACCAAAATTCTGGGTTCTATTGTGGTTGTAAAATGAGGAGTAACTTTAATGCAAGAAGCAGAGTTTAATTAAGGGGTATTGGAAGCTAGTTTCTTGTAGCGCCTTAACAGTTCAAAGTGGATTTTAACAGAGATTAAGAATAGCCAGACTTCCATCCTAAGAAAGGGCATGGAAGTATCTTGAGAAAGGCATCAAATGCCATAAATTCAACACAAAGTTGTTTGCTTTAATATCCATTAGTATATTTTTCAATTAGGGCTTTTAGAGCAATATACATATTATGCCCTTTACAAAACCTTTCGGTTCTAGATATAACAGTATAGTTGCTTCCTCCCAATCCTCTAATTTATCAAGTGAACCATACATTTAATGGTTTTTTATGAACAAATAATTTTAGGTAGGCAGGAGCAAAGTAACAGGCAGGCATATCATTCTGTCATCACTCTGCTATCCTCTTTGTTTTCTGTTAGTCATAGAAGAAAAATCTAGGGCTTCCTCTATAGCAGTGTCTTGAAAAACCACTTCCCAAACAAAGACTTGTGCAGCTCTGGATTTCTGGATTAATACATTTTTATTATTATGGCATGATTTTGTAAAAGTTACTGGAAACATCTTACTGGCGGTCTAACGAACTTTTAAATATCAAAAGACCCTGAGAGTCTAGGAAATAATTTGTCTAACAATTTAGAAACTTTCTTCGCCCCCTTGCTGCTTTTTTCAGGGTAAATATGTAATCAGATATTTAGTATTTCCAGCCTATTCACTACTACCTATGTGGGCCATCGATTCAAACACTGGAAAGGAAGGGAGGGGGCACAAATGACGCTTGAATGTTCATGTAATGTTACAAAGATGGAAAGTTAGCAAAATGTCAGTGTTATCCTAGCCTATTTCTGAAATCACATTTTAAAATCTCAACATAACACAAAATTCTTTTAAATCCTTGAACTAATTGTAGAATGTCTTGTTCTGTCTGGCAGCGTTTCTTTTCATGAAGATATATGCCTTCACTGAGTCATCTAAGCTCTGTAGCTTTTATTTCGTTAGAAGCATTTTTACCCTACTTTAAAAAAAAACCTTTCCTACCTTTACAGCACCATGCAATAACACAGCATATGTAATCATCATTAAATATAATAAATTAAGTTTAAAACAGGAAATGAAAAGTATCCAGTAAAGCTAACGATCAAGCATTAACTCTGAACATCAAAGCATCTCTGTTTTGCAATAAAAAGACAGAAATTAGGGCCATCCCTGTTATACAATTTAACAACATGCAGACATGTCAATGCTGACCTGAAAATACAGGAAGGGTGATATGAGCACAGATTATTTTCCAAGTAACCTAACTACCAATCACATACTTTGAATGAACTCAGAAATGCATTAAGTACAGAATTAATGTAGTACATTTCTTTTCTCGGGCCTTAATATCCATCTCATAATGCTTACGCTGGATCTAACAAGAATAATTTTATGCACGAAATATGACACAGATTTGCCCATTGGGCTTGAAACAGTCTCACTTCCCTCAATAAGTCCCCTCCTGCTAGAAGAACTCCAGGGATGAGCAGCATTGTAGCTAAAGCAACTTTTTATTTTTCAGCAGCACGTCGAAGAATAAGACTGAGAATGGATTTTTACTTGTGCTGGTTCTGCCGCCTTTGCTCAAGTCACTAATCCAATTATTTCATCACTTTTATCTCAGGCACAAAAAGGCTCTTCTCAGTTGCCATTCATCGCACTTCTGACACTCCAAATGGCCTCTGATAATCTCACTACAACAATCAGGCTTATATCAATGTAATTCATCTTTAAGTATCCGCCCTTAAACTGTAGGAGGTCTTTAAAGGTCAGTAGTGTCAATTTAATTGGGCCTGGAAGGCTATGAACCAATTGTCAAAGCAGCAGCTTATAGGATCCAATCGTATTTTGAATTGATATCTAAAGTCCCCATACATTGCCCTTCAGAAGCATAACAAGGCACTTATCCTAGATAGGTGATAGATATACTATGTGGGAAAACTGGCAACAAAAACACTGCCTTAGGGAAATTTTTAACAAAAATGTACCAACGCCCAATACAAGTTGGTCATGTTTCTACAGAGATCAATTATTCGCCAACACCACAGTTTCATGGTTAGACTGAATTTCATATTGTTCCTCTGTCTGTCAACTATTTAATCTTGGGAATGATTCTCTTCATTAGCTGAAAACGAAAACTAAACCTATATGGCATCATACTGATGGTATTTTACTATAAATATCACCACATGCCTACAATTTAAGGGAACAAATGGAATCTTTCAGCACATAAACCATATGCAGGGCAGTAGTCTTCTAACCACAACTTTTGAGATTGGCCAACAAAGTATGAAAGTATCCATCATAGAATTTATTTATTTAAGAACATTTATACGGCCATCCAACTCACTCCCCAGGTTGACCACCATGCCACAAAGCTGCAGGTTTTCCATGCCTGCTTGAGGAACTCTTCTCACTTGATCTTCCTACATTTCTTCCTCAGGAAGACTTCCTTTTCTCTAATACTTTCTTGACACAATCTGTTAATCAACTAATGACCTCCTAAGTTTTTATTGCAATTTTCTGGAGCTGTAGGATACATCATAATTTCTGTTACTGAAAAAATAAACTCAGCTATATAAAGCTTTAATGCCAAAATCGTTTCAATCCTACTTCCAATGTTTTTCTACAGATTTTGCACTAGGAGCAGAATGTACATGTATATGCTTACATATGCATACATTTTTGCCTTGCCCAAGGGCAACTTTTTCTGATCGTCTAAAGTTCTAAACCCCACACACAAACTAGAGAAACAGACACGTAATATACAATGGCATAAAACCATGATTTCTCTGGTATAAATCAACCTGAGTGAGGCTAATGGTTTACTAGAATGAAGTTACTCTGCAGAAGACTAGAGTGATTATTCCAATAAGATTTTGGAAAACTAGAAGAGGATTGACCAAAGGAGATTCCTTGTAACAGCTACAAATGTGTCCTAGGACTATCACATTCCAAATAAATGGAAACTGGTATTAACCATTTAGTGGGTGGGAAATAAATAGGAGAAGTTAGAAAAACTGATCGTCCAATCTCTTTCTTGACTTACAATATTACATGAGAACCTAGTTGCTGATTTGGATAACTAGTAATAACTAACATCTAGGTACTTCTTTTCATAAGTTATTTGTAATAACTTACCATATATATGAAAAGAGGCACAATGCTCTGTAATGCTCCCATATACTGCCCAAGTGCTATGTTAAATCTTTCAATGTAGAGATCTGGAGGGCTGGCCTGCAAAAGAAAAAAAGAAAATAGAAGGGAACCTTACATTTTGGCATAACCGAGTTAAGTTTGAAGATTTAACCCTAATGTGAAAGATTAAAAATGATTTAAAACAAACACTTTACTATTATAGGTAGTCCTCTGGTTAAGTGGCCCCAACCTTTTGGGCACCAGGGACTGGTTCCATGTAGAAAGGTTTTTCCGTGGACCTGAGGCTTTGCATGCTGCCTGCATCCCACAGATGCGGGTTCACTTGTTTGTGCGGACCGGTTGCTGGCATGTTGCAAATCAGTGCCAGTGCATGGACCGGGAGTTGGAATCCTTGCTCTAGTTACAAGTACAATTTGGACCAAAATAGCTGTTGCTAAGGAATGTGGTTCTAAAACTTGATGTCATGTGACCATATTGCTTAGCAATGACAACCTAGACAGTACTGGTTGTTGTTGTAATAACAGATGCATAGGTTGTTAAATAGGAAGTGGAGAGAATCTTGGGTAAAGAGTGTGAGGGGCACGCATGGAGTAGGGGAAGGCCGGGGACTCAGCACAGACCACATACAAGTTGGGGAAGGAGGGTGCTACTGTGACCTGTGAGCTCAAAAAAGTCCAGGGAAAGAGGGTGCAGGGAGGCTGCAGAAATGGGGTGCGGGTTGCACGCAGGTTTGCTGAACAAATGATCGTAACTCAGAACTATCTGTAATGTTTCCTCAACCCACCAACACTGCCGCCCCTCCGCAAATGTCAAGGAAGAATCACTTTGATAGTCCATCGTATATATTAAGAATATGTATACTATTAATAAGTTATTTCTTCTTGGGTATTCAAAAAGACACTATCTAGGAAACAAAAGGAAGATACCAACAAGAAGAAGAAGAAGAAGAAGAAAAAAAAGGGGGGGGACACAAAGTCCAGAACTGAAATATTCATCCTCAACCCAATGATGCCTACATGTGCTCATTGTTCACAAATGCCAAGGCTTGGGTGGGAAGTGGATAAAAATGATGGAATGTAATATTTCTGAGACAGGTTGTTGCCCCCTCCATCTAGGTTTATGCTATATATACAGATCCTCTCTGTAAAGAGTGTCAATACACCCTTTTAGGTGGAGCTTAAGAGTCCCAGTCTAATATGTCTAATACTATGCCCAATGAAATTCCAGAGCTATAAACAAGACTGAGAAGTAAAAAATATATCTGAGGAGACATTTGCTGTACTATTACAAAGAAAGCAACATGGACGTTATTAGGACTTTAGCTTGATATAAAGGAGACTTCATCATTTCTACTGACGTAATATTCTTTTTAAAAAATATTAAATAAATGAAGTTTAACACGTATAACTATTTAAACTATAACATCTTATTGCATACAAGTATCTGTTTTTCTGTTTTATAGTTGATTATATTTTCTCTTAATAGTAGCTCTGTTTTTCCTTGTTTGTCATGCCTTTATTATTCAGCAGCAGAATCTAATAAATACACATGGATTTGCTTTTATTTTCTCATAGCCATTTATGTGAGTTATTGCTTAGCTACAAACAACAGAACAAATAAAGATTTCTAGTAGCAGACTGATTCCTGTGCTTTAGTGATGTGTGAGTATGTAGGTATATGCATAATGGTTATCCCTTAAGAGCTGAATGCAATGAAATTTCATTTTAATGTATGCTGATTAGTGTACATTTTAACTGACATTAATGTTATATTCCATTCCATTCCATTCCATTCCATTCTATTCTATTCCAACACTAGTCTTAACCTTTTGCGCAAAAGCAACTATTAACTACCACAGGACTGCCAAGAGATACTTCTTTTCTGTAACATCAAAGGGAACAGCAACAACGCCATCACTGTGGCACATAAGTAGTTAGAATAATAGGTTTACATGTTCAAATCTCTCAGGCAATTTAGTAGACAGCACAGTTCAAAACTAAACAACTAACATGTCTACCTAGCTCTGGAAGTAAAACATCAAATCTGAAAGCTTATATAGGCTCTATGGCACTGTTGCATTTCTACTCGGAAGTTATTATCTGAACATAGCTGGTAAACTCATATAGGACTGTGGCCTTAGAATTACAGACTGTGCTACATAATGCATTCAAGGGCTTTTACAACAGAACATGGAAAAGGGATTGCTAGTTTTGCTCTATTTGCAAAGCACTCAGAAAGAACAAAAGTCTTCAATGATCCATAGCAAAATGAAATCAAAGTTACCCTGCCTAGGTCCCAATTTTATACACTTAATATAGTCAAATATATGCATTTATTCAGCAAACTCACCTAACACAGACATCTATCTCCATTCTGTAGCCTAATCGGCTTTGTTTAAAATTCACAGTAACAACACTGATTACAGTAACCTCAAAACATAAGACATAACAATGGCTACAAGTAAATTGCAGACTATGATTTGGCCAATTATGACAATGTTAATTCTATCATCAAAAAGGAACACAGGATAACATAATGACAAACGATCCTATTTATTTTGGGAAATCCTTCAATCACCATTTCTGGGTTTGAACCTCCTAAGAAACTGATTTCAAGGATTTCCTTATTCCCCTTGAAAGTTTGGTTTTGGCAGAGGGAAGCAAAGCAGAGAAGGAAAATGGAGCATTCACCTTTTTACCCATCTAATAAAATTTAAATTTAAATCAGATCAGATCAGGATCATAATTGGCTTTATTAGTAATCAGGAACTTAACAAGACTTACGTTAAAATATTTACTTCTGATTAAAATAACTGTGTTCATCTAAAACAATCAATCAATTCAATCTTGTGAATGATGGAAAATGGAGAAAAACATGGCAATTTCTTTAATGTTATCCAAATAAATAACAGTATATCAAATTACTCCTTTAATAAAGAAAAGATTTGCAAGACTCAAAATAGAAGAGGAAGCAAAAACTTGAGGTAATCGTGTCTACATTTTCCACAGACCAAAATAGTCTATAAGTTTGCATTCTACTACTAATAAATTAACTTTATTAATTTATTAAAAAGTTTCAGATTTTAACACAAATCATAGGTATTCCAAGGATTTGGCTTAAATTTTTCAACAAATCTTGGCTTTTTAAAAGAGTTTTGTTCTGAGTGGTCCAGGCTGTTCCAATTGAAATTTTGCATGGCAGTTTTCAATTTGCTTTAATCTTTCATGCTAGCCAGTCAGCACAGATTGACTGGTTCCACCTATAACTGGCTGACGCCGGGTGAGGTGAAATGGGCAAGAGGAATATTAGGAAAAAGCAATTATCATTAAGCACTTGGCTCAGAGATAAAGAGCAACAATAAAAATCTATTCTGCTAATGTTTCCAGACACACGACTGCTTGCAGCCATCTGCCCGCTTGGCTAGCTAAGTTACTCTTGTTTTTAAAATTCTTTGTCATTGAAAATAGCAAGTGTTATTAAGGCTGCTGAGGTTTAAGTTATAAAGTGGCTTGTTTTCCTGAACTTTTACACTGTGTGTTCTTGTGTCTTGTTAAACTGCAATTGTATTTAAAGCAGCAAAAACTGTGGCTTTGCCTTATTGCTCCCAATATGCAAATATAGGTAGCCTTGCATTGACTAAAGTTTGCACCTGGCAATCCATTGCTAAGTGACACAGTTGTTAAATGAAATGTTATGTGTCCACACTGATTTATAAAGTCAATGCTGATTGTGGGCGTTAAGTCCATCACTGTGGTCATTAAGCATGACGTCACACAACCGCGACCTGCAACTTCCTGTCAGCTTCCCCACTGACTTTGCTTGTTGGAAGTCAGCTGTGAAGGTCACAAATGGTGATCATATGATCGTGAGATTATCATAACATTCAATTACCAAGGACCTGAATTGCAATTACATGACTGTGGGGGACACTATGATGGCTGCAACTTTGAGGACCGGTCGTAAGTCTCCTTTTTCAGCAGCTACTTTAACTCTGACCACACGCTGAACAAGTGATTGGCAAGCAAGGACCATCTGTACCATTGTGCGCTGTATACCTCAATGGTGTACAGAGCTTGGGGAAATAGTTTTATTTGTCTGTATTACTATTATTCATTTGCAGCATTTTTAAAACTACAGGAGGGGCAAGCCAGATCTCTCGTATAGAGAATACACAATATACTACTTTTTTTATGGACTTGCTTGGATAACTAACAAACAAAAAAACAAACAAACAAAAAACAGCAAGCAAGCCACAAGCCAGTTTGATCTTTTTTTGTGACACAATTAGGAAATATCCCGTCAGCTAGACAATATCAGCTGGCGGGTCCGCAGGGAGGGCCTTCTCTGTAGCGGCTCCAACTCTTTGGAACCAACTACCTCCCGAGATCCGTACTACCCCCACCTTACTGGCCTTCCGGAAAGCGGTTAAGACTTGGCTTTTCCGGCAGGCCTGGGGCCAATGACCCTAAGATGTGGTCTTGTTAGATCGGCCCATGTATGCATGTGTGAGTGAAAGTTCTTTTTTAAAATATTGATAGTATTTTAACATGTTTTTAAATTGCTTTTATTAATTATATGTTTCTATACCTGCTGTTAGCCGCCCAGAATCCCCTGGGAGTTGGGTGGCATAGAAATTTAAATAAATAAATAAATAAATAAATAAATAAATAAATAAATAAATAAATAAATAAATAAATAAATAAATAAATAAATAAATAAATAAATAAATAAATAAATAAATAAATAAATAAATAATCTGACTATTACTTGCTACTGCTAATCAACTTACAAAAAAATTAGCCAAGAAGGTAACTTATCCCCCGCCCCCCAAAAAAGTGGAGCAAACAATGGACCCATTTCAAGTTTTGTTTTATTGGGACAGAGCCAACATGTAACATTTTAATAATTGGAACTATTTTGTTCTGATTTTGAAGTAATACACATATAAATTCCCATTGGTAATAGCACCACTAGCATTGATGATACTACTTATTTGGATAATGAAATGCCTGTCCACAAACCATCACCTCAGAGAGTACGAAGAACTTCACAGTTCATCGCTGACCTATGTATATTCTCTTCTAAAGTGTCCTATTTTTGGCTCTATGATTAAGAGAAGACTTCCTTGTACCGAATTTGATTTCTGGGAACAGAATGTCTATGGATATGTCCATACTGTTTTGACAACAACCTTGAAGTAATTTGCCACTGCCTTCTTCCAAGGTGTCTCTTTTAGTTTTCCTATTTAGTCTATTGTCACAGGATTTCCTAGTGCTCTCCTACCCAAGTACTAATCAGGATTAACTCTATTAGACTTTTTTGACACCAGCTATATTTGGTTATGACTTTTATGCTTACATAAAGTAAAAGAAAAAAGCTAAAACAAATCATTACAACTTTGGTGATGAAACCATAGCTGCCTTATAAAATTTTAATGGGTAGAATGTATGCCGATTAGTGTACATTCGAAGTGACAATAAAGTTATTATTCTATTCTATTCTATTCTATTCTATTCTATTCTATTCTATTCTATTCTATTCTGTTCTGTTCTGTTCTATGTGATGACTTGGATGAAGCATGGAAGATATGATAATTAAATCTACAAATAAGACAAAGATGGGAAGGATGGCAAACACCTGCCCTGGAAAGGAGAACTTAATTATCTCCAGGCTCTCTCCCAGCCCTAACGTTATGAGTTTCTTTAACTTCTATAAATAATATGTAATAATACAATTTTGAAAGAAGTCTCAGACACTGCTAACATTCATTTACAACCAATATAACACGGCATTACTTATGAACGCCTTTACTTTTTATGGCGGCAATTACACAATAGGCTACCATCTACCCTTACTTTTTTTTAAAAAAAATGCATACTTCTTCATAACAAATTAAGTCTAAATATTTGAATTCCTATAGAGATATATCTTGCAGTTATTCCATGGTACATAAAAAAGTAAGGAATGCATTAGCTGCTGCTGTTTATTGTGATATACACAGGCAATGAAGGACAAGAAAGAAACAGACAACGTAAAACATCAGTGTAGGACTACGGTATGTTTTAGAGGGCTTGTAAATCTACACAGTGATATTTGATGCATAGGAACAGTTAAAAAGTTTGTCTTGTGTTTTTTATTCTTTAAGCTGGATGGTTTAATATTGGGGGGGGGGGGGAATATACCAATTTGCCAGAGAAAGTATTCTGCTGCCACCTGCAGCACGATTGCATAACAGAGAATTTTTATCTCCTAGATTCTGACCCAAGCTATTTCATCAAATGCTGTCTTGGATTAAAATTCAAACTATTTAATGGGTACTTTAAACATTTTAAGGCAGTGTGGGGGGGAAAAAGAGATTTAGGATACTTAAAAAGACAGCTATTGCCTTGTTAGGTGATTACTAGTTAGATTTGTTCTAATGTTATGTAATGGCAATACAACCTATAAAAATAGCCTTTATACATCTCTCACAAGATAACTATTTAAAATAAGAGATTAAACGTTCCTATAAGGATCCCATATTATATCTCAATAATTCAGGAAGAGCAACCTGTATCCCAAATATGTTCTCCATCGCAGTACTTCAAGATCATACTGCCAACAGCAAAAGTTTGAATTTCAGAAGGTTGTTATTGTTGTAAGAATAGAAGTGGGGAGGGCATCTGGAAGACAAATCACTCTCATCCCCACTCCTTAAAAGCTTGCTGCCAGCAATAGGCAAAAATCACAGCTTTTCAGACCGTCGGATGGTTTTATAGGTAGGGTAGGGACAGGAGAATTTGGTTCACAGAAATTTCTCCTTTCATTTCCATGCTGATGATACCTACCACCACTCTTCAAATGGTTGGAAAAGTTTTATCCTCCAATTATAACGGATTCCTGAAAGCTCAAGAGGTTGAATTGTAGCCCCTGGTCCCTCAAACCTTATCTGTCACTGCAAAAATCAGTCAAAATTCTCCCTAGGTCCCACACCGACACACATCTAAGCTGGATTAGTTGGTGTAGAGCTACAGAGATGGCCTTATAGCAATATTCAAAAATAAAAAACATTAGCTAAACCTAAAGCAAAAGGATGTTTCTTAAATCCGAGGAGTGTTAAAAAATGTCTCAGGGTGACACTTCCCTGGCTAACTGGTGTTAAGACGAAAGAGGAGAGAAACACAATCAAACTAGCTGACTTTTAGTATAGCCTATCTTAATAAAGCATAATTCTACTTTTCCTGTGGAGTCTATTTTCTGATCTCATCTGTCTCAAAGGGCTGAAAATTGCAGCTACAGATACATGCTGCCCTGACCTGTTTAGGCCTTCCCTCCTTTGTCAGCAGCACCTTACAATAGTTTTGATACTGTAATATAAAAGCAGGAAAATAACTATTCTAATGCCATTTAGATACTGCTCAATATCTAGAACATTTAGTTCCTCCCTTTATATGCCAAATATATGGCATGTGCTTACAAAATCGAAGCAACAAAATTGCTGGAGAAAAGTCTAATAAAAAAAAGGAAAAGTCCAAACCAAAATACAAATTTGCAAAGCAGGATCAACTAAAATATCACCGAATTAATACTTAGCATCCCATTTGAAGTCTTTTTTCACACAATAATTATCCAGCCTTTACATAATGAGAGACGAAATACACTTTTCACTCTAAAGCAGGACACCCAAAGAAGTTCGCAATGAATTCAGACGCATAATAAAAAATATGGAAACTAACAGTTGTTAAACCCTAGCACTAATTATGATACTAATGTCCTCAAACTGAAAAATTATCATATTGCAATGGAAAAGTTATTCTACCTCAGAAGAGTTTATTAGCTCTTCAAAAGCAAGTAGTGGAGATCTGCATACAAAAATCAATATTTAGTGTTCAACTGAGTCACTCAGGAAACTCCCCAAAAATCTAATATTAGTCTTTAAAAGTGCACAACACACATACACACAGAGCCAATCATGTAAGTTTCCCATTGTTATTTATTATCTGAGAATATTTTCTCTGCTTCAAAAAAAGTTATCTTAAAAAGATTTTTTTCCCTGATTATGCAATGATTTTTTTAAGGATTAACCTAATTAGTAATTAAAATGCATGACCTTATTTTATAAGAAGCATTTTATACTGTATATCTTGATTCTTTAATTGGGTTCTACCTATAAGATCTATGGTACTAATGAGTTTGGTTAATAAAATGAAAAATGCATCATTGAGTCTTCCAGCATAAAGTTACACATACAAGAATAGCATATTTTATCAATGGAGTTGTAGTAGATGGAAATTCATTTCATGAAAGTTGCTTCTTCCCATATACATACAGACAGCACTTTTTCCTATGACAATTTTTCAGAGGACACATGAAAAGAGCCAGTTTGATCCAGTGATGAAGGTATTGATCTAGAAACCAGCAGACTGAATTCTAGTCCCGCCTTAGCCATGAAAGCCGGCTCGGTGACTTTGGGCTAATTAATTTTTCTTAGCCCAACTCACCTCACCAGGTTGTTGATGTGAGGAAAATAGGAGGGGGGAAGAAATATTAGATATGTTCACTGACTTGCCTTTATTATTTTTATCAATAATTCAAGATATAAATAAATAAGGGCACAGTCAGATATAGATAGGAGGGAAGAATCTTTCCCTAAAATACTAGGTTAATCAGGCAATACTTCCGGTAATTTCATTGCTCAATCTCAGAACAATGAAGAAATGCATCCTTATGTTGCCAAATGAATGTAGAACAGTCCAGTATTCCACAGGGATGATCCTTTATTATTATTTTTCCTGGAACATACTGATCTGGAAGTTGTTCAGCTCTGGAAGTATATGTGAGAGGGGGACCTAGTGTAATGTGATGGACTGTAGTGAAGCAGCAGTTTCCCAAGGAGAACATTCCAGAAAGGGGTCCAGACAAGAGACAGCACAGGCCAGAGCTACACAGAAAACAGAGGGGGGGAAATAAGGATAGCCACTCCCTATAATCTCTCGGGGCATAGGGTGACAGTAGTTAAGGATTTAGTCTGCAAGATTCTGTCTATTTTGTGTAAGCAAATAAAAAAGTGAACTCTGGCTGAATTTCTCTTCATTGTCCTTAGGCTTAGCTGGACAGTAAGTTTTTCAGGACATGACCAGACTGAGCTTGAGAGTAGTGGGGCCAAATGCATCATCAATTTGGAGTTGTTCCGCTCTCACAAGATACCTAAGTCCAGACCCTCTTGAATTCTACTGTTCTTATCTAGCGCCAATTTGCCTTGACTGTTAGTAGATCAGATTTTTGTGTATAGGTAGCATGTAATGAACTTGAAGTGCTTTGAACTAAACTCTTGTTCCTGGTTACTTGCTCCTGACATCAGATATGCTTTAGCCTCAAAAAAGGACGATTTGAAGGTTGGATTATATTAAAAACCTGTTCTGGAAAGCTGACTTTTGCATACTATCAGCAATGTTCTGTTTTGCTGCAGGACGGAAGATAGTTTACCTTAAGAAGTGCATTATTTCCGTTTACTCCTGTCAGTGAATTGCTCATTTTCTAATGTCATACTGGCTAATTGTTAATAAGCAAAAAATGTCCATATAGAAGCAGGTCAGTATTAGTACCAGGTTCTCAATTAAAAAAACCCAATGCCTGTGATTTTAAAAAAAGTCTTTTCAGTTGGTCAGTAAAAATCCTAGTCAGGTAAAACTAGGGACGTTCTTTCTTTAAACAAGCTGAGTAAAGATGAACAGCATATTTTGATAAACTAACAAAACACAAATGAATGTACAATATAATTAAAAGTTGCTTGAACATTGATAAATTTTCCAACCCAAAGTTCTACAAGTAGATAAAAGGCTAATTTAAGCTAGCTAAAAATACCGTAATAGATACATACTGGCACGCATCCACTACATATTTTCCTAGGGACAAAGTGATGAAAATTGGTCACATTCATTTGAGCAATCATCCTAGATTTTGTTCTCTGCTATGGCTGATCTCAAAGTACTAAACAGAGTCAAACCTGGTTAGTACTTAAATGGGAGATCACCAAGAAATGTCATAGTAACAGGCTAGTCCAGGAAGCTGAAAGAGTATCTCAGGAGGCAATTGGCAAATCTAATAGTTGCCAAGAAAACTATATGAACATACTCCTGAAATCATTAGGAATCAGATCCAACCTAGTGGGGATTTTTCTTATCTACACCTATATATGCTCAGTGCAAATCCACCATGTCTATTAATTCATCTTTGGCACCATGATCCCTTTTGAAATACATCAATTCACATGGACAGTAATATCTGAATTCCCTAGAAAAGAATTACTCACAACTAACGTGTTACAAATCAGGTCTATCAAGTTCTGTACATGAAGCAATTATAGTAGCAATAACTTCAACAGATCACTGGGATTTTCCTGGGAAACTATCCCAGGCAAATGAAATTGTGCAGCTTCTTACCTGCAGCTCCTTTGAGACTCTCTCTAAGTGGTTAGTTATCTTTTTTATTAGGTCACTATACATCTGTTCCGAATGCTGCTGGCACACACATTTATATACACAACTGCAGAAATAAATACAGGGACAATGATAAATTGACAATATTAAGCCTGTAGAAATTTATTTTAAATACAGGTAGTGCTCGAGTTATGACCACAATGGAGCCCCAAAGTTATGTTGCTAAGTGAAACATTTGTAAAGTGAGTTTGCCCCATTTTACGTCATTTCTTGCCACAGTTGTTAAAATTAGTAACACGGTTGTTAAGTGAATCTAGATTCCCCATTGACTTTGTTTGTCAGAAAGTCGCAAAAGGGGATCACATGACCCTAGGACACTGCAACCTTCATAAATATGAACCACTTGCCAAGCATCTGAATTTTGATCAGGGGACTATGGGGACGCAGCAACGATTGTAAGTGTGAAAAATGGTCATAAGTCACTTTTTCAGTGCTGTTGTAACTTTGAACGGTCACTAAATGAACTGTCAGAAGTCGAGGACTACCTGTATATGATTTTAAATATACATTTATAACATTCTAAACCCATTAACTAACAGGTTTGTGGAAGCAGATCTGTATTTGTCACAGAGAATTCCACAAGATCTAAGAGGTCAAAGGCTATCTCACACATAATGATTCCATTTTTAAAGTCCGGCAATATCTTATTTCTAAGAAGATTGTTTAGTTAACTCATCATATTATTAAGATACGTTCTAACCAAACATGCCGTTTAATTCTGTTATTGATGTTTTAGTTTTGAAATTTTATATTTTAAGCATTCATATTCATAATAATACAACATTCTAAACATTTCTTTTCAGGGACAGAACAGAATTTAAAAAAGAAACCCTTTCCCATATTTCATTACAAGGTCTGAAATTCAGCTTACTTAGCCACTTTTCAGCCTACTGAAATCAACAGGACTAGTCACTATAACTAGGTTAACTTCAGTTGTTTTCTATGTGGCTAAAATATTATTAATAGCGTCTGAACTTAGCATTTTTAACTATTACATAAAGCAGAGAATCAATTCCTCGCATTTAGTATTTCTATGAATATAACTCTAAACCATAAAACTATGTATTAATATAGAGTTCTGAAGGCAAACTCTAGAACAGGGCTGTCAAACTCGTGGCCTGCAGACTGGATGTCTCACGTGCTGGCCATACCCATGCCCAGTTTAGCAAAGGGGAAAAAGGTCCCGATACGTCACGTGACGCTGCCGTGACGACGTGAGTTTGACACCCCTGCTCTAGAACTACACTACATTGTTGCCTTACTTCTATTGCCTAAGTACACCAAATAGAAATAGTTCTGTTTTGAGCACTGGTTTCTATAGCACAAACACCCCACCCCACCTGAATTAAGAATTGATCGAAATGTCATTAAAATCAGAGTTAAAAACAGGAACTCTGTCTTGAAGAAGGAAGTACTACAGATGACAACTCTTTGATGAGAATCAAAGCACATACATGTATCTTTGCATTAATAGAGAGCCTAGTCTCTTTTATCGATACATTAAGTTTTTCATTTCATTAGTGAAACTCGAGGGTTGTCTTCAGTTGCAGAGTTTGAAAACATGAAGTGAATCTCGCACATTTTATTTTACAAAGAAATACAAACATTTTCTATTATGTGACTGTGCTTTTCTAACATAGAAACAAGTAAATTCCTAAAAATGAAAGATGTTAACAAAGTACATTTAGTTTCATTCAGTTTAAATAGCCAAAGCCCAAATATTTAGAAATCTAATGCCAGAATGACCACTGTAGTTTTAAATATTATACTCGTTTACTAAAAGTTTTCAGTAGCACCTTGCAAGCAACTGAAATAATGCAAGCTTGAAATAATCTGTTATTGTAGAAGCAATACTTTTGTTTTTTTACTTCCTTACCTGTATATTTGTTCATAGGAAATGGGAATATAGTCACCAGGACTCTGAGTTAAAAGCTGATCTATGGCACTGTCCAACTTTGGCCAATATGTGCTCTTATAATCTTCTATTGTTATAACATTCATTACTAGAAGAGAAAGTATACTGTAATTGATAAAAAGAATGCAGTCAGCATAATTATCAACAAATACAAAACTTAAATGCAAAGCTCAAACTATATACTTGAGACAAGAGTATTTCTACATTATCATAGAATAATACAGGAGCGTAGTGGCTCACGTGGTTAGAACCCTGGTTTGGAGATTAGCAAGCCTGTGTTCGAGTTCTGCTATGTGGTGGGGCAAGTTCCTGTCATTTGCTCCAGGTCCTTGATGGAGACATGAAACTTGTCATGCCAAGCAACAGTGATGTCACCAGCTAATCCTGTCAACCCATAAGTGCCTTAAACAGTACCTCTGACATGAATGGGATGGGGATAGAATAGGGCTGGAAGGGACATTGGAGTCTTGTAGACCAACCCCCTGACCAAGGCAGGAGTCCTTATTCTATACTAGACAAATGATTGTTCAGTGTTTTCTTAAAAATCTCCAGCAATGAAGCATCTACAATTCTGGGAGACAAGCTGCTCCACTGATTAATTGTTCTCACTATCAAAACTTCTCCTTAGTTCCAGGTTGGATCTCCCTCTGACCAACTTCCACACATTCCCTCAGGTGCTTTGGAGAACAAATTGATTCCCTCTTCCCTGTGACAGCCCCTAAAATGCTATGATGTTACCCCAAGTTGTCTCTTTGTTAGGCTAAATATCCCTAATTCCCTTAGCCCAGGGGTCGGCAACCTTAAACACTCAGAGAGCCATTTGGACCCGTTTTCCACAGAAAAGAAAACACCAGGAGCCACAAAACTCTTCCCGTGCCTGACTATTTCCTGAGCGGCCACAAAACTAGCATATATAGTTGAATTAAAGGTTCTGTTTTCTTCTGAAACTTTTATTTTCTTGGATTTATCCATGATTGGCCTACCGGTGGTCGAAAAGCTTAATAAATTGCACGTCGGTGGATGTCGCACATTGGCAGTTGTGACGCATATTTTGAGCAATAGGGATCCGCAGCAAAGGGATGAAAGAGCCACATGCGGCTCCAGAGCCGCGGGTTGCTGACCTCTGCCTTAGCCGTTCATCATATGGTTTAGCCTCCAAACCTCTTATCATTTTTATGCTCTTCTTTGCACTCCTTCTAGGGCCTCAGCATCTTATTTCTGATTTAAATGGAACATTCATCTATTTTAACTCAGATTCCAATTCTATGCCTACTGATTTACATGTTTCTAAACAAGCATACACAAAAGTGTTTGAAATTAAACATAGCTATGTTTTCATTTCATTTCATTTCTGAAATGAAGACATAGCAGAAATATACACAGATATTTCATAACAAATTGGCATTTAGACTGTATATTTTCAAAGAGATCATTACAAATATTAACATATATCTTTTACTGCTAATCGCAAAATGTTTAGCTACATATTTCTCTAGGACCCTTAAGCCCATGAAGACTAATTGCTGCTTAAAGTATCACAGAAAAAAGATTAATATTCAAAATCTGTTTTTAAATGTTGGGTTTATGAACCATGACCAAATTGCATTACGTACAGCCCTGATCTGGATACAACTCTTGAAGAACACATAAAACAATAACACAATGTTACAGTACAAAGAATAAGCTTTCAAAATTATAAAGTGGGTGTTTTTTAAGTGCCTACATTAAAATAGCTGGTTGCCTCTCAATGGGATTAGAAGAAGAAATTCTTCCACCACTAAACATGGACCTCTAGATTAAGCTTCAAAACCAAAACTGTACATTCCACTACTTATTTATGGGCGCTTGTAGACTTCAGGGCAAAATCCACCACCAAATCAATTAGTTCTCTCTACCCTTTGCCAAGCAAAGGAGGAGGACACAGCAAAAAGTGAAATGATGCCCATGGCTGTTCGTAAAAGAGAAGAAAGTGAATTAGCAAGAGACAGCTTGGCTCGCCAAGCTCTCCGTCCAGCTAAAAATGTAAATCTGGGGAAAGGGTGCTTGCTGGTCAGCTGGGGGGGGGGGAATGGCAAGAGCCAAACTCTCTTTCTAAATGTCTACGGAAATTCTCAGTCATCCAGGTCATGGTTGTCCCAAAGGTGCTTTTTTTTTCAAGAGGCAACTGGACTTTCTGATTTTTCTTTGAAGATGTTTTGATTCCCATCCAAGAAGCTTCTTCAGCTCTGACTGGATGGTTGGGAATGGAAGGATTTTTACTCCTTGCAGACACCTGGTCATTTGCATTCTTTTAGTGGGTCATTAAGGTATATAAATGTCACTAATAAATAAATAAACAGTTCCAAGAAGGCTCCACACCAGTTTGCACTACTCAGGTGACCCTGATGACACAGATAAACCTCCAGGTGACCTTAATGACCCTCTAAAAGGATGCAAATGACCACCTGCCTGCAAGGAGTATAAATCCTTCCATCCCCCACCATCCAGTCAGAGCTGAAGAAGCTTCTTGGATGAGAAGCCAGAAATCTTCAAAGAAAAACCAGAAAGTCCAGTTGCCTCTTGAAAAAAGCACCTTTGGGTCTCTCTTTCTAGTTCACTTTCTCCTCCTTCCTGGGCAACCATGGGCCACATTTCCACTCCTCCGATCTTGGAGGGAGGGAGAATGGACACCGAGGATGCCTCACTCACAGAACTTAGAGGCCGAAGGGTTGATGTTGAGGTTAATGCTGGCGGCAGCGGCCACGGCAGCCCCTCCTTTTCCCGGCGCTTCGCAGCCCTTCCCCGGCCCGTTGGCGGCGGCCTCGGACATCATGTGGATCTCAAGCTCCTCCGCTACCCGGTGCCCACGGGACTCTCCCGGACAAGGCGAAGGAGACAGTCCGTAGCCTCCGCCTCGCCCTCCCGCCGCAGGATCCCAGTTGTTGTGGTTCTGGTCGTCCATGAAGGCCTCGTAGCTGCTGCTGCTGCTACTGATGCTGCCGCCGCCGCCGCCTCCGCCGCCGCCGCCGCCCCCCTCCTCCTCCATGCTCTCTTCCTCCATCCCGACAGGCCTGGAGGGGCCCGCTTTGTCCGGGCAAGGGAGGAGGGGGCGGGAGGGAGCGGAGAGAATGTCACAATCGGCTTCTCCCCATCGCAAAGCCAGAAGCGTCACGTCTCCGGGCTACAAGGAATCCACCGGACCGATCCCTCCGTCAACTTCTGCCCGGAAGCGGATCACGGATTTCCGGCCGTAAAGCGAGCCGGGCATAGAGTGTAGGCTTTAAAACCGATCTATTATTTACGACGGCGGCTAACGCGATCGCTCGCCGCCGCCGCAAAGGATTGTGGGGATCGTAGTTGCATAGCCTCTTCTCGCCGGGAGGTATCGCTGGCATCGCAACTCGCGATCGCATCGTTTACTAACTAGATAATGACAATTATAGTGTAACACATAAGCGCACCACTGTGCCTACCGTCCCTGTCCTATTGTCCTCTTTTATCGTTACTTTTTATGTTTATACAAACACTACTATCCTATACATGTTTGACAAATAGATAGATAGATAGATAGATAGATAGATAGATAGATAGATAGATAGATAGATAGATAGATAGATAGATAGATAGATAGATAGAGTAACCCAGTTGATGGTTCTTAAGTATTGGAGGCTGATTCTTATATTTTGGCCATAAACTCCGCGCTGCTTAAGGCATCAGCGACAAACAAATGTAGCTATTTTGAGATAATGGGATCTAAATTGCAGAATATTCCCATCCGCTTCAATAGAATACAAAAGAGTGTAAAAGTTCGGAGAAAATGCAGTGCTTTAAGCCAGAATGCAGGTTTTGTGATAAGAACAAGTGCATCCCCCCACAACACATACACCTGTGCCCCACAGCACTTATTTTTAAGTGCTGTACAGTGATAAACGGTTGAAGGTCCAAAACTGATTAATTTATAATAGGGGAGGGCCTATGTTCCTTAGAGAGGGAGGGAAAAACCTAATTCACTGGTCTTTGTTTAGTGGAAAGAATTCAATAAATGTAAATCGGGTTACAAGAATCACTGGAATCTTGTGGCTTCAGTGGTTCACTTGCCTTTCTCATCACAAAAGCTTATTTTGGCACTTAACTGTACCCAAAGATAGGGAAAACGGCCCTGTGCATCTCCCCAACTTTAAAATGTCATCATGAGCTTGTTCCAAGTGACTAGGGGAAAGGAGAAAACATACATTTTCCACAAGTTTCTAGATTTCTTTGTGGCAATGCATGCATAAGAGTGCACTGGCACTATTCCTCTCACACAGATACTAGAAGGAGGTAATAAAATGTAGAAATCCCCAACCACAGCTCTCACAATTTCAAAGGCAATGTTTGTTTGGAGCCGAGGTGGCGCAATGGTTAAAAGCAGTACTGCAACCTACTTCAGCTGACGGCTAGTTCAGCAGTTCAGCTGTTCAAATCTCACCGGCTCAAGGTTGACTCAGCCTTCCATCCTTCTGAGGTCGGTAAAATGAGGACCCAGATTGTTTGGGGCAATATGCTGAACTCTGTAAACTGCTTAGAGAGGGATGTAAAGCACTATGAAGCGGTATATAAGCTATTGCTATTGTTTGTTTATTTAAGTTGACAACTTGACTTTTCGTAAGAATTTCAAGGTGAGGTGGTTTTCAGGAATGTACGGTAATTTCCTGTGCCTATTCCCTCTGCCATTGTACCATTGATTTCTGTAGGCCAGATATATTAATATGTAATTTTGAAAACAAGGAAGGGGGTAGTGTGATTCATTCATCTATCTGACCAGTTGCTCTTCCAAAATAGATCTGAGGACAGTCACATAGGAGCATTGACATCATATTCTCCTATTTTCCTAGGAGAATATCACAAAAGTTCACAACAGATTTATTCATACATTTATCCTATAACTAGCCTACATTGATCTGCTGCTAGCATTGTTTGGCTAAGGAATAAATAATTGACTGATTGACTGGTTTTAGCATTGGTTTCATGTGAGTTCTCCTTCAGTACATCAGGTGGTTTCTTGTTTGTAGCGTCATGGCGAGCATATTAGGATGGATATAAAACTCTAGGACCTCCCCTTAAAAAAATTTCTGCCCTCAAATTAGACAATCAAGCATGAGCTGCTATGACTATGATGAATGGAAAATAGTACATTTTAACAGTCTCCTTATACACAAAGAATTACATTGTGACATTTTCCTCTTCAAGTACAGGAAGAACCAGAGGCTCCCTAAAAATTAAAATAATCTTTCTCACTATAACGGTATAAAGAGAACTACAGAAATGTGATTATCTATCTAGTTGAGTGCTTCACTTAATTCCTAATTAAATATGAGAGGAAGTATGAAGCTGGATTATATACTACAAATAAACAAAAATCTGCTTTCTTCCATGCCAGCCCAGAGGAGCTGATTCCAAAGAAATGTTAAACGAAGATTCATAACAAGATTGAAACAAGATTAGTAGCAGACGAGTATAATTTTAATTAAAGACTGGGGGGATGGAAAGGGAGTAAAAATACATATTCCTAGGTATGTTGTTTTAGAGAATAAGCATTACAGCAGGCATAGACACTTGCACGCATGCTTTTTTTTCTAGTGAAAATAAAGGCAAATCAAGAAAGACCTGAAAATACATTTCAAAAAATGGGCAAGTTAATTTGCGAAAAGGTACCGTAATATTTTCTTTCCTTTCCAGTTACAGTCTGGAATGTGCATAACCTATAACAGACCTCATGCAACCTAATTTAATAAAGTCTCATGATCTCTGGATGTGGCCGTTAAGATACTAAATGTTCAAAGTATGACAGAAAAAGTACTGCAGAATTTATTAGTGGTATGCAAATAAGTAAGGCAGTTATTAGCTCTGATATGTCTAAAAACAGGACTTTCAAGATATCTCCTTCTTTTATACAAGGGGACTTTTTCAAGCACATGAAGATCCTCCCTGACTTCTTCTCAATTCCCCAGAGATCCTGAATGTATCTGTTTCCTCTAGAAGACTTCCATCCCCTTTGAATAGTTTCCATCCCCATCCATCATTTCCAGTATTAAATACAGTCTGGGAGGGATTTTATGCCCGTGGGAGATAACAGTCCATTGAGAGGCAGGAAAGGTATGGAGATAATCATGAGCACTTAGCAGCAGTAATGTCCCTGGAATTCGAAAGCCAGTAAATTCCCCAAACCCCAAAAACTGTAACCTTAGACTGTCTACAGTCGACCTCTCCCCGTTTCTAAGAGGTCTATAAGGGGCGTGCATAAGGGCACCACTGTGCCTACCGTCCCTGTCCTACTGTCCTATTGTCCTCTTTTATCGTTACTTTTTACTTATGTTTATACAAACTACTACTATCCTATACATGTTTGACAAATAAATAAATTAAATAAATTAAATAAATTAAATAAATAAATAAATAAACAAATAAATAAATAAATAAATAAATGTTAGGAAATGCGAAAGAAAGATTGAGTTTCCACCTTGCACTAAGACTTGATATAGATTATTAATGTGTTAATACTGTTGAAAGGGAATGGTACAAGCAGAGTGTTCTCCACTGCTTAATTAAACAAGGTTGCACAACTGTAATGAAAGAGTTGGGAAGCAAAAATCCAAATATTTGAATCAATTATTCAAATCGATTCAGACATTTAAATGTATTGAAGCCAAATGAATATTTTAATCAATACAATTTGTTGAATTCCGCCAAATTTAATTCACCGAGGACCCACTAGGCAGTAAAGCAAATGGTTTATTTAGTGTAAGGAATCGGACTCTGTGCCTTCAGGGACAAGAAAGAGATGTGCTGTTTATGAATGTCTATACTATTCTATACTTCTCTTAAGGGAATGGGACGAAACCAGTGCATAATGCTGCATGTTAACAAACTCTATGTAATTTGCTTGCAGACGTGTCTTACATACTTGAATTAAACTCCTCTACTCGCAACAGAATACCTTACGCAACCAGACTTGAAATCCTGGGCTTAGAAAGCTTAGAACTATGTCGCCTTCGGCACGACCTAAGCATAGCTCATAAAATTATCTGCTACAACGTCCTTCCTGTCAACGACTACTTCAGCTTCAACCACAACAATACACGAGCACACAACAGATACAAATTCAAAGTGAACCGCTCCAAACTTGACTGACTGTAGAAAATACAACTTTAGCAAGAGTGGTTAATGCCTGGAACTCACTACCTGACTCTGTGGTTTCGTCACCAAACCCCCAAAACTTTACCCTTAGACTGTCCACTGTTGACCTCAACCGATTCCTAAGAGGTCAGTAAGGGGCATGCATAAGTGCACCAGCGTGCCTACCGTCCCTGTCCTAATGTTCCCTCTTATCACTACCCATCTTATCTTTATAAACAATGTTATATCTATGTATATTACCAACATGTACTTGACAAAAATAAATAAATAAATAAATAAAAATAAAATAATTCATTTGTTTAAGCAATCTTAGATCTTACTAGCCTTAATAACTATCAGGATTGCGCATATTTTGAGAATGATTTTAAATAATAATAATTTATTAAATTTATATGATGCCCGACTCCCAACAACTCTGGGCAGTTTACAGTTGCTAAAAAAAATTAAAAACAAAGGACATTAGGAGACAGAGACAGAGGGAAAAGAAAAGGAAGAGGAGGAGGAGGAGGAGGAGGAGGAGGAGGAGGAGGAGGAGGAGGAGGAGGAGGAGGAGGAGAAAAAAAGAAAGAGAAAGAAAGAAAGAAAGAAAGAAAGAAAGAAAGAAAGAAAGAAAGAAAGAAAGAAAGAAAGAAAGAAAGAAAGAAAGAAAGAAAGAAAGAAAGAAACCCAGACAGGAGCAGGAAAAAGGGGGCATCAGAATCAGGTCTTTAAGACCCATGAAAACAATGCAGGATGGGAGATATTTGAATCTCAGGGGAACTTCTTTTCAGAGGTCAGGTGCAGCTATAAAGATTCTGAAGCCTCGGTAGCTGGTATTGTTTAGTTAATGGAACCTGAAATGCACCAATGTTGCCAGATCAAACCAGTCAGGCAGATACTGTGGGAGAAAGATAGTATTTCAAGTAACAGGCCCTATGCCATGTAGGATTTAACATTAGCTACCAGTATCTTGAATTGTACCTGGAAGCAAACTAACAACCAGATAGCTTGCAAAGCAGAGGTATTACATGGGCATACCAAGGCATGCCTATCACTGGCTGTGTCACTGCATTCTGGACCAGCTGAAGGTTCTGGGTGATCTTCAAGAGCAGCCCCAATGTAGAGTACATTACAATAGTCAAGCCATGAGGTGAAAGGGTATGTTTGACTGCCTGAAGGGTTCCCTGATCTAGGAAAGGACATAAATGGCACCCGAATGAAACTAGCCAAAAGCCTTCCTAGCCACATTGTCTGCTTAACAATTGAGTATGAGCTGTGAGTCCAGGAAGAACCCCAAATTTTGCACTGTTCTTCAGTGGGGAAGTGCAACCCTATTCAAATTCAAAGTTGGAATATTATCATATTTGGGCACTCCAAACACCCACACCCACTTGGTGTTGGTAGAATTGAAAATGAGAGACTGTTCACCATGCAAACCAACACAGCATCCAGGCACTGGGATAGAACCTCAACAGCCTCATTTGGCTGGCCTGGATTTGAAAGATATAATTGGGTATCATCAGCATATCGATAACACTGGACACCAAATTAGTAGATAACCTCACCTAGCAATTTTATGTTGATATTGGGGGTGGGTGGAAGGATAGAGAGAATGCTCCTGACCAGCTTGTTCAAGAGTGACTTTATCCACCATATAGCCTGAATAATTTTCACAATTGCCCAGCAGATGTTGGCGATGGGGCTCCCTACTCAATAAGGAATATACCTAAACAGAGTTGCTGGATGGGTATCAGCAGATGTGATAAGGGCGGAGAAATATTGATATCTCACCCTTCTTATCGCCATGAGGTAATGCCTAATATGGACTCATATCCAGTCAGCATTGTTCTGTCCTCCCAAGATTCTCTTGTCATTTGTCATTTGTGGTTCAACTTTCAGTACTTTATTTTGTCAGACAAAACTTGCTCCACATCTGTCATTCCCTCATTGATATCTTATATTCTATGGACATAATCGATCTACAGAATCAGATATCATTACTACACTGTTGATATTGCAACTGCTAATTTCTGGCTTTCACTCATAAAAGTGTCTAATAATAATAATAATAATAATAATAATAATAATAATAATAATAATAATAATAATAATAATAATAATAATAATAATAATAATAATAATAATAATAATAATAATAATAATAATTTATTGTCATTGTACGTATATGCACAGTACACCCATACAACGTAATTCACATAACGCTTCAAGACCAGTCCCAACACACATAGCAATCCCCACCCGCCACAAATTCCCCACCCTGAACCACTCAAACATCCATACAACAGACCAAGTAATACTATCCAACAGCTCACTGATGGTGACCCTTCAATTCATTATTAAGTGCAACTATAGCTCTAGGATAAAAACTATTCAGAAAGCGTGTGGTCCGAGTTTTAATTGTTTTGATCATAATTCTAGTGTTATGTTTTCCATCATTTTCTTAGTCAGAATTAATCAACGCTAAAAACTGACTTGTATTTTTCCCCTTCTATATAGAATCCTTAGTCCTCTCTAATGTCCAGTTTCTAAAATCATAAAGTCACTTATTTTTGTTATAAGCTAATAATTCTAGTTCTCATGAGAAGGTACTTATTGGCTATAATTAATTCAAAAAAAGTTATAGTACCAGTCAATATTTCATATTTAATTGTTTGTAATTTTGTAAATTTAATCCATTGTAACTTTCTTGGATCTTATTAATAACTAACTCTTATTTAGTTTTTTGCTGTTTATTTCAAATTTGATAAGTTCTCAAACTTGTGATTAATTTTTTTTATTCAGAGTGAAGGTAAACTCACCCAGTGACATTTCAAACAAGTCTTTAATAGCATTAAGATAGTAAATAGTATCAGAGCTAAATGTAAGGGCCTATCAAGGTGGCTCTATAACCTTGAGATTGCTCACATTCAAAAGAGTTTATATAGGATAGAAGAAGATAATTCTTTTTCCTGTTCTCTGTGGACCATAATATCCCTATTAATTTGCCTACTACATACACAAATTGTAAATATTATTTTGATAAAAGTAAACGGGAATGGGCAGGATAGCTGTAGTAAAAATGAATGTTTTACCAAGGTTTTTATTTCTTTTTCAAACAATTCCTATACTTAAAAAAGATGATAATTTGAAAGAGTGGCAAAAGGGTATTAATAAATTTATTTGGGCGGGGAAAAAACCGAGAGTAAATCAGAGAATAATGCAAGATTCACGTGAGAGGGGAGGATTAAAAATGCCTAATTTAAGACTGTATTATGAAGCAGCTACCCTCTCAGTAATTGCGGATTGGATTAACTTGACAGAAGAGAGGATATTAAATATAGAAGGGTATGGCTTGATTTATGGATGGCACGCTTATTTAGTGTATAATAAAAAAGTAGATAAAGCCTTTAAGAGTCACATATTAAGAAATGCTCTATTACGCGTCTGGAAGAAATATCAATGCAAACTAAATGATAAGTTACCTATATGGACAGTGCCCAGGCACGTGATAGAGAATATAAATATAGAGCAAAAATCAGATAAGATTACATATAAAGAGCTTCTTTACGAAGAAGGAATGAGGTTACAATTAAAATCAATGGAGCATTTAAAAGAAGAAGGAGCAATTAAGTCTTGGTTCCAATATGGGCAATTGCAGTCCAGATGGAAAGAGGATTCAAAAACAGGTATCTCACAGCAAGATGATAACTTGATAAACCAAATAAAGAATAAAGGACTAATGCATATAAAGAGATTATATAATGTATTAGTGGAATTAGATTCTGAAACAGAGCTAGTTAAGGACTGTATGATTAAATGGGCGCAAAATATTGGTGAACCTATAATGATGGAAACATGGGAGAATATATGGGTTAGAAATGTAAAATTTACACAAGCTCAAAATTTAAGAGAAAATTTTTATAAAATGTTTTATAGATGGCATTTTGATCCAAAGAAACTAGCTTGTATGTATCCAAATTTACAACCTAAATGTTGGAGATGTGAATGTGAAGATGCAACTTATTTTCATGTTTGGTGGTCTTGTAGGAAAATTAAGGCTTTTTGGATTAAAATATGGTGGATTATTCAGAATATTTTGAAGAAAAAAATTAAGTTTACACCACAGTTTTTCTTGCTGGGAATAATTACGGACTGTACTGTATTAGAGACTAAACTGATTTTGAACTTGATAACGGCTGCCAGATTGTTGGTAGCACAATACTGGAAGAAAGAAGATATACCTACTATTGAGGAATGGACAATAAAAGTTACACACCTGGCAGAAATGGCAAGAATTTCATCATACTTAAAAGATCACTCAAATGAAAGATATATATTGGAATGGAGTAGATGGACTGATTATATTCAAAAAAAGTATCAGATTAAGAAGACATATATACTTTAACAATGATATATGGTTAGAATTTTAGAATGGTTTTTATAATAGAATTTATGTTTTGTTAGCATATTTTAGTTTATGGTTATTTGAAGATTATATTCTGTGTTCTTTCTGGGAAGTCGGGGTAGGGGAGGGAGGGGGTTGGGGGGAAGGGGGGGAATTTAAAATTTTTTGTACTTTGTACTAATAAAACTTTTTCAATTAAAAAAAAGTAAACGGGAATGAAGAAGAGGTGCTGAAGATCTCAAAATACTTATAGAAAATGCAAGTGGGTTATGAATTTGTTAAATTCAGTGATTTCCCAGGATTGTTTCTGAAAACATAGCACAGATGAAAGCTTGGCTGTAAAGCAAAGTGAGTTATCTTGATTTGAAGTTAAGAGGATTAAAAGAATGTAAATAATTCAAGTCCCCAAGGTTGCATTAGAGATGAGTTTTTCTCTATACATTTATACATGTGTCCACTTGGGGGAGTCCTTTTCAATTTGATATTCCTTTTCATGTGCATTTCTCTCCCTGCTTCTTCTCCTGATCAAAATGTCAGCTCTTTATTTGGCAGAAAGATGGAGGTAAGAAATAGTCAGAAAAAAGAAACTTAACAAGTAAGAACGATAGAAGCAGCCCAAGGAGTATTACTGCTGCCTCAAGAATTGCTATCAGCAGAAACGTGTCTCCAGAAAACAAGGAGGGGAAGAAATGGCATTAAGGTGCTGCAGTCATTTAATAACCTAATTTAAACTGACTGGTTTCATTTCTTCCTGCCAGTAAAAGCACAAATATGCAATACATTTTAATGCATTATTAATCCAATTTTGCTAATTACTATGCTATTATAAAGCATCCACTGAAACCTATCAATTTAAAAGTTTTTCAAGGGTATAAACCCTTTTAATTGAATATTTGCTACTGCACTTTTATTATTATAGATTGCTTATCATTCTGTCATTATGATTATATGTATTACACAAAATGCTGAATTTAGAAATCCTCCTCAATAGTTTAGCAAGAAAATGAAAAACTGATGGGAAGAACCAGACTTGATTAGGAGCAATGAGGTTTCTTGTTACGGTGTAGTTCAGTGTATTTGGAATCAACCAAATTTCCAATATTTTAGTGACTCTTAAATTATTACCATGTGTACTGCAAGGTGAGAAAATATGTTATAACAGATTTGGAGGGCTTTTGTTTATTTTACTATAAGGATCAAGACCTTAGATAGTTCCAGACATCTTGAAAGCATGACTCATCATCCTAATGAGAATCTAATTGAACAACTGCCATCATACAATTATTTCAAAGAATAAAAACAAGAAGGCGATGGTCAGATTTACTTTAATGGATAAAACAATGTCACAGGTAAGTTTAACAGATCAGAAAAATGCACATAGAATCATGCAAATTTGAATCTAAAATCATTTTACTTTCAAAAGACAATATGTTATACTGTATTTTTTGGAGTATAAGACGCACCAATGTATAAGATGCACCTTAGTTTTGGGGGAGGAAAACAAGGGAAAAAGGCCTCTGCCTCCCAGCAATTTGCCAAACAGCAAACAGCACAGATGATATACACTGTTTGTTGTGTATTTCTGTGCATGTGTGCTTGACCCATAGAAATAGCAAAGAATTGGAGAAATGTACATTATGGCAATATATTAATCCCAGAAAGTTTTCTTAAATGTAATCACACTAACTCCTCCCAATTATTTAAATAGATCTACTCCAAACATGACTAAGTCAGGGTTTAATTCAGCTGCCTTATTTTAATACTAATACTTAATACTAAAACAGGACATTTCAGATTATACTTTTACAGATCTTTAAAATTGATGTGGCTTTCTGGAAGGCTTTCTGCTATTTAAAAGAAGATACAATAGCACTGGGCCTCTTCAGAGCAAGAATTTATTTTAAAAAGCTTCTTCATTTTGTTAAGTTGTCTAGAACAATAATAAAGCAGTCTTTAAAAAATAAGTCTTATAATTTGAACACTCTACAAACATTTAACAAAATAACATATTAACAGAATCTGCCTCTACCTAGGATAGAACTCACAACCTCCTGACCGTGAGGCAAGAGCTCTACCTCTAGGCTAAGCAGCTGTAGCTTGCCTCCTTGCAATTTCAGCAGTATAACACTGCCAACAGTTTATCTCCCAGCATTTTGTCTCATTACAGCCACCGTAGTTAGTTTCATTTTACGAGGTGGCTTGCAAGCCTGTCAGCTGTAGGTCGGGAGGCAAGTAATCTCTTAGTGTGCTAATAAGGCTTCTGTTTCTGTTCTGTTTGCTGCAAAGAGGTAAATTGCTGGCAGGCAGAGGCCAAAGGGTGGGGGTGGCTGGGTGGGGCTACATTCGGTGTATAAGACGCACCCAAATTTTCACCCTCTTTTTGAGGGTAAAAAGGTGCGTCTTGTACTCCGAAAAATATGGTAACTACCTAGATGGCACTGATTTGTACTTTCTGACATACATTTTAGCTCTTTCATTCATAATTTCACTTTCGTCTGCCTACACATACTCATCAGCTCGACTCCAACAGATCAGATCATCTTCATTCAATCTATTAGATCAGGGGTGTCAAACTCACAGCCCATGGGCCGGATACATCACGGGCTGGCCACACCCACCCATTTTAGCGAAGGGGGGAAAGTTGTGATACGTCATGTGATGACAATGTGATGGTGTGAGTTTGACACCCCTGTATTAGATCCTTCCCCTTTTCTTTAATTTCACAAACAACATACCCATTTTTCTTGAATTGGTTAACTTCTGAAATTTACCATTTAACTCACAACCTTACACTTGCTGTGGTCTTTACCAGATGTGTCTATCAATAATAATTTCAACCACCCATCTTGGCTTTGGTCAATCAAAGTTTTCATATAATACTTTTTTAGGAACATTTCATAGACTAGTTTAGCAGCTTTAGTCATATTTTTCCCTTTCATATGCAATATTCCCAGCTAATAGTGAGAACATTCTGGCACAAATTGGTCAGGATGACAGAAGCATAACAAAAGTCTACTTTTACTACAAGCTTGCTCAAGTTATTCTATGCAAGCTATAATTTCTAATAAAAAAAGCTATTCTGCAAGGTAGTGTACTGTTGCCTGCCTCCCATAAACTAGATGGTACATGCATTGTTACCATATTTATGTAAAAAGACATTTTAGTTATGTGCAGCAATGAAATAAAATAAAATTCTTTGGGGGGTTTTGCCCATATCATTATTTTATTTTATTACTTTATTTCTCCAAATTTCTATCCGGCATAAAAATGGTTATATTATTCTGTTTGTATTGACACTTCATTTAAATCAGCATCTATAAAAACCAGCCTGCTGTGAGTTTCTCATTTAGATTTCCACTCTACAAGGCAAGCTATCTGCCTGTCAGAAACTTGGCTCAGCCACACTCCTGCCTGAACAAAATGAGTTGGCTTGCTTTCCCTGCATAACACACACCACCTGTGTTCTGGAGGAATGAATTGGCACCAATTTGTTTTCATTGAAGCTTGCCTACCTCGATCTGTCATTTCAGGCCTTGCATCACAAATCCAGAAGGGCTCAGCTAGTTTGCTGCTTTGTGCATTTATAGTAAAGATTCTAATTCAAATGCTCCAAATAGTTCTTGCTGGGAGCAGAATGTTAGACAACAGAAAATTTCTTTATTAACACAGAAAATAAGATTGCAGTCAATATTCCTTATTGGAGGGGAAGGGAATAAAAATCAGTAATTCTGACAAAAAAAATTCTCCTATAAAGCCCTTAAATTATAAAACTATTAATTACACATTTCTTTTCCTGCCAATTTACCAATTATGCTTCCTGTGTTTCTAGTTGTTGTTTTTTTTTGCTTGTTGGCCATTGTCTCTTCTTCTTTTCTGTAGTATTATAAGTGGTCATTGGTGACTTTGGCTTTCAGTTGATGATGGTAAATGCCAAGTCTCTCTGTAAGGAAAACAGCTGGTAGATCTGGCATGCAGTCACTTTAATTGGGTGGCTTCAATCTCCCTGTTGGATTTAGGAGAGCTCAGGAGTTCACAGCCTCCATATCAACCATGAGTTAACACTTGGTAATCTCGGACCTCAAATATGTAAGGAACCATATATTAGATCTTGCGTTTGCCTCAAAACAATTGTTTAGTGATCTGGATATGGAGAATAAAATCGAGCACTTTTCCATGGTCTGGTCACTTCTGGTTTAAATAAAATTATCTGCCCCTTGTTACCTGAGGAGAAAGCAAGCTAAGTAGAAAGACCCACCACAGATGCTTTATGGATCGAGAAGGATTCCAGCAACTGCTTGTGGAATTTCCCAATTGCCACAGTCAGCTCAGTTTTGGAAGGAGCTGAACTAGAAGATGCTGCCATTGATGCTACAATGGAAGGCATTGCTCTGGAGGAACATGCTGAGGAGCTGGGGGCAAGGTGATAGAATAGAATAACAGAGTTGAAAGGGACCTTGTAGGTCATCTAGTCCAACCCCCTGCTCTATACCATTTCTGAGAGATGACAGTCCAGTCTCTTCTTGAAAGCTTCCAGTGATGAAGCTCCCACAACTTTTGAAGGCAAGCAGTTCCATTGGTTGATTGTTCTCACTGTCAGAAAATTTCTCCTTCATTTCTAGGTTGAATCTCTCCTTGATCAGTTTCCATCCATTATTCCTTGTCTGGCCTTCAGATCCAAGATCATCCCAGTAGTATGTCACCAAGTTTGCTAAGTAGGTTAAAGGCATGCTATGCAGCCTCTCGACATCAAGGGAATCCCCATTTTTTATTACCTGCACAGGTCGCTAGCTCTATTTAAAAACATCACTACCCATCAACTTTTTTTTGGGAAACAACAACATTCCCAACATTTGCTTCCTGTACATCTTGCTAGTAAAACCTCTGCTTCTTTGTGACCCAGATTGGCTGGCAATCATGCTGCAATACGCTGCCTCTCAAGTCTGTGACTATTCCTGTGTTTGCTCCTTCAGAATCTGACTACCAGGAAGCTCACCCTGACAAGCTCTTAAGGACTTGGGAACTGCTTGGGAATTATATCTCTGTGCACTTCATGCCTTATCTGCCAGTATCTACTGTATCCGTGTAAATTTGCCTCTCTCTAGTAAATCTCATTTACTCGCCATGTGTGCACATGCTTGACCTCAGACAGAACACCAGCAATCTGGTAGGGGGTTCTACAGATCGCCTGGTTAGCTACAGGACACAGGACACACGAATCAATTACTCCCAAGTCTGTTTGCCAACTCCAGCTGGTTCCTTGGTTTACTGAGCAGTGCAGGAAATGAAGTGCCAGAAACAACACCTGGAGCACCAATGGAAGATGGCTAGAAGGGAATCAGATTAAGCATAGGCATGAGCTAAAGTTCAAGCCTATACTGTGGCAGTAAATGAAGTATTTTTCTCTTCCTTCTTTTTACACAAGTTGTTGGCCAGGCGGCTTTTTTGAGGGGAATGGGGGGGCAGAGGGTAACCCCTATTGGAATTGCTTTTAAATCTCTTTTCTGGCAGCTGTGCTGCACAAAAATCACTCAGATTCAGCAAAGCTTGATTTTCAGCATGTATGAGTCCTGAAGTAATGTCTTGCCAGGTTTCCTGACACTCCTTTGGGCATGTGGATACCTGCTTTTTAGTATGTCCACTGCTCCTCTGGGATCCTGTAGAGATCAGGAATTAATGTGGTTACCTGGATCTAGGAGGTGATCAATACTTTATTTCAGGAGAGGATGTTTCCTTCAACTTTGAAGGAGTTAAGAGGCATTCCCTGGATCCTATATATTACACAATGATTTCCCTATCACTTTTTAGGAAGACCGTTGCATTGTATTTGTATTTCTTTTTGTAAATAGGTGTTTTATTGCACATTGCCTACTACAGTCATAATGACAATGGAGAAAAATGAAAGAAAGAATTATTACATGAGTGACCCCCATTTAATTAACATCAGAGCAATAGCCCTTAGACTTACATACTGCTTCACAGTGCTTTACAGCCCCCTCTAAGCAGTTTACAGAGTCAGCATATTGCCCCCCAACAATCTGGGTCCTCATTTTACTGACCTCAGAAGGATGGAAGGCTGAGTCAACCTTAAGCCTGGTGTGATTCGAACTGCCAAATTGCAGGCAGCTGGCAGTCAGCAGAATTAGCCTGCAGTACTGCATTTTAACCACTGCGACACCACAGCTCATCGTGCCCTAAATGGAATGATGTCACAATGCAACATGTTCAATCAAATCTAGCACTGTGATAACATCAGTGAGAACAAGTGGAAGTAACAAATTGGTGAAAACATGCAATAAAAATACAGAAGATTTGGCACTGCTCAAAATAGTGTGCGCTTTTGACGAAGAATAATTGGACATTTTGGCTCAGCCCTGGAGTTAATTATGAACAACTGGAAAATAACAGCATCCTTTTCTTCTATATTATTATATCTGCTATCATCTATTAGTGGTGATTTATTTTTGTTTTGTTTTGTACTAGAAAACAGATCAACCAAACAATACAAAAATATCCCACTTCTTTAACATTCTCAGAAATATGACTTGCTCCATTACTAATTTCATATTTATGTGATGAGACAATCATAACCTTTCAAAAGCTCAAAATGTTCTTGCATGAAGAGAAGGCAAAATGCTCTTTGGAATTTATAAGCTCCTTGTTTCTTCATCACAGGATGTGACAACACAAAACTGTTCCAAACCAAAAAGTCCTGATGCTGAAGGAATAACCTCTAACCAACTGAAAATAAAATGTATTTGTCACAACAATCTACCAACTATAGTTTTTTTTTCCAAATGAAAATTATATTATTTCTGAAATGCATGACAGTTATGTTCAAAGGAAAAATAAACCATTGTAACTTAATTTGGTTTCAGTTATTTAAAACATACTACATTACAGAAACACAACACCAGAATTCATTTGTAAGCAGCCAACTCAAATGTGATACATTTTTGGCTTAAAATATTGTGCAAACCTAGCTGTGGTTAGTTTCTGCACCATGGATTATATCATGATGTGCTTTATGAACCCAGCCTATTGTGATTTACTCAGTAAACAAGAAATGGGGTAGCCAACGCCATTTGACTATATTAAGCTTCTGAATCCTGTTTGGTGTTGCCCACAGCCATAACTATAGCTAAAAATAAGATGGGAAACATATGCAATTGTAAAATACACTAGGGTTATTGTTGAAATACCTGGTTCAGAGGATAATTCTACCTGAGCAGATCACCTCCTCAGGGCTTGATGAAAGACTAAGGGAAGGATTGCAGACTCATTTGATCCCTGTATTCTCAGAGACAGAAGATGTTTAATTTTCTCCCCAGCTGTGTTTTCTTGGTACCCAAACCATTTCCTCTTTTGTCCTCTGCATGATCCTTGCAGGCCTGAACTTCTCCTTCTCTCTCTCTCTCTCTCCATACTCACATCTGCAATTATGATCACATCTCCATTGAGAAGTTCAGGTGAATACCTGCCTAACATGCATCTGCTCCACAAAATATAAAGGGCAGGTAAGAGAACAGCAAGCAACCTACATTCACCAGTCCCATATGATTGCCAGCAACAGCTTCATCCTAAAGATGGCCTAGTTCAGTGATGGCGAACCTATGGCACGGGTGCCACAGGTGGCACGCGGAGCCATATCTGCCGGCACGCGAGCCATTGCCCTAGCTCAGCTCCAGTGCGCATGTGCGTGCCCACCAGCTGATTTTTGGCTCGCACGGAGGCTCTGGGAGGGCGATTTCGGCCTCTGGAGGGCCTCCGGGGTGGCAGGGAGAGCATTTTCGCCTTCCCCAAGCTCCAAGAAAGCCTCTGGAGCCTGGGGAGGGCAAAAAACGGGTCTACCGGGCCCACTGGAAGTCGGAAAATGGGGGAGTGGGGGTCGCACACACATTCGCAGGGGGGTGGGGTGAGTGGGGGGCTTTGAATTATGGGTGTGGGCACACACGCACGTACGATAGCGCGCGTACGCACTATTTCGGCACCCGGGGAAAAAAGGTTCGCCATCATTGGCCTAGTTGATGCGAATCACACATTTTGCTTTTCCGTTCTGAGGCTCAATATGCCTTCGTACCTGCTTTTCCAAACGCATTTCCCCCATCCTGTTAAATTTTCTCAGATTAACTTCTCAATATTGCCAATTCAAGCCTAGGATGAGCTCATCCTCCCCCAGATGTACAGGTTCAGAAATTCAGCCAGGTTTCCTTTCTCAACTCAAACAAAATTTGAGCACTTACTCATTTTTGATAACAGCTTTTCATCAGGAAAGCACCATCAATAAAATTGCTAATATCTCAAGAGGTTAAAAGATACATATAATGAGAAATAGAAATAATTTAAACTCTCATATTTCAGTATGATTAATATACAGTTATACAGATAATCCTCGACTTACAACAGCTCATTTAGTGACCATTCAAAGTTACAACGGCACTGAAAAAAGTGACCATTTTTCACACTTATGACCATTGCAGTATCCCCATGATCACATGATCAAAATTCTGACACTTGGCAATTGACTCATCTTTATGACGGTCATAGCATCCTGGGATCATGTGATCACCTTTTGTGACCTTGTGACAAGCAAAGTCAATGGGCAATCCAGATTCATTTAACAACCATGTTACTAACTTAACGACTGAAGTGATTCACTTAACAACAGTGGCAAGAACGGTCACAAAATGAGCAAAACTCACTTAACAAATGTCTTACTTAACAATATAAATTTTGTGCTCATTTGTAAATCGCAGACTACCTGTATAAGCATTAATATAACTTCCTTCCCATTTCAAAAATAAATTATTCTAAGAATATTGTAAACATGATATATATTCAAATAGGTGACAACACAAAGCTAAGCAGGAACAAGCAAATATTTGGTTAGAAACCTCCTAGGAAATCATGGTTTGTAATATGGACTAGAAAGTCAAAAATATTCCAGAAGTTGGCAATGGCAAATCAAATGCTAAAAAACATGAAATGAACATATCAAGAAATCAACAGGTCTTAATCTCCACTCAAATGAGTTCATATTTTTATTTTTGTGATATATAGGCCAAATCAGATTCATCAAGCAAGTTGTTTGGAGCCAAAATCAGAGGTCTTTCCTGATATCTTAGGTGTTTTGCATCTTTTTGAAAAGTCAATTATTAAAACCTAGTATATAATTATTTATCAGAGCCTTATATGTGGAGCTAGATTTTAGGTATAAATTTAGGGAACAATAAAAATGTTCATATGGTTCGTATGAGCCAATGTACTGTGTAAATTAACAACATTTATAAAAGTTAAGTCCAGGACAAGAACAGGACTTTATTATTTATTTATGAAGTATAAATGGAGGCGTGACATGATGGTCCCTAACTAACTACAGTTAGTCATTTATGATATTGAAGTCAATAGAAATATTAACTAATATAACTTTCACCCATTATTTTCTTTTGGAATTAATCATGAGTAAAGTTAGCTGAATAAAATAGATAATTATTTCAGCATTAACAGTAGCTGGCTTTATAACTAAATCTCATGCAGAAGATTACTGTATTATGATCTTCTTCCTTCCATTTAATTAGCCTTAGACTGAGACAAATGGTCTGTGATAATTACATAAATGAGATTGTTCCATTCCACCTTTTTTGATAGGCAGCTGTAATGCAGAATAAGTTGTGTGCAGTCTTCCTAGAGCAGCTCATTAAAATGTTGTATATAAGTACTGCATTATAAAAAGTGCAACTTGGGGAATACAAATTGTGGGCCTCTCACTCCTTGAGATGGGCTCATTAATTGGATTTACTACATGAACTCTGTCATCTGTTTAAATTTGCAATATGTGCTATTATATAAAACTACTATAACCATTTTGGGATCTGATTTGTAATTGGAATGCCCAAGCTTTTGAGCTGTGTTCCTTTAGTCTCAATATAATTCTTTAATAAATGTGCCTTCAGCTAAAAATGGCAGCATTTAATTAAATCCACATAAACCAGAGAATAGTTGTTTGAGAAGTAAAAGTATGAGATACTTTTACATCTCAGTCCAGGGTTCTCTGGGCTGTTTCATCAGCCTTAATATTTTGATCCACGAGCAAACAAGGTTTTAATGCAATGATCAGTAGAAAGAAAGGCAAAACTGCATGTGAGTTGGTTTTAAGATGGGCAGTTATATAAATATTTTCAATAAATACATATGATATATGTATTTAGCGGATGGTAAGAAGTTGATTCCCATAGAAAAATAGAATTTTTAGAGCTGTAATCTGGAACCAGAGGGTTAGAGTTAAAATAGCATGGTAATTAAGAATTTTGTGTACACAGGAAAGTGTTAGTTCAAATCCTCTAGGAACTTTGAGTCAGCCTGAATGTTGACAGTCAGGCAGAATATAAGTTTAACAAAGTATTATAGTTGGTCGCACAGCCAGCCAGATGTTTAGACTGGTTTTGGCATTTTGATCTACCGATTGAATTCTTCCCAAGAACTTAGAATAGACGGATGTTGTTGTTTGATGGGGTTAAAAGCTTTATTTGTTTGTTTGTTTGTTTGTTTGTTTGTTTGTTAAATTTATTTGCAGCCCATCTTGCCAAGGGGCTACTCTGGATGGCTTACAACAGTAAACACAGAGAAATGAAAAGAAGTGTAAACATAACAGTATCAAAGTAATGAAACAGGAAAGATAAACAATGGAATGAACAATGAAAGTACAGGAATATGAGATTTAAAATGGGCAGGGGGAAGCAAAGAGTGTGGGGGTTGGGGAACATGGAGTTTGCTATCAGTCTAGAAGCCACCACCAGTGTGAAACTCCCACATTGGGTCCCCAGGCAAACTGGCAGTCAGGTCTGCAAGTTTTGTTGCAATGTAAGCTGTTTCAAGTAATGCTGCCTTTTGCAATTGACTGATAGTGATTTTATTATTATTATGCTCATAACAATATGAAATCACAGCTGTCAGTCCTTTACCTGCTGTAAGCCTTTATATGCATCAAGTTCTTCCCAATAATAAGAATAATTATTCTTATTGCAAAGAATAATGTTCTTTGTAAGAACATTGCAAAGTTGTAATGTATCAGTCTAGTTAGTATATGTGCAGTTCCAAGCAGTGTGAGTGACCATTTGTAATTGATAGGTGGAAATTTTGTCAATGCACAGATTTTCTAAGTGTCATGTAAGATTTTTTGGGTATGGCACCCAGTGCCAGTAATCACTGGGACTACCAGAGCTAGTTTATGCCATAATCTTTCAATTTTCAAATCTTAATACCATGTGGGGCAGGGGGTTGGACTAGATGACCTGCAAGGTCCCTTTCAACTCTGTTAATCTGTTAATGCTTTGTACTATCTCCTGGTAGTGCCACATCAATTATCCACACTTTCTTATTTTCAATTAAAATTAAATCTGGTGTGTTATGAATGAAAACATTATCAGTTTGTATAGTAAATCTCACAATATTTTAACCTGCTCATTTTTGACTATTTTTTCCAATTATATGTTCCCATCAATTTTTCATTACTGGCACATGATAATTCTTGCAGATGTTTCAATGAACCATTTTGGTGACTGTGTTATATCACTCTTTGTGTGAGCTTCTTGCATGTCCTGAGTATATGATCTGCTATTCCTTCTGCTTCTCTTCACAAAGTGCATTTTGAATCATTTGATGATTTTTAAATTTTGGCCTTGATTGCATGAGTTCAAATAGCTTGCTTTTTAGCAGCCAAAATCAAGCCTTTCATTATTTTTATTAATGTACCAGTTGTGAACTATTGCCAGGTTTTATCTTTATTTATCTCTTCTTTGGTCATTTGTAGAAAATGACTATGTAATTTTTCTTAGCAGTCGAATCTGGCTGTGTGAGATCTGGTCAGCAAAGCTCCCCATCCTATTGCTGTTCCTTCTTGGATGAGGATTTATCAGGATGGTATCAAAAAAGATACACCGGTGCCTATTCCAGGACTGGTGTGTTTTACCTAAGTAGCCCAAGTACGGTTAGCCTAGAGAAGCAAAATGGTATGGATCCATGCAGAGGTGGGATCCTGCCGGTGCGGTTAATAGCTGTTGTTCGGCGCAGAGCCGAAGACGCTGCTGCTGTTCGCGGAGTGGGAGCTTTCCCCGGGCGCTTTCCCCGGCCGCATGGATGCCGCCAATTGTGTTCTTTTGCCCTCTGCGCATGCGCAAAGCATTCCGCATGCGCAGAGGGCAAAAGAACAAAATTGGCGGCATCCATGCGGGCGGGGAAAGCGCCCGGGGAAAGCTTCCGCTCCGCGAACGGCAGCAGCGTCTTCAGCTCTGTGCCGAACAACAGCTATTAACCGCACCGGCAATCAGAGGCAGGAACCCACCTCTGGATCCATGGTTCTCCTAACATTCTCCCCATCTTGTCAATTTGCATCCTTTCCCCTCTGTTTGATGTTTGGTTTTGGATCTCAGAAAAAAAGTAGTTGAGAAGCTTACGGGAGGGGAAGTCCAATGTAAGATTTCTCCCCCTGTTTGAAAACTATTTATCTGCAGTGAGGTGAGAACATATAAATAATTCTACGATTCTTAATCGATTGTGGGTTTAACTGATTTTTAAAAATTAGCTAAATATTTAATAAAACTCTATGGCAGGGGTCCCCAGCCCCCTAGTTCACTGCCTGGTGTTGGGCCGCAGCCCATTGGGATCTGGGCCGCGCAAGCAGCGGGCGAGTGTGCAAAGCTGCATTTGCACACGCGGTGCATGCACATGCGAAACAATCGCCCCTGCCCCCCTCCCTTCCACCACCAGTCCACAGAGTTGGAAAGGTTGGGGACCACTGCCCTAAGGAACATGCTGAAAATATTAGTTAAAAGTGGATTTGCTATACGTTCTGGACAATATCTATTGCAAGTTACTCAACTCCAAATTGGATGAAGGAAAAAAGGAAATAAAAAGATAAAGCATGCCAAATAGCTACCATAGCAGCAGGACAGCCAAATCAAATCTAATTATCTTTAACATGTTTTACTTAAATTGTTTTCTGCAGAGGTGAGATGTGAAGTATCACACAGTGTAAGTGAACATCTACCTGCTGCTTTATAAGATAACTGTCATGCATAAATGCCATTATGAGTTTCATTTAGTTTATATAATTCAGCTGAGTGCTACATATCCAGTTTTAATCTAGCCAAAAGGAAAGCCGGTATTATTATTTTCTTTCTCCTTATATAAAGGACATTGGTTGCCTTCCACTAGGGCTTCCAGTTCTGGGTTGCAAAATTCAGACAACCATTAAATAACAAATACAGAGAACTACTAATTGCCATGTAGTAGTCATCTGACATTTTGCAGGCCAAATTTTATTTCATTTTTTTTTCTACCTTCCTTTCTTACCTCATTTCATCTTGGATCAGGCAGAACTAACATACTCCAGCGCTTCTTTGGACCTAGGTAAGAAAATAAATCAGATTCGGAAGCTCCTTGAATATGAAACTTCAGTGAATGTAATGAGGGTTTTGCAATAAAAGTGGTTCATTGGGGAAACTGATGAAGATATTATATCCTGCTCACTGATAGAACACACTGTGCCGACCACAACCTCTCCATCTGATATTTTCTGGAAAAATGCCTTTTCCCTGCCTGATTTTATGAGACATCTTCATTTTCTATCAATTAATTTGCACTCCAAAGTAGTGGTACTCTGCATTTTACATGTGGGAGAAGGAAAGGGCATCCTACTCATATCATCCAGAAGAATCTTTCAATTCTGAACTTTCAGGTGTGACATGGATTAAGAAGCATTGTAAAACTGGCCAGAGAACAGACAAAACAACTGGGGAAACATGCAGGGGTGGGTTCCAACTTACCTCGCTGCCGGTTTGCTCCCTCCCGCACTGCATGGGCATGCCTCATGGGTGCATGCGCACTTTATGCACGCGTGCATGCACAGGAACAAAAAATCTGAAAAAAAATAAAATAAAAAACAAAGCCGAAAAAAAGATGGTGACCGCATGCACAGTGCCGGAACTCAGCTTCTGCGCATGCTCAGAATGATTTTTTTTAAAAAAAAAATCCCCCCCAAAAAAGATGGCGGCACCCACGGACCGGCACCAACCGATCCGGTTTGATGACATCATCACCGGTTCGGGTGAACTGGTCCGAACCGGGAGAAATACAGCCCTGGAAACATGTATCTGAGACAGAGCTAAAGACTCTTTTAAATCAAATCTGGCCCTAGTGACTATATATTGTAGACATCTGTTGTTTTCTTGGCAATAGCATGGCTTTACTCTTGTCCTCTCCTGGATTTTTATCTTTTCAGTTTGAACTCCTGGTATTTCTTAGTGGTCTCCTATTAACTACTTAGGAGTCCAACCATGCTTAGCTTTTTCCCCAAGATCAGCATCTGTCCTATCTTGCACCTCTCAATTATTCTCTCGATATGAAATATATGCCTGCAGATCATAATAAAACAGAGATATTGAACTGTAATTGTTTAGTGGTATCTCTCATATCAGGGGTCCCCAATCCCTGGTCCGTGGACCATTATTGGGCTCTGGCCTGTTGGGAATTGGGCCGTGAAAGTGGCGGGCGAGCACCCGAAGTTCCATTTGCACATGTCAGGAGTTAGGTTGCGCACATGAAGCTATCTCCTCCCCTCTCGCTGCTTGCTGCCACTGCCGTTGCTGCTGGTACAGGGAGCTGGAAAGGTTGGGGAACCCCTATCCCATATGAAAGAAACTCTCATTTAAGCCTTGGAACCATTCACTTCAATACTGGAGATGTATCTCATGCATTCTCCCATGAAAAATATTCTACTTCTCCATATGGATCCACTTTTATCTTGGATGAATACAGATCTTCAGAATATCTGTTTGTTTGTTGTTGCATCCAAACATAATATTCCTGATCAGCAGAAATGAGTTCTCATTTACAAATCCTAGAGTACTCCAGAAAAGTCACCTTTTACCACTACTTTTACCAACTAACTACTATCCAATGTGTATTAACTAATTAATATGAAGATATATTTTTTACTTCTATGAATCTTTGGGACTAGATTTTCAATGCTCAAAATAAGGGGGAAGGAAGAACAATTCATACTTGTAGCCATGGTTTCGGTTCTTTTGTATTAGTTTTCCTGTATTCTGGTGATTTCATTTAAACAATTTGCAAAAGTTAATCTTGCTTGAACAAAAACCCGGGCTCTCTGGAAAGAAAAGAGTTAAATTGGAAGGCCCACTAAGGCCAAGTTGCCTGGTAAGAAAAGGAGTAAACTGTCTCCCTTTTCTTTGAAAAAGGAACACGGTGGATTTTTCCCCCCTTTCTACTGATGCAAATTTGATAAAGTATCAACTAACTCAAAGGAGGGAAGAATATATTTCAGAAACTAAGCCAAAAGGCTAAATATAGGTCTGGTGTATTGAAAACAAATTAAACAAAAAAGGAACTTGTTTTGATTCCAGCTGCTCTTAAAAAGGCCAGAAATCATCCTCGGGGCATGACAGGAAGGAAACATGAGATTGTTTCTTTCCCATTTCACAAGATGCGATGTAATAACTTTTTTTAATGGTCTTGATAAAGTTCCCAGAAAGATTTTATTCTGTTTTGTGGAAATTGACATGTAACATCCCACAATCTGCTGTTAGCAATTGTAATAACATTCTGGCTTGCAGAAAGCTTTGCGTACATCAACTACAATAAAAAGAGGTTATTATCGTACAAAGCTCTGCAGAATCTTGTTCCATCGATGCTAATCCCCTAAAAGGAAGGCTTGATTTTGTACAGGAACAGTAATTCTTAATTACATTCACAGCCTTGGTTAGACCAATAGTTGTCTGCTTTAGACATCTGCTCTCTGGTCAAGAATCAGCTCCTAGAAATCATAATCATGCCATTGAATATTACATAATGAAGATCTGACTGAACTTTCATAACAAAGTCATCCACCTTGTTGTGGTCCAAGGGTAAAAATAATTACCACCTTAGATTCAGTAATTGGTTGTACCACGTTTAGCTAAAATATTGTAACTGCAGCCAGATACTTGCTGTGAGAGTCACTGGTCTTAAACCCAGGCAATATCAGAAAGTACCAACAGGAACTGTTTTTAATTTTGGTGGGTGGCTATGCTCATTAATTTTTTTAAATGTATGGTTCTGTTCTGGCTTAAATGTTTGTTGGAATATGCCATGATTGCATTCATTCATTCATTCATTCTTCATTCATTCCATTCATTCATTCATTTTCCCCATTTTTATCTTACTGCAATCACAAAAGGCTCGCAACAGCTTCATCAGAATATAAAACTGATAAAACATATGTGGTCTAAAATTCCATAAAACAGTAAAAACTAGCATCCACCAAACATCAAAGAAAAAAGAAAAAAGAAAAATATAAATTAAAGACAGCATGATAGATAGAGAAGACTTGTCAAAACAACACCATCATTAAAAGCTTCCAAAATATTAGTGCCATCTATGATTACTGGTTGATGACAGTTTACAAGCCCAAGAGCAACTTAAGAATATGGGTTCTGTGTGATGTTGCAACTCTTATTCATTGATGTAATGAACAGATGGAACTAGTGAGTCAACTTTGCTTAACTCCTCTGCAACTATTAACATGCCATGATTATGATAAGAAAGTGGCTTTTATGCAGCTATCCCTAACTTTGAAACCATGCTCTAAATAAGTAATATGTTAGTGTTTATCAAACCACATTGAATCTTCTACTAAGAACAATTCTATGTGACATTTACTATGATATAAACATTTTTAATGAATGAAACAATCTTTTCTTGTGATCATTTTTGTGTAAACTGTAACAGCAGCATGATAAAGACTTAGAATATTTAAAAATCAATATGTGAATTATTCAGTAAGTATCCAAAAAGTCCCTTATTCCATATTTTACAAAGCCAAAGATGTATTAATTGCTTTTATTTTAGTGTTTATTGTGAATGTGGTAAGTCATAGTGTTGAGGAAACACAATGTCAACTTTGCAGAATATTCTTTCATAATAGTGCATCAAAATTCAACTTAGATTTTGAAATGCATGCCAATTATTCATACAAGATCCATTGATGAAATGGATAATTAGTTCATTAATCCAATAAAAATAAAGTAAATATGTGTGGTGTAAATATTACACATCAAGTTGAAATTTTGGAACTATGCCATAATGATGAATGCGAAGCCAATTTTAAATGGAGTGGATATTTACAAGTGTGGCACAAAATGCCTTCTGTCTATCTGTCTGTCTAGTTTTGTAATAGAACAAAACTCCATTAATGCTATTAGCTTTCCCAACTTTGCATCTAATTGAATTGGGTTTCAGTTTAGTCAATAGTATTCTTACAAAAGAACAGGCTTGGATATAGCACAAAGAGGAGATTTGTGTTATTATATCTATCAACTTTAAAGCTGAATCTCTTCTTAAAGGACTCCAAATATAAATGTTACATTAAAAAGAGGAAGCAAACCAGAATTAAATAGAGTGGTACCTTGGTATTCATCATTAATTGGTTCCAGGAGATGCAAAGAGTACCAAAAACAATGAATACCAAACAACTTTTTCCATAAGGAATAATGTAGTGAGTCACAAGGCAGCTAACAGTGACAAGTTCTTGCTTGTGTGTTGAGTACTAAACAAAAGATGAGTACTGGGACAATTTTTTTGCATCAAACTACATTGAGTATGTATTTTTTATTTTATTTATTTTAATAGATTTGTATGCCGCCCAACTCCCAAGGGACTCTGCGCGGCTAACAACATATTGAATACAAAATCTAAAAAACAGTTAAAACAATTAAAAACCCATTAAAAAACACATACATGCTACTTTCATTGGGCCAGAACTTATCCCTGATATTCTCAAGCTCAACGGTCCCATGCCTGATGGAAGAGCCAGGTCTTCACTGCCTTACGGAAGACCAGTAGGGTGAAGGTGGTCCGGATCTCCGGGGGTAACTGATTCCAGAGGGCTGGAGCTGCCACAGAGAAGGCTCTCCCCCGTGGACCCGCCAGCCGACATTGTCTGGCTGACGGGGCCTGGAGGAGACCAACTCTGTGGGATCTCACTGGTTGAAGGGAGCTGTGCAGTAGGAGGCAGTCTCGGAGGTAAGGAATACCAAATTTGATGAGTTTCAAAGCAGTTGAGTACCAAGGTACCACTGTACTAATATCTCATATATTTATAAATAATTAATATTTTGTTAAATATTATACTACGGAATAAGAATTTTTGAATTTAAACTTCAAATAATTTACAGATTATTATTACCAGAATAATTGTTACCAGAATGTAACAATTAGTTTAACAGCAAAAATAATTAACAGAATAATAGAGTTGAAAGGGGCTTTTCAGGATAAATTGGACAAATGGTTGTCCAATCACTTCTTTAAAACCTCCAGTGATAGAGCACCCACAACTTCTGAAGCTAAGCCATTCCACTGATTAATTGTTGTAACTGTTAGGAAATTTTTTCCTGTTTCTAGATTGGTTCTCTTCTTGATTAATTTCCATCCACTGCTTCTTGTTCTTCATCATCTTCCTTGAGGTGCTTTGAAGAATAGGTTGATCCCCCTCTTCTTTGTGGTAGTCCTTAGATATTGGAACACTGCTATCATGTCACCCCTAGTCTTGTTTATTAAACGAGACATACCCAATTCCTGAAACCGTTCTTCGTATATTTTATCCCCCAGACCATTAATCATCTTTGTTGCTCTTCTCTGCACTCTTTCTTGAGTCTCAACATCTTTTTTATATCATGACGACCAAAACTGCATGCAATATTCCAAATGTGGTCTTACCAAGGCATTATAAAGTGGTACTAATATTTCACGTGATCTTGATTCTATCTCTCTGTTAATGCAGCCTAGGATAGTGTTGGCTTTTTTGGTAGCTGCAACACAGTGCTGGCTCAAATTTAAGTGTTTATGACTCCAATATCCCTCTTAAAGTTACTACTATTGGGCGAGCTACCATCTATTCTATATCTGTGCATTTGGTTTTTCGTGCCTAAATGTAGAATCTTACTTTTCTCACCATTTAATTTCATTTTGTTAATTTATAAACTGTTTATTAAAAGTAAACTTGTACAGATGTAAAAGTAGTGAAAAACTGGGTGCTGACTCCAAAATCAATTAGAGGCCAGTGTTATTAACTAGTTATCAGTATCTTACAAAATTGTAACTCTAATTCCTTACTGAATAATGAATTGTTACATCTTGTAGCATTTGAGAGTTTCCTAGCATGAATTGCTTATATCAGGTCCCGACACAACATTTCTATGGGATTTGGGTTTGAATTTTGATTTTCCCTTCCCCAAGCACTGAAATTGTTCTCCTTAGAAACTTCTCTTATATGTTTAAGATCGATGTTCCACCCAACTGCATGACCAACTTGCATGCAGGCTGATGGATAAATAACCTAAAATTCTCTAGTAGAATTTTCTGATATGAATAAGAATTCATGGTTTGTTCAATGATGGCAAGATATCCAGGCCTTGAGGAAGGAAAGCTTCCCCAAGCCATGATACTACCACATTTAAGATTGAATAATTGGCATGAAGTTATTATTATGGAATGCAGTTTTTGGCTTCTGCCAGAAATACTGACACCTATAAACTCAGAAAAGTTCCATTTTTTATTTATCTGCATTCCTTTAACAACCTGAAGAACTTTCCAGGTATGCTTCAGCAAACCTGAGAAGTTTGTGATGTACTTTTTAGTGGGCAATAACTTCCACCTTCCCATTCAGCCATGAAGCTCACTTTTATCCAATGAGCTTATTTATCTTAGGCAGAGTTATCAACACTGACTTTAGCCAAGACAAGAAAGGCCTGCAGATCCCTGGGGATTCTTTGTGACTTTCTAAATGATTTTATGTTGCAGTCTTGGAGTGATTTTGACAGTATGGCAACGTTGCAGGAAATTCACGATTGCTCTAAATCTTCTGCATTTCAAGGCTGCAACTCTGTCTGTAGACTTATCGTACCCTAAAACCTTGCAAATAATCTTGTAACCTCCCCCCCCCCCGATTAATAGATATCAATGATTATTGTAAGGGAGAATCATTGATACCCATCTTGCTTTAAAATATGTGTGGTACACCAAGTCGACATTAAGAGAGTTAAAATTTATCAAATGTGTACAGGGCATGTTAAACCCAAAGGAGCCTGGTGGTTTAATTAAATGTCCATACAACAGGCCCTAGCTATTCCTTTAACTGAATTGCTTGAACTAGGAGATCAATCGCTTTTTAACTTTGGCATATTGCATGTTGGATGGCTTAGTTTGTAAAACAAATGGGACAAGCTCCAAACTTCAGTGTTGTTTACTCAAAACATCCATTTGGATGATAGAACCTATTTGAAGCTCTGAAAACATTTGGTAGCAAAATAAACAAAACATCCGAAAAGAAGTAAAGTGCTTTTTCACAGGATTGTAAACATACACACAAATTACACAAACACCTTGGGGTTTACTAATACATAATGGTTTTTGTTTTTCACCCCTGAATATGTGAGCAGAAGAAACAAAGCTATTAAAGGAATGTAACAAGGCCATGTTGTTATTTGCAGCACCTGATTGCTGATATAGCTGGTGAGTAATTTCTGTCAAATATCCCTACACAACATTTAAATCTCAGTAAAATGAGACTGGCAGCTATTAAAGAGAGTATTGTATGTTTTATTTTTTTTGTTGTCAGGAACCTCTCAGCTTAGCTCTCAGGGTAATTTTCCATTTGGGAAGCTTGATTTAAAATATCCATTTCGCTCATACAAATAATCCCAGTCACCAGCTGATGAATATGCATGTGTGTGAACTAACATTTAGAGATTACTATTCATAAATGTAGTCTATTGGGTGGTTTTGAAATATTTTCTCCTCCTGCCCCCTTTCCAATCCTAGTCCTTTCACTGTAAATGTCAGTGTGACTTCTTAAATAACAGCTCCTGGGGGATTAAGAAAATGCTGCTATGCGCTACAAACACTTTTTAAAAGGAAAGATGTCTAGGGACTGCATTATGCAATTCAAATTCTTTTGCTTGAGAGAGAGAGAGCACTGGAGACATAGTGTTTTTGTAATATCTGCAGAAGATTGTTGAGCCATAGACAACTAAAATACAGAGCACAATTACTTAAGCATAAAGCTAGCCTAAGTCCCTGTACACAAACAGACTTCATTCAGCAGTTTTACTATGTATTTATGTATTTAGCTATTAAAATTGTTTCTAGAACTCTCTTTACCCACCCTCTGTAAAAATCACATACCCAAACTGAAGCCACTAAAAGTTATCCCAAGTAAGGCTGAAATAGTCTGTTATAATAACACCAAACTTTGCTTTTAAAGTCATCGTCATCTACAAGTAAATATTGACCAGGTTATTCAATTCACTTAAAATGTCTCAAGGCTAAAGATCCTTCTATTTCTCATTTGCCTTTCCTAACACAAAGCGAATGTGGTGTGAATTTCATAAAGCACACAACCATAAAGAAGAGGCTACAAAATAGCATTCCTTTTAAGTGAGAAATCTGATAACCTAGGTTTACCACATTTCTCTAAAATGTGAAGCAACTCCAATTTATAGAGTCTGAGCACCCCATCCAGAATAACATAAGCCTGGCTGTTTGGAATTGCTCATTTGTTTTAAAGAGGTTGTGGCCATTTTGAACAGCATCTGTCCTTTACAGTTGAGAAACGTCAAGCAAGTAATATTGCATAAACAGTATTATGCAATGAACAGTGATGGCGAACCTTTTTTGGCTCGGGTGCCAAAAGGGTGTGCGCGCACGCGATAGCGTGCACCCGGGTGCCCACACCTATAATACAATGCCCTCCCCCCACGCATGTGCACGGGCCTCACTGAAGCAGTGGAGCTGCCCTACTACTTACCTTCAGTGGAGCTGCCCTACTACTTACCTTCAGATAGTTGCAGCCAGGCCTCCCACACCTCGGCCCATTTCTTCTGCAGCCTGCAAGGCTTTCCTGAAGGCCTCTGTAGCCGATAACAGAGCTCCGGATCAATCTGGAGCTCTGTTATCAGCTGCAGAGGCCTTTCCTAAAGGTCTTTCCTGAAGAAGGCCTCTCTAGCCGATAACAGAGGTACAGATCGATTTGGAGCTCTGTTATCGGCTGCAGAGGCCTTCAGAAAAGCCTTGCTGGCTGCAGAAGAAATGGACCAAGGTGTGGGAGGCCTGGCTGCAACTGTCCAAAGCCGAAGAAGTTCCTGAAGACTTCTGACAGAGAAAAGGAGGCTGGGGGTGAGCACACAAGTGAACTTCCGGTTGAAGACCTTGAGTGAAAGAGAACGCAGTACTTCCTGTGGCAGCCAATTCATGGGTCAGCCAATATAATCAGGAAGCCGCTCCTGACATCTAGCCTGAATCCACTTCCTTGTACTGTATTTTTAAACCACTGGTACTGATCCCACTCTCTGCAGCAATACAGAATGAGTCTACTTTTTCTCCCATGAAACAACTCTTCAGATAATTCAAGACCTTTACTATACTATATATCCTCTAAGTCATCTCTTCTGTGGGTTAACAATTCCCATGATCATTTCTCATAAAAATACAGTTCCAGAACTTCACTATTCTTGTAAATCTCTTTGTCCTCTTCCTCCAATTTGTGTTAGTCCTTCAAAGTAGTTCAGTAAAGAAGCACAACCAAGAGTACCAGTTCTTTTTTTTATTGTAAAGTTATGCTAACTGAGTCTTGAAAGATTCAAAGTATTTATCCCCTCTTTTTCTTTTATCCTTTTGAAAACTAAGTGGGATCCATTGTGAAACATTTCCCCTGCCAGCTCCCCTTCTGTAGGCTGAGACATCGTTTACATGCCAATTATCCAGAGTACAACTTTCCCGGTCTCCCAAGGTCATTCCCACATCCCATCACATCTGTGATTGTTTTTGTTTTAAATGGCAGTATCAATACTGGACACAGAATTCCAAATGGGATCTGCTCACTGCAGCTCACATTAGCAAGATTAATTGATGGTTTTCCCTTCAGCAGACAATATTTAGTAGCACGAAAAATGAAGTTGGAGAATCCTACCAACCATGTTCTTTATCTTGTCCCATATTAAAACAGCTAAGGACACCACCAATTCTTTTTATTGGTGGCAGAAGAGAGCATCTAAATCACATTTCATGACAACACTATTCTACCAATTCAAGGACAAGTCGATGGCACTTTAATGTGTTGTCTGACTGTGCCCTAGAAAATACTCAAAATTCCTGAAAATATCTAAAGCCCACTGATTTTCTATGAGAAGGGAAATCTCTTGAGTGGCATAATTTATTTCCTTTCCATTGGAAGCAATAGTCATCAAAGAAATGGAACAATAGTCTCCTAGGTAACTATTACCAGTTTTAATTGCCAGCTGTAATCTCAAAATTAGTTTTGAAATCCTAAAATTCACCATTTTCAAAGCCTAACAAAGCAGAAGAAATCAGTCAGTGCTTTGTTTAAAAGCACAGTTTAAAACTTTGTCTGTTGTTGATCAATGCCCATTCATAATGCAACCCCCGTAAGTGACAGCAATGATTAATCTTCTCATATTCATAACTGATATTAAACTGAATGTAAGGGCCATATTCAGCCAAAGATGTATAAATGTTACTACACATTATCAATATCTTTCATCTCTATTCTTGGAACCTGTGCAATAGGAACAATGCTAGAAAAAGAGCAGCAAAGCGTTAAAGCGACACATGATGTGATTCCTTGGGGGGGGGGAAAGCATTTGTAAATCAGTCATACTACAGAAGGTGTCATGATATGTTAATGCACAATCTTGTTGAAATTGTCAATATAGTATGTGAGCACCTCATTTCATAGTATATGTCCATGATAGCGAACGTATGGCATATCGGAGCCATATCGGAGGGCACGCGAGGCTTTGCCCTATGTCAGCTCAAGCGCGCATGCGTGCGCTGGCCAGCTGATTTTCGGCCTTGGGGAATGCCATTTTCGCCCTCCAGAGGCTTCCCTGAAGCCTCCAGAGTGCGAAAAACGGCACAATGGGCAAACCGGAAGTTTGAAAAAATGGACTTCCAGTTTGCCCGTTGGGCTGTTTTTCGCACTCCGGAGGCTACAGGGAAGCCTCCTAAAGCCTGGGGACGGCGAAAAATGGCCCAACCAGAAGTTCATTTCCGAAGTTCATTGGCCGTTTTTTGCCGTCCCCAGGCTTCAGGAGTCCAGAGGCTTCAATGAGGCCTGTGCGCATGTGCAGGGGGCAGTGGGGGGGTTGTGTGCATGAATGGGGGGAGGGCATGGGTGTGGGCACGTGCATGCGCGCTAGAGCGTACATGCACACCCTTTTGGCATGCAAGCCAAAAAAGGTTCGCCATCACTGGTATATGTCATAATTAACAAAACACTTAGTACAACACATTAAAAGTTCAAAAGTTTCAGACTGAACATATATAATGAGATTGAAATATCAGCCCAGTTCATTATGAAAAGTTACTTTATGAAAGACAATGCAAAACCCAATTTAGAAAGACTAATAGCAATGATAACCAAAGATTTTCAGAGATCTAGGTCAGCTGCCTTCACAGAGGGAATAGGGTCAAAACGACAACATGAATATTTGATTGCTGGTAAAGATAAACAAGCCTAAAAGGTCAACATCAGCTTTTGAATCACAACTTTTTGCTAAGGAAGAAAGATTGCTCTTCATAATAGATTCATCTACAGTATTTAGGTGCTGTGACAATTAAGATATTTAAGATATGTCAGTATAAAGGAGCATCTGTTTTAATCATGCAACACTAGACCAGTTGGGTTGGTTTCCATCTCATGTCCATGAGATTTTAACTAGTGCTCATGTGTCTTGGCAGGGTTGAGTTAAAGCCAGTTCTTCTCTATCTAGATCCACACAGCCTCCAGACACTGGAAAAGCACTTCAGAAGTATCACTTGTACAGCTCAGGGCAAAGATTTATAACTGAATGTCATTAGTATACTGATGAAACATTATCTCATGCCAATAGCAATAGCACTTAGACATATACCACTACATAGTGCTTTACCTTTCCATCGCAGGCAAGATCCTTGCACGACTGTTGCTGAACCGCCTGACTGACCACCTGGAACAGGGTTTATTACCTGAGGCACAGTGCAGTTTCCGCAAAGAGTGTGGCACTGTGGACATGATCTTCGCAATCCGACAGCTCCAAGAGAAGTGTCAAGAGAAGAATTGTGAATTGTACACCACCTTCGTGGATCTCACTAAGGCTTTTGACACTGTCAGTCATGAAAGTCTGTGGCGCATCATGTCAAAATTTGGGTGCCCTGATAAATTCATCCTGATGGTACGTCAGTTCCACGACAGTATGACAGCACGTGTTTTGGATGACGGAGAAGCTTCAGACGCCTTTCCTGTTACAAACGCATCAAGCAAGGGTGCATGTTGGCACTGACCTTGTTCAGCATAATGTTTTCAGCCATGATGTCAGATGCCTTCCAGAACAGTTCCTTGGGAATTAGCCTGAGATACGGGACCAATGGGAAACTGTTCAACCTGCGAAGACTCCAGGCTGTCACCAAGATAAAGGAGACTGTGCTACGTGACCGTCTCTTTGCTGACGACTGTGCCCTGAATGCTGGATCAGAGCAGGAAATGCAAGCCAGTGTGGACAAATTTGCAGCAGCATGAGACAACTTTGGCCTCCTTATCAACATAAAGAAGACTGAAGTGATGCATCAGCCAGCTCCGAAAGCCAAATACCAAGAGCTCACCATCACAGTGAAGGGACAAAAGCTGCAAGCAGTGGACCAATTTACATACCTTGGCAGCACCCTCTCCCGTGCAGTGACAATTGACATTGAGGTCAACTGCAGAATTGTCAAGGCAAGTTCTGCATTTGGCAAACTACTGACCAACGTGTGGGACCGACGTGGAATAAGCCTTGCTACAAAGCTCAAAGTCTACCAAGCAGTAGTGCTAACTGCCCTGATGTATGCCAGTGAGACTTGGACTGTACAGGAGGCATGCTAGGCAATTGAACCACTTCCACATGACCTGCCTCCGTAGAACTCTGAGGATCCGGTGGCAGGATAAGGTGCCAGACACAGAAATCCTCTCCAGAGCAGGCTTGCCATCAGTTCACACCCTGCTGATGAAAGCCCAGACACGCTGGGCAGGCCATGTTGCAAGGATGCCAGACCATCACATCCCCTAACAGCTCCTCTATGGTGAGCTGTCTCAAGGAAAGCGATCTCACGGGGCACAAAGGAAGTGATACAAAGACATGTTGAAAGCCTCCTTCAAGTCCCTGGATATCGACACCACCTCCTGGGAAACCCTGGCACAAGATCGATCAACATGGCGCATGCTGATCCACCAAGGCTGCCAGACATCTGTGGACAGAAGAACAATCATAGCACAAGAGAAGCAAGCACTCCGCAAAGCCAGAGCTGCAAATGCTGCAACAATGGTGCCCACACATGTCTGCCCAACATGTGGCAGAACATTTTGTGCCCATATAGGCCTTACCAGCCACCTGCGGACACATTGTGGACAGCCACAACCTGTTAGATGTTAAGGTCCTCTTTGAACATGATGGATGAACATCATCACAGCCCTCTCTAAGTGGTTTTACAGAATCAGCATATTATCCCCAACAATCTGGGTCTTCATTTTACCGACCTCGGAAGGATGGAAGACTATCAACCTTGAGCCGGTGAGACTCAAATTGCCAAACTGCTGGCAGTCGGCAGTCAGCAGAATTAGCGTGCAATACTGCATTCTAACCACTGCATGTCAACCAGCAGTTTCATACAAATGTTAAATCGAAGTGAAGTGACAGTCAAGTTCTGTGGCATCCAAAATAACAGGCTTAGGACAGGCCCTTTCCTTACCTGTCAACACTGACTGGAACAAGCTTCAGAGGAATGAGGAGAACCACTTAAGAAAAGTGCCTCCCATTCCCAAACCCTCAATCAGCCCACCCAGAAAGCCACTGAGAAATCAAGAAGGGCCAGGATGGATACCAGAAGTCATCCACAAGTGTGATCAATATCATCTTAATCAGTGGTGGGTTCCTACCAGTGCGGTCCACTCTATAGCACCGGTAGCGGCCCACTGGTGACGTCACAGTACTGGTGCGGTTGGTTGCCGGTGCCTGGGCGCTGCCATTTTTCAAAAAAAAATGTTTTTACATTTAAAAAAAATTCTTCTGCGCATGCCCAGAAGCCGAGCTTCCGGCACTGTGCATGCGCTGCCTTCCTACCCCACAGTGAGTCCAAGCAGAGGGAGCGCGTGAGACGCTGAAAGAACGGGCGGCAGGAGCTATCTCCATTCCCCTCCCTTCAGCAGTCCAAGAAGCCACGAACGCACGGTGATGATCCTAGGCATTTTCGCACATTTGAGGCTTCTCGAGCTGCTGAGGAGAGGGGGAATGGGCAGCAGGACCTATCTCAGTTCCCCTCCCTTCAGCAGTCTGAAAAGCCATGCCCAACTGGTCACATGGCTGGCAAGCCACACCCACAAAAGAAGCCACGCCCACAGAGTGGTAGTAAGAAAAATTAGGAACCCGCCCCTGATCTTAATGCTATATTCCAACCTGAACCCAGATTGCAATCGGCACTTATGCCAGTGAAAGAACCACCATCTTAGGTGAAACACCTTAGTTAGACCTCGGTAAATCTAATTATACTGATGGTTTAATGCTTTAATGCCTTAACTAAATCAAGCTTCAAATTCAGGATCTGAGACACATTGCATCAACGTTTTGTGCATAATTCAAGAAACTATGTGGGGTTCGTATCTAAAAAATGTGGCAAACTCGTACAGGGCAAAATGAACAGGAATGCCACACAATATTTCTTCCATACAATAAGCCCTTCGGAGATATCAAGAATATTATGTTCTTAGATTCAATGAGCTATTCTGAATTATGTATGCAATCCAATGACCTTTTAAGACAATCGAGAATAGGGTTCCCTTTGGCTCCTATGATTGACAGTTCAGGATTATATTCACACTAAGCTAAAAGGTGTTAGAAGAGATATCTAACACAGAGCTGCAGGAGCATTCACCAATAACAAAGAGGTACATCAAAGACATTTCAAAATTAAATGGAAAATATTTTATCTAGTTCAATATCATGAAGTTGCACAGAAATGTTATATCAATTTGTATCTCCAGTGGAATAGAAGAGCTGAGCGAAAAATCCAAATTACAATATCATGATTGAGAGCAATAGCAGATTTCTCTCTCCCTTTTCTCCCTCTTCTGAATATAAATTCTTTAGTTTATGGGTAAACTAAAGATTAACCCCATTAGTTGTAGTGCAGTCATGATATAGCTATTGTCACTATTCCAATAAAGAGCTGGCTAATTAGTAGGTGCATTACTATTTTACACATCAGCCACAGCATTTTAACCATTCTTGGTAGCTTAATTTGAACTTGAGACTCTTAAGTTTCCAGGAACCCAAAATGATGGTTATTTGATTTCTGCTTGGTTAAAGGCCCATGCACGAGTACAATGGCTTCATACCAGTGGTGGGTTGCTGCCAGTTCACACCGGTTCGCCTGTACTGGTGGCGGAAATTTGCCCCCACTCGCCGAACCGGCAGCAATGGCTGGCTGGCCATGTCCCTGAACCGGCCTCTGGTCGCCGCTCCTTGAAAGCGGCTGGCAAAAAACGCTCTGCGCATGCGCAGAGGCTTCTGCACATGCACAGAGGGTCATTTGCGCAATGTGATGGGAGCAAAATGCACACTTCCAATGCGATGCGAACTGGTAGGGAAGGTAAGTAGAACCCACCCCTGCTTCATACGCTTTTTCAATTACCTGTTTTTAAGTTAACATGCCATGCAAATAAAATCTTTCTTAGGCTTCAGGACAGGGAAGATCAAATATAACTGTTAGGACAGAAGATATGGTTGGAGAGCTACAGAGAAGAAGAAAATAAGTTGATCACAAACACAAGAATTCGGGTTTTTATGTTTATAGATGCCCAGAACTAATTCAGTGGGAATCAAGCATGCTATTGCCTAGACTCACCCAATGTGGGCACACTGTGACATTGTGACAGCTTTGTCAATAGTATTTAAATTAAAAAAAATTCTGTTGTCATAGGACAAACAGTTTAACAATTTATGAGCTGTCAAAATGTTACTATAATAAATAAATCAAACTCACATTCATATATTGTGAATGTTATTTTAAGATATTATAATTGTGACAATCATAACTTGCATATGATTTCCAAATTTTATACTACTATAATACAATGCACGTCAATACAGCTGCTGGTCAGGGAAGGTGAATGAAAAACATCCCAGCCAGTATACTAGAAATTATTGTTATGATGTTATGAAGTATGGCAGGTTTATACTCTTCCCAAGCATTATGTTTTCAAGATCTATGGGCCACAGCTCCTAAAATTCCCAGCAAAGCTGTGGACATTTTAGGAGTTCCAATTCCAACATATGTGGAGGATGCCAGGTTTGGATTCATGGTATCCCTATAACTCAAAACCTTTTGAGAAAGAAATAGGTTGATAAAGAAAGCTTCAAGAAAAAGCTAAGTAATATGACAAGGCTAGCAGATCAGCGGATAGCCACTCCCATAGGAGGGGAAATAACTTTTAATGAGTAGTATTTCCTGAAATTGGTTATGAATTGATTTGATTGCCATCTCTTTGGATATTCTGGCCACAAACTATTGAGTATAGAGGTATAAGAACTAGTTTTTTAAGTGGGGCAAGGAACAAAGAGGAACAAATTGGGAGTCACTTCAGCTGGTACAGTATTCGTGTCATACAGTCTGTAAAGGCACATAATAGCAATCTGTCTGATTGCCACATTTCATTCCAGCTGCAGTTTTCAAATGCTCATCAAGGGTAGCATTATGAACCACATCATCTAAAGGGTCTTAAGGAATATATTGTTCTGGCCAATTACTTCTTTTCCAGATATTCAAGTATATAGCTTCTTTCCAAGGAGGGAATTATTTTGGGGACAGACAAGAAAGAAAAATCCCAACCAGTCAAAAGAAAATGCAACATAGCAGAGAAGAGAAAATGAGCTAAGGTTAAGATGAAAAGGAACCAATAAATGTGGAGAATGAAGACATGCCTTTAAAAATGTTATGATAGATTCACCTAATACATAAACGACTGTGTCTTTTTTCCCCCACTGGGTGCTGTCCTGTTGTTGAAGATGATTCACTTCTCATTCCTTCTGTATTCAAACTTTTGGAGTTTCTATATTGCTCAGGAGCAACCTGAACATCCAAAGCTAGATGGCAGACTTCTAAGGGAATGTGCTCCAGCAGATAAATCATGAACAATTATTGCAGTTATACATTTCAGAGCATGACCACACCTGATCCAAAAAGCTTTAGAATGTGACCTGTAGAAAATGGGAAGGAGGGACACAGAATGGAAAGAGAGAAAACATAGATTAGCTGTGGGTTTTTTTTTTGAGGGGCAGGTGATAGCTGGAAAGGATAGGTGAGTCTTCAGGAAAGAAGGAAGCAAAATACAAGTAAAGGCCAAATAGATGAAGAGAAGCCAGACAAAGAAAGCACAGCAACACAGTGGTGAAATCAAAGAGAACTGTGCGAGAAGTCCTTAGTTAATGCCAAACCTTAGAAGCAGAAACCAGCTAAAAAAGTCTGACAAATTGGAAAAATTAGTGTTAATATCTAATATGCATAATCAACCGTGGTTTAAGATTGCAGGACTTAGGTTGCCCCAAGTTATATGTTAGAAGATAGATAGATAGATAGATAGATAGATAGATAGATAGATAGATAGATAGATAGATAGATAGATAGATAGATAGATAGACGCTAGCTAGCTAGCTAGCTAGCTAGCTAGCTAGATAGATGGATAGATAGATAGATAGATAGATAGATAGATAGATAGATAGATAGATAGATAGATAGATAGATAGATAGATAGATAGATAGTTTAAAAAAACAAATAAGTGTACATATAAGAGCCTTCTATTTTTTTCACTGATGCTTCAAAAACCCAGAGAACTGGGAAATAAGATGAAGTTGTCATCTACCATGCCATAGAAGTTGCATGGAGTTTGTTCAATCTCTTGCATTAAAAAGCAGAGCTTGCATTGATCTTTCAGATCAGTCTCCACATCCTGGAGGGGGATATGAACAAGCAATTACTGGGTAAGAATGCCCACAAAGAAATTTTGCTTAATAAATATGTACACAATAGAGTGCTTTATCCCAATTTGTATATATTAGAATAAATGGTGCAGCCAGAAATTCAACTGACCCCCAGTTCATAGATTTTTACAGTCACAGCTGAAAGATTTATATCCAATGTATACCAACATAACTCCTGTTATGCTAAACTGTTCCCTCATAGAGTGATCTTTTTCAGAATAAATGGTAAAGGCTAAACATTTCTGTTGACATGCATTTGTCATTCTCTATATCACTCAGTTTTCTACTCGAAGTAAAAATATACTCATACATTCTTAACAGGACATAAAATTTATTAGAAGTACATCACAGAATACATAAATTCAACATATCTTGGAATATCCTGCTCAGTAGGAAGTCTTATAATAGTAATTTATCTAAATGTTCCACTTTTTTTTAGAAATCCCTTATTTGGCAAAATACAGTCAGGCATTTTTTATCTTTTTTGCTTTAAGCATTTAATGCCAAAATAGAAATATGTTATATATATTTGCCTGGATGGTCCCAGTGAGGGGCTGAAAGGCAAAAAGGAAGCTGTGATGCTTTCTCTCCCATATTTGGGTACACCAGGATAACATGACAGAAAAACATATATAACCCTTTCCTGGTGAAAGAGCTGATTGGGAACAGAGCCTATGGCCTAGTGGTTAAGTTGCTGCCCTGCAAGGCAGCCGGCCCAGGTTCAAATAAGCAAAATAAGCTCGAAATAGATCTATAATAGTCTCCCTTTATTTTCATTTATCAGCAAAAAATCCTACATATATATATATAATCATATTTATCATATATCACACACACACACACATACTGTATGTATATATATATATATATATATATATATATATATATATATATATATATATATATATATATATATATATATATATATGTGTGTGTGTGTGTGTGTGTGTGTGTGTGTGTGTGTGTGTGTGTGTGTGTGTGTATGTATGTATGTATGTATGTTTTTTTCTGTCGAATCACCCTGGTATACCCAAATTTGGGAGGGAGCATACTGCTTCCTTTTTGCCCTTCAGCCCCGGGCAAAAGGCAAAAAGGAAGCAGTATGCTCCCTCCCATATTTGGGTATACCAGGGTGATTTGACAGAAAAAAACATATAACTCTTCCCTGGTACAAACTGATATAGGAGGAGAGCCTGTGGCTTAGAGGTTAAAAGTACTGCCTTATCGGCAGGGTGCCCAGGTTCAAATCCCAGTAAGGGTATGGCTAGCTGATGAGAGCAAAATAGATCTATTTTCATTATCAGCAAAAATGTGTTTTATATATATATATATATATATATATATATATATATATATATATATATATATATATATATATATATATATATATATATATATATATATATATAAATACATATATATACACACATTTTTGCTGATAATGAAAATGAAGGGAGACTAGTATATATATATATATATATATATATATATATATATATATATATATATATATATATATATATATATATATATATATATATATATATATATATATATATATATTATATATATATATATATATATATATATGTTTTCTGAGGTTTTCGCGGGTGTTTGTATGTAGGTCTTTGGTTATTCGGGTTTTCTCCCGCGTGAAATTGGAAGTATCTTTGCAACGTTTCGACGAAGTCCCATTCGTCATCATCAGGCTGGAGTCTTCAGCTTGCTGCTTCTAGGAGCAATGTGAGATTGCAGCTGTTTCTTCCTTTTAACTGCCACTGGGGGTTTGAACTGATAGGGTGGGAGCTTGGCTGTGTTCTGATTGGGTGGAGGTGTGTTCTGATTTGTTGGGGGCTTGGCTGTGCTCTGATTGGATGGGGGGTTGGCTGTGCTATGATTGGCTGGGGTGTCAGTTTGCTTCATGTATGGAATGGAGGGGTTTAGAGTGGCTAAAGATGCAGCTATGGTCTGGCTTCTGGTTTGTGGCCGTGCCTCATTGGTGTGGGTTTGGGTTTGCTTTTTGCATGGGTGTGTGGTGGTGACATCCTGTGTGGTTTTCGTGAGTGTGGGTCTAGTGTCATTCTTAGTGTTAGGGACTCGTTTGTCAACAAGTGCGGGTTTCCAAATGGCTGGTAGGCGGGAGGTGTCATCTCGTTTATTCATGCTTTGTGGGCGTTTCTCTATCTCAATGGCTTCTCTGATTATTCTGTTGTTAAAATGTTCAGTTTTGGCGATAGTTCTGGTCTTTTTAAAGTTAATTTCATGTCCTGTGGCTTTAAGATGTTGGACCAAGGAAGAAGTTGGTTCCTCTTTTTTGACTGAGTTCTTGTGTTCTTCAATGCGTGCACTTATTCTTCTGTTGGTTTGTCCAATGTATGTGGTGGGGCAGGCGGTGCATGGGATTTCACTCTCACACCACCACCCAGCACAGATCAACTCCGTAGCCAAGACACTCATCTCCAGAACAAAACGCCTAGCTGACGAACAACACCTAAAAACCGAACTAAATACTCTCACTAACGTACTAGTATCCAATGGATTCCAAAGAAATAAGATCACCAACCTAATCCAAAAAGAAACCCCCACTAAAATCCAAGACAGAGAACAAGAAAACGGCAAAGCCCTCCTACCATACATAAAAGGAACCACAGACAGAATCAGCAAGATCCTCCACAAACACAACATCAAGACAGCATTCTGCACAAACCGAAAAATATCCACCATCCTAAGAAACCCCAAAGACAAAATTGAGTTAGAAAATCAAGGAGTATATGAAATCCCATGCACCGCCTGCCCCACCACATACATGAATGAAGCAGATTTCTACAAAGATCTGTATGCTTGTACTCCAGTGGTATTTTAGTTACACTCACATTTTTCCTATTTTTACAATGGCACCTGGCTGGGATGGGGTATTTTGTTTTGGGTTTTTTTTGCTTTATATGAGTGAAACTAAATTTATGCTTGTCTTTCTTTAGCAACATCTGGTTACATAAATCCAGCAATAACCTCTAGGCTGAGTGTTAAAGATGAAACTTTTCCATCAGCCATTTCCATGTTCTATCTAATCTATTCCTGCCTCCTTTTTGACCTCCACGAGTTTATACATTCCAAGCAATAAATGTGATTTAGCCCCATTGCTAATTCTCTTCTAAATTTACCTTTTGGAAGAAATCACAGGATTGCTCTGCCAGCCCTCCCACACCTACCCCAAACTTTATCAACAATAAATCTTACTAGCAAATAAATAAATAAACCCCTCGCTGTCACATTTGGATCTAACAGCTTCAAGGATATATAGGATAAATGTTCAGTAGCTCGACATCCTGGTGATACTGTTCTAAATGAAAAATGTTTATCTTAAATTGGACATCCCTAGATAAGTGCTGTTGGACAGCTTATCGCTACAACAGATTCCTGTCAAAATATGTTTTGCCTTCCTTGATAAGAGGAGCGATTTTATTATGAATGTGTAACCATGAAAGCACTAACAGCATATCAAAAGACAATGTATGCAGTTAAAACCTTTTTCTTGACTTCCTAAATGAGTTTACCTTATGTGTTGCTATCATGAAGCGTTACTGTTTGGCTATGAACCCTTTATCTCACCAAACTGGCACTTGATAGCATCTGTGCTATCTGAAGGAGTTGCAGATATCAGAGCCAGCTAATATTCAGCAGCGTGTTTGGAAGGAATGCAGGAGTGGGGGGTGAGCGTGAGGCATTTTGCCTCACCCATCAACAGTGCCACGGGATGGCATCAATTGACAGAATCATACCTTTCATGGTAGCTATACAAGGGAATGAGATTGAATGTAATTAGTATTTTCACATTCTTGTTTATTAAACGATGTATCTCAGGCTCTTGAGACAGACAAGCACCTTACCCTTCATTTCATTTTATTTATTTGAATCATTATTATCCTGCCCACCTCAACAAACTCTGGGTAGCTTATGTAAAATTTTATGTATGTATATACCAGGGTGGGTTCTAACTTACCTCGCTGCCGGTTCACTTCCTCCCGCGCCGCGTGGCTGCACCTCGTGGGTGCATGCGCGCTTCGTGCGGCGTGTGCATGTGCAGTGGCAAAAAAGCAAAACATTAAATTAAATTTTTAAAAAGCCGAAAACAAGATGGCGACGCATGCGCAGTGCCGGAAACTCAGCTTCTGCGCATGCTCAGAAGAAAAAAATAAATAAATAAAAATCCCCCCCCCCCAATAAAAATAAATAAATAAAAATTTAAAAAAAAGATGCCGGCGCCCACGGACCGGCACTGACCGAACCGGTTCCATGACCTCATCATGACATCACCAGCAGGTCACTACCAGTTCAGGCGAACCAGTCCGAACCGGGAGGAACCCACCTCTGGTATATACTTAAAACATGTATCAAGTCACCCAAGTCTGGATAGTTTTTTTTAAAAAAAACTATCAAAACCTTGAGCTTCCCTAAAACAACAACAACAACAACAACCCAGTACCTAAACCTACAAACAGTAATGAAACAGTAACATGATGGTCTAAAGTTTAGACATTAAACTCTAAACAGTAACATTAGACTTTAAACATTCACCTGAGGCTCCAATATATCATGACCCAAAGTACTGAAAAAAGAGTCAGGTTTTAAAACAAAGTAATAAAGCATAAGTGAACAATTCAAATGTGCTTCAGAAGACAGAGAAGGCTGAGTTCTTAATCTTAGACAAGATATATATTTAAGGGGCAGTTTCTGAAATACACTAGGCCCACAGCAGCAATCCAGCAGCAGGCTGATTACTGCAGCAGCTGCAGGACAGGTGTGTGTGTGTGAACTCATGGTTAAGTGCTTTTCCACACCACTGCTGTGCATTCTGGACCAGCGTCCAAATATTTTTTTTCAGAGTTGGCAAGATGTAACAATCCTGCAATTACATAATTATTTGTTAAATTTATATACTATCTCATTCCCATCGACTCTGGGCAGTTAGATATAACTAATATACACTGTCCCATTCTTCCTGAAAGCACTAATAATAATATGAAAGGTTTTTCAGATGATTCATACATGTATATGTAATGTATATTGTATATGTATGTTGCATATGTGTATTGCATATGTATGGTGTGTGTGTATGTGTGTGTATGTATATTGCATATTGCATATTGCATATGTACATGCATACCCTGTTTCCCTCAAAATAAGACATCCCCTGATAATAAGCCCAATCGGGCTTTTGATTGCATGGCAATAAGGCCAAGCGCTTATTTCAGGGTTCAAAAAAATACAAGACAGGATCTTATTTTTGGGGAAACATATACATATAATGTATACACACAGACACAGACACACAAATGTATGTATGTATATAAATATGTGTGTGTACGTACATATTCATATACATACAGTACACACACACAAGCACAAACACTTTTTATAAACTGTTTGTCATAATACATTAGAAAGTTGCTGTCAGCCCTGGACTCTATATTTACCGTTGGCGCTTCAGGGCTGCCACATTTAGTGCCTGGGAAAATGGGAGGGGGGATTGCACAGAGTGGAGGAGAGTTAGCCATAACAACATTCCTTTCTCTGGGACATTCGCCCAGCACCTGGATGGGAGTGACTGGGGGCCGTCTCCAGTTGGGACAGTGAATTGATTGGACCATGTGATGGACTTGTGGGTGCAGGGGATGAATCTTTGACTTTCTTTTGGGTTGGGAAAACCCGGAACTCTCAGATTCGGGTTTTTCCAGATGTGCCAATATGACGTCTCTAATAAATTGGAAATTTGAGGAACTTCAGCCTCGGAGTCTTCTTTCATTGGGGGTGTTACTTGGAACCCTGACAGTTGCACGTAAGGGCTACATGCAGTCCAGGGCCTGTATTATTCAGGAGAGGGTCTTATTTACAGCCATTGCATCGGTGCTGCCTTCAGTCATCGGTCTTTATTATTCAAATCCCTCTTTTCTTTTTACTAATGGCTGAAGCACCCTCCTCAGTAAATGCTGTTTACAGCTTAGCACTTTATTTTCCAAAATACTTAGTTGCTCCCTCCAGACAAAAACTTTATGACACAAAACATTATTTTATTTTTATCCACTATTTGTAATGCTCCAGTCAGGGATTTTGCCTGTCTAAAAACAGATTTCATTTTCCAAAGCTCTATTAAAACAATAAGCATCTTAGATTTAAAATTCACTTAAATGTGGATATGTTCACAATACTGCCACCCAGATACTGATAATATTGCAATGACCATTGGAATATATTGCTTTGATACCACATTAAGCCTAGAACAGCCTATTTGCTTTATTATTTAGATTTATACCTCGCTTTGGGTTTAGGCAAAGCTCATATATCAAACAGCATTTCATCCCAAGTTATAGATGTCTTAATTGATTTATCCCTTCCTTTAGGGCTAGTACATAAACCAGAGGTCTTCAAACTTGGCAACTTTAAGACTTGTGGACTTCAATTCCCAGAATTCTCCAGCCAGCAAAGCTGTCTGGAGAATTCTGGGAGTTGAAGTCCACAAATCTTAAAGTTGCCAAGTTTGAAGACCCCTGACATAAACAAACAGATATTCCACATCATGTTCCTATTTCTGATTTTTATATGTTTGTAGGCATGCGAGTAACAAGTATCTGAAACACAGATGTATAACACACAACAGCTTTAAAAAATCAATCTATAATATTTTAAGGATTTTTTAAAATATAACTGATAAAATTATTAAATGAATACAAACAGCAGTATGGATTGTGTGTAGAAGAGCTTTCTAGAAAAGGAAGGTCTTCAGAAACTTTAGGAACTTTAAAGGTAAGGAGCAACACTGCTCCTTGTAGGAAAGTGTCCTTCATTCAAGAGTACTGCAGCACACACTTGCAAGGAGATTCATGAGAGCTGGCTCTTTGGCCAGTTGTGGGATTCAAGTAATTTAACAACTGGTTCTCTGCCCTAATGATTTCTTCCAACAACCAGTTTTGCTGCTCAGAAAGTTAACAACCAGTTCTCCCAAAGTGGTGCGAACTGGCTGAATCCCACCACTGTCTTTGGCCCTCTGTGCCAACTTAGGTGACTACTTCAATGTTTTTAATCACAGAGACCACCCTGAGGTAAATTAGATGAACTCAGCTCAAAGTGAGCTAGTCAACTGGAGCAGGAAATCCTTCCCCAAATTCCTTTCCTTTTTCTCAGACACATCATAGCTCTTTCTGGGATCTTATCCATCCTTTGTTTCTACTGTTGGCATCTGGAAATTGGGAATGAAAGCTGTCAATCCTTGGTCCTACCTCCCTTTTATCTTTCTTTTTATTTTTTTATTTATATTTATTTGTTTGTCAAACATGTACAGGATAGCAGGTATTTGTATAAACATAAGCAAAGTATGTACATATAAATGAGGACAATAGGACAGTAAGACAGGGACGGTAGGCACAGTGGTGCGCTTATGCACGCCCCTTACAGACCTCTTAGGAATGGGGTGAGGTCAACTGTAGACAGTCTAAGGTTAAAGTTTTTGGGGTCTGGGGAAGAAACCACAGAGTCAGGTAGTGCATTCCAGGCATTGATCACTCTGTTGCTGAAGTCGTATTTCCTGCAGTCGAGTTTGGAGCGGTTTACATTAAGTTTGTATCTATTGTGTGCTCGTGTATTGTTGCGGTTGAAGCTGAAGTATTCATTGACAGGTAGGACATTGTGGTAAATGATTTTATGAACTACATTTAGATCAGATCGAAGGCGACGTAGTTCTAAATTGTCTAATCCCAAAATTTCAAGTCTGGTGGAATAAGGTATTCTGTTGCGAGCAGAGCTTCTACTTTGCAGGGGCAAAGTAGACAGGCTGCATAAAAACTTTCTTTCCTTATCCCCACTCCCTACTGGCTATTGTTAGTACAATGATAAACACAAGTAGTGAATGAAGTACTTTTCTTGAGAGCGTATATGGAAATTATGGTGGAGGGGGGGAAACCAAAACCATAGTACCCTGGAATGGGTTACTGGAAGGACCACAGATCTTTTTATAAAATTTCCTGGTAAGGTTTTTCCAGTGAAGAGAATGGCGAGCCTACTTTAAAATCTTCCCTTTCACAACCGAGCATTGCGTAACTCTCCTCATTTGATGCTTTCACATGATTAGAGGTGAATATGCAGAGAGCAAAGAGCCAAACACCTCCCAGCAACCATTGGGTCAAGCAATAACGTTTTTGTTTGGAAGAGGAAAAAGGAAAGCTGTTGTGCTTCACTACCCAGCATGTAGCTGGACATATGCCAACTTAACTATCCCTGTGGGGGGGGGGGGAGAACAATAAAAAAAGGCTTTTTCATAAGACTTTTCTTTGGTGGAGAGAGGAAGGTGAGGCAGGATAGCCCTTCTTGTTACACCAGACTTGCTGTAAATTGGCATTTGCTTATCCTTCATGAAAGCCACCCCACAGTTGGCAGCAAAGTCCTATATGTGGGCTACAATCTCAGACCGGCTTTAATTTAAATGCCTCTTCTTTGAGTGATGGGTTTTGTGGGTTCTTTCACTCCAGTTTGTGCAAAGGGAGGGAGCAAGGAGGAGATTTGTGCCCACTATTAAAAACTATGTGGTTATAAAGTTTGTAAAGTGTGATAAATTAGATCTGTGCTACCATATACGGTAATTTGCTGGCCTGTTCATCATACCTAACTCTGGTATGTAAAGCTTTACTTCAGGGGGTAGAAGAGAGAGAGAGAGAATGTGTACAGCTGTAGCCCACTGCTGAAGCCAACAGATGGGCAACACTGAATGAAAGCCACATGGCATTTTTTGCTGTTGTTGTTGTTGTTAAATTCAGCTCATTAGGTTTTATCTGCAATATGTTGCTGTATTGGCAGAAAACTGTGAGCAAGAAGAAGTAATAGCCAAAGTTTTTCAACAGTTACAGAGAAGATTTCATTGTAAAAATATATTTGTACAAGTGAAATTTGATTGCTTTTTAGGTCCAAAAAAATAGTTCATTCCTCAAATTTCAGTTATGTCACTCTTTACAATGTGTATCAAAATGGGAGCCCTCACTAGCATATTAATTAGATTTTCTATTCAGCCTTTATAATTGCTTGTATTCTTTAGATTTGTCAGAAGGCAAAAGAAGAAGAAAAGAAAGTTTCCTATCTCTTTTTCCATTAAAGAAGCGAAAACATCTTGTAAAACTAACATTTTTAGATAGACCTACTTTGAAGCAATCACATAAAATATGATTTTGCTCCATATTTTAGGAGTTATAAAGCCAAGAGTAATGAAAATCTTAATGAGGAAAAAGGTTACACCGCTTTGTCAACCACAACGCCCCCTGAAAGGAGGCGAACATAAGAGGGCAAGAGTAGAGCAGTGATTTGCATAAAACTGGCATATGCTGGTTTATGGTATGCGTGCGCATTGAGAAAGAATTCTTGGGATTTAATTGGAAATGCAACTGGTATCCCAAAAAAAGTGAATACAGGTATATGTATGCTAGCTCACATTATTATTCTTGGTATATGTTTAAGGCCATTCCCTTGGGAGGATGGTGGCCATGTCCTACTTTATTATAAATGTTTGCAGTGTTCAGTATGAAACCAAATTTTTTATTACAGTGGTATCTGCAGGAAGGCAAGATTAGTGCTATGTGCATCCTATCCCTTTCCTATGCACATTGCTCTGTCATAGACATGCCCATACACAGGGTCCCTCTGTGAGGGAGATGGGCAGTTTTAAGAATGTGAGAAATAAAATATTTTTCTAGTCAGAAATAAAAGTGATAAATTGAAGCTCGGCTGATGTTCCCTGAGCGCTAAACCTTTATTGGCCATGGCAGCAAATATTCCTAAAAAGCCAATGAATTCACACATTTAACTTTAGTTCTCAAGCACAAAGTTTGATGTAATCATCTAAGCACTTTGCCATTTCATGTCGAAAAAAAGGGGACAATTATTTTTCAATTCTAAGGTTATAGTTTGAGTTGGGTTGGGTTAGCTGCCACCTACATCCGTGCAACTTCTCACATGCATTATATGCCCATCCCTTTGTACCACTTTCATATATCCCATTCCTTTTATCCCTCTTTCTACTAGTTAACTTGAGCTGTTGTTGGAAAAGACAGAGCAATCAGGCTTCCTCCTTGGTTCCATTGACCTCTTAACTTCCTATTACTTTTATGAATGGGAAGCAAAAATCAGAGGAGCTGGTTTATCCTCTCTCTGGAAAGCAAGGTGCTTTGTTTCCCATAATTAATGACAACAGAGGATCAATTATTTGTTTCCTACAGCCAGTTAAGCATGTTGGTGAATTCCCTAGTGGGAAGATATGGATTTTCTCTTTCCTGTCTCATACCTAGTTTCATGGTTTTTTTTTTATTATCTTATCCTGTCCTGGCCTTTTTATCCCCTTTTCCACAAGGAAATAATCCTGAAATTGATATGTCATCTTTTGGGTCATCGCCAATAATACTACATTTATTTTCTTCTTTTTTTATGATAATGAATCATTAAGTAAATGCTAAACTATAAACAAATTAACATGCTTGCTATTTAAGATGGAATGAAGCCTTTTTAAAAAGGAGGTAGTAAAATGTTCGTCTACTTTACAGGTGCAGCAAATGTTCTAGACATTTAACAGCATTTTAAATTCTGCTTTTAAATGTTTATTTACCTACATACATCCCGCCTCTGAGAATGATAAAAGTATGACCTTTGCATTTCATAAATAAATTATTTAATAAAGCCATTTTCAAAAATGAAACTCTGGTGATCTTTTAACATATCACAGTATTTTCTTCTTGTTCCTTGAGCACCACCATATCATATCTGTTCCATTAATTCATTTTTTTCATACTTTGCCTATTTCTTGTAACATTTATGTTATGAACAGGTATCAGTTATCTAGTCTGGAGACAGGATTTCTCTCCCCCCTCCCCCGCTTAATATGGCATAACACGAAGCAGAAACATAACAAATGCAGAGAACTTTACATTTCAAAATTGTTTCAATGTATGTCATAAAAGTCCAGAACTTTTTAAAACATTTGTTTCATTTTGCTGGTAATTATCCAAAACTGGAGGTGGGCTTTTATATTATGAAGCTTGGGCACTACTCTAGTCATTATTCTTTCATTGAAAGCTATATGCATAATTGCAATTGATTTTTCATATTTCTGAAGGGATTATTTATGCATCTCAGTATATCTTATCTAGATCATTCAAGATCATGAAGATATTGATGAACACCAGGCCCAAGACAGAACCTTGAGATACCCACCCACCCCCCACCCCGCATGCTTCCTTCCATGGTAATGGTACTCTGGATTCCTTCTATAGAGTCTCTATGGAAACTACCAACCCACAAAGGCTATTAAAATGATCTTTGTTCATCTTTACCACCACTTTATCTTTACCAAAACTGGAGCATCACTTGAACACATTGGCATTGACAAAATCACAATCAGTCAATTGCAAAAGGTAGCTTTACTTGGAATAGCTTACAACCTGCAACATCTGTTTATCCCAAGTCCTTGGAAAAGATTCAATAGGTGGACAATCTAATCCAATCTAAATATCTGGCTGACTATGTGACCAACCATAATAATAGTAGTAGAAGGTTTCTAAATGGGAAAACCTTATTATTCATCTGCAAGCATGTGCTAAGCTCTCCTCAGGGGACCAACACAGTGATGCTACTAAGGCTGAGAAGAGAGTTTGATTGGGAGAAGAAAGAAAATATGTCAGGTGCAAGAGATCTCAGGAGGCAATGGATCTCAGGAGGCAATGTCAATGGTCCACTCAATTCCAGCAGCACCAATGAACCCAGATTTCTTTTATTGCCTCTTAGACTACAACTCTATATCCAGCTTGTGTGTGTGTGTGTGTGTGTGTGTGTGTGTGTGTGTGTGTGTGTGTGTGTGTGTGTTTCCTAAATGTCATGATGCTATTGAGGCCAATTACTTGAAAAACATGTGATACTTTTATCCCTTATAGTAAATTATATATATAATTTATTAGAATTATTGAAGATCACCCAGCTCTACAACAACTTCTGGGTGGCATACAGTAAAAACAATCATATAGCACAGTTAAATAAAACCAAAGCACCCAAATACTGACAGACAACCAACCATTTAAGACCATGTAGGACAGCGGTGGGTTGCTCCTGGTTCAGCCCGGTTCTAAGAACCGGTAGCACCGGCAGCAGGCGGCTTCACCCACACACCCAGGACGCTCCACCAACCCGCCCGGGATGCTTCTGCGCATGCGCAGGAGTGTTGCACGCGAGCGAACCGATAGTAAAGGGTTTTAGAACCCACTACTGATGTAGGATCTAGCACCCACTCTAACTAAGGTCTGGGCATTTAGGTTTTGAACATAGCTAAGGGCCACAAATATTGGGATCAGGGGAGCAGTTGGATGGTATTGCAGATGGCAAGTGCTAGGACAGACAAAGATGCTTCCTAGGTCTCATCAGGCGACACTGCCTAATGGAGAGATTCTGGAACGTATCAATTCTGCCTGATTGTATAGACAGAGCAGAAACCCCAGAAGACAGATCGTTCTTTAGATAACCAGGTTCTTTGCCATGAAAGGATACATAGATATATTAGCCACCACCTTGAATTGCACTTAGAACCCTATTGGTAATTAATATTATTCTATTCATGGCAGAGGTGGGTTCCTCCCGGTTCGGACCGGTTCTATAGAACTGGTAGTAACTTGGCGGCCTGGGTCGCTGGAACCGGCAGTGACCCAGGCCTGCCATACCCCTGAGCTGGTTCTCTCGGCGGCGCCATTGGCGCTGCCATCTTGTTTTTTGCTTCTGCGCATGCACAGAAGCTTTGTTTTAGCACTGCACATGCGAGCCCCCACACGCACGTGCATGGTGCACAATGCGGCCATGCGGCGTGTCCCTGAGCAAACCAGCAATGAAGAAAACCGGAACCCACCCGATTCACGGTATTATTATGCCCATTTTAGTATTACAAATGAGCACACATTTTATAATACACTTAGACAGTGCAAGGATATAAATAAGATGAGAAACACTTATTTTCTTCAAAGTATCCCCAGCACCCAAAATGATTCATCACTTCTAACACTAAAAAAAAAATTCTGATGATCCATAATGCATTTTTCCCTGATCCCTCTTGTTCCAGTTTTAAAGGCAAAATGAATCTATATTTCTAGTCATAGATGAAACAGCTAAACTTCCACAGGAATTCAGCTGTAATCATTTCTAGTTTGCTTCGAATGTGTATAGAAACAGTTCTTTGAATATTAACTCACTGAGGCCTTCAAAGACAGAAAGAAATCTAGTTAGTTTGTTTGCTTACTAAGGCTTCTTTGTTACTCAACCAGAAAAAACTCTGAGCAGCTTAGATATCCTATAATAAGGAAGTTTACATCTTAAATTACAATAGATCTATGTGCCAAGAGAAAAATCAAACACTAACCATACATCCATACCAGGGGTGGGTTCTACTTACCTTCCCCACTGATTCGCATCACGATGGAAGTGCATGTTTTGCGTGCGCCACTTCCCGGAAATGACCCTTTGCGCATGCGCAGTACTAAAAAAAACCCCAAGATGGTGGCGCCTAAGGTGCCGAGAGAACCAGCTCAGGGGCACAGCAGGCCGGGGTCACTGCCAGTTCCAGCAACCCAGGCCGCCAAATTACTAACGGTTCTATAGAACCGGTCTGAACCGGTAGGAACCCACCTCTGATCCATACATATCTTTCAAAAGAGTGTTATAGGTGGAACAAAAGAAGAAAGAAAATATGAAATACAAGGAAACATGGAAGGTTTTCTTAGCAAAAATTTGGATATCAGATCCAAATATCAGATCTAGTGGAAAAGCTAAAATATATTCTTTGGTGTAAACTATAATCATCCTTATTTTTTAAAAAAACCACGCTGTATGACATGAATATATATTGCAGTCTTCTTTTCAGTGATGTCATTCAAGACCTAGATTGAAAAAAATATTTCATAGCACAGATACTATATTTTCCTGAAAAACCATTAACCAACCAAATAGCTAAAAGCAGAAAAAGATGAATGTCAGAAAGGGTGGATGAGGAATAGTATATTTCTCCATGCCGTGGAGCTTTTAAATTTTAAGAAAAAATATGGAAATCGAAACAAGTAAAAAGCTGAGAATCTAGGTCACCATGGCAAAGTTCCAGAAGTTGGTGTTTTGCAGTGTGTCATCAGGATGAAGAAAGTGCCTAACCCAATTTCCACCTGTTGTTTTTCTCTGGGCCTGAACAGAACAGCTGTGTTTCCCCCACTTCATGAAGCAAACATCCACTAAAGATTGAGGGCAAGAGGAGGTAGTTTTGGAAAGTAATTGCAGGAGAAAAAAAATTAGGAATGGAGGAAAAGCCATTTCTTTTCTCTCCCTTGCTTTGCAAAAATAATTTTATAGGGTTAAGCTAATTAACAAAGTGTGCTGATAGACTAGAGCAGTGGTGGCGAACCTTTTTAGGTTCGCGTGCCAAAAAGGGGTGTGTGTGCACACTAGCGCACGCTCGCGTGCCCACGCCCACACCCATTCCCTCCCCCCCATGCATGCGCACAACACCCCTCCATGCTGCCCCCTGCGCATGCGCACACCCCCCCACCCCCGTGCAAAGGCCTTACCGGAGCCTGGGACGACGAAACGGGCAAACCGGAAGTGCGGAAAAACGCACTTCCGGTTTGCCGGTGTGCTGTTTTTTGCACTCCGGAGGGTTCAGGGAAGCTCCCTGAAGCTCCGGAATGCAAAAAACTACAAAACGGACAAACCGGAAGTGCGAAAAAGTGCACTTCCGGTTTGTCCGTTTTGTAGTTTTTTGCATTCCGGAGCTTCAGGGAGCTTCCCTGAACCCTCCGGAGTGCAAAAAACAGCACACTGGCAAACCAGAAGTGCGTTTTTCCACACTTCCGGTTTGCCGGTGGGAACCCTTGCGTGCCGGCCGCTATGGCTCCGCGTGCCACCTGTGGCACGCGTGCCATAGGTTCGCCACCACGGGACTAGAGGGATATTTTAGCTTGGATTAAGAGCTTTCTCTTTAAGAGACTGCATTATGGGGAATGTAGTCGGAGATTACACTCTGGGTAATATAGTCCATGACATATGACCACATCTGTGTGTTATTATTGGCCATCGAGCTATACCTCTGCTTCTGGGTAATTGTGCCATGCAGACCAGTGGGCATTTTTAAGTCTTCACAAAGGACCAGGAGGCAGCCGCAAGATGGGGAAAAATGAATCTCTTTCACCTATGGGTAATGGGACAGATTATGAATATCCTGATGAACCTCATCTTGAATATGTAAGTCTATGATATGAGGATGCCAGACAATAAACGTAATCTGCATGATTTTCCCGTTTGCGTGGAGTTTTATCTGTCTGAGAAAAGCGACCCTACGCTTGGACCAGGACAGTGAAAAGAGAGAGATATTCCCCAACTCTGTTTGAGAAAAGATGCCTTGGGAAGGAAAAGAATGTTAAACCTCTCTTTGCAAAGGCAGACTCTGCCAGCGAAAAAAGTTTGTTTCATCCCTTTCTTTGTTGGGAAAGAAGAAAGACTTTGTTTGCATTTAAATAAGAAACTGTTTGAGTGAAAAGAAACTGTCTGAATGAAAAGAGATTCATTTTTCCCCATCTTGTGGCTAGGATAGTTGGATTCTCAGGATCCGAAGAAAGTGGACCCAAAGGTCGAGCGTTGATGATAGCTGACACTTCTGCCATGAGGGTGGTGAGGATCTCATGCGTCAGCGTAGGTGCCTTCGTCAACATGGAGTCAAAGATTTTGCGGGCTACGCCGATCATTCTTTCCCATGCTCCTCCCATATGGGACGCACGAGGAGGGTTAAATGTCCATACGCAGTTTTCGGCCTTCAGGTAGCCATCAATTGCTAGGTTGAGGTGAGTGCCCTCATCGATCTGTAACTCTTTGCAGGCTCCTACAAAGTTCGTTCCGTGGTCAGACCTAAACACCTTGACTGGGCCTCTGTGGGCTTGGAAGCTTCACCCAACAGTTTTACTGAAGTAATGCAATGTCGGATTCATCATCATAAAAATAAAACAATAAATCATAATAAGAATAAGAATACAGTGAAAAGAGTTTGAAAAATTATATTGTGAATCAAACAAGGTTGAACCATACCAAACCAGGGATCTGAAAAGAATTCACATCTTCTGATCCCGTCTGAAAAAAACTCAATACAGGTAGTCCTCCACTTACAACAATTCATTTGAAGTTACAACAGCACTGAAAGTTACAACAACACTGAAGTTACAACAGTACTGAAAAAAGTGATTTATGACCATTTCACACTTATGACCATTGCAGCAACCCCATGGTCAGATAGTCAAAATTCAGAAACTTGACAACTGACTCTCATTTATGACCGTTGCTGTGTCCCAAGGTCATATGATCCCCTTTTGTGACCTTCTGACAAGAAAAGTCAATGGAGAAACCAGATTCACTTAACAACCGTGTTACTAACTTAACAACTGCAGTGATTCACTTAACAACTGTGGCAAGAAAGATTGTAAAATTGGGCAAAATTCACTTAACAAATGTCTCAGCAACATAAATTTTGGTCTTAATTGTGGTCTTAAGTCAAGGACTATTTGTATCTCTTCCTGTTTAGAATTGGAATATCTGCAGCTGAAAAAAACAGTTGCTTTGCTAGTCTAAAAGAGATCTAAATCAACATTTCTGTTTATCTTTTCCTAGAAATAAATTTTACTGAACATGTCATCATTACTTTTGAATAAACATGGATATGATTGTACTGTCTAATAGAACACCTGCATTAAAAATGACTGCATAGTAGAAATTCATTTTGATATAAATACTGATGTATTTTTTCACAATTAAAATTGCAATTTAATGACAACCTGAAGGAGTTCTTGGGACTGAATCCAAGATTGCTGCTTTGCACCTGGTAACCTGGGTTACTAAATTGTGTGACTCTGATCTATTCCATTATAATACACTCTCTAAAGATACAAAAATCATTGACATACTTACATGTGGGTCCAAATGATTTATTTGTTATCCAGGAGAATTATTAATCATTGTTATAGTTACCTATTGCATTCATTCTCAACTATGTGCCTTCCAGATATGGTTAGATTTTAGCTCTAAGATTTTTCTACTGTCCATACTGCCTGGAAAATGTGAAGGTTGCAGTATTACCCTTAAAGAGAGAGGCAGTTGGTAAAAGCTGATTTACAAAAAGACTAACAGAATACTTATATATTTTATCCTAATGTTCCCCAATCTGACATCCTTGAGGAATGTTCAACTACAATATTCATGTCAATGCTAGCTAAAACTGATGGGACTGACCCAGGGGCAGCGGAGAGTTCTGGTTATTTTCGCTACCGGTGCGCATCGCGAGCATGCGCAGAAATGAACTCGCGTTTCATCGGGCGATTTCACTTCTGCGCATACTTAGGATGACATTACAAGCCGAAACACAGCTGAGGAGCTTCTCAGCTGTGCTTCGGAGGAAGAATAAAGGTTGGTATTAAAACAAGGGGAGGTGGGAGGGCTTTTTTCCGACAGCTCAGGATGCAGAGAAGCGAGAAAAAAGCACCTAAAATGATGTCATCGCCGGGCTCCTACCGGTGCGGCATCCTGCACAGTACCGGTAGGAACCCACCACTGCCCAGGGGCTATTGAAAAGGGCTATAAAGAGCCGTGGCGGTGCAGTAGTTAGAATGCAGTTCTGCAGGCTACTTCTGCTGGCTGCCGGCTGCCTGCAATTTGGCAGTTCAAATCTCAGCAGGCTCAACCTTCCATCCTTCTGCGGTAGGTAAAATGGGAACCCAGATTGTTGGGGGCAATATGCTGACTTTGTAGAGGGCTGTAAAGCACTATAAAGCAGTATATAACTCTAAGTGCTCTTACTATTGGTAATAGTAATATTACTATTGAAAGACTAGCATAGTTTTCTTTAAGAATCCAAAATAAACACATAGAATGCCCATACAATATTAACTAATGAATGGTGCCTAACCAAAAGTTTATCAGAAAAGAGAAGAAAATAGTATGTGAAGCATAGCAACCCTTGTGCCAATTAGAGCTTCGTCCGTTTCATTGGATTTGGCAGGAATGCAAAGAAAGGATTAAAACATCTTCAAAAAGAATGATGAGAACTCAGCACCAAGGGAGATCTGAATGGAGCTCCTTGCATTGTTGTTACTGGTTTGGTTTGTACTTCTGAGAAGTAGGTCAAAAATAACCCTTGAGTGTTCCCTAAAAAAAAATTGTTTTTTTGCAATTGAGGTAGACCAACAGGAAGTGGTTTCCTTTGTTTCATTGTCAAAGATGATTCAAATTGTTGTCCTCCTTGCAATTAATTTCTTCAAGATGACAAAAAGTCAGCAGTTCGCATGTCGTCGTATATAATTTTCATCTGTAAATTCTCAGTGGGTTATTAACACCTCCCTGCCAAAAGCTGCATGTTATTAAAGGATCCCTTTGTCACTAGAATATCAACCCCCTCCCTCCACACACAAAATTGGCACCAAATATCCTGGGAGAAAGCAGATTCTAAGCCATTAAGTAGTTTCTAAACATTTTTTAAAAAGGTGTTTTATCATCACAGATTGATTGATAGTTTTCTAAGGATTAGGGTTTGACAGAAAAAAAGAGAGAAAAAGGAGAGTGCTTAGCCTAATGTCTAGAGCAGGGGTGTCAAACTTGATTTCATTGAGAGCCGCATCAGGGTTGTGTTTCACCCTGGGGGGATGAGTGGGTGTGGCCAGGGTGGGTGTGGCCAGTTTGACATCACTCGTGTCGGGGGTGTCTGTGGTGGCCTGAGTGCTCTGCACAGGCACTATGGGCCGGTCCTTCGCTGCTTCCAAGATGGTCCCGCGGACCAGATCTAAGTACCCCGCAGGCTAGATACGGCCCGTGGGCCTTGAGACATCCCTGGTCTAGAGCAAACCCATTGAGTTCCTGTTATATAACAGTTTCTTTGATAACTGGATTTGTCTTCCATTTTGGAGCTGTTGTGGCCAGCTTTAGTTCCTACATTGAATACCTAGATGGTTGTGTCTGTGCTGACCAGCTTCTTCACCAACAAATCAATTCCTGGCAATCTGCTGTTCTGTTTTAAATTGACTTGTTTCTTCTCTGAGAATGTTATGGACCAGTTTAGCTTATCTCCAAAGCAGCACTACATGCTTGCAACAAGGACACATATATTATGATTCAAGAACTTCTGTACAGGCTTGCTGCCTTCTTGAAGGCATCATCATCAAGACAGAAACCTCACGAAGCTTCTCAATGAGCAAACTGCAATTTATTCTTCCTTTCAGCCTTTGTTTTCATCCAAGGCAGAGACATCCTCTGTTTTCCAATTCCCACTTTATATTAAAGGAGCCAAAGAATGCAGCTGGGCATATCTTGGTGTGCTGCAAAATGCACTGTTCAACATGCTTTCCTCGTAGCCGTTTTTCATCTCTGTGTATCAAGGCTCAATTACTCTTTCAATTCTCAAGCAGAACAAGTCAAACATTATTTTGCAAGAGGAGATCGACCAGGAATTTTCCAGTCCCCTGAAAGCTTTTTCCCTCTGTGAATGAAGCTTCTGCTTTTCAACCTTATTCTCAAGTTGATTTTTAGAATTTTGTTTGTGATTTCTTTTGATAGTGTTCTTGTGTTTTCTTTGTTATTGGAAAGTGGCACAATGTGCTAGTGTTATAGCTTTTCTTTGTCCCTCCATCAGCCTGCAAGCAGTCTGGCTGCCCTCACTTACTGATTTAAAAATGCCCAGTGGAAGTTGCTCTTCAAGGTATCTTCCTTGTGGTTTAATTGCAGCAGAGGAAGTAAAAAATGGAATAGAATTCATCTATTTGCCAGGAATTCTCAATTCCTGGCAAATAGATGAGAAAGAAATGGAGATAGTGACAGATTTTAATTTCCTGGGCTCCAAGATCACCACAGATGGGGACTGCAGCCAAAAAATTAAAAGACGCTTGCTCCTGGGGAGGAAAGCTATGGGAAATCTAGACAGCATACTAAAAAGCAGAGACATCCCCCTGCCAACAAAAGTGCGTACAGTCAAGGGTATGGTTTTCCCAGTTGCAATGTATGGCTGTGAAAGTTGGACCATAAGGAAGGCTGAGCGCCAAAGAATTGAGGACTTTGAACTATGGTGTTGGAGAAGACTCCTACGAGTCCCCTTGGACTGTAAGGTGATCAAACCAGTCAGTCCTAGAGGAGATCAACCCTGACTGCTCTTTAGAAGGCCAGATCCTGAAGATGAAACTCAAATACTTTGGCCACCAAATGAGAAGGAAGGACTCACTGGAGAAGAGCCTAATCCTGGGAAAGATTGAGGGCAAAAGAAGAAGGGGACAACAGAGAATGAGGTGGCTGGATGGAGTCACTGAAGCAGTAGGCATGAGTTTAAATAGACTGAAGAGGATGGTAGAGGACAGGAAGGCCTGGAGGAACGTTGTCCATGGGGTCGCGATGGGTCGGACACGACTTTGCAACTAACAACAGAATTCTGAAGAGTGATTGCATTGTGAAAAGCAGCACATTTATACATTTCCCTTCTCCACCTCAGAGTGAATCAACAAATCAACACTGCACCTATGAACACTTAATTGAAATATCTTTGGAGGACAAAAAGAAAGGAATCCAGAATTTTTAACCATTTTGTTTTTACATTTTAAATAGATATTTGTTAAAGTATTTCAACTTTAGAATACAATAAAATATAGCAATAATTTAAAAATGGAGGATGTGAAGAGGAGGATAGGATGGGAAGCCTTGTGATAAGAAAGGATTTTTTTCCTTATGTTACAGTCAGAGTTGTTAAATAAAACCTATATTCAACGTTTATTTGACTTATTTGAGTTTTCAGTCAATCACCAAAGATATATTGACTGGCATATTCAATTATCATACAAGTTCTGTTCCTTTTTGCTTGGACTATCAAATATTTAATCATCATAGCAGATCCAGGATTGACCATATATAAAGCATTTAGTGATTTTGGTCTGGCCAGAGCTGAAGAAGCTTCTTTGATGAGAAGTGAAACGTCTTCAAGGGAAAAACAGTGTGGTTGTCCTTTAAAAAGCACTTTTGGGACAACCATGACCTGCATGACTGAGAATCTCCATAGATATTTTGTTATGAATCAGGGAAGACTCATTTTATGAAGCCATTTAACTAGCTTGTTCTTTTGCCATCTCCTTTCAAAGTCAGAACTCAAATACCTTATAATTATAATACATCAGTGTGGCAGAGGAACAGCAGAAGTTGGAAATGAATCTCTGTTTTGGAGATTAAAAGTTGATCAGGCCATCAATTAGGGTTATTGGATTTAGCGGGTAGTGTTGTGTGTCCTAATAAAAGGTCTCAATTTTAGTATCAATATCAGTATTGTAGCAAACCTCAGACTTAATAGTTTTTGTGGTTTGGGTTGTATGTGTTTCATATACTTCCAAAAATATGCTAGGCTGGCTGAATTTCATTTAGAAGTATGTTCTTGCTCATTCTGCTGAGTGGCAGTTTTTGCCCTAAAATTCTACACTGAAGCATCTGTGATAATAAGAACATAAGGTATTAGTCAGAGAAAATAGGAATTACAAATGCTTACAAAATGTACCACTTAGAGATATATACTCACAAATTATGCTATTTTATATGGCATGACAGACTATATTTAAAAAAAATATCCAAAGAATCCAATCTGGCTGGATTCCCAGTCACTTAGTCTATCCATAGAATGTAAGCTGCTGTTTTGTACATATTTTAGTAAAATCATATTTGAATGTGTTTATATTATAAGCAACCTGAGAACTTTAGTAAAGGGCAGTATGTGTGTACATACATACATACATACATACATACATACATACATACATACATACATACATACATACACAAATATTTTAATAATAATAATATAATAATATAAATTTAATAAATAGGAGATCCTAATAAATATTCACTCTCAATTTCCACTGAATTGATTAGGATAAATGCTACAACTTCATGCATAAACACTTGAAGTTAAGTCCCATTTTAACTATTAACGTTTTCTTTTGAGTACATTTGTAGTTTCAATTTTTATTTGAAAGTTAAAAGAACAGTTGTCTCAAGCCAAGCCCAGTTCTTGATGGTACATTAATTTACTTTTCTTGGCAACAATACTGAAGTCTTTTTTTCTTATCAACTCATCCACAGCCGAGAGATTTTATGGTGTTTTATCTAAAAAATAACCAGATCTGACTCCACTTGTCTTTTGAAGAATGACTAAATTAAACTAGGTTTTACCAAGTTATATAAAAATGGATAAACATTCTTTTCAAAGAGTATTATTTCTACTGAGTTTTGTAGAGGTTTTCAATATTTGGAAATAAAACAAGAAAGATGTTTCATACCCAGTTTGGTGGTGCTTGTCATCACCAACTTTAAAAAGCTACATCTTCTCCTGGGCTTGCATGGCCCTAAGAAAATAGGGAGGTGTTAAGAGATTGTGACAGGGTGCAGCCATATACTGTATTGCTATCTTGTCACCACTGCTTTGGTGCTTCCTTACCCCATGACAATCCATGAAAACCCACAAGGAGGCGTGGCCTCTCTGACAAGCCACTGAGAATTATGAAGAACACACTACACCCAAAATACTTTTCTCATTATGGATCTAAATCCACACCGCAATTGAGCCCAAAATTTCTGTTGTTAAGTGAGACATTTGTTAAGAGAACCTTGCCCCATTTTACGACCTTTCTTGCCACAGTTGTTAAATGAATCGCTGCAATTCATAAGTTAGTAACTTGGTTGTTACGTGAATCTGGTTTCCCCATTGACTTTGCTTGTTCAGAAGGTCGCAAAAGGGGATCACATGACTTTGGGACACAGCAACGGTCATCAGTATGAACCAGTTGCCAAGCATCCGAATTTCAATCACATGATCATGGGAGGCTGCAAAGGTCATAACTGTAAAAAATGGTCATATGCACTGAAACAAACTGTTGTAAGTTGAGGATTACTTATATTTCTTGATTTCTGTCTGACTTTCCAGTGCAGATAATGAATCTCTGAGGAGCATGGAGATAAACATTTGGTTCCACTAGTTTTCTGCTTTACTTATGATAAGAGATCCAGAAGACACCATCTACCAAATGTAATCTTTCTGCTATTTCCCATTACTTTGTCCCATGTTTTTCTTGCCATAGAATATTTGTCAAGGAGAAAAAAACTCCTCCAAGTGACTTTTGATTGCTCTTGCACGGAGCCCTCCCATTTAGAGGTCCTCAGAATATTCAGTTACAGCATATATTCTGTAGTTATCTCAAAAGCTGTTTCAGAAGGATTTTGCATATGGTAAATTTCATGTCTCTCCTCAGCAATATTTTCAGTAAATCAAAACATTCTGTGTAGATGATAAAATTAGACCTTTTATGGCTTGTTCGGGTAGGCAAGAACTGTTACATTTATTGAAAGAAATATAGGACAACCGTGTTTTAACAAAGCACCTGGGGTTCAAGGCTTTCATCTGTCAGACCTTGACAGAAAGAGGGCAACTAGCACCAAATAGCTCATTAAAAAGAAAGTAGGTAACTAAAAATTCTCAGAGCTAATGGAGAAATATAAACTGCCTATGCATTGTTGCAAGGTTGAAGGTGGATTTTTAAAAAAATTGTCAGCATTACTAAAAATTCAGGCAACCATTTCATTCCCTCTAATGACTTCACGACTTCTGCTTTTTGCCCTCCAACAAAAAAATAGTTGTGACATCAAGTTTTATCTTCTCAAATTCCACCTCTTTAGTGCAGCTGAAGTAAATACTGATATTTTGTGAAGTCCCATAAGTTTATTCAGTGGTGTGCTAACAGGTTTTCCTGCCTAGCTAGAACATCTGGAAGGAACCAAGTTGTCAATTTTACTCTATTTTAAATAAGTCTAAATATATGTTATTAAAATAATGTACTCTGCTCCTGTTTATGTATTCTCTTTTATTGTTTTTCCAATGTCAAATTTAAGCACGATAGCTTCTCAGGTCAAGTTTATCCTTCTTTACTTTGTGAACTAACATAAACTCTCTGAGTTAAAGCAAATATTTCTTCCTGTACTCTGTTTTACTATATATCACCTATAAATAATAGATAATATGTCAGTTTGTAAGAGCAGGGATACTAGGATAATTCTATTTTTATGGATTATCTTTCTTCTGTGCTTGCTATTCTTAATTCTGAAGCAAGCACTGTTCTGTAAATCTCATCCCTGATTGTTAAATCATAACTAAATAATTCTCTTTGAAGTAATGACTTGAAGAGGTACAGCTCATGCCATATTTGTTTAACCTTAATATGCTGCACTTGTGCATTGGTTGAAAATACATTTAAATAGAATAGCTTTAGCAGCAGCATTGCAGCTGTTCAGGAACACAAGAAACTCTGAGAAAATGAAACTGGAAATAACTTTACAACAGCAACATCTTTAAAGCGGAAATTATATTCAATTTTATGTATAATGTGATTGTAGTAGAACTACCATATTTAGGTTGCAAAAACCTGGATGACTACTAGATAGTGAAAAAGAGGTATAGAAAATTCAAATAGTTTGCTGGCATGCAACAGTTATCTACATTTTTTCAGATCAGATATGATATGCCGACTACTGTCTATCCATTATCTACAGTACAAATCACGTGTGCAAAATCTTTCACTTAAAAAAAACTATATTAAAACACCAATAGCTGAAGATCACACTGGATATTTTCATGTTGGGTTGTCTGCCAAATCAGGATGATAGCAATAGCAGATTTGGCAATGCCAAAACCCATATGACCACATGCCACCATTATTTCAGTATTGAACCGTTAAATAAGAAGAAGGATTTATGCATTAAACTTCAGAGCTTCATTCCAATAGCTTTCTTCTATCTTAAAGCAGACAACTCTTGAACAAAACTTTATTCCCACACCACCTTCTCCTGAAATCTGGCATTTCTTTACCTCACAGTTATAACAAAGTGTGGCCAATGACTGGTCGTGAATCCTGGCTGAAAGGGTTCCAGATGATCCACCCTATCCAGGATCCTCTGAAGCTGTTGGCAACCACCTTCCTTTATGACATGTGTTGTGTAGTTTCCTTTTTTTTTTTTTTGGCCAACCTAAATTGGATGGTAGACTAGAGCTTCAGTGACAATCTCTGTTGGGCTTGATCATTACAGAATCTCATATGGAAGCAACAAACCTCTTCGAAACTGATACAATACATATCATCTTGTCAAGAGATTTTGTTTATATTTAGTATCAATTATGAGACACCGTTTAGCACATTCAATTATTGCACTCAACTTTTTTTGTCTAGCACATTATCTTGGTCTGCTCAGCTAGAAAGAGTGCAAAAACACACTGCTATAAGCAGATTAAATTATGATTGCCAGAGCAGCATGCACTGATGAATACCTTGGCAGGGATACCACATTCAACATAATTTAAAAATTTCCAAGAAATCAGCATACAATATTGTATCAAAGCAATACATTTTTATTTTTTGTCTCAAATTAGACTGGCCTTTTCCAGTCCTTTAAAATCAAGATAGAGCAATCATTATTCACCGATCTCATGTAGCTGCATAGACTGGGAGCATTTTTTAAAAAGTAATATTCAATCCACTATCTAGTACTGTAGTTTTCCTGTAATGCTGCTAGGCCATATTTTACAAAAGAATATAACGAAATTATAACTGTTACAGGATGGAATCCTCAACATACAAGGTTTTTTCCTCTCTGCATGTGATAAAGAGTTATTATTTTTGCTGTTGTTCCTATTGTTCTAAATTATATTTCCAAGATTTTTAACTACCTGCTAGATTTCTCGTAATCTCCCACTGCACAGCCCAGAGAGTTTTATAATGCACTTGCATACTCTGAGAGCAGACACTTGCTAGCCAGAAAGATGGCTGGCTTAAGCGTCATTAACATATTTTTATTACTTGTCACTCTGATTAGCATTCTCACTGTAGCATTTTTGTTGTTGTTGCTAAAACAGATTTCATTGGCAACAAGAAAAGTCTGCAACAGCTGGAAAGACAAAAGGCAGTCAGGGAAGAGGGCCATAATTACACAGGCGGTAAAGCCACCCGATGAACCTTATGTCCCAAGAGACAAAGCCTTGCCATGAACCTCCAAACAGGAAAAAAAAATAAGCAAAAAGACAGTTTATGAAATACTCCACTATGACTAACAATAAATTGGCACCAAAGTGGGAAGAAATAATATGTGTTTCTTAAGTGAGGATAAGAAAATCAAAATGTGCACTCAAGTAAGAGCAATTTGGTTTTAAGAAGAGACTGGACAGTCAGTAAGAGTCATGTTACGGGAGAAGAGGTAGTAATAAAATCTGTATCCATAATCCGAACTAGACATGTTCTGTTTAAAATGCGTTCCTAAACTGGAAAACAAAGAAGCACAATCTATAAGTATGAGTTATAGCCCTCTTCTTGTTTTTGTTAGTATAATATATAAAGCACTGTTTTTTCAAACTTGGCAATGTTCAATTCCCAGAAAGATGTAACTAATGCTAATTATAAATTAAAACCTAAGCATATACCAAATAATTATGATGTGTCAAAAATGAATCTACCAACAACAATGGAGTGCCAAGAATTAATAGAAGTTCCCTCTTTGTTGCAAGAGGAATTGGCCTTGCAATATGGTCCCTTTGTCCCAACAACCTCTTCAGTTGTGGCTATTGCTGTACATACAGCACCGACATTTTTCCCAGAAGAAAGGCCAAATATAAACATGCATGTTCCAGCTTCCGGTAGAATAAATTGTGTCTCGTTCATCACTGTATATAGTGACTGAGCAGCACCTTAAAACATGAAGACATATCTTCCTTATGGATTTTATTCTAGTTGGTCAACTGTACTGTTGCTTTTTTGTTTTTCTAGCATACACATCGCCTTTTATGAAATCAACTACTCTTTTTTCTCTCCAGGCAAAAACAAGTTCTGGTTAATGTTCAAGTGAAATCATTAATTGGGAAAGACTTTGAAGATCAAGGGCAACCTTGGCAACAACTGCTTTATGTTACCAGAACACTTAGCTCAAAGACAAAAAGGAGGTTTCACTCACACAGTTTATTGTTGGGCATTTGCTAATCCAGGAAAGCCTGTTCAAATGACATTTTAAAAAAAGAAAAATGTTTGAAAAGAACTGCGGATAACAATATAGTTTAGGATGTATATGGCAGACCATATAAACCCAAATATTTCCTCCAGGGATTTCCTATCAGCTTCTATTGCTGAGACACTCACTTTGCTAAGTCTCATAATAGGGTTCACCCTGAAGTGCCTGTGTCTGTCTCTAATGAAATATCAAAAGAAACCATGACCAATGTTCTTAAAGGATACAGACAAGCCTTCCCAGGAGGGGGAAAGAAAAACCCTTGGCTTGCCTATCTGTAGTTAACACATTTCACCGTGGATGTTAACTTTTTGGTCTCCTACCACTGCATTTCTCAACATCCACAGCCATTTCATTCTAACAAGGCCATCAGCATTTCTTGTCAGCCACAGGAATTATCATTATCCACCAAAGAGTCAAAGCTTACCTGACCACAACAGCTTGATGTTATGAAGGTATTTCAAGTGACTGTGTATCATTTTCAAAAAGAACTGCAATAAGCTGGTGTCTTCCATCTCCAACAGTATAATTAGATTCCCTCAACTACAGACTGAAAAGAGCCTGATTGAGGGCAATGGCTAAATCTGAAAGATGGGTCACATATTGCCAGTGTAAGCTGCAGGTGGTTTATCACAACAGCAAGTCAATTGGTTTTTAGGATAGGCAGCATTTCTAGGAGCTGAGATTTCTTCTTTTTTCTTTTTTGGCTGGCATTTGCTCAGCCACACACACACAAAAATGGTTCCATTCTATCTCAAACAATTTTCAAATGAAGCGCTCATGAGGCAGCATTACAAAACTTAATCAGAAAACGCAGGCCAGCATAAATTGCCTTTCTGCATTAAAACATTGGCCAAATATTCAGAATAATCTAAAATGCTGCATCTTATAACATTCTAGCTTCATTATAACAAATGCTGTGTTTTATCTCATGAATACTCTTATGGTACAAAGTCCTAATATAACAACTGTTTTGTAACCAGATTATTTATATCACTTTAAGTGGCATCTGAACCCAAATAGCTGTGCCCATGACATGTAAATTGGTAATATCTTGAACTGAAAAGTTATTCAGAGTCCAACATCATTTTATAAAGATAATATATGAGTTATTGAGATTATTTGTAATATTAATAAGTTGTTGGCCATTGTATACTATCTTCCTTCTCTGATTACCATTTCAGTCTTCTGGGATAGAGTGAGATGAGTAATATATTTGTAGACTATGCACATATTTCCATGATGGAGTCTTTTGGACCTTAGTGAGAATTTACTATCAAGTAAACATTAAGAGATGAACCAAATTGTTATGCATGGAAAAAAAAACCTGCATGGAAATTAAAGCACCCAAAGTGACTTTGAACATGCTTCTAAATATACAATGCAATGTATAAAGAGAATTTTCCAATATTTCATCCATTGAAAGATCTTTATCTTACACTTAAATCCTTGGGCATTATGGATTTTCTTCTTCAGGTTCCTATATTGCAACCATATCTATTGTGTTATCATACACATTTGCCACCCATACTTGATCAAAACATTCTATATGTTTACAATGCATTCTATAATTGTTACATTGTTTATACCTATTGCTATTTAAAACTGGAATCATGTGCTAAAAGTGTCTATCCATCCATCCATCCATACTGTCTTCAAAAATGCATTGAAATATGCTCAAATGCAGAACCATCTACCTAAAAGAACAAACATGTTTCACAGGATATACTGATCTAGAACTAGATCAATACTTTCTGACCTAACATTTATCATGAATTCAACTATTATTATAAATCAAATGCCATTTACATAACCGGATTGTGAGAACCTTAAGGGATTTGAAATCATTGCTCTTCCTACTCTTTTATTGCTCACACTTCATATTCTGGAAGATACTATTGTTATTTTACAATGGGCCTACGTGTCTAAAAATTTAAGCAATACTCAAGTCGGAAGGCTGTTGAATTCAAGACTATCCCGTTAAAGCTCCATTCATTAGGAACTGGAAATTTTGACCCCAGATGCAAAGAAAATGACCCTACTTTCTCCTTGCTTGACTAAAAGCATTCTTTTTTTTTTTTCATTTTCCATGTTATGTTTACTGACTGGATCATAGTGAGTGAAGCAGCTCTCTCTCGCTCTCTTTTTCCTGTGTAAATAGCAGATGCAATTAAATGCAGACAAGCCCAACTCAGAAGCCATTCTGACTCTATTAATCATCTTTCATAAAAGAAAAAGGAGAAATATAAGTAACATTAGCGTTCTGCTTGTTCATCCAAGTCCTTGAATGGCTTGTCAGCCTTAACATGTTTACAAAAGGGATTTCTGACGTTTTAATATCTTTCCTCATATTTGGTTCTTTCTTTTCCCCCGCCTGAACATGTTTTTCCTATTTGATTTCAGCAATTTAAGGGCTCAGATGTTTCACTCTTCATCCTACACTTTCCAGGCAAAATTTCAAAACAAATTCCGAAATGACTATGTAAACACATGCTTGTTGTAGATGTACTTCATTTACTGTATGCCTGTCTTTATTATAGTGGCTTTCATTTCCAACAGTTTCTGTAGGGCTGGTTTCATCCCCCCCCCAAAAAAAAATTATAACCTGCTGTGGTCAAAAAGGACTTATTTAATCCTGTGGCAGCTGGATTTTCCACCGGCATCAGTGTCCTGCCTTCATTCAAAAAAAGGAGCTTATCGAAAGGAGAGGGGGAGAAAAACCAATCTAAGTCTTCCTGTTGATTAATATGTGCAATTAGCAGAGGGGAAAGAAAGCAGTTTGGTATGTTTCAGTCCATCATGGCTGCAAAATTGAACTGTGAATGGTAGCTAGTGCACTCAAGTGAAGCAGGCTTCATGCAGTGAGCTAATGGAAACGCAGCAAGCTTTTCTTTTTAACAAAGCACTTCAGCAATTATCTCTGCATACTCACAGTAAAATGAGATAAAGTTGGCCAGAGCATTATGAAGGCCGTTAGTGGAAAAATAAATTTACTGCTGCTTCCAGTCATTGGGAACCTACTTAGTTCATTGTTTCATTCACTGCACCTATTAGCTAAAGATGTCAGGCTACATATATCAGAACAAACAGCCAGCGTGCTTCGATGAGGGGATCGCATTTATTAAGGGCCTGAGGTAAGAAAACTTGCAAGAGGCCCATAAAAAGCTTCCCTGGGAACCAGAGGCTGTTATATTATCACTGATAAAAAGGAAGTGATGTGTGCATTGTGGATCTTGCCCATATGGATCTTCAGATGGTTCTGTGGTTTTGTCCCTCTGTCGAGAAGAATATATGTTGGTGAAGAGAAGGAAATCTAAGAATCCAAATGGGGAAAACTCTAGATCGTAAGCTTCTTTCCTTCGTCCCTCTCTCCTCCCTTTTCTGCAATATCTGCTTATTTACTAATTTGGATTGCTACAATGCGCTCTACAAGAGGTTGTCTTTGAACACCACCTAGAAACACCAGCATGTCTAAAATGCAGCAGTGTTTACAGTAATGGGGCCCCCTTGGTTTGCCCATGTAACAACTAAGTTATCTGGTGACCATCTTTCCCTAAAGACATCTACCGGTTAGACAGGATGGCCACTCTCCTAGTGCGTTCCCCTAAATATTGCTGTCTGATGGGAGCTACGAAAAAATGTGCTTTTTCCGTTGGCAGCCCCTGCCCTATGGAACAGTCTGTCCCCTGAAGTTTGACAGGTCTCTACCCTCCTAGCCTTTCGCAAAGGTGTGAAGACATGACTTTACCCCCAAGTGCTGGGATAACAGACTATATGACTTAGCACCAGATTTGTGTTGTTTTTAATGTGTTTGGTTTTATAGTTTTATTAGGGTTTCTATGTTGTTTTTAATTTTGATTGGGAGCTGCCCAGAGTTGGTTTTAAGATGGGTGGCTATATACATGTTTTAAATGAATAAATACATATAATCAAGCAGGTAGATGGAACAAGCTGAACCTTGGCATGCAAATTTTCAGCTGAGCGTTGAAGCAGAGTCAGAGTCACTTTCATACCATATGTCTCTTTGGACTACTTCATCAGTAGAAACACATTTCAGGATAGTATTAGTATTTTTCTCCTGTACAAGGTGCAGGGAGACTCCACTGTCTCACATTATCAGACCATTATTTAGACCATTGTTGTGAGGATGCAGCTCTTCCTCCTTTCTCATAACCCTTTGCAAACATTTATACTTTCTTTTCAAGCAATCAAAACAAATGCATACACCCACATCTTACTTCTTTTGTAGCTTTATAATCAACCTGTCCTTGACAGTATTTTAATAAATTCACAAAATAAAAAGTACTACCAGAAATATAAAACAAAACAGCTGAGAACCTCTACAATAACAAAAATAGTTAAAACATTGATTGAAACTGCAGTTTGATAAATAAAATAGCAATGAAAAGCCACCAATGAAAAGGGAACTATTGACCAATTTGGGATTGGAAACAATACTTGCTAGAAAATCCCAAGGTTTAGATAAAAACACCAAATAGGTTCTGTTCCTGACGCCAATCAGATTAATCTCGATGGCTATTGGAAAATATGAGTACATGATTAACTCCTCGTTTTGGTATGGCACTTGCTCTTAAAGCATTTGTTAAATGGATTACATGATGAAAGAATTCAGCTTTTGTTTTACCCCCAAATATAAAAATACCCTGTCTACATAATGACAATGAGTCTGCTGGCATAATCCTTGGTAGGTTGGTTGAGGAGGTTGTGATGGTCAGGCAGATATTTGAGAGTTGTGAAGGTTTGGAGACAAGGTGGAGGCTTCCACTAGCTCTGGGTGGGTCCTGTCGTTTTGCCTCTGCCTCCCTTGATTAAAGAAATGAGTGGGGTGGGATGGATACAGTGGTGGGATTCAATTTTTTTAACAACCGGTTCTCTGCCCATGGCCAGGTGCTCATGTGACTGGGTGGGTGTGGCCAACTCAATGTCACTCACGTCAAGGGGTGCCTCGCCCGGCCCCTATCCTCCCAGCCACTCCTTGTCATGCCCGGCTTCATCGTATTTATAGTTCTGTAAAAAAGTTTTCACCTTTTTTCGACTTTATTATCTGCATCTATATACTATAGATGTACTTTCATGGACCACTGAAAGGAGGAAATGGCTCACATGCTTTGCCCAAGAGTGTGATAGGCAGGTTACAAAACAGGCTTTTGAGGGGCTGGAGGTACCTTGGAGGTCTTATAGTTCAAACTTCTGCTCAAAGCAGAAGACCTCATACATACTTGCAGGTTCGCAGACATCCCAGCTTTGGCTGCAAGAACTGCAGGCAGCCTTCCCAGCCATACACTTCCTCCTCCTGCCACCCCATCCAAGGCGGGAGGCCTGAGAGAAAGGGCCTGGTCTGGGCACACAGCCCTCCACTACGGAGTCCTTCCCGGGAAGAAAAGCATGGCTTGGACGAACTGATCCGTCCTGAAGGTGAGCTCCAGAGCAGCAGCGGCGGTGGCAGAAGGCGAGCTCCAGAGTGGTGGCAGTAGCGGTGATGACAGGCAGAAGATGAGCTCCAGACCGGCAGTGGAAGGCAGAAGGCTAGCTCCAGAGTGGTGGTGGTGGCACTCTGGGAGGGCAGGCATATGTCCCAGGGTTGCACGTGCACACTGCAGCGGGGCGGCCCGCAAGCGGCATATCCCCCCATCACAGGCTGGATGCTGGACCCAAGGCGGAGGGAAAGGCTAGTGGGTGGCAGTTGCCCGGAGGCCCTGCAGAAGCCGAGCATGCCAGGCCCCAAAAGCAAGCGAGCCTTGCCATGTCTGCCCAAGGCTGCTCTTTGGCCAAGCGCAGCGGGTCTCCCTCCCCTGCAGCCTACGTCGGCCTTACCTTCCAGAGCTTCCATGCACCTCCACTGGCCTGAACACCCTGCCCTTCAGATCGCAACGGGGCCAGCACGTGGCTGCCCATGAAGGTAAGGCTGATAGTGGGCGGTCTTTGGGAGAGATGCCACACTGGAGCTGAGACTGCTGCTCCACTGCGGTGCGCGCATGCAGCCTCAGGACATCCACCCACCCTCCTGGAGTGCCGCCACCATCAGGCGCTGGCCGCATTGGGATCTGAAGAGCAGGGCACTCAGGCCGGGGAAGGTGCATGGAAAGCCTGGAGCTCAAGGCGTTTGGGACAGATCAGGTTGTCCAAGGCTTTGCTCCGCAGGAAGGGCTCTATCGTGGAGGGCTGTGTTCCCAGACCAGGCGCTTTGTCTCGGCCTCTAAAGTGGTAAGAGGCAGAGGGATAGAAGCGGTAGGAGGCGGATAGAAGCGGTAGGAGTCAGAGGGAGAGAGAAACAGGAGGCTTTGGAGATGAGCACCCTTCCAAGCCCCGCTTCCCCGAGGGGGCACCCGGCCATGTTTACCTCAGCCTCGAGGCTTCTGCTGCTGAAGTGGGCGGGAGCAGGCCGAGGCAGCTGGGCGAGTCTAGTCTAGGTGAGCGAGGAGGAGCGGAGATTGGCGAAGGAAGGCAGTTGAGGCAGAGAGCTGGGCCTTGGCCGCCGCGTGGTAGGCCATGGTGGAAGGCAGGCAAGCTGGCTGGACCATGTGGGAGGCAGCTAGGCCAGGTCTCAGGCCTTGCTTGCAGGCTCACCCAGGCAGATCAGGGCTGCTCAGCTGGGCTACGTGGAAAGCGCTGTGTGGGATGCAGCCGCAGTGGAAGGCAGGCAAGCTGGCTGGCCCGCAGAGACCATGTGATCAAGGCAAGCGAGGGAGCCAGACAGAGAGCAGCAGCAGCAGCAATGCTGGGCGAGCAGGCGAGATGAGGAGTGACAGGGCGGGGCAAGGCCAGACAGTGGTGGGATTTGCCGGTTCTCCGAACTGTGCAAAATCTTAACAACCGGTTTGTCCGAACCGGTCCAAACCAGCTGAATACTACCCTGGATGGATAAGATTGTCAGAGGGGGAGTCTCCCTCGAGTCACAGTGTTCAAGTTGGATGACCATATACACCTTGTAAATAAATACATTAATTAAAATAGGCCCATTTATTTAATAGCACAGCCAGTGAAGACTAGATAGTACCTTCATAATTTCATCATGTTGTTAGGAATTTGAGTTTAGCCACTTAGAGCCTCTGATTTGTTGGATAGGTATAGGATGTCAAAGATGTAAAGTTGGAAGGATGGAAGAAAAAGGACGGAAGACCTACCTAAGGAATTCAAATCCTATTTTAATTGATATTTATTGTTCTTCTGTAACTTTGGATTTATGAGCTCAGAACATAGCAAAAATGGTTGTGCTTGTTGGGAAGAAAGTACTACTCTAGACTTAAAATGGGTTGAAGAAATGGGGTTACTTCCAGTATTTTGAGTTGGCTTTCTACTGATTAAATGGAAAGATAGCTCAATTTAATTCTATATGGGCAAGATTTAATTTAAAAAAAAAACAGTCACCATCTTATATCTATTGTAATATGCATACTTTGCTTCATACTGTATATGTTGAGGTGTTTATTTTGTTTGTGTCTTTCCTTTCCTTTTTAGTTTCTTTTCATATGTTTATATTGTTTTGTATTTTTCGTTTTGTATATTTTTCTAGTCATTTTATTCTATAGCTGTAAGTAAATATCATCACTAGACCGTGTGGTTCTGTGTTTGTGATTGCTGCCTTCCCTTATTTTGTTTGTATTTCCCTTTTCCCAATACATTCCTTTTTATAGCTTAATTGAGATTTAGCTAATTAGTTTAATAAGGGAATTCCTCCTAAACCTCACTACATACAAGATCATATGGTTATATTATGTAGGTCTGCCTTGTGTTTCAGCATTGCTATGTACTATCTTTTGGGAGTTTGGCCAAGAAAATCACCATTTGGTCTATGGCCTCTTTCTGACTTTCTAAAATACAACCTTGATTTCTAACCAGGTTGTATTTTAATATACATACCTAATTCATTTCCCTCCATCGTTAACAGAATAGAGACAGTTCTATCATTTTTATAAGTAATTGATTGCTTTTTCATTACATATAGGAAATTCTCTAAATCAAGACTATTGCCTTCCTAGTGCCAACACAGAGAAAAGAATGTATTTATAAATAAATAAAAATAACTCCTCTGGACTATTGAGGAAGTGCTAATCTTTAAGTTTGCTAATAATAAAGAATTTGTATACCTTTGATCTTTTAATTAATTACTGCCTAGATGAACCATGATTGAAAGTGATGTCTAGTTTAGGAAGCAAAATACAGAAATGGGAAACTTGATAGGTCAATGGGGATTTAACAACCTTTCATCTGTGCTGATCAAAGTTGTCTATCCTGACCCAGATGAAGCAGAATCCTCATTTTAGGCTCCTTGATGAAAGATTCACTTTTCTTTCTCTTTTATTTTATTTCATTTTATCAGATTTTCAATGAACTTCACAACAGAATTCCAAAGCCGTCATTGTTCATTACCTTTTACCAAACTAGGCTTAAAGCGTAGCAGAGTATATCTGATTCCAAAGGTAATCCTTATAGCGATGATACAGAAAGTTAGATTGGTAACAGTGTACTAGAAACATTTTGAAAAGATTTTATCTTTTCTATATGAATTCATACATTACTTCTCCAGCTCTGATCACCAGATTCTTTTAAATCTTGTTTCAAAGATCAATAACGCTTTTCAGATATAAAAGTAAAATGAAAGAAACATGTGATATACTGTGATATAGTAGGTATACTACTCATATACCTTTTCCTATCATCTCTCTAAAATAACCGCATGTCTTCTGTGATACTGAAGGCCAACTCATATTTTCCACATTCTGGCATGCAATTTAACCCTGTTTGGATTGATGCTCTAAGCAAAACATGGCCAGGCAACTGAATTCATAGGACTCTTACTTCTATGGTCATGGTCCTTTGATCACATGCATGTCCATGGATCAGTGGGGTGCACTCCAAATATCCAACTTCTGTCACCCTACATAGGATGTGTTTGGAGAGACGTGTCTCTGTCTTTGCCTAACCTCATAGGCAGCTACAGGATTCCGTTGGCAACCTAGGACACATTTCAAGATGAAGTAGAAGAATTTACCGTATTTTTCGGAGTATAAGACGCACCGGAGTATAAGACGCACCTTAGTTTTTGGGGAGGAAAATAGGGGAAAACAATCTGCCTACCAGGTATTCATCTGGCTAGCATCCTTAGTCTGGTCAGCTTCAGCACATTATTTTATCCCCTGGTTAGGACTTAAAAAAACCTTCTTCTGAGAGAGTAACAATGAAAGAGCCTGCAAGCCAGTAAGAGCTGGGAAGATCGTTAGCACTTGGTTAGGACTAAAAAAAAAACTTATTCGGAGCAGCTGCAGCACATTATTTTATCTCCTGGTTAGGACTTAAAAAAACCTTCTGAGAGAATAACAATGAAAGAGCCTGCAAGCCAGTAAGAGCTGGGAAGATCTGGTTAGGGCTAGAAAACAAGTTCTTTGGAGCAAGTAGAGCAATGAAAAAAAAAACCTGCAAAGACTTAGGGCTGGAAAACATTCTTCTGAGAGAGTAACAATGAAAGAGCCTGCAAGGTAAGAGCTGGGAAGATCTGTTAGCACCTAGTTAGGGCTGGAAAAAAAAAGCTACATTCGAAGTATAAGACGCACCTGAATTTTCAGCCACTTTTAGGGAGGAAAAAGGTGCGTCTTATACTCCAAAAAATACGGTAATCATCATTAAAAGAAATATTCAGGAATCTTCCATAGAAAATGTCCAAAAACAGACTATCCTATCTTCTGTTCCAAGGATGCCCTTATACTGCAAGACCAGCCTTTCCCAAGGGTGCTTCAGATGTGATCAACCAGAGTTTTCATCATTCACAACTAAAACACCCATTAATCATGCTGGCTGTGATTAGGGAGATGAATTTCAGCACAACAGAATAGAATTTGTTTGGGGAAGGTTCCATCAGAGGAAGAGAGGGTGAAAAATTAATCTAAGATCACATGTTTTGCCTGATGGTCCACAAATGATGTACCAGAATGAAAGAATTTGTCACAAATTTGTCCAAATCTGGTAAGATGGCATTAGTTCCCATCATATTGTTTTACCTTCCTCCTGAGTTTTGATTTTTGATTTGATTTTAACATTAGGATTACTGCCAATTATTTCCTCCTTGAAAATGATCACATCCTAAAAGCTGGTAACATATCAATGTCAATATAATTCCAGAAAAATAAAATCTGTAGATGAACAAGTTGAGGCACACTTACAAATTAAGCAAACAGCACATTGGTGAAATGCTTTCAGGACTGAGGCTAGAAAGCTGTATTTGTTTCAGTTCCAGCACTAATCTTTGCTTTCATGTGCTGGTAATTGCCACTGAGTTGGTTAAGTGCTATTTCCATAAAGAGCATCAGTGAAGCCAGTGGTTCTCATCATTAGGCAATTTTCGCTAATTGTAGGTTGGAGCTTCTGTTTGCTTGATATGTATGGCTAGCTTGTTCCCATAAAGGAAGAATCTGATAAAATAAAACACAGGCACCTGAAGAAGTGTTTGTGCATCTTTTTTTAAAAAGCCAAACATTTGAAACAGTTTCAAAATATTCTTTAGGGTTTGTTTTAAACTGATGGCAATGCTGTGCAATTAATCAGATTCAATTTTTCCCACCAAATGTCATAGGAGTTTATTATTAGACTCTAGGAAGTTTAATTTTAGACTTTGTTTATTTGAGTGGTGTAGTGGAGATTAAATACTAGGCATAATTAAACATGTTGATATAGTTGGAATGAATTATAAATCTCATTAAGTGCAATGTCCTATATACCAATTCACAGGAACTAAAGGATCCACATGGTACTAGAAACTAAATCTAGCAACCAAAGTGGGAAGAGAAAAGAAAGATGAAGATTGGAACTGGAATGCAACTCAGCATTTATTTCAAGTGAGATGGTGTTTCGTGCAATTAATTCGCTGTTTGCAAATAGTTACATTTGCTATTCTTCTTCTTCCTAGCAATTTCCCACAAGTGCAGAGTTTGCTTTTTGTTAATGGGTGGCAAACAAATTTAATAAATAGAGAGACAGATGGACAGGCAGGCAGGCTTGTTGCCTAAGCCTTTGGATTGTGAGTGAATGATGAAACTGTTTGATGATAAACATGATCTAGCTGACTTTCATGCATAAGGCGGGACTAGAATTCACACTTTCCTGGTTTCTAGCCTGGTGCCTTAACCACTAGACCAAACTTGCTCTCCAGTTACATTAATGGAAATATTTTTCCTAAGTATACTGTGCATACTAGATAATAGACGTAGCTGTTACATAAGGACGGACGTTGGCAAATTTGCATGCTCGCCGCTGATTGGATAAACAAGCGGCGGGAGTTTTAAACGGCTGTCAGTGGCTGGCCAGCTTTCAGGCAAGCCCTTAAAAGCGGCTTGCCTGGAGCCTGCCGGCATTCAGTATTTGCTACAGCTTGGATAGAAATAAAGTGCTGAACTGTTGCTCTGATTCGTCTCGTCATTTAAGCGCGAATCTAACAATAGCAATTCTGCATGGTCTAATGTAGGGGTCCCCAACTCCTGGTCCATGGACCGGCACCGGGCGATGGCATGCCAGAAACTGGGCTGTGCAAACAAGTAAAGCCCCATATGCGGGATCTAGGCAGCACATGAAACCACCCTTCTGGTCCATGGAAAAACCTCTCTCCACAGAACCGGTCCCTGGTGCCAAAAGGTTGGGGGCCACTGGTCTAATGCTCTGCCAAGCCTCTCAGAGCAACAAACAAAAAAGGAAACAAGAAATACAGAGATTTGTATATCACATTTTTAATGTGATTAGGATTTGGAGTAAAGTGTGCTAGGAATTTCCAACCACCAGAAGTTATGAAGTTAATCAAGGCAGAGCCTCTTTGTACAATCAGAATCTCTTTTTCATAGGTTTTTTGTTTTGTTTTTTTGCAATCTGGACTTCTATGTTCTAAAAACTCTTTCTTTATCGCTTAGTTGTTTATATCTAACAATCCTTCTATTACATTCCTAGTCTCTCCACAATTGCTCACACACTCAAAACTCCAGCAGTACTTTTAGTAACAAGATGGGAGTAGAATTCAATTATCCAAAGGTTTATTTGAACAGTCTGAACCAGCATACAAACCAAAATGCACTTGCCTACTTAAATCCACTTGTTTAATTTTGCAGTGTAATTTGTAACCCAAACAATTGCACAAAAATATGTATTAATGAGAAGCAAGCACAGAAAGTACTTGTTAAGGAAAAGTATGCATAAAAATATATTACATGAAAAAAAATCAATTTTAAAATATAAATTCTGGACAAATGTGCATAAAAGGTGATGGGTGACCAAAAATGGTAGGAATTTTTAGGCAGGGATTTCTTGAGTGTGTGTGTGTGTGTGTGTGTGTGTGTGTGTGTGTGTGTGTGTGTGTGTGTGTGTGTGTGAGAGAGAGAGAGAGAGAGAGAGAGAGAGAGAGAGAGAGAGAGAGAGAGAGAGAGAGAGAGAGAGAGAGAGAGAGAGAGAGAGAATGGGATTTGGCCCATTAGTAAACCCCTTAGTAATGGCAGAGTATTTGCCTGAAAAACAACAGGACAATACACCAACACAAAATGAACAAAAAATGGAAAAATTGCAAAACAGCAAGAACCAGACTCACCCTACCAAGAGAGGCTTCAATCACCTTCACCAAAGAGTTGGTGAGGTCTTAAAGAGCCAGAACTTCAAGTGCCTGCTGGGTGGGTACTCAGGGGAAATCCATTTCAGAGGGCAAGCTCTGTGACAGAAAAGGCATGCTTCCAAAGTCCTGATGCATGGCATTGTTTAATCGAAGGAATTTGGAACATGCCAATCCTACGCCACATTTATCTGTCTGTTTGTTCTGTTTAATGAAACAAAGGCAAAGAAAAAAAATAGATGTCCACTCACAAAAATGTAGTAAAAAGGAAAATTAATTTTCTGAACCATGGTCAGACTCTATACAGAGTACATATCTGTACAGGGAAATACATAAGAACAAGCAAGAATAAGATTTAACTAGCAATGCACATGTAAAATTTTAATGCGGCTTTCTTGCTAAACCTGGCTACCTATTTCACCCTAAACAGAAGCCACTCAAAGCAGAAATTGCTGCTTCTTTTCCTTGAACAATGCCCAGCCTTTTTTTGGAGGGGAGAGGAATTCCAGCCATTTATCAAAGCTGTTAGAGAGATGGTACCTCCAAACACACACACAGAGACATCCATAAATCTTGTTTTCCGTGCTTAGGCAAGTTAGAGCTCTATTGTTAGCTGTTCTCCTTCCCTGAAAAAGGAAGGCCGTTGTTGGGTCACCTGACAGTGCTTATGTGCCAAATATATTAGTGTGTATGAAAATTCAAATAAATTCATGGAATAAAGGGGAGAGGGGAGGAAACATAGCTAAGTTTTTTTACATCAACATCATTTGTTATATTTTTCTCTACAAATCCTCTTACTTCCACCATACAATCATACCATTCCACACTTTTCCTTTTGTTCATTAAAATTCTTACCTTTCTGATCTTATCAGGTCAATCTAGCCATCATTTCTGCGTCTTCCTCATTCTCTGGCCCTTTTCACTTACCTTTCATGGTAATGGTTTGTGGGGAAAATCTTGAGAGAAAGACGCAAAAGACACCACTTAGATAATTATTATGCAAAATGTATCTGAGCCCAGAGAAGGAGTGTCTTAGAAGGAGCCTCCTTAGTTTTGTTGAAAGTAGAAGTAAAGGAGGAGTGAAATATTGTAAGACTTGAAAGATTTCACTATTGTAACCTTACCAGAAAGGTAGCATTAGCACTCATGGTTTATGCTTCTTGTCTGGACTATCTTTAGAGATAACACATAGAGTTTTGTTCCATAAAGCATAAACCTTGTGAACTCTCAAGTTTCCTCTTTCTGCTACGTATTCAATATGGACAGTGATTAATATAAATATATGTATGGTGCAGGTATATATTTATGAATGTACTGTATATACCATAGCATGTGTGTATGTGTGTTATGTACTGTATGTGTTTGGATAGATACAATTTTTCTTGAGAGCAGGCAACAGAATTTCATTTTAATGTGGGCCAGAGTGCTCACAGTAAAAAAAGATGACAATGAAGTTATTCTATCCTATCCTGCCCTGCCATGCCCTGCCCTGCCATGCCCTGCCCTGCCCTGCCCTGCCCTGCCTTACTTTGTCTTATATTTGTTCTGGAGTAAATCCTTATCAATTTCTGTGAGACAAAATCACATCAGCATATATTTTTTGCATGAAATATTTACTTCTGTAATCAGTTTACATACACATTCCCGTTGCACTTCTCATGACATACCTGCTAGCCCTCCAAGGTAGACCAGGTAAGAAAACAGACACTACGACAATTACTGGACATTTATGGTTAGAGGGTATAATAATAGAATCTCCAATTTATTGTTGGAGGGTATAATAATAGAATCTTGAAAACTTACCGGTTTCCCTCTGGCCACTCTTATACCAAACAGGATTAAGGTGAGATTATCTTGAGATTCTTTCTCACCCCTTCATTTCTCAGGGCTAAACTAGTATTTATTTGTGCATTCTTGCTTTCCTTCTTCAACAATATCCAACTCTCAGTTCTGTAATAAAGTGACAAAAGCATGTTGTTATGTACATTTCCACTTCTTCTGACAAAATACAGTATTTGTTCCTCACAATGATACCAATATTATTTAAATACCCAGGGTTTTTTTTGTATCTTACATTTTTCATTATATAGCATTTTCATAATTAATAAACTCTTAGCATAGTACACAAATTCTTTACTTGCTCTATGTTTTTGTTAATTTTTGTTTAACTTGCAAATATTCAGTCCATTCTCCCAGTTAAATATAGCTAATTAATATTTGCTACAAATATTTTGGCTACTCAATTAACAATACAGCACCACCTGCATACAAAAGCAGATGAACATTCACATTTCCAAACAATTACTACATTCATTGTATAATTTTCTATAATAAATATGATCCAATAAATCATATTCAATTATTCTTATCCATATGACACCCCAATCATTCAGAATAAACCTATAACATTAAAAAGACAAAAACAGTTTAAGCAATTATTTAAAAACTGATTACAGTCAACCCAATGCACTGTAAGCTTGCCTTTACTCATTCCACAAGCCATCCATAATGCCTATATTTTTAAGGCTCTTCGGAAACATAATAAGGAGGACATGGTCCATATAGGGTACACTGTTTCAGCAGAAGAAAGCCAGCACCAAGAAGGCTTGACAATGTGATCTCCTCAGATAATGTTCCCTGTTCAGTAAATCTTGCATAAACGTTCTCTCGCTGATCTCATTAGTTGGGTGACTCAACCTGAACTAGATAGTTTGGGACATATCCTAAGCCAGGGGTAGGCAAAGTTGGCTCTTCTATTACTCATGGACTTCAACTCCCAGAATTCCTGAGCTAGCATGATTGGCTCAGAAAGTCTGGGAGTTGAAGTCCACGAGTCATAGAAGAGCCAACTTTGCCTACCCCTGTCCTAAGCCATGTAGGCCTTTAAAGGTGACAATGATATTAACAAAGGCACTCATATGTTAACTGGCAGTCAATGCAGTAGTACTTATGGTTTTACATGGCCAAATCAAAGAATGCCCACTACTCCCTCAACATTGAATACTGAACCAGTTGCATCTTCCAGAAGGTCTTCAATATGCTATTCTTACTTCTTTCAACAATCAAGCCTTTAGTACGCTATTTATACAAAGCATTCCACAATTCAATACTATTCACTTTATCATAAGCTTTCTCAAAATCAGCAAATTTACAATAAACATTTGTCTTATATTGATATATTCCCCTATAACTTCATGGAAACCAAAAATCTAATCTGCACTTGTCTGTTGGGCATAAAACCACTGTGCGCTTCTACATTTTGTTCACTGCCAGATTAATCTACTAACAGACCAATGTGCTTATACTTTTAAGTTCATTCTTACTCCGTTTTCGTGTGTGTAAGGAATGGTGTACAGCATTTTCTCATCAATAGGTGCATTCTTCACAAAGATAATAAACAAGTCACAGAGCTACTCCAAAAGCAAACCATGGTCACATTTTAACATGTTTTTCAATTATACCATTTACACAGACAGTCGTAATATTTTTAAAGTTTCTCACAGCATTTATGATTTCCTTTTCATTATTTTTTCTAAGCACTAATATTTCAAGGTTTTGGAGGGCTCCTTCTGACAGTAATGATTCTGGGTGGTCTACAAGATTAAAACACAGCATCCAAGGTCAAAACTATGAATCTTCCAATAAAAAATAACATTAACCAGAGCTACAGATAGTCCTTGACTTATGACCAATCGCTTAGAGACTGGTCAGAGTTACCACGGACTTCCCCAGAACTGCGTATGTCCTGGTCTCAAAGTTTTAATAGTTGCCCCTCCTGTGATCATGTGACTGCATTTTGGGTGTTTGGCAATTGCCTCACATTTATGGCCATTTGCAGCATCCCATCATCACATGACCACAATTTCTGTCATTTTTTGCCAGAAGCAGGTGTTTACTTCTGGTTTCCAGCCCAAAAACCCACCTATTGGCTATAATGGTTTGCTTAACAATTGGCGCACTCGCTTAACAAACACTACAAACTTGAGCACAGATTATCTGGTGTATGATCATAATTCTAACTAATTGTAGAATTCATTCCATCATTCTATGGTCATAACTTATGACCATAATCCCAGGTTCAATTATGATCTTAACTTAGTCAAGGACTACCCTTGTAGACTTCGTTTCTGTTCCAATCTTCAGCTTAGCACTATGATTCTCACTACTCTCTAAAATACTCCTTCCAATTAGAGCTATACTGTATGCAGATCTCAAGGGGGAAATATCCTTTGGATCTGGAGTGGTGTATATTTGCAGTACTTGCTGGCGGTGCCTTAAAGAAGCATGTTTCCTGCTTCAGAGAGAACTACTATGCACACCTACCTTCCAGCATTCCACAATTTCAATCCCTCCTAAATCACTTCGTCACTTTTTATTTTTAATTCATTTTGCTTTGGGTTCTGTTTTTAGCTCTCTCCACTCATTTCCAAAACATTATTTTATTTTTATAAAAAGTGCTCTGCGCTTCTCTGACTCAGTTTATTTTTAACCATTCCATGCTGTCTTTGATTACATTTTTTTTTGCAATCATCTTTTGATCTGTATACTGGTTATAGAATATATTTTTCATTCTTCTTTTCTAGTCTTGTGTCTGTTTTATCTCTAAGATTCACTCTTGACATTTCCAAATAAACCAGTGTCCTACATTCAGTACCTCTTATCCCCCTTGCACATTTTTTCTAATTCTTTCTGTATTTCATCATAATCAAATCAATTATGCCTTATGATTCATATTTGATATTCACTTCTTTGCTATGTGAATGTATAAATAAATGAGGTTTAAACTGTATTTTCAAAAGATGCAGACCTTTTTCTAACCAGATATTAATATCTCACCATTCGCCATGGGTCGCCAAATGGCCCAATCATGTCTTCTATATTCTGTTGCTATGTTTCCACCTACCCATACATTTACTTAACAGAATAATTTTTCCCTTCATTTGAATTAATTTGGAATATTGAATAATTTCCCCCAAATTAATTTCTGGTTCTTCCATTATCATTGTTAACTGGAATATAACTATCATAAACCTATATGAATCTATAACAACCTAGCTGATATCCTTTCATACTTTCTGACATACATTTTATCCTTTCATTGATCAGACCACCTTCACTCACATTTACTACATTCTTCCCCAATTCTTGGTTTCATACATACCTAATGTATCTACAGTATTTTTATTTCTTCTGTTTCATTTCCTATTTTATGCTCTTCGTTAGTCATTCCTCTTACACTCCAAGTTTCAATTTTCCATGTGTTACGATCATCATTTGAAGTGCTGACTTCTCCATCCATCTTGATATTGATCAGTCAATATTTTCACCTAACACTTTTTAGTAAGGGAGAAAATTAGGTTACCAGTTTTAGCCATATCTCTGCCACAGATGTTAATGCTATATACTTTATTTTTAGTACATTTTGGCTAATATACCACAAATGCAACTAAGCCCCAATCTTCGTCCATATCAATTCATGCAAACTGAGCTCTCTAATCTAGCAACTTTTGTGCAAACCACCATACTGTTACTCACACCCTACCAACTTGATAGGATGCAGTTTCCAACGGAGTTTGTTTCTTGCATAATTTTTATCTCTTTATCCTAGTTTTTTTTTAAATTAAAAAACCACTCTGTAACCACTTACTAGATTTTCTCAACTCTGGAATGCAAATTTCATATGATTAAGCAGAAACGATTCATCAAGAGTTATCATACATTAGGGTCCAGTTAACAAGATACAGCTTTGATTTAGTTGTTCTTCCTTCTTTGTAGATATATCATAGGAAATGGGGTAGAAAGTATCCGAGTATTGGCACAGTTCAAAGAGCCGAGGTGGCGCAGCGGTTAGAGTGGGGTACTGCAGGCCACTTTAGCTGACTGTGATCTGCAGGTCAGCGGTTCAAATCTCACCGGCTCAAGGTTGACTCAGCCTTCCATCCTTCCGAGGTAGGTAAAATGAGAACCCAGATTGTTGGGGGCAATATAAATATACATTGCTTACTGGTGTAAACCGCTTAGAGAGTGCTTGCACTGTGAGGCGGTATATAAATGTCACTAATAAATAAATAAATAAATAAATAAATAAATAAATAAATAAATAAATAAATAAATAAATAAATAAATAAATAAATAAATAAATAAATAAATAAATAAAGGTTCATCATGGAGTTCACTGGACTTCAACTAATGCCAGTTTTCCACTTCAGGAAATCAAGTGATCAACTATCAATACCTGGACTGAATTGGTCCATAATATTTTCCTTAACCCAGTGCTTAGGCAACATTCAACTGTCAAACAAAACCAGCTGTCTTTTTCAAGAAACAGTTTTCTTGTCATAACCACTGCTATTGACTTCACAAGACAATAGCAGCAAAAATGACTGGGGAGTGGATTTATTTTTATCTCCCGATACATCCAACAACCATCATGCCCAATTAAGAACTATTCAATAGCATCTACCAAGAACAGCAGCAGCAGCAGATATGGTGTTCTTAAGAGCAAGACCTGGAAAATTGGTCAAGGTGGGGGAAGGAATTTTTCTGGGATGGGGAGCAGGGAAAGGACTCTTTGAAGACAAGCCAGGAGCTATAGCAAGTGGACCTCTGCTTCAATTTGACACCATCAACTGTTCCTAAAATCAGTCATTTCACCACAGGAGAAACATTGATTTGGATATACAGCATAATGCCAACATCTCAGGGCTTCCAAACATGGGTTTATTCATGAGACAACTCCGTGAGAAAATGCAAATAATTACAAAAGGGGAAAATGACACAAAATCAAAAATTGATAGTGGGTGGTTGCTGAGAATGAAAACAAGAAAAGAAAAAAAAGGAACCATCACTTTAAAGAATGTGAAAAATGATTTTGTTAAAATCACTTTTAACAAAAAATACTTTTTTGTTTTCCTACCCCATAAATAATACATAAAGGAGACCATGCAAAGCAAAACATCAAAATTGGGAAATCCTTGGTGCAGCTTTTATGAAGTAACTAACGTCCAGAGAATCTGAAACTAAGCTGGAGAACAAACTAACATCATTATCCACATTTTAATAGTAAAAACCAGCTTTGATCAAGAATTTAAATAGCTGCCCTTTTGGAATTTACCTCAGCTATTGGCAGGCCAAGTGGAATTTAAATGCTTAATTCATTCCAGCTTTATTCCATCCTTTCATGTCAGATTATTATTTTTTTAATATAAAGATTATTCTTTTAAAATGTATGTTTACATGAGACCAGATTGCATGTGAGCAGAATAGATCGTCCAACATAATTTCTTTTGAGAGATGTTCTTTTGGAATTTAACCTTTAGTCTCTGAACTATTCTGGTTGACAGTCTTATTGCCATCACCTTGGTAACCCTTAATAAAACAGTGATAACATCAACAGTTACGTCTCCAGTATTCATTGTAGCATAAACCACAATGATTCAGTGTGATGCATATTAATTTGTGATTTGCTATCTGTATTTCTAACACAGTGTTTTGGGGTTTTCTTTGTAATGCTTTGTGTCATATTCTGCAGCCAGCAACAAAGAGCCATATTTCATTAAGGATGATTAACATTCTTCAGTACATTACAGGCACAAGTCTGTTCCCAGAGAAAGGCTGAATAACATGGTCTGAACTTTTTCAGAGAATTCTTTACGATTACTTGGTGTGAAAGAAAGTAGAGCTAGTATCTACTAGGGCAGGGGTGGCCAAACTATGGTTCTTTGAGGATCTGTGGACTTCAACTCCCAGAATTCCTGAGCTAGCCATGCATGCATTCCCCTAGTAACTAGGGGAAGAAAGCAGTGAAACATTAAGGAGGGAGACATGGCAACTCAGTCCTGAGAAAAAGGAAAAGAAACACAACATAACTCTTCCATGATTTTTTATGTGTGTATGAGTCAACAAGAAACTCCAAGACTTTCAAAATTACGTTATCATATCTTATAGGATATTTGGACTGATATTTGGGGAGCAGTGGTGATCTAAGAATGTGTGATTAGAGCACAGCTGAAGAAGCATCACAGCATCTTTAGGAAAAGATTGAAACTGGAAACTCAAAACAGTTAATCATTTCCTCCCAATTTAGCAATCTTCGGACTGTTAAGACTTCAACTCTTAAAAGTATATAGTCAGCATAGTCTTGTAGGTATCACCAGCATATACCCAAGTTCGTTCACAATAATGTGAACTTGTGGTCCTTCAGATATTATTAAACTAAAACTTTCAGCATCTTTTATAATTAATCATCATTCTTAGGGGAGTTGGAGTTCAGCAAAATTAGAAAGGGCAGAGTTTCCCCATTTTGTGTGTGGATTATATTGAGCAATGTGTTTTCCCAATCAGAATAGAGCTGGAAGGTCTTATAGTCCAATCCCCTGCTTAAGTAGGAGACCCTATACCATTTCAGACAGGTGGCTGTCCAGTCTTTTGGTAAAAAAGTGATCAAGGTTTTTACAATTTCTGAAGGCAAGCTGTTCCACTGGTTCATTGTCCTCACAGTTAGGAAATTTCTCGTTAATTCCAGGTTGCTTCTCTCCTTGATTAGTTTCCATCCAGTGTTTTTTGTCTTGCCTTCTGGTGCTTTGGAAAATAAGTTTACCCCCTTTTCTTTATGGCAGACCCTCAAATACTGGAATACTGCTATCATGTCACCCCTAGTCCTTCTTTTCTCTAGACTGGCCATACCCAATTCCTGAAACTGTTCTTCATATGTTTTTGTCTCCATACCTTTAATCATCTTATCTGTTCTTCTTTGCACTTTTTCCAACATCCAACATTTCTCAACATCTTTTTTGTAATATGGTGACCAAAACTGGATGCCGTTTCCAGGTGTTTTATAAAGTGGTACTACCATAATACTTCACGTGATTTTGATTCTATGTCTGTTTATACAGCCAAGGATTGTGTTAGCTTTTTTGGCTGTTGCCGCACACTACTGGCTCATGTTTAAGTGATTGTCCACTCGGACTCCAAGATCCCTGTCACAGTTACTGTTTTTGAGCCAGGGTTCACCTACTCTATATTTGTGCCTTTGGTTTTTCCTGCCTAGGTGTAAAACCTTGCTTTTCTCCACATTAAATTTCATTTTGTTGTATAGGGCCCATTGTTCAAGTCTGTTAAGATCTTTTTGGATCATGAGCTTGTCTTCTTGGGTGTTGGCTATTCCTGCCAGCTTAATGTCATATGCAATTATGATGAGTTCCCCTTCTATTCCCTCATTTATGAAGATATTGAAGAGTGCAGGCCCTAAGACAGAACCTTGTGGTACCCTACTGCTTACTTCCCTCCATGTAGACGTAGTACCATTAATTAATTCATTATTAATTCATAATTCAGTTAATTCATTGAGTACAGTTTGTCAGCGAGTTACAAATCCATCTGGTAGTAATGCTGTTTATCCCACATTTTCTAGTTTACCAAGACGTAGTTGCAGTCTACTTTGTTGAATGCCTTGCTGAAAAGTATACTATGTCCACAGCAGTGGTGGGTTCCTACTGGTGCGGTCCACTCTATAGCACCGGTAGCAGCCCACTGGTGACGTCACAGTACCGGTGCGGTCAGTTGCCGGTGCCTGGGCGGCGCCATTTTTTAAAAAAATTTCTTCTGCGCATGTCCAGAAGCCGAGCTTCTGGCACTGCGCATGCGCTGCCTTCCTACCTCACAGTGAGTCCACTGCTTGGAAATAATAAGAAGCTCGCATTTGACACTTTTCCTTCGCTTTTGCCTAAAGCTTCCCAAAGTGGGCATTTTCCGAAAGCTTAACCTTTTATACTGTTAATTTTATACAGTTTTATACTGTTATTCTTTAGACGAAAACATTGAGGACTGTTAAAAGATACTGTTCTTTTAACAGTCATCAATATTTTCATCTAAGGAATCCATGACTGAAACCAAAAATGCTGTATGAGACTTGCTTGTCTTTTAACTATAGCATTTTCAGCATATAAAGGTTGCTGTGTTGCCATGGTGTAACACACACTTTGTATGCAAAGCTTTTCATGTAAGATATAAAATAGCAAAAATAGTAGTAACATCTCTCTGAAATAACTAATATATGACCGGCAAGCCACGCCTACCCGGTCACATGGCTGGCAAGCCACATCCACAAAATAAGCCATACCCACAGAGTGGTAGTAAAAAAATTAGGAACCCGCTCCTGGTCCACAGCATTTTGCTGGTCTACTTATGTAGTCACTTTGTCAAAGAATGAAATAAGATTTGTTTGGCATGATCTGTTTTTAACAAACCCATGCTGGATACTAGTTATAACTTTGTTTCTAGATGTTCACAGATATGTTTCATTTTGGTTTTGCTCCTAACTCAGTCCAGAGAAATTTAGTTCAGTAGGGCTAATACTGAATTAAACCATCTACATATGACAGCTCTTCTTCAAAATAATATTGGATAGAGGACTCTCAGATCTGAGAATGCTTTGCCGAAACTCACAAACCGTTATTTACTGCTTGCTCGTTTGGCAGTTCCTTGACTGGGGTATTGTTTGCTCCTTGATTGTTGGCGTAATGTTAATTATGGTGTTAATCTCTGCTTATTGGGTGTTGATTGCTGATGTGAGACTGTTTTGGTCAAATATATTTGATTTTGTGGAAACTGGTTTTTCTATCACTAGATGGCGGCATTGAGGATTTATTCTGTTTTGAAAGCTTTGAATTGCCTGAAGTCAAAATGATCTTCTGTAAGGAAAATTGAGTTTTTAACCCCATGCTCATATCCAATCAGCAAAGAAAGGGCTCAAAATATGATTCAAAAGCAGGTTCTTTCTTTCTTTATAGCATTACCTATTCCGCTCTTCTGTTTCAAAGAGAAATATCTAAGGTAGCTAACATCGTTTTCAGTGCATAAAAGAAAAAAGTCTTAAAATACCCCAAGGTATCAGTACATTGTGTGATACAGCTGTATCCGTTCCATGCATTTCTGCCAACAATATCCACAAATGATTTGTAACGTGGAAGTAACATTTTGTTTGTTTTATATCCCTCTGTTTATGATCTTGTAAGATGCCCAAAATTGTTCAACAGTGAGATGGGTGGCATGTAAATGTAATGCATTAAATAAATAACTAAACAAAAGTATAGATTTAAATTTCTGAGAGGATGGAGTTTCTTTACTCTCAAATAGATGTTATACTTTGTGGCCTTTAAAGAAAAAAAAAGTACTATTAATTACTATCTTCCCTTTTGTCTTGAGATAATTAGATGGCATTTGCAGACAAGTTACGCAATTTCAGAACGATTTAAAAAAAAGTTTTACTTTTTGCCCTACTAAAAGTGTGAATACAAAAAAGAAGAAATTAAGTTAACATTTTCCCATGTTCTGTCCAGTTGATAACAGAGAGTTCTTATCAACTTGACAGTTTTTGGTATGAGGGTTTTTTTTTTCAATGAAGAATGGTACTTTTAAAATGAAACGAATAACTGGTAGAGCAAGATTTACCTAGTGCTATGATTTTGGGGAGCTGACAACATTGATGTCTTCTCACAGAACCTCTTTCTTGAAGCATTCATATATGATGTACCTGACATATTAATAACAATGTTCTGACAGCCAAGAAGCTTCCCAGCTATTCTAAAGAATGCTGGTAGGAGTTTTCAAGTAATCTTGTGCTTGTCAAATGACATACCACACTGAGAAAGCAATGCAAAGAACATTTCATCTCATGGATGGAAAAGAAAAACAAAATGCTCCAGAATTTTCAGATGCCATCACCATCACCAAGTCATGTGAAAAATAATAATACAGAGGGACACTCAACTTCCTGCCAAGTTTCCCAGACTTTGACTTTCTCTTGACATTGCGACACAGGGCTGCTTTAAGCAAACCTAATGAGCTTGCATTCTTCTGCTTGACATCCCAGCATGGGATTAATGCTTGGGATTTTGCTGATGCACTCCCTTCCTAAAGAAACAGTGTTTGTGAACAATGAACAGACCAGGCTCTCCCACCCATCCCTATTAAAAATTATATATTTTTATATATAATTTTAAAGCATAATTTAAAAGCAGGAAGTTTAGTAATATTCTCAGGTTCTAATGATAACCACCCAGGTTCAGTTGCTAAGGCAAACCACAAATCTGAAGGCATTTAGTGAGATAAGAAAAAAAAAATACTAAGTACAAAAAAAATATCCCAGGATCAAAGTTGTAGAAATCAGTCTGAACCATGATGCTGTGCAGCAATCAAGAGAATAGATCTTTATGGAATCCAAGGCACCACAATTCAAACTTTGCAGAAGACCAAAGTTGATGTCAGGAAGAAGATCTAAGTTATTGACACGGAGGTGAGCTGTGATGTTAGCTGAAGGGAATACATGTAAACAGGATCTAAGAACCCCAGACCAGACCAATGGATAGAGCTGATCTGGGATAAAAATGTCTGGTTTAAAGCCAGGGCTATCTGCCTTGAAAGCCTCAGATGCAGCCGGAGAATATTTCAGAAATTTGCAACTTTTAATATAACAAAAACGATACATTATTAAATATTTGGAGGGATACTTTTAATAAATACATTATTAAATACTTGTTAATAGTATAATTAGTGTAATTTAATTACATTTAAATTGAGTCAAATTCAGCATTTGTTCTGGCACCTGCATGCAACCAAACATGAACCTATTGGATATAATTCAAAAAAGCTGTGTACCTCTAAAGACAGAGTGAATAGAAATCATTCAAATACTTGTAGCATAGAAAAGAGAGTTATTATTCTGTTCAGAATATTTCACACAAATTAACTTTATTTCTGATTAGCAGAATTTATGGTGGTGCCACTGTACACACACTCTTCCTTGTTTAAGATCACATAGATTACATATGTGAGATTGGATAGCCATGTTTCTCAAATAATACTATGAACACAGTAACGGCACAATTTGAGAATACAGTATGTTCACAAAAAACAGATAAATTCACACATTGATTTTACATGATGTGGCTAATGTACCACAAAGGACTGCAACAGATTATTAATGGCATGTGAAAAACTGTTTTTCCATTATCACTTAATGTCTGAAAGTTCTTGCATAAGGAAAGCCAATCAATGCACAGCATGCTGAATACTTCAAGTGATCACCAGGCGTATGTAAAATAGATCTCTGTAATCACAAGAAAGGAATTAAGGTGAACTAGGTTGTATTCTCCCCTCAATGAATTAATCTAAATATGATTTTATATGTAATAAACAGCCCTGGGATGTAACCTCTAGCCATACGTAATGGTAGAATTAACAATGATTAGCAGCATGCAATGGTTTAATTGGAGATTAAAATGTAATAAAACATTCTGTTTCAAAAATAAATGGTAGGCAGGTGGTGAGCTGTGATTATATTCATTACTGGTTCTTATTAGCTATGAAACATACTAGGCTATTGGCTATGGAAAGCACCAAAATATCTCACTGCTTATTTTTCTGTCCCTCTTCCTACTCCACCACCTGTTTATTTTACTGACCTCTTAAATTTTGATATTCTTTTTCAAAAGTCCACCGAGGTCAAAACTAGTTTCATTTCAAGCTGCATTTGGCTTGCCAAATAAATATAATTCACCTGTTCACTAATGCACTATTGGTTAACAGTCAACAAAAATGATTATTAGATGGGAAAGGTCTTTAACCTGTCACTTGAGAAAGGACCATATCATTAAAGAGTGACAATGTTGTCAAGTGTCATTTTATAAGCTTGTTACCTAATAACTATAATCCCACAGAAAGTATATTATTAGTTGAATATGCCACAGAGAAGTCTGCAAAGTACAGCTTTAAGAAAAGTCAAGATGGCACCTATGATGCCAGGAAGCTCTGTCTATGCCAGCAATGGGCAACTATGACCAGTAGTGGGTTCTGAATTAGTTTGCTATTGGTTCGTGTGTGCGCTGTGCACGCGCGCGATGGTTCTGCAGAAGCGTCCCGGGCAGGTGGCCGGAGCCTCCCGCCCCCGCTGCTACCGGTTCTAAGAACCGGTCCGAACCGGGAGCACCGGTCCGAACCGGGAGCACCGGCTGACTATGGCCCCTTTATGACCTGTGGACTTCAACTCTCAGAATTCAGAAGCCCCTAGCTCAGGGAGTTACAGATGCACTTAAAAAACAGGAAAAACTTCATCCGCACCATCATACATTGATTCAGTGGATTCTGGTCAATAGAAAGCTTATAACACTCTATATTAGTTAATCTTCAAGGAACCAGCAATTTCTTTATTTTTTCCAAGTAGATGTAGAAAATACATTCAACACCTGAAACGTCTATTCTCCTTTTAAGAATCATTACTGAATTACAAACAAAAATGGAACCTTAATATACTCCTACTGAAAACTAGCTTTTCCAGAAAAAGCATCACTATTTGAAATAAATTTTGGCTCTTTAAATTTTTTAAATAAGCTAAGTATTATTGGCAAATTCTATACATGGTTTGGTGGATTTATGCAGCTACATGCAGAGCAAGTTTGAAGCTGAATATATAGACCTTTGCCTCATATTACCAGAAATAAATTAAAATATTCCAGATTTGGATCACTGTACTCAGTGTACTTACATAAGAATATAAATTCAAGAAATTAGGGCCTCTATCTTTATACTCACACAAATCTCTTGTAGGTAATGAATTGTTTAGAAATCCAGTCAGTGCAAAAGCCTTTGAAAGAGAGACTGATAGTCCTTCAGTGTGTTCTTTAGAGGTTATCTCTGCAAGGCAGGTGGAAGAGGAAATAGATGAGCTTAACTCTGTAAAAATAATTATGATGTATTATTAGCAACTAATGGTGATCTAATGAAGTCTTTTCAACAGATATGCCATGAACTGCAATCTAGCTCTGTTAGAGGCATAAAAAAGGATACTTAAAATAGAAAAATATTTGCTGGCAATTTTTAATCAAAATTAGATTTAGAGGAAACTCCATATCTAATAAAACATTTTATACATCAGAAGATAACACAATTATAATGGCTCTCATGCACAGAATAGACTTGTGAATTCTCTTTAAAAGTTCTAAAGGTAATTTTAAAAAACATAGAAGGCTTTATTGGACAAATCCACATTTTAGAAATCAGTGGAAAACTCTTAGAACTGTCATTCTAACCAGTGGTCCACCACAGCTTCATTTTATTCACTATTCGTATGGCAGCAAGAACTTGGCTGCCACCCTGGGCTCCACCTCAGGGGTGGGTTCTAATTTTGTTTACTACCAGTTCTGTGGGCATAGCTTATTTGTGGGTGTGGTTTAATGGTCATGTGATTGAGTGGGCATGGCCAACTTGACATCACACATGCCCACGCCCACTCACATGACCCCCACCAAGCCACGCCCACAGGAAAAGGTAGGAAAATTTCCCCTCCTTTAGCGGCCCTGGCCCACCCCATCCCCTGCCCCATCTGCCACCCCCAAATCGCGCCCCACTGCAAGATGTTCGGAGACTGGCAGCTCTGTCACATCTCCCAGCTATTGCGTGCCGGGAAAAACCTTGGAAAGTAAAGAAAACACTCACAAGAAGTTTTTCTTTACTTTGCAAGGTTTTTCCCGGCACGCAATGACTGAAATATGACCTGGAGCTGCCAGTCTCTGGCAAGATGCGCGTCTCGTTTCTCCTACTCAAAACACAGCAAAACTCTTCCCGAGGGATTCTTTTATGGCCACTTTTTTTTAAAAAGGGTTAAAGACCCTCTGCAAATCGCCCCATAAATCAGCTCTGATTCCAGAGCGCCAAAGACATCTTGGGAATCAGGCGAGCCATGGGGATCCTGCCAAAACTGTGGAGTGGGGGCGGCGCTCTGCTTTCACCTAATCATGGAGCAGGCCAGCCGGACCCAGGCGGCTGCAGTTTCCCCCTCTCCTATTCCCCGGGCTGTGAGACTTACCCAGGGGATCGTGGCGGAGGAGCACATGGGAGTAATCACTGATGGCATGGTGAAACGGGTAGATTATTAGGTGAGGCGGGTGAAGCAATGTGGCTGCTTTACTCTTAAAAGCAAGAAGGCCTCCTTGCTTCAAAAGGCAGCTTCTTGTGCTTTTGAGGAAGCAAAGCATCTGTCCAAAGATCTCACCAAGCTTAATGATGCTGCTGTCTGTTAAGGAGTTATTGTGCTGTTTAGTACATACACAGTGAAATGTGATTGTAGTTGTGGTGTTGCAGTTTGATATGAATGCAATTCAGTCAATAAACAGAATATGTTTAGTATTTACAAATAGTTTACTTAAAGTAGTAGCAAAGTTCAATAGGAAGTCCAAGTCATACACAGTAAGTCAGTCCATATGAAGAATCTTCTTCTTGCCTATCTTTGTTTAACTAACAAACAAAGATTACAGCTGACATTCAAATTCTACACTATCACAGATAGTTACTCTTTTCACAGCATCTCTTCACAGCAATTTCACACAGTCACAAAGTTAATTACTCAACAGTGAAGCAGTAGAGTTAATCAGCAGAGAATCAGCACCTTCAAACACAAACAGCAGCATTAATCACCATCATCATCATGAGCATGCTCTCTTGCTTCCTTTTATAGCAATCAGCCTACAAGCATTTAAAGCGATATACATATAACATTGATTTGTGGCTTGTTCATATATTAGCAAACCAATCGTTTGAACAGGGTTCTAACACTGTCTTCATTATTTTGAATGGGAGGCAGCCAGCCAAAGGACTTCTGCCCATCTAAACTGATACCAAGATAATCAGTTTCAAACTCTGAATGCAGTAGTTCCAATGATGTTGGAACCAATCATTACTGCTTGCCTTTCCTTCTTAAGTGTCAGGATAAATTTCTGGGTCACGAGACAAGAGACAGGAAGAGAAAGTCAACAATTGCAGGATCTAAGTGAGTACAAAAATCTGTGACAAGAACTTGCCTTAATTGTGGATACACACATTTGACTGAACTTGCTTTCTCAAGTATCCCTACTTTGGTGCTGAGCACCAGGATTTTGAATTCTGACTGGAAACTGACAGAGACCTGGTTTTACTTTTGAAGGACCATTCAGACAGTAAACTAGCGTCTGTGTTTGGAACCAACTGCAGTTTCAAAATAATCTTCAAAAACAGCTATGTGATAACAATGAAGTAATCAAGAGAATGAATGGAGAAAGCATTTTTATGTGCTTGTTGTTGAACATGTGGAAGTTTCAAATAGTGGAAAATAGTGGATCTAAGCTACTAACTGGTACATGATTGTGGAATGGTATTATAGTTGTGTTGTAGGCGCAGTTTAATCCCTAAATGACTTTGAGATCTGAAATCTTGCAAGTCTGTTTTCTTCTTGTTTTCCTGCATGGGTGAGACAGGTACAGAAACAGAGCAAATAAGCCATGGGCCATGATAAACATGGTTCAACTAGAACTCTAGCCATGATCAAAGAGGATAAAAGGGTTGACATTCAATCATTTCCAGATCATTTTTGCACAAGTTTCAAGCTGCTTAGCACTGCACTGTGGAAGTACCCATGCAAGCAACTAAAGTTGCAACTTTTCATTGACTTTATCTTCAGGCTTCCAATTTTCAGATGTATTTCTTGATTTAGATATAGATAATACTGCTTTCAGTATCAACTATATTAAATTATGGCTATCTAGTTAGTAGGATCTTTCTTCTTGCACTTCAGAGGCAAAATGCAGGTGGTGTGAGAACTAATATTAAAATAGCATGTAGTACTGTTTTTCATTAGGAGGAGAAGGGGAGGGAAAAGCCTTCAGCTCTATAGAAATCAGTTAATTGAACCGCAAACGCTCTCAGTTACAATCAACAGGTGGTTTTAAAATGTTGCTGCTTTATAATTAAGACCAGAGAGAATGACACCACCATTGATATATTAGACAAAGTTGTGTAATGTTTACTCAAGTTGCAACATTTTCATCAGGGTGAAATCTGTTACTCATGACTGGAAAAGGACCCTTCAGTGTTCATTTATATGGTCAGTGATTAAAATATCCAAACATCTAGTGTTGGCAAGCTTCAAGGACAGAAATCAAATCCTGAACTCTTTGTTATTGAAAGGGTAACTTTTACCGTAGCATTGAACAAGTGTCATACTGTAAAGAGTTCTTAGACGCAGTCAAAAAAGCATGGGAACCTTTCAATTAGAGAAAAATAAGGATCTTGTTTTTGGAGTTCACTTGTGATCTGAATGGATTAAGTTACTTTGGATTCAAAAGAAAGAATCTCTGTTATTAGAGAAGCTGTCTTCCAGGGCCTGAGAAAACTTTTGAATAACCATGTTGTGATGTTTATTAGTCAAAGTACTTTTATTATTTCCTTTTAAAAAACACAGAAACACAACTCAGGGTGATTTTTAGATTTTTCATTCCATTTTTCAGCAAAACTAAGGAACAACATACAATGAAGCAGAGGTGGGTTCCTGCCTGTTTTTGCCGGTGCGATTAATAGCTGTTGTTCGGCACAGAGCCGAAAACGCTACTGCCGTTCGCGGCGCGTGAGCTTTCCCCGGGCGCTTTCCCCGCCCGCATGGGGAAACGCTTTGCGCATGTGCAGAGGGCAAAAGAACGCAATTGGCGGCGTCCATGCAGGCGGTGGCAGCGCCCGGGGAAAGTTCCCACGCCGTGAACAGCAGCAGCGTCTTCGGCTCTGCGCCGAACAACAGCTATTAATCGCACCGGCAGGAACCCACCTCTGCAATGAAGATATAAGAGGAAACAACCATCATCACAACAAAACAAAGCATATATGGTCATGTAGCATTTTTCTTTTTCAGTCTAACATAAACATCTTTAGGGAAAAGAAAAATCACTAGGAATTTTGAAAAGCTCAGAGAATTAAAATTAAAATAATTTTAATAGCTTGATATATGGTATTGGGGTTTATTGAAAAGCTATGATTCAATATATTTAGATAATCCACTTAAAGTTAAAACAATACAAATTTTCAACTTTGTTCCAACTTTGATTCCTATTAAAAAATACAGATTTCTCTTCCATTCTTTTATTTCCTCCTTCACTTCTGTGACTGTGAATAAACATCATTTGTCAAAATAAAGTTGTTTATTTAACTACCTGGTTTAATTTCCAGTAGTAATAGGATGTTTGTATTTATGTAGTTCAATTTGGAATGTGCTTTGTTTAATTAATTCATTTTATTCCATTTGCATCCCACCCTCTTTTCAAGTAATTTAAAGCAAAGAATTCACTTTACATATCAAAACCCAGACAAATATTTATTTTTAAAAATGTCCAACATATTTCAGAGAATTAGCCCCTTTAAGAAAAATCTTCATTATCCTACTGAAAACTTTTTATTTTGAGCTGAGTTTTCTTATTCATAGAATAATAATTATTATTTTTTATATCCACAACAGCTTGTTTATTTTGAAAGCTAATAACAAGGTAACTTGATACTGTAAGCAACAAGCTTTATTCCTTGCAACAAGGCCCAAGGAAAGACTTTTCCCTCTCTCTAAAATTTCTAGGAACAAATGATACTCCACAGTACATTGAAAACGGATCTTCTCAAAATGCTTGGTGCATAAGTCTCTACTCTGTAGTAAGATAAAGTGACCAGATATATTTTTTTTAAGCGGGACACCATTGACGGGGGGCGGGGCCGCCTGGACGCCGCCATTTGAGTTTTGCCCTCTGCGCATGCACAGAACGCTGCGCATGCGCAGAGGGCAAAAGAACGCTAATGTCAGCGTCCAGGTGGGTGGGTGGGAGGCGGGAGGCCTTTCCTCGCCTCCCGCCTCCCCTTCGGGAGCCGGCAATGGCTTGGGCTGGCTGGCTGGCTGGCTAGATGCGGAGTCGTCATGGTCCGGGAGGTTTCCGGTTCTCCTGTGCCTTCCTCGTTCCTCACTTGTGGTGGTTTCGAGCCGGGCCTGGCGCAGCCCCCTGGCCCTTGGAGCGCATCAGCGGAACAACCGAGCGCTCCAGGGTTCTAGGATGCCCGATTGCTGGGGCCGCCGCCGCCGCGCCCGCATCCTCTCCCTCGTTTTCTTGGCCGGAGACGAAAGAGGCGGTGCGGCCGGATGAAGAATGAGCGAGCGAGGGAAGGAAGGAGGGAATCGTATGGTTCCGCCCCGGAAGCACCAGCCGGCCACGCTACCTCCATTGGGGCTGCAGCAACCCCAGGACCTCCCTCTCCAGGCGCGGCTTCTGGATCCGGACTACTCGCTTTGTTCTCTGGAGAGGCTGCGTGTGTGTGTGTGTGTGTGTGTGTGTGTGTGTGTGTGTGTGTGTGTGTGTGTTCGTGAGCGCTCCAGCAGCCCAGCGCTGGCGGAGGGGGAGCAGGAGAGCCAAGACTCGTAAGGTGACCAGACGTCCCGCTGTTTCGGCATTCTTTCCAAAAAAGCATGACTTTTGGGAAAGAATGCGGGACGCGGGACACACGCTTGAAAAGCGTGTCTGTCCTGCCAAAAGCAGGACGTCTGGTCACCTTATAGTAAGAGGCAAAACTCTTCTCTCACTAAGACAAGAAGTAGTAATGCTCTAAGTGGGTCCCTACAGACCCACATTGGAAAAGCTGCAGAGATAGCATAATTTGAGTAGCAACATCTATATAGGTACTGAAGAAGATGTAAAGAATTTTTTAAGGTGACATTGTGGTAAATCTTGGAGAGCATTTTTACCAAATAGCAAGTGGATGTTCAATTCTCCTACTCAAGTAGAGTTATCATGATAGTAGGCCGAATAGTAAAAAAAAAGTGTTTTTTTTTCATCTGCAATCTATTTCTCTATAACAGGAAAGGAAAATGTGTAGATGTTTCCAAATTACAACTTACAAATTACAAATTACAAGAATAATTAATTACTGAAAGAGGAGAAAATTATCTTAAATGGACTGGAAGTTTTCTTTCAATTAGTTTTTAATCCAGGACTCCTATAAGATTATCCTCTTTTTTATTAGATTTTTTTTCAGATTGATTTGTACTTTGTTATTGCTTTTACATGCAAACTTTAGGAGAATAAAAGGCAGAGGGGCAGAGTCAAGAGAGGAATCAGTCTGGAGTCACTATGTTCCGACAACTGATCAAGTTCTCCTCTGTTAATTCTTTTCTAGTGCCAATTTAGTGCTGATTGTTAGTGGGTTAGATTTTATTGTATATGCTTGTAGGCTTAAGCAATAGATCTTCTTAACTGGAACTTAAAGTGTGACCCTGATTCTTCAAACTTTCTTATAGGACAAGGCTCCCTTAAAGATTGTCTATATTCTTCTGTTTTGCCTCAAACTGAAAATCTGCATTAAAACTGCTGCACCCACTATGGAAAACAATCAAGTTAATGAGCATTTAATACAAGGATTTCTCAAAATACTTTCCCACAGTTAAGTAGAGGAGAACTCAAAGGATCTGATAAAAAATGCCACGATGGTGCCCATGATAGCGAAACAAAACTCTGTTTTTTATGTGAGTGGCATTATCATGGCCCCCATTTTTACCACACCCTGCAGACTGCTCTTCTAGCTCACAGTTACATATGAACTTCAATCATGACATTTAAAAAAGCTTTAAAAACTTATCTTCATTTAGCTTTAGGATCTTTTCTTACCCTCTGTGGCCTACAACTTGCACCCCAAACCAACATCATTAGGTGCAGCTCTCAAACTGTCATGTTTGTTACATATAATGTAACAAAATAATAACATTATTAAATGCATGCAGAATAATCATGCTATTAATTCTTTGTTTTTTAAATTACCTTTTAAATGAATTTTAAGACTGTTCCAATATATTTCTATTATTGCACCTTATAACTGTTAACAGTCTCACAATGTATGTTTATTCACAAGAAATATTGGAATTTATTATCAAATAAATTTTAAAAATGTAGTCATTGTCTTGAAACCATTTACCGTATTTTTCGGAGTATAAGACGCACCTTTTTACCCCCCCAAAGAGGGTGAAAATTTGGGTGCGTCTTATACACCGAATGCAGCCCCCCCACCCCCAGCCCCCACCCTTCGGAGGTTTTCCCCGCCGCCCGCCGCTGCCACCGCCGCTTGCCCCCCCCCGCTGCTTGCCCCCGCCGTCCCCGCTGTTGCTTGCTGCCGCCGCCGCTGCCACCACCGCTGCTTGCCCCCGCCACCCATTCCTGAGCTAGCATGAAATCTAGCACCCCAGTCCTTTCGAGGTGCCACCGCTCCGCTTCGATCCCCGCCGCTGCCCGCTTGCGAGCGAGCGGGCATGTGAGCGAGGTCCGGCGCATCCAAATGGCAGCGAGGAAAGAATTCCTGCCCCGCGAATGCCAACAGACCCGGCTGGGAGTCGCAATTTGAAGAACGCGATCCCGGGCAATTTCTGAAGTTTCGGTTGGAGGCGCGTCTGTCTGTCCAACTTTTCTATTCCCTACACACACACACACACACACACACACACACACACACACACAGCCCCCCCTCCCGGGCTTCAGTTTACCTGCAGGGTCCCGTCGGACGAGGAACTTCGTTCCAAAATGCTCCAAAATGCTTCCCGCGGCGGGGATCCCCTGAGACATCCTGGCCGAAGAGAAAGAGGAGCTTGGACAGCCGATCAGTCGGCCAAAGGGCGCCAAAGGTCTCGGAGAAAACAGCGTCGCCACAGCAAGCGCCGGGGACGCGCATGGGGACTGGACTCGCTGCGCCCGCTGCCGCTGCCTAAGCGGAAAGCCCAGAGAGGGGCATCCCGGGCGCGCGTGCTGCCCTCGGGGCTTCCAAGACACCTGCCTGCCACCGCGCCTCACCTGCTTCCCCAGCTGCTCTTCTCTAGCGAGCGCTCTTTGGCCGGGAAAACCAGGAGCCGCTGCTTTCGTCGCAGATCTGCTCAGCTCAAGTTGCGGCCCTTGAAACTTCAGGAGGGAACTGGCTGCGAGACCGGGAGGACTTGTGGACTTCAACTCTAGCATGTATGGAGAGGACTTGTGGACTTCAACTCTAGCTAGCATGACTGGAAGAGGAATTCTGGGAGTTGAAGTCCACAAGTCTTAAACTTGCCAAGTTTGAAGACCCTTGCCATCTTTAACCCAGAGCTCTTCAAACTTGGCAACTTTAAGACTTGTGGACTTTAACTCCCATTCCTGAGCTAGGATGACTGGAGGAGGAATTCTGGGAGTTGAAGTCCACAAGTCTTAAACTTGCCAAGGGGGTGCAAGGGTCTTCAAACTTGTGGACTTCAACTGCCAGAATTCCTCCTCCAGTCATGCTAGCTCAGGAATTGGAGTTGAAGTCCACAAGTCTTAAAGCTGTCAAGTTTGAAAAGACCCCTGGGTTAGGGGTTAGGGGTGCAAGGGTCTTCAAACTTGGCAAGACTTTTAACAACCATGTACACTTTTTACAAACTTCAAACTTGACAGCTTTAAGACTTGTGGACTTCAACTCCCATTCCTGAGCTAGCATGACTGGATGAGGAATTCTGGGAGTTGAAGTCCACAAAGCTGTCAAGTTTGAAGTTTGTAAAAAGTGTACATGGTTGTAAAAAGTGTACATGGTTGTAAAAGATATTCTGCTACACTGGTAATTTATTAAATAATATATTACTACACTATTTGGTTCAGAATACTTTTTTCCTTGTTTTCCTCCTCTAAAATCTAGGTGCGTCTTATACTCCGGTGCGTCCTATACTCCGAAAAATACGGTACTTTTTTGACCATCCACTCTCTTATCCAGCATGTCACTCAAAAACTAAATGCAAACTTTGGCTTGGAAAAAGTTTCACATTCCTGTCAAAAGTGAACCATAGGATAAAAAAACATTTGGCCCTGTTAGCTCAGTGCACTGAAGTAGCTGTAATGTCTGACTAGTAATCCATTTTTCTGTTTCTTGCCTTCATCACTTTATGAGGAATTGGCTCAGAGAACTAACTGGCTGTTAAGTTTTTGGAATGGATGACTGTTATATATTAATTAAGACATACCTGTACTATGATTCTTCCTTACTCTAGCAGCAAATATAGTGTCCAAAAATATTCTCCTGTAGCTGTACCATGTTGCAATTCCAGCTCTTTCTATCAAGCTATATTTGGTATGAAGTTCTTCTCCAAGATATGCATTTTAGTCTCAAATTCTTTTACCACATTTTTTTAAATATTCCAGCAACATTTCTCTCTACTTTCCTCTGCCAAGGAACCCAAGAAAAGTTAATATCTCTTATAACATTTTGAATAACATCTGTCTTCCTATTAAATTTCCTAAAATACCAGTTTGTGGCAGGCTTAGGAGAGGCTATTCTCTAAAGTGCTAGTCGAGTAATAAGCAAGAGAGCAGCAGCACAAATATTTAATTTAGTCAAGCTATAAATCTTACCTAACAACAGCTCATCTTTACATCCGTGTTGCTGGAACAGGTGATACATTCATAATGCAAAGAGCCAGAATCATACACAAGTTGCATTTAGCAAATGACTTCAGGATGGGTATGCATATATTTACTTGAATATATTTATTTCTATGGAATAAATATATAAATGAATAGAATTTATTCATTTTTCTCCTTTATGCTTAAAAACACCAGAGTAGAGTAATTGTAGATGTTGTTTAAACTGACAGATGCTTTTTCTCCTTCATGTATTTTGCAGTCATAAAATGGGGAAACAAAAGGGGTTTTCAGAAGCTTTTATCAGCATAAACCACAGTGAGGAAAACTCACAATATTTCCACGCTACCATGTTACACTATTACAATCCTGCAGTTCTAAGGCAAAAATCTGTTGCTACAGATAACACAAGAACAGACAAACAAATAAATATTAAAGCTTTTTGATTCAGGAAAGAATTCTTACCCATGCTTGCAGGCTAAGAAAGCATCCATCATCAGGTAAGCAGAGGTAAGCACAATAATATGTTTCTTTGTGACCATATTGTTCGCTTGGCTATCTTTGGCTGAAGACTGAAAAGGTTATGATCAAGTTGTAGTTCCTTTAAAGAAGAGATAGGCAACTTTTTTAAAGCCCTGGGACATTGCACAATATTCTGAATATAGAAGCCTTCAGAATAAAGTAGTCCCCAAAATCTAGATCCCAATCTCAACTCAATCATGATTCATACAGTGTGATTAGGGTTCATTCACTGACTCTCACTTCATCCTATTTCATAAGAGTTGAAAGGTTTAAATTATGGTCTCCGAGACATAAGATTAGAATCCAATCAGACAAAGAGAGGATGAGGAGCTGAGAAAAAGAATCTTCATCTTATAACCCAGTAAGCCTTCGGGACCGCATCCTGCCACATACCTCCCTACAACCAGTTAGGCCCCACAGAGTAGGCCTCCTCCGGGTCCCATCAGCCAAACAATGTCGGTTGGCGGGCCCACGGGGGAGAGCCTTCTCTGTGGGAGCCCCATCTCTCTGGAACCAACTCCCACCAGAGATCCAGACTATCCCCATCCTACTGGCCTTCCGCAAAGCAGTTAAAACATGGCTCTTCTGGCAGGCGGGGTGAAGATCGGATTCCCCCATGATTGAATGTTTTTTTAATTATGAAATGTTTTTAAAAATCTAAAAATTTTATGTATACTATATATTGTTCTTATTTTTGCTGTATGCCGCTCTGAGTCCTACGGGATTGGGTGGCCTATAAGAACTTTTAATTAAATTAAATTAAATTAATTAAATTAAATTAAGCATACTGTGCTATCCCTACTCATTTCACTACTCACGTTAAAGTCATAAATATTATTACTGTGGTTGGTTGCACAGTCAGCCAGATATTCATACTGGATTTGGCACTTTTATTCACCTACTGAATCCTTTCTAAGGTCCTGGGATGTTGATGTTTGATAGTGTTAAAAGTATCGTCGTAGGAGGCAATCTATTCCCAGTAAAGCTGCCTTTTGCAATTGACTGATGGTGAATTTGTCAATGCAGATAGTTTTGTGACAGCACCCAAGGCACCTATTACTATTGGTACCATTTCTTCTTCCTTTTGCCACAGTCGTTCTATTTATTATAAAGGCCAATACCAGCTAAAGAACTGGCAGATGTGATTTCACATTTTTGTCTATATAATAATAGTTATTGTTATTTATACACCTCCAAAGGACTGTCACTACTCAAATAGCTTAAAACAAAATAAAGTACAATAAAATGTCCATATGCAGAAAAGAATTACAACACAATATCCTCAGTAAGAAAAAACAACCACCAATAAGCAAAGACTCTAGCCCACAATCTAATACCACCAACAGCTAGTAAAGTCAAAACCAACAATAATAGTACAAATTTTAAAACAAATCCAATAAATTCACCTTTACTAACTTCCAGAAGGCCATAACTGAGGGTGCCCATTTAATTTTGGGAGGGGGGTCATATGTTCCAAAACATAAGCACCACAGTTATCACAGTTAAAACACTTTACTTTTTAGCCATAGCCACCCTTACATCACCCACATAGGGCACCGAGAAGACTTCCTCAGCCCCACTCAGGTCAAGGGTCAAGCCCACAAACGGTGATGGTGGTCATGCCAAAAAGTCTCAGAGTCTACAGGACAAAAGAAGACACAGATATATAATGCCTCAGGCACCATATCAGATGTTGCCCGAAAAAATTGAAGGCTTGAATGAATCTTAGTGATTTGTTGGTGCATTATCGTGAGGTGCATAAAATTTCATTCTAAATGTGCACAATAGTAAGGAAAATGCTTTTTAAAATTTTTTTACTATCCTATCTGCAGTCAACGAAGAAGGAACAGCTGTGTATATGCATTGCATATAGTTTTAGACAATGGTTTAATTAAAGAATAACCACATTTCATCATAATTGTTCATCTACGGTATATCTGTAAACAATTCAATCATAAGTTGTGAGTAATAGCAAACAACAGTTTGGCAAAACAATAATGGAAGAATTTATAGTGCTTCACCTCTCTTATTGCATTGTGTAACCTCAGACCAAAGTATGTACCTGTGCTTAATCCAATTTATTTTTCTCTTTTTCTACCATGCTCTAGACATTGTTTCTCATCTTCATCTTCCAAAGTTCCTCAGAGACTTAGGGTATACTCTATGTCTATGATTAGTGTACAGAAAAAGCCATCTAGGAACAATGCATGTCAAGAACTAAGGTCACCTCCTGTAACCAGAGACTAACAAGCCAGTCAGAACAGATCATCAGAACATTGGATAAATTATCCAAGCATCATCTGGAAATCATCTAGATACAACATGCTGGACAGAGCCAGGTGGCAATTAATCTTAATTGGAGCAAGAAGTGACCTAACCACAACATATGTTCCAACATCACCAAGCAATTGTTCCAAAGCAAACATGAGGTCTATTTATTTATTTGTATCCCACCTTTACAGTACAGTATTGTTTTTATAAATAATTCAAAGTGATGAACATATCCAACACACTTCTTCCTATTTGAGTGATTATGGATTATCTCCATAATGTTTGCCTCTCAAACCCTCTTTCATGGGGCTGAAGAGATGATAGTCTGAAGGCGCTAAATCTGGTGATACGAGGCAAACATTATTCCAGTGATGAGGAGGTGAAAACTGCAGTGAAGAAATGGCTCAAAGAACAGTCAACAGAATTTTACGAGGCAGGGATACATGCTCTCATTCGAAGGTGGAAAATTGCTATTGAGAGAAACGGTGACTATGTTGAGAAGTAGGGATGTGATCCACAGAGGACCAGTTTCATTTTGATGTATGCTACATGTTCCTGTGTTGGTAATTATACCTGTCTTAAAGAAAATGACATTACTTTTTGACTCACCCTCGTTACGAATTTGAATTTAAATGCAACTTGATTGAAATGACTGCATTATGTTTCAAGATTTTTATCTTTTTATCAGTTCCATGAAGACCTAAATTCTGAAAGCAAAAATACATATCTGCTGCAAACTGAAAGTAGGACCATCCTCATACTGTCAGCCGAGCAGACAACTTAGTATAGTTTAGATGTTTTGGACATGTATTGTCATATCCTCCAAACAGAGCTGTTCATGACAAAGGCTTATGGGAAATTTAGTTCAAAACATCCAAAGGGTGCTAGGTTGCTGCTCTTCTTTCAGGCCATAACTGGTTTTATATCATCAGATCTCTAAACTGATTTATAATCTAACTTGGCTTCATGGTTGTATTAAAGATGACAATTTCCTAAGTAAAGTTGATATTATAGCAATCAGAGAAATGGATATTCATTTGAAGCCAAAATTATGAGGGAGGATCATAATTGTTTGTGTAAGTAAAGGAAATCAGGAATGCAAATTGAGAATATTAATTATTATATAGAAGCCTGGCACTCTGACAAATCAGCCATCAATAGATACATAGACATTAACAACATCTACAGACTATTCAAAAGAGACAATCAACCAGCCCCAAAGAGAAAAAGACTTCAGCACCTCTCCACCAGTAATCAGCACTCAGATCAGATAGATTAACTCCAAGGTCAACTTCAGACCAACAATCAAGTAAGCAATATCCCAATCAAGAAAGGTGAGTCTATCCAGAAAGGACTCACCTTACTACTGTATATAACTGCTCCATCAAAATGTTTGCATTCTCTTTTTATTGCTAGATATTAATTCAGTTAACATGCTTTTTAGAGTTTGAGGGAGGTAATTGCTTTCTTTTTTTAGAAGCTCTGCCTAACAAGGGGACTAAATGCATAACAAGAAAATTGCACAAAAGGAAAACAGAAAATATACTGGTAGTCGGAAGAATTATTAGATTATTATACTTGCTTTATATTCTAAAACTGTGGCTCAACCAAATAATAGAATTGCTGTTATCTCAGAAAGTAATGCAGGCTAGATTATTCCAGGCACGTTTTTGTCACTTAATTTCACATTGGCTTGGCCCCATGAGTGCCCCTGTGACACATCTAATCATAACACCAGCAAGTAAGCCCTAAAGCTTCTCTTTTCCCCATTAGGAATGCTTGACTCCTTTCTAAAATTTACAGTGGAAACATGAGAGTTTCCTAGTAACATGGATTAGCATGCATTGCTTTAATTAACAAATAATTCCCTTTAGGGGTAACCTTAGTTAGCACTCCTATAAAAGCTCAAATGCAAACAAAAAGTTCATCTTAACACACTTCCAAAACTACACCACCGATAAACCTTCTCTTTGCTAATTATACATATACAAGGCCATTTTGGATATTCTTCAAGGACTACTCACCCTTTCTCAAAGTCACTAGTTAGTCTTGGGCTTCATCCATGAGAAGCTTTTTTTACATTAGCAATTGTTGCACCTCACAAAAGGCAGTGCAGTCCTTTGTGTGGCTATGCTTTAAGACATCTTTCCTTTTATAGTATCATGTCATAGCCAAGAAAGGCATGAAAAACTGCTTTTAAGTTCAAATATATTTTTGTATACACAAAGTTAACCCTAGATTGATAGCAAACACTTCCAGTCAGAGGCTATCTGACTGCACCATTTATAACCATGATAAGATGACAACAGAATAATATACTGAAGTTACCCTCTCCCTATTGATCCTACAAGCTGAGGCATGGTAAATACTGTACATAGCTGGGGTTTAAAAAAATGACAACATGACGATTACATTCCAAAATAATAATTACTTTCTTTTCTAATGACTTTGGCATGCTAAACTCTGGAAGAAATTTACAGAGATTTAGCAATGGTATGTCTGAGTGTACACATAAAAGTTAAAGTACTGATGCATTTTTTTCTCGAGCCACCAAAGTATGTTGAGATTCTTCGTCAATTTATGGTGGGTGTTGATTTAACACAAAGCTCCAGTTTTCCAACAAGAATGGGATTGCTTCCAATCTCTCCACCTTTAAATGTCTATGGAGATTCTCAGTCATCCAGGTCATGGTTATTCCAAAGGTGCTTTTTCAAGGGACCACTGGCCTTTCTGGCTTTTCTTTGAAGAGTTTCATTTCTCATCCAAGAAGCTTCTTCATCTCTGAAGAAGCTTCTTGGATGAGAAGCAAAATGTATTCAAAGAAAAACCAGAAAGTCCAGTTGCCCCTTGAAAAAGTACCTTTAGGTCTCCATCTTTAAATACAATACTCATAGTCCCCAAATCTTTGAAAGGGAAAGCTGAAAACAATGAGTCATTTAGAAAGACAAGGTCATACAAATTGGATTATCACAAATAGTAGACAGATGCATGATCCAATCATGACAAAAAGACGAAATGTCTAGAAACTCTAAATAATTTTGTCTTAGGACAGCTGTTCATAAAACTATCCACAGAGAAGGTAACCTTGAATTTAGTAACCTAATGAGAGAGGTGAGTGTTGTTAAATTGATTGGAAAGCATGACCATATTACTATCAAACTAAATTGATTGATAGAAAATTATCACACAACTACAACCAGTCACATTTGACTTTCAAAAATAAAACTGTGGAGCAAAAATGAATGATTAAAAAAAAAGAAAGCTGAAAATCACAGAGTCAAATATTCCCTTACAGCAGGGGTCCCCCAAACTTGGCAACTTTAAGACTTATGGACTTCAACTCCCAGAATTCTCCAGCCAGCTATGTTGGCTGCAGAATTCTGGGAATTGAAGTCCATAAGTCTTAAAGTTGCCAAGTTTGAAGACCTCTGCCTTACAGTGTGTGGATTAATCCAAAGTATAATAGTACAAGTATAACTAGGTCAAAACATGAATGACTAAGTCCAAGAGATCATAATGTGATTAAATAGCAATGTCAAGGTCATGAGTTCTAATTTCACTCTCTCCCTATTTGGGTAAGATGTCTCATTTTCTGAAGGAAGCTGTCAGGGTTCCAAGAAATACCCCCAACGAAATAAAATTCCGAGGCTAGAAGTTCCTCAAAGTTCCAATTTATTAGAGATGTCATGTTGGCACATCTGGGAAAATCCAAATCTGAAAGCTTCCAGGGTTTCCCCACCCAGTTGAAAGTTCACAACCCTGCCCCACACGCACAAGCTCATCACATGGTCCAATCAAATCTTCACATTCAATTGGATACAGTCTCCACGCAGGTGCAGGCATTTGTCCTTGAGTAAAGAATTTTGTTATGACTTCTCCCATTTTCCCAGGCTAAAATATGTGGCAGTTGAAGCAAACAGAAATAATGGCTTCCAAAACTGACAGGCTTCCCCCCCCCCACTCAGGAAAGGAACGAATCCTGGAACAAAATAAAAGTCAAGGGTTAATACAAGTATCACATTAACCACCTCTCTCCCCCACCCCCAGGAGGACCCTTAGGCTTATCAGGGAATTTATCATGAAACTGCTTGACTAAGGCATCTGCATGAATATCCCAACTTTTCACCGAAGTAGCTTCAGACAAGGGGTATCCCTTCCAATGCACTAAATATTGCAAACGTCCTCTCTGCAATCTGGAGTCCAAAATTTTCTTCACCTTATAATGAGTCTCACCCTGCACCACAATCGGCTTTGGGGGAGCAGCAGGCTGAGGTCTCAATCTAGATCCCACAGCAGGCTTTAACAGGATGAATTTTTCCCAGTATGCGGGGGAGATTTAACTGTATGGTTACTGGGTTAATCACTTTCACTATGGGGAAGGGACCTAAGTATTTCGGTCCTAACTTTTTACTTTTCAAACTCAAGCGTATGTATTTGGTAGAAAGATACACACGATCTCCCACTCGAAAGGGGGTTGGAGAGATCGGTGTTTGTCAGCTTTTTTTTGTACACTTTGGCCGCTTAAGTCAGGGCTTCTTTTGCATTCTCCCAACCTTTCTTCAATGACTCCATCCATTCATTTAGAGTCATGGAAGAAGGCTGTTTTCTCGGCAGTTCTGGCATAGGAACAAATTCCATGCCGCTCGTAATCTGAAAAGGCGTCAATCCCATATTGCTGTGCACTGTATTATTGTAAGCCACTTCTGCGAAAGGAAAAAAGTCAGCCCAATTATCTTGTTGGTAGTCCACATAACATCTGATGTATTGTTCCACCATGGCATTTGTTCATTCCGCGGCTCTGTTTGTACTCGGATGGAAAGCTGAGCTAAGCCCCTGTGATGGCCCAATGGATCTCAGGAACTCTCTCCAGAACTTAGCGGTGAACTTAACTCGGTCGGAGATCACCCATCACGGAACTCCATGTAGCCGATAGATTTGTTTGACAAACATCTTGGTCAATTTCTTAGCCGAGGAAAGTCGAGAACAATGGACAAAATGGGCCTGTTTGGAAAACAGGTCAATCACAGTCCAGATCTCCGTGTTGCTATCACTTTCTGGGAGTTCTACTACAAAGTCCATAGCTATTTCTTCCCATGGGTGGCTGGGCTCAATTACCTGTTGAAGCAAACCAGGATGCTTCCCCAGTCTTGTCTTATTTGTAGCACACGTGGCACAACTTTTTACATAGTCCTCCACATCACCTTTCATTTTTGGCCAGCAAAACTGTTGTCTAGTCAGATGAAGAGTCTTTAGAAATCCGAAGTGACCAGCCAATCGAGAATCATGGCTACGTTTGAGCACCAGGAATCTCATGCTGTTGGGGATGTAAATCTTCGAACCTTTCCAGGCTAGTCTGTCCTGGGTCGTCAACGTATCTCGATTGTCGGCTAGCCACGGGTCGGTAGACAGTACAGCCTTTAATCAGCAGTTAGCTTTCCATCGATGGGATCAGTCAATCTGCTGGCCTGACTCCTGGTAGTGACTTGTGCTGCACTCTGTGTGTCCGGGATGATGGCGTGGACAACTTCCTCCTGCTGGCTCATATTGGGGTTTCCTTGACAGGGAGTCTGCAAGCAGGTTCTTCGCCCCTGGGATATATTTCAGCTTGAAATCAAACCGCTTGAAGTACTGCACCCAGTGGACTTGTTTGGGGGAGAGCTTTTGCGGGGTCTTTAAGGCCTCGAGGTTCTTATGGTCAGACCAGATCTCGAAGGGGATCATGGCTCTCTCCAGAAAGTGCCACCACGATAGAAGAGCCCAAAGAATGGCAAAGGCCTCCTTCTCCCATACTGCCCATCTCCGCTCGGTGTCTGTGAGCTTTTTGGACACATATGTGCAAGGCAGCAGCCGTTCCTGGGGGTCTTTCTGGAGGAGCATGGCTGTGACCGCCACATCGCTGGCATCGGCCTGGATTATGAACTGCCTGTCTGGGTCTGGGTGCTGAAGAATGGGTTCTTCTCAAACAGCCATTTCAAGCTTTCAAATGCTTTTTGACAGTTTAGCATCCAGGCTAGAGGCTGTGTTGGCTGCGCTTAGCGGGGGAGGACCCTGTCTTTAGCAGTTCTGTAGGCGGCATAGCCACTTCTGTGAAAGCTGGGATGAAGTTAGCAAACTCCAGGAAACTCTGCAGTTGTTTCCGGGTGTGAGGGGGTTGCCAGTCAAGTATGGCTCGCACTTTCCCAGGATCCATTTCTATGCCTCATTTTTGTTGATTCAGTCAGGGTCATCAAATGTGGCACAGAGCAGCTCAACAAAGCCATCGGCATCATTTAGCTCAGCAGCCCCCTCATTGTGTAGCTGGGCCACCCAGTCTGCAGCGTCTTCTTCATTCATCCCATCTGCAATTGCAGATACCAAGTTGCGATCTGTTTCGTACTGTTCTCCATACTGATCTACATGAGCCCAGATTTGGCTGAGATGGCAGGCTTGCCATCAAAGGTTGCCCTGAACCTAGGTGGTGGTGGCCTCGCCAGTGGAATTGCCATGGCAACAGGCTGCTGGGGCACTGCAGCGGGCTGCGCTGCTGGCTGCTGGAATGCGGCCGGCGTTAGGACCAGAGCTGGCTGTTGAGCTGCCATGGGGGGTGGCTCCAGCCAGTGCTGGCTCAGACCCCATTGCTGTGCTGGGATCATTGGGGCATATTGGGCCCATGGTGATCCCAAAAAAAGCGGAGCAGGAGGTGCTGGCATCCACTGGCACTGGACCCACCCGTGGCCAGGATAGAATTCACAGCCTGGGGGGATGCATTCTGCAGGGGGAAGCAGGGGGGCCAGTTAGTGAGAGGGGGCAACTGGCAGTTGTAGCTTACCCCATGCCGGCTGTGTCTGCTGTCTCCCTCTGTTGCTTGATCCTGCTGCGCTGATCCGATCCCCCGATCACCCCTGGCCGAATAGAAAGGTGCCGATACCACGCTAGTTACACTGCCAGGTCCTGGATCAGGAAAAGTGAATGTGGGTTGAGTTAAGCTCCATCTCACTTGCGGGGGCTGCGACAGCAGTGCATAACTTCCCACTTCAAGCCGCTCAAACCGCTCCGGGAGCCCAGACGACAATTGGCTTTGAGACAGAGGCAACAGGTTCCAGCTTCAGGAAGTTTCAGACCCCGTCATCCCCAACTCTCCATTCTGGCTTGTGGGGCGACTTGAGGGGGCTGGTGACGGAATAATACTCAAGCGATTGTTCTCCCGGTACCATCTCTGAAGTTGGATTAGACTGGCAACTCTTCCAGAAATCTCTTTGGGCCGGGCTTCTAGCCTTCGGGCCGTCCCTGCAGCCTCAAGGGAGGCTCAAGGCTTCACATCTTCAGAAGAATACCGGGTCTTGATAAGTTCTCCGGTATCCGCTCCCATGGCTCCTTCTGCTATCTCCTCTCTCTCCTCCATCTTTGCTGATTCTTCACACTGCCCGAGTTTCCGGTCAGTGCTGGGGATCAGCACCCTGGACAGCCCCCTTTCGGGGTGCTGCTTAGTTATCTAGGGATTCGGGTTAATGTCAGGGTTCCAAGAAACATCCCCAACAAAATAAAACTCCGAGGCTAGAAGTTCCTCAAAGTTCCAATTTATTAGAGATGTCATGTTGGCACATCTGGGGAAACCCGAATTTGAAAGCTTGCAAGGTTTCCCCACCCAGTTGAAAGTTCACAACCCTGCCCCACACGCACAAGCTCATCACATGGTCCAATCAAATCTTCACATTCAATTGGATAGCGTCTCCACGCAGGTCCAGCCATTTGTCCTTGAGTAAAGAATTTTGTTATGACTAAGTTTCTACCGCTCCACCAAAAAAACTCCTCCCAATTTCCCAGGCTAAAATATGTGGCAGTTGAAGCAAACAGAAATAATGGCTTCCAAAACTGACAGAAGCATTTTTAGAGACTAGAAAGCTTTCTTCAGAAAAATGAGAACTCTTACCCTGAAGAGGAAAATGAAAAGGAAGCCAAATGTGCACAGATGAAATAAAAGATAATAATGTCAAAGAGGTATTTGTTGAGAGGAGGAGGCATAATGCTACTAACATCTAAACCAAAAATGAAAAAGTACTTAAATATATCAGAAGCAGGAAACTTATAGAGATGTTTAAAAATAACTACTAAAAATCTGAATAAATGTTCAGCTTTCTTTGATGCAGAAGATGTAGGGCAGATAATTAAGCCTGAACTGATATTTTAGGAAGGAAATTTCAAAAGATGAGACATCCAAGTGGTTTTAAAGCTCTAGAAATTTTTGGTTCTCTTTAAAAAGCGCTATTCATTTTTAAGATAAGCCTCTGTATCGTAAGAACGGAAGCTTGGTATTTTAATGTTAATTTTTAAAAAGGATTGAAAAAGAACAATGAAATTACAGATAATTTAGTTTAAAATATTATTTTTGCTAGATTGAGGAAAGGTGTTATTAAATAAAACCTATCAAACGTATCAAAAAGGCGGTCTTGGTACTGCCTTTCTAAACTTACAAATTTCTTTGAAACTGTAACCAACCATATTATGGAGGTAATTAATTTGTTAATGAGTTATGAGTAAACAGCAAGATAGCCAACTTTATGTTTCAAGGTGGCTGTGACAGATCAGTCCAGAGAAGGTCAACCTAATGCTCACTTCATTGCTAGAATCATTAAGAATTTAAAATATGGAAATCAAATATGGGATTTGCTATCATGTGTAATAGTCTTTGTGCTACAGATTGGGACTCCTTTAAAAAGTGATCAACACATACATAAAGAATAAGACTGTTGTGCTTTTATTGTACGGATATGTATATATCCAGGAACAATAGCAGAATATATCACAATACACATATATTTCTCAACACTACATAAATTGGAGAATGCTGTGATAGTCACAAGCATCTCATAGGTATATCTGTGGACAGTTTGGAAACAGAATGCTGGATTAAATAGATATTTAGTTGAATTCTGCCTGTCTTTCCTTATATTCTTATGCTTCCTTGAAAGTATCTTCCAATTACTTCATGTTTGGAGCCAGTCAGATTTAATGATGGTCAGAACCAGAATAAAGTTGTATAAACATTTGGCCATAGGCCCCAGACATAATCCATTCTTTATATTTAGTATCTTGGAATATCATAGGATGGAAAATATTCAGTTAGAAATGGAACAAAAACAGTTAGTTTATCAGGCACCATTTCCACCCAGAGCTAATTTGATAGGAAAAATTGAATGTCTCCATATTTAAATTAATTAACTTTGTTGCTTGTATCCTTACGATTTATATTGACTGTTTCATAATGTGAGTTGATTGCTTATTTGTACCCTATAACTATCATTAAGTGTTGTACCTTATGATTCTTGATGAATGTATCTTTTCTTTTATGTACACTGAGAGCATTTGCACCAAGACAAATTCCTTGTGTGTCCAATCACACTTGACCAATAAAGAATTCTATTCTATTCTATTCTATTCTATTCTATTCTATTCTATTCTATTCTATTCTATTCTATTCTATTCTAATTATTCCATGCAAAACAAATATATCTGTCCATCCTCCCTTCTGGGAAAGATAGCCGTGTTCTAGAAACTGATAAAAAGAATTGCCCTGAATATGAGACAGAAGGTTTGTGGGTGTGTGAAGACGGAATTTAGGAAACATGGTAGAAAGGACAGAATGGTTTGATTTTTAAAAAAGGGAGTTTCGTACATGTCTCTGGGTTTCATATACCAAGAGCAGCTTGCTTTAAGAACAAGTTAACATTTTCTATAAGATAACACAAGAATCAAGAAGTGGTTCTTGATTCTTCCTTAATCTGGAAGCCAAAACTGAGCAAGAGGACAAATGGGTCCTGGACAGAACCAATACCCTGTCACCTTGTTAAGAGGTGATTTTCCAAAGGACGCAAGCATTCCTTGTGGCCAAAGGAAGAGAGACTAGTTAAGTTAAAGTTGATATCATTTCTTGCAAATTTTCTACTCTCCAGACATGGAAGTACCGAGATGCAGCACCTTTTCTCTTGCCCAAGCTTATTTCTCAACCCACTGAATGTTTGGTAGTGCACAGAATATAACTGGAGTTGCCATATCAGGTCAGTAGAAAAGGAGGTCTGGAAGCAATCCAGTTTGTCCTTTCACATCTGAATCTGGAGTGGGACACTTGCTATGTAATAAAACACAATGGTTTGGTTTGGTTATTTAGTTTAACACTTTTTTTTGTTTGCAATGCTTGGAACTTAGATGGAACTCTGTCTAAAATTCACGTTATTGTTTTCCTGAAATAAGATAATAACTTTCTTCCTAGTCTGTTTCAAGAAACCAAAATAAACATATTCATATCTTCCTATTCTAATCTTATATCCGCATATTCCACAAAAATTAATCCCATTTGCCCTGTGGATTACATGAGTTATTGTGAACATAGCATAGATATCAAGGTGATGACCAGGTGAAGTTGGTTTAACTTTTTGTCTAGCTCCATAGTAATAAAGATGGATTTGTCACAAAACATGCAATCCTTGGTGATATTTTAAATTACATCAACTCCGTGTTGACTTTTAGTGATCACACAGGTTGACTTTCTCTATGTCACCAGACAACCCTTCAGGTCCTCTAACACTACACTCACCACGTACCTCCACCTTGCTGCTGGTTGTCCTTTTCTTATCTTTCCTTCCACATTTCCCATCATTGCAACCTTCTCCAGAGAGCTAACTCTTCACATAATGTCTCTAAAGTAGAATAATTTGAGTCTGGTCAAATGTGCCTGGAGTGAGAACTCTGAATTGATTTGTTCAGTCATCCATTTGTTTTGCTTTCTTGGCTGTCTGAGGTATTCTCAGGAGTCTTCTCCAACACAGAAAGTTTAAAAGCATCAATACTCTTTTCATCCTGCTTTTTCTTTCTCTCTTAATGAGTGTAACAAGGAGTGTTACGTTACCTGCACAATTCCAATCTTTGTTGGTATAGCCATATCACAGCATCTGAATAAAGATGCCTTTATTCAGAAAAGTAGGTAATCTGATGATGGTATTATTGTTATTAATATCGGTAGTAATAGTAATAAATTACTGCTGTTATTATTGTAATAGTATAGTATATATCTATATGGAAGATGTGGTACAGACTGAATATATTTTGTTAGCTGCTGCAAAAGCATTTTAGTCTGGATAAGATTTTTTAAAAACCATCTTAGAGTCAAGCTGGCATGAATACAGGACAGGAGTAATTTAAGAATATATCTATATAAATCTAGTATCCATAACTAGTTTTTGCTTTAGTGAAAGATCAAGATTCAAAAATATTTGAAGCTCAGCCCAATGCCAGGTTTACGATGCTCCCAGGCCACATTGACCGGTGTTGTCAGGCCCACTATGCAAAAATGTTCATTTTAAGAATGATTTAGGAGAGGCCACATTGGTGCCACCTAATCTTTCGCATTCTGGGCCAGTGCGTAGCCCATATAAGTGTATAATTCATGCACAGAAGTTCATGTAAGTGTAGAGAAGCTAAGGGAGACAAGAATAATGAATGTGCATTCCTCTCACTAACTCTGTTTGAATTAAGAATTGGCTTGTATGAGACAGTTTCTCAAGTTACTTTCTTGACCTGGGTTTCGGCCACTTTATCTGATCACTGCAACTTAGTTGTGGCTCTTCCTTCTGTACTTCAAGGACATTCCACACAAGCCTATATTATTTAATAATATAATTTTATCTCCCACACTTTTTAATTTATTGATCACATTGTGATCAATATGAGATCAATATGGGAAGTATGAATGAGAATAACCTAACAATCACAGTGTCAAGGTGGAAGTGAGTAGTGGATAGCAACAGATTCAAACTGATAAAATTCAGCTTCAAATTCCATTGATCACCTAATTCAATGTAGCTATAGGACCCAAGATCAGGAAACATAGGTTCAATTCAATACAATTGCTGCAGTGGTGAAATCTAAAAAATTTCCCTACTGGTTCTATGGGCGTGGCTTATTTTGTGGGCATGGCTTGGAGGTCAGGTGGGCATGCCTTCATGTGGCCATAGCTTGGTGGTCAGGTGACCGGGTCTGCTTGGTGATCAGGTGACCGGGTGGGTGTGCTTGGTGGTCAGGTGACCGGGTGGGCGTGGCCAACTTGTAAAATGTGGTGAAACTCAATTAACAACGCTCTTGCTTAGCAACCAAAATTTTGGGCTCAATTGTGGTCATAAGTTTTCTTCCTTCCTTCCTTCCTTCCTTCCTTCCTTCCTTCCTTCCTTCCTTCCTTCCTTCCTTCCTTCCTTCCTTCTTTGTCTCTCTCCCCCTTCCACTTTCTTTCTTTTTCTTTCTTTCTTTCTCTTTCTTTCTCTCTCTCTTTCTTTCCTTCTTTCCTTCTTTCTTTCTCTCTCTCCCTTCCTCTCCCTTCCTCTTTCTTTTTCTTTCTTTCTTTCTTGTCTCTCTCCTCCTTCCTTTCTTTCTTTTCTTTCTTTCTTTCTTTCTCCCTTTCTCCCTTTCTCTCTCTCGCTTCTTTCTTTCTTTCTTTCTTTTTCTTTCTTTCTTGTCTCCCCCTTCCTTCCTTTCTTTTTCTTTCTATCTCTCTTACTTTTCTTTTCTCTCTCTTTCTTTCTTTTCTCTCTCCTTTTTCTTCCTCTCTCTTTCTCTCCCTCCCTCCCTCCCTCCCTCTCTCTCTCTCTCTCTCTCTCTCTCTCTCACACACACACACACACACACACACACACACACACACACACACACCTAGTCTGGGCACACAGGTGGAGCCCTTCCCGGGGAGTTCTCCTGCGCAGATGTGCCTGGCAGCAGCAGCGGGGGCAGAGCTTGCCGCGGTGCTGGCACCAGCAGCGGCAGCGGAAGAGCTTGCCACGGTGCCAGCACCAGCGGTGTCGGCAGAGCTTGCTGCGGTGTCTGCACCAGTGGCAGTGGTGGTGGGGGCAAAGCTTGCTGCGGTGCCAGCAGCAGAAGCGGCGGTGGGGGCAGAGCTTGCCTGGGTTCTCCACCATCCCGGAACTGTGCTGTGCCAGGGAATTTTCCTGCGCGGCCGTGATGGCGGCACCAGCGGCAGCGGCAGAGCACACCCTGCCCTTGGGGACCCAAGACGCAGCGGGTCTTCCTCCCCCCACCAGCATCAGCTTACCTTCTGCTGCTGCTGCTATGGGGCTGAGTTTGAGAGCAGTGGCGGCGGAGGGGAAGGCCAGCGGGCAGCAGTCGGCCAAAGGTGCGCCAGGCCCAAAAGGTGGGAAATGGCAAGTGGATGTCCCAGGGCTGCTGTACATGCGCACCGCATCTCCCACAGCCCTCTTCCGATGTGGACTGACATCCTACCGCATGTGCAGCCTTGGGACATCTGCTTTCAGGGCAAGCGAGCGGCGACCGGGGGACTGATTCGGCAGCGTGGCCAGCCAGCCATCGCTCCCGGTTCAGCGAACCACTGGCGGCCGCCGCTACCGGTAGCATTTAACCCCTGAAATTAACCCCTGAAATTGCTGTTAAATTAAATGAAGGTACAAACAGAATTACATAGAACACTGAATTATTTGGAAGAAGCATGTCATAAAAATGTATCACTAATAGAATAACTACAGTAGAGTTATTGATATTGTTCTCTACAGAACACAAAAATGTGTTTTATTTTTTCAAAATGATATAAAGCTACAAAATTGTTTTCTTTTTCAATTTTTGTTCATGTGTATCTCATACAGAATAGTCTTACTAACATGGATAGCAATGTATTCTCTAGAAATCCATTTTCCCCTCTATTTAATTCCACAAGCCAGTAGGGAATTGTTGTATTTTCAAGAGTTCAGCTAGGAAAAAAGCTAAAAATAAACCAACTTTTCTTCAAAGGTTTGGCCTCTCAGTCTCATATTTCAGAAATAAGGTTATGTCTGGCCTTGGCTGTAGCCTATTGGGAGATTCAGAGCTAATATAAAGGAGTCATGTTAGATTGGGCTGGAAAAAGATGAAAAGATAAACTGCATTCCTTTCAAGCTAACAAAGCTTTTATTGAAAGTTTTAATTTCAGCTTTCAAAGCAGTGGTGAAGAAGGAGACTATCCAGTATTTAGACATAAGAACCAATTCCTGAACCAATTTTAATTTGAAATCATCACTATTCCTAATCATAGGATCAGTAAATTACCAGCAACGTATCCCAACAACTGGAAGATGACATATAAGTAACTTATCAGCAACTATGAATGTGGATCTCCCATTGTGTTTATAGTCATAACAAATCAACAAGTCTGTTTTCACTCCCCACCAATTTGAAATGTATTTACAGTTAATATACATTTTGGTGGCTGAATTTTTAAATTACATTTTAAGTATATAACACAAATATTGCTTTGTAATAGGAGAAGGGCAAACTAAGTTTGTTCTCATAAGTTATGTCAACCCTTTTACCATGCAAGAGAAGTATTATGTTCAGAAATAGCCTGTTTATAGAGACACAACTCATCTATTGTAATATCACTGAGAGCAAGAATGCTGTCTTTGTACTTGTTTGCCTCTTGACCATTTAAATTAGGTTGCTGAATGACTTGTATAGAATACAATGGTAAAGTTGTCACAAAAGCATGTTAATTAATGTATAACTGATATTTGACATCCATTGGTGAAAGGTATTTTTTACAGGGTTTCATTAAAACAAAAAGATAGATTAAGAGGCTCTTTTTTGATTAATGTCTCCTGTAACTACGAGATGTGAGTTCTGGCTGGGATTACAACAGGATGGAAACAAAATTAAATTTCTATCAGTAGGTCATTCACAATGAATACTTGAGTAAGCACTAAAGTAATTAGTTTTTTCATACATAAAGCAAAATATAAAGATGCTTGTTTACTCTAGGGTGACACCATAATTTAACTTTCTCAGGCAGTGCTGGTTCAAGATCATTTTTAATTGTCTGAAAAGAATTGAAGAGTTATATGCATAAGAATCACCTATTCCTTGTGTATTAAAAAAAAACCCATGAAGCTTGGTGGGTAATCATTTTGGATCAATGGGCACATTCAAAAATTCAAGATTACGGGATGGATGTTTTCACAAAATACTTTCCAAAGGATGGAAGTTTCATGACAAGAATATTTTTGAGAAAAGGACCCATCTTCAAATAAAGCTCCGGACTGCATTTGCTTATTATTTTTACTTTTTAAGAATGTCCCTGGTCTATGTAGACCCAGGGCAGCATTATAATTGTTCTTATTTATAACATAACCTGCCTTGCCACTCAGGTAGGTGTAACTGGGAAAAGAAGGTCCTTCAAATAATATTCTTGTTTTTATTACAAGTAATCCTCGAGTTACCACCACAATTGACCCCAAAATTTGTGTTGCTAAGTGAAACATTTGTTAAGTGAGTTTGCCCCATTTTACGACTTTTCTTGCCACAATTGTTAAGTGAATCATTGCACTTGTTACGCTAGTAACATGGTTGTTAAGTGAATCTGGATTCCTCATTGACGTTGCTTGTCAGAAAGATGCAAAAGCTGAATAGAGTAGAGTAGAGTAGAGTAGAGTAGAGTAAAACAGAAGTTTATTGTCACTTAAATGTACACTAAGCAGCATACTTTAAAATGAAATTTCGTTGCATTCAGCTCTCAAAAGATAACCATTATGCATATATCCACATACACAAACATATATGACACAGAGAAACATTATTAACTGCAAACCATTTTACTCTCCACGTGAGTTCTCCTCATGTCTACTAATTGCGGTTTATATACACCCACAAGCCTCTGTAAAAAAGGCATTAAGAACTCTAGCTGATCAGATTATGGAGGCTGAAGCCAAATACCCCGATTCACTGGCCATTGTTTTGGGAGATTTAAACAAGGCAAACTTAAGGACAGAGCTACCAAAATACTTTCAGCATGTCAATTGTCCCACCAGAGGCAAGAATACCTTAGACCACTGCTACACAACACTAAAAGATGCTTATCGTTCCTTACCACGAGCAGCTGTGGGCCACTCTGATCATTGCATGATTCACCTTGTACCTGCTTACAGACAAAGATTTAAAGCCACAAAACCAACAATTAAATCAGTGAGGACTTGGACTGAAGAGGCAAAGTTAAAGCTACAGGCTTGCTTTGACTGCACGGACTGGAATATTTTTGAAGACACCTCTGCAGACCTGGATGAACTCACAGATACTGTAACATCATATGTCAGCTTCTGCGAAGACCTATGTGTACCGACCAGGAACTTGCGAATATACAGTAACAATAAACCCTGGTTCACAGCTAAACTTAAGCAGTTACGTCGTTCCAAAGAGGAAGCCTACAGAAAAGGTGATAGAATGCTGTACAATCAGGCCAGAAATGTATTAACAAGGGAGATCAGAGCAGCAAAAAGAAACTACTCTGAAAAGCTAAGGAACCAGTTCTCAACAAATGAACCAGCAAACATGTGGAAAACTCTTAAAAACATCACCGGCTACAGCAAACCACCTTCCCAAGCTGAAGGAAATCAGCAACTGGCAGATGACCTGAATGTGTTCTACTGCAGGTTTGAAAGGAAACTACAGCCACCTATCTCCACAATCTCCATCCCAGACACACCAACATCAGCCAAACCTCCTACAACTGAACCCATCCCATTGGGTTCACAGCCCCTGGTGATCACAGAAAAGGAAGTGCAAGATCTATTTCACAGACAGAAGCCGGGAAAAGCACCAGGTCCAGACAAGATAACTCCTTCTTGCTTAAAAGTCTGTGCTGACCAATTGGCCCCCATCTTCACCCAAATCTTCAACAAACCACTAGAGATATGCCATGTTCCCTCTTGCTTCAAACACTCCACTATCATCCCAGTGCCGAAGAAGCCCTCCATCCAGGAACTGAATGACTACAGACCAGTTGCTCTAACATCTGTAGTTATGAAAACCTTTGAAAGGCTAGTGATGTCCCACTTGAAAACCATCACGGATCCACTGTTAGACCCCCTGCAATTTGCATACCGAGCAAATAGATCAACAGATGATGCTGTTAATATGGCTCTGCACTACATCCTACAACATCTTGAATCTCCAAATACCTACGCAAGGGTCCTCTTTGTAGACTTTAGTTCAGCATTCAACACCATCATACCGGACATTCTTCTAACTAAACTAAATCAGCTAGCGGTACCTGAACACACTTGTAAGTGGATCACAAGCTTCCTAACAGAAAGGAAGCAGCAGGTGAAGCTAGGCAAAATCACATCAGATACCTGTACAATTAGCACAGGGGCCCCCCAAGGCTGTGTACTCTCACCACTTCTCTTCTCTCTATATACCAATGACTGCATCTCAAACGATTCATCTGTTAAACTACTGAAGTTTGCAGATGATACAACAGTGATTGGCCTCATTCGAGACAACGATGAAACCGCATACAGACAGGAGGTTGAACAACTAGTCTCATGGTGCGACCGGAACAATCTGGAACTGAACACATTCAAAACCGTAGAAATGGTGGTAGACTTCAGGAGAAACCCTCCCATCCTACCACCTCTTACAATACTAGACAACACAGTATCAACAGCAGAGACCTTCAAATTTCTAGGTTCCATCATATCTCAAGACCTAAAATGGTCATCTAACATCAAAAACATCATCAAAAAAGCACAACAAAGAATGTTCTTTCTGCGCCAACTCAGGAAGCTCAAACTTCCCAAGGAGCTGCTGATACAATTCTACAGAGGAATCATTGAGTCTGTCATCTGCACCTCTATAACTGTCTGGTTTGGTTCTGCAACCCAACAAGACAGACACAGACTTCAGAGGATAATCAGAACTGCAGAAAAAACAATTACTGCCAACCTGCCTTCCATTGAGGACCTGTATACTGCACGAGTCAAAAAGAGGGCCGTGAAAATATTTACTGACCCCTCGCATCCTGGACATAAATTGTTTCAACTCCTACCCTCAAAACGTCGCTATAGAGCACTGCACACCAAGACAACTAGACACAAGAACAGTTTTTTCCCGAACGCCATCACTCTGCTAAACAAATAATTCCCTCACCACTGTAAAACTATTCACTAGGCTGCATTACTATTACTATTAGTTTTTCTCATCGTTCCTATCACCCATCTCCTCCCACTTATGACTGTATGACTGTAACTTGTTGCTTGTATCCTTACGATTATTTCATATTGATTGTTTCCTGATTGCTTACTTGAACCCTATGACAACCATTCTTGACAAATGTATCTTTTCTTTTATGTACACTGAGAGCATATGCACCAAAGACAAATTCCTTGTGTGTCCAATCACACTTGGCCAATAAAGAATTCTATTCTATTCTATTCTATTCTATTCTATCACAATCTAGTTCAAATGTATAAATATACATGATGAAAAAAAAAATCCTGCGAAGCTGATCACATGACCCCAGGATATTGCAACCATCATAAATATGAACCAGTTGCCAAGCATCTAAATTTTGATCATGTGACCATGGGGATGCTGCAACGGTCATAAGTATGAAAAATAGTCATAAGTCACTATTTTCAGTGGTGTCGTAACTTTGAATACTCATTAAATGAACTGTTGTAAGTCGAGGACTACCCTGCATTGCTGGAGGTTGGTCTTTTGCTTTTCAGCACGTTGCTCTTCTATTGATTTAAAAAAATATTTTTTAAAATAAAGGAACCTTGGTAGGTATTAATGGCAATATTACCGGCGTTTTCCTTTGCCCTTTCTGAGGGTGCTGACAAATCACTCCTCCCATTTGCTGCAAATTCTGCCTTTTTTATTTGCATTCCAACAATGGAGCTTGTATTGCAATGTTGCCGCACACATTTTATTCTTTGCCATTGCCTATCTATCTCCTCAGATATCTATTGTATTTTATCTCATAGGTTTTCCCAAGGCAGTACATTCTACATTTGCATTTGCAACATTCCTACGCAGTGAATTAAGCAAAAATCCATCTCTCTTAGTGTAAGACCAATTATCTGTAAACAATTGGGCTATCCAAGTGCCTGGTTTCTCTGATATATAGTCTGGTTGTATGTAATTGTCCATTATGATAATCATCACTACCATAAATACAGGTAGCACTACGTGATGGAGGGCACACTGATAATTTTATTATGTTCCCTTAGAAATATTTTTATCAAAATGATGGGTAGAAAAGTACTTTCAAAAATTGCAAAATGTAAAGATTCTATTATTGTCCTGGTTGGTGGAAGAAAACAGTGACATCACAAGAGAAAAGAAACATTAATGATTTAATATTTTAATCTAAACTGATACAGATTTACAAAACCTTTAAAAGTATTGGAATCCTTCTAAAGACAGAGCTATATTGTAAAGCAGGTACATTATAGCAACATTACAGAGACCAAAGTCCTATGTACAAGACTGTGGAAGGCTACTAAGGACCCAATGTGTCATAAACTCAATCAAATAGTCAAGCTTAGGACTTCACCTTTAAATAGCAATAGCATTTAAATTTATATAACACTTCACAATGCTTTACAGTCCTCTCTAAGTGGTTTAAAGAGTCAGCATATTACCCCCAACAATCTGGGTCTTCATTTTACCAACCTCGGAAAGATGGAAGGCTGAGTAAACCTTGAGCTGGTGAGAATCGAACTGCCGAAGTGCTGGCAGCCAGCAGTCAGCAGAAGTAGCCTGCAGTACTGCATTCTAACCACTGTGCCACCACGTCTCATGAACCGTGATGAACTCACAAACACCTGTATGGGTATCTACAAAATTCATATAGGACATTCTTGCACTGCTTAGCAACGCCTGTATTGCGGCAACCTGATGAAAAAGTACAAAAAGGAGACAAATTGCAAAGAGAAGAGGTCAAGCAAGGCTGAGCACTGTCAAAAATGAAATAGTATGAAAAATAGGCTGTTTACCGCAGCTATTTATTTCCTCTCCGCAACCCTCTAGTTCTTTTTCAACCCCCATTGAAAGAATAAAATGAGGTTGGACACCCAAGAGAAAGAAGAGGAGACAGGGGCAAGAACTGAAAAAAGCTGCTCTTACATTTTTAAGAGGATGAGTGAAACACCACAGCCAAGAGTGAAGGGAGACATTTCACATTCCATCAATTTCCTTCTTTCAATGCTATCACCTTCCTCACTGTGCTGATGCAGAAAAGTAAAGAGGCAGAAGTTTCAATCTGAGATTATAAATATTTACAAGTATTCGTTTCTTGTTTCCAGATGCCCAAACTAGCATTTATATTAATACGGCGCATTTCCCATCCTTATAAAGTCAAAGTGGCACCTTGTAAGAGGGAGAGATCTGTAAGACGGGCTCAATGGTGTGCGCAGAATACTGAATGTCCATTGGGACAGAGAACAAGAAGCCAGGATGAGAAGAAATAGAAAAACATGTTCTGGAAAGGACAGGAGCTCTGTATGCTGCAACATTTGCAACAGACACCTCTTGTAAGATCTTTATTCCCATTTAGGTCAAGCCCAATTATGAAAGATACCAATATTACGTTGCTTGTTGATTTGGGTGCCAACTCTGGGAAAGGAATAGAAAAGTTTATTTTCAGAAAATATTTTAAACCAAGGGAGGAAAACTTATACCCCAGAGGCACATTCATCATCAAATAGTACCACCATCCATGGCTGTCAAAAAAGGCAGGATAACTTTTAACTTTCTGGTGAGACATGCACACATAAATTTATTTATTTATTATTTATTTATTTATTTATTTATTTATTTATTTATTTATTTATTTATTTATTTATTTATTTATTTATTTATTTATTTATTTATTTGTCAAACATGTATAGTAGTAATTTGTATAAACATAAGTAAAAAGTAACGATAAAAGAGGACAATAGGACAGTAGGACAGGGACGGTAGGCACAGTGGTGCGCTTATGCACGCCCCTTACAGACTTCTTAGAAATGAGGAGAGGTCGACTGTAGACAGTCTAAGGTTAAAGTTTTTGGGGTTTGGGAAAGAAACCACAGAGTCAGGTAGTGCATTCCAGGCATTGATCACTCTGTTGCTGAAGTCGTATTTTCTGCAGTCGAGTTTGGAGCGCTTTACATTTAGTTTGAATCTATTACGTGCTCGTGTATTGTTGCGGTTGAAGCTGAAGTAGTCATTAACAGGAAGGACATTTTGGTATATGATTTTATGAACTACATTTAGATCAGATCGGAGGTGACGTAGTTGTAAATTGTCTAATCCCAGTATTTCAAGTCTGGTGGAATAAGGTATTTTGTTGTGAGCGGAGGAGTGAAGGACTCTTCTTGTGAAATATTTCTGGACTCTCTCGATTGTATTTATGTCTGATATGCAGTGCGGGTTCCAGACAGGTGAGCTGTATTCCAGAATTGGTCTAACAAATGTTTTGTATGCTCTGGTTAGTAATGTAATGTTGCCAGAGAAGAAGCTACGCAAGATTAGATTAACAACTCTTAGTGCCTTTTTGGCAATGTTGTTACAATGGGCTCTAGCACTTAGGTCGTTGATAAATGATAGCATTTTGGGGAGAAGGGGGGAATGGTTTAAAATATCTTTTTTTAGTATGCTGCAATAAGGCAACATGGATAAGTTAATGGGGCAGTTATCCTCACATGCCCAGAAATTGGGAGGAGAATAGATGCTGTGATGTTTGTTTGTTTGTTTGTTTTGCAACAGGCAAAAGCATTCTGCCTTCTGCTACCTCGCCTTCTCTTAGCTGAAAGTTTTGTCCAGATAGTGATTGGTTGATTACTATCACTTAATTTGACCAACTAACCCTTATCCATAAAAGCTCATGTAGTTTGTATCTGAACACTGTATAACAGTATCGCTTTCAACTCCTTGGGCCTCCCTTGGGCCCGCATACCCAATTCTTTCCAAAGTAAGGACAAAAACATAAAATCCCGATCCCTTATTCTTGATATGTTTTTGCTGATTTCATTTTTATTTTATTTCGCTTTATCTCCCTACCTACGGTAGCCTTTAGCATCCCCCCAAATAGTAAGGATAGCTCTCATGTCTCCATTGTCTATTCTTGATGGAAAACCTCAAGATTTCTGCTCAGAGTTGAAAGCCAAAAGTAGATAGCTTAGCATGCAGTTCTCCCTACCATCATGACAATCTCATTTAATGTATCCTTTTAGTCTGCCTTGGTTCTATAGGAGGCATGTCCAACCCACAGCCCACAGGTTGCATGCAACCCTGGACAACTTGTAATGCAGCCCTACAAGATTGTAAACTTTTAATATTATTATGTGATTTTAGTGGTATATTTTATATTAACTATTAATTATATAGTAACTATATTAATGGCCCAAGAGAATTCCTCTTCACTCAATACAACCCAGGCAAGCCAAACTTTGAATACCCATGTTCTGTAATCTATGCACAGTATGGAGAAGGAAAAGAACTAGTCAGATAGTAGTTACAAATCTGAATTACCTCCACCCTTTTTATAAATACACCCATTTATTAATACATGCTCTTTATTTTCTTCTCTTCATGGAAAGAAATTCAATTAAAAATGAAATTAAAAGAATCGGAATGAAAGGCAGGTAAAAATGCAATCATCACATCATAGAATGTAATGAAAAGATGGAGTAGGGGTGATATGATAGCAGTATTCCAATATCTCAGGGTTTGCCACAAAGAAGAGGGAGTCAAGCTATTCTCCAAAGCACCTGAGGGTAGAACAAGAAGCAATGGATGGAAACTAATCAAGGAGAGAACCAACCTAGAACTAAAGAGAAATTTCCTGACAGTTAGAACAATTAATCAGTGGAACAGCTTGCCTCCAGAAGTTGTGAATCCTCCAACACTGGAAGTTTTTAAGAAGAGATTGGACAACGATTTGTCTAAAATGGCATAGGGTTTCCTGCCTAAGCAAGGGGTTGGACTAGAACAGTGTTTCCCAACCTTGGCAACTTGAAGATGTCTGGACTTCAACTCCCAGAATTCCCCAGCCAGCGAATGCTGGCTGGGGAATTCTGGGAGTTAAAGTCCAGACATCTTCAAGTTGCCAAGGTTGGGAAACACTGGACTAGAAGAACTCCAAGGTCCCTTCCTCCTCTCCTCTCCTCTCCCCTCCTCTCCCCTCCTCTCTCCTCTTCGTCTAATTGAGAAAAGCAAAACAAAGCTATTTTGTGGGTAGAACTTGATATGTTTGACAAATCATTTGAGGTAAAAAATATTGAAAAATGTGTATGATGACTTCAGGGTTTTCATCTCCATAGGTGAAGCTCAAAGATTGCTAGAGTTGGGCAAATTCAGCCTTCCCTAATCTGGCATCATCTTCAAGATATATTGGCTAGCTTATGGCACGTTGTATATTTAATATTTTCATTACCGGGAGTATGTAAATGTAGATGAAACACTAAATCTTATCAATTGTCAACTGTAAATTTGTAATTGTGATTGTATTATAAGATTTGCAAAGTTTTCAATTGCATTAAAAATCCTCCCTCCCAAAGACTATAGACTTACAGTTCAACAAATTAAATGACAAGTTAAAAAAAATCAGTGTCCCCCAAAGGTATTTATTTCAGCAGATCATTACAAATTAATTCTGATGGAACAAAACATTAAAAATTGCTTTAAATCAGTGTTTCTCAACTTCAGAAACTTTAAGATGTGTGGACTTTAACTACCAGAACTCTCTAGCCAGCACTATAGCTAGGGAATTCTGGGAATTGAAGTCCATACATTTTAAAGTCACTAGGATTGAGAAAAAAAACGCTCTAAATCTTCCAATTGTACCTAGAACAGATTAAAAACAAATGTCCATTCTACTTTGGAAACATTGATAATTTCCATCCTCTTCAATCCCCCTATTAGATAAATAGAGCCATGACCCATAATCTGGCATTTATCAAAATTTATTTATCTGGAATTGTACTCATCCATAGCCATAGATAGTTATAAGCAGGGAATGGAAGGAACTTGGGGTTGTTTTTTTATGTAGCAAGCCTACATTTATCATCTGATTAAAAACAATTTGTTTATCTCTCTGAAAAAAAAATCTCATCCATCTCTTAACAAGCAAAGACATTTATAAATAACTTACTATGCTTCGGCCGACTGCTAAATATAATGATTTAGGATAAAAAAGAAGGCACTCTGATCATTGTCTGTTAGGGTTCCAAAGCCCATTCTTCACGTTGATTTGCTGTCGCTGATAAATGATTGCTTGATGGTATACTGCATTTCCTCTGTGTGCTAAGTTGTTTGCAAAATGAACAGAGGACAGCTTGTCACATCAAAGGGAGGACTACAAGGTGAGGCAAAAGTGTATAATCTTTTGCCCTAAGTTTTGACAGTTAATTAGCTCTCCTTCAATTTATACCTTGGTGACAGCTTGGTGAGGGTCAACTGAAACAATTTCAAGGTTAGTCCAATGCAAAATATATGGAAGAATTGGCAGAGAGTGGTTTCTCTGTTACTACCATTAGGACTGATTAAACAGCTTATTCTCTTACCTGGTACATAAATAGCACTGAGTTCTTCCCCAGCAATTCTGAATGTGGACGAAAGATTGTTTGCACAAGGACAGACAATTTGAGACCGACAATGTCTAGTAAGCCATTTTGCTAGCAAAATACTTAAGGGGCACCATCAATCTCAAACTAATACACTAGCAAGATATTTTCCTAAGCATTATCAATTTCAGACAAACTGCCCCATATGAAAGAAACAGTTACCAACTAACATTCCTGGCAAAATGATATCCATTGGGTTATAAAGAGGCTGAAGTAGTTGAATGTCTTAATAAATATTGTGTATCACACTCAATGGTATCAACACAGATGCCAGTAGCACCATAATGAGAGATTCTGTCTGCATACTCTCCTGTTTCATGAACAAGCCTCATACATACCTGCAGCACCAACAATGGGTGAGCTATTCAGTTAATAATTATATTACACAAGGATGACTGTATCTTTGATACAACCCAACAAGATGCAAACACCCAGGCAATCTGCATAACAGAATGTAACTATCCATGAGATGATTCTGAGGTAGTTCTCAGACCAAACATTGTTTACATGTATTAATACACATCTCAAAAGAACATACTGTCAGAAATGCATAATGTTAAGAAACAGTATGCTTAGAGGTATTCATATTTAAATATCACAAATTTTTAACTAGGTACTTTATCAAGTCAAGCAAAATGACAAAAAATAGCAGGCACACTTTTGAATCTGAAATTCTTAATCAGTTCAATTGTTATAAAAATAGAGGATCATATCAGAGGTCGGTTCCTCCTGGTTCGCACCGGTTCTGTAGAACCGGTAGTAAACCGGTGGTAACGTCATAGAGCCAGTTCTGTCGGTGCTGGTCCGTGGACGCCACCATCTTTTTTTATTTTTTGGGAAGGATTTTTTTTGGTGCTGGTCCGTGGACACCACCATCTTTTTTTATTTTTTGGGAAGGATTTTTTTTTGGATTTTTTATAATAATAATAATAATAATAATAATAATAATAATAATAATAATAATAATAATAATAATAATAATAATAATAATAATAATAATAATAATAATAATAATAATTTATTATTATTATTATTATTATTATTATTATTATTATTATTATTATTATTATTATTATTATTATTATTATTATTATTATTATTATTATTATTATTATTATTATTATTATTATTATTATTATTTGTATTGGCCATAGCAAGATGGCAATCCATTTGGAAAGACCTTAGCAATTAGCCTGTCCTACATGACAGGTGTATTCATGCCCTTTAAATCATTGGAAGTTGTAATGATATGATTGGCACTTCTAGCAGTGGAACCTGTTTTAATTCATGATGGTCGTATATATGCAATTTCATGAATGTGTATGAATTTCATACTTTATTTTACATGTTGCTCTGAGTTTACAAAGCTAGGAATTGTGCACTGCAGAGAATTACCGTAGTTCTGATTGGAACAGCTTGTAAACCTTGCAAATGAAAGAATCAAATAAAATCAATCCCTGTTAGGAAAGGAAAGAGCCCTTTATCAGCCAAATAACCTACCTTTATCAACCATCCAAAGCCACATTCAATTATACTTGTTTCCCTCTCGGGTTTCCTTACCATTTCATCTGGCTGATAAGATTCATCTGATTTCCTGAGCATAATCCTTGTTTAAAAGGTGATTACTCTTTCCCCACACAGAGGTTGCTTGTCACCTTGTGCTCTTATTAAAAACAGAATTTTACAGCAGCTTTGTGGAATGTATCCACACACTATGAATGTCTTTTGATCATGGCTGGGAATTTGATAGTAAGCCAGGGACTGTTTCTCACTGAAAAAAATAAGCCATTTACACTCATCATGAGCTAGACTCTACTACTGTTCTGAAACAGATTTTGCAACAACTGAGAAATAAGATATTTCCCCAGTGGCATGGTGTAATTTCTACCCAGCTTCCATGCACCAAAATGGTGGGTTGATTATAATTACAGCAAGGCAAATGCTGCTTCATTAATTGTAGCACTTTTGATCTATATCAGGGGTTGAATTTCATGTGCTTCTTTCATCATCTATAGTCCATAATTGGTTTAACAATTTCCGATCTCTCTGCCTGCCTTTCATTTACACTGTCTAATGCAGTGTTCTGACCTTCTATCTCTTCACCTACATAGCACAGCTCTTCACTTTTCATTAAATATCTGGATTTTTTTTAAGGCCGTATGCAATGAAATGCATTTCATTTTACTAACCCTTTGTTGATGAACATAAAGCATAGGGAGGCCACCCTAACTTAGAGTATCTATGGACTATGCTCTAGAAGAGCATTCCTTTCTTTGTGCATAAGCCTTTACCAATCTGCTGCCCGTTTAGCATTATGGACTTCAACCACAATTCCCCTTTTACCATGTTCAGCAAATGCAACATGGCCAATGAATACAGGTGAAATTGAGGCAATGGACTGCAACACTTATCTCCATCTTCTCTCCATGCACTTTTTAATTCAGTGCCTGATTGTGATGTCTGCTTGCAGTAAGAATACCTCTGATACTATGCTGTGACTGATCAATACTGATCAATACCCTCTCCTTCTCGATCCCATAGCAAACTAAATCTATGATTGCAAAAAAAAAAGGAAGGAGATTGTTTCCAGATTGAGTTTGAGGAAGCTAGTTATGAAAACAAGATATGCTGCAATAGACTAAATCTTTCCCTCATTCATTCATCCTGGCGGCCCGTGGGCCGGATGCATCACGCTCAGGCCCGCCCACCCCAGCTCTGCGAAGGAAAAAAAAGTCACAAAATGTCACATGATGGCAACATGATGCGGCAAGTTTGACACCCATGATGTATGCTATACACTTTTTTTAGCTTTCATTTGCCTTTTGTAATTAGTAGTATGCCACAAGGAAGAAATCAACTTTACTAGTGATATATAAACTCAAATAATCTTTTAAATCCCCACTTGCCAAGAATCCCAAAGTAAAACTGTACCTTCAAAAGTGCTACTTGGGGAACAAGCTTTTCTAGAAATGAGAGGAAAACTATCACTGATGATATCACTTAGTTGGGTAATGTAAACATCTGCAAATATGTAAGCTCAGAGAGCATCGGGGACCGAAAAAATTCAGAGGGGAAACAGCTAGTCAGGTTAATTAGAAGAATATGGATAGAGTATAATGAATCTTAATTCAGAAATTATAAAAAATGTAGCCTCCATAAATGTCCTTTTAAATGGGTATTTTGTCTCCTGGTTTCTTTTATGTTTTAAATTACCAAATTAGGCAATTGGCAAATGCTACAGGGTGAAGATGAGCTTAGAAGATCCCCACATACAGAAATGTAGACTTTCCCCGTATCATGTCCTTTCCCAAGTGAATCTCTGCGTAGGAATACAAATCAGGCATTGAGATCTGGTACCAGTGAAGAACTTTGGTGCAAAGTATGAGGAGGAAAATAATATGAAATCACAAAACTGATAAGCAATGGTTGGATTTATTATTATTAACAATGGCAATAGATGTTTAAGTCAAATCATATAAAATCAATTTTAGAAATGGTACTCATCTGATATTAGCAATCAAGTAGAAACTCACCTTCTAATAGTTTTGGTTTCCTGCTGTCAGACGTATTAAACTGCAGCATCGCCTCAGTGCTATTCTTAAGTTTTCTGATTCTTTCTTCTGCTCATGCGTGACACAGGGTCATCACTAACATCTAAAAACAATCAGATAAAACACAACTTTAATTTCTGAGTCTTGCCACCCAGAAGGGAAAATGTTAAGATTTGTTATTGTTAATACTCCATTAAGTGCTATTTATAATTTTCAAATACGACAGGGCAATGTTTCCTTACTGCAGTGTTTCCCAAAGTGTGGTACACGTACCCCCAGGGGTACGGGAAGAGTTTGGTGGGGGTACGCGTTGCACCGGAGTTTGGTGGGGATCACGTGGGAATATCCACTGCACCGTGCTTAGCTGCGCCCATAGAACAAGGAAAGAAATAGGCGCATATTGCAGTTTTTACATGGGAACTGGGGCCATCATACATCGTATCGCAACTCATTATGGCGGGAACTTCTGTGCATCCTTCGCGCAGCTCGGGTTCGGCCATTTTTAAACTGCGGGAACATTAACAGTTGACGTTGAGCCGCAGAGCTGTTTAAACGCCGGAGAATTGCAGTGTTATCTAACGGTTAGACAGTCTTGTGAGGCGTGACACGGCGTGAATATACTGCACTTCGTTACAGAGACAACTTACTTCTTTAATAGTTAGTTCCGGGCGCCTGTTATCGTGCTTTAGTAAGACTCAAACAGATGAGTTCGCTTATTGGTTTAGTTATGTGCTGTATTTATTTTAATGTATAGGGCCTATACAGGGAACCAAATTATGATGATCTGTCATCTCAACATAAACAATTTCATCCTTCTCATTGAATCAAATAAATGTTCTTTATAATATAACTTTCATTTATTTTGCGTATGTACCAAAAAAATAAAAAATAAATATATTTTGATTTTTATTAAAGCATATGTTTTTTATGAGGGGTACTCAGCATTACGAAAATTATAGAAGGGGTACACATATGTCAAAAGTTTGGGAAACACTGCCTTACTGTATCTCTAAGCTTTTATCAAGACAGTTGGACTGGATAACTGTAGTTTGATGCATTTATTTTTTAAACCAAAAACAGCAGCCAAGAAAACAAAAAGACATTATGTCCACAGTGCAACAGATTAAATATGCATCTCAGTGTGGTAGAAATGAGCAATATAAAGTAACTGCATTAGAAGTCATTGGCACTTTATTCACATTTTCTGTTCTTCCCCCCTCCCCAATCCTCTTCAACATCATTTCTATTGTAAAAGCTTCTTCACTGACAAACAGGGAGCTACCTGCAGAGATTCAACTTCTTTTGTCCTCTTCTAAAAAAAACCATGGGAAGCTGCCTACATTAGTCCTCGCCTCCTGTATGTTCCCATTTTGAACAATACCACTCCATGAATGAGAAGTTAAAACATACAAGCAGCATCCCAGCCCCTGTACTCTTCTTTTTCTGTAAATGGAGAGCAGCCTCTATTAAAATAACACCTAAAACATTTAATAACTGATTGGTGTGAAGCCTTTACCTCCATCTTTCGCTTTTAGTTCTATTGGTGGCCAACCTCTGTTCTTCGCTCTTAGCTAACTGCATTGATTTAGAAATTTACGAGAATGTGATAATTATTATTATTGCCACCTTCTATCAGTTTGACCAATAATTCTATTTGCAATTACTGAAAAGAAGGAAGAAGACCTTTCGTTAGTAAGTAAGTAAAGGTAAGTAAAATATTCCAGCCATTTAATACAATTGTTCTAGGTCAGAGGTGTCAAACTCAAGGCCTGTGGGCCGCATCCGGCTTGTGGGGTGCTTAGATCTGGCCTGCGGTGCCGGTCTGGAAATAGCAAAGGACCGGCCCACGGTGCCTCTGCTAACAAAAATGGGGTGCGGGTGGGGAGCACGCCCTCCTGCAACCGCTTTTGGTCTCCGGAGTGGTCCAAGAGGTCTTCCAGGCACAAAACAGGGCCTCTGGAGTGCTCCAGGAGGCCTTCCAGACCCAAAATGGGGCCTCTGGTGCCATCCAGGAGGCCTTCCAGGCCCAAAATGGGGCCTCTAGTGGCCCAGGAGGCAGGGGTGAAATGTGAAAATTTTCCCTACCATGGGAAAATTATGTGGGTGTGGCTTATTTTGTGGGTGTGGCTTGAGGTCTGGTTGGTGTGGCTTCAGGTGGGTGTAGCTTGGTGGTCAGGTGACTCATTGGCGTGCTTTGTGGTCATGTGACCGGATGGGCGTGCTTGGTGGTTATGTGACAGGATTGGTGTGGCTTGATGGTCAGGTGGCCAGGTGGGTGTGGTTTAAATCTGTTAAACACATTTAACAGATTTAACAGAATTGGAAGAAGGGAACTTGCAAGGTCATCTAGTCCAACCCCCTGTCTTAACAGCATTGCAAAAGCACACAAAATGGCCCCTGCCACAAGCATGAGCCTCACAGAGCAACAAAAAACTGGAAAAAAACTTTTACACTTTACACACACACACACAGAGAGAGAGACACACACAGACACACACCACAACAACACAACTGGCTCACACACCATGCAAAAGCAGCTGTACTGACTTACACACCATGCAAAAGGACACAAATGGCACCTGCAACAGATTTAATACATTTAACAGAGTTGGAAGAAGGGACCTTGCAAGGTTATCTAGTCCAACCCCCTGCCCAAGCAGTATTGCAAAAGCTTTAAATGGAGCCTCCGGAATGGCCCAGGAGGGCTTCCAGGTCCAAAACGGAGCCTCTGGAATACTGCAGAAGGCCGTCCTTGACTCATAAGGTTATAAAAGGGAGGAAAAATAAAATATTTTAGCTTTTAGGCTTGCAGGATTCTGCTACTAGCCTAGGTCAATAATTTATGGTTCTAGTCTTCGTATGGAGTCAGTTTCTTGATTTGGTCTCTCTCTCATACGGTGATTAAGTAGATCAAATAAGTATTAAAAAAACAAAATCACAGAAATGTACGCCTCCCTATTTTTATAAGTTTATAAAACCATGTCTGTGGATGTATGGTTCCGTGTCACGCCCACCATGGCCACGCCCACCATGGCCACACCCACCCCACACACTCACCCCACACGCCCACCCAGCCCTCCAAGGTCAAACCCAATCCTGATGTGGCCCTCAATTTAATTGAGTTTGACACCCCTGTTCTAGGTCATGTGAGTGGCAGAGAGGGGTATAGAATGGAGGACTCAGCAACATTTCAAATCACTATCCATGTGCCTTCGCCTTAGGGGTGCATTCATTATTTTTTTCTGGACTTTTTTTTGGCAACTTCAGCTGGATCTGGCTCATTTACAAATTTGCTCTTTCTTTTGCTGGCTTCTCCCCTTACATCAGCTGTTCTGTTCATTTTTCAGAGACTTATCCTGCTGGCCTTCAAAAATTTAGATAATTTGTTGTCCCCAATTCGGTTCTGAGCATGGTGCCGAAATCAATGAAAGACACCAGAGATGCAGTGCATGTTTGGTTTCCTTTGATTGAAGCGCTCCAAGAAAAGGGGTCCCGGCTAGAAAATGCCAAGGAATCCCGAACAATAGAATTAAGGAAAGTTTTATATATTTTCACTAAAGCGTATGGCAGAATAATGCAGGATATATAAAACAAATCATGTAATAAACATTTTAGTAGTGATCTAACAATTGTCCTATTAGTCTCTAGCCATCCCTATTTCTAAGCCTTGGCTAATAAATATTCCAGGTGTTATTCTATATGCTCCAAGGCCATCCCTATTCCTAACTTCTAGCTGAGGTATGCAGGATGTCTAACTCTTTGTTACTGTTAATTTGTTACTGTTATAGTCCTCTAACCACACTTGCATATTCTCTGTGAATAAACATTCTTTACTCTTGCCAGACAGACTCCACAATTACAGGCATTCCAATTTTCTTTCAAGTGCATGCCATAGTCTTGCTTCATTTTAGCAGACAGCCCATCAATTTCTTTCCAATATTTATTCAGGATTTTTTTGGATTAGTATCCTATTCAAAGACTTTTTACATAATTTCTTTATAACAGTCTATTAGTTGGAAATATAAAAAGTTGTGATTCTAAAGCAGGAGTGTCAAACTCCATCATCACGGCGTCATCACATGATGTATCGTGACTTTTTCCCCCTTCTCTAAACTGGGCATGGGCGTGGCCAGCACGTGACGCATCTGGCCCGTGGGGCGCGGGTTTGACACCCCTGTTCTAAAGAAATGTAGATAGGGGCAATGATAACATTATTGTTGTACTAGAATAACATGGAGGACTTAGAGGCATCTTTTTAACCAATTTACATATTTTTATCCTCCCCAGTTTAATTTTACAATAACTACTTGAGGATACTTACAGCAGGAAGATAGGCTATAAATGTAGGGAGGAATAGAAAATATTGAAAGGGGAAAAAATTGTTTGAGACCATTCTGTTAATGAATAATTTATACACATGTGTTTACAAAACACTCATTATTGAGCAATTTAAAGCATAATGAGAGAGCTTCTTCGGATGAAAACTCAGAATGATACACTACCATTGGAAAATAAAGGGAACATTAAATTAGCAGGGCAAGAGAGCTGTTATCAGTGGATTGGTACTGCTGACATTCAGGTCCTCTACCCATATTCAGAAGTTGTCAAAACAGCAAAATCATCTCTCCCCCCCCCCCCCCACACACACACACTTTTCTTATGTTATAAATGCAGGCAAGGTCAAGCTCTATAAATGGAGCAGATAATTAGCATAATTAATTTCAGCTATGGCAGAAATATTTCAAACCCAAGAAGAAAATCTTCTCTATAACTTAATGGCTCAAGTTTGCTTCTCTCAAGCAGAACACTGAGTTGGCTAAAGTGGCCATTTTAATGATACAGAATTTGTGGTTGTCCCAAAGGTGCTTTTTCAGGAGGCAACTGGACTTTCTTGTTTTTTCTTTTGAAGACGTTTAGCTTCTCATGCAAGAAGCTTCTTCAGCTCTAACAGGATAGTGGGGAATGGAAGGATTTATATTCCTTGCAGACAGCTGGTCATTTGCATCCTTTTAGAGGGTCGTTGAAGCACTTGGAGGTTTATCTGTGTCCTCAGAGTCACCTCAGAGCACCTCAGTAGTGCTCCTGGTTCCTGTAGTCTGCAATTCCCCCCCCCCCTCTGGAAATCCCTACTCCCACACCATTCAGAGAGTGTTCATCCCAAATTTTATAGCTAAAAGTCTGTAGAGATTCTCAGTCATCCAGGTCATGGTTGTTCCAAAGGTGCTTTTTCAGGAGGCAATTGGACTTCCTTGTTTTTTCTTTTGAAGATGTTTCACTTCTCATCCAAGAAGCTTCTTCAGCTCTCATGGGATAGTGGGGAATGGAAAAATTTATATTCCAGAGGATTTCCAGAAGAAGAAAAAATTGCAGACTACAGGAACCAGGATCACTACACAGGTGACCCTGAGGACATAGATAAACCTCCAAGTGCTTCCAGGACCCTCTGAAACAGTATTTCCCAACCTTGGCAACTTGAAGATGTCTAGACTTCAATTCCCCAGCCAGCGAATGCTGGCTGGGGAATTCTGGGAGTTGAAGTCCAGACATCTTCAAGTTGCCAAGGTTAGGAAACACTGCTCTAAAAGGATGCAGATTACCAGTTGTCTGCAAGGAATATAAATCCTTCCATTCCCCACTATCCTGTCAGAGCTGAAGAAGCTTCTTGCATGAGAAGCGAAACGTCTTCAAAAAAAAAACCCCAAGAAAGTTGCCTCCTGAAAAAGCACCTTTGGGACTTTCCTTGGAATCTGTTACTAAGGCAGAACCCATCATACTTTCAGCTTTGAGTATACCCAGTAATTATTAAATGGTTTTTTTTCCCAGCTGTGGGCATTCTACACCTGTATGCAGGCACTTTACCCAGCATGTCAATAAATTTGACATCAGATGTTGGAAATCTTTTGTCAAGATGCAGCCTGGCAGTTACTTAAGTGTTCTACTACACCACTGTGTATTATCAGAAGCTACAGGATATCACCCTTTTGCACCTGCGTTTGTGTGATGGTGAGATTAAAAAAGGAAAAGCATTAAAGATCACGTGAAACCACAGCAAGTATGGATGCCCTTGTATAGTCTTCGGGATGAAAGCAAGGAGCCTTACAGAAAGTAAAAATAAAATCCCTTTGTGCTATTATGAATGAACAAATGTTCTTTAAAACCTTTAGCTGACTTTAAAGAAATTTAAGCAAATATTCTTCAAAGTGATAATAACTGGAACAAAGCCTATTAGCAAAGCTAAATGAATTCTGCTTCAAGGCATTGTGATACATTATCAGTTACTTCCTTCATCCCTGGGGAAATATTTCAGTATAGCTGTCAATCACTTGCTTTGTTTTGACTTGCACCAACTGCATCATTTATATTGATTTTTGACAAATGACATCTCTCTTTCTGAGCTATTATGGTTTTGTTTTCAGACCACATTTAATTGTTTGAGTATTTTTCTTCGTAAAAAAAAAAAGGCAAAATGTTTATTCTCTGAAGGCTGTAAACAGAGATCTCAGGTCTAGTTACTATGACAACCCCACAAGATACAACAAGCCTAGATTATCTCTAATGACAGACGTGAAGTTTAAATTGCATATTCTGAACAAACAGTGCACTGTTGACCTTTTATTGAAAAATGGAATACAGTATAATTAGCATAATGTCCGATTAAAACAAGAAACTCATAAAATAATATGCTTTAATCATTACTGCTGTCATTAATCTAACAACCTATTTGCCCATGCTGAAAATTCTGAATGTATAATAGATTTAGTTCAATGACATTTCTGAATATTGATTGTGATATAATTTGAATTCAAATTTGCTCCACAATCAGAAACCAAAAATAAATAAATAAATAAGGTATTGTGAGTATGTGTCATATTCAAATACTGCACCTCCTAGTTGAAGAGTTGCAGTCAAGTGTGGCCTCACTAGCGCAGTATAGAGTGGTACTATCACTTCTCATAATTTGATGCTATCCCTCTGTTAATGCAGCTTAGGACTGCACTGGCTTTTTTTGGCAGCTGCAGCACACTGCTGGCCCATAAATAAATTATGGACCACTGGGATGGTCACAGATACTACTATTGAACCAGGTACTGCCTATTTTTATACCTATGCACACTCAACTCTGTCAAGATCCTTCTGAATCTTGAGTCTATTTCCAAAGTACCGTATGTTCTGGTGTATAAGACGACTTTTTACCCCTTGAAAATCTTCTCAAAGGTCGGGGGTCATCTTATACGCCGGGTACTGAAACTTCTGAGCCGGGGGAGCTCAAAAACGGCTGCGGCTACATCCCTGCCATTCTCCAGCCAAGTGGCTGAAGGAGCCCCGGAGCCCGGACACTGCCCTGCGTCTTGGTCTCCTGCTGCCACCGCCAGCGGCAGCCTTCCCAGTAGGTGGGCGCACGCCGGAGGGACCGTGGAGCAGAGGCGCCCGGCGGCTTAAGGCGAGAGGTGTTCTGGAGATCGTGATGTCTATTGATTTTTCATCTATAACTATACCTGGAACTCGCATTTTAGGACAATTCTTCACACACACACACACACACACACACACACACACACACACACACACACAATATTCATTGTTTCCCAACAATGAGAGTGTTTCAGAATATTTCCGGTTTTTTTACTAGATGTGCTACAAATCAGCAAATAGAAGCCCTTGGACCAAATCTAACTTCCAAGTGGTACTTACCTCATCCCCAGTGGGCAACTAAGAATCAGGAGGGCGAGGAAGAAAGCAGACATATTGATGTTTTACATAGAGCATCAGTTAGGCCATGTTAGATCAGAGGGGAGACAAAACCCCAGAAATTTTATCAATGCTCCATTTTGGAAGGTATTAAAGGGCCTTTGCCCATCATTATCCCAATTGCTCATATTTTGAGTGATGTTCTAATGCTATTAATTTCAACTGAACACAAACTCTTTGTGTTTCCAGATGCATAATCATCTAGAAGAGAGCCACTTTGGTGTAGAATTTAAGACACTGGGCTAGAAATTGGTAAACCATGAGTTCTAGTCCTGCCTTAGGCACAAAGTCAACCAGGTGACCTTGGGCCAATTCTTCTCTTAGCCCTGGGAAGAAGGGAAGGGTAAACCACTTCTGAAATCTTGCCAAGAAAATTGATGTTTATTGATTAATTCAGTTTGCATAACTGCCCATCTCAACCAATGGCTTTGGGCAGCAAACAAAATGAAAAACAGTTTCAATAAAACTACAATTAAAGAGCACAGCAGTCAGGAAAATATATTACATAGTTAATAATACAACCAAGAAATTGGTCCTTGCACACACTCAGGGTTCCAATCCTGGGCACAGAACCAGGTTTTTAGGGCCTATGAAAGCCAGCAAGGTTGGGATCATCCTGTTCTACAAAGGTATAACATCCTGTAGAATGGATAGCACAACAGAAAAGGCGCACCTCCAGAGATCTACTAACATTTCTTAGGACCAGAAGTATGTCTGCCTGACACAGGATCCAGGCAAGGTTTAGGCAGTTGCCAGGAGTCAATGCTGACATGAAGGCACTTATTCACTCGCTTACACCATCTTAGGCTTTTGCAATAATAACACGAAAGAAATTTATTTCCAGAAAAACTTTTGCAGATCACAATGAACTTCGAAGCTACTTGAGTTGCAAATTTCACCAGATTGTAAATTGCTAAGTAACTACATTAGCAGATAATGTAAGCATTCATGGTATTATCTGCTTTCAGCATTTTACAAAACATTAATACACAGGAAAGCTATGTATGCATGAAGGTTTCAATTACGCTTATAAGAATTATATTCTTTAAGGGAGACCAAAAAGCACTTAAATGTTTTCTTTGTTCTTCATATTGTGGGGCATATATTTAATTCCAGTTCTTTTGGCATTCATGGAATCAAAACTGGAAATGTTTGTGGCATCCACTGAGTTATCATCTGTACAATTCGTACAGTCTGTACAATCAGTAACAACTGTACAATTTGTTTTCATTTTAATCTCATCAATATAACTGGAGACTATACAACTATAGAATGATTGTTATTTAAATATAGATTTAGGTTGTAAAGAGACTAGTTCAATCATTTAAAACTAACCTTAGGCCCTGGTTCAAACGTAAACTTGACCAGTGTATTGAATAACTGGATAATCATCAGCAAACTTACAAGTGAAGTGTACTACTGTGAACTACTCTTGAACTACTGTGTTTCCTCCAAAATAAGACTCTGTCTTACATTTTTTTCGAACCCTGAAATAAGCGCTAGGCCTTATTGCCATGCACTCAAAAGCTAGATTGGGCTTATTATCAGGGGATTTCTTATTTTGGGGAAAACAGGGTATTATAATGAGCCGAGGTGGCACAGCGGTTAAAGAGCAGTACTGCAGGCTACTTTAGCTGACTATGATCATTTGAGTTCAGCTGTTCAAATCTCACCGGCTCAGGGTTGACTCAGCCTTCCATCCTTCCAAGGTAGGTAAAATGAGGACCCAGATTGTTGGGGCAATGTAAATATATACATTGCTTAATGGTGTATTTATCTCACAATAAATAAATAAATAAATAAATAAATAAATAAATAAATAAATAAATAAATAAATAAATAAATAAATAAATAAATAAATAATGTAAAGCTAGGCTAGAAATCAGGTACAATAGAGATCTGACTTCTGTTTTTTGAAACTAACATTTTGATTGCCACATACATGTGAGACTTATTTTCAAACCAAAGTACTATGCTATTTAACCTTTTGCCTATTAATAATGCAATAATTAAAAATATTAAATAACCCTTTTACAAGTGGCATTGTATTTCTTGTATATTTTTCCACCTCTGCATGTATTAACCTTGTAAAAAGTTAGATCTTATTGAACGATAGTGACATTTTCACTATTTCTGATCCACAAGAATAGAACAAGAAATATAGAAGCTAGCTTCTTTTCCAAAAAATTAGGTCTTAAAAAAAGGTTGAGAGCTTAGATTCATATCACACATCGTGATTTATATCTTCATGGTAAGCTCATATGTGTTCTATTTCTTAAGCTTCCTATGGTTTATGGAGCAGGGATGTACCTGGTTGACCTTGTTAGAATTTGGAAACTAAGCATAGTCAGACTAGGTTAGTATTTGGGTGAAAATAACCATGTAGGAAAGAAGGGAAGTTGAAAGTCATCCTCCAAGAAAGCTGTGGCAAACCTCTTCTTTCTTATTGCCCAAAGTGTTGATGAAGTCACTTGGAATCAAGCTTCGCTGAGGAAGACTTTAGAGAACAGGAGACAAATAGGGAAAGTCAAAGAACTGCCAAAGCCCTATTAGGACCATTCTACTCTTGAATTTGCCAGCACAACCAAGAAGTCATTCACTAAAAAAAAATATTGTTCTTTCTTTCCCCACTTCCACACATATTCATAGTCATTCATATCTCGAACTCTAAAGTTACTTTGTATTTTGTTTTCCAAGAATTATACAACTCAGGCACCACGTGTTTAAAAGAATAAAGAATTAAGAATTATATAGAAACATGGGTAATTCATTCACATGACCATTCATGAATCACAAGGAGCTTGTTTTTTTAAGATTTTAGCTGAAGTTGGAACAGACACAAGAATCTTTGGCCTCTAGACTAGAGGCTTGGGGGCATTCCCTTGGTTTTAACATTAGCCAGCTCAGAGTAAATATCTGAAGAATTCCCGAGCTGCCTAGCATGATAGGAATGTCAGGCAAAGGTGTCTGTAAACTCTGGCTCACCTCTGACATCGGCTTTTATCCAAGATTATTTCATTAATTCTAATGGCTTTCCTTGCAACAGCCACATAAAGGAATCATATTGTCTGCTGAGGTCAGGACATTCACAAGATGCTTTGCTGGCTTCAGCACTATGCTGATGATTCTTTCTGACATAAACCCTTCCACTTACAGGAAAAATCTTGGGGAGGTTAGCAATCAAAGCACTGCTGGGCACAAGAAATCCATCGGCATATGGAACAAGAAAAGTATTTAATCGATTTGGAGGGGTTTTTTAAAGTAGGGAGTTTCCAAAATTAAGCAGTAATTGTGATATAGTCAAGGTTTAATGTTTACTTACTGTTGCAATAGATTAGTGATTTATAATATGTTCTAGAATCACGTAAAGAATTAACAGTAATGAGAATAGGCTTTAAATCAACTTAGTAATGGCTGGCCAGTGCTCAGGAACAGCATCAGAACTGTGCTAACCCATTGAATGAGAAACTTTGGAATGTGCAGGAACATGTTTGAAACATGCTTTATTAATTTAGTAAATTTCATTAATTTAGCAGCTACATCTTTTGCACAATTACTTTGAAAGTTGCTCCCATCTGCCTTTGCATGCATGAACACGCCTAACCACTTTGGAAAAAGTTGCATTTGTTTAACTTTTTTAAAAATAAAAATAAAAAGATCCTTCATGGATTTTAAAGCACCATTTTCAAAGCATACGAACAGGCCTAGTAAAATCCATGACACAGTCTATCAGGACTGTTTGTGAGGATTGATTTGGTCAAATAGGACGCTCAGAAGGCATAAAGCCAGCTTCCTGGTAATGGCATTTAATGATTAGAATGCAGTATTGCAGGCAAATTCTGCCACTGCCAGGAGTTCGATCCTGATGGAGCTCAAGATTGACTCAGACTTCCATCTTTCCAAGGTTAGTAAAATGAGGACCCAGATTGTTGGAGGCAATATACTGACAATGTAAACCACACAGAGAATGTTGTAAAGCACTATAGGGCAGTATATAAGTCTAAGTGCTATTGCTATTCATATTACAGCAGATAATAAGAAACAAATGTGGAGTGTGGATATACCCAGTAAATTTCATAATAAGCAGGTAAGTTAATTTTCATCAATCAGTTCTGCAGTAGAAACCCATCTACTGGTCCATCTCAGTTCTGCAGTAGAAACCAGCAAATGAAAACCTTTAAGGCCTTTCTGATGGATGAAAGATAATATTCTGTCAATAACGAGCATGCTGGTAGCAAAAGGGGTCTACTGTAAAACTACCAATTCACAATCTTCTTCCACTTCCGGTGCTCACTAATCTGAGGACTGCAATTTCCCCCCACCCCTCCATATGCAGTGTATTTAAAAACTTGGTGGAGAACAAAAACGATGGGAATAGAAAAGAAGTTATAGAAGTGAGGGAAGGAGTGAAACAGAATCTGCAAATCAGAACAAGAAGCAGCTGTGCCTTAAAAACGTGTTTCCTTTCCTGCTTTGAATAAATGTATTATTGTTTTGATTAAAATTGACATAAGGGGTTGCTTAGAATTCTGTTTGCTTTTGTTTTTATCTTAGCTGTAGTATTGTTTCCACATGAATAGGCAGATGGATGTAGAACCAATTTAGTAGACATGTATAAATAATGGGAAACTATTTTTAAAGTGTTAGCTAGTACCACTTGTAGAAGCAAATACTGCCTTTTGTTTTCTATAAGCACTAGTTTGACACCAGGTGCAAATGACACATGATGTAGGAGATGACCAGGCTGAGCCTGGGGGAAGGGTCAAACGCCTCATCAGTCTCAAATCCATTTGCACCCACAAGAGATCCAAGACCAGTGCACCTTGAATTCCATTGACTCTTATTTACCACCAATTTGCTTTGATTGTTAATAGTTCAGATTCTTGTAGAGAGCTTAAGCTTGCAATAAACCTTTATATTATTTGAACTGCCTGGAAACTTGATTTTTTTTTTGTACCCTAACCTCCATGTTAAAGATTGCAAGAAATGTGTGAAGGTTATACTGTTAAGTATTAGCCATTCCATTCTCAAAATTATGGTATTGAATAAGGAGATGGGTGTAATATCTTTTTTCCCCCCTGAAATAAAAAACTTTTTTTAGTTCCAGGTAAGTCAAATATGGGGTCTACAAACTCTCAGCATGTCAACCATCACATTGTTTTATCATATTGGTTGAAAATTCCAGAAATAAAAGTACCATCACTTCTGAGATGGGGTTGAGTTTGAGAAAATAAGGTCTAGTTTGTCAAAATAGTAGTCTCTCGAGCAGGGGTGTCAAACTCACGTCCCATGGGCTGGATGCGTCACGTGCTGGCTACACCCACCCGTTTTAGTGAAGGTGGGGAAAATCGCAATATGTCACGTGATGACGTGACACCGCGAGTTTGACACCCCTACGGTAGAGTTTTCAAAATTTGTTGGGTACCCATTTAGATATTTTACAATTGGCTTTTTCCTCTGGTTCATCTCACAATGACATAACAGATGTCTTTAGATTAGCCTTAAATGGATCCTTATTCCAGTAACACCTGCCTTACACATATCCAATCTGTAGTGCTTTTTTATTTTTAACAGCTGACCTCCAACTGCCAGTCTTATGCATTAGACTGATTGTTCTATGTGTATTTTGTAATAATGTTCTATTTTTACTCATATATTTTTAAATTATGCCTATATATTTTATATGTATGTTAAATGAACCTAATTGGAAGAAAAAAGTTAATCTTTAGAAAGTTTTTAAAATTTGTATCACAATGTATTCTACGAAACAGATCAACATTAATATTTCAACCCTGTGTTTTCAACAGTTTCATATCTAACTTTTCTTCCAAGGTTTTCACTGAGGTTTTCACTATTTAATTTTTATTTTTGTTTTATTACACACTATTTGATCATCCATTAAAATATGTTCAGAGTCTCACATCTTTCCATCAGTGTTACACGGATAAGCATAGGCAAGAATATTCCCCATATTATTTTTCTGAAACTAATGAAAAACAAAACAATATCCTTGCCAAGAACTGTGTCAGCCTAATACATTATCTCTGCTTCGTTAATTCTCCAGCATTATTAATCAGACAAGAAGCATAAACTGTGGACTTCATTAGCAAGATCATAAAAAAGCCATAATGACAGCAATCATTTGACTTGTGTTTTAAGGTCAGCTGCCTACTGAAGCAAAGGGGAAAAGATAGATTTGCCTGACATTTCTCAGCTAAAAGAATACATTTTTTGATACAGAATGGAACAAATTAGTCTAACAAACTGTGACTTTATAATATGTCTGTGCTGTACTTAGGCCCACTGAAGACATTTATATTTAAATATTATTTCAGGGGAATAAATGTTTCTTCAATTATCTCAGTCAATCGCCAGCAAATATATTATGTGTTTACCTACTATGTTTATCATCCACCTTTATTCAGCAAAGCTATTTGCATTAGATGATGCCATTCCCTTTTCTTTCTTCCAGAATTTGTGCCACTTAACAAATTTTCACTGCACTGGTGACAAAAACTTTGCCTTTCTTGAATTAATATAAACGTCAGGAAATTACAGCAGTACAATCAGAGTTGGTATTCAGCCGGTTCGGACCTGTTTGGGCAAACCTGTAGTAGCGACCTGCATCCGCCCCTGCACTATGCCATCCTATTTAGCCACGTTTTCAAGCCACACACATGCGTGCAAGCCGTGCGTGTGAGCAAAGCGCATGCACAGAAGGCCGCACACATGCGCGGAAGGCGTGTGTGCAACCGAAACAAGCGTGCGTGCGCACTCACATTTTCAGTGCTGGGCGAACTGGTTGGGAAATTATGTGAATCCCATCTCCGAGTACAATCAGTCTCAGTATAGTAGTATCTTTAAAGGTTATGTACTCAAAACATTCATGAATGTTTAACTCTCTATGGGTTAGATAAATAGATAAAACATGATCACGGATATGAATAATATAGATGGTACAAACCTGGAGGCAGTGGTGTTGCTTTTGAATGGTACCAGGATTATTTCAACCATGCACTCCAAAGCAGGGGTGAAATCCAGTAGGTTCTGACAGATTCTAGAGAACCGGTAGTGGAAATTTTGAGAAGTTCGGAGAACCGGTAGCGGAAATTTTGAGTAGTTTGGAGAACTGGCAAATACCAGCTCTGGCTGGCCCCAGAGTGGGGTGGGAATGGAGATTTTGCAATATCCTTCTTCCAGGAGTGGGGAGGGAATGGGGATTTTGTTGTATCCTTCCCCTGGAGTGGGGTGGGAATGGAGATTTTGCAGTATTATTCCCCTGCCACGTCCACCAAGCCACACCCACCAAGCCACACCATGCCCACCAAGCCACGCCCACAGAACCGGTAGTAAAAATATTTGGATTTCACCACTGCTCCAAAGCTATGGCTTCACAGCAGGGGTGGGTTCCTACCGGTGCGGTCTTGGCTGTTTGTCGCCGCCGAGCCGAAGAAGCTGGCAGCGTTCGCGGCGTGGGGCTTCCCCCACCCGCTTTCCCGGGACACCGGGACGCCGCCATTTGCGTTATTTTGCCCTCAGCGCTTGCGCAGAGGGCAAAAGAACGCAAATGGTGGCGTCCCGGCGTCCCGGGAAAGCGGGTGGGGGAAGCCCCGCGCCACGAACGCCGCCAGCTTCTTCGGCTCAGCAGCGACAAACAGCCAAGACCGCACCGGTAGGAACCCACCCCTGCTTCACAGACATCAGTTTTAGAACCAATTTTAGAAGCAGTGATACTCCCAGTAAGCAAGTAAGTAAAGGGAATTTACTACAAGTGGAATTTGTTTGTGTTCATGTACAGGGGGTATTTTAGCTTCAGAATTTGAGGATGAAACTGTTTAAATCCATCTAAACCTGGCCTTTGGCTTTGCTTTGAAAATGAAATAATTTACTTGTCTACTTAATAAACATAGAACCATCTGTACAACTCTATTGATTGTCCTAGGTATTCCACCTACCAGCTAGGTGGAATAAAACCAACCAATCAATCATATAAATAAATTGTGTCTACCCAATAAGATCCAACTGGATAAGCACACACTGAATTCCATCTCTTAAACAATGCTACACCTGGCCTATTGAATAGCCACGGTGGCACAATGGTTAGAGTGCAGTACTGCAGGCTACTTCTGCTGACTGCCGGCTGACTGCAATTTGGCAGTTCAAAACTCACCAGGCTCAAGGTTGACTCAGACTTCCATCCTTCTGAGGTGGGTAAAATGAGGACCCAGATTGTTGGAGGCAATATGCTGACTCTGTAAACCACTTACAGAAGACTGTAAAGCGGTATATAAGTCTAAGTGCTATTGCTATCCTCCACAATCCCAGGTAGACTACCTGTTCTTCATAAGTTCTAAAGACCTGTGTTTTCTCACAGACATTGGGTCAGGAGGATTTATGATCTTATCAAATAAGGTTGCCTATTTATTGAATTGCCTTGGAGGAACTGAGTGACCTTGAGCAGGGTTTCCTGGTTCAGGAATGGTTGAGTTAGCACACAAGATTACTTTGTTCAACCCCACTTCCCCAGGCCATATCTGCCACCTGCTTCTCAGGAGCTGGGAAGACAGGAAGACTCCCAAGTTGCCTGTTGTTTCTGGGGGGTACTACTCTTCTGAGAGTTAAAGGTGACAACTCTAGATTTTTTTTCCCCAGAAAGCTTTGGAATTTAATGCCTAAAAGGGAAGATTGGAGACCATTCAAAAGTTGTCCAACATGGTCAGATCCAAAGATCTGAGAATAGGGAAAACCACTGCCTCCTTCAACACAGGAAGAGCCACCGTCTCCTACAAAGAGGCATTATATACTATTTGGATCCAATCACATGCTACTTCCCAGGAAGCCTTCACAGGCCAGGAAGAGCATAAGTCCAGGACATATGGGCAAGAGGATCCATAACTATAACTATTGACTTCTCCAGCTGAAACTCTGATTTTGATAATGGAGAAAAAATATTATTCAATCGCTTCCATAGGACCTGCTCAACCAGAATCCAAATCAGAGCAAATCCAAGTAGCTTTATCTGACAAATGCCTAAAATAATCCTCACAATAGCCCTGCAAAGGTTCTCCCCTTCCTAGTCACCAAGGAGGAGCCTGGTAAACTGAAACAGGACCACAGGTCAGCTATCTGTAGATGTAGTAAGAGCAGGGAAGTATGCTTTCTTCACTGCTCTTATCTGAACAAAGTAAGTCCTAATAAAGTTTCATACCAGTGCTCAACTAAATTAATCATTTTTCTCCAGCAGTACTCTAAATATATTTTGTATTGTTTCATAAACTACTTAGATAAGAGAATAGAAGGAGAACTTATCAAATTTGCATATGATACTAAGCTGCCAGGAATAGCCAACACCCTAGATCAGTGGTTCTCAACCTGGGGGTCATGACCCATTTGGGGGTCGAACGACCCTTTCACAGGGGCGGGAGACTTTGCCCGGACGCTGCCATTTGGGTTCTTTTACCCTCTGCGCATGCGCAGAACGCGGCGCAAATGGCGCCGGCGGGGCAGGGGGCACAGCGGTGGGGTGGGGCGCGGCGGGGGCGCGGGATGCGGAGCACGGCATTAGGAAGGTTGAGAACCACTGCCCTAGATGATAGGCTCAAGATCCAGATGGATCTTGACAGACTTGAACACTGGGCCCTATCTAAAAAAATGAAATGTAGAGAAAAGTAAAGTCTTACACTTAGGCAAGAAAAACCAAAAGTACACATATAGATTGGAAGAAACCAGGCTTAATAGCAGTAATTGTGCGAGGGATCTTGGAGTCTTAGTGGACAACCAATTAAATATGAGCCAACAGTGTGTAGCAGCAGCCAAAAAAAGCCAAGGCAATCCTAAATTGCATTAACAGAGGGATTCAATCAAGATCAAGTGAGGTACCAATACCACTCTATAAAGCCCTAGTAAGACCACACCTAGAATACTGTGTCCAGTTTTGGTCACCACCCTATAAAATAGAGATGTTGAGACCAGGGGTGGGTTCTAAATATTTTTACTATCGGTTCTGTGGGCGTGGCTTATTTTGTGGGTGTCGAAAATTTTTTAAAAAAGAAGATGGCGGCGCCCATGGACTGGCACCAACAAATCCGGTTCGGTGACATCATTGTGATGTTACCAGCAGTCGCTACTGCTTCAGGCGAACTGGTCCGAACCGGGAGGAACCCACCCCTGGTTGAGACTCCAGAAAGAGTGCAGAGAAGAGCAACAAAGATGATTAGGGGACTGGAAGCTAAAACATATGAAGAACAGTTACAGGAACTGGGCATGGTTAATCTAGTGAAGAAAAGGACCAGGGGAGACACGATAGCACTGTTCCAATATTTGAGGGGTGTCAACCTATTTTCCAAAGCACCTGAAGGCCAGACAAGGAATAATGAATGGAAACTGATCAAGGAGAGATTCAACCTAGATATAAGGATAAATTTTCTGACGGTGAGAACAATCAACCAATGGAACAGCTTGCCTTCAGAAGTTGTGGGAGCTTCAGCACTGGAAGCTTTAAAGAAGGGACTGGATGGCATAGGGTCCCCTGCTTGGGCAAGGGATTGGACTAGATGACCTACAAGATCCCTTCTCTGTTATTCTGTTCTGTTTAGATCTTCTGCAGTGCCCCAAAAAACAAGGGAACCTTATGGTATTCATGAACACAGAAAGTCCATATAAGTGTGATCTGATCCAAGGTTCTAATTGCATGTTCATTCCAAGCTGAAACTAGGGTCTCACCTAAACCATGCACAAGAAGTTCAAAAATAATCATTCTGAATCAGCACAAGGTCCATTAGTGCCTTGGATGGGCCAATCAAACAGGTCCTTCTTCCCTGCTGCTGGAGTGGGGTGGCTACAAAAAACTGTAGAGGCAATGGAACTTATTAATCAGTATCAGGTTTCTCTGTTGTTGTTTTGAGTGCTTTTAAAATAATCTGTTGCTTTAAATTGCTTCAAGCAATTATGCTTTTAATATTTTATTATTATATTTATATTGGATTGCTCTTTATTTTTCCACAGGTCACTGTAGTGTACTGGTTCATTTAGAAAGCAGAGTAAATATTAAAGTCATGTGGTTCAGTAGAGAAAATTTTGTAAAAGCCACTACGATTTCAGAGAATTTTATTTGGTTATATCAAAAATTAATTACAGATCATCATTTTACTTGCCTGAGACCTGAAGTATTCTTAGAACCAATGAATTTCAAGATGTTTAAAATCAGAAAAGGTAACATTGTAATGTCGGGATTCACTCTCAACTTTGCTGCCCTTCTACACTTGCAGTGATAACGTGTTTCCCTGAAAATAAGACCTAACTGGAAAATAAGCCTTAGCATAATTTTTCAGGATGTTTGTAATATAAGCCCTACCCCAAAAAATAAGCCCCAGTTAAGATCGTCAACTAGATGGGACACATTTAGTAACATATTTTCCTGAAAAATAAGACCTAACCAGAAAATAAGCCCTAATACATCTTTTGGAGCAAAAATTAATATAAGACCCAGTCTTATTTGGGGGGAAACATGGTAATAAAATATACCAACTTTTATGTGTCATAATCAGAGGTGGGTTCCTGCCGGAGCTGTCCAATATACAGTTCTGGTAGGGAGAGGCCGATTGTGCAATTTGCACGCGAGTGCTCTGGAGCCTCTTGCCGGTCCGTCGCACGCATCGCCATCTTTTTCTGTGAATTTTTGGGCAATTTTGCTTCTGCGCATACGCGGAAGCAAAATTGCGCCAAAATCTTGCGAGGGGACGCAAGCGTGCACGAGATTTTGGTGAGATTTTGCTTCCGCGCATGCAAAGAAGCAAAATCACGCGAGGGGGCGTACGCGCGTAGCGAGCGAGCGCCCAAAACATGGAGATGCACGTGCAGCGCAGCGGCACCGGTAAGGAAGCAACCCGCCACTGGTCATAATGTATATTACAAAATCCTTCACTGTGATCCAACCTTGGAACAATACTGCAGGACATGACAGACCCTTGAGCATTGTGGACAATTCTGGAGATCTGCTGATTTCAGAGATCTTCTTCCCAATTATTGTAAACAGTTGGGGAAGGAAGACACAGAGATACAACAGAAAGTTTAGGGTTCTGTAACCCTTTATGTATGACATAACTTTTGAGTAACTACAAGGTGTTGGTAAGAAGTTATTCATTTCCTTTCAGAGATAATCAACAGTAGTGTCTCCGAACACTACTGATGCTGGCAGTCCTATCTTTAAAAAGCATCCCATGTTTGATAAGTAGCATCCCAAACCAAGGATGCTAATCATTCATTTCTGGTGGATGTTTCTCCCTGAAGGTGCTGCTTATTGCAAATAACATATAAATGGCAAATATTAGCCTGGTAGGAAGCAATCTGTAACAAAAACAAATGTAATTCTAGTTTGTAATCTCACTTTTACTTTTTTCCCTTTCAAAATAAAAGCAACATATTAGACACAGTTGTTTGAATAATATCAGATATACTTGACCAGAGATTCAAATCAGAGTTGATTTTCCAAACCTCACATGTGCGTGCACGCACACACACACACACACACACCCCGAAAAGACATTGGGAATGCTAATTTACAGATTAGCATAACTATTCTAAGGTGTGCAAAAATGTACTCTACTACCACTCACATCAGATACTAATGTTATTACATAGCTGATAGTTTAATGCCAGTGAATTGAAAATACCAGAACCTGAACAGAAAACAAAACAGGACTATATATACTTCAAAATTGCTTCATAACTTATGCAGTGATGAACGCACACCTGTCTGGGTTTTTTTATGTTTGGAAAATATATGTGCTGCTTTAATTATTTGATTCATTAAAGTAGCAGCAACTTTCTCCAGGCTTGCATAGAATATTTTAATGAATAACGCATGAGGCCCAAAACACTTCCAAATCTTTTTTTTAAATATCCCTAGCCTTTATAGAAAATATTTCTATTTAATAACATCAACATTTCTCTTGCAACACAAACATTTCAGAGTGCAATTCCTTATTTAACCCATCTTGCCATCCTTCACTACATTTGACAAAATTTGTATATTTAATATTATTTTTAAAATACATCAATCTCTAGAGCTAATGAAGTGAGGTAGCCATTGAATTCAATCTAGCGATACCTCTACAGATAATCCTCGACTTATAACCACTCATTTAGTGACCATTCAAAATTGCAACGGCACTGAAGAAAGTGACTTACGATCATTTTTCACATTTATGACCATTGCAGCATCCTTGTTGTCATGTGATCAAAATTTGGATGCTTGGCAACTAGATGTATGATAGTTGCAGATTCTCGGGATCATGTGATCACCTTTTGTGACCTTCTGACAAGCAAAGTCAATGGGGAAGCCATTTAACAATCATATTCATTTAACAATCGTATTATGAACTTAATAATTGCAGGGATTCACTTAACAACTGTGGTAAGAAAGGTTATAAAATGGGGCAAAATCACTTAACAGCTATCTTGCTTAGCAACGGAAATGTCGGGCTCAACTGTCGTCGTACGTCAAGGACTACCTGTATTGTAGTATATTCTCAGCCATGAGAATGGCTGGGTGATTTTGAGCCTATCTTTTCCCTTAGCTCAGTGATAGGGTTGTTGTGAAAAAAATGGATCTCATACTGCTCTTAGACTTAAGTGCATATTAAACAAAGATAAACTACTAGTAATCATTAAATAAAATGCTGTCAGGCATAGTTGTACAAATAGACAGAAGAAAGGATCTTTCTTCACAACTATTTAGCTTTCCTCAAAATACTATTAAGAAATTTTATTCAATAATTAATTATTTAAAAAGAAAAAGAAAGAAAGAAAGCTTTTCAATTAAAATTGCATAATATAGTAATTTCTTAGATGTTAAAGGTTACATCAGAAATTATTTTGGGTACAGTTGTAATATTTAACTGTGTCTTTGGCTGCACTCTTTATATTTGCTAGACTAGTTAAAGCTACACAGCTATTCCCTCACTATATGTTTCATCTTCAATTTCTTCTCACAGTGGGAGAAACATAAAAATGGAGGTCAATGCCTGTTCATTAAATTACCCCTGACAGAGAAATGCATTTTGTAGAAATGGGGAAAATAGGGTAAAAATGACAAAAGACAGAGATTCAGAATATGAAAAATGATAATGGTATTATAACTAAGATTTCATAGAATAACATTAAAATAATATGTGGTACAGTTCTAGTCTACTTATCGGGGTACTTCAGGATTCTCATTGTGGTTAAGATTTAAATGGCCATTAGTCCAAGTCCTTCCAATGAATTGGTCAAGGTTAAAATGAAACCAAATGAGAAGTCCCGAGCAATAATTCAGAAGCATTAAACCAGTTACAGTTTAAAGCAGAAAAAAAATTGGAGAAATCAATCTCCCAAATCTTTCATGCAGATTCCATAATAGCTCTCTAGTCTTCAATAATAGACTTCCTATCAAAAACAGTTCAGCATCTTATTATTCTCAAGAGCATAATATTGTTAAAGTCAAAGAATATAACTATTAAGTGGGCATGAGTGTTGATAGAAATGAATGATCTTTTAACAGAGGCTCTTTTTTTCTGTGCCCATCTCACCAGGGCAGCTTAACAGAAAGCAATAATATATAATGAGTAAAAGTTATGTAAAATCTGGACTTACAGTAAGCCATGGCTTTTTAAATTACATTCAGTTATTTTATTTGAGGTCAATTAGTTTTGCTTTATTGGTAGTGAATGGAGTTAGTTCATTCTTCTTTCTACTTATGAGAGAGAGAGAGAGAGAGAGAGAGAGAGAGAGAGAGAGAGAGAGAGAGAGAGAGAGAGAGAGAGAGAGAGAGAGAGATGGATGATACTTTCATGTCTAATCATATAGTAAAGATCTAGTAATGGCAATTAATCTGTTTAAAAATATTTCCCATGGTTAATAAATTCAGGAGACAGAATCAACTCACAGTTGCTTATAATTGGATCAAAATCAAGCTCTAGACCCTTAATCTAATCACTGAAAGGCAAGATCAAGGAGTTGAGTTTGAGTTATAGAATTAGCAATCTGAACATCAGAACAAATAGCAAAACAGAATCAGAGTTCAAGGGCAAAATTTAAAACATAAAATTTGATATGGCCAAAAACCTGCAGAGAACAATACAATATAAAATATAAGAAATAATAAGAGGAACAGAAATTATATATATATAAAAAAGTAACAGTCACAGTATAGTGAAGATCACCACAGCAGGTACCAAAAGCTGGAATAATAAAAGGATCAAAATCGTAAAATATATAATATGCAATCCAAACTTTAAGTCAAGCTAAAGTGCATAAGGTATGGTGTGTGTGTGTGTGTGTGTGTGTGTGTGTGTGTGTGTGTGTGTGTATGTGTGTGTGTGTGTGTGAATTAAACCACTATGAAATTATCCTTTCTAAAATATACCAGAGCCTGCATAAAACAGGAAAATATCAGTGCATAAAACAGGTGAGTATGCAAAGCTTTACTCACCAACTCCAAAAGGGAAAGAAATAAACAACAACAAAAAATATCTATTAGAGTGGTTAAAAAAAAGGGGGGGGGGACAACCCAAGAAGAAAAATAGCTTTTGCTAACACATTCTAGGAGCCAAAAGTTTTCTTACTTTACATGCCACCACACAGAATTTCACCATATTACCTGCTGTGGTAGAGCTATTCTTCTACACCCTAAAATAAACAAATTATGTAAAGTAGGAGGCAGTTTTAGATGATATCTTATATAATGACCCACTGGAAATTTAGGAGCTCAGTCCAGGAGATCAGTTTGGCACTTCACAGCCATAATACACTATCTAATTAACAACAGTCCATAACAACTCCTTTTTGGTACCTCTTGTGCAGAAAGACCATATGTCTGTAATTTGCTTACAAAGAAACCCATCCAGGAAGACATTATTTATCTGGCCAGAGACAAGGCCATTGGTCAAAAAGACAAGTTTCAGAGAATATGTAAAAATTAACAGCTAGATTCTGGTTTCTATTTCCTCATATCTGGTTTAAAACATAAGACACATAAGAGCAGAGGTGGCTAATTACGGCAACTTTATGACTGGTGGACTTCAATTCCCAGAATTCCTGAGCCAGTCATGCTGGAATTCTGGGAGTTGAAGTCCACAGGTCATTAGATTGCCACAGTTACCCATCCCTGCATTAGAGACACAAGAAGACACCTGAAATGTTTCTGTTGATGAATAATTTACCATTCAATTATATATACACTAGGGATTTCTCTAGTGTATGCCACTTGCTCCATGCCAATTGCTTTCAGATAAGGACAGCATTCCAGTATTCTCACAAATCCTGCTCAGCAATGACAACAGAGATTTTGGTGAATGTCCCCTACACAGGGACCTTCAAGTTCCAAATTCTTCCACTGGATCCGATGTGGAGGCCAGGCTGAGCTGTTGCCTTCCCCCAATGATCAACTGATCACAAATCATTTGGTGATGTCTCCTGATGAGTCGTCAGACTGATTCATAACATCAACAAAGAAAAATGACTTTTTATGTGCAAAGATGTAGGAGACAGCCCATAATGAAGAATTATATTGCTGGATCAGATTAGTGGTCTGGCCACTGCAAAGTCCTTTTTCCAGCAAAACAATCTGCCTCTTTTGGCAACCGACAAGCAGCAAAACCTGCTCAAACAGCATGACTTGATTTGATGGCTATTTATCCATTTAGAGTAGCAAGAAGTCATTTTATATGCACATAAAATGTAACTTTAATGAGAACATATGCAGTAAGATAATGGATAGTGTTTTTCTCTCAGCAGTGTGACAATCCTATAAAATACACAGCTTCCAGTTACCATTTAGAAAAGCTCCTATACACGCATTCCTTTGCTGCCAATGGTGCATGAACATATGTATGAATCTTTACACATGCTTCTTATTCGTGGTATTGTCGGCACTTTGAAGTCTTGTGTCTATCCAACATCACTATCATTTCATCACCTCTTCACTTTAAGGTCCGCATTCAAATGAAACAGCTATGTGTGTCTCTGCTACAGTACCTCCTGTTCCCATGGCAACCACCAGTGTCATTTACATCTGCTGAGATTTTACTACAAGAATGTGACACTTCTCATTTCAACCCTTCAAGGTGCCTCAAAGAAGCATTTATCCTGATAGCCAGCATGGGGCACTGAACTGCAAACATGGGCTTGCAATTCTTCAGAAGATGGGTTTGAAGAAAGTTACATCCTCTTATTTTGTTTCACAGATTAGCAAAACTGGACAACCACTTCTTATCCTCTTCTATTGAGGCAATGGGGGGGGGAACACCCTCTTCGGTTACGTAAGGAGTTACCTCGTGAATGAAGCTTAGCCTCTGCCAGAAGTAGCATAAATGAGATTTTGATTCTTATATACCAACATGGTGTATGTCTACCAGCAACCTGTGAAAGCTTCATTTGGCATGGAAATGTCACATTTCAAATCCCAAATTACTAAAATCAGTCTCAAGACCAGAATAATCAACATGAGATTCCACTTCCACAGTCACTGAAAAAGCGAGGCAAAAACAACACTGAATTGCTAATCCCTGACTATCACAGAATAGCAAAACAACTTATTTTGCTGTTATTTCAACAATGGCTGCCCACCTATCTATCTTAAAAGCAGAATATAGTTACATATACCCATACCAGATCCATGCTAATATTGTTCTTCGGGTCATCTGTACTTCTGATTATTATAACCTATAAAAAGTTAACCATTATTCTTAAACAGTTTTTTTTAAATAATAATATTAAGAATTATACATATAAAGAATGAAAGTCAATATAAACTACAAAAAAAATTACAAAATGGGAAAAAGGTGAAAAAGGAAAAGAAAGAAAAAAGGAAAAGGAAAAGAAAAAAAGAAGTAACTTCTTCCTTCACTCCAGCAGATAAAAACAATTTTAACAGCTTATCACCAACTCTAAATAAAACATTATCTCTCTTGTCCCCATAGCTTATCTCTTAGGTTGGAAAAACAAAATCAAAATGCTATCCTAGTCTATCTTTATCAATGAAAGTACTGTACAATAAGGGCAACCAGATATAATTATTTTCTTCTTTTAACCTTGATTAAAGAAGCCAATCTCATAAATCTTCTCTGATTGTTAAAGATATTCTTTGACCCCCTTCAAAAAAAAGTCCTAGAAGTAGATTGCTACTCATCTGTGTTTCAAAATAAAAATCCTTCAGAACTTTAACAGATTTATCTTGTATCTATTAGTAACATTTATCCTTTTGTTTGTAACTTCTAAAAAAGTCCTTCCAAATCTTAGCAGAGTTCTTTCATGATATAGCCAGATGGGAAAAAATCCAAATCAATTTCCTGATTTAACGTCTCTTCATGTAGTATACAGAATAAGCCATTCCATCAGATCCATTTGTATTACATTTAAGTGAGTCTTCAAATTAGTTTCATAAATATCCACTGCAGCTCATTCTTGTTTTACAACTTCATAAAAAATGCTCTGTCAATTTTATCAAGCATCTGATCCATTCTGTCCAAACACTCAGCTAAAGGGTAAAAAACTTTGCACTTTCTGCTCCATTTTCTTTATTCTCTGGATCTAGTGTGCAGCCTTCAAGGTCTCCTAATCATAAATAATAATAATAATCTCCATTTTCCGGTGATAAAGTATCTTCTAAATAATTCAAAGCTATTATTCCAAATCCCTCTGGCCTCTTAAACTGTTGTTAATTTTCCAAAATCTATATACTAAGTACCCTTTTGCTACATAATTTTTAAAAATCTCATATTTTTGGAACCTTAAAATGTACTTTTAAGATTCGAAAATATGAGGTGTTTTTTTATTATGTAGCAAAAAGGTGCTTAGTACATAGATTTTTAAGGTCTCTTAAGGAAAAGAATATAGATAAAATTTACTTTTAAGGTCTTTTAAGGAAAACATATCCAATGAAAACAGTAGATCCTTGCCAGTAGAAAGGGTCTACATCTCTACAATATGCAAATAATAAAGAAAATAATCCCAAAAAGTGGTTAAGATATAAGGTTCGGTTGAGCATTGTGACCATAAAGGTTGTTTTGTGGGTTGGCTTGGTTTAAATACCAACTCTGTCACTTCCCTCATATGGCGATCAAAAAACCGATAGTTTCTGTGGTCTACTCATGAGAAGCAACTGTCTGGATAATCTCAACAATCTTCTTTGTTCAGAAAGATTACACCAACTCCGATCTAGCATCTAGTGATGATTCCGCTCACAAATCTGTCTTGCCACAAAACAAAAGCCGGCAAGGTTCACCATGGCACACACAGAAAGTTAACCATTTTTCATTTTAATGTTGAGTATGCAAATAAGGTCAGATGCAGGAAAAAATATATCAAATAAAAGTTTCCCTGATGTACAGATTTCCCTTGCTTTAGGCAAATTCACTTTATGTCAAATTGTATCAAATCACTGAAAACATGTCAATTATTTCCCCCCGAAAAAAATGCTTGAAGATTTTTCTGCCAACACCCCGTTTTTGTACTTACAATTTACTGTTGTGTTGTGTTGGTATTCTACGTGTTGTGTCTCCCACTTATAGTACTTCTGTACTTGAATTAGCAACAACTGTCACCATAAGGTCTAAAATAGCAATAGCAATAGCACTTTACTTATATACCGCTTCATAGTGCTTTACAGCCCTCTCTAAGCGGTTTACAGAGTTCAGCATATTGCCCCCAACAATCTGGGTCCTCATTTTACCAACCTCGGAAGGATGGCAGGCTGAGTCAACCTTGAGCCTAGTGAGATTTGAACAGCTGAACTGCTGAACTAGCAGTCAGCCTGCAGTCGCAGCATTTAACCACTGCACCACTTCAGACTATCAAGACTATCAACTACTGTCCAACTCCTTTATCCAATACTTTTTGAAAAGGATCTCTCTAAGTTAGAAACAAAATTGGAATCACATGAAAACTAGTAAAGGATTCTTAGCTCTAGGACAAACTTTTAACCTGAGTGAATCTCTTATGAGCAAAAAAAAAAAATCTAATAAAAATGTTTTGAATATAATGTATTCTACCTCTTTGTCTGACATGATATCCACGTGCGAGAAATCCAACTGTAGAAAAGATGGAGAAAATGCTTCCATTGTCCACAGAACACAAGACAAGAAAGAAAACATGTTTTGAATAATGTAGCACTTAAAATTAAGTTCTATGAATTTATGAGCATATTTGTCAATGCATTTATCAGATTTGACTACAGATTCCACACATTCCTTTTTCCCCCATGGCAGGGTTCAGTAGCTCACTTAATGCAAATTCACTTCATGCAAGATTTTTGAGGAATGTAATCCTAGGATAAAGTGAAAGAAACTTCCCTAGAACAGATATGAACACTGTGAATCAGACTGGTTTCACAAAATAAATTTATTGCAATGCTGTAACTATGAGTAAAACACAAACTATTATATACTTTACAAAATATCAAACATCTACATATTATTCAATAGCCCAAGACACCAGGTATCAAAGGCATCAAATATATGTATGTATGTATGTATGTATGTATGTATGTATGTATGTATGTATGTATGTATGTATTTACACACATGAATACCTAAACCTTCAGCCTTCCATCCTTCCGAAGTAGGTAAAATAAGGACCCAGATTGTTGGGGGCAATATAAATATACATTGCTTACTGGTGTAAACCGCTTAGAGAGTGCTTGCACTGTGAGGCGGTATATAAATCTCACAAATAAATAAATAAATAAACACACATACTAAAAACGTTGTGATGATTTCTTTCATAATTTTGTATTAACTTCATATGTGAAAGCAATGGAACTTTTCCTCATATAAATTAAGATTGCTGTTGAAATAATATGGCATATAGATTACTGTTGTACACTGTGGCACTACAGTAATCATTTCAGCAACTACAAAATAGCAATATATGCTTGACAATGTCATGTTGGAATATGCATTTCCCTCCTCTCCTTTACTTCTTGTCCCACATCCACATCTCATATGTTCTTTAGATATGGATTGTGAATGTACTACCAACTGTTTTATCAACCATGTTTTGCAGAAAAAAGCACATTTTAGCTTAACTACTTCCTTTATGCTTGATATTGTCCTATTTCTACTACAGTACATGGAATCTATCTTTATATTAAGATTTATGGTATTACTAATGATTATGTAGCATTTAACAAACAACTCCTCTGTTCATTTGCAGTTATGAATATTTTATATGCATTTTCTGCCAAAGTTTGATCTTTAAGAAGAAATGGAAAAGAACGAGATTTTTATGCAGAGTGGATCAACTCCATGGAATTGCTTATTTAGGAAACTCATATTTTCCAAAATGTTAATGTATTAGAAATTGGAGCTGGTTTGTTAATTAAATTACATTATTATTTAACATACATATTTGTATTTTAGGGCTTTTTTCCTGTATATGTGTGTTTGTGTGCGTGTGCATGCACGCATGCATACAATATAGTGGTTTAAGTTAAAACCAAAATGTTTGATTTCAAATTTTTCAGTGACTTTGTAATATATAGTAGTTAAAATTTTCAGTAAACATTTATACCAGTTTATGGATTTAATCAGAATGTTGAAAATATAAATTAAATGGTAATGCTCATTCATGTTTTACCAGTAGACAGAACTGTGCCTCTTAGGCATTCATTAGTGATTCTAAGTAATATTTCATATATGAAAGGAGATCTCTAAATAGTATGTCTTTCCAAGTAGCCGAAGCTACTTCAGGAATAACCATTAAACACAGATCTCTTCACATTTTCTCAGTGGGCTTACTTAGATCAACAAAGTATGTAAACATCAAAGGAATCTGCCATATAATGTTGAAATGGCTCTATTTTTATCCCTTTACATATATTTTTATCTGCCCTCGCCCTAAAAAAACCCTCATCTTTAAAAGAGGCTTAAGGCCAACTTTGGAAAATATTCAGGAATAAAAAAAATTCCTAATAGTAACTGAGAATTTTTCTCTATGTGCTATAAGAGTGAGATTTTTTTTAAACCAAAAATGTGACCAAAACTCCTTCAGAAATTACATTGGGATTCAGGAAGATACTCTCTGGTTGGGAATAATAGAAATTGCTTTCCAATGCCTATGAAGCAGGGGTGGGTTCCTCCCTGTTCGGACCGGATCGCCCAAACCGGTAGCGACCTGCTGGTGATGTCACTGTTGGTGCCATTCTGTGCGTGCCGCCATCTTTTTTTATTTTTTGCGAATTTTTCCCCTTTTGCGGCTTGAAAAAGAGCCCTTCTGCCCGCCCGCGGGTGAATGCTGAGCTTTATTTCTTTGCCTGAAGCACAGCTGATGAGCTCCTCAGCTGTGTTTCGGGCTAATTCCTGCTTCTGAGCATGCGTGGAAGTGAAATCGCGCAAAATGTCACAATGTGAACCGGTGGTGAAGGTAAGTGGAACCCACCCCTGCTATGAAGGGCACCAAGTTGGAAAAGACTCGAGGAAAGAAAGGGTGAGAAAACATATTTTCTGGTTTCACCCATTAATACCAAAGTATGACTCACTAAATAACTGGCAAATGACTATGTTCACATATGCTTATTTATGATCATAATCACACAATACCTTAGGCCAAAATCAAAGTACATTCTGGCTTGGCATGATGTGTGAATATAATCATTATGAATACTAAATCTTCAAATGGTCTTCAAGGTGAACTCTAATTTGGACATCCCCCCAGAAGTATTATTCAGCTGAATAAAGCATAACATTCAAAGCAAAATAATCAGTTAAGCCTGGCAACAAAACCATTATTTTATTCAAAGGCAATGTATAAAAAGAAGATTACACATTAAATAACTTGTGAATGGCAGGCATTCACATTGTGTACTAGTAACCGCTGGCAGCTCACTTTGACCAAGATTTATTGATGCTTGAAATAGATTACCTTTAATTTACTGCCTGAGTGTGGATGAAGGGAGGGGGGAACCTTTTCCTAGCAATTCCATTAATGTTTTGCACCTGGCTGTGACAGACTGCTGGTTGAAAGAAACAGCACAAAGGACAAAAATGCTCACAAACCGAGCCATGCTTCTATGGAAGTCCAAATTGCAAGGCTGTACATTAAAATGATTTATTCCAATATTCCAGTAATTTATTGACAAAGAGGCTGTAATCTGCTCAACGGGCAATTTATTAATGGAGTGCCATAGTTAAAAGACAGAGAGGGGAGCCAATATGTGCAAATATGCGTGAATAAACAGATAAATATAAATATAGGCAATTGTGCATTGGAAACCATTGCAATATTATTATTGAGACAAGATTACAATAATTAAAATAACAAATATAAGGTTTGCCCATAATCTAGCCTAAAAGACAAAATTACCAGAACAGGAAATGAGCAGCAAGCAACAAGAGAATAGCTAAAAGAATCCGATACTGTCAATCTGAGCACCAATCAGGTTGTTTTGCTTGGAGTAGCCAATCATGCTTCTGTCATTACAATACTAGAATCTGAAAAAAAGATCTTTTCTCCAACTCTTAGGAAGACGGCAGGATGACATGAAAGGAAGCAGACCAAAACAACTGCCTATGAAGATAAACCAATAAGCCAAATTGTGCCTGGAAACAGACAATTATGCTGGTTCTTGCAGGCCAATTAATCAGAATATTGATTAAATATTGCAGCGTGAAAATATCTGAAAGATATTAGGCTCAGAATATCTGAAGGAGATCCTTGTCCTACCTGAAATAACTTACAGTATAATAAATTTGCATGAGATGTCCTCAGCATAAATAGTTAAATTGAAAGGTCAAACTCAACATATTCTAAATGCTTCTTTACATTTAATCCAGGATTATTTTAATTTAAAAAAGCAATCTATTCCCCCCCACCCCCTTTGTCTTTAAGGCAGACAGAATTACCAGGATCACAGAAGGTACAGAAAGAGAATTACACTTTTATTCATGACTCGGGATGTGTGTGTGTCCTTCCTCTCGAGTTTGTACTATATGTCCACTATAATGTCATGCCCGATTTCAGAACATAAGATGTAAGTGAATCTACTATAGGAAAGTGGTGCTAATGAAGGGATCTCCACTCAAATGTGAAGTAATGCCTTCAGAAGGAGGGTTTCCTCAGGACCAAACTTTTATGTTTGTGTAGACATTGCTGAAAAAAGTCTTATTCATGTATCTTCCTTTTCTAATATTACACCAAGCAGGTGAAAATAAGGACAATTCATCCGCATGTTCACATTCAAGAACATCCACATTTATAAGAAGAAAGTCGACTTCAGAGTGATATTAAGTGAGCATGATAAAAATATACCCTAAACAAATTTATATGTGCAGAAATAAATTAGAGACTTTGTTCCATAAATATTTAGGGATGCTACTCCAGCATCTGATACTGCTAACTGATAGAAAAATCTGTTGAAGACTGCTGTGCAATTATGTTTTCTAATAGTGTTTTGAAGGTTAGGGCTAGGGTTAGGGAGGAATTCTACATAAGGAATTGAGATAGATTCCCACTTCCAATACATACTCGGAGTAGTGAAGGTTATCTTTTGCAGAGTAGAAACAAAAGCTGAGAAGTTACACAATTTGATAAAGATCACTGTGTACCCTAACAATCAAGGAAGGGAACAAGAAGAAATACAAGCTTTTCTATTGGTAGAACTCCCATAAGAAACAAAAGTGAAGACAAAAAGACATTATTAATCTACAGTTGTGACCTACAGAGCTTGCAGCAACTCCATATTTCTGCCTGAAAACAATTTTGCACAAAATTTGCAGCAAAGAAGATACTACCACAGAAATTGACAGAGAAGGCAACTCTCGAAAAGGAAAAGAAAGAAAAAAAAGAATGAATGAAAGAATGAATGAATGAAAAAATGAATGAATGAATGAATGAATGAGGGAGGGAGGGAGGGAAGGAAGGAAGGAAGGAAGGAAGGAAGGAAGGAAGGAAGGAAGGAAGGAAGGAAGGAAGGAAGGAAGGAAGGAAGGAGTTTATTGGGTGAGAGTAACAAACAAAAACAAGAGATGTAGAAGATACTCTATGGCAGGGGTGTCAAACTCACATCATCACAGCGGCGTCACGTGACATATTGGGACTTTTTTTCCCTTCGCTAAACCGGGCGTGGGCATGACCAGCACATGACGCATCTGGCCCATGGGCAGGGAGTTTGACAGCCCTGCTTTAGGGCACTAAAAGCCACTGGTTTTTAGGCCTTCCCAGAAGAAACAGGCATGCTATCTGCCAAGAGCTTAGATTATAAATATGAACAAAGAATTATCAATATATGACTTCATGCCCACTTTTCTGGACTCTATATATAATGTCCCTTGGTGACCTATGAATGTAATGGCGATCTCTTAAATCACTTAGTGAAAAATCAGAAAAACCACTGGATCATAAAGTTCCCGGTGTTTATTTTCTATACACTAATGCTCAGCAAGTAGTTAATAAACAAGATGAATGTGACCTCCAAATATAGGATGGCAAATATGATATAATGCATATAATGGAGATCTCTTAAGATGACTCCTATGCCTGGAGCATAAAACTGAAAGATACAATTTGTTCCAAAGGAATGGAAACAATAGTAAGAGCCTCATTATACTGTATGTTTCAAGTACTTTCCTTATTCAAAAATCCAAGTGAATTAACTTGGTAAAATAAAAGTGATACAGGTACAGAGTCCACTACTGACTGTCTTGCCAAGGAAAATATGTACTGTAGGTACTGTATTTTCTCAAAGCAAATTGCAGAATTTTCATAAAAACATGCATCAATACAAAGGGAATATCTTAATTACTTCAGTATCTGTTAAAAGACAAATTCTTCCGAGCATGGTCCTTCCAGAAAGTTTATGAATCATATATAAGATACTGTACTGGTATATGACCTCAGGTTACAGCTGCTGGTGACGGTGTGATCTAGAGTTTGATGTGAGACCCTGCAGTCACACTGAGGAGAGGATACTATGCCCCATTTATACAGGGATTCCTCCTCATGGTGCACCCTGGATAGGGCAACAGTGTGAACTAATTGAACTAACAGCTGCTGGCAGCCAGACTTCTCTGAAGACTTTCCTGGCTCTCAAAATACATGGCATGAAAACAAAAAATGGACCCTTTCAGGCCCAAATGACAGGAGATATCGGGAATATTATTTGAATTTGGAATAACTAATACTATGGAAGATGCAAACGAAATTTAAACTAATTGTGAGAGGTTAGATAAATGGAATGAAAATAACAGAATGAAATGTAATGATGAAAAATGTAATGTTCTTCACTTCAGAAACTAAAATTGAACAGGCAGAAATAGAAAGGAATTTACACAGCTTGGTACATTATTGATAGGGGATACTTTGGATGGTAACTGATTGTGCTGGAATCTCTAGTTAGACTTGAGAGAGGGGTCAAGAGGAGCCTGAGTTTAGAGTCATTTCATTGCAGTAAGCAGCACAGGTCAGCCCTCCCACAGAATCCTTGAAGCTTTATTTTGCTGTTCCCAAGAGAATAATAATAGCAATAGCACTACAGTATATATTGCTTCAAAGTGCTTCAGCCCTCTCTAAGCAGTTTACAGAGTCAACATATTGCCCCCAACAAATTGAGTCCTCATTTTACTGACCTCAGAAGGATGGAAGGCTGAATCAACCTTGAACCAGTCAGGATCAAACGCCTGGCAATGGCAATGCAGTGTTAGCCTGCAATACTTCAATATCCCCAATGTTAAAATATGCATGCAAGCGTGCGCGCAAACCAGTAGAAATGGGTTTAGAACCCACTACTGGATACTATCCTCATATCCTTCCATTCTCCAAAGCCAGTTCAAGAGTATATGGATTCCCTGGGCTACATTGAATGATGGTACCTCGCCACCTCCACCAAGCTTTTCATTTTTAGAATGACTTAGAAGAAGCAGCAGAATTGGTGCCCCTTAAGTTTTGGTACCCTAGACTAATGGCTATTCAGCCTAATCCTAAAGCCAGTCATGCTCCAAAGTATTTCTTTGCCTTAAAACCCAAAAGTAATCTGCGTAGCCTTACTGACTTTGATTTAGCAATGTAATACGATTGAAAAAAAAACAAAAGAAAACAAAATGCAATTTTAGGCTCCATCTACAGAAGCATCATGGTCAAATCATTGAAAATAATAGTTCCATATTACTATGTGTCAATCAAAACCCATCCTTTGAATTGTATCTAGTTCTGGGCATTACACTTTAAGAACAATTCAGGCAAATGGAATAAATTCAGAGGAAGGCACTAAAGATGTTCCTGTTGGAAAATTACTGTAATTTCCAATTTAATTTACTTTTAGCACACTCCCAGTCAATCTCTATATCCTGACCAGAGCAAGCACATATGCCACTCAGTTCAACTAGCAAAAATGTAGCTTGATGTTTATTATGAACACTACCGTTGACAGTGTCTTATCTTCATTAACAACCCTTTTTGGCAAGCCCAAATGGGGTACTATTTTTCTTCTGGCTCTTCACCTTCAGCTCTCAGGAAGATGAACTTGCAATTTTCTTCATAAAGATTTCTCGTATTTCAGTCACTTCCAACTGCAAGGGAGGGAATGCTCCCCTACCTCTCAACTGCTCTGTAATTCCATTATTTATCTTGCCAGAGCTTTCTGCCTAGGCAGGAGAGGCTACTTACAAGAGGAGGCTTGGTATCCTATTGATGCTAAGACACCATTCAGTAGGTCTATTCTTCCAGCTATGGTGTAGGCCAGTGATGGCGAACCTATGGCACGCGTGCCACAGGTGGCACGCAGAGCCATATCTGCTGGCACACGAGCCGTTGCCCTAGCTTAGCTCCAGTGTGCATGTGCGCACCAGCCAACTGATTTTCAGCTCACGCGGAGGCTCTAGGAGGGCGTTTTCGGCTTCTGGAGGGCCTCCGTGGGGGCGGGGGAGGGCATTTTCGCTCTCCCCAAGCTCTAGGGAAGCCTCTGGAGCCTGGGGAGGGCGAAAAATGGGCCTACTGGGCCCACCGAAAGTCAGGAAATGGACCATTTCCGGCTTCCAGAGGGCCTCCAGGGGGCGGGGAAAGCCGTTTTCACCCTCCCCAGACATTGAATTATGGGTGTGGGCACTCGTGCCTGTGTGATAGCGTGCACGCACGCGCTTTCGGCACCTGAGGAAAAAAAGGTTCGCCATCACTGGTGTAGGCAATTAATTCATTTTATTCGGACCAAAAGAGAAATTGGCTCATGTTTTATTCTTCTGGTTGAAGAAGGCCAACCACTACATGATTGTCACCTCCTTGTTCAGTGCAAGAAACCAGGAAGAGGAGTTGAGTTCAAAGCGCTTCAAGTTTATTACATGCTACACAAGAATCTGATCCATTAGCAGTCAAGGCAAATTGTGCTAGATAGAAGTCAACGGGGATGGACTTGGGTCTCTCTTGAGAGCATAGTGACTCCAAACTGGTGATGTGTTTGTTCTCACCTTCAGGCTCTGCCTGGTTGTCTCCAACTTCCTTGTTTGTGGTGATAATCAAGATGGAAACTAGAGAGCCCAAGCCTTTGAAATGTAAGTTGTTCAATAGGGCAAAGATATCTTCTGCAGGTGTCTTGGGCTCCTGGCCTCTGTGTCTAAGTATTGGGTTCTGGTGAAGGGGTGGGCAAGAAGCAAAGAAGAATGTTCCATTATTCATATCACTTATAAAGAACTGCTGTCCTCTAAATAAAGCCATGGAGACTATATGCAGATTACTAACAGTTTTAATCCTGACAGTTGATGGCCAACTTCCTTTGATTTTTCCCTTTTTATGTTTCTTTATATTTATATGGATTTAGGCTGGGCAAACATTCAAATAGGAGAGTCCATTTTATAAAACAACCCTGCCTTCTCAAAGTGATTACAACAGCTCGCATCTCACCTGTTCATGTTCAGGACAGTGATATTTCCCCTGAAAAAGTTGCCTCAGGGATGCAGTTTCTATATTTTAATTGTTACATACTGAGACTAGAGCACGTAGGCTCCAGTCAGGTCCTCCATTCCGGCGGGAAAATACTTGAAGCTGATTGGTTGAGCAGTCTGACAGCGCCCTATAAAAGGGCAAGCTGTGAGACAGAGAGCAGCTGGATTGCACATAGTTGTCTGAATAAAGAGCTGTTATTGTCACTGAGCCTGATGTCTGCCTCATCCGTTCACCCTATCTGACATTAATAATCATAAGTTTGTGTCATTTAGAAAATGCCTTTGTATTTACTTCTGAGACACAAGGGTATGTTTTCCTTTAGTTACCAATTTGACTCAGACATCTTGAAAGTATTTGTGGACACTTTTTTAACCATAGTGCTGGGGCAGAACCAAATCCATACTTGCTTGAACTTTGATGTGGTTACTAGCTAGGAGGCATACAGGATGTCACGGTTTCCACCCCCCCTCAATGTCATTGCTCAAAATGTTGTTTACTTCAGAGTTTTTTTCCAAAACAAAAATAAGAAAAATAGGAAAGCAACTGGCAAATAAGGCAGTGCAAACTTGCACAGTTGTATGTAAACGTTTCAGCATCTCTGGTAAAATTGTATTGTTTTTATGAATACCCAAGGGAATAAAAGCTGGCACAACTTTTATATAGTACAAAATAAATACAATCTTTTTACAGATTTAAATAGGTACTTATGTTGGTTATAGATTTAAAAAAAAACCAAAATAGTGAATATTGTATGGCAGGTTCAAAACCTGGATATCGTCTCAGGAAGTGTTTTGTAACACCTTTCTAGAAAATAAAATAGCTTCCAGAGGTTTCCTTAGCCAACTAAGAGTCTCTATTTTCGATTTTGGAATGATCTTTCTCACTCTTCCTTAAAAAGGTGCCCAAACCTTTGCACCTGGCCTATAATAGCCAATTATTCACATTTGCCAAAATATCAACTTTGTACATCTGTCTTTTAAGGATTCATTGAAACATACACTTTCATCAGAGGTTTGCTAAACAAATACATTTATATTCTGATGTGCACTCTGAACTACGTTACAAAAAGTTCCAATGTTTGAATTCTGGCCCGGTAATATCTTCTTAATGAATGAAGGGGATAATGACCAAGCTTCCAGACAGCTCATTATGATTACATTTATACCGTACCATGAAAAATTGCAGCTCATTAAAGGCTACATTTTTACCATTAAACTTTTGCTTCAAAATCCTTAGGCACACAGCTTACTGTCTTCACATTCACATCAGTTTCTCTTTTTCTAAAGGACAAAGGGGAAAGCAATGAAGCTATGCGAAGTTAATCCTGCTTAAAAAGGAAAAAAAAACCCCACCTCTTCCCACATTTTCATTTCTGCTCTGAAGGCAATTCATCTCTTGCCGACAACAGGATTGGAATCTGCTGCTTCCATGTTCCTGTGCTGCCTGCCTGATTGTTATATGTGAAGCAACTCTGCCACATGGTTAGAAGCAATGAAGTGGTTGTTTCCTATGACAGTATTCTCTAATGTCTGTTACATCCCAGTTTTTAGCTGGCTTACAATGATTATCTTCCTCTGAAGGAATCTTATTCCATTTTGGAAAAACCAACACAGGCAGAGTAGTTACTATTAATTGGGTGCGTATCAGAGATGGGTTCCTCCCAGTTCTATGGAACCGGTAGTAACTTGGCGGCCTGGGTCGCTGGAACCGGCAACAACTCAGGCCTGCCACACCTCCGAACCGACTCTCTCGGTGGCGCCATAGGTGCCGCCATCTTGTTTTTTGCTTCTGCACATGCACAGAAGCTGGTTTTTTAGCACTGCGCATGCGCACATGTCAAGGAGCGAACCGGCAGTGAAGAAAACCAGAATCTACCCCTGGTGTGTATGAACGTCTAATGCAATTTTAATTGTACAGTGATATTTTAAAAAGTTCTGGATGTGTATTGTGTCTATTTGTTCTAAGCAATTTGAGTTGTCCTCCTTTGAGCTCAAGTTCATCCATAGACAGAAAGTAGAATGTTTAAAGCAGGCTCCTATGACTTTTCTGGTTCACTTAGTTTTCATTCTGATTTTTTTCTTCTGCTTCTTAGCTATACTATAGTTTGATTCTGCTCTTGGTCTCAATAGATTTTTAATGGTTCATTATAAATTACCTTGGGCAACTATATAAAATTCAAAATAAATAAAATTTAAATATTAATAGGCTTACTCAACTGTAATACACTATCATATTCCTATATTTGTGTTTGCCCAGTTCTGTGTAGTCCAGGGCTCTGAAAATATGGAGACCTGATATTAATTTACGAGGAGATTGTATAGGGACATGGAATGAAATATGAATCAAATTATCCTACAAATCTCTGGATTAGTGAAGCTTCAAAGGCATTTAAGTTGATATCTGGCCTGCTTCAGAGGTTGTTGCAGATCAGGTGAATTTAGTTTAAGACATTGCTAGTCACTAGCACTGATGAAGTTACCTGGTTTGGGTAATGAAACATCTACAAAAAAACAACCAAGCTCAGAGAGCACCAAGGAACCCTCATTTCAACACTGAGCTACAAATATTCTTTTTCATTGGAATTTAGTTTAGGAATCTGAAGCATAACTTGGTGTTCAGCAATATTCTGGTGTAAGAAATCAAGGACCAATGCCTCAAATTAAGCCAGGATACAAAGTCAGAGACTCAAAAGCAAAATACTTTTATCTACATTGTAGCTGAAACCTTTTAATATTGTCATTGTGGTCTTTTCTAGCTGACTTTACTATATATTAAACATGACCCCCTTCATTCCTTGCACTAAGGTTTAATAAAACCTTAGTAAGACCACACCTAGAATACTGCATCCAGTTTTGGTCATCATGTTAAAAAAAAGATGTTGAGATTTTGGAAAAAGTGCAAAGAAGGGCAACTAAGATAATTAAGGGCCTGGAGAATGGCTGCAGGATTTGGGTTTGGCTAGTCTAGAGAAAAGGAGGACTTAGGGGGCATGATAGCAGTAGTCCAGTATTTGAGAGGCCACAAAGAGGAGGGGTCAAATTATTCTTCAAAGCACCTGAAGGCAAGACAAGAAACAATGGATGAAAACTAATCAAGGAGAGAAGCAACCTGGAATTGAGGAGAAACTTCCTAACAGTGAGGACAATTAATCAGTGGAACAGCTTGCCTTCAGAAGTTGTGGGTGCTTCATCACTGGAGGTTTTTAAGAAAAGACTGCACAGTCACTTGTCTGAAATGGTATAGGGCAGTGGTGGGTTCCTACCGGTACAGTCCACTCTACTGCACCGGTAGCGGCCGGCCGATGACGTAATTTGCGCGCGACACCGGTCCGTCGTCTTCATCGGTCCGTCGTGCATCGCCATCTTTTTTTCAGAATTTTTTGGCTTCTTTTGCTTCCGGCGCATGCGTGGAAGCAAAATCTTGCGAGGGGACGCGCGTGCAAGATTTTGGCAATTTTTTGCTTCCGCGCATGCGCGGAAGCAAAAAAACGCTGAAATCTCTCTCGCGCATCCCCTCGCAAGATTTTGCTTCCGCGCATGCGCAGAAGCAAAATCGTGCGAGGGCGCGCACACACGAAATGTGGAGATGCGTGCACAGCACACCGGTAGCAACTTCGAGAGGAAACCGCTCATGGTATAGGGTCTCCTGCTTGAGCAAGGGGCTGGACTAGAAGACCTCCAAGGTCCCGTCCAGCTCTATTCCGATTCTGATTCCTTTCAAGTCCAGTTGGGAAGGACTGCTGATATTTGAGCTGTCTTGAGCTGAGGCAGATGAAACAATGTTAGACGAGTTGTGGCGTTCCTATGGATGAAGAGCTCTATGGATTACATCTTTTTAAACATTAGGCAAGTCATTTATAAAATGCTTTGCTGAGATTCCCGCTTACTTATCACATTTGCATCTCTGAGATAATTTCTTATTTAACTGCATTAAATATGCTGCCAAATATATATGTGTCAATAACAGTTATGTATTAGCAATGCAACCACATTCAAATAGATTGCTCATTTATCGTTGCTAGAAACAGTTATTTATGGAGCTCTGGAAACGCTAAAGCAGATGGACTCATGTTCCTCCTGATTCTCACACAACCTCTTCGTGCAAATGTATATCATTCTGCATTTGGCTTGCTGTTTCTGCAACTAGACTCCTGAATGCCTCATTAGCTATCCTGAGCTCATTCTCTACTATGACTCTGCCCAGTGCAGTTTACTGTTGTTTCTACCTGCCCATAATGCTTTCCTGGAAATATGTGGGTTTATGCAAAGAATTACCAGAAAATCTAATAATCTGGAGATGGTATTAATCATTTTGCTCACGCAGTACCCTTAATGGTGGTTAACAAGTACAGAACCCTGCTAAAAATCACAAGCTACTTAAAGCTGGATGTTGGATTAATGAGCTGTAGCAGCCTCTTTTTCGTAGTTGCCCAATCCTGCATAGTTCCTTATAATAGCTCCCAGAAGAATGCATAAAGCTGTCCAGCAAACATACGGCTTCTTTTTGGTTAATCCCCAGTTCTCCCATTTTCTGAAGAAGCAAGCCTCTTTAAAGGAAAGATATAAGAAGATCAAGCAAATAGTGCTTAATATTTGAATTGGACTTTTGCAAATCCAGCTAACTGTGCCTTATTTTTTTTAAAAAAACAACTATGGTTAAGTAAACTATGGCCTGGTATGCTCTGTGAATCTAAACCAGTGGTTCCCAAAGGGGGCGGTACCGCCCCCCGGGGGGCGGTGGGAACCCTTAGGGGGGCGGTAGGAGGCAAGGGTGGTGTCAGGGGGGCGGTGAGAGGGGCCAGGGGGGCGGTAGGTGGTTTGCAGGTCCTGTCCCCGCGCCGCCACCCATGTCCACACAATCGCCCAGGAGCGGCAGAATCAGAAAAGGCGGGGAGGCTCCGCAGAGCGGCGGCGGGCAAAGGCGCAGGACGCGGTGTGAATCGGCAGGGGGAGAGTGCTCTGAGCACAGCACAGCGATGAGGGAAGCCGAACGCTCCCGAAGCTGCTCGGGTGAGCACTCGCAGACCCACGGGAAGGCCCCGTCCTGCCCTGGAACCTGCGCGTGTGCGGACTTTCCCGCCCAGCATTCCTGTTGCCTAGCAACTTGGCACATGCAATTCGGCGGGCTCCCCTCCGGCATGGCACACCCACAGATCTCGGCCCAGCTGCCCCCCCCAACATCGACCCCACCAAGGCGCCCATGGCCTTCGGCTGCCGAGGCCTCCCCAAGCTCAATGAAGAGCTGCAGCACCCCGAGCTGCTGACGCGGCAGCAGGCCTGATAGTGCTCTGCGACCTGGTGCACGACCCAGAGAATGCTTACCAAGCCATCGGCCTGGGTGAGTGGTGGCAGTTGCCTGGCCAGGGCTGACGGGAGGGAATGGAAGGGAGGGAAGAAGGAAAGGAAGAAAGAAAAAAAGGAGGGAGGAAGGAAGGAAGGAAGGAAGGAAGGAAGGAAGGAAGGAAGGAAGGAAGGAAGGAAGGAAGGAAGGAAGGAAGGAAGGAAGGAAGGAAGGAAAAGAAAAGGCCAGCTGGCCCATTGCGGAGCCAGGGCCAGATCTTTTCGGGGGAGGAAGAGGCTTCACCCTCGCAAAGGAATGAAGGAAGGGCCGGAGAGGCATTTTTTGCAAAAACGAAGATGAGGCTGCCAGGCTGGCATTAAAGCGCAGAGCCGAGGAAACAGCCAGAAGAAGCAGGATTCGTTCCTCTTCCCCCCTCCGCCCCTCCACCTGTTCCACTCAGGCTTCGCTTCGAAGCCTGGTTGTGCCTCTTGGTGTGTGTGTGTGTGCGCGCGCGCGTGTGCATGCGTGCGCAGCAATCCACGCGTGCTTGCAGGCAGCGTGCGAACAACCCCTGAACCCTGGGCGGGCTGCAGCCAGGGCTGGGTCAAGGGAGCGAACTTGCAGCCCCGGTGGCAAATGACTGCATGACTGAATATTCAGGCATGCCTCATCTTCGCGAGCAGCCCACACCCTCTCTGGCTAATCTCCGGGCAGCCTGGCTCTGCCCCAGCGCCACTCGGCGCTTCTCGGTGCTGGAGGAAAGCGCAGGAATTCCTGGCCCTGTGCTTCCCTACCACCGCCAGCTCCAGGAGGAGGAGGAGGAGGAGGAGGAGGAGGATATGGCTCCGGAGGCACGGAGCTCTTCCCCGCGGCGGCTGCCTCCGCTTGCAGTTTTAATTCCTCAATGAAACGGCCCTGGTTGGACACTTCTGCCTGGAAGAGAAATGGTGGGCGAACATAGTCAAGGCATGCCGGAGATATAGTTCCCCGAGGCAGACAAGCCTGTCCCTCGGTACCAGGGGCATCCAGCTGTGTTTCTAGAACTGACAGCCTGCAATGGCTGGCCCCAGCATCTGGAACAGCCTCAAGTCAGTCCTGAAGAAAAACAATGATTCCTTGTTTCTGAACGACAAAATAAAAAAAGAAAGAAAGAAAGAGAAAGAAAGAAAGATAGTAGGAAGGAAGGCAGATAGACAGAAAAAGAAAGTAGGAAGGGAAGGGAGGGAAGAAGGAAAGGAAAGAAAGAAAGAGGGAGGGAGGAAGACAGAAAGAAAGAAGAGGGAAGGGAGAGAAAAAAGAAAGAACGAAAGAAAGAAAGACTTATGACCACAATTGAGCCTAACATTTTGGTTGCAAAGCAAGAGCATTGTTAAGTGAGTTTCACCACATTTTACAAGTTGGCCATGCCCACCCGGTCACCTGACCACTAAGCCACGCCCACCGGTGGGGGTGGGGGTGGGGGGCGGTGAGGATGAGTTTGTAGCACCAAGGGGGCGGTGGACTGAAAAAGTTTGGGAACCACTGATCTAAACAATGACTAGTGATGAATAGTTTCTGCTGCCACACTGAATCCTATACAGGCAGTCCTTGACTTACGACCACAATTGAGCCCAAAATTTCTGTTGCTAAATGAGATGACTGCTAAGTGAGTTTTGCCCCATTTTATGACCTTTCTTGCCACACTTGTTAAGTGAATCACTGCAGTTGTTAAGTTAGTAACATGGTTGTTAAGTGAATGTGGCTTCCTTATTGACTTTGCTTGTCAGAAGGCCGCAAAAGGTGCTCACGTGACCATGGGACAGTGGGACATTGGAACCGTCATAAATATGAGAGAGTTACCAAGCATCTGAATTTTGATCACGTGACCATGGGGATGCTGCAATGGTCATAAGTGTGAAAACTGGTTATAAGTCACTTTTTTCAGTACCAATGTAACTTTGAACGGTCACTAAACGAACTGTTGTAATTCGAGGACTAACTGCACTGCAAAATTGCAAACATCAACAATATTATCACTAGTTTTATTTATTCTGATATATTGATTGAATTCCACTGTTTTATAGTTTTAAAATCAACATTTTCTCTCAGGCAGTAGTCCCAAGGAAGAAAGCAAAGGGCCTCAGCCACTCTATCAAACAAACAAATGCATTGTTTTATTAAACTGGATTCTTGATTCCCTCATCTATTTCAAAGACAACCGATCTAAATGTTATTGCTTTGATAGGTAAGAACATTGTTTTAAATTTCAAATTTGATTGCCAATGGGTTGGCACACAATCTGAATAGAATTGCTTCATAACAACAAGATTCACACCACTTAAGGTAAAATGTAGTCAATTACAATTCATGATTTACCATGTCCTACAAAGCCATCCAGTATAATTATTTATCACATATTAACACGGATGAAGTTGAACCCAATCAATGGACATAATTTGAGTAAACATCTTTTGGTTAACCATTTCATTATATGTAGGACTTATATGGCTTCCTATCTCATACAATGATTCTAGATGGCGGCACACACAATTCATAACAACAAAGATAAAAACAAAAGGTCCCCTCAGGTGCCAGACCCAACAGCCTCCCAGCTCAATCCCCATCGTAATCCAATGCTTGAGGGAAGAGCCAGGTCTTCACAGGCTTAAACAGTTAACCCATTTAGCCATGTGTTAAATAATAATCCTTCTACTAAGTCTAATCAAGCTATATTAAAAAACAGATTTAACATATGCTCTATTAGACTTAGTAGAGGGATTACTTCTGGCCAGAGGCCAGAACTGAATGATAGGTGGATTCTAACACTGGCATATCTTACTCTATGTCCTGGTTTTGATATATATTATTAAGCAAATAAAAAGGAAAATCTATAAAGTAGTAGTAGATGGTTAATGTTAATATGAAGTTCTACAAAATCACAGTTCTCTTATGAAATACATGTCAAAGAGTGGAGGTGGCAAACATGGTTAGCCCCAATGAAAGAAACAATTTTGACATCTACTTGGAAGACACTTTGGGATATATATATATATTTTGCAAGAAACTGAAAGAAATTAAAAATTGATTTTGACAGTTGATGATCAGAATTATATGGGATTATGGAAATAATGTAGATAAATGTTAATCTCAGAGTCAAGAATTTGATAATTTTTTATTCGTGTCTGTACCAAAGAAAGTCAGAAGTCATTCTTTGTCTTTTTTCCCCTTCCTCTCTCTTTTCTCTTTTTCTTTCATGATTTTTTTTTCTTTTTACAAATTTTCTTTTTCTGTTTATTTATATTTTAACTTTGTATTTTTTTTAGCTATTCTGTCAAATAGCTTTCACCATAGGTTGTATCTACACATGAGCTGGGCAAACAGTCCCCCAATCTTTTTTCTAATACTATTCTCTCCCAGTTTGTCTCAGATAATTTTGGTAATGATGGGAGGGTGGATGAAGTCTGCCTATTCTGTATCTTCTTCATTGAAAAGCAAAGCTTGACTAACCTAGGCTTCAGTATATTATTCTGTCTCTATTCCACTGCTTCCCATATCCATGACCATGTCACCAAATAAATGAATGCAAAGCAAAAGTAATCTTCATTTGAATATCTGAGTGAAAAAAAGCAGTTCCAACAGATGGGCAGCTAGGCTCCAACAGGACCATTGTTTTAAAGGACAGAAGCACACTTGCACATCACAGCTGTTTAAAGCTGATGAAGTTCCTGCCTTTGGAAAATCATTTCCACTGTTTTTCCTCCCCTGATAATTAGCAGTGTTAATATACTGAGCTCGCAGGGGTTGGAGTGGTGGTGGGGAGAATCTGTAAAAACACCCTGTCACCAGCTGCACACAAGAGGCATAGTGTCACCAAGCCAAGCTGTCCACCAACTCATCTCTGGCATAAGTCAAGCGGGCCATTAACAGCGAGTTCTTTATCTCAGGACAGCAGAGTGAGCTTTGGTTTAATTGCTGGTTATGTTAATGAGTCTAATTTGCAACCTCAGGTGGTTTGCCATTGGTTGGTTTGGAAGCAGAGATGAAAGCCGCTAAGATAGTTAAAACCATGAAAACAAAAACAGGGACAAAAGGGCATGGAAAATGAATCTTCCAGCAAGCGTTATATTTTATTTATCAGTTTTATATCCTGCCTTTTTTCTAATAAGAGCTCCACATGAAGTATAAAATGCTACCTTTTTCAATTTTTTCCCCCACAACAGTAAACAACCCCTGACCAATGCTACTGTATTTCAGAATCCGGCTTTCCTCACTCATAGCCCAGGACTTTCTGTGTACTTCTACTGTGTACTAGATTGGCTCTCGTGTATTAGCACCTCAACTTATTAACACAGATCTTCCTTATGGTTCTCTTAGATACACTGAAATCATTAGAAGAAAAATAAAAAGAATAAAAGAAAAAAAAAAGGAAGTAGAAACAAATGGAACAACCATAAAAAGAGATATTCAGGTTTTACCCTCAGGTCCAGACTGACGATATCCCATAATCTCATTTTATTTATTTATTTGTCAAATATATATGGCTGCCCATCTCACACAAATTGACTTTAGCTCAACATACTTTCAGGTACCAATGTCGCGTGTCGCTCAAACAGTATTTTTAAAGGCTATTAAGATTTAGGCATCTTCACTCAAAAATTTCTAAATTTTTGGCAATCTAACATAAAATCTGTGGAATTTTAGTAAAGAATATAAGCGCTGATTATTTTGTTCATTTAAAATGTTATTTGTAATATTGTTTTTATTTACTTTTGGATCCCACCAGGGGAATTAACCAAGGGATCAAAAATGTCAAAATAATAGTTATGTCTTAATGATGACGCCCTCCCCTTTTTGTGTGACTGACGTATGAAAAAAAAGGAATAAGGCTTCAGGTATTAAATCATAGCTACCATATTACTTTATTGATACACACATACCAGGGACATCCCTAGTTGCACAATAATTTTATGCCCTTTAGCAACGATAGTTGCCTTTTGCTGTTCCCTGTTTTATCAAAGATAGCTGCAGGCTTGAAATGTTCTAAGCAAAATGTCTCACTTTGATTCTCCTTGTGAGTAAAATTGCCAGGCTTACCTTACTAAGATACTAAGATACTAAGCAACACTGAATATTGTCACTTTTTAAATAATTTCCCAAAATAATGCTAGATTAGGGACATTATAGGTAAGTCTTATGATTTCACTGATTTCATTTTTTTTCCAATTATGCCTGGAATTGACAATAGGGATGTTAAAATGGTGGATAGCTTCTGCATTTTAGGATTGTATATATCAACAATAAAAGAGCTAGCAATTTAAAAATGCATTGCAGATTAGCACTAGATACAGTGAAAATATTCGGACATCATGATAAATTTTCACCTACGAAGATCAGAATTGGATCTGAAGTTAATGGTTTGCCATATGAAACTCCATGGAACAAAAATTGGACCTTGAAGAAGCAGGATAGCAAGAATATCGTTGTTTTTGAATTTTGTGTTGGAGGAGACCGCTAAAAGGTCATGGGTAGCCAAGAAAAATTAGAAATGGATCCACAAATCATCCCAGAATCACTCAAGGCATAAATGACCAGGCTCAAATGACCATATTCTGGATGCATTATATGAAGACCTAGCTCTCTGAAGAAGTTTGTAAAGCTGGAAAAGTAGAAGGAAAGAGAAGAGAAGGAAAAAGAAGAGAATGATCAATAGTAAGATGTATGGACTCAATTACACAGATGATGGTTCCATTGTTGGAAAACCTGAATGCCCATGTTGGGAACAGATCCTCCTGAAGAAAATCAATCTATGTGGTTGATGGCACACAATCAACTCAGCCATGTATTGTAGTAAATAATTTATATAAAACTCTGCAAGATTCATTCAAATGTAGCACTATAGCAGTGTTGGCGAACCTTTTTTTGCTTGGGTGCCAAAAGAGCATGCACGTGCGAGATAGCGGGTGCCTGCGTGCCCACACCCACAATGCAATGCCCTGTGCATGCGCGCACAACCCCCCCATGCTGCCCCCCTGCACATGCACGCAGACTTCACTGAAGCCTCCGGACCTCCAGTAGGCCCATTGGGCCATTTTTCACCCTCTGCTATCTGCCTCCTAAAGCCTGTGTAAGGCAAAAAATGGCTCAACGGGCCTACCGGAAGTTCGTATCCGAACTACCGGTAGGCCCATTGGGTCTGTTTTTCGCCATCCACAGGCTCCGGAGGCTTTCTTGAAGCCTGGGAAGGGCAAAAACGGCCTGCCCCCACCCTCCAGAACACCGAAAATCAGCTGGCCCGCGTGCACATGCGCACTGGAGTTGACATAGGGCAACACCTCATGTGCCCTCAAATATGGCTTTGCAGGCCACCTGTGACACACGTGCCATAGGTTCGCCATAATGGCCCTATAGAATCCACATAGGGAGCAACTGCAAAAGCCAAGGCCAGATCTAGACTTAGAAAAGACAGCCTTTTGAAAAGGTAGGAATGAATCAAGACAGATCAGGAAAAGACTAGAATGCAAAATGGATAGGTTGCATATCTGTCAAATGAGGCATTCATGATGCATGTCAAACCAATCTAGAGGTTACAGGCTGATATAACACACAAAGGAGGAGAAGCAATAGAAGAAGACAGACCTGTTCATGCAAACAGAACAGAGTCAATCCAAACATACGTTGCTGACTTGTTGTCAGACTGTTGTACTGTTCACTGTTTTCACCGTCACGGCCTACTTCAAGACTGAGAGTGCTGAGAAATCCAGTCCTGGTGAATTTAACCGAACGCAGCAGGGCAGAAAGGCAGAATGATTCCTTTGCAAACATTGCAGTCATCAGATTTAGATCTCTGCTTTATCCATTGAAAAAGAGGACTGTGATCTGTATATTTTCCAGGCCAAATAAAGCAGTATTCAGATGAATGAATTTATTTTAATTAGCATTATTTCTGGAACATTTCAGATCATAGTCTTGCTGCAGTTTGTAACTAGTGCTGGGTAATACCGTGTTTCCCCGAAAATAAGACCTATCCTGAAAATAAGCCCTAATTTGATTTTTACATGTGCGCCCAATATAAGCCCTACTCCCAAAATAAGCCCTAGTTAAGACCCCACCCACTCTGTTGCACCTGGTTGCATGGGGTGGGGCAGGCGCATGGGTAAAAATCAAGCTAGGCTGGGGATGGGGGAGTGGAGCTGCTTACCTTTGGACAGTTGCATCCAGGCCTCGCACACCCCGATACCTGCCTCGCCTTGCCAGCCCACTTCTTCTGTGGCTGCTTGCCGCCCTTGTATGCATTGCCCCTGGCCTCTGTTTCGCCATCAGAGGCCTTCAGGAAAAGCCTCTGCAGCCAAGAAATGAGCTCCAGATTGATGCGTGCGGCGCCCCCTGACCTCCGTTTCGCCATCAGAGGCATCGTCAGAGCTCGTTTCTCAGCTACAGAGGCCTTTCCTGACAGCCTCTGACAACGGAAACAGAGGCTGGGGCACTGCACACAACAACCCGAAGCTCGTTTCTCAGCTGCAGAAGCCTTTATTGAAGGCCTCTGATGGTGAAACGGAGGCCGGGGGCGCCTCGCAAGACCAGCGGCAAGCGGTTGCAGAAGTAGGCCAGCAGTGGCCACACGGGCTCCTGGTAGGCGGGCTATCAGTCCCGCCGTCGCAAGGTGAGATAGTGGAAGACATCCCCTGGTGATAAGACCTGGTGCCTCTTTTGGAGACAAAATAAATATAAGACCAGGTCTTATTTTTTGGGAAACACCGTATTACTGAATGATGTTATCTCTTCTTTCCATTCACTATAGTAATATTATTTTATTCATTTATTTATATTTTACATTTGTATTGTAGTTCTTGCTTCTAAAAAGTTCAGAACAGGTGCATTTGATAACAGAGCTTGCGATTTGTCATCTTGCAGCACTCTGAGGTTTTAATTGTCACATTCTTTGTGCTAATGCAGCGGCTCCCAACCTTTTTGGCACCAAGAACTGGTTCCATGGAGAGGGGTTTTCCACAGACCGGAGGGGGCGTGCTTTTGCATGCTGCCTGAATCCCGTGGATGGGGCTTCACTTGTTTGTGTGGCCCGGTTTCTGGCATGCCGTGGCCCGGTGCAGGTCCACGGACCAAGGGCTGGGGATCCCTGTGCTAATGCATTCCAAATGAGAATGCCCATCATGATTCTGGGGCCATGAAGAGTGGGAGGAAATCCCATCCATTCTTTAAGCTAGCTTTCCACAACAATCATACCATTTTCAAATTAATTAAAAGCATCATGCGGTCCATAAGTTTAGTTAAGTTGAGGCAAAGCTGGTATAATGTTGATGTAATTCTATTTCTGAGAAATATCTGCAGGATTCTTCTATGAAACATACAGGAGCTTTTGCAGGTCTTTCAGCAATGAATATGAAGACCTTGCTGCTTAAAATCCTGAATATCTGTCAGTACACTACCTTTCCTCTTTCTTGGTAGAATGCAGGCATCAACTGGCATGCCAAATAATCTCTACATTGGTTTGCATATAATAGTACAGGCAGGCCTGAGATAAAGTAGGGCTTCGGCAAAAAATTAACCCTTGCTGCTGAAAGGAAATAATGCATGTGGAATGGGTATAACTGATATCTTAACTTATATTTTCTCTATATTACTAAAAACAAATATTTCATAGAAGTCTTAATTGGTCAAAGTCATGGTTGGCAGAGGTCAGTCTCTAAAGGACCATATGATAACAACCATTGACCTTCCATTCCAACAAGCAAGTTGAAGTGGAAGGGCAATAAATGATAAGGGACACAAATTAACCAATGGAATGAAGCAAATAAAATAATATGAGGTATGTTTGTAAAAGTATGAGAAGAGGAAAAAGTGGTTCAATGTTATACCGTGGAAATTATGTTTCTACTGTACAATTTTTAATGATAATTTTATTCTTCTACTCAAATGTTTACAAAAAATTGTATTAATATTTTAGAAAGAGCAAAAGATAGCACAAAGTAGAAGAGAAGAGAGAGAGAGACAAAGGGAAGGAAGGGAGGAGGGAGGGAGGAAAGGAAGGAAAAAGAAAGAAAGAAAGAAAGAAAGAAAGAAAGAAAGAAAGAAAGAAAGAATCCACCTTGTAAGAAAGCAACTTCCTACCTTCATCAGAAGTGTAAACAATTTCATATGGTAATCTCTTTATCCCTTTTAGTTAACAACTATAAAACTCTTTATACAAATATATATAACTCATCCTATAACCATCTCTTATTAATCAAACAAATCAAATGAAACCTCCTTATCCAATTGTCATCAAAAAGTACAAAACAAGCTCTAAAATACTGTATAAAAGTTCAACTTTTCTCATTTTGACTCTTAGCTCTAAGCAAAATCCCATTTAAAAGGCATAAAAAGATCCCAATCTTCTAGTATAAACAAATCAAACATAAATCTTAACATAACAAAAGACAAACTCTGGGACACAGCCCATTCCAAATGCCAACCATTCCAGAGATAACTGTCCCAAATAGCAACTATCCCATTCAAATAAACATTCTACATCTCAGGTCTAAATTATTCACTAATATAAAGTAACTTAATGTAACAAACAGACCTAGTTTGTGGGGGGGGGATACCATCCTCCACAGAATTAATACTAAGCATTTAGTAACAATTAGGATAGAAGAAATTGCTGTAAAGCAAAAACTTTAAACACCAAATGAGCAAATCCAGTATGTCACATTTTTCGAATCAAAATATCTGTAACTCCAAAATCAAACAATAGAATAACAGGTCCTATTTTAACCAAAGTAAAAAAATATCAAATTTATCTTCATTTTTTTTACAGAACAACCTTTCCTTTCCAATAATTGTTGATCCTTGTTACAATTTTCTTCCATACTTCCATACTTAGTCTCTTTTGTAAATCAACAATAAAGAACTACATATTCCCATTACTCTCTGGAATTATATTTTTTATTTCCTTCTTAATTTTAAGACTTCATAGCTTTCTGTTTGCATCTAATGGCAGGTTCTTATCCATGATTTCATTCACATTGTTCTCAAGTAGAATTTGTTGTGTATCTGTTCTGTGACTTCTTGTTTTGAAATCAAACTCTTTCCAAAAAGACACAGCATATATGCTGTGACCGATTCGACTGATGCAGTCCTTAATGGAATTCCTCGAAAAATACTCCAAACTCCATGATAATTTCCCACAAACGTATATTTATAATTTAAAAATAATTTCAAAGGATTAAAAATATTAAATATTTTTTATTTATTTATTTATTTATTTATTTATTTAATATTAAATAAAAATTCAAAATTCAATACTCTAATCCAGCGGACCCCAATCTTTTGGGCACCAGGGACCAGTTCCGTGGAGAAATATTTTTCCGTGGGTTGGAAGTTGTGTGTATCCCATGGATTGGGCTTCGCTTTGTTTACGCGGTCGGTTGCTGGCATGCCGCGGACCGATTCCAGTCTATGGTACTGGTTGGGGACCCCTGCTCTAATCTTTCTCAGCTCTTGATCCTTAAAAAAAATTCTGTGTCCAAAACTTGTCTTATTTTTTGCTGTTTGTTTTAAATTCTTAAAGGATAAAAAAATCTTAATTTGTCTTATATTAAGGTTTGAAACATAAACTTACCAGGTATTTCCATTTTTTTTTCCTTTGAGGGTGTCTAAATTGTCTGCAACAATTAACAAGCAATTTTGGAAGGTAGTTAGCAGAGACATGCCAAGACATAAGTATTCTTTGAAAGGCTCCATTCATGGCTGAGCAACTACAGTGAATTCCCCCCTACTTCAGGTTTCCTCCCCCTCACTATCTTGGGGTCCCTTCAAAAAGAAAAGGAACAACTCTGAAGATGAACAGTTTAAGCAATCTCACGTCTCTCCTATTTATCCAGAAAGGATCAAAGGAACCAATCAACTGACCAACCAGCTCCTTAGAAAATTCTGCAAATGTCAGGTCCGCGAAAATGCAGAATTGTCTTCAGTCAGCCATCTTGTCCAGGTCTATCATGTAGACTTGATAAATATAGGCAGAGAAATAAAGGTGTACTGGATGTTCAAATATGAATGAACTGCTAAAACCTATGTGAGAAAGTATGAATTAGTATTAGGGCTCTCCAACCTTGGCCAGTTTAAGACTTGTGCACTTCAACTCCCAGACTCTCAGAGCCTGTAAGCAAGGGTTACTCCTGGTTGCAAGGAGGCTTCCCGCTCATAAGAAGAATCAACATTGATGTCCCATTGATGCTAAGTGGAGCATCAGATGATGGGCCTTTCCTTGTGAAGGACATTTCCTGCCTGCCTGAGAACATGATGGGAATGAATGACCTGCTAGACGCAGGGGTCCCCAAACTTGGCAACTTTAAGACTTTAAGCTCTGGGAGTTGAAGTCCACAAGTCTTAAAGTTGCCAAGGTTGGAGACCCCGAAATTTTAGCCTATTTTGGATGCATGTGAAATAATGTACAGATTGGTTATAGATAGTTACACTCCAATGGAAAAAATAATGAAGGAATAACCAAATATGAATCTGGGAGGAAATTGTGAAACTTTGTGCAAAGTGACATGACTAGATGGATGAGAACAAGAAGAGGGTATTGGGCCATTCAGAGATCCAGGAATGAATGAGAACAGTGACTATTTGGTACAATCTTCTTAAAAAAAATGTCGGCTTGTTTAATAGACATTGTTTAAGTATAGCTCCATTCCTATATATACATGGCATGAAAATCAGTCATGGATGTTATTTATATGATTTATGAATATCAATTGTTAAACTGTTGCAAACATTACATAACCCAAAAACTCATATTTTCCCTGCTTAGAATAGAGAAGTTGGTTTATCCAGGGAAGAAGAAAAGCCCAAAGTTAATTTGGAAGGATTGGGCTTTGTATACACAGGGAGACCCAAGGCCCTGACACAATGATGTGCCAGTCTTTGCAAACTGATATTTTTTTTCCTGGCAAAGCAGGGGGAAATGTTAACATCTTAGCTCTAATTGGATTGAAAATACTGGGATTTAAGCATCTCATGAAAAATTAAACTTCCATTTATTCATTTTTAATAGAACTTGATGTATATAACTGAGTTTAATGGATGAAAATTTCTCACAAATAGTTTTATGTAGATATGCCAATTCAATTCAGTAAGCCTCAGGACACAAAACTCTATCACAACAACTGTTCCTAACCACAAAGGCAGCCAGTGAATTTAGGATGCAGCTATTATTTCTTAACTAGTAAAACCTTTGCATTATGTAACACTATCATATCAACAGTATTAAAAATGAGGACTTATAAAAGAGAGAAGAATTTCTCTAAGCACTCATATTTTCTTCAGCCAGACATAAGTAGAATTACAAGTTATTTCTCCTTAAGACTTCAGCACTCCCAGTAAAGCAATCAGTTAATATAAAAAATGCCATTGAAGGGAATTCTTTATATATAAAGGATATTTTTATATGCAGTTTTTAAAGATTTCTGTTTAAATTGTATTAATTAGGGAAGTTCCCTGCTGTCACATCAAAATGATGAAAGACGTTAATTCTATTTGAAGTGTTAGTAGTACATAGCGTCACAGAGTTCGAGAACTCCTGTCTCCTTGGCATTGTTGTGATTCAGAGATTTATTTTTTAAAAAGCCTTTGTTGAAGTAATATAGCTTTTTAAAACCACATTGGAACATCCTGATTATTAATTACTTTGATCGTTCCCATTTTAAATGGTTCACATGAGAAATTACAACTCTGTTGCCTGATTTAAATAAGAGTTCTGGAATGTGTGTAAATCTAAAAGCATGATTGGCAGCTTATGTTGAAAGATTGAAAGAATTAGTGAAGGATATCATGGTAAAAAGGTATTCTGAATATGGGATAGACTTTATTTTTGCTAGTATGAATCTTGGAGGTGGGAGTGGGATGGAAGATGGAACCAAAGGAAATAAGTAAAAAAAGTAAAAACAGAACTGCAATAAGAAAAAATATGTCAGGTTTGAAAAAATATTTAAAGATAGTTTAATTTTCTAACAGAAATACTGGAAAGCATGTATAAGGAAAGTGAATGTTTAAAATGCTTAACAACAATATTTTACAGAGCTAAAAAGAAGTGTGTGGAAGTATGAAAAAGTACGTAAGATAAAGTGAAAGATCTGTGGCTGGAAAAAAATGCATGTAAGAGAATGATTATTTGTATTCCAGACTTTTAAACAAATATTTGAGGACAGTATTCAAGGTTTCATGGAAGAAATGTGGCAATGTTAGAATACACACAAGTAGTCATCAACTTACGACCACAATTGAGCCCAAAATTTCTGTTCCTAAGTGAGACATTTGTTAAGTGAGATTTGCCCAGGGGTGGGCTTCAAAAATTTCAGCAACGGGTTCTCTGCCCGGTTGCTGGGTGGGCATGACTATGGTGGGCATGGCCTAGTTGGCCTCCTGCACCATGGCAGGGGGGGCGTTTTCGCCTTCCCCAGACTGCGGAGGCTTTCCTCGAGCCTCTGGGAGGGCAAAAACTGCCTCCCCCAGGCTCCGGAGGCCGGAAATAGGCCCGTTTCCGGCCTTCCAGACTTCTGGGAGGCCCATTTTTCCCCCCCTCCCCGAGCCTCCGCGTAGGCCCTGCACTTACCTTGCATCCAAAATGTGCCGCGTGGAGACTCCTGGGAAGGGAAGGGAAGGGTGGGCGGGGCCAGTGGGATTTTGAGGTTCTCTGAATCGGCCATAAAGTTAGCTACGGATTCTCTCGAACCCGGGTGAACCCATAGCAGCCCACCCCTGGTTTTGTCCCATTGTATGACTTTACTAGCCGCAGTTGTTAAGTGAATCACTGCAATTGTTAAGTTAACAGCATGGTTGTTAAGTGTATATGGCTTTGCTTGTTGACTTTATTTGTCAGAAAAGGGCAAGAGGGACACCTGTAACCATCACAAATATCAACCAGTTACCAAGCATCTGAATTTTGATCACATGGCCATGGAGATGCTGTGATGGTTGTAAGTGTGAAAAACAATCACTTTTCTCAGTGCCATTGTAACTTTGAATGGTCATTAAATGAACTGTTGTAAGTTGAGGACTACCTGTACTAATGCTTTTGGTGGGGTCCAATCAAAGATTCCCCAGAGCCCAACAGTTCTGAAAGTTAGCTTCAGGGAAACAAATAAAACCTTTACCTGTCCTAGCAATTTAGTACAGGTAATAGCAATAGCAATAGCACTTTTCTTATATACCGCTTCATAGTGCTTTACAGCACTCTCTAAGCGGTTTACAGAGTTCAGCATATTGCCCCCAACAATCTGGGTCCTCATTTTACTGACCTCGGAAGGATGGAAGGCTGAGTCAACCTTGAGCCTAGTGAGATTTGAACAGCTGAACTGTTGAACTAGCAGTCAGCCTGCAATGGCTGCATTTAACCACTGCACCACTTCAGCTCTGTCCTCGAGTTACGACCACAATTGAGCCCAAAATTTATGTTGCTAAGTGAAACATGTGTTAAGTGAGTTTGCCCCATTTTATGACTTTTCTTGCCATAGTTGTTAAACAAGTCATTGCATTTGTTAAATTAGTCACATGGTTGTTAAGTGAATCTGGATTTCCCATTGATTTTGCTGGTCAAAAGGTCGAAAAAGGGAATCACATGACCTTGGGACACAGCAACGGTCATAAATATGAACCAGTTGCCAAGCATCTGAATTTTGATCATGAGTTCATGGGAATGCTGCAATGGTCGTAAGTGTGAAAATGGTCATAAGTCCCTTTTTTCAATGCCATTGTAACTTTGAACAGTGACTAAATGAACTTTAGTAAGTCGAGGACTACCTGTACTAAAAATTTAAAGATTTCAAAAATATTTGAAATAAAGACATCAAGTTACAACAAGAATATTTATAGGCCATAAATTGAAGGAAACTAGTAGTCCAACTTCAGATCTGTTCAAATTATTAGAAATAATCTCAATTAAGAACTCATAGAAATAACACATAAAATTCATTAGGCGTAACTATATGAGGCATGACATCTTTTTAAATATAATTTGGAAGTATTTTATGCATTTTGTTTAAAACACAGAATTATAGAGATATTTGTCCACACTGATATTGTAGATTTTGTGGGATAAAAATGAATGTTCATTTTGAAGGGGAAGATTTAATGAGGCTGTCACAATACATTGTGATTATGGTACATATTACTTCTCATTTGATTATTTGATATTCACGAGATGTTCATAAGAAATTTAAATTGTTAATTTGTATTTTTAATATGTATATTAGTTATAATCAACAAAAAATTAAAAAGAGAATGTTGTAAAGCATGGTCGATCCAATCTTTTGACTTCTCTGGGTCATAGTGAATGAAGAGGAATTGTCTTGGGCTGCATATAAAATTTATAATATAACTAATGTATATAAATAACAAACTTCCTTTTGAAATATATTTAATTATCTTATAATGTCGCATTACTGAAGAAAGAATGAATGGGTTGAGAAAGGGAAGACCAAGCAAATTGTGGTTTGATACACTTGATAAAATCCTCAATAGATGTGAGATGTTTAAAAAAACCAAAATTATAATGTATGAAGCCATATATGTGAAGTAGAAGGCTAGCTTGAAAGGCTAATGGAGAGGCATCGTAACTGGTTTGTTGAAAACTATAATTTTCTGAATTTCTTTCTCTTTTTCATATCCCTTACTCTGGCTTACAATTTGTGTCCTACTCTGCATAATACTGCTTATCATGGAAAGGAATAAATGTTAAGTATATATGCATGTACCTTTAATAGCTGTGTGGTATTAACCAATAATGGTATTTCAAATATTTTAGTAATGAAGTTTAATACTCTATACAGAGAAATTTCCTCCAGCAATCTTTCATTTCAACAATTCTATGGCAATATATTATCTGATTCAAATTAATTTGTATTGAATTTCCATATTGATTTTTTTAAAAATAATGTTTCTATTCTTCAACCATTTATTTACCACTTTATTGTGGTATCCAAATGACTTTTTTAAAATTAGGATCCAACTTTCAGAATCCCTTACATAAATGTTGTTGACCAAAAAAAAATCCAGTTATAAATTAAACAGGTTAAACACTAAGCATCCTCTTCGGCATTGTATTATTTTTACAATCCATTATTTATATGTAGAATGACCTCTAAACAATTCCCAAAGGAGAATATTCCTCTGGAGACCTGTTATCTATCCAGGTTTTTTTAAAAAAATCCAGCTGTAATAATTGATTAGTACATATGGACATCAGTGATATTTTTCCCATGTTGACTGCAATTATATTTTCTAAATTGCCAGCATTTTTCAGTGACTGGGAAGGCAAATAAGAGCAGTGCTTTTTTTTCTTTTTTCCTACAAATTGGTATGTTATTGGAGGTACAAAAATGAAAATTAAAGGAAACCCAAATTGCCAATACTATCTATTTGACAATAGAATAAGAAAACAGAAAGGCTTCATCAAAATCTTCTTTATCTTACTTTATGCTTTCATTATTAGACAGATTAAGGGCCCTGAATGTAAGAAGTAGTGTCCTGCAAATAAAATCATAACTAGTTTGTCAAAATGTTCATTCAAGTGTACCTAGACAAGATATGAAGATGACAAGTTTTTGCAGTCACTTTCAGCTGTTGGCATTTAGTATTGATAATCTGAGGCCATCAGCTGAAAGCATTCACTGGATTCGTTATTAAAATGGCATACGGCCATTTTATCTGAGGAACCCTCTCTCCCATTATTTCTGCCTGCTCTACAAGTTCCAACAAAGCAGATATACTTTTTGTCCCTTCCATTAAGCAATGTCATATGATGGGACCTAAGATACACCTCTTCTCTGTCACGGCACTTCCTCATGGAAGATGCAACTGTTTAAGAGATTTCTGAAAACCTCTTTTTGCCCCATGCTCTGGAATGAAAAAGTTGTTCAGTTAAAGTATGTTTGTTTCCCTCGATACATATTTTACTACATTTAGTTCTGTTTGCTTGTCTTATGTATTGTATCTGTTTAAATCTGTGCATTACTCAGAGATGGTTTTGAATTGTGGAGGTTTATAAATCTATATTATAAATATAAATAAATTAAATCATCCATTGATAAACAAACAAATCACCCAAACATAACCATTGATTCATATACTTTAAGAATCATTATATGCAATAGGCAGCCACATAAATCCTGTACATAAATAGATTTAATTTCCTTTTGAAGGTATCAAGGTAGAAGTTATAAACGCATCTTGTGGAAGTACAGTCCACAAAAATAATAGCACATAGACGTATATACAGCTTTATAGTACTTTACAGCACTCTCTAGGTGGTTTACAGAGTCAGCATATTGCTCCCAACAATCTAGGTCCTCATTTTACTGACCTTGGAAGGATGAAAGGCTGAGTCAACTTTGAGTCTACCAGGATCGAATTCTGGCTGTGGGCAGAATTGGCCTGCAATACTACCCCTCACACCACTAAACAATTTTGTTCAAAGTTCAGAAATGAGTAAGAAATAATGAGATAAAATTAAGGGAATACGGGCAAAAAAGAAATATAGCTAAGTCTATAGAGACATCATTCATTGATATCACAGCCATTTTGAGCCTTGTAAACCATTCACTAAATTGCGTATTGCCTTTTCTTCTTCCATTAGGTCCATTAGGTCCATTCACTAAATTGTGTATTGCCTTTTCTTCTTCAAAATTCTATTTCTGTCCTTTTGAGGTGCTTATCAGTTTGTACTAGAGCTTCATAGTCTTGGGCCTAGTATTAGCTAACATTTTTATTAATGATTTGGATTATGGGATTTGATGGATTGTTTATCAGATCTGCAAATAACACAGACTGGGTGGTTTGGCCAACTGACAAGATTATACAATGAGATTGGAGTGTAATCTGGACAGGTTGGAAGATTGAAGGGATATCCTTCAACAGGGAGAAATGAAAAAGAGAACAATGTTGGTCCAGTGGTGGGTTGCTACCAGTTCACCCCGGATCGGGCGAACTGGTAGCAGCAGTGGCAGAAAGCTCCGCCCACCCACCTGGATGTCATCACAGACAATCTGCGCATGCACAGAAGGTTCTGCGCATGCACAGAAGGTTCTGTGCATGCACAGAAGTGCTGCACGCAAGCGTGCATTCACAGTTCCGAACCAGTAGCGAAGGTAAGTGAAACCCACTACTGTGTAGGACCCTACACCAAAAGCAGATTCATGGCATGATGAAGTACTTGGGCCTTGTTATTGACAACAAACTGGACATGACTCAGCAGATTGAGACAGATAATGTAAAAAAGGTTAATCTGTTCTGGGCTACATCAGAAGAAGCACTGCATCAAAGATATTTTAAATCATTCTCTTTATTTAGTACTAGTGAAACTATGCCTGGAATAGTGTATATGATTATGGCCATCATGTTTCCAGCAGAATATTAATAAATTAGAGTTAAAAGGAGGGTCAGAAAGGTGATTCAGGGGCTTGAGAATATGCCTAATGAGGATTGGCTGGAGAATCTTGGGATGTTCAATTTGTAAAACAAAATACACAGTGTAGAAATGTGAGTCCTGAGGGAGTAGGGCGGCATAGAAAAACTACCAAATAAATAAATAAATAAATAGTCAAGTTCACATACATGTTCACAGAAAGTGGGATCTCTCTCCCACATCACCTTTCAGAATGATTTTTTCCTTTAAAAATGTGAACTGGCAGCATAGATTCTACTGCCAGATAATGGAGTCCATGGTATGTTATTTACATAATTTGATTTTAAAAAGATTATGCTTAGTTACAAGCCATCTTAGTAAAATTGCACTGTGGTACATTGTATTGGTGGTGGAAATATTTTACAAAATTATTGGCGTGGCTTTAGTAGTTCAATTGGTATTTTATTTTTGGCAAGAATTCTACCATAGCCCAAAGAATGATTCCCTGCACCCCTACAAGTCTGAACAAATAATATATAGCCAAACCTTCTTGAGGCCACTCGCTGCCTTTTATCCATGTAAAACTTATTTTGAAAGTTACAATCCTTGCATAGGAACTATTTTTCAGATCTATCCAAAAACTTTTGTATGTGTGTGAACAAAGTACAGGTTTGTAAAAACAAAAAAACCCACTATGAGTCTCACCCAATTATGAATGATTAAATACTAAACATTGATTTAATTAAACGGAATATTTGGTCTGAGTCAGATAAAGTCACAACTCACAAAATCCAATAATGTGAAGGCTTCTAAATACATAATCTTCCTACTACATTTTAGACGCTTGTGTATTTTTTGTCACCCCAATGTGAATATCCAGTCTGAATAAACTGAATATGACAGCTAAGCTATTCCATCTCCACCGCACCCACCTCCACTTTAAGTCAACATTGCACTTCCCAGTGAGTAATCACAATGCTTGAAAAATTGGCTTGGCACTCAAATGGAAGCATGTGACTACTTAATACTGTAGGTTTACAAATGGAGGCATGAAAGCCTGAGTCAAATTGGTTGGTATTAACTGTTAGAAATTCAAATTCCTCAGTGGGAGGGAGGAAAGCTGTGTGATACAATGCAAGAAACTGCTGCTTCCTAATTCCCATTCTGCTATTTTCTGAAACAGTTTATGTTACACTTTACACACTCTAGACTCTTAATTAGGCAGTCACCATTGGAGATGTTTTCTACAGACAAAGCATTGTGGCTTATCCACCTGGTATCAAAAGAAAGCAGCAAAAGACAAACATCATACAGTAAATGAATAAATCTTTTGGAAAGCCACGTTGAAGAGTTTCTAAGAGTACAAGTATCTGAGAGACTCCACTACCCATGATAGAGTTAAATAGTTCAGGGGGGATGCACAATAGCGGCAACAGTAACAAGTACACAAGCAACAAACCCAATTATTTGTTTGTTTGTTTGTTTGTTTATTATTTATTTAATTATTTGTCAAACATGCACAGGATAGCAGTTGTTTGTAGAAACATAACATAAGTAAAAAGTACCGATAATAGAGGACAATAGGACAGTAGGACAGGGACGCCTGGTTTATGCAGCAAAATGCAGGTAGGACTCTCTGGATAACAACTGCTTTGTCTTTAGAAAACATTGTAACTGGTGCTAGACTTGAAACCCAACTGAGCATATTTCAGAAAAGAACACATACCTCTTTGGGTCTACCCAGTTCTTGGTTACACAAGGCAAGTTGGCTGCTCACCAAAATGGAATTGTGTTAGGAGATGGCTGTATTACATATTGCCCTGGCATTTATTAAAAAACCAGCCCAGGGTCACACAAGATCTGGTGACCGATTATAAGGAGGAATATGGGGCAGGATTGGTCTCAAACACTAACACCCCCTTCAGATTCCTATCTCCCCCTCTGCTAAGGTGACCAGATTTTATTTTTTGTAAAGCGGGACACCATTGATGGGGGGGGGGGGTTTCTAGGGGAGCAAGATGGGAGGGGTCCGTCTCTCTTATCCTGCAGCTTTGTGCACCCCCCCAAACACCCTCCCCTTCATCGCAGCCAGGGGTGGGTTCCTACCGGCGCAGGCTTACCTGTTCATCGCCGCAGAGCCGAAGAAGCTGGTGGCGTTTGCGGCACGGGGCTTCCCCCGCCCGCTTTCCCCGGCCGCCGAGACGCCGCCATTTGCGTTCTTTTTCCCTCTGCACATGCGCAAAGCGTTCTGCTTGCATAGAGGGCAAAAGAATGCAAATAGCGGCATCCCGGCGGGCGGGGAAAGTGGGCGGGGGAAGCCCCGTGCCGCAAACGCCACCAGCTTCTTCGGCTCTGCGGCGACGAACAGCAAGACCGCCACTGCCCCCCTCACTGCCTTCCCTCCCCGCCTGGCAGGAGGAGGCAGGCGAGGCAGGAGGCAGAGGGGTGTGCAGGGCAAATTCAAATTAAAAAAGCAGGACTTTTTTGAAACTCCGCGGGACGCGGGACAAATTATTAAAAAGCGGGACTGTCCCACCAAAAGAGGGACGTCTGGTCACCTTACCCTCTGCCCATCACCATACTTAAGTTATTGCCTGCTTCTTCCCCCCCTCAAAAAAAATTTCAACCCCTCTCCCTTATAGCCTTTCCCCTTCCAGACCATATGGCTCCTCTAGTCTCATCCTCCATTCCACATATCTATCTGATTCCAACCTCAAACCACAGTTCCTCTAAAGCTGTTCCTAATCTCAAGCACTCAGTACCACTAGCACATATGGCTATTGTGGGTTGCCCAGTCATATACTGTATCTTATATGTCCCCATGTTGACCATTTGTCGTTTTATATTAACGCTCAATATAACATTAGTTAAAAAAAGCTGTCAAGGAGACCACATTGAGTTGTTTTCATGATATATAAAGTGATAATTTTTAAACTTAATGCCAAAATTTACCTTAGATTGTTTATAAATGTTCAAAAAGAAAAAAAAATTCCTAAAATTATATAAATATTTAATTTCTGACCTCCCCATTTATTTCCCACATTGCAATCTCCAATGCAGTCAAATACAGGCTTCAGATCTACCAATTAGGCAGACAGTCCAAACGGCATCTCAGCTGCTGACAGATGTAGGGACTTAGTAAAATAACCTTGACCTTAACAATTACCTCCGTAGGTAAAAGGGACTGAACCACTTTCAAGTCTAGACAATGAGATAAGTTTTGGAAGGGACTTAATTCACTGAACTATAAGAAAGAGAAGGAAGAGCACAATCAGTTTTGCAAGATTCTGTTATTATAGCCAATCTCAGTTAAAGTAGTTTAAATTTAGCCTATATGTAGGCTTGAATTTCTGGTCTGGTCTACCTAGTGGAACTGATGTCAGTCTTGCTAGCCTGATTGCTCTGTACCTGGATATTAATTATTTAAACCAGCTTCATTTCCATCATGGGACCAGCAGCTCAAGCCTGCTATGTAGATGAACCTTCAATTCAACAGAATAATTACACAGATAAAATTAATTAGAAATATAATGTATGCCACAATGAGCTTCCAGAGAAAAAGTGGGAAATAAGTCAAATAAAGTTCAGGGTTTTTTCTTCTCTTCCCCAATATAAGTGTCATAGTTCATAACTTTGGCCGAAGCCATGTTTACTTTCACTTTGTTTCTTTAGGAAGAACTTTGGAATATTCAAGCTGCATTTCTGCATAATTAGAAACTTAATCAAAATAGATAAAATATTGTTAGGGTCAGGGGGGGAAATGATTACAAAAGTTTATAATTTATTCCTAGGATTCAAAATGGAAGAAGAAACTGTGAAGGAGACGATGATAAGCTGGGCCAGGAATTTTGGATATAGTATTGAATTAGACATTGGGAGAAATTATGGGGATAAAACTATAAATTAATGATGTCGGCAGCCTATAAGGAAAACCTTTACAAAATATTTTACCGTTGGCATTTACCTCCAGCGAGATTGGCCAAAATGTACCCAACCTGAATGCTGGAGATGTGGGTATAAACAGGGTACCTTCTACCATACGTGGTGGACGGGATTGGCTGGAAGCAATTACTGAACAAAAAATAGAAATGAAACCAGAATTATTCCTATTAGGTATTTTAGAAGCGAAAATGGATAAAAAATTTCAATATATAATATTGCATATATTAACGGCAACCAGAATCACTCTCGCGCAAAATTGGAAACAGGCCAACAGTCCTTCAGAGGCAATGATTATAAGAAAGATACTTGAGTGTGCAGAGATGGATAGATTGACTGTGGAGTTGAAAGACAGAGAAGAATCGGAGTACTATCAAGTTTGGAGTAGATGGTATACCTGGCTAGAGAATAGAATTACAACTACTGTATAAGAATTATATAATATTGATGACAATATGAATCTATATATGTAAGTAGTAATATAATTCAAATGACTGTATAATATAGGATAGTGAACTACAAGAAGTTTAGAATTTTGATGATATGTAAAAATTAGTATAATTTAAATTATTGTATAATATAGCATAGTGAATTATAGAAATATAATCTATGAATGTTATGGATGATATTGATACTGATACGGAACTGCTGTAATGAAAGAAAATTTGTGTTTTGTGTTTTTTTAATGTTGAAAATGTTCAATAAAAACTATTTAAAAAATAAACTTAATCAAAATAAATGAAAATTACACAGAAGTAACTATATTTCTAACAAGCAGTTTGGTTTCAGAAAAAAGTTGTCCTGTAATCTGCAACTCCTACACTGCAAAAACATTTGGACCACACATCTTGACCAGGGTAAAGCAATAGACGCAATTTACATAGACTTCTGCAAAGCTTTTGATTCAGTGGTGCATAACAAATTACTGTTGAAACTAAGTTTTTACGGCATCTCTGAATCCCTGCACGTGGATAGCCGCGTTCCTGTCAAACAGTCAACAAATAGTCAAAATAGGGAGGGCCCTATCGAATCCAGCACCAGTTAACAGCGGTGTCCCCCAAGGCAGCATTTTAGGGCCCACACTTTTTCTGCTTTACATCAATGACCTATGCAATATTAAAAGCAGCTGCATCCTCTTCGCCGATGACATAAAATTATTTAACACCATTGATAATGCTGCTACCCTACAAAGCAACCTTGACAATGTGTCAGAATGGTCGCGCAATTGTCAACTCCAAATTTCAACTACTAAATGTTCTGTCCTGCACATTGGGGAAAAAAATCAGAACACCAAATACAAGTTGGATGGAAACGATCTCGTAGACGACCCTCATTCTGTCAAGGACCTAGGAGTACTCATCTAAAACTATCTAAGTCCCCTCACTGTAACAGCATTGCCAAAAAGGCATTAAGAATTGTTAACCTAATTTTGTGAAGCTTCTTCTCCGGTAACACTGTATTGCTAACTAGGGCATACAAAACCTTTGCCAGACCAATTCTTGAATACAGCTCGTCCGCCTGGAACCCATACTGTATATCGGACATTAACATGATTGAGCAGGTTCAGAGATAGTTCATAAGAAGAATACTCCACTTCTCTACACACAATAGAATTCCCTATGCCAACAGGCTTGAAATTTTGGGCTTGGTCAATCTGGAACTGCGCCACCTGCGGTTTGATCTAAGCATAGTACACAAAATTGTCTGCTATACAGTCTTGCCTGTCAATGACTTATTCAGCTTCAACCACAATAATACACGGGCAAGCAATCGATAATAAACTCAAGGTAAACCGCTTCAAACTCAATTGCAGAAAATATGACTTCAGCAACAGAGTGGAATGCTCTACCCGACTCCGTTGTTACAGCCTCAAACCCGCTCAGCTTCCATCTCAAACTGTCTACCATGGACCTCACCCCATTCTTAAGAGGTCCGTAAAGGGGGCGTGCATAAGCGAACCAGCGTGCCAACTGTCCCTGTCTTACTGTCCCCATTTATCTGTATTTACTTCCTTTGTTCATGTTTATGTTCATACCTATACTTGTTACCTTGTACATGTTTGACAAACAAACAAACAAACAAACAAATAAATATATGGAGTGGAAGCAGATAGTAGAGAATTTTTTGTAACATTGCCAGCAACGTTCCTATTTAAAATATTGCATTCTAAAAAAAGCATTATGAGGATTTGGGCAATTCATTTTATTGATATATAAGAATTCATGCAAGATGTTACTGATCTCATATGACATTTTATAAACTTGAAAGAGTTTGACAGAAGCACTTAGGGAGTCATCATGGCATGGCACCAGGACCAGAAAAAGTTGACAATTCAAAAAAAAGTTATTTTGATTGCCACAACTTAATACATTCTTATTTCAAATCAACATTGAGCAAACATCAGAAGTAACATAAGCCATGTCTTTCTTATTGAGAACGAAACAGCATCTGGTTCAAAAAAAGCATGCAGAGACAGACCTTCACAGGCTCCAAAATAGGCATAGAGGTGGAACAAACAGGAATCAAAGCCAGTGAAACTAAATCATAGAGGTCAAGAAAAGCAACAAGATGGATTACCTTTCAAGAGAAAAAAAATCATTTCATCTCGCCCAGGTTTGAATGGGTTGTTTGTTTTTAATCTTTTTAAATTGTTTACAATTTTTTATCTTCTGGTGTTTTAGAATTGTTCTTGTATTTGTTGTACGCCGCCCTGAGTCCTCAGGGAGTAGGGCGGCATATAATAAATAAATAAATAAATAAATAAATAAATAAATAAATAAATAAATAAATAAATAAATAAATAAATAAATAAATAAATAAATAAATAAATAATCTGGTGATTACATGCACATAGCCATTCAGTGAAGAAGTTTGCGCCCCTGCCTTCTTCTCATATACTTTTTTTTACTCTAGCTGACAGACCTAAGATTTCCTGGAAGTCTTTCACCAGGCTTAGTCCTGTTTGGTTTTACTCCTGCATCTGTAATCATCATAGAGAACCTTCAAAACAAATTTGGACATTTCAAAAAAAGAAATTTTTTTTTTAAAAAAAACCCTTTTCAACTCTACCCCAAAGATGTTTTTCAGAAGGCAATTGGAGTTTCTTATTTTTTTTCTTTGAAAATGTTTCGCGTTCTGAAGAAGCTTCTTGGATGAGAAGCAAAACATTTTCAAGGAAAAAAAAACCAAGAAAGTCCAGTTGCCTTTTGAAAAACGCACCTTTAGGACAACCATGAACTGGATGATTGAGAATCTCCATAGACTTTTCTACTCTAGTGCTGCACAAACACATACCACACCTTCAAAGCTTAAAGATATATTTTATATGCTACATATTCCACTGTGGAAACCAATGAAGTGAGAAGAACCACATGGTTATTTAATTAGCAGCTTCAACACTCTGATTATTAATTTGTCACCCAATGGTTCTCCTGCAGTTAACTCTCCTAGCCTTCCAGTTGGTTAACTGGGATTCCACACCTCAGTGACTTTATAGTCATTTTCTTCTTTGCAAGGCTTTCATATAGTTTAAAAGTCAAATGTGTTGGTGTTACAAATTTACTACCTTTTCCTTTGATCTAGATTCGAATTATCAGCTTTGTTTTCTTGGGAAAAGCTTTATGTCCTTAATACTTGCGCAAATACTATTTTTCAATATAATATTGATGATGTTATGTACTGGGTAATGAAATGCTGCAAGCAAGCATTCAAGCTCAGAGAACAAGGGCTCCACAATATTATTTTTGCAGGGTGAAAATAGTCTTGTCCCCCCTCCCTCCCCCTCCCCCTCTCCTGTAAAATACAGGATCTTTTTAGGAGAAAAGGTTTTCAGCTTAACAAACTTCAGTTTCACTAACTAAACAATCCTAAGTAGATCTAACCCTACCCTTCGGTAGTATGAGGTAGTGGCCTAATGCAGTTGATTCTTTGGGACTGTAAATAATAATTAAAGCCATAACTAAGCCCATCATAATCATCATAAGATAGATTGTTGCTCTAAAATCTGGTGATGGCCATTGCATCCTGCTGGCTATGTTGAAGTACATTTTAACTACTTATCTAGTTCACTTTTTATGTGGAGTTCTTGTCCTCTCTGAGCTTGGTTACTTGCTTGCAGATATTTCATTACCCAGATAGGTAAAATCATCATTTTACTGCCAATTTATATGTAGTAGCTTAACCTGCCAATTTTGGTTGAGGTACAGTATTCTCTGTGGTAGTCCCTTGATTATTGTTTTCTGCCCATTTGTCTGGTGCCGAACCCTGCTTATCTCACTGTGGGATGCTGGAGGGGATGTATTGCAATTCTTTTGTTTCCTTTCTAGATGTTTATTATCTTTTTTGGGTGATGTGCAAATATGGTTTATCTCTATTTCTGTTAGTGGTTCATTTGTTTGAATGCCAACCTTCTAGGAATTCTATAGCATTTTTGCATTTGGCTTGGTCTAAGATGCTTATAGTTTCCCATCTGAAACTGTGGTTGATTCTTCATGTGTGATGGGATTAAGTTTTTGTAATGTCTCCAGATTTTAGGTTTTTTTTTTTTGTGAACAGTGCTCTGCCCTTCTTATTCTGTCCTAGAGGGTGGCTGTTACAGTCTTTGCATTAAATGTTGTACATGACTGGGTTTTTTTAGTTCTTGGGTTACTTGGTTTTGCTTAAGATGTTTGGGGGGGGGTTGTTGGCTTGTGTTCCACAGTGATACTGGCAAATTGTAGTAGTCTGTTGGATGTTTGAAATATTTTTTTAAAGGGAGTCTTATCCTTTTCATGAATTGTACTGATTGTGCTGCAGTGGGTTGTGTGACATTTTTTGACAAAGTTGAATGGGTACCCATTTTGCTGGAAAATGTTTTATAGGTGGTCTGTTTCCTCTTTCTGGCATTCCAGGTTCCTGCAGTGTGTTTGTGCTCATCTGAATAATGTTCTTACACAGCTTCTGTTGTGGGAGGTTGGGTTGCTACTTTGGTAATAGTGACTCCTAGTTGGTCGAGAGAGACAACCGAGAGAGAAAAAACTCACAGTGAGAATCTGACTGGAGAAGGAGGTGGAACCAAATCCAAGTTGGGAACCAAGGAACAAACGTCCTGTCCTGACCGAGGACTGAGTCAAAGAGGAGGAAATGGAGGCAGAGACGGAGATCACTATTTGACAGACTCAGTCCTCATTGGCTGAACTGACAATGTCATCCCATACTTGATGTTGGCTCCACCCACTACGGAGAACTCTTGATTATTGAGGGTTGCTTTCCAATAGGATTCTAATTTACCAGCATTTCCTCTTTGATGAGGATATCCAGAAAGGGTAGTATAATGTTTTCTTCTTTCCTTGTAAATTTTATTCTTCCAAAGAAGTTGATTTTTTAATGTGTTTCTCTAGTTGTTCTTTTTTTATTATGCAAAAGGTATCCTTCTACATAAAGAAGTCTTTATACATTTATAAAGGTCTTCTTTATACAGAAATATCCTTTACTACAGAGAGCAAAAACTCATCTCTTCCAAATTTTAGTACTAGAAAAAATTTCAGATACTTAACAATAAATCCATTCTTTTGTCACGTCTAATAAGAATCACTGATATTGTTGCTATAGGTTATTGGTGTGAATGTGAATGCATAGAATTACACTTTTTCATTAAGAATATTAATACTTTTCTCTCTGTGTTTAAAAAAGCTTATAATCCAAAACTTGTGATATTTCAATCTTGTGACTGGGAGTAGGAAGAAAAGTTCCACTTAACTATAGAATGAAAAGAGCTACTTTGTTCAATATTCATCCCTAACACAAAAGCACATTTAGTTCTAAATAGTTTGCATTCAGATCAGTTTCATTAAAGTTGCTAGATCTTTTAGTTCTAGCAACTTGTTTTTGTGAATTTCTCAACTCTGTGGGTGTGAAGGGACCATCGCTCAGTTTTAAAGCCCAAACTTTGTAGGCAAAAAGGCTTTATTTCTAAAAGCTCAATTAAGAATCTCCAATTAAAACTATCTGGGATAGTTGAAAATGCTGGAAAATGTCTGTTTTTTCTACCATAGACTTGTGGTGTGTAAATTTTCAGGAATCAAGAGCCAGACTTTGACCTTTTGGGCTACACTAGGGGGTTACCTTCAAAGGCAAGGAGAATTAAGTCAAAAAAATGTGTTCAGGCTAGAACATTTAAATTTGATATAATCTAAATTTAATCAGTTAAAGCCAATTAAGTAATACAGGTAATATGATGCATCCTGTATCTTTAATTCTTCTCTCCTTTCACATTTCACATACTATGGAATTACAATTTCACAGTAACTCTTGGAGTGGCTCTGGGGATGCACCCATGATTCTTTACGTTATATGTGGTCTACAAACTTCAGGTTATGCATTCTTACCCTAGAACAAGAGTAAAATAAAGAAACGTTGAGCTCCAGTTCTGGATACTTCATGAACAATTGTCTTGGCAACAGTAAAAAAAAGTGGATTGTCATTATCATCTTTCAGAATTTTATTTTAAGCCATTGTAACCTACAAATTGTTAAGATTATTTGGTGGGTCTCCCATTCAAGTGCTAGATGACTCCGTGCTACCCCCGATGAGGTAGAACATGGGTACATGTAGTTCTTTGAACTGAGGGCCATGTATGACTTGTAAAATCTGTGGGATCACATGTGGGCTAGACAGAAAAAAGGAAGGGAATATGTCAAAACAAAAATTAGGCCTATCCAAAGTGTTTTTCCCCACTCAATCATTTTTCCCACTCCCATCTTCCTTCTCGCTTATCAAGCATTACAACTGTTCCATTACATTTTAACTTATAAAAAAGCCACTGTCTTCCCCCAGAAAGAATGTTAAGTAGGAAAGAATGATCAAGAATTAAAAACAGTTACAAGGAAGAAATAGTGACAAATAGTACAATGCAGCTTCCATTGCCTTTTATACTAATGTTTTATACGATATATAGGAGATTGGCATGCAGGTTGAATGATGAAAATGGTCCATCTGTCTCAAAAAGCAAATGAGTAATTAAGGTAGTATTAACCTACCATAATGTTCCAGTTTGCAAATTTTGGTGTTCTTTTTTTCTTTCATTTCCACAAAGCATTCTGTCCATCAGACAGAGGTGGGACAAAAGGATCAGATGAAGATAATTACAGAAGGTTAAAAAAAACTGTCGTCACATCTTCCTCTTTTAATTAAGGCACAGAAAATAATTTTCTATTTGAAAGTATTGCATACAGTCGGAAGCTTAGGTATTTGTTTTCACACACCACAAGGAGGGCCTAAACAGGAGAAACATTACAACAGACTTCTACAAAATATAGGAACTATAGCTCTCATTATTTTTTGAGAAAGCAATCTGGCTAGACAGATAGGTACCATATTGGCATCTTCTATATTAATGTAAGTCAGTGGTTGCAGTAACTTGGGGAAATTGGTGAAGCGGCTGCAAACTGGTTGAGATTTGCCATGAATCGGATTACCAAACGTGTAGCAACAGCAGAACATGTCCTCCTTTTTGTCCTCCTAATGTCCTCTGTCCATTAGGCATACATGAGCACACAATAGATTCAAACTCAATGCAAACCGCTCGAAACTCGATTGCAGAAAATACGACTTCAGCAAAAGAGTGGTCAATGCCTGGAATGTACTACCTGACTCTGTGGTTTCTTCCCCAAACCCCAAAAACTTTAACTTAGATTGTCTACAATCGACTTCACCCCATTCCTAAGAGGTCTGTAAGGGGCGTGCATAAGCGCACCATTGTGCCTACCGTCCCTGTCTTACTGTCCTATTGTCCAAATTTACCTGTACCTACTTTGCTTTTGTTTATGTTTATACCAATACTTGCTATCTTGTACGTTTTTGACAAACAAACAAACAAACAAATAATAAACAAACAAATAAACAAACAAACAATAAATAAATAAATATTTAAAATCAAATGTTGTCCAGCTTTAGGAGTATCTCTTCTTGAGTAGCTTTTCTCTGCAGTCAGTGCTTCCCTAAAAAGTGCTAACAACAAATTAAACAAGTTCAACTGTGTGTTCTTAATTAGTTGATCAGGCCTCTCCAGCTCCCCTTGGAATTTACAAGACCTGAATCAGTTACACTCTGAAGATTTTGTGGACTGAAGGTTGCATTGAAAGACCAGTCTTCCAGATGATGGGGAAAGTAATTTCATACAAATGTAGGCCTAAGGTACTCCCCCGCCCGTTTTTCACTGCAATTTTTGTTAAACATTGAACAGTTTAATCCTCCTTTCTCCACTCCTCATATTACTTCCTTTCCAATAGTTCATGTACTCCTTTGTCTGTTCAAATATATGGTGATGCTAGCCATGAATGGCATGGAAATATCGGTAGTCTATTTGGGATCAGTTGTAAGTGAAGCAGCTGCTAAGCAAAACCAGAACTGTGCTTATTTTAACTTTCCTTTGGTAAGCAGGAGTTTAAGGAAGAATGCAAAAAGCTTTTCTCCCTGCCCCATTATGTGCATTCTGCTTAGATTCGAGGAAATATCTCCCTATAAAGGGAAATCTCCCTTTATAGGGATAATTGAAGCCAAGAGAATAATGAACAGCCAATAATGAGATAACTGGAGAAGGGAATCCAGGCCATGAGAAAAAGGGGTCTTCAGTAGGAGTGGCGTGGAAATGGTAGAGCCAGAGAGACAAAATGTTACCTGCCTGGATTTTCAATGAGGAGGTGGTGCAAAAGAAATCCAGCTGAGCCAAGGACAGGAGAAAATAAAACTTTCACTAGATTTTTGTACGGCATCTAAGTTTGTGAGAAAGGAGAGGCGTATAGCAAATATGTCTAAGCTACATCTCTTCTAATTAAAGATCTTTTCTGGCTGTTGGGAGAGAAAGAAGCTGCATTTTCTGGACAAGCTTCTCAGTACTGAAGATTCATTTCCCCTGGGTTCAATAGCTACTTTGGGGTAACATTATGCTCATGTGTTAAACTATCTCTGTAATTCTATCTAGTAGATCTATAAAAATTATGGCCTAATGCAAGCAACAGAAATTTATTCTGAATTATTGTTCTGGCTGAAAATAGCAAAGTCATAACTTGAAGTGTACCTTGTGGTTTTATTAGAGCTAGGAGGGGGGCCAGAGTACCTTGTTGCAGGGGTCTCCAACCTTGGCAACTTTAAGACTTGTGGACTTCAACTCCCAGAATTCCTCAGACAGCAAAGGCATTCTGGTAGTTGAAGTCCACAAGTCTTAAAGTTAGCAAGGTTGGAGACCCCTGCCTTGTAGGACCTTTGCAGGTTGGAGAAGAGCAGAATTGCTTAAAGCAGTGTTTCCCAACCTTGGCAACTTGAAGATATCTGGACTTCAACTCCCAGAATTCCCCAGCCAGCAAATGCTGGCTTGGGAATTCCGGGAGTTGAAGTCCAGATATCTTCAAATGCTGGCTGGGGAATCCTCGGAGTTGAAGTCCAGATATCTTCAAGTTGCCAAGGTTGGGAAACACTGGCTTAAAGGATTATACTGGATTTGAGAAAAGAAGGAAAAAGGATCTACATCTGGAAGGTTCTGGAAGGAGAATGATTTACTCAGGGTGGGGGGGACAGGCTTACCCAAAAGAATTACTTTAGTGAATGACCCAGAATTATGCAAACTCATATCCTATTTTTGCATCTACTGAAATTAACCCAAGCCATTTGTGAGCCTTCCTTTTAAATGTGCACACACAGCATTTGGCAGCTGCTCTTACAAGGGGTATAATATTTGGGCATCCTATTTACCTAGTTTCTCATTCAGAAGTTTTTTTTTCCCACCCCCTTCCCTCACTCTGCTTTTCCAGAGAACAAAGAAATAGTGTGGATTTTCTTTCCCTGCCTTTCCCCCCCCCCCTCCCACCTCGCCTGTTTTCATAAGCAGCTTGAAATCTGTCACAGTCTGAGGATTAGAGCTTTGAGTCGAAGAGAAGCTTTCTATGCAACTGTTTCCGAAGCGAAGCAACCCAATGTTATGGCTGGACAGTACACAGCATTTGCTGTAGTAGCCTAGCAGATGTTTGTAACTCTTCTTATCCTTTTAGGAGACCTCTTTAGACTGTGGAGAAAAAAGATATTAAATACAAAAATACATATACATGAGCATATGTCACACATATATATATATTAAGTATGACAGACGTGTCGTGGGGAATTTATACACTATTCCTCTCTGAGTCCTTAGGGAGTAGGGCGGCATAGAAGAATCTAATAATAAATAAATAAATAAATAAATAAATAAATAAATAATATTCAGAATTGTGTGTTTGGAGCAGTATGGAAATCCTGTAAATAAACAAATAAATCTTTAAACTTACTATGTTCTAAAATCGACAGTAGCAAATTTGTACTGTAAAGTTGCAAAGGGGAAGGAAACTTCAGCTGAACTATTGCTTCAAGCTTTAAAATACAGCAGGGTAATATGAAATAGACAAAAAGAAGAGTTTTAAAGCTTGCTTTAGGTGCTTTTTCTAGACCAGAAAAGCAATGTATAATGATTAAGTAAATAATAGTCCTTGATTACTATTCTTTTACTCTATAACTTTACAATGAGTCTGACTGTTATTCTCCCCGCTGCCCCCACCCCACCCCATGCACACTTTTTCCTTGTATTTCATTTGGGTGATGTGGAAGTGTGTTATTTGTTCCCTTGGATAATTGATGCACCCTTATATGTGTGTTCTTTTTATATATACTTTTACTGCGTTTTAAATCTTCCAAAGGTGTCCAATCATTTTGGAACTAAGCAGCCTAGAAGTTTGAGCAAATAAATAAATAAATAAATTTCTTTCCTGTATACGACTGAGGCATCAGTCTATTCCTACTGATCCAACAACTACAGTATTTTTTGGAGTATAAGATGCACCTTTTTACCCTCAAAAAGAGGGTGAAAATTTGGGTGTGTCTTTTACACCGAATGTAGCCCCACCCAGCCACCCCCATCCTTTAGCCTCTGCCTGCCAGCAATTTACCTCTTTGCAGCAAACAGGGCAAAGCCTGATTAGCACAATAAGAGATTATCTGCCTCCCGACCTACAGCTGACTGAGGCTTGCAAGCCACGTGGTAAAATGAAACTAACTACGGTAGCTGTAATGAGACAAATTGCTGGGAGATAAACTGCTCGCAATGTTAGACTGCTGAAATTGAAAGGAGGTAAGCCAGAGCTGCTGTGGCCTAGAGGTAGAGCTCTTGCCTCACAATCAGGAGGTTGTGAGTTCTATCCTAGGTAGAGGTAGATTGTGTTAATATGTTATTTTGTTAAATGTTTGTAGAGTGTTCAAATTATAAGACTTATTTTTAAAGACTGCTTTATTATTGTTCTAGACAACTTAACAAAATGAAGCTTTTTAAAATAAATTCTTGCTCTGAAGAGGCCCAGTGCTATTGTATCTTCTTTTAAATAGCAGAGAATACTTCCAGAAAGCCACATCAATTTTAAAGATCTGTAAAAGTATAATCTGAAATGTCCTGTTTTAGTATTAGTATTAAAATAAGGCAGCTGAGTTAAACCCTGACTTAGTCATGTTTGGAGTAGATCTAGTTAAATCATTGGGAGGAGTTAGTGTGATTACATTTAAGAAAACTTTCTGGGATTAATATACTGCCATAATGTACATTTCTCCAATTCTTTGCTATTTCTATAGGTCAGGCACACATGCATAGAAATACACAGCAAACAGTGTATATCATCTGTACTGTTTGCTGTTTGCTGTTTGGCAAATTGCTGGGAGGCAGAGGCCTTTTTTCCTTGTTTTCCTCCCCCAAAACTAAGGTGCGTCTTATACACTGGTGCATCTTATACTCCGAAAAATACGGTAGTTAGAAGCCATTTTATTTAAAGAATAGAATAAAAAAACATTTGCAACAAACATAATGACTAGATCTTATAAGGTAAGTGCTCAATGCACCGTAAGTGGCAAGGCAGCATTTTTACAGCTTCAGCTAGCTCTGTGTATTGGAACTGACCTATTATTTTTTTAGCTATTCAGGAATGATTGGAAAAAGCTGACCTAGCAAGCTTTATGACTTTGTAGGCGAAGCAAGCTGGAGGGATTCTGTCTACTTTGCATTTGGTGAAAGCTCCAAGAAAAGTACCCATCCTCAGTATGTTATAGATTTTAATTTTATTATGGTAAATGGTGACCTAAATTACATTTTCTTTGAGAAATCTGCCATGCACCTGTTTCGGCAGCCAAGCTACTCGATTCTATTTCATTCAACTTAACCTCAGGACAATTTTTCTTTCACTCTAAATGTGGGTCAGTTCAATTTCTTTCTTTCTTTTTTTAAACTTAACCTATTTGACAAATGTCCCTGTAGAATCTGAAATGCGCTTCGTTGAGTTTGAATCTTATATGGATAAAAGCTTCAGAAATGATGGGATGTATTGGTGAGGTTTGCTTTTATATTTTCAGCCGTCATCTTAGGAACCAATAAGACGCTTTCTTTCAAATGATTCTTGATCTTTTATAGATTTTTTAAATATGGTACTGTGATCATCTTTAATTCTTCAAAGTAATGCCCCAACTTGGGATTTTCCGCATATGTTGTACTCCAGTTTACATAATAATCAACATGGCAGATACCCTTGCTTGTAGGGATTGTGGGAAATATCCCAAATATCTAGAAAATCAGAATAGAAAGACAATATAAATTACCTTCTATCTGGGTGACATAGTTATATATTAAAGACATGTACTCAAAGCTTTGAGTCATTTTACCAAAACCCTTTTATATGGTGGCATAGTGGTAGGAATGCAGTATTGCAGGCTAATTCTGCCAACAGCCTGGAGTTCAAGGTTGACTGAGTCTTCCATCCTTCCAAGATCAGTAAAATGAGGATCTAGATTGTTGGGGGCAATATGCTAATTCTATAAACCGTACAAAACCAGGGATGAAAGCAGGTTACAGGTAGGTCAGTATAATTCCCCTATTTAAAAAAAATTCTTTCAAATTTATAAACTGTCTTTTATAAAGTTCTTGAGGCTCTGATTTGTTAACATGTTAAAATCTTTCTTTCTCTGATTTGTGTGTGTGTTTCTGCACATACATACTTATATAAAATTAAATACATATAAAATGAAATGGTTTTAGTGCAATTACTTTGTAATTACACTAAATGCAATTATTGTATTGTAATAGTTTTATGCATTTAAAAAATAGGACAGGCCTTCCACAATATATAATGAATAAATTCTACATATTCAACAGAAATCCTTAATGTTCTAAGGAACTTGAGCTGCTATACAATTTCTCCCCCCCCCCTATATTTCCGTTTAATTTCACAGCTAATGGGAGGTAAGAATATGATAATAACTGACTCAAGATGATTCTGCAAAGTTTCTTGAATCATGGATATTTGAATTCAATGTTCTCCAGGCCTAGGCTGACTTTATGATCACTGCATCAAGCAGTCAAATCATCAATTTACTATGGTCAATGATCAGAATAAGAAAGATGCAATACTATATATATACCAAGCTAGCAGGAATAGCCAACACTCCAGAAGATAGGCTCAAGATACAGAAGGATCTTGACATACTTGAACATTGGGCGCTATCTAACAAAATGAAATTCAATGGTGAAAAAAGTAAAGTTCTACATTTAGGCAAGAAAAACAAAATGCACAGGTACAGTATATGTGGTACATTGCTCAATAGTGGTGACTGTGAGGGATCTTGGAATCCTAGTGGACTATCACTTAAATATGAGCCAGCAGTGTGCTGCAGCTGCCAAAAAAGCCAACACAGTTCTAGGCTGCATTAACAGAGGGATAGAATCAAGATCACATGAAGTGTTAATACCACTTTATAATGCCTTGGTAAGGCCACACTTGGAATACTGCAAAAAGATGTTAAGATTCTAGAAAGAGTGCAGAGAAGAGCAAGAAAGATGATTAGGGGACTGGAGGATAAAACATATAAAAAATGGTTGCTGGAACTGGATATGTCTAGTCTAGTCTTATGAAAAGAAGGACTAGGGGTGACATGATAGCAGTGTTCCAATATCTCAGGGGTTGCCACAAAGAAGAGGGAGTCAAGCTATTCTCCAAAGCACCTGAGGGTAGAACAAGAAGCAATGGGTAGAAACTAATCAAGGAGAGAAGCAACCTAGAACTAAAGAGAACTTTCCTGACAATTAGAACAATTAATCAGTGGAACAACTTGTCTCCAGAAGTTGTAAATGCTCCAACACTGGAAGTTTTTAAGAAGAGATTAGATAACCATTTGTCTGAGGTGGTGTAGGGTTTCCTGCCTAAGCAGGGTTGGACTAGAAGACCTCCAAGGTCCCTTCCAACTCTGTTATTCTATTCTATTCTATTCTATTCTATTCTATTCTAGTCTAGTCTAGTCTAGTCTTGTCTAGTCTGCTGTAGAAACTCAATTATCAGTGATACCTGTGAAGTGGGGGATAGGTCAAAAAAGGCAAGATGCAGCATTTCAATGCAAGATCTATTGCTTTTGTTCACGTGGTAACACCACATAGAGATAGAACAGGAGCAGGGTTTGTATTGTGACATCTCACCCACCATCTTGCCTTTTCTTCATCTCCTCCCCATTATATGCCACTATATATTACAGTTCTATATTATTATGGAAAATAAGCTTATGGATAACATAACATTGAGAGAATTTGAATCTGAAAGTTCATTCTTACAGTATATATTAGGGATATTATCTGCTGAAATATGCAAGAACGTACATGTGTAATAGAATATGCACCCATACATGTTTATGGGGGTCTTCAGCACAGTCAAAGAGCATAATATTCCTGGATGAGTGGGGCTTCAGCTCCTATTGGGTCCAGGTAACATGGCAAAGGCAATTCTGTTTTGATTGATTCTGGTTATACTTTATGATTAAAGGAAATAAAAACACTAGTGGAAATGTAGAAGTAATTTGTAATTTTCAGATTCTTCAATTTAAAAAACCATGAAATATCACTGCCATATACAAATGGTATTAGAAAAATATCGTACCATGGAGTTTGTTTTTATATTATCCTTTGTATGTTCAAATATTTATAGCTACAATCCTTACAGCACATCCTCATAGCTAGAGATGCTAGTCGGTAAGGTCAAGAGTTTCATCCATATGATTTATTTCAAGGAGAATTAATAGTGAATAGGGAAGGTAACAGGAGTTTGTCAGTGGAGTTCGACAATAGAGAGGAGACTAAACAGAAAAAGGCTATATATTCTGAGTGACTGCTCAGATCTGTGACGTACAAAGGTTAGCTGTTGATTGTAAAGGAGGCACTGAAGTTGCTGATTCCCCATTATTATGTGATTGAGCGATTGCTGCCTGCCATGTTAGAGGCGGCTATAGCACAGGTTGTAGAAAGAATATAAGGCAGACTGTATTTTCAGGGAATAAATTCAAACAGCTAATAGGAGTTTGCTGAGAGGAAACAGTGGTCTGGTATATCTGGCTAATCCAACAAGGGAAGAAGAAGAAATAAAAACTTGTTGGCCAAATGCATTGGTTCATAAAAATAAAAACTCCCAGAACTAGCTACAGTCCAGGAATATGACAGAGAAATTACCAAGACTTTCCATGACTACTGATAGCTATATCTTTCTGGTCATTCACTTGGGGACAAGTAATATCACCAAGAGTTGCTGCAACTGTTTTACCTTGGGCTTTGAAGTTCATGGACGGAACCTGAAGAACCTAGGAATACCGGCAGCATTCTATCCTTACTTATGTCTATGAAAGAGGAAAAAAAGAAATACTGCAAATGAATGACATATAATTTTTGTTGGCAATAAGATTTGATTTCTGAGAACATGTGCTGAGTTGTGTGCATGATGTATTGTTAGCATCAATACATCCAAAACTGGATGTATTTGAGCAAGATAAATTGAAATTGTATATGTATCTATATGCATTTAAGTCTTTCAAATTTTAATCTTAATGGTCAGAATATGGAAAATAAACAAGATGAGCTAGAACTTTGATAGAGTAAGGCAAATACAATTTAGTAGATCTGAGAAATGATGAAATTATTATCATGATTGGAGTACAATACTTTAAAATTTCAGGTTATTCAGAAGAATAATTTCCATACAAAATATTCATGTTTCCATCAATAGACCTCTAATGTCATACAAACATTATTTATGCTGAACATCCAAAGCGATGCTGTACTTTCCTTATCTTAATCCCTGCTTAATTCCATTTATTTTCTCACATCTTAACTTTCATCATATACTATTCCTATCACATTCAGAAACCAATTTTCAATTCCCTATTCATATAAAAGTCTATATAATTCAAAGTATCTACTTTATACATGAGTTATTCATGTTTAGACAACATATCTGAAATACACTGATCATTTTCTAAGCAGATACTTACTTGCATTCTCAATTCATTCAGGATTTAGCATAATTATTCTCAAACTTTATCCCTGGTTTTTGTGTTATTATGATTCACTGCAGCATAACAAATAATATCTCTAATCTACAAATTTCTGCATTCCTACACCTCTTGTGACACCCTGTATTTCTCAAATTCATTCTTCCTGACATACATTTTGGTACTTTCTATTCAGATCCATTTTATCCTTCCCCTTTCTCCTTGTTCGGCACGCATAGAAACTATCATCATCATCATCATCATCATCATCATCATCATCATCATCATCATCATCATCATGTTTATTAATTAAACATGAAACTCAGTCAACTGAACATTTAAACAGTGTCACAAATACCACTGACTGGTGCTAATGGTTGATACGGGTTGCTGCCAGTGTCCTAGGTATCAACCAAGTATCTTCTTAAAATATATGATATTCTGAGTAGCGCAGTTTTTTGCAGTTCCGCTGGTGTTATTGCAAGAAGCTGCAATTTCTTGATGTATTTTGTGAAATTCTTGGACATGGTACCAAGTGCCCCGATGACAATGGGCATCACTATTACATGTTTCATCCATAGCCATGTAGTTTCAATGGCCAGGTCGCGATATTTCATAATTTTTTCCAGTTCTTTTTCTTCGACTCTGGCATCTCCTGGTACAATGATATCAATAAACTGTACTTGTCGGCCCTCGACAACCATGATATCTGGCGTGTTGTGTTCCAAATGACAATCTGTCTGTATTAGAAAGTCCCACAAGATTTTCACCGTCTCATTTTCAGTAACTTTTTCCACTTTGTGCTCCCATGACTTTTCGGATACAGGTATGTCATTTTTTTTACATAATGACCAGTGGACTAATTTAGCAACTCGATCATGTCTAGCTTTGTAATCAGTTTGCGCAATTTTGCTGCACTCACATATTAAATGTGAAACAGTTTCAACTTTGTCATTGCAAAGTCGGCAGTTTGGATTGTCAGTGGATTTTTGTATCTTCGCTTTCATGGCATTAGTTTGTAGTGCTTGTTCTTGAGCAGCGAGTATTAAACCTTCCGTTTCTTTCTTGATGGTTCCCATTTTAAGCCATGCCCATGTAAGGTTGTCATCACATTTTCCTTCAATGTTTTTCAAGTGCTGTCCATGCAAAGCTTTGTTTCCCATCATCTGTCATCCAGCTGTTTTCCCTTATATTCTGCCTTTGTTTCTGTTGTTTTTATAATGTTCTCCGTTTTCACAGCCTGCAGCAATTTTTCTGTACTTTGGTTCACATAATCATTCTAACCTCATTTCATCTTCTTCTACAGTTTGATGCATTTGCAATAGCACTCTGCCTCCAATTTTTGTTGGCAGGTACAACCTGTCGATGTCACTTCGTAGATGTAAAGCATGGTACATATTCAAAAGTTTGCGTGTTTTCCGGTACAAGTTTTCCAGTTCAGCCAAAGTCCAGTTGATGATTCCAGCTGAGTAACGTATCACTGGAACTGCCCATGTATTAATGGCTTTAATTATGTTTCCAGCATTCAGCTTTGTTTTTAATATTTTGCGGACCCTCCTGATATATTGTTTTTGTGTTGACTCTTTGACTTTTCCATTCAAGATGTTATCTGCTTCCAATATGCCTAGGTATTTGTAACCATCATCCTTTGCCAATGCTTTCATTATGCTTCCATTTCCCAGTTCTATTCCTTCTATTTTTTTATTTTTCCTCACTGCATGGATAATATAGCACATTTTTCAAGTCCAAAGTTCATTTTGATGTCACTACTGAACAGTTGAACTGTGCTGAGTATTGATTTAAGTTCAGTGGGGTTTTTTGCATACATTTTTAAGTCATCCATGTAGAATAGATGCTTTATCTTGCCATGTTGGCTTGAGATTTGATATCCCAGTTTTGTGTTTCGTAGGATTATTAATCCTACGGAATTAATGCAATGTTGAACAGTAGTAGTAAAAGTGAGTCCCCCTGGAAGATTCCTCGTCTGATGTTGACTTCACCAATGTTCTCCCCATTTGCTGTTAGAACTGTTTTCCATTTTTTGCATATTTGCTTTAAAAAATGTACAAATATTTTTGCTGATTCCAAAGTTTTCCAGACAGGTGTTAATCCAGCTGTGGGGTAAAGAGTCAAATGCCTTCTTGTACCACACCAATCAATCCACACCATATTTAAATTCATTTTTCTTCGTTTTGCATTTTTTTAATATCATTTTGTCAATGAGCAGCTGATCTTTTGTTCCTCTTGATATTTTATAATTTCCTTTCTGTTCTACTGGATACAAATGGTTTTCCATCAGATGATTGAATACTGAATTTGCCAGTATTCTTGTAAAAAGTTTGAACGTTGTTGGCAGACAAGTAATTGGGCTATAGTTGCTTGGTTCTGTGCCCTTTTCTGGATCTTTCATTATCAAGTATGTTTAGCCAGCTGTTAACCATTCTTTGCTTATTGCATTTTGAAGCATTTTATCAAATTGAGTGGCCATGCGATGATGGAGGCTGGTCAGGTGTTTTAGCCAGTATCTATGCAATTCATCCAGGCCAGGTGCACTCCAGTTCTTGACCTTCTTTGCTTGTTTTTCAACCATGTCAGTTGTTATTATAATATTTTCCATTTTGTTTCATATTGTTTGTTGTTGAATATCTTTGATCCAGAAGGCAATTTTGTTGTATTCCACTGGGTTTTCCCACAGTTCTTTCCAAAAGTTCAAAGCTTTTTCTTTACATGGATAAACATTAGTTTGGACTCGATTTTCATCAAGGAATCAGTAGAAGAGGTGTTGGTTTCTTCTGAACTGGACATTTTCACGATATTGTTTTATTCATCCTTCATATCTTTCAATTTTCTTTCCTATTGCTATTACAGGTTGTTTTATTTCTTCCATGATTTCTGTTATTGTTTTTTCCTCCAGGTTGTATTTTTTGTGCAAACTATTTTTCAGCTTTTTGTTCTTTAGTTTTCCTTCTTTCAAGTACTTTAAATTGCTGACATCCTCTCTTAGTTTTTTTATTTTCTTTTCAAGTCGAATTTTCCACTTTGGTATTCCAGTGGGTTTCTTTCTGGGCATTTTATAACCCAGTTCTGCAGTTATAATGGCAGCTGTGCTATACATTAGTTGGTTGGTTTCATATAGTGTGCTGGATGGGATGGAAGCGAAAATGTTGTTCACGACAGTTAACAGATCTTCCACTCGTTTGCTATGCACTTCGCGAATGGTAGGTAGTCTTTTTCTTTCTATGTTTTCTTTGATGTGGTTTTCAATCTTTTCTTTCAGCATTTTTGCTAGATCACTTAGCTCCACATTTTTGAGTTGCTGCATAGGAGGATCTTCATCCTGTATGTTGGTTTCTTCCACTGGCTGGTCAGTTTGTTCATGTGTTGGAGCAGTTTCTTCAGCTTGTTCATCATTACTTGTTTTCTTTTTAGCCAATATTTCTAGATGTTGTATTTCCACATCTGTGAAAACTTTATTACGGATGATGAAACGTCTTTGTTCATCACTTTCCGGGTGTTTTTTCTTTCACAGTTGCATCATTCTTTTTTGAAATCCCCTAGCTGTTGGTTCTGCCTGGTAGCAATATTTAATGATTTCTCCATTTTCTTCGGTTGTCCAAGTTTTGCGCTTTGGTTCCAGTCGCTTTGCAGTTGCACGCCCTGGTTCCCTGGCAGTAACAACTGAGCCCTGTAGCCCCCTTTTCAACAGATGTCCAGGAGCCATAGCATCTGATGTGGTCCTTGTTGACCCGGGCAACAACCGACCCAATGTGGAATTTTGTTGATTTCTTCTCATCATTACTGATGGTAGGTGCCTGGGTTGGTTCACGGTGGTTAAATCACTACTGATCCAAATACAGTAATCCCATAACCGTAGGAACTGCACAGGATAGCTGTCCAGGCCCAGCCTACTTGCCTACTTGCCTGTTTGGTGGCAGAAGGCAGGATCAGGGACGGTGGTAGGGGGAAAGCAGCATACCTGCCTGTTGGTGGCAAAAGGCAGGATCAGGGATGATGCTGATGATGATGATGATGATGATGATGATGATGATGATGATGATGATGATGATGATGATTATTATTATTATTATTATTATTATTATTATTATTATTATTATTATTATTATACAATTGTATCACAGCGGCCAGTTGTTTCGCCGGATTTGGCATTGATTACTAGTCGAGCCCCACCCAGGGGCCTAGGACGTCGTAATGTATTTTCGAAGTATATGTGCGGAACCGAGCAGTGCGGCTTTCTGCATTTGACTGATGGTGATTTTGTCAATTTTGAGCTGTTTTAAATGTAATTCCAGTGCTTTTGGGATAGCACCCAGTGTTCCAATCACTACTGGAATTACCACTGCTGGTTTGTGCCATAATCATTGGATTTCGATTTTTAAGTCCTGGTATTTTGCGATTTTTTCGTGTTCCTTTTCATCGACCTTGTTATCCCCTGGTATTGCAATGTCAATGATAGTCACCTTGTTTTTCTCGACCAGCGTGATGTCTGGTGTATTATGCGCCAGTACCTTGTCTGTTTGTATACGAAAATCCCACAAGATCTTGACCATCTGATTTTCAGTGACTTTTTCAGGCTTGTGTTCCCACCAGTTTATAGCAGTATGGATGTTATAATTTTTGCATAAATTCCAGTGGATCATTTGTGCAACAGAGTTGTGCCGTAATTTGTAATCAGTCTGCGCGATTTTCTTGCAGCAGCTGAGCACATGGGCTACAGTTTCATCAGCTTCCTTGGATAATCTGCATTTAGCATCATTTGAGGATTTATCAATTTTGGCCTTTATGGCATTTGTATGAATTGCCTGTTCTTGTGCGCCAGGATCAATGATTCTGTTTCTTTCTTTAAAGTACCAGATGTTAACCATAACCAAGTTTTTTCACTGTCCACTTTGTCTTTTATTTTTTCCAGAAATTGGCCATGTAATGCTTTATTTTGCCAACTCTCCATTCTTGATTTTATCACATTTTTTCTGTATTCTTGTTTCGTCTGTTGGACCTTTAGTAGATTTTTGTTCTTTACTTCAATTAATAGATGTTCTTGACTTTCTTTTAAATAATCCGCCAATGCATGCTTTTCTTCTTCAACTGTTTGCTTTACTTGTAGTAGTCCTCTGCCACCTGATTTTCTGGGCAGGTAAAGTCTATCAGTGTCACTACGTGGATGTAAACTGTAGTGCATTGTCATTAGTTTTCTGGTGTTTCGGTCCAAAATGTCCAAATCAGCTTGTGTCCAGTTAATTATACCAGCTGTGTATCTTATGACTGGTATTGCCCAGGTATTCATGGCGTTGATGGTGTTTCCACCATTTAATTTAGATTTCAAAATTTTCCTAACTCTGTTGGTGTACTCTCTTCTGATGATAGTTTTCACTTCTCCATGTCTGATGTTATCCAACTGCAGAATGCCCAGATATTTATAGGCTTCATTTTGATTGCATTTAATTAATTGGCCATTGGGCATTTCAATTCCGTCACATGTAGTGATTTTGCCCCTTTTCATAGATACAGTGGCACATTTTTCCATGCCAAACTGCATTGAGATATCTGTGCTGAATATTAGGACTGTGTTGGTCAGTGATTGGATGATGATGATGATGATGATGATGATGATGATGATGATGATGATTATTATTATTATTATTATTATTATTATTATTATTATTATTATTATTTCATTAAATGTATATGCTGTTTGACTCCCAGTGACTTAGCATTTTACAATTGTTAAATACAGTTAAAAACAAAGAACAATAAAAAAAATTCAGGGGGAACATAAATCAATCATGCAGATATTGCAATAGGGAAGTTATAGTTCTGGGGTCCTGGCAGAATGTAATCAATGAAACCTGAAACACACCAACCCTTCCAGATTGTACCAGCAAGGCAGATACTCAAGTAATCCGGCCCTATAACATAGGGCTTTATAGATAGTGATTAGCACCTGGAGGAAAACTGGCTACTAATGCAGCTTGCAAAGCAGAGCCAATACAGGGCATACTGAGGCATGCCCATCACTGCTGCATTCTGGACCTAATGAAGATTTCAGTTGGTCTTCAAGGGCAGCCCCATGTAGAATCAAGCCATGAATTGAATAGGGCATGAGTGACTGTCTGAAAGACCCGCTTGGTCTAGGAAAAGGTGCAACTGATGCACTAGATCAGCGGTTCCCAACCTTCCTAATGCCGCGACCCGTGCCCCGCCCCTGCGCACCCCACCGCTGCCATTTGGGTTCTTTTACCCTCTGCGCATGCGCAAAGCGTGCTGCGCATGCGCAGAGGGTAAAAGAACCCAAATGTTGCCATCTGGGCGAAGTCTCCAGATCCGGGCGAGGTCTCCGCTCGCTTCGCGTGTTGCCTCTGGGAGCTTTTCGAGCCCCGTCGCGAAAGGCGTGCGCGACTTCGGCAGGGCCGGGACAGGCGGCTGCCCGGAGAGAGCCACCCCCTTCGCAGAGTCTCTCCCATCTACCTGTAGCATTCGGGGCGAAGGATATGGCTCTCTCCGGGCAGCTGCCTGTCCCGGCCCCGCCAAAGTTGCGCACACCTTTCGCAGGGGTGAAATGCTCCCGGTTCGTTCTTGCCTGTCGGTCGTTGCAGAGCCGATGGAGCCGGTGGCGGTCGCGGCACGGGGCTTCCCCCGCCCGCTTCTCCCACCAGCCTGGATGCCGCCATTTGAGTTCTTTTGCCCTCTGCGCATGCAGAACGCTTTGCGCATGTGCAGAGGGTAAAAGAACCCAAATGGCAGAAGCAGGGTGGGTCGCGGTGGGGTCGCAGGTTGTGGGGCGCGATATGGCCAGGCTTGTGGCAGTGGGGGGGGGAGCTGAGGATGCCGGGGCGACCCCTGGGAAATGGTCATTTGACCCCCAAAGGGGTCCCAACCCCCAGGTTGGGAACCGCTGCACTAGATGAAGCTGTACAAAACCTCCCTCACACCTGCCAGAAGGAAATGCGAATCCAGGAAGATCCCCAAATTGCATGACATTTTTGAATAGGGAAGTACAACCGATCCAAGGCCAAAGTTGGAATAACCTCAGATCTGTGCAGTCCAAACACACACACTTGGTCTTAATAGGACTGAGTTAGAGACACGTCTTCCCCATTCAAGCTCACACAGTCTCCAGGCACAGAACCCTGACAAAACCTCACTTGGCCAGACTGGATTTAAAAGCTATATTTTTGTATCATCAGCATATTGATGATACCAAATCACAAACCAGTGGGTGACCTCACCCAGCAGTTTCATGTAGATGTTGAAAAGCAGGGAAAAGAGAACAGAACTACACAAAGAAGGGGTCTAGGGGATGATCTCTCCCCACCACCCACATTGACTAGAACCAGCCCCATAGAAACAAAGAGAACCAATATAAAACGATGACCCCAATCCCCAACTCATAACGCCAGCTCAAAGGGTATAGTCCTCTTACATTCCAAGTTTTAATCTTTCACATGCCTTGATCATCACCAGGCAAGGCAAGATACTTTGACTCTTACTACACATTATAACTTCAATCAACCCAAGTGTTCACATATCATTTTTAATATGATAAAGAAAGAGTAGATTAGGTTAAGAACCTTGGTCATGTTATATTTCAGCACACCTTGTTCATAGTAAAGGCACAATACCAATCAATTTTGACATATTTTGGTCAATATGTCATTAGTACAACTGAAGGCCAATATTATCTCAAGTATTCCACAATATTCTATGCAAGCTAGGATCTTTAATTAAAAGGCAGCCTTGCAAACGTATATACTCTTTTCTTTATCCCATCAATTAAGAAGTATAAACAAGGTTCAGGACAATGTTATTCTTTCAAACATAATTCTAAATCTTCAGGATTATTGATATCTTTTGCCTTTGTAGTTTCTCACAAGTACCTATATGGCTTTAACAGTTATAAGAAGCTTAAAGAATCTGTACAACTGTCTCAGCAGACCTGGGAAATAAGCCTAAATGTTTACAGAGCTGTCTAGGCCAACAAAGTTGAAGGATTGGAGAAAATTGCTTGGATGCTCATTTCTGTTAATCTCTGAGAACTAGAATTGCAATCCCTGATATAGTCCTGAAAAACAATCTCAAAATCTGTACAAAATGTCACTGTTTACCACTGTATAACCACAGGCCTTTCCTGTGGGCTGGATTACAGGAAGCATATCCAACCAAGTCACAAGGTATCCCTTTCAAAGAAAATATCTTTATGAATGATAATCAACCGTAAGATATTTTGGGCCACAAAAGTTGCGAATAATATTTTTTTTTTAGAAATTAATCATATCATTTGCTAGCATTCCTATTTATTATATACTTAGGCTTATTTACTTTACTTCACTTAGTAACATTCTGATATTTAGTAGCAATAAAGAAGAGTGTAGAGATCACGTATGTGAGGTGGAAAGAAAAAACAAACACAGTATGACAACAAGACATTTCTAAGACAAGAACTTGTCCTGAATCTAATAGATTTGCTTCTTTCTCTTTAATCAGCTTTTCTGCACTAAAGCCATGGTCCCACAATATACTTAACTAAATCAAAGTGGTGAGGCCTAGTAAGGTATGAGAACACTAAGAAGGGATTAACTGACCCAGTTAATTTCAAGGATGCTAGGTATCTTCAAATGCTGTTGGTGAACATGGCCTCAAATGCTGTTGTTAAGGGTCAAATCCAGACTGATTTCCAGACTGATCCAGACTGATTTCCAGACTCCTGGCACGTAGGCCAGATCTGTTATTGGAGTCCATTTGACCTGGAGACTCAATGAAGCAGACCAAAGTGAATACTGCAGATATGTATTCTCTTAGAGGAATGACATTGTTCTAGAAACAATAAGGAACAAAGGAACAAAGGAAAATACATAATATATATAGTATAGCAATCAAAACTAACCAATAAAAAGTTATCACATGATATATGCTGGCGCCAGACTCCTAGCAATCTTTTCATCAAATGTGATGCATTCTTAAACTTTCTTTATCACTTGTTTAGCCTTCTTCTGGTGCTTCTTTCCCCCCACAACTATTTCCATGTCCATCTCTGCTTGTAAACAAAATAGTATATGTTGACTACAAGTTCCAAGATAGTAGCAATTTGGCTACTCTCTTGCTCATGTTCATCCCTGACATCATGTATATTTAATCTTTCAAATTCTTGACAGGAAGGAATTGTTTAATTAAGGAATAGGAAAAACAGCAAATGTGGCTTCTTTCTTATTTTCATTTTCACCCTCCTGTTCTAAGGTCTACAACGCATTGGGGTTACAAGGGTGTGGTAAAGTTAGAGACAACATTGGAGAACTTCAGCTTTGGTGTTGGAATATTCTGCTTAAATCTGGTAATCATCTATTGGTTGACCAGTCACCATTTCTTGACCAAAAGTGAAAATGAGGAGGAAACGGGGGATCAGAAGTTTCATGATTTAGACAGCCTGAAAGCCTTCAAAGAAATAGAGAAACATAATAACAAAAATAAAGCACAACTCTTCAAAGTCTATCGCAGGCCAAATGGACTTCTATTACCTTTTGTAAAAAGAAATTTTAAGGCTGGCATCCTTATAAAAAAATGTCACGTTGCTACTCTTCTGCTATATTTGCAAAACAAATTCACGGTAGCTTCTCTTAAATAAAAGGCACCTTTGGAATTTCAATTTTTAAAAGGCTGCTTGGTTTTCATCTACACCGAATGTATGAATATCTATGGCTCTTTCATTCAACCTCAAAGCTATCTAGTTATAATATCTTCTGGTGTTTTTTTTTTCTTTTAAAAGAAAGTATTTTCATGACAAGCATCGACTGTTGGGTTGCAATCATTTTATAGCACGGCAATTCCAAATGATAAGATGAAATTCTATTACCCTTTCAAAACCTATGTGATGTCTTTCATTTTTTTTAAAAAAAAAGCCCTATGAACTATAGAATAAATGCTAGCAATAATACTTTTAAAATGATTGCATTTCTGAATTCCTAATGTAAAATTATTTTTACTTGCAACCTCTTTAATATTATGTAAATTTCATATGACAATTAATAGGAAACTAAGAACTTTTTTCATTTTCAATCCAACTTTAAAAGTATATAACATTACATTCCAACGGGAAAAAATGAAGCTGTTTTGATGATAAACAATGGTCCTATTTGAAATCAAAGTTTTGAGGGTGGTCGTACAGCACTATAATGTCAAAAGAGCACACGACTACTAAAGGTGCATATCAGTAGAGAAGTTCCTTATGAAATTATTTGCTACAGTGGTATATTTAAGAATGGCATGGCAGGGCAGGACATTTGAGGGCAGGGGTCCAGATGCCTATTCAGCAGAATTAATAGGCTAATCCTTGAACAAAGTAAGGGCTGTCTTGCTAAACTCTTTGAAGTGAATGATAACACTGCCTTCTGAAGGGGGAAGGGGCATATGTTCAATGAGCTGTATTCAGTGGGGCTAGACTTCCCTAAAGGATGTTATCTGAATTAGGCAACAAGTGGATCAAGTGATAATCCGATATATCTCTCCTTAGAAGGGACCTATAAGATGCCAAGGGATATACTAACAGGAAAACCTAATGAGAACTGCAAGCTAAAAGTGGATGCCTCTTCATCACTGAAGGTTATTAAGAGACTGGACAGTCACTTGTCTGAGATGGTATAGGGTCTCCTGCTTGAGCAGGGGCTGGACTAGAAGACCTCCAAGGTCCCTTCCAGCTCTGCTCTGCTCTATTATTCTATTCTATTCTATTCTATTCTATTCTATTCTATTCTATTCTATTCTATTCTATTCTATTCTATTCTATTCTATTCTATTCTATTCTATTCTATTCTATTCTATTCTATTCTATTCTATTCTATTCCCCACCTCTCTTCTGGTTATCTTATCAGAAGACCTATTCCACTATGAATCTAATCTATGGAGCACAGCAGCAGAATAAGTGTCACGCAATTATTTTTATTGCCTGTTATATGTATATGCAGGGAGATGCATCCCTATTCATCATAATGGTTTATTCCTGAGCATGTGATTGATATGTTCTTGTACGCATGTGTACATTCCTTTCTCCGATCTCTCCTTCTGTTCCTGGCTTCCATTGAAGCAAGACCTATTTTTATATCAGAGATGTAGACTAATGAGGATTTATTGTTTTTGTATCGAAATAAATATTTTTACTTAGACTTTTAAACTGCAGTTTCTTTTCTAATGTCTGATGTCCGGGAAAAGATCAAACTTCTCCTTTGTGAGATTAATTATCGCCTCTGTCAACAAGGGAGCAGCAGATAACCTCCATTTGATTTGCATGTGAATGCCACCTTAAGTCCCATCTTCAAGGATTTATGATTACTCAAAGGGCCTTGAGAGGGGCACGATAGCTCAGCAGTTAAAGATGCTGAGCTTGTAAGCTGGAAAGCTGACAGCCCAGGTTCGAGCACTGCACAATGGGGTGAGCTCCTGTTACTTGCCCAGCTCCTACCACCTAGCAGTTAGAAAGCATGCAAATGCGAGTAGATAAATAGGTGGGAAGATAACAGCGTTCCATGTGTCTGGGCATATAGTCATGGTAGCCACATGACAATGGAAGTGTCTTCAGACAAACGCTGGCGCCCTCAGCTAAGAAATGGAGATGAGCACCGCCCCCTAGCATCTGGCATGACTGGACAGGGGAAACCTTTATCTTTTTACCTAATATCAAGTGCTTTTGAAGGAGCCACAACCAAGTGAGAACTGGACAAGTGGGTGTATCTTCAGTCCATCTTTTCTAACTCCCTTCCCTTTCCCTTTTTAACAATTGATTTGCAGCATCTGTATCAAACCAGCTCTTTTTCTGGCACAGAATAATCATGATTGGTGAGGAATGAAATCCCACTCCTTCTAAAAACCTCAGATGCTGTCCAAATCTTTTCTGGAAATACATGGGAAGAGGACATGGGACGCTAGACAAAAGAGATGAAGCATGCAGGAAGTCAGTTCTTCTTTTAGTCCACTATTTAAAATGAAGGAAATGTTTCACTTATAGATGTTATGGTGTCTAGGACAAGGATGCCATCATAATATCTATAACCAATGTGGGATTACTTAAAGTGACTTGCTCAGCACAGGTTCAAAACTGCAGCAACATATGTTCTCTCCATTGTTCTTGATTGATATTTTTAGGGATGGCTATAAGTCTCTTCTACCCAAGCAAAGCAAGACACAATAATTATTACATTGTTTTTAGTGTGTGTTTGTGACATGCTAAGTAAATAAGCATGTGTTTGTGACATGCTAAGTAGCTGACTGTGATTTTTTTTAAAATAGTCTTTATTAATTATGTTAAAAAGACAAACAAACATACAAACATAAAAACATATATAAACATATGTATATATAAATAGAGTATCAAATATCTTTGAGTATAGAAAACATTGAACATACATGTCAACCATCTCGTCGACACTATCCTTTTACAGCCTAGTGATACAAAAACATGTTTATTCTTTAGTTATTATTTACATCATTATCTTTCTTATATCTTCCAATATTTTCCTTATTCTTTTCTCTTGTTATATTATGTTCAGTCTATTATCATTACAATAAAACAATTTTTCCTTTTTCAACAATGGTTCTGTGATTATTTATTTATTTATTTATTTATTTATTTATTTATTATTTATTTATTTATTTATTTATTTGAAGTTCTTCTATGCCGCCCTACTCCCTCAGGACTCAGGGCGGCGTGATTAGCAGTTCAGCTGTTCAAATCTCACCGGCTCATGGTTGACTCAGCTTTCTATCCTTCCAAGGTAGGTAAAATGAGGACCCAGATTGTTGGGAGCAATATAAATATACATTGCTTAATGGTGTAAAACGCTTAGAGAGTGCTTGCACTGTGAGGTGGTATATAAATCTCACAAATAAATAAATAAATAAATAAATAAATAAATAAATAAATAAATAAATAAATAAATAAATAAATAAATAAATAAATAAATAAATAAATAAATAAATAAATAAATTTAGTCTGAGACTTGTAGGAGCCACTAACCTATTAGTCCAGGACTTGGTAAAGTGATTATCAGTAGATAATTATTATCAGCTAAATTAAAAACAGTTTTAGACAATATTCCATCCATCTTTGCAGGAAGAGGTCAGATTATGCTTCCTCTTTGGACTTTCTTGTCTTTTATCCTCTGTATTAGAAAGAATTAAAAATTATGATTGCCAGCTCAGTTCAGGTTGAGATATCACATAGTACTATAGTTTAAATAAGCAAATAAACCATATGGCAAATTGGTATAGTTTAACTCACGGTCAAGTTTGGAACATCCTACTAGACCTAACCAGAATTTGACTTTGTTATATGAATATACACAGTTTTAAGAGTGTTTCCAGAAATTCAGTTGTAACTAAAGCAAAATACCCCACTGAGCTAAAAGAAATTCAGCAAATATAGGCAACTCACCTACTTTATGTCTTCATCTCATCTATATGATGTCTGTACCTGTAGAATTGTGATGGATCAGGATGGAGTTCAGCGGTATCCACAAAGTCAACAGTCAACATGGCGGTTGTGGCAGTGCATTCAAAGCCATGCCTCTATATGTACATGCAATGTTGACACACATACAAAACAGAGGAGGGTTGCTCCCGGTTTGGACCGGTTCTATAGAACCAGTAGCGGGAATTTCCCCCCGCTCGCCGAACCGGGAGTGATCACTGGTTGGCCACGCCCCCGAACTGGCTCTCTTGGCGGTGCCATAGGCGACGCCATCTTGTTTTTAGATTCTGAGCACCCGCAGAAGCTGTTTTTTGCTTCTGCACATGTGCAGAAGCTTGGTTTTTGGCACTGCGCGCATGTGCAAAGTGCACGTGTGCCCACGCGGCACACCCATGTGGCATGGGAGGAAGTGAACCGGCAACGAGGTAAGTTAGAACCCACCCCTGATACAAAAGGCTTTGATCACACTACAGCAACCATCATCTTGATTCATTTTCAACACTACACCAGAGAAATTTATTGGTTCCAATTACTTGCTGTAGAAAAGTAATACATGGGGTATCTCACTGGCATTAATCCATTATGACAGAAGAGTTGTTAGAGATGAGGATGGCTATGCTTCTTCAACATTCTGGAATCCAACTTGTTTTGCCCAAGAACAAGACAGTCAAAGCAAGAAACAGCAAGACTGGAGTGGTTGTGGTCTATTTATCATGCTTTAACTGCACCCAAAATATATTATTGGGATGACCTCACTGAGATATCAAATAGCACAAGCCCTAAAGAGTTTGCACAGCTGTTTTAAATAGCTTAAGCATTTTCTTCCTTAAGGAAAATAACTGTACATATTGAATGTGTTTGCATTCATTTTCTCATTTGCGCAGCATAAACAATCAGAATATTTAGATTAAATTATCAAGAAGCAATTACTTTCATTTTTATATCTCTGTTGTTTTAAAAACTAACACGTATGTTTTTGTACTTATTCAAATGAATGTATCTGTCCTCAGTAATTGTTTTTAGATTATGGACATATAAAAAATGAAATTTGATTGCAGGCACAAGTAATAGCACTCTCGATACTGTAAAGTGTTTACATAGATTTCATGAAGGATAAAAGTACCAAAGGCTATTAGTAGAAGATGGATTCTGATTCTAGGATAAGAGGCATTGTTACAAAAGTTCCTGGGGAACAACAAAAGTCCCCTCCCGATTTGCTTGTGGGTCTTTCACAGGCATTCAATTTGCCACTACCGAAAGTAAGATTTTAAACTAGAAAGGTGTTTGGTGTTACTCAAAATTAGCTCTTATTATGTTCTTATCTTCATCTCGTTATATTTCTCTATGGTCCATACGATCTCCACATGATTTAAAAGACATTTCCAGATTAATACAAAATTTAATTAGATTAAATTTGCCAACTAGATCAAGAACCCTGCTGATCTTTACATATCCAAAACTAATGTGCAAGATCAAAGCTAAGATATCCTGGAAGAAGTCTGGGGAAGTGAGATAGGAATTTCTAAAATCACAGCACAGAATCCATAAAATACCCCAAAGGGGCCTTGTTAGCCAATAGACAAAAGGACAAGATTTAAAGAGCCAGAACAAGGATCAAGAAACACAATACACGGTACTCTGAATGTGGGGAAATTCTAGTTCAAGAAGTCCAGACACTACTAAATAAAACTGCTGCCCTGCCTAGCTTCCAGGTAATGAGCAGAGCAGAGATTTCCATACTGTGTAGTAAAAAAACAACAGTGCAATCAAAGCAATGACTGTGATGCATATATATAGTCAAGATGGGCAGCATATAAATTTTATTTTAAAAAATAAAACAAGTGGAATTTAATCATATCATCATGGCTACCATCATGTCTTTTTTAAAATCCAGACCCTGCAGTTCCTCTGGGGCAGAGAAAAATGAAGCCATGGAAAAGCAAATGCTTAGGCACCAATCATAATGTGTCTTTAAGAGCTGTGGTGGCACGGTGGTTAGAATGCAGTACTGCAGCTACTTCTGCTGACTGCTGGCTGCCTGCAGTTTGGCAGTTTGAGTCTTACTGGCTCAAGGTTGACTCAGCCTTCCATCCTTCTGAGGTCAGTAAAATGAGGACCCCGATTGCTGGGGGCAATATGCTGACTCTGTAAACCGCTTAGAGAGGTCTGGAAAGCACTGTGAAGTGATATATAAGTCTAAGTGCTATTGCTATTTCTTCTTCAGCCTGACTCTTACAACAGGAAGGACAATTTTACCTTTGATTTTAGCAAATGTTTTCTCTTTCCTGAGGCGGAAAGTCAGGTGAGAGCAAAGCCCCAGTGCCTGTAGAGAGGTGCAGCAATATTGTTGAAAGAGGCCTTTAGACCCCATACGAGCTCAAATCACCCCATTCCATATGGGCCTGCAGGAAAAGAAACACATTGCCGCAATCATATACATGTTATTAACAAGTGACAGGACAAGAAAGAGATTTAGAATTCTCTATCTTCTCCTTTAAGTGGACCAACTGAGCATTCTCAACAGTGCCAAAAGTTACTGAGGATCAACACTCACGTTCACTTTTCCCTCCTTTCCTTCATTTTATTTTGTTGGAACACCACCATCTCCAGACAGCTCCTCAAATCCAGCTGCAGAACCTGCTACCCTCTGAGTATTTTGTTCCCGTCTCATTCACTACCTGGGAGTTTCTTACAGGGCAAGAACACCCAAGAGATTGCAGAAAAATAATATTGTAAATACTTCTATCCACATTGCCTTCATACATCGGCACTCCTTTATCTATATTTCAAAAACATGTCAGCCATTTTGGTGACGGCTGGATGCTGCTTTTGTATTCTTTGCACTGCTCTCCGTTTATTGACAAGAAGCCACTAACAGGTCTTTCTTTTCCAACTTCTGTTGTCTAAGTTCATTCACTTCACCAAAAGGACTGTAAATCAATACCCATGTAAATGGAGAACAGGGAGAGAAAAAATGCAGTTGTGATCCATCCCTGTTCACAAAAGAACAGAAAGCACTTGAAGCAGCTTCTGTTTACATTGACAAAAGTGCAATTTGCAAGGGATTATCACCTCCAACCTTTGGAATACTGAAAAAAGAAACATCTCTACCTCTCTAAATTTGGAAGCACACATTTAGACACACACACATACACCAAGATAATTTGTTATATACAATGGGGAAGGTAGAGTCCCAGTCTCAGAAAGAGACCTTTGGCTTAGCTCCATCAAAATCAGGCCTTTTCTCACCAGGATTATATCGTAGAAGACAAGGAAGGAGGTACTGTTATGTTTTGCAGAAACACCACAAATGAAAAGTTCTCCATAGTGGCAGGAAAAAAAATACGTAGATGAATAGAGTAGGAAATAAGAAAGCTAAGCTCCATTATCTTATTCCAGTTTACAATTGTTCTTGTGTAGTCCTTCTATCACAAAATTTGCCAACTCATCAACTGCAGTGGACTTCAACTCCCAGAATTCCCCAGCCATCACTGAGGAAACCACTGATCTACAGTATAGTGCAGGGCTGTCAAACTCCCAGCCGGCGGGCCGGATGCGTCACGCACTGGCCCCGCCCAGTTTAGCGAAGGGGGGGGAGTGAGTCCCAATACGTCACGTGATGCCACCGTGACATGAGTTTGACACCCCTGGTATAGTGCAATATAGGTAGTCTCACATTACAACCATTTGTTTAGTAAGTGTTCAAAGTTACAACAGCACTGAAAAAAGTGACTTATGACTGTTTTTCACACTTATAGAACCATTGCAGAAACCCCATGGTCACATGATCAAAATTCAAACACTTGCCAACTGTTTATGATGATTGCAGTGTCCCGGGGTCACTATGATCGCGACCTTCTGACAGGCAAAGTCAATGGGGAAGCCAGATTCACTTAACAACCATGTTACTGTCAGAGTTACGCAATAAATCAGAAGCTTCAAAAGATAACTGCATTTTGCTGATTCAAATAACTTCTTTATAAGTAGAATAAAACATTAACAATACCACACTTTGTTTCAGATCACATGTTGAGATGTTTTCATAGCAATCTTTTTTGGTGGACAGACTAAACCACACCCTTCTTCTTGCTAAATTTCTGGACATGCTCAATTAACACTTCAGCCTGATTGGCTGACTCAATCACATGGCTCTCCCAGTCATGAATATTCCAACACTCCTCCCTTCATTACTGGGAGAGACACCAGACCTATTGGATTTAAACATTTCCTATAATGGACGCCACCCAATGGTTTGGTCATCATGTCTGCTAAATTATCCTCTGAAGAACAATGATGTAAACGTATCAATTTTTCTTTTACAGCTTCCCTGACATTACAATACTTAATGTCCACATGTTTACTTCTGTTCTTCACTCTGTCACCTGTTGCCATTTTTATACAAGCAGCATTATCTTCATAAACAGTTACAGCTTCATTTACATTTACATTTAAATCTTGTAACAACTGTACATACCAAACTACTTCAGAACATAACTCAGACAATGCAATAAACTCTGCTTCTGCAGTTGAAATAGCAACCGTTGTTTGTTTTCTGGACTTCCAACCAATTAAAGCCCCTCCAAACATTATTACAATTCCAGAATTAGACTTTCTGGTTTTTACATCATTTGCATAATCACTATCAACATAACATTTCAATTTTAATTCTTCAGTGACCTGTATTTGAAGACCCAAATTCACAGTTCCCTTCAAATACCTGAGAATTCTTTTCACACCCATCCAATGCAACTTTGTAGGTGTAGCAGTAAAGCGACTTAAGATGCTCACTGCACAAGCTATGTCTGGTCTGGACCACTGTGACAGATATAACAAACTCCCTATTGCAGAGTGATATATCTCCTGATCACAGGCTTCACTTTTGTCCTCACCCAAACTATTGTAAAAATCTGTGCTCATAGGTGTAGGAGCAATATTACAATCTTTCATGTTATACTTCTCTAATAATTGTTCAATTTTTCTCCTTTGACTGAGAATATAACCCTTTTTAGTTTTTTGTATCTCTACACCGAGATAATTCTTTATTTCTCCCAAATTCTTTAATTCAAATTTCTTTTCTAACTTATTAGCAAATTCTTTAACTTGTGATGCATCCTTTGCAATGAAACAAAGATCATCCACAAATGCTAATAGTAGACAATTCCCACCTTGTAACTTTCCAGTGTATATGCAACCATCAGCTTTGCAACTCTTGAACCCAAGACCTTTCAATGCAGTATCTAAACAGATATTCCAATTTCTGGCTGACTGCTTCAGCCCATAAATAGCCTTGTTCAATTTATACACCATGTTAGGCTTTTTATTTTCATACCCTGGCGCTTGAACCATATAAATTTCTTCCTCTAATTCAGCATTGAGAAATGCAGTGGTTATATCAAAATGCCAAATTCTATGCCTGTATGCTGATGCTAATGCCAGTGCTAGTCTTATGCTCTCAGCTTTTACAGTTGGCGCGAACACCTCATCATAGTGCACATTCTTTAATTGAGAAAAACCTTGTGCCACCAACCTTGCCTTATACTGTACTTCATTATTGGGTAATACCTTTTTCTTATATACCCACTTACATCCTACAGCTTTCGTACCCTGTGGCAAAGTCATAGATGTGAACACTTCATGATCTCCCATGGATTTCATCTCTTTATCCATGGCTTCCTTCCACTTTTCTTGTTCAACTTTTGGTAATGCCAATACTTCCTTATAGTTTCTTGGCTCATACCACACATTACACACTTTAACTTTACTGGCAGAATACCTGTCTGGCGGAACCCCTCTGTTCCTACGCTTTGACCTACGTGGCATTGCCTGTACTTGTGTTTCAAGCTTTTCTGGCTTCATATCTTGTTCAGACTCTCCTCCCTGAACATTGACACCTTCAGTAAATGATTCACCATCATTACATGAGTTATTGTCACTAAGTGGATCACCGTCGCTAAGTGGATCACCGTCACTAAGTGAGACATTTTCAGAATTTGCATCAATTCTGTTCCAATTTTGTTCTGCAAAACTAGCAGACCTTGAAATTACTATCCTTTTACTTCCATCGCTAAAGCGATACCCTTTTGAGCCTGGCTCATAGCCCACAAATCTGAGCTTTCTAGCCTTTTGTTGTCCCTTTCTTCTGATTGCCTTTGGAATATGTACCCATGCAGTACTTCCAAATATTTTTAAATGTGCTAGAGAAGGCTTTCTCCCATATAGCATTGCATATGGAGTATTATTGATGGATGAACTCCACAACCTATTTACTAAATAATTGGCAGTCAGTATGGCTTCACCCCAATATGACCTGCTCATACCAGAATCCTCCAGTAATGAGTCTTTCATTGTTTGCAAAACACCATTCCTCCTTTCAGCCACTCCGTTCTCCCCCGGTGTGTAAGGATTTGTACGTCTGTGTCTTATTCCCAATTGTCTCAACCATTGTTGAAAATTTGTTGACATAAATTCAGAACCTCTGTCAGTTTGCAACTGACATACCTGTTGTTTGTACCTTCTCTCTACAAAACTTAACCATTTCTTAAATTGCTGTAGCACCTCTGTTTTACTCTTAAGTAAGTAGCAAAACCCAAACCTGCTGTAGTCATCCACAATAACCAGCGCATACTTTGCTCCTCCCAAACTGGCTTGCATAGGCCCAATTAAATCAGCATGAACCAGTTCTAGAGCTCTTGTGGTTTGTCTTGTGCTAAACTTGCTAACTGGGAATGCTTTAGATTTTGATGCTTTACATACTGCACAATCCAAATATGCCTTACATCCCTTCAAATCTAATCCTTCTGCAAATTCTTTCATTTGTTGAACAACCTTAAAATTAGCATGACCAAGTCGTCTGTGCAGAAGATGAACACATGAATTATGTTCTGCTACATTTTTAAATATCTGGGAACAATGTGGGACCTTTTGTCCCTGCAATACATAAAGATTATCCTCTTTTATGCCCTGTGCACAAACATTCCCATTTCTTTGGATGAGACACTTCCCATTAACAAATGTGGTTTCATAACCTTGCTTGTCTAAACTAGACACACTTAACAAATTATGCTCCATTTCAGGTACACATAACACATCAGTAAACCTGGAGTCCAAATATGGAATTTGCACATCGCCTCTTCCAATGATTTTAGCCTTTTGACCATTGGCTAAGGCCACTTCTTCATGGTTTCCTGGGAAAAATCTGGAAAATAAGTCAGAATTATTAACAATTGTTTGACTAGCCCCACTGTCAATCAACCATTTGTCTCTATTGTTATTATAACAAACTTTTGCAACTGCAATCTGTCCTTACAAATAATGTCTCTTGTCTTGCATATTTCTTCTCTGTGTACAGCTTTTCTGCAGATGATTGGTCTTTCCACAAATGAAACATGCTTTTTTATCTTGCTTGCAGAATTGTGGCTGTGTAACTTGATCTCTCCTGCCTCTGCTCTCCTCTTGTCTGCAGACACCTCGGCTGTTGCTAGAGATAGGCAGCTTGTGGAAAATTTTGCTGGAGACTTGCTGTAAGTTTCCACTGTACTCCTTGTTGGGCCCCCACCTGTGGAATTTTCCATCAGCATGGCTGAAAAGCCTTTTCTCATATTCATTCAATAAACACGATTTCAAAGCCTCCAAATTCAAATCTGCTTCTGGCTTACTTTCAAAAATAGCTGATACAGTCTCCCAGCTCTGATCCAAACTGTTTAACACTAATAAAACTTTCTGGGACTCTGGAAACTTTACTCCACGTTGCTCCAATTCTAGAAAATTAGACTGCATTTTCATTAAATGATCTTCCATAGAATCTCCTGTCTGCAAACTCATTCTGAAAAGCTTTCTTGAAAGTTGGACCACATTACACGCAGAAACATTGACATGTACTGCTTTCAATTTCTGCCATATTTCTTTTGCAGACTTTAATTCAGCTACATTTAAGAATTGATCATCCCCCAGACTTAAAAGAAGATAAGCCATAGCTTTGTCATGAGCCTTTTGATCTGCTGCTCCAAGCACACCTTGTGGGGGGTCTGCTACGATGTCCCATAATTCTTTTGCTTTCAAAAAACATTCCATTTTTGCAGCCCAAATTAAATAATTTTTCTTCCCCAATTTGGGTATTGGACTGTCTTTAAATTCCATAGCAGCAGCCATCCTGCTTTACTTTTCTTCTCTGCCTGTTCCTTTAACAACACAGACAGCTTCTTATCAGCTTTAAATTACAATGCAGTTTTAACTTTACTTCTTGAGCGATTTCTGGGCCCATAACCTGTCAGAGTTACGCAATAAATCAGAAGCTTCAAAAGATAACTGCATTTTGCTGATTCAAATAACTTCTTTATAAGTAGAATAAAACATTAACAATACCACACTTTGTTTCAGATCACATGTTGAGATGTTTTCATAGCAATCTTTTTTGGTGGACAGACTAAACCACACCCTTCTTCTTGCTAAGTTTCTGGACATGCTCAATTAACACTTCAGCCTGATTGGCTGACTCAATCACATGGCTCTCCCAGTCATGAATATTCCAACAGTTACTAACTTAACAAGTGCTGTGATTCACTTAACAACTGTGGCAAGAAACGGCATAAAATGGGGCAAAACTCAATAGCTGTCTTGCTTAGGAACAAAAATTTTGGGCTCAACTGTGGTTGTAAATTGAGGACTACTTTTAACAGATAAGAGGCCAGAGCTAAAAAAAAGTAGCTTGTGAATTGAATCAACCCATCAATTAAGATTGCATTTGACATCCACTGAACTGACGCTTCTCAGGTAGTAAGAGTTAGTACAGCCTTTCCCTCCAGATGTGTTGGACTAGAACTTCCAGAATTTCCAGCCAAAACAACCCTAGTTGAAGAAAAGCTGAATTACTGTTCTGTTCCTAATTTCACTGCAAAAGTCTTTTGCCTTTATTTCCTCTGGCTTAGAAAGGCTTCTTTTTTTTTTTTTTACATGGTTTGATATTCCAGCTGATTAAAGCCAATAATGCAGGGTAATCTGTATTTAATTATAAAGGCCACTTGTATCACAGCTAGAAATCAAGGTTGTCCTGGCAACAGTAAAACACACGCACAACTGAAAAATGGAAATGGAGTCCATTTGCCTCTACAAGACAAGCTGGCCAGTTGATTTAGAAGACAGTTTTATATAGTGAGAACAGTTAATAAAATGCAATAATGATGTTTTTCAGGGTTTCTGATATCAAGTCTCCAGATAACGCACCTCCTACCATACCATTTCTTGTTTTGTTAGAGATGATTTTTTTCAGTCCTATTGTTACTTTATCAAAGTTGTATACGGCCATGACAAATGAGGAATTCTCAGGGAATTCATAAAAATACAGAAAGCATATCTTGAAGAATACAATCACAATGCATACAAACCTGAATGATTTCTTAGTGGAGAGGACATTGCAAGAAATTGTAGAAGATGCTCTCTGCCCCCCCCCCCAGAAGAGCAGCAGCAGCGGCAACTGAAGGGAGAAGGGCAAGAGCGACCGGCTGGCTCAGGTGCATGGGGCAGGGTTTGGTGGGGCTGCGCAGGAGGAACGCCAGAGACAGGCAGCAATGCCCAGGGGACCCACACGGCTGGAGCAAGCAAAGAGTGGCGTCTCGGCTCTGCTTTGAGGGTGGCCACAGGGTCATCTACACAGGCAGTCCCCACCATCCTGCCCTCACTGGCTGCTGGTCCGTCAAAGCCCCGCCAGCCGCACCTGGGCTCCCAGCGGGGAGGAGCCCAGGCAAGGCCGCACGTTCGGAGCTTCTCCAGCCGGCGCATGGCGCTGCTGAGGTGGGGGGGGGCAGAGAGCATTGCTGCCGGACAGGAAATGGCGGCTCCCAGCGGGAAGGAGCTCAGGCCACGGGGTCATCTGCACAGGTAGCCCATCACCACCACCCCACCCTCATCAGCTGCTCGTCCACTGGTGCTCCAGACTGCCTGGGGCCGTGCAAGAAGCCCGTGCAGGCAGGAAGGGAGGGAAGCCCGGCTTACCTTGCTCTGCTCCCTTAGGAAGCAACCGCTGGGATCCCCTCTCTGCGTCTTTTGGCACGTGTGCCTGTTGCTGGTCTTTGCACGCGCATGAGTGCCAGAAACCAGACTAGCTGGCCGGTGCGCATGCGCACACTGGAAACAGGAAGATCATCTTCCTGGAGCGCACATGCACAATGGGCGGCTGCTCTTCTGGTTTCTGGCATGCCCGTACACATGAAAACCAGCTGGCCAGCACCCCAGAACCCGGAAGAGCAAGGGGCGATGGCTCTGTGTACCACTTCCGGCACGCGTGTCATAGGTTCGCCATCACAGGCATACGGCATTCTTTATAGCATCTCCTAAGAGACACAGCCTAGACAGCTCTTATTAATAGCGCTGAGCTACTGGATGGGCAAGTCCTCCTAATAGGATCTTCCAAATATCTGTGTCCACCAGTCCTTTCTGGAGTATTGTTATTCCTGCTCTCACCAATGGTTTCAAAATAGCTGTTCCTTGATTACAGGATGGGAAGGTTTTTGCTGAGCTGTGAAGCAAGTGAGAACTATCCAATATGAAATGGAAGGGTGCTCACTATGACAACACTGTGAAATACCTGCAAAAATTAAAGATAATCACTAAAGTTGGCTTTATAACCTTATTGGCATGTTATTTTAAAACCTCTAATAGCTGATTAGTGTTAAAAATCCAATTTTAAAATGAACAACTTTAAATATAAATAAAATCTCACCACTGTTAAAGAAGCAATGTCTTTAAATATCAAACTACTTTATATATTCTAAGCAGGGTAAAAGATTTCATTTAATGTGGGATTTTAGCTGAATTTATCCAGGGGGCTCTTATAAGCAAAGGTATATAGCAATAGCAATAGCATTTAGACTTACATACCACCCATAGTGCTTTACAGCACTCTCTGGGTGGTTTACAATGTCAGCATATTTCCCCCAACAATCTGGGTCCTTCTTTTACCAACCTTGGAAGGATAGAAGGCTGAGTCAACCTTGATCCCCCTCAGGATCGAACTCCAGGCTGTTTGCAGATTTTGCCTGCAATACTGCATTTTAACCACTGCACCCCCAGGGCTCCTACATGGTTGTTACAGGAGTGAGGAGAGGAGGAGATCCACAAGAATTTGTCAATATTTCAAACTTCAAGGGCTGTTAAGTGATTTTTTCCCCATCTGAGTGCAAACGTCTTGCAAGCAATTCCTTTAAAGCACATTATTTATACTAGAAAGGACACACTGATTGGATTCATTTATTACACTATAATTTGGTTACCATATACCAGTGATGGCGAATCTATGGCATGCGTGCCACCTGTGGGCGTTTTTGGTCTCTGGAGGGCCTCCAGGGGGTGAGAGGGCGTTTTTGCCCTCCACAGGCTCTAGGGAAGCCTCTGGAGCCTGGGGAGGGCAAAAAACGGACCTACCTGGCCCATCTGAAGTCGGGAAATGGGGGAGCAGGGGGATCGTGCGCACATGCATGGGTGGCAGGGCAGCATTGAATTATGGGTGTGGGCACTCAAGCGTGTGCAATAGCGCAGGCGCGTGCGCTTTTGGCACCTGAGGAAAAAAAGGTTTGCCATCACTGCCATATACAGTAGAACCTCTGGTCACGACATAATTGATTCCATAACTTTGGTCGCAAACCGATTTGGTCTTGACCTAAACCTAATTTTGGAAATTTGGCTCTTACAAAAAAAAAATGGTTCAGAAGGGGAAATCGGCAGCGGGGAAAAAATTGTGAACTCTTTGGTCGGAACCCGATTTGGTCATAGTCAGAAGCGTTCGTGACCAGAGGTTCTACTGTATTTAGTATCTTTAACAATCTAAGTATAGGCTAATTCAGCAAAAGTTTTTCATGTTGATTAGATATTCCAGAGAATGCCCAAGAAAGATTATCAACTTCTCTATACTAGAAAAGTAGACAGAAGGGAAACTAATATATATAAAATGTGAGCTTTCTCTACTATGATCTCATTTTGAGTTAGTATCTATACATTAAATTGGGATGCAAATCTAATAGCAATAGCACTTAGACTTATATATTGCTTTACAATGCTTTACAGCCCTCTCCATGTGGTTTACAGAGTCAGCATATTGCCCCCAACAATCCAGCTCCTCATTTTGCTGACCTCTGAAGGATGGAAGGCTGAGTAAAACTTGAGCCGGTGAGAATCGAACTGCTGGGAGCTGGCAGTCAGCAGAAGTAGCCTGCTGTACAGCATTCTAACCACTGTGCCATCATGGCTCTTATAATGAACTATATTTATTTATATAACTTGGAACAATATAATCAAGTTTAAAATGCAGTTATGAAGTATGTAACAAAAATTGGGTATTGATAAATTGGGATACATAAAGAATCATGGCTTTATCAAGCACTGAGCAAAGCAAAATATTATTCTATTGTGACTGTACCAAATGAGATCTATATTCTTGGACTGATGTGTTCAATTTCAACTTTTGAACTAGCAGTCTATTGGCAATATGGAACTGTAGACTGTATTATCTCTATTATTCAATAGTGCATTTGAAAATGGTGAGTTTTGTCATAAGTTGTATACCTCTTTCTACCTTCCCTTCCTATTTTTCTTTTTAGGCGTGGATTTCTTTTTTTGTGAATAGAATAGAATAAAATAGAATAGAATAGAATAGAATAGAATAGAATAGAATTCTTTATTGGCCAAGTGTGATTGGACACACAAGGAATTTTTCTTTGGTGCATATGCTCTCAATGTACATAAAAAGAAAAGATACATTTGTCAAGAATTATGAGGTACAACACTTAATGATTGTCATAGGGTACAGATAAGCAATCAGGAAACAATCAATATTAATATAAATCGTAAGGATACAAGCAACAAGTTACAATCATACAGTCATAAGTGGGAGGAGATGGGTGATAGGAACGATGAGAAGACTAACAGTAATAGTAATGCAGCCTTAGTGAATAGTTTGACAGTGGTGAGGGAATTATTTGTTTAGCAGAGTGATGGTGTTTGGGAAAAAACTGTTCTTGTGTCTAGTTGTCTTGGCGTGCAGTGCTCTATAGCGTCGTTTTGAGGGTAGGAGTTGAAACAATTTATGTCCAGGATGCAAGGGGTCAGTAAATATTTTCCCGGCTCTGTTTTTGAATCGTGCAGTATACAGGTCCTCAATGGAAGGCAGGTTGGCAGTAATTGCTTTTTCTGCAGTTCTGATTATCCTCTGAAGTCTGTGTCTGTCTTGTTGGGTTGCAGAACCAAACCAGACAGTTATAGAGGTGCAGATGACAGACTCAATAATTCCTCTGTAGAATTGTATCAGCAGCTCCTTGGGCAGTTTGAGCTTCCTGAGTTGGCGCAGAAAGAACATTCTTTGTTGTGCTTTTTTGATGACGTTTTTGATGTTAGGTGACAATTTTAGGTCTTGAGATATGATAGAATCTAGAAATTTGAAGGTCTCTACTGTTGATACTGTGTTGTCTAGTATTGTAAGAGGTGGTAGAATGGGAGGGTTTCTCCTAAAGTCTACCACCATTTCCAAGGTTTTGAGAGTGTTCAGTTCCAGATTGTGTCGGTCGCACCACGAGGCTAGTTGTTCAACCTCCCGTCTGTATGAGGTTTCATCGTTGTCTCGAATGAGACCAATCACTGTTGTATCATCTGCAAACTTCAATAGTTTAACAGATGGATCGTTTGAGATGCAGTCATTGGTATATAGAGAGAAGTGGTGAGAGTACACAGCTTTGGGGGGGGGGCTGTGCTAATTGTACATGTATCTGATGTGATTTTGTCTAGCTTCCCCTGCTGCTTCCTGTCTGTTAGGAAGCTTGTGATCCACTTACAAGTGTGTTCAGGTACCGCTAGCTGATTTAGTTTAGTTAGAAGAATGTCCGATATGATGGTATTGAATGCTGAACTAAAATCTACAAAGCGGACCCTTGCGTAGGTCTTTGGAGATTCAAGATGTTGTAGGATGTAGTGCAGAGCCATATCTGTCGATCTATTTGCTCGGTATGCAAATTGTAGGGGGTCTAACAGTGGCTCCATGATGGTTTTCAAGTGCGACATCACTAGCCTTTCAAAGGTTTTCATAACTACAGATGTTAGATGTTTATTTTTTATTTTTATTTTATACAAAGTAAGAAAAAATAATGGGCTGTAAAAATCTGTAAAATGAGCTGTAAAAAACAACCACGAAGTGTCAACCAAGAGCGATTTTCCATTTCTTTTTTATGCCATCTAGGGCTCATATGGTTTTCTGCAACATACCCCTTGGTAGCTTTAAATTTAATTTACTTCAGCTTTCTGGGTTTGCAGAGCACATTGAACTAATACAGGTTCATCCAACATTGTAGACTAAAATGAGGTTGGCAATTTTCTGTCTCAATGTGTTCTATAAGCAGTTACAGCACTGAAAAAAGTGACTTATGACAGTTTTTCACACTTAACAACCATCGCAGCCTCTCCATGATTATGTGATCAAAATTCAGACATGTGATTCATATTTATGACGGTTGCAGTGTCCCAGGGTCAGATGATCACTTTCTGCAACCTTCTGACAAGCAAACTCAATGGGGAATCCAGGTTCAATTAACAACCACGTTATTAATTTAACAACTTCACTGATTCACTTAACAAATGTTTCACTTAGCAACACAAATTTTGGGCTCAATTGTGCACCCCAAACACCCCCCCTTCATCGCAGCCAGGGGTGGTTTCCTACCAGTGCAATCTTGCCTGTTCGTCGCCGCAGAGCCAAAGAAGCTGGTGGCGTTCGCGGCGCGGGGCTTCCACCGGCCGCTTTTTCCGGCCGCCGGGACGCTGCCATTTGCGTTCTTTTGCCCTCTACGCATGCGCAAAGCATTCTGCTTGCACAGAGGGCAAAAGAACGCAAATGGCGGTGTCCCGGCGGCCGGGGAAAGCGGGCGGGGGAAGCCCTGTGCCGCGAACGCCACCAGCTGCTTCGACTCTGCGGTGACGAACAGGCAAGACCGCCGCTGCCCCTCTCACTGCCCTCCCTCCCCGCCTGGCAGGAGGAACCAGGCGAGGCAGGAGGCAGAGGGGTGTGCAGGGCAAATTCAAATTAAAAAAGCAGGACTGTTTTGAAATGCCGCGGGACGCGGGACAAATTATTAAAAAGCGGGACTGTCCCACCAAAAGCGGGACGTCTGGTCACCTTATGTTTGCTAGGCCTCAAACCTATAGAGGTTATGTTTATATAACTAGAGTTTCCCCCCAAATTCCAGGGTCTGCTTTTTTCAGGTCACTCTAGGGTTTGAGCCATTGGTTACAAAAAGAATTGATTGATTGGCTTGTTGCCTGAGCCTGATGTCCTCAGAGGAGAGAGAGTGGTTTAGTTCAAAGTCACCCAGTCAATTTTCATGCCTAAGAACTCAGAGTCTCCTGGTTTCTGGTGTCTTCACCATTAGACCAAACTGTCTCTCTAGGCTTACATCACATGCTAAATCTAAAAATCCATCTCTTGAGCCAGAATCTTAGATTAGTAGGATGTTACCAAAGCAGCCACCCTTTCAAGTTTGCAGAACCCAAGATCTGAAATTTACTTTTATACAATTTAATATTGCGAATACTTTCATACTTCTAAACTGCTTTCTAAAGAAACCCCAATTCATCCCAAAATTCTGGCAGAAAATCCACTAGCACTTAAATTTAAAAAATGAGGTAAAACAGATTCTTGACAATGCATCTCCCCTTTATCCTAGTATCAAAAGGCAATGTCTCCTAGTGACACAAGCACATTACAAGCCGGGTCCTTGGAGGCCAAAAATTGTCATTTATCCCTGCTATAAATCATGGCTTATAAACCACAATCACTGAATTTGCAAATCATACAAAAGGAAAACCAAACAAAGAGCAAATGTCTTGGGACAGTAATTTTCAAACACCAATGAATTTATGGATGAATGCAATAAATAGTCCCTGGGATTTAAAATACTCAAAATGACAAGCCTTACTACCACGCTGGCTTATGACTGTTTGGGTGGGGCCTAATCTGTAGTTTGAAGTCCTGGCTTAGTATAATAAATGAACCCTGTGGGGGGTCAACCACACCCCCTAATCACAGCATGAACATCCATAATTGTTGTCATGTGTTCTCATGATGCCTCCTTCTCAGATCAGGCCACAGCTGAGTCAGCTCAATATCTTCAGCTGTCTACAATAGTGTTGTGTCTCTGCTACTGATACAAGGTTTGCCATGGTTGTGATAGCACATTTTACTGGTGGGATATGCCTGGTTATATTAGTCATTTCTGGCTACCATAGTTTACTATCTATGTAACTATCTCTGTTAGACCAAACCTCAGTGGCTTCCACATAAACATTTTTTCCCTGTATTATGCCTGACTGGGATATTTTATAGTGTTTCTCAAGGCTTGTGCAAGCATCTTATATAACTGGGATTTAGGACTATTTTGGAAGAATTTGCAGCTGGTTTCCCAAAACATTGAACATGGTTTTGAGAAATCATGATTATCATCTTTAAAGCCCTACATGGCTTAGGACCAGGTTACCTCCGGGACCGCATCCTACCTCATACCTCCCTTTGACCGGTTAGGTCCCACAGAGTTGGTCTCCTCCAGGTCCCGTCAACCAAACAATGCCGACTGGTGGGGCCTAGGGGGGAGAGCCTTCTCTGTGGGGGCTCTTGTTCTCTGGAACCAACTCCCCCCAGAGATCCGAATTATCCCCACCTTGCTGGCCTTCCGAAAAGCCATTAAGACATGGCTCTTCCTGCAGGCAGGGTAATTTGAGACCATCAATTCCTTAGGTCTCGCCCATGTATGTATGGTTGGTTTGTTTTTAAATCTTTTAAACTGTTATTAATTTTATTAATATTGTTTTTATTGTTCTTAACATGTTGTACGCAGCCTTGAGTCCCCAGGGAGTATGGCGGCATATAAGAACAATAGAATAAATAAATAAAATAAATAAAATCACTAGACTAGACAATGAGTCATGCCTAAAACTCATTTGAATCAGGAAGGAAACCCAATTCTGTTAGCGGTATGTTGCCTATTTGTTCACCAATAAGTGCAACATGGGCATCAGTAATTATACTGCCATGTTGTCCTGCCAGTTCACAAACTGGAGGAAAACACTTTGATGTGGCCATCTGGCTGTACCTTCAAACACAGTGAGGTGCTGCCAAAGAAAAGATACATGGAGGCAATCAATTCTGAGTTTACCCAGTTCTCCAGAGCAGATGGCCAGCATCTTTCTGGTCTTCACAACTCCAATATATGATATTAGAGGGCGGAGACTGATCAGTAGGCAAAACAAAGTCAATAAAAGCATAACACGGTTTTTGTGGCGTCGCATATGGGGTAAGATGGCAGTGTGATAAGAAATAAAGTTCTGTAAACAGTATTTCCAAGTGCATGGGTACACCCCTGCAAAACCACACGAGTCTTCTGTACAAACCAATGATTCCACCTCTACCTGCTTGCCAAACACAGACAGAAACAAGGAGTTGTGTGTTGCATATAGGGGACACTGAAAAAGAACAGCCTTGATTGGGTGCATCTTTTGTACACATGCCCAACATTGCAATATTTCCTCCTCTCCTTTGGAAAGGTTTAGAACAGACTTCGGTTAAGCTCCCACAACTGAAGCCAACTTCGATTCTACCAGGTTGGTTTGTTCTAATTCAACCGCACCTGAAAGTCTAGCAGCGCAGCAAAAAAAAATATAAAAAAAATAAACTTAGTTCTGAAAATTACTGAACGAGCTTTCACCGTGAAAAAGGATTCCAGGGTTCATTCCAACATTTCTACGGGAAAAAGAGAGACCCTCCATTGGTCGGTCTCTCAAAACCTCCGCGGGTCACCTACCTGCTCCGAGTTAAAGCAGCGAGCAAGCGGGCAACCCTAAACGCCTACACGCCCCGTTGGGAAGAGATGAAAAAGGGTACCCGAGCACCTCAGCCAATAACAGGCAAGGGAAGGTGGGGCAGCTTTGGCTGCTGGCCAATGAGAGCGCAGCCTCAGGATTGCGCCTCCTCTGTCCCGCCAGCTCTCCCCCTCCCCTCCCTATTTCAGCAGCTGCAAGCGCTTAAAAGCTTCGCAGAAGAGAAGGAGGAGTTTTCAGCTGCTGTTTTGGTGAGCGGCTGGCTTGCTCGCCCGCTCGCCGACTCTTCTTCGCGGGGCTGGGTTCCGGCGTTCGCCTGCGAAAAGCGAGAGGGGTTTTTGGTGTTTTTTTTTTGTTTGGAGGGGACGCGCAAGCGGTCCGGGGTCTTTTTTTGTTTGTTTCCCCGATGGAGGCTTTTCACCCGAGCAAGCTAGAGAAGCACCACCACCACCACCACCACCACCACCACCAGCCGGTGGAGTTTTTGCAAGGAGGCGGCAGGTACGCGACGAAGAGCCACAGCGCTCACGGGAACGCGTTCAACTCTTGGAACGATTACCTGGGCTTGGCCACTCTGATCACCAAAGCGGTGAGCCAGGAAAAGGGCTTTCGGACCGGATCCTCCTCCGTGGTTGTGGCGGCCACCGTGCAACCGGCGACCGAGGAAGGCGAGGAGGAGGAGGAAGAGGAGGAGGAGGACGAGGAGTTAGACGACGACGAGGACGACGAAGTGGGAGCCCCTTATTTCGAGAGCTCCCTGGATTTGCACGATTTTGACTTGTGCGGGCACCATCATCGCCATCACCATCACCTTAACCCGAGCGAAAACCTGCTGGAGGAACGTTTCGCCGATTTTAGCCCCTTCTCCGGCAGAGCCAGCCCGGCTTCGGTGATGTTCAATTGCTCCCCTGACCATCTGGAAAGAGATCGCTCGCCTCACGCTTGGGGCGGCCGCCTGGTGGTCGACGGCCGGCTGCCAGCGCCTCCGAAAAGCGCCTCCAGGCTGCTGAAGCCGGAATTGCAAGTGTGCGTTTTCTGCCGGAATAATAAAGAAGCCGTGGCCCTCTACACCACGCACATCCTTAAGGGACCCGACGGCAGAGTCTTGTGCCCGGTGCTGAGGCGATACACTTGCCCTCTCTGTGGAGCCAGTGGGGACAACGCGCACACCATCAAGTATTGCCCCTTGTCTAAAATGCACGGCAGCGCCCCCAAACAACCGCTTAAAAACGCCCGGCATATCCTGGGCAAGAAGCTCCGCTAGGGGGCGTTTGTCGAGCCTTGGCCGCGTCAGTGTTTGTGTGGAGACCAGGACTGCGGATCAAAAACATTGGATCAAGGAAAGAAAACGAAAAAAATATCCACTACGATTTCATTTTCATTTTTTATTTTTTTCTGTTCTCTTGCGCGCGTGTGCCCTCTACAGGGATATAAAGAAAAAGGCATTTCCTTTTTTTGGTTTTTTTTTAAACACCAATTGTAATCAAACGATGTTTAATATATTTAAATATGAAGACGTAGAATGTACAGAGATGTTCTTGATTTATGTATCAAATAACTGAGTATAGTTTCTAGTTTGTATATGTAGTAGCCAGGGAGCCTGGCCTCTGAAATTAACTCTTAAAAAATATAACATACCGTTTAGACAGGTACTGTATTTGTTTATTGTGAAACTTACCCGATTTTTAAATGGGACTAAGGATCTCTCTTAGGCATATATGCTCCGTTTGCTGTGGCTTTGTTTAATATTCTTGGCTGGAAAGGGAGCACTTTTGAATAAAGAAAATACTGTCTTTAAACGAGGCAGCGTAATACAACTTTAAGTAATATGTATGAATCAAATAATTTTTAAAGAGCTGTTTGGCTGGTCCTACAATGGTTATAAAGCAAGGTTGGAAAGGTCATTTATTAAATGTGTTGACTTGGCATTTGCTTCCTTTGCTGTTTTCATTGTCTTCAACCAATATTTTGATTACTTAAAAAAAGGCTGCACTTTATGTATGCTTAGAAGTCTTAAAGAGTTTTGAATTCAGGTCTTAACCTTTTTTTTCCTAACAGCTGTTAAGCTCCATTTCAAGCACCTGCCTGTTTTGAGATTTCACCTGTTGCCTCCTTCATTGGGGGTTTCTCCAAATACTAGTTTCTTCCAGCTGGCCCAGTTGAGACCACTTATTGATATTTGTGATTCCTTCATTTCCACTTTAGAAGAATCTGGGTTTTTTCCTGAGTTTTCTCCACTACCTCCACAATACACATTTTTGCTTCCCCAACCAAAACTGGTTTTGCCTGACCTGCTGTCGTGTCCCCCCATATATATATATATATATTATATTATATATATGTAATGTGGATGGCAACAAAAAACCAGTCTGATAAGTTATGCCTTTTTAATGCCAGATGATGGTAGTGCCTTTTCTAACAATTTTTATTAAAAGGTAAATAAGCTTTTATGAACTGCATGCCATATAGACTGTTTTCATCCTACAATGTAAGGGTAGTATCAGAATGGCAGCTTAATTAAGTTCATACAAAAATCTCTCGAACTATACCATAAGAAACAAGGGATGAGAAAAACCATCCCTGTATACCGTATTTTTCGGAGTATAAGACGCACCTTTTTACCCCCAAAAAGAGGGTGAAAACTTGGGTGCGTCTTATACACCGAATGTAGCCTCACCCACCCACCCACACACCCCCACCCTTTGGCCTCAGTCTTCCAGCAATTTACCTGTTTGCAGCAAAGAGGGAAGAGCCTGTAAAGCCAAGCAAGTCTGTAGCAGCTTCCCGACCTACAGCTGGTTTGCCACGTGCTAAAATGAAAGTGAAACTAGCTTGCAAAGAGGCAAATAGCTGGGAGAAACACGCAGATTTTTATTTTCTGCTGAACTGCATACAAGGGGGTAAGTGAATAACTATAAATCTCTGTAGAATGTTCAAATTATTAGACTTATTTTTTAAAGACTGCTTTATTATTGTTCTAGATCCAGGGGTCTCCAACCTTGGCAATTTTAAGACTTGTGGACTTCAACTCCCAGAATTCCACAGCCAGCTTTGTTAGCTTTGCTGGCTGTGGAATTCTGGGAGTTGAAGTCCACAAGTCTTAAAGTTGCCAAGGTTGGAGACCCCTGTAAATCTAGACAACTAACAAAATAAGTTTTTTAAAATAAATGCTTGCTCTGAAGAGGCTCAGTGCTATTGTATCTTTTTAAATAATAGAGAATAATGTATACTTCCAGAAATTTTAATTAATTTTAACAGCTCTATACAAGTATAGTCTGAAATGTAACAGTGTCCTGTTCAGTATTAGTTAAATCCTGACTTACCTTGGAGTAGATCTATTTAAATAATTGGGAGGAGTTAGTGTGACTACATTTAAGAAAACTTTCTGGCATAATGTACATTTCTCCAATTCTTTGCTATTTCTATGGGTCAGGCACACATGCACAGAAATACACAGCAAACAGTGTATATCATCTGTGCTGTTTGCTGTTTGGCAAATTGCTTGGAGGCAGAGGCCTTTTTTCCTTGTTTTCCTCCCCCAAAACTAAGGTGCGTCTTATACTCCGAAAAATACGGTAATTTGAAAACAAAGGCAAATGAGTTGTCTCTCTTCCAGTGCAATGTCTTTAAAACTCAAGTAATAGCAAAAAGGAAATACTGTATGTATTTTCAACTTAATAGATATAAATCCACAAATGGAAGGAACTGTAGCAGTAAAAGCTATTTATGATTTTTTGCTCCAAACTTTTATACTTTTATTTTCTCCCTCCCTATACTAAGTACTGTTTGATACTGGTTTCCAGCATGAAAGCCAGTGTTAGTTTCAACATGATCTAAGGTTTTTTTCCACAGCAGGTATAGAGTTAATGTCTGCCAATTATATTTTCCACATATAATATGAGTGGCATGCCATTTTTAACAAGATACATGCTAACATGTTAATAAGATTGAAACTAGCACTGTGAAACTAACAGCACTTGTTATTCAAACAAATTATATATTGCTTACTTTACACATATATAATCACACACAGAGAACACAGTAGGTGATTGCTACACTCCAAAAATATTTTTAGCAAGTTTGTAGAAAGTGCTACCTGAAATCTCTATAGGAGTTCCAAACTACAGAGAATGTCACTAAAGAGTACCAAATAAAGGCTGATCTGTTTTCTGTGCTAACCATTACATTTTTTCAAGTAATTTTTGTTAAAGATAACAGTAAAAATACAAAAAGATAGAAAAATAGAAAGGAGTAAAAGGTACAAAGGGAAAAAATAAGAAAAACACAAAGAGAAATAATAAAAAATAGTAAATAAAAAGATATATGAAATGACTGCCAATATTCATCACAAGTATAAGTAATTTTAGTAACATGTCTTCTTAAATTACAGTAATAATCAAATTAACCAAGTTTAAATTCATTTTACAATCTTAATCTTTCATCCATTCAAATATCATAGAACTTGATTTTCTTTTTTTGAATGAAATTCTTTAACTTTTTTAAAAAAACCTGTTTTATAAATCCAAAATAGAAAAAATATCCAGGTCACTCTCTTGGTTTATTTGTATGTCCCTTTTAATTATTAAAACAAGTTTCGTTTCTATGGCAATTGAAGCATGTTTTTCCATATCATTATTATAGCCTGTCTGTTGTAAATACTTTCAACTCAGTTTCTGTCTTGTCAGGTAAACCTTGTTCCTCTTCCATAGCATCTTTTAGACAGTCTATCCATAGAGGCAGATGTTATATCAATTTCTAATTCAATTTTTTTGAAAGTATTCAATATTTCCAGTGTTAAGAATATCTGGCATATTTTCAAGTTTGTGTTTTTCTCCTTTAATCTTTAGTTCCCTCTAGAATTTTTAGAATCTTATTCAAAACAAAAGCATTTTCCTATAGGAAGGATTCTTTATAATTCCAAAATCTTAAAGTTAACAGGACATTTTGAATATTTTTTAAACAAAATTAAGTTTATAAGTTTGTGGCTAAAATCACTCTATTTTCAGTTTTTTCACTTTCAAAGGTTGATTGCTGAAAAGAAGTCAATAAGAAAATTCCAAATGTGATTAGGAAAGTATGCAAACTTAATATCCTTTTAAAAGCAATGACTACAATTTGAGCAATGATTTATAGCTATTCCCTTGTCTCCCAGTTCTCAAATCCCACCAGCGACACCACACTTGTTGGCTCTGCTTTTCACTGAGCCATTTTCAGTCCATCATTCTTCCTCTGGAAGTCTTTTGCCCACCATTTCAGAGTAGAGTTAACTCTTGCAGGATAAAGCAATCCTGAAGAAAAATGCTCTCAGTTATCCTATGTAGAAACTGCTAGACGTATTTGGCAAGTTTTCCCCAACTACATATCCTACAATTCTCATTATCTTCAATTACTTTAAAGCAGGAAATCAACAACTAAAAGATTACACTTCAGTGCCCTCTAGATGTGTAAATAGTTGTTGAGAATCCTGGGAATTATAGACCATACATGAAAGCACCCAATTGGGAAATTTATTAAAATAATGCTTCTTTAAAATAAAGTAGATGGGGGAATAGGCTCTCAGAAAAATCTAAGGTTAAATATAATTTGTGAGTTAGCATGTGTAAATCCAGCCAATCTGGCTCATTTAATAATGGCTTGGCAAGTTGTGTGAATACAGTTGCATGTTTATAAAACTGGGAATCTTTTAAGTGAATGAGCATCTTTAGAGTTCAGCTGCATTATTTACAGAGATGGATGATAGATGGCATACAATCAAACTTCAAGGATGGAGAAGGTTTTGTGTATTTCCTTGGAAAAAGAAGATGGACAGTGTAACCTTTGTTTTAAATATGTTTCAAATTTTTGCAGCCTTACTTGCTTCCCACATATGATTTAAGTTTAAGTTTTTAGAATGAATTTTCAGTCTGTCAATGAAGGTACCCATAGGCTCCTTAGTAGGATTCTTGTTGCAGGCTTGCGGTGAATATTTGCCCTTCAATAATAAAATACTGAACGACATGGAGTACTTTTAAGAAAAAAGTTTGTAAATATTTAGAATACTGGAAATGAAAACTTGTTTAGGAACATATTGTCAGGTCCTACACAATCTTCTTAACTTCTATTTAATATATATTTAATAGGCATTATTCCCTTAAAGTTGTTATAGCATTAGTAAAAGAAATTATTGGGAATCTGTAGTCCTGAGTTATACAAATGAAATAAATTAATCAAATTGTCTTAGGGCAAAGTACAGGCAGAAAGAATTTGACAAAAATTTCAAGTAATCTTCATACTTGGTTTTGTTGGAAGTACTGATAGACTGCAGCCAAATTTGGGGACATAGTTAATAAATCTCGGAGACTGTTTAGGGAAAGATTGCTTATATTTACTTCAAAAATTTGGTTTTAAATAAATCAAAAATTTAACCCTTCTATAATAGTTAATTTTAAGATATACTTCTAGGTAATTAGCTATTAGAGCACATGTTATTAGGTTTATGCAATATATTAAAGTTAGAAAAATTTATTTAGATGTATCCAATTTATGTAATGTAACAAAACACATATTTCTATCTGTAAAGTAAGCAATTTTAATCAAGTTGCAACTGACAATGCTTCTGTTCTTTAACAAACTACTGACATCTGTACAAAAAATTTAGTAACTGAAATTACTATTTCTCAGAATGAAGATTTAGCATCTTACTGTATATTCTAAGAAAAATTCCTTGAAAGTAATTTTTAGTGAAATTAATGGGAATACTGAAAATTAAGATGTTAGTTTAGAAACATCAATGTTATTTTGTTTATCTACTGAGCAGGTGGAATGGAAGCTCATTTTTGTAACACAAGGAATCTATGGTAGAATAAAGAGTTTAATTATTTTAAACAATCCAAACCCCAGTTCAAAATGTTGAATTTGCCAGATGCACAAACACATATGAAGGTAAAGTTATGTGGGAATAAATATTTTTCCTTATCATTTCCTAAATAAGTCTCAGAAAAAATGTTATATATATACTATGTATTAACATGTATATCAACTTTTCTGAATAATTTAAAAGCACATTCCTAGTGTCCTATTATAAATTTGGATATAATAGAAACTTAAAAACGGTCATAAAATTGCCAGGACAGATAAAATCTTGTTTTCAGAATTTGTTTACAAAAATTATTTCTGAAAAATAGTTTTGCTTTCATCTAATATTTGTAGTTAAAACAACCAGAACAATAAAAAGTCATCTCACACTAAAATTGTTTACATAATCCAAACAGTGAAGGACGTATACTTATGAATAATCTAATTTCTATGCACTTGGAAAAATTCATAATCGCCAACGAAGTTTATCATCTTGTTACAAATAAACAGTAAGGACTCATAGACTGGAGTGAGACGGAAACTTTACAGCAACTATTTTTCTACTTATGCTAGGGAAGCAGAGGTGGGGTTCACATAATTTAACAACCACCCAAAAGCTAAAATGTGAGCAGGCACGCACATGCGCGCTGCATCAAAAAACACGGCAATTCACTCGTGCATGTCACCCACGCATGTGTGCGGCGTAAAAAAACATGGCAATTCGCTCACGCGCTACGTCCGTGCCTGTGTACAGCATCAAAAAACACAGCGATATAGGACAGGATTGTGCCCAGACAGGTGGGCCCACCCACAGGTCATCACTACCGGTTCATCTGAACTGCTGAATTCCACCTCTGTAGGGAAGCTCAAAAGGAATAAACAAGTAATAGAGGAGAATAAATACATTTTTGTCACTACCGAGCACTAGAGTTGTTTCATATTTCACTCTAATCATTTTTTGGATTTATATAAAGGTTCTCACTCCATTACAGTTATTCCACAACTTACAACCACAAATTTCTGTTGCTAAGAAAGACAGTTGTTAAATTAGTCATTGCAGTTCAGTTAGTAACATGATTAAGGGAATCTGGCTTCCCCATTGAGTTTGCTTGTCAGGTCACAAAATATGATCACATGACCCCAGGATACTGCAACCATCATAAATACATGCCAGATTCTTGGACTATGATTCCAAGTGAATTTCTCAAACTCCTGGGATAAAATATATTGCTATTAGCAAACTGGACAGATATTAATCCTGATAATAATCTTGAAATGAAAGTTGTAAAAAAAAAACCCATCCTGTTTTCAGTGTTTTAAAGTTCAGTTATCAAACCAGTTTCACATAAAATTGGAAGGTCTCAACTGTATGCAGTCCTTTTTTCATACTTATTTTGAGGTTGTTTTGCACAAGTGATAGTAGCTTCCCCATAAAGGGAAAGTTAACTGCTTTACTTAGGAAATTACTCATGACAGGAACTGAATCAGAAAGAGAGATTTTAACTGTAAAATGTGGTAAGCATACATCTTTCTTCTTTGAACCTCTTACAATTTTCATTTCCATGAAAACTAAATAAAATCAGGAAATGCAAAACATAACATTTCCCCCAATGAAATAAACCTGATCTCAAAAAATCAATTAAGAAAATTTTATAGTTCTTCTATCTTAGCTGTTTTTAATAGCATAGCATGAATTTTTTATAATGTATGCACATTCTAAATGCTAAGAATCAAAGAGAAGCTGTGCAATCTATTTTATTTTATATTGTAGGTTTGCAATGTATATTCAAGATCTAAGATACTGGTTTTTTTCTGACAAATGCTGTTCATTATATAATTTGAATGACTGATGTTTATTTTTCAGTGAACAATTTTCATTACCGAGTCTTTCACCCAAGGTTTTTTTTTCAAATGCAGGAGAAACACAGGAAATAGAAAGAAAAAAACCTTTCTTGATGCCTATCATTACAACATAACGTCCCTAAACTTATATTTAACAATGCAAAGTGGCATTCCTGTCTCAAACCATAATACTTTGTATATAAACTAAGAAGTCCACATTTATTTTAATTAAAATGAAATTGAGAACATGAAAAATATATTTCCATTTTTACTGATTTTTTTATTTGTATTTTAATTTATTAGCACTTTCTTTCCAACAGACAACTATTTAAAAAGATAACTTATGCACTGGGTAAAAGACTGCTGGAAAAAGAATAGATATGTTAAGTTCCATCAGGCTATCTCCTCAAATATGTTAGAAGAAAGATTTATGAAAATCTGAAACATCAATTAAAAAGTCACAACAAAATACTAGGTTAGATTTTTAAGTTTATTTATCATTGAAGTTAACACATAGCAGCAAGTTCTGTGTTGGCTTCAATTAAAAACAATCACTAACATTGCTATTTCAGCCCCAAATTGAAGTCAACCCACTCTTACTACAAAGCACTTGGTTTAAAGGTAAAGCACTTACCCTGAAGACAAGAAATTTAAAAGGAAAGGAGGAGTGAGTGATTCCTCCACACATCATGTATATATGAAATGACACTATATAAATGTTTCAAAAGGCAGAGATTACCAATACCAGAAAGAGCAGTGTCTATACACAGCAAGGAACAAAAATGCTCAGCAAAAAGATTACTCAAATACTTTCAATTTTAAAAGCCTGTTGTTTCAATACTACTGTGGCACTCATTGTGAAAGTAGAACTGCAAATGGCTTGATAAGACTGTGCATTCAAGTAGAATCTACTGAAAATAAACAAAAGAAAAATTTCCAGCATAGCTAAAAGACCCATGACATTTATTCTATATAAATCAAATTAAAACATACTGAATTCAATAATACTACCAGCAATAGCCTCTGCCATCAAATACCAATTTTAGATTGTACAGCCTTACAAAGTCATTTGTTTATGGAACCAGAAACATTGCTTTAAACATATGCTTTGCAGGCTATATCCATTTTAAGGTATAAGGTTAGTTAACATAAAAATCAGTTTTGTTTTTGACTGAGATGTACATGCCACTCAAAGATACCTATAGAATTTATTTTTTTATTCTTGCCACCAAGTGATCTGTGACATACAATTGAAATTTTAGATAACCAGTATTTAATTTCCAACTATTAGTTGTAAGTTCTGTGCATGATCAGTTTGCATACAAGTAAGAGTTTCATGCTTTCGTTTCTAGAAAACTTTGTTAAAGAATTCAAATTCAGACTCTTAAAGCACCAATATTATAATGTTATAAAATCAATGCAAAACACCAATTAAAACCATGTTTAGGTTTTGAACTTAGCGTCGTACAGTGGTCCAACCCTCTTCATCGGTTTCATTTTTAATGCGACGAAGGGCTTCTCGTTCTTTATCTGTTCTCCAAGCTTTCTCTTTCTCACCCTCTTTTTCTCGTTCTTTGGAAACAGAAGGACTAGGAGTAGGAGCAGCAGGAGGTGGTGGTTTTCGAACTGTTTCACGTTCTTCACGTTCTTCTTTTCTATCATCACCGCGCCTCCATGAGCTCACTGAAAAATAAAAGGCAATATTTCAGCTTTACTTCATTCACTGGGCTATGTAATGAATCAAAATCCAGAAGAAATAGTTTAATATGATTAGAACTTAAAAAATATCTTGGAGAAATTTACAATGTAATGTTTTTTTACAGGAAGAAAAAGAAATGAAGCATAACCACAGAACAAAATTAAGGAATAAGTAATCACATTGAATTAATACATTCTACAATTTAAGACCTCGAGCAGACATCCTAGAATGTGAAGTCAAATGGGCCTTAGGAAATCTAAGCAACAACAAAACTAGTGGAGGTGACAGTATTCCAGCTGAGCTATTCAAAATCTTAAAAGGTGATGCAGTAAAAGTGCTACACCCAATTTGCCAGCAAATTTGGAAAACTCAACAGTGGCCACAGGATTGGAAAATGTCAGTTTACATTCCAATTCCAAAGAAAGGCAATGCCAAAGAATGTTCAAACTATCGCACCATTGCACTCATTTCACATGCTAGTAAAGTTATGCTTAAAATCCTACAAGCTAGGCTCCAGCAGTATGTGGATCGAGAACTACCAGAAGTACAGGCAGGATTTCGAAGAGGTAGAGGTCAAATTGCCAACATATGCTAGATCATGGAGAAAGCTAGGGAATTCCAGAAAAACATCTACTTCTGCTTCATTGACTATGCTAAAGCCTTTGATTGTGTGGATCACAACAAATTGTGGCAAGTTTTTAAAGATATGGGAGTACCAGACCATCTTATTTGTCTCTTGAGAAACCTATATGCAGGTCAAGAAGCAACAGTGAGAACTTGGTTCAAAATTGGGAAAGGAGTCCAGCAAGGCTGTATACTGTCACCCTGCCTATTTAACTTATATGCAGAGCACATCATGACAAAGGCGGGGCTAGATGAATCAAAAGTTGGAATTAAGATTGCCGGGAGAAATATCAACAACCTTAGATATGCAGATGATACCACTCTAATGGCAGAAAGTGAAGAGGAACTAAAGAGCCTCTTGATGCGGGTGAAGGAGGAGAGTGCAAAAGTTGGCTTGACACGCAATATTAAGAAAACTAAGATCATGGCATCCGGCCCTCTCAATTCCTGGCAAATAGATGGGGAAGAAATGGAGGTAGTGACATATTTTATTTTCCTGGGCTCCAAGATCACCACAGATGGGGACTGCAGCCAAGAAATTAAAAGACGCTTGCTCCTGGGGAGGAAAGCTATGACAAATCTAGACAGCATACTAAAAAGCAGAGACATCACCCTGCCAACAAAAGTGTGTATAGTCAAGGCTATGGTTTTCCCAGTTGCAATGTATGGCTGTGAAAGTTGCACCATAAGAAAGGCTGAGCGGCAAATAATTGAGGCCTTTGAACTATGGTGTTGGAGAAGACTCCTACGAGTCTTGGATTGCAAGGCAATCAAACCGATCAGTCCTAGAGGAGATCAACCTTGACTGCTCTTTAGAAGGCCAGAGCCTGAAGATGAAACTCAAATACTTTGGCCACCTAATGAGAAGGAAGGACTCACTGGAGAAGAGCCTAATGCTGGGAAAGACTGAGGGCTAAAGAAGAAGGGGATGACAGAGAATGGGGTGGCTGGATGGAGTCACTGAAGCAGTAGGCGTGAGCTTAAATGGACTCCAGAGGATGGTAGACAACAGAAAGGCCTGGAGGAACATTGTCCATGGGGTCGCGATGGGTCGAATATGACTTCGCAACTAACAACAAACAATTTAAGACTATAAACACTGTACTACCAGCAATGTTTCAGAATAAACTGCAAATTCAAAATTAAAGTTATACGTATTACAAAAGCTGGCATTATAAAAGTACAAATTTGAAGAAAATAATCGTGGCATTGTAGAGTAGGGAAGGACAATTGAGATCAAATGGTTCAATTCACCATAAAGATTCTATGCATGAATTCACATTTAAGTATTTATGATAGATGTCTATATTTGTCATTTCAGACTATTTCAGTAACCCATCAAGATCATTTTGAATTTTTTTGTTTTCTAACGTTTTCATTATTCTGTCCCATTTTTGTGTCATATGAGTAGTTAGTTTTTTCCAGTTCTCCATACAAAATATATGTAATACATACATTGAACAGTAAGAAAGTCAGTTCGGAGCATCATGTTACCCCCACGTGGACAGATAACTTTTTTAACCTCAACAACTGGGCACCCAATCCCTCAGAATGCTTCTTTGGTGTCTCCCCTTCTTCCATATCTCCTTCTGTTGAACTATACTGGCAAACTCCTGTTTTATTTTCCTGGCCACTCATACAATATGGAATATTCAATTTTTGCAAAACAGCCAGTACTAGATTTTGTACTCCATAATAAAAGGGATAATAAAAGAGCCATGGTGGCACAGTGGTTAGAATGCAGTACTGCAGGCTAATTCTGATGACTGTCAGGGGTTCGATCCTCACCGGTTCAAGGTTGACTCAGCCTTCCATCCTTCAGAGGTCAGTAAAATGAGGACCCAGATTGTTGGGGGTATGCTGACTCTGTAAACTGCCAAAAGAGCGCTGTAAAGCACTGTGAAGCGGTATATACAGTAAGTCTAAGTGCTATTGCTGATAAAGTGATTTCTTAATATTTCTGCTTTACTTTTAAAAAGCATAAAGTGTTGTTTTTAACAAGTGTCAATATTTCCAACAAGGGTGTCTGACAGATAAAATTGTTCAGTTTCATGCTATATTGGAATCTGTTTATAGCAGGTCCTGTAAAGATGACTAGGGCAAGATTTGGTTATTTGGGAGTTTGATCCTGTTGGCTTAAGAAAAATGCCAGTGTTCTGTCAGCTATTAGCTCAGCCACATCTGTATTAGATCCATGTCCCTTCTTGTTGGTTAAGGCCTCCCCAGAGGTGACATGTGGTTGGGCTTTGATAGTGGTTAATTCTTCTTTGAGAGGGGGTAATTCCACCATCTCTTAAGGGGGTAATGATTCACCCCCTTCTTGAGAAGCCATCACTATATCCAACCATTTTCATCCAGTTTCCAATCTTTCCTTTCTAGAGAAGATTGTGAAGGTGGTGGTTGTGCAGCAGCTTCAAAGAAGTCTGTAAGAAGAGGATCATCTAAACTCTTCAGTCAGGATTCAGGCCAAGGTATGGAACCAAGACAGCACTGATTGCACTTTAGGATGATCTCTGGTGAGGATGGGATGGGGATCATGCATCAATCCTTATTCTTCTTGACTTCTCAGAAGTTTTTGATATCACTGATCATAGTACCATTCTGGAATGGCTTTGGGGGTTCGGATTTTCCTCCTTTTTCCAAGACCAGTTGATGTTTGACAGGAAAGGAGATGTTCAGCCCCAAGGCCCTTATTATGTGGAGTGCCACAGGGTTCAGTGATGTCCTCCCTCCTATTTTAACATCTACATGAAGTCACTGGTGAGGTTATTTGTTGGTTCAAGGTGAGGTATGTTCTGTTTCGCAGTCTCTCATGCCATGGTTACCTCCTGCTTGGATTACTGCAGTATGTCCAAACGTGGCTGCTCTCAAAAGGTTTTTGGAAACTTCAGCTAATGCAAAATGTGGTGATCCGGATAGTTGCAAGTACCAGTCACTCAGCGCATGTGGTATGTCTGCTCCACAAGCTACATTGGCTACCAATTAGCTTCCAGATGTAATTCAAGCTGCTGGTAGTTATCGTTAAAGCACTTCATGGCTTGGGGATGGACTATCTCTGGGACCATCTCTCCCCAATGGTGTCTATCAGTACTTTGAGATCCAGCAGGAGAAGCAGGCTCTGGGTCCCATCTATAAGAGAGTGCCATCTGGCAGGGCCTCGGAAGAAAGTCTTTTCTGTAATGACACCTTGTGGTGCCCGCATAAGGTGCTGAATGTAAAATAGTAAGTTGTTGTATAAAGTTAAAATGTGGTTAAAAGGAACTGTTTAAACAAGTAAGTATAGAGCCAGACAGCTTTTAAAATGTATGGTAAGTAGAAAGTGGGAGGTGTTTATCCCACCTCTGCCACCAGTTGCGGGGGACGCCACCCGTCCCCTTCCAGTCAGGTTTATTATTTTATATGTCTTGGTAGCGATTTGTTTAATTTTCCTTTTATATCTCCCTGACCAAGGGTTGCACCCTCTGTTTCACTTCTCTCTCTCTTTAGAGGCTTGCTTTTTACTTCTTCTTCAATATCTCTAAGCTCTGCAGGATTGTTTGAGATTTGCTTTATGTGAGAAATAGACAGACGTTGACACGTTTCTTTAACAAACTAGTAAACAGTTTATTTAAATACAACTTCTCAGTAATTGTCAAGTGAATTTGTTAAAACCACAATCAAGCATTTAATTCTTTCTTTTCTCTTCTTCCCCTCAATAGACTCTCCTTGCTTTCCTGACTAAATCTAAGCAAATCCAATTCTTCTTTGTTTCTAGGCCTATAGATAAGAGCATGTTTCACCGTTTATCTCTATCTACAGATTACTCAATATATATCAATCAATCTTGTTCCCTGACCCTGGCTCCTGCTTCCCACAGAACTGCCTAAGGCCTATCTTCTCTATAAATCTTCCCTTTGTTTCTAGGCCTATAGATAAGAGCATGTTTCACCGTTTATCTCTATCTACAGATTACTCAATATATATCAATCAATCTTGTTCCCTGACCCTGGCTCCTGCTTCCCACAGAACTGCCTAAGGCCTATCTTCTCTATAAATCTTCCCTTTGTTTCTAGGCCTATAGATAAGAGCATGTTTCACCGTTTATCTCTATCTACAGATTACTCAATATATATCAATCAATCTTGTTCTCTGACCCTGGCTCCTGCTTCCCACAGAACTGCCTAAGGCCTATCTTCTCTATAAATCTTCCCTCTTTTGGAAGTCACACACAGAGCTCCTCAGCTCTCCACACTAAGCCTTCCCTCCTGGGATTTGCCACATAACAGAGCTTCCCTCAGCTCTTCACACTACATCTTCCTTCTCTGGAATTTCACACATAACAGAGAGCTCCACATCTCTCTCAGCCAGGCCTTTTATAGTTCCTGGCCCTGCTATCTATGAGCCGATTGGCTATCTCTTATGATGTCATCTATCCCCCCTCCCTTCTAGAGCACTGGGATAAACACCTCCCACTTTCTACTTACCATACATTTTAAAAGCTGTCTGGCTCTATACTTGTTTAAACAGTTCCTTTTAACCACATTTTAACTTTATACAACAACTTACTATTTTACATTCAGCACCTGTATGTGGGCACCACACACCTGCTCTTTGGATCATTACCTCAGAGATTAGATTTATCCTGACCCTGCTGGACTTTTGCAAGCCATGGAAAATTTGGCTTTGTCATTAAGCCTGGGGCTCTGTTAGTATAGGTGAACCCATATGTTATTTCTGTTGTTTTTAAACTTGTTTTTATTACATTAAATTGTTTTAACCATTAACCTCCTAGAGATGGATGCATATGAGAAATACATATGAGATGGTTGTCCATATACATTTATTAAATATATAAAAATAAATATACACCACCTGCATTTTTTGTAATGGAAATGCATTCCCTGTTTCTCTGATAGAGTTTATATAACAATAAGTAGTCTACCTTCTTCCCGATCTGTTCTGGGTGGGGGTCCTCTCCTTTCTCTCTCTTCAACACGACCTCGAAGTTCACGACCACCACGGTCATCTCTAGAGTCACGACCAGCTCTGTCCCATTCATCACGACGACCTGACTCTCTCCAGCTAGAGGTTTCCTCAGCTTGTCCTCTTCTCCATCCAGTGTCATCCCTTTAATTATAAAAGTTATATCAGTCCTAAAGAAAGGATCTTCAACTACAGGTTATCTGCAAGAGAATGACTTATCATTATTTTCATATAAATTGCAACTATCATTGGGAAAAAAGGTTTTTAAAAACATAATGGACATTTAAAATGCTCTTGGAAAAAATTAAATACAGGTAATTCTTGATTAACGACCACTCATGTAGCAAGCTTCCAAAGTTACAACAGCACTGAAGAAGTGGTACTTATGAGCAGTCCTCAGTTTCAGCCATCCCAGCAGTGACTGATCATGATCTGGGCAACAAGTTCACAATTACTATGGTTGCAACATCCTGTTGTCATGTGATCACCACTCACCTTCACACAAGCAAAGTCAATGGGAAAACTGGCAGGGAAGATTACAACTGTCTACTGTTAAGTTGCTCCTATTCCCACTGCTCTTTATCCCGATGAGGCTACATGCCCACTCAATGACATGGTAGCTGTTCCATGCCTGGCAGCAGCCACTCCTTGCCTGGTTGCCGTCAAGTCACAATAGGCACTTACCCACTGCCAGCCTGCTTGCAAGTCTGCCCCCCCGACTTGTGACTTCCTGTCAGCTTCCCCATTGACTTTGTTTGTCAAAAGTCAAGCGTCCCTAAATTTTTGTGAGCATGCAAATTGTTTCTGTAGTACTTTTTTAAAAGTATTTCCAACCCAGTGGAATGTTGGGAAAAGTGTGTTAAAGGGACTCTGGATTGTGTCTTTACATTCTTGCTGTCAATCAGCAAAACAAGTCGATAAAGACAGAACAGAACCAAAGTGGTTTGGTAGGAAAAGGAACAAAAGAAAGATTGACTTTGAAATTGGTCAGATGAGGCCTGCAGACTTTAGGAGAAAATTCCCGCAATGGATCCTAAGAGGCAGTACAGGATATCACTTAGGATGTTGATGACCACTCCATTCTAAACCAGTCTCCCTCTTGTTCACACAATTCAAAGTGAAGGATTTCATGCTCCCCAGTCACATGCACATAACAAATGTACACAAATAGGCAAAAAGGAAAGCAGACGTACACGTACTAATAAAAGTTCAGTGGCAACACATACACATCACCCTGATTAGATTATCACAGAATACAGAGGCAAAATATATGCATGCATCCTAATTAGCAACTGGAGAGTAAGTGCGTGCACACAGAGAGACATAGCAAAGCAACATATTATTCTGTTATGTAGGCTATACAGATACTGTATATATACCGTATTTTTCGGAGTATAAGACGAACCTTTTTACCCCCAAAAAGAGGGTGAAAACTTGCGTGCGTCTTATACACCGAATGTAGCCCCACCCAGCCACCCCCACCCTTTGGCCTCTGCCTCCCAGCAATTTACCTCCTTGCAGCAAACAGCGCAGAGCCTGGTTAGCACAAGCAACTGATTATCGGCCTCCCAACCAGCAGCTGATTGAGGCTGCAGGAAGGCCCACGTGCTAAATTGAAAGTGAAACTAAAACTGCAAGGAGGCAAATTGCTGGGAGGGAGAGGCAGAGGCAGAATTTTATTTTCTTGTGCTAATCAGTTGCTGAAACTGGATACAAGGAGGTAAGTCAATAACTATAAATGTCTATAGAATGTTCAAATTATTAGACTTATTTTTTAAAGACTGCTTTATTATTGTTCTAGACAACTTAACAAAATGAAGAAGCTTTTTAAAATAAATGCTTGATCTGAAGAGGCCCAGTGCTATTGTATCTTCTTTTAAATAGCAGAGAATAATGTATACTTCAAGAAAGCCACATCAATTTTAACAGCATCTGTACAAGTATAATCTGAAATGTAAGAGTGTCCTGTTTAGTATTAAGATAAGGCAGCTGAGTTAAACCCTGACTTAGTTATGCTTGGAGTAGATCTATTTAAATAATTGGGAGGAGTTAGTGTGACTACATTTAAGAAAACTTTCTGGCATTAATATACTGCCAAAATGTACATTTCTACAATTCTTTGCTATTTCTATGGGTCAGGCACACATGCACAGAAATACACAGCAAACAGTGTATATCATCTGTACTGTTTGCTGTTTTCTGGAAGGCAAATTGCTGGGAGGCAGAGGCAGATTTTTTCCCCCTTGTTTTCCTCTCCAAACTAAGGTGCGTCTTATACTCCGGTGCGTCTTATACTCCGAAAAATACAGTATATATCCTACTGCTTATAAAAGGAGTGGAAAGAATTTAAGAAATCATTCTCTACATGCTTTCCCTATTTTGTTTAAAACTTAAGCCATAATAAAATACATTTTTAAAAACTGACATAACTTTATGGTTGATCAACAAGTGCATATGGCTCACATATTTTAACATATATTCCCTACATGCAAGTATTTCTTGTCATAGATACCAGACATTCCACTTGTCTATCAAAACTATCTTCTGGTTCATAAAGAAAAAAAGAAATCATCACATGCTATTAAAATGTAATAAAGTCTAACCTAGGACGCCTAAAACGATCTTCCCGATCTAAGTCACGGTCTTTGTCAAATTCTCGTTCCTTTTCATTTTCATCACGGTCTTTATCTCTGTCCCATTCACGATCTTCTGAAGGTCTGGAATCCCGTGGAGGTCCCCAGCTGTCTTCTCGAGCCTTTTCACGTTCTCTCCATCCACCTAGCCAGCAGCAAAACATCAACTTTTAAAGGCTAATTTCAATAGCATGTGGAACATCCGTTCTTGAATTCTTCAGCTGAATTCCCTATTTTCCCATCATTCCTGCAATGTCTTTTGCCACACCCCACAATTGTGCAGAACTTGATTGGTAGGACTAATGTTTGGAAGCTGACATATGGAAAAACTGGAAAACTTTCATTCCAGGAGTGTATTCTATGCTGCTTTTTTCCAATCAGTGGTAAAGCAATGAATATATAAAAGCAATGGAGAAGAGAGCTAAATTTAGTGGCTTTCAGGTTTAACAAGTACGAAACATTTCAAATAAATTTTAAACAATTGTTTTGCACTTTAATTTAAATGTTTATAATAAATACAGTATTTTTCTCTCCATAAGACGTACTTTTTTCCTCCCAAAAGTGGGTGGAAATGTCTGTGCATCTTATGGAGCGAATATGGGCGACAGGCAGCAGTGGTGAACAGTGGCAGTGATCCCTGCCGCCTGGAACAGCTGATTGGCGGTATTCTGGGAGGCCGATCCAACTGCCGATCAGCTGCTCAGAGGCAAAGGCTCCAGCGTTCCCCGACCGACCGAGGCAACAGACACCGAGGAGGCAGACTGTTTGCTGCAAGGACGCTAGCCAGATGAATACTAAATGGACGCTGGGAGGCAGAGGCAGATATTTTTTTCTTCTTTTCCTCTTCTAAACCTAGGTGCGTCTTATGGAGCGAAAAATACGGCAGCTGCCAGACACTGTCACCTGGTCTAAATCATAACTATTAAAGAAAATCTCATTCACAAATTGCCCAAAACATGATGATGATAGATGCAAATAAGACCTTTTCATAAAAAGCAGCAATTCTTTAAGTGTGAAAAGCAAAATCAGTTTTAAAAATTTAAATACTTAAATGACTAGACATGTTAGTATCCTATTCAAGTCTCATGAAATCCAGGATGAGGTCACTGAAGATTTTTGTGATTTTAGATACCTATAATAGAGACTTCCAAGTCAAACTCAAAGCCTGCTAATTATACTGGAAAGTTAATTTTTTAAAAATTTTCTTCACAACAATACAGAAGAGATTTGCCACTGGGATCCTGTCAATTTTTAGCATAGCATACAGATCTTAAGTTTCTTACTGGTTTTTTGTTCTCATATCAATTTGGTCCAATCCTACTAAGCTTTTTAAAAGTCAGCCAAGATAAACTAGGTGCTGCCACCTAATGGGGCAGATGTCTAGCAAAAATTTTTAAAGTCAGCGCTGATTAAATATCCGTGTCATATTTGTGCTCAATAATCAAATTACATACTAGAACTTGGAATGTCTCCATTTAATCATACATTCATTTAATCATTCATGTTCACTAGTCAAAAAATAAAATGGCACTAAGGTAGGAAATATTTCACATCTTACCCTGTGCCATACCTAAACTATTTCTTAGTTCTTCTTGTGAGAGGAATACCACCAGCTGAAAAGTAGTGTTTTATGGTATAGCTTCTACTGATTAAAAAAGGAATCAAATTATAGATGCCAAAATGCGAGTAGTTTTTTTAAAAAGATGGACACACTTTATATTTACGTACTTCACTTTTCAATGTTTAGTATCTGTATCTTTCAGTTTTATATTCCTAATACATTTCTTGAAATAAGCCACCACAATGCATTAATCCATATCACACACAAAACATTTAGAACAAAATGTTTATATTCTTCAGGCATCTGAAGTATGTATACTAGTAAGTATACTAACACTGTCTATAACCTTTAACTTGGCAAAATAGTGCATCATAGGGCAACAATTTCTGAATCAAGATATTTCAAATGGGCCAACTTACAGAATGCATCCAAACTCCAGGATCCATGACTCGGGTAGGATTGAAATTTGGTAAATATGTGATTGTTTTGGGGTTGTTGTGCCATTGGCCAGAGGTTCACAAGACTAGTCTTGCCTTAGTCCTCCAGAGGCTGAGTAGAGTGGCCCCTCCTTTGGCTGCTGGAGATGGGTAGACCAGTCCTGCCCTAACCGTCCAACCAGCAGAAAATCAGAAGTTCTCCCATTCCCACAGCCTTTTCTGCCCTTGGTCATTCTGTTTCTCTCTTTTGCTAAGGAAATATTTCTAAAACAAAAACCCAACAGGTCATGGGTTGTCTAGTTTACAATAAAAAGTCACAATTTGCATGAATTTGTTTACCTGGTTTACCAAATGGTCTCCAAGGTCCAGGTCTGGAATCCTCTCCGCGTCTGGGACCTCTGTCATCATCCAATCGTCTGGGTCCTCGATCATCATCTGTGTTACGCCAAGGTCGTCTATCCTCATCACTCCTTGAAATTCTATCATCATCCAGCCCGCGCCTCGGCCCTCGGTCATCATCCAGCCCGCGCCTCGGCCCTCGATCATCATCCAGCCCACGCCTGGCCCCTCGGTCTTCATCTGTGTTGCGCCAACTAGGTCGGTCATCATCCAGCCCTCGCCTGGGCCCTCGGTCATCATCCAGCCCACGCCTGGGCCCTCGGTCATCATCCAGCCCGCGCCTGGGCCCTCGGTCTTCATCCAACCCACGCCTGGGCCCTCGGTCATCATCCAGCCCACGCCTGGGCCCTCGGTCTTCATCCAAGCCACGCCTGGGCCCTCGGTCTTCATCCAAGCCACGCCTGGGTCCTCTGTCATCATCCATGTTACGCCAACTTGGTCTGTCATCTTCCAAGCCACGCCTGGGTCCTCTGTCATCATCCAAGCCACGCCGGGGGCCCCTGTCATCATCCAAGCCACGTCTGGGGGCCCTGTCATCATCCAAGCCACGCCTAGGGGCCCTGTCATCATCCAAGCCACGCCTGGGACCCCTGTCATCGTCCAAGCCACGCCTGGGACCCCTGTCATCGTCCAAGCCACGCCTGGGACCCCTGTCATCATCCAAGCCATGCCTGGGGGCCCTGTCATCATCCAAGCCATGCCTGGGGGCCCTGTCATCGCCAGTTGAACGCCAACTTGTTCGGTCATCATCCAGGACTTTCTTAGGATCCTTGTCTTCCTCTTTATCTTGTTTCAGTATTTTATCTTCTGGTGCTTCCTGGGTAGGCTCTCCCTCTTCTTGTGGAATAGTAGACTTAGTCACATCGTCTTTTTGCAAAGGTTTTTCATCATCACGTACTTCCCCACGCCGCCACTCTCTAATAAAACAAAGCCAGAATTTTATTTTCAGATGTCCAAAACCCAATAATTGGGTTACTCTTGCAAATTACAGCTACATAACTATAAATTACACATGATTTCTCATCTCAAAAATTTTGTGAGCAACTCTATGTTAATACATGCATTCATACATTAGGAAGTCACAAATTTCCATGAATGAGTATAAATAGCAAAATGTATTCTAGAAATCACAATACTAAACTTCTGAGACAATAAAAGTTATGGTTCACATGTTTTACTGGTTTTCCAATAGAAACAAGTTATTTGTTCAATCTCAATATCATGAAATGGAATATTAACAAAACTACTATCTTCAGTTTACAGGAACTTCTCAATTAGGTATCATGAGTCATATTCAGGTTAAACATAATTTATTAAATAAAAGTGCTTTCTGCATAAGAAAAATATACAGGTGATCTCCATTTAATGACCAATACCTTAACAACTGTTTGAAGTTATGAAAATCTCAGAAAGTGTCCTTTAGAGCCCATAAAGCACTTCTGACCATTGTAAAACACGTCACCACCACATGCAGTCATGTGACCACATTTGGGGTGCTTGGCAACCGGCTCGCATTTACAACTGGTTGCAGCATCCCAGTCAATGACCATGATTTACTACTTTTCTGCCATTTTCTGGCAGAAAACTGCAAAAACCGCACATTGGATATGCTAGATTCATTTAACAACCTCATGGTTCACTTAACAACTGCGGTAACTCACTTTATAATCATTGTAAAAATGGCTGTAAAATGATATGACCTGCTTAACAGCCCTAACTTACAAGCAAAATTCTGAGCCCAATTTTGGTCATAAATAAAGGAATAATAGAAAAACAGAGTTGGAAGGAACCTTGGAGGTCTTCTACTCTAACCCCCTGTTCAAGCAGGAAACCCTATACCAGTGATGGCCAACCTTTTTTTCCTCAGGTGCCGAAAGTGCGTGCGCGCGTGATATCGCACATGCGCGAGTGCCCATACCCATAATTCAATGCCTGGGGAGAGTGAAAACGGCCTCCCCCACACCCCCAGAGGCTCTCTGAAGGCTGGGAATGGCCCATTTCTCAACTTCTGGTGGGCCCGGTAGGCCCATTTTTCGCCCTCCCCAGGCTCCAGAGGCTTCCCTGGAGCCTGGGAAGGGCAAAAATGCCTTCCCCCGTCCCCCGGAGGCCCTCCAGAAACCGAAAATGCCCTCCCAGAGCCTCCGTGCGAGCCAAAAATCAGCTGGCCGGCGCGCACATGCGCGCTGGAGCTGAGCTAGGCAATGGCTCGCGTGCCGGCAGATATGGCTCCGCGTGCCACCTGTGGCACGCGTGCCATAGGTTCGCCATCACTGCCCTATACCATTTCAGTCAAATGGTTGTCCAATCTCTTCTTAAAAACCTTCAGTGCTGGAGCACCCACAACTTCTGCAGGCAAGTCAGATTAATTGTCAGGACTATCTATAAAACATAATCTTACATACTACATGAGTAGTGTGAACTTACAAAAATATCGTATCTGACAATTAGCCACTCAGTTTTAAAGCGTACATAAACTAGTTAACAAAAAAAAAGGAATCACCCAGAGCACTCTAAATCAAATATTCCAGAATATTCATATACGGAAACAGATATTCTATTATGCACATTGATTTGCTAATGTTTACTGGATTTGCATTGAACTACAGTACTAGCAATTTTATTTGTCTCAGATTTGAAGTAATGACATCATTTTGCATTGGTTTTATTCTAGTTTGAAAACTCTTTAACACTTAGAAGCAAATATTCCAGTACCTAAACTTCTGGCTAGCACAGAATTCATACCAACCACTAATGGGTGGCTATATAAATAGTTTGAATGAATGAATGCAAAAATAAACTACAAAAATTGAAATGATTAATATTGGAAGAATAGCCTACAGCAGGCCTGTCAAACTGGCGGCCTGCGGGCCGGATGTGTCAAGTGCAGGTCATGCCCACCCCGGCTCCGCAAAGGCAAAAAATGTCACGATACGTCACGTCACATGATCGAGTTTGACATCCGTGGCCTACAGATATTCAAGCAAAGACATAGAACAGTGTCAAAAGTGTAGATCTAAACAGAAAAGGAGGATATTTGTTGGAACAAGCTGTAATTTTAAGCATTCGTCTCTGAAATATGTATAAATATAAAAGGGCAGACAGGAGACCTCCGGTGGCAATGTCGGGGCAGTGCAGATAGGAAAGGACGAGCTCCGTCCATTAATCTCTGATTTTTTGTGTACGGGGACCCTTCAAAGGCGTGTCATGTTTGGAGAACTGCGCGAAACGGAGGGGAAGCCCTGGGGGACAGCGAGGTGGAAAGCAACTGCCCGCTGGAATGAGGGAATCCCTCCTTAACCTGGCGCGAATGCAATCTGTCATGTCATTCTGACATGGCGGACCCAAGGCCACAACAACCACTCCAGTTTGGGAAGTAAAAAAGTGAACAGCAGACAGTGCTCATCCCCGTTAATTAATTAATTTATTTTCTTTTATTGCATTTATAGGCCGCTCAATACGATAAGGACTCAGAGCGGCTAACAGCAATACAAGAGAAATAAAATCAAATAAAAGGTTAAAACAGTAAAATTAAAACATTATCAATAAAAAACAACCAATCATCCATCCACAATCACTCATGGGCCCACCCAACAATACATTCATTGGGGACTTCCATGTGGGCAGTGATTGGAATTAATAAATCAAGTAAATTTAAACGATTTTGTGCAAAAGGAGTAAAGCTCTGGCAAGAGACTGAGCGGCTATTGAAAGAAAAGAGCCGTGATTACTTAAAATAACATTGCCGAGAAGGTAAAGGCTAAAATACTCAAAAGTGAGAGTGAAAATGACAATGCTAGGACGAAAGAAAATAAAGGAAAGTTAAAAAAGGACTAAGAGGAAATAAAATCTATGCTGCAGCAAGAGAAAATAAAGTAAGGAAAGATAATTTAAACTCAAAGAAAAATGGTGGACTGGGGAAAATACAAAAGTGAAAAGATAAAGACTTTGGAAACATTAGGAGATTAGAAGATTTACGGAACGTGCTGTGAAAGAAAGATTTAGACTGAGGAGATCTGTGTAAGAAGAAACAATAGCGTTTGGGCAACTCGGAGACTAAGATTGAAGGCAAAAACACCAGAAGGAGTCATTTGAAACTGGAGTGGAGAGAGAATATTGAACTTGAGTGACTAAGCAGATAAGCGGATAGAGGCGGTGGGGACTCCAAAGGCGATAGTACGAAGAAGAGTATTGGAAGTTTAAGAGGTTAGAAGACTCAAACAGCAGAGTTGCCAAACTATAAACTATAAATATCAAACTGACTGTCTTATTACAAACGGAGACTATTGGATATATATAGAATCTTTCTTCACCATTACCTATTAACTCGATCTCTAACTCTATCTTTATCTTCATATATTAACTGTATTAAATTACCGTATTTTCGGAGTATAAGACGCACCATTTTACCTCCAAAAAGAGGGTGAAAACTTGGGTGCGTCTTATACACCGAATGTAGCGCAACCCACCCAGGCACCCCCACCCTTTGGCCTCTGTCTTCCAGCAATTTACCTGCTTGCAGCAAAGAGGGAAGAACCTGTAAGCTTATACAAGAGGAGTAACAATAGCTTATATATCAAAAAAGAAAAGAGAAAAACAGAAACAATAGGACATTTTAATGAAAGAAATAAGTCAATTGGAAAAGAATTTCCAACTAAAACCAGGGGACGAACAAATTATCGAATCGTTAGCATTGAGCAAATATAAATTAAATTTAATAGAATAAGCTGAATATGTAATAATATTAAATACATGAACCAACACCTTTTTGAAAATGCTAACAAGCCGGGAAGGTGGTTGGCATATAAATTAAAAAAAAGAAAAAGAAAACAGGATAATACACCATCTGCAAGTTGAAGCAGGGAATTTGCAAAATAATGAAGAGCAAATCCAAAAGATTGCAATTAATTACTTTGAAAAATTATATAGACAAGAGGAAACTGATCCAGATAAAATAAAAGATTACTTAAAAGAAGAAACTATGACAGTATTGGAAGAAGAAAAAAGAGAGATGTTAAACAAAGAGATAACGGTGAATGAATTAAAAGAAGCAATGCAAAAACAGAAAAATAATAAAACCCCGGGTCCAGATGGTATACCAGAGGAGTTCTATAAGAATACACAGGAATTAATAGAACCAATATTTATAGAACTCTATAATGAGGTGTTGATGGAAACCAAGATGCCTCTGTCATGGAGAGAAGCATATATTACAGTAATTAAGAAAGAAGGTAGAGATGAAAGTCAAATCCAAAATTACAGAGCAATCTCACTTTTAAATGTGGATTATAAAATCTTTATGACTATCATTGCTGGAAGAATGAAGAAAATCTAAATGAGATAATACACCCCGATCAAAACGGTTTTCTCCCAATGAGACAAATCAGACACAATACAAGAATAGTATTAAATATATTAGAATATTATGAAGTGCATCCAGAGAAACAAGTTGCACTTGTTTTTCTGGATGCGCAAAAAGCTTTTGACAATCTAAATTGGGAATATATGATTAGACAAATTAAAGGAATTAAATTTGGAGAGAGATTTGAACAAATGATAAAAACTGTATATTCTACCCAAAAAGCGAATATAACAATAAACGGAGACATCACAAGACCATTTGAAATAACAAAAGGAGTCCGTCAGGGATGATGCCCTTTGTCACCTCTGCTATTTATTTTTACATTGGAGTTCTTATTAATGAAGATTAGAGCAAATAAAGAGATTAAAGGAACCAGGATTAGAAAGGAAGGGTACAAAATTCAAGCGTTCGCAGACGACCTAGTATTTTTTATTGAAGAGCCAAAAGAAACAAGACAAAATTTTATTAAGGGAAATAGAGAAATATGGAGAAGTAGCAGGCCTTAAAATTAATAAAACAAAAACTAAAATGATAGTGAAAAATATAACGTCAAAACAAGAAAGAGAATTAGAGGAAAAATTGGGACTAAAATGTGCAAAGAAAACCAAATATTTAGGTATTTGGCTAACAGCGAGATGCTCTTCAATTAAAGATAAATATGGGAAATTAATACAACAAATAAAAATGGATTTGTAAAAATGGGGAACATTACAACTATCCATACTAGGTCGTGTTGCAACCATTAAAATGAATATTTTGCCAAAGTTGCTCTACTTTTTTCAAACCATACCCATAAAATTAGATAAAATCTTTTTTACAGAATTGAACAAAATTACAACAAAATTTATTTGGGCAGGTAAAAAGGCAAGAATAAAATTAATAGACCTTTAGGACGAGAGAAGCAGAGGGGTGGGGCTCCCTGACTGGCGACTGTATTATAAAGCAGCAACTTTGGTTTGGGTGAAAGAGTGGATTAACCTAAGAAATAAAAGATTACTAACGTTAGAGGGACATGATCTATTAAAAGGGTGGCATGCCTTCCTATGGGACAAAGAAAACAAGCCGCATACATATTTTAGGAGACATAAGAGAAGCTTTGATGCAAGTATGGCAAGAGATTAAAAGAAAACATTATATGAAAATCCCTAGGTGGGTATCCTCAATGGAAGCGTTAATTCACCCAAACACTCTAGATGTAAATAAGATGGTTAACTATCAACAACTTTTAGATTTGACAAGGAAATTTAAAAAATAGACAACAATTGGAAGGCCAGGGCATAATGATAGATTGGTGGCTGTATATGCAAATCCAATCACGGTATAAAAAAGATAAAGAAGAGTACGGATTTGAGACAGTTCCATATCAACTAGATAAAATATTGATGGGCCCGGATGAAAAATTAATAACTAAAATCTATAATTACCTATTAGAATTTGATAGCGCATAAGATATAGTAAAAGGAGTTATGATAGCATGGGCAACAAATATTGGACATAGCATAGAACTAGAAGACTGCGGGAAAATCTGGAATAGAAACTATAAAATAACTAAATTGGCAAAAAACAAAGAGAACCAGTATAAAATGTTCTACCGATGGTATATGACACCAGCCAGACTGGCAAAGATCTATCCAAACTTGGAACCAAATTGTTGGAAATGTGGTCAAAAGCAAGGAACCTTTTACCATACATGGTGGTTATGCACAGAAACAAAGAAATATTGGGTAAAAATTCATAGATGGGTTCAGGAAATAACAGGCCTTCAAGTAGAATATACACCAGAATTATTTTTGTTGGGGATTACCAAGGGGGACTATAATAAAACAACCACATACATTATATTACATCTTAGAACAGCAGCAAGAATAGTGTTTGCACAATGTTGGAGACAAAAAAATATACCCTCTGAAAGCTTAGTAATAAAAAAAAAAATGATTGTGCCGAAATGGACAAATTAACAATTGAACTGAAAGGACAAATGGATTCAGAATATTACGCAATATGGAAGAAATGGTACGATTGGATTGAATATAGAAAACGAAAAAAGAGGTAAAATACAAGCAGAAGTAAAATGTATATTTGAAATGTATGGAATATATTTGGATTTGAATGAAAAGATGTGTAAATAATATGTATGGAATATACTTGGATCTGAATGTAATGATATGTAAATAATAGATATGTAAATAATAGGTAAATGAGCACCGTTATGTATAAATCATGGAAATTTGTTAAATGAGAAAAATACAATAATTTATTTTTAAAAAAATGGGCAGACAGAAACTATGGAGGAAGGGATGCCAATATAGCCATACATTTAGCAAAATGATTCCAACCTAAGGATAGGACAAACATTTGTCAAACAGGCCAATTTGCTTGAAAGGGTTATACACAAAACTCAGTTGGTATTGAATATATTAATAGTTCCATGGTCTTATTAACTGTACAGAAATAGAATCTTCACTAAGATTATTAAGGTTTGCAAGAATGTTCTGGAATATCTAATGAATCCTAGTAACATGGTATTAACAGCCACGAAAATTATTCCATATCCAGTCAATGTTCTTTGGATGACATTGTACACTCTTGCACAGGTTATCAGAATAAGAAAAGAAACGTTAACCTATTATAGTTTGCTTAAGTATAGTACTATAGGCTACCTTTCTGGGGGACGTCTCCATTCTGATTCCTGTTCAGTAGTTCTTCTCCAAGTACTATCGGCTTCTCTATCACCCCAGCGTGATTCCTACATTTAAACACAATAAAAAGCAACCTTAGGATAGTACCAACATGACAAGGAATACTTCATATTTTAATTTCAATTATCACAATTTTTTTTAAAAGCACAGAGCCTATCAATGGTTTCAGAAACACAATATGCTTCCAACTAGGTTTGCAAGTTTAAAGAACATGCTATGGCCGGAGTAGACAATCAATTTTCTATCAAGGACTTCATCCCTGAGGTATGAAGCCCAGGTAAGGAAGCAGAGAGTGGGTGCATTTCAAGACAAAAGTGGAGGGAGGCATTCTCTACCATCCCCTTTTTTTAGAAATCTTTTTTTTTCTCTTTCCTAAGCAGAAGACTCCAAAGAGAAACCTGTAACTCATTCCAGAGAGCTGAACTGGTTATTCAGTTGTTCAACATTGTTCCAGTTTTCTTGAAAAACCATTGGATAAACATGCATGTTCAACAGGGATAACGGTGGTTCGCTTAATGTGGGATCTCCATTATTACTTACTACTTAACAAAAGAGAAACTGAAAGGGGAAACAGAGAATAGTAGTTCCCCATGGCATACTCATCTCTCAGTAATATGTATCATATTTGAAATTCATTTCTGAAATGGTACAAAATGTAGATATAAGAGAAACCATCATTTCTGTAATAAGGCATTTCAAATGAAACAAAGATTCAGATTAGAAAATGAAAAAGAACAAGGAAGAAATGATGTATTATAAAAAATGATTTTTTGTTTAAAAAAATTAGCTTGGTTTCGGCAGCAGAAGCTATTTTGTGAATGGGCTCCATGTGATGCTATTGAGGACATATTCTTGAAAATCCAAATCAGCCCATTTACTCAGAACTTGCATTTTAAAAATTGATGCATCTTTTCCAACTTTTCAATGCAATCTTTTTATTTTTATTTAGCTTAGACCCATCTGATTCTCCAAACTAATTTTTCCAATGTTTAAAATGTGATTTTTCTTTTTTTTATTAAGTTATAGAGTATTATAAAATACAAAAGTAAATAGAAGAACAGTGAGGGAGAAGTGAAAAGGGGGAAGTGAAGTGAGGAAAGATAGCGGGGGGGGGGAAGAAAAAGAAGCATTGACTTCCAACTCTCTGTTACAGTAAAATAAATAATGTTTAAAATATTATAAATCTATCAATTCTTACACTTGGAATATTTTATTACCTTGCCAATATTTTATTAGAGTTATCTAATTACATTGCCAACACCACACTGAAAAAATTAACTTGTAATCACGACTCCGACGCTTGGCTACCATTACACATTTATGACAGTCACAGCATCTCACAGTCAAGATTGCCATTTGTGAACTTCCCAATTTCTGATAAGCAACGTGTCACTAAACCTGGAAGAAGCCATTTTCCTAGTTCATCGTTGCCACACACTACGGGAGGAGGGAGGAGGTTGGAATGCCTTGTTAGACACAACATAGATCTTTCTCGTGAGAACCAAGATCATCTCCCAGGTGATGGGAGGTGGAGAAGAGTGCCTAAGGAGCCCGTCAATTAACCTAAATGGCCAACATGACCAGTGACACTTGGGGAAGGGGTTAGTGCTGGTTTAATTATGCTAAAACCGCGGGAAAGTTTCAGAGTTGGTTTTCCACTAAGCGTGCCGATATGATGTACCCAATAAAGACGTTCTTTGAGGAAACAAGTGGCCTCGGAGTTCTGACTTGCCTGGGATCGTCAGTTGGAACCTTGATACAAAGTCAAGGTATCAATGTACTGAATAACATCTTTGTTTAAATCAACAATATCGGATATTATTTTGAATAATCCTTGCATAAATTTATATTGTATCAATACATTTGTAAAATAAACTAAAGTTTAAATGGCACAGAAGCCTTATCTTAAAATGATTTCTAATCAGAATATTTGAACTGGAAATATATAGTATATAAATATATGCTTTCCAGAAAAATCCAGTTCATTAGAATTATTTACCTTCCGTGAAAGTGGATCGTCAAGATTCCGCCTCTCCTCTTCACGACGACGCTCCCGCTCTTCAATTTCTAATTCCCTTTGGCGTTTCTTTCTTTCTACCTCTTCTAGTTTTTTAACACGTTCCTGATATTCACGCATTTCGTGTTCACGTTTTTCACGTTCAACACGTTCTTTCTCTTCTTGTTCTGTCCACACAATCATAAAAAATAATAAAGCAACTTCCCATTTTGGATTAAAAATTGCTATTTCATCTTCAAATATACTGATTTGAACATCACTTCACACTTACACAGCTTGAAAGTTAGCTTTAATAAATTCAATTTTGTAAATAATAGTTAAGGATGTATAGCTCAATCTAAATCTAGTCCGTTAATTCATTTTTTATTTTGTAGCTTCAAAAAAATAAAAAAACGCAAGAAAATATTTGCTGCTATCTGCAACCTTAATAAATATTTTAATGGAACCTCTCCTACTGTAGCAAGTCCTTCGGGAGTTGGGCAGCATAGAAATTAAATAAATAAATAAATAAATAAATAAATAAATAAATAAATAAATAAATAAATAAATAAATAAATAAATAAATAAATAAATAAATAAATAAATAAATAAATAAACAAACATATTTCCCAATATAAGCAATTCAGTAAGAATATTTGAGCAAAATACAGCCCCCAGGTAAAGAACAAGTTCCATTTCTAGCTGTCTTTAACTCAAATTTGTATGTAAGTCAGAACTCACACTTACAAACTGACTAACTATGATTATAAATGGCAGGCACTGAGTTAAGCATATCTGACTTACAGATGACATTCACATGATCACAGACACGGTGACCATTGTAAACGTGCAATGGTTGGCAAGAACCCATATGACAATTATGTGGCTACGGAAACTCTGCAAGGGTCGTAAGTATGAAGACCAGTTGCAAGTCGCTTTTTTCAGCACCATTATAACTTTGAACAGGCACTAAACAAATGGTAGTGAAGCAAAGACTACCTCTATTTTGATTTACGAGATACCCTGAACAAATGTCTACTTCTAGTATCTGCCATGACACACATCTATCCAAAGAATTATGCAAATTTACTATTAAGAAATATAAGATCTGTATAAATAGAAAGATGAGGATAGTGTGTTATTTTAGGAAGAACCTTTCAGCATTTACCTTTAAGCATCTTCTCCTCTTCCAACCTTTGTTCTTCCTCCTCTTTCTCACGATAGTAAGTAATGCGTCTGTCTTCTTTGCGCTCTCTCTTACGTTCCTCTAAACGATTACATCTTTCCTCCGCTAATCTTTCTTCGAATTGTTTAAGTTTTTCCTGAAACAACAATACTTAATCTGGAACTACAGAAATAATACAAGCAGCACACAGAAGGTCAAACATGGATATATGCCAAATTACTTTCTAGCTTTGCAGATGGTGATAAAAACACACTGGGATTCTATCCACTTGGAGAGCTAATTATACAAAGCCATACAAGAAAACAAGTGCTGTTTACATTCTTGTAACAATATGAAGATGTGGAGTAATAGACAACAAAATGTAGGTAAACATTCTATGAACTGTCCACGCAAAGTAAACTCACGCTGATTTTATAAATAATATTCATGTCTTTTTTGTTGCATGATAGTATATAAAATAGATTTCAAATATAGGTGGTACAACTCAAGAACTGAATGTAGCTTTCCAAGCCATCGCCCCATCCCAAGGAGCAGTGTCACATCTGCAGGATGGGAAAGTGAATTGAGGAACCTTTCTGTTAACCTTTAAAGGCAAACAAGGTCAAGAAAAAGAAATTATAGTACCCTGTTTCCCCCAAAATAAGACATCCCCTGATAATAAGCCCAATCGGGCTTTTGAGTGCATAGCAATAAGGCTAAGCGCTTATTTCAGGGTTAAAAAAAAATATAAAACAGGGTCTTATTTTCAGTGAAACACAGTACTACATAGAATGTAGTACTATAAGAGAATTTTGAAAGTCTGTCAAAACCCATCATTTTAAGTTATACTTAATTCAATCAAGGCAGAATTGTTCTGATGATGGAACTCAGATTTATTTATTTGTTTATTATTAATTTATTGCTTACCTATCTTACTTCAAGGTAACTCTGAGCGTTTTTTTTCTAACAGTTGCACATTCTCCTGAATTTTATCAGACATACAGATAAACACTCAAATAAAAAATACAAACAGGGAATGTTGGAGGCAACCCTAGCCAATTTTATTATTAGGTTCTTCTTTTGGCTGAGCTAATGCCCTAAATGTCAAACATGGTGCTGATTTTTTAAGATACTGCCTGCCCATTCTAATTTATGACTGTACTAAAAGATCCCATATGTAGGATTATAGTTAACAAAAAATTAAATGTACCTCATAAACTGATCTCCTTGCAGTCTTGAGCCTAGTTATAAACAAATCACTGTCTTCTATCATCCGTGACATTCTATTCTTATGCTCAAGAGCCTTTTCACGTTCCTGTTGCATGGTGGTGATCTGCAACACATTCAAAGTCAAATCAAATCAATATACCGTTGTATAGGATGTTCAGATTCTAATGCCTAAAATTTAGCAGACTTAAGTTTTACACTGAAGAAAACATTGAGGGGCCTGTTACATGTAGTCCTTGACTTATGACTATTTCTTTAACAATCATTCAAAGTTATGATGGCAAACTGAAAAAAAAGTGATTTACAACTAGTCCACTTTATGACCATTGCAGTCACTCCAGGATCACATGATCAAAATACAGGCGCTTAGCAACCAGCATGTATTTACAAGAGTTGCAGATCCCTGGGTCCCATGATTGCAATTTGTGACTTTCCCAGGGGGCGTCTAACAAGTAAAGTCAATGGGGGGAGCTGGATTTGCTTAATGGATGCAGTAAAAAGGTCATAAAATCAGCAAACTTAACTACATCGCTTATCGACAGACGTTCCAGTCCCAATTATGATCCTAAGTCAAGGACTACCTGTATATGTACTCATGGTTTTGCATGAAGTACATAATTTTAGCCATTATACAATTGGAGAAACTTTACAGCAACTAAGTAAATTTACTTATAGTTTGCATAATTTATTCTGTTGGAAGACATGCATTCTGTGGTGACAAAATTTGAAGGAGACTGGAATTTTCCAATACTTAAAACAATAATGATATTGTCCATGAAATGTTGCTAGTGGACAAGCAAATTAACTTGAATTGAAAGTTTACTAGAAAAATAATGTTAGTACCAAGAATTGCTTCTCAAATAAGCAATAAGCTCTTCAGAATCTTACCCTTTCCTCTTCTTGCTGTTCCCAAAGATCCATATCTCTGATTCTTTGTTCTTCATAGGCAGTCTTAATCAGTGGAATTTCTTCTAAACGTTTTGCTCTTTCAAAATAGTCAATCTAAATTTTTAAAAAAAGTTGGTTTATTCTCTTAAAAGTTGAGAAAACAAAAACGTTTTCAGTTCAGTTGTAAGTGCTGTTGTTTTCTGTCTACATCCACATTGGCTTTTCTTTTACCTTTTTCTCCTGATTCTTCAGACGCTCTTGCAATTCCTTCTTTTCTTTTTCAAGCTGTTCAACCTGTTTTGCCATAATGAAGTCTGGATCCAATTCTTCAAGATCCTACAAATAATAATTATTAAAACATAAAAGATTTCTAAAGGTGATGAAAACATTTCTGCAGTTTAAATACGCTGCATTTCCCATAATACATTTACTCTGTTTTTCCTTAAACATTTAGTATACTTATCAATTATTTTAATATCATAGAATGTAGTACTTTAAGTTAAATTGGGGAAAACACATTAAAGTTAGGAAACCTAATCCAGACAAGATGGAAGACAAGCCGGTGAGTGGTTTAACTGGGAATACACACTTTAGGAAGAATCAGGAATAAATGCTAGAATAGTACAAGTCTGAAATCCCAAACTCTAAAGTCGCTAGATCATCTTCTTCATTTTAGCATAGTGGGAACAGAAAACTTGCTTTGAGTTGCAATCCTTTTATTCCTAACTGAAAAGATTTCAGGCAGCATGGCATAGACAGTGCAAAAAATTGCCCTAAACAGGAGGCCAGGCCATAAATTAAAAATTAACTCATTACCACACAGAAATAACCCTCCTTACCTCAATATCAATATCTTTGAAGGCCTTGGCTCCCAGCTCTGTCTTCTTAATCTGCTCCAAACGTTCACGAACAGTTTTCTTTTTAATTTGCTCATGTTCCTGCAGAATACGCTCTTTTTCACGCTCTTTTGCCTCCTGGCGCAGTCTCTCTTCTTCAGCTTTGCGAACTTTTTGGAGTTCAGCTTCACGCTGCTCCAGCTCTTCTTTTTCACGCTGAATGTTCAAACTCTCAAGACGTTCCTTTCTTTCTTCAATAGTTTGCCTGCGAGCAAGGATACGCTGATGTTCTTTCTTTGAATTTTTTAAGTAAGCTGTAACTGCCAGTTGATGTTGTTCTTCCTTTTCTAGCTGAATAAAGGTTAACAACGTAACAAGATTATTTTTTGATATTCAAATGCTACAAGAGACAATATACATTACCAAAATTCAGAACAATATTATTTATTTACATCAGCAGAAAAGGAGATTTTGAAGATTTTGTTGCTATAATCTGAGCAATGGGGAAAGGCTGTTTCCTATGTCGCTGCTAAGCTGTAATGCTCTCTCTAGGAAGGTATGTGTAGCTCCCACCTTTAGAAAAATGGCAAAAAAGCATCTCTTTTACTCAGCGTTAGCTATTCACTGATTTTAATCGAATTAATTTAAAAATCATGTTTTATATTTTTCTTTTCATTCCTGTAAGTCATGGTTTTCGTAAAGGCAGAGGTATAATAAATAAATAAAAACTACTAATGCCATCTTCATGTTGTCTTTACAGCTACTGATTAATTTTAATGTAAAGAGATATCTAGAGCAATATCATTCAAGGATCTGATCTCCAATAAATAACTGAAATCACAATAAATTGTCAATCATCTGGAAATGAAAAAAACATAATATATACATATCATGTTATAAAAAAATATTTTTAAAAACACTATCTCTAATTAAAACATGGTGCTTAGAAATTTCAATTAGAATGCCATCTCCCATATTTTCTTTAATAAAAATTAATATTCAGAGGCTTTTGTCATAGGAAACAGCTTTGTTTGGAAATATGCCCAACTGCTAGAAAAACAACAAAGTTAAGCAGGAGTGGTAAAGAGTATCCTGTAGAGAGAGGATGGATGAAAGAATTCCAGTAAAATGGAACTCTAAAACAGCTGTGGGCCAACCACTGCAACCATTTGCAAAAAGTCCTGAGAAAATTTGTCACAATTCCAAATATGCCCATCAAAGCAAAAACCTAACTGAAAGCATTTAGGAAATTCATTAAAATATGCAAATAAATATTAGTCACTCATGATATTTTACTGCACACATTGATTAGTGTACCAATAAGAATGAACTCTTCTCTACTGTGTATTTCTTGATTCTTTTAGAGTTAAGTCCACCAATTACATTTTGAAGAACTCTGGATGTCGCAATGGTTGTAAGTTTGAAAAATGGTTATAAGTCACTTTTTCAGTGCCGTGGTAACTTTGAACGGTCACTAAACAAATGATTGCAAGTCAAGAACTACCTATAGGACTACCTGTAGTTGCTCTAGATCACGGGTGTCAAACTCGCCGTGTCACGTTGCCATCATGTGCCTTTTGCGACCTTTTCCCCATTCACAGAGCTGGGGTGGGCATGGCCTGCACGTGACGCATCCGGCCCACGGGCCACCAGTTTGACACCCCTTCTCTAGATCATTACTCTTCTACATTCCTCCTTCCTCCTACCCCCATTCAAGATGTCCCCAAGTATTTTGTTGCCTGAAGTAGAATAGCAAATAGAATAGCTTCCCTATATTATGCCTGAGACAGTAGCTTCACTTTGTCACTCTTTATCACTGACTTACAAGTGGTGTAATTCAGTTTTCCTCCATACATTTTGGGGTTACAATGGCAACCAGGTCTGCTTGGGACTGCTGTTGGTACACGATGTAGTCACATGACATCACTCTTTATAACCGCATTGCTTAGCAATGGCAATCCGGATCCCTACTGCAATTTAATTTAATTTAATTTAATAGACGTTCTTATAGGCCGCCCAATCCCGTGGGACTCAATTGTAACCCAAAGCGTGAGAATGAGAACTTTCACTGACCCTTTGATCTTTATGTTGGCCTATTATGACAGTCCTGAATTCTAAAAGTACAATGAAGTCTGTCCTCAGGTTTACTAAGGCAGCCACCACCCTCTACTGAAATATAACTTTTACTGATTCAGTTTGCAGTTTTATTGACCAAAAGATTATTGGCAGTTCACTCCGTTCTATCCAGTGTGTAGCATATAAGCACTGCTTGATCAGAGTCCGCAGTATTGTCAGGGACGCTACACATCCTCTCCATGACCTGTTTTCCTTGTTAGCTTCTGGGAGGAGGTTTCGTGGTATCCCAAGTAGAACTGTTTGTTCAATATAGTATCAACCTTGTGAATTCTCAAGTTTCCTCTTTCTGTTATGTATTCAAACTGGACAGTGATTAATATGTATATATACATACAAATGTGTTTGTGTGTGTGTTTGTATGCGTATGCGTGTGTGTGTGTGTGTGTGTGTGTGTGTATGTGTATGTTTTTTTGAGAGCGGGAAACAATTTCATTTTTAATGTGTGCCAGTGTGCTCACAGTAAAAAAATGACAATAAAGGTTATCTTATCATAATTAAGCAGAGATTAGCATCTAAAAATCGTAAAATAATCCATTTCATCTCCTTTTTATTTCCCATGTGTGAGTTTTACCCATTGGGACTAGAATCATGGGAAGGACTCCTTTTTACTAGAGAAACAAGAAATGTGAATTAGAAGGAAAAGAAGCACTCTGATCATAACTGAGCACACCAAACCTTCCCCAAGGTACACAATACTTTTAAAAAGTAGACCAAAAGTTATGATTTACCAATATATGAGGTGGCTTAATAAATTCGAGAGCCTTTGCAAGTGCAGATGACATGGCCGTCAGCTGGTTCCTAATCTGCTCAGAGGGCATGCTCTGCAGCTGAGGTCCAAGAGGAGCGTCTTCTCGGGTGCAATAGTTTAAATCGGACCCAAAACTTAATGTTCGGGTGGTATGATCAATGCGAACCTTTAAAAAGTAAAATCAGTAAAAATCAGTAAATCAAACTGTAAACTGCTTAGAGAGGACTGTAAAAGCAATGTGGAGCTGTATATAAGTCTAAGTCAGGGGTGGGTTCCGCTTTTCGTTGCTGCCGGTTCACTGAGTGCTTGCTTCGCTGCGCGTGCGTGTGCAGTTCAAAGTGAATAGAACTTCCGCGTTGCAAACTAGGCACGGAGCACGGAAAACGGAATGGCAATTCAATCTGCAGCCCCTGATCAGCTGGGCTTCGGAAGCAGAGATAAAGGTCAGTATAACCCAGAGGAAGGCGGACAGGCCCACTTTCATGGACACATAGAACCGTTCTCTCTTGGCTTGGAGTCAGTGCTACCGGTTCTAAAGAACCGGTCCAAATAGGCAGCAACCCACCACTGGTCTAAGTGCTATTGCAATTGCTATATTACTGCTCTTAAATACTTAGAATGCTAAGAATTAATTTCAAAAACAGTTAATACACTGACATATTATTTAAACAACACTAAGTTCTGTTCTATTTTTTTGTCATCCAAGCCTGCATATGGAAAACCTAATTTTAAAATAAAATTGTATTCTGCTTTTAAATGATACATACCTGCAACAGACATCTAAAATGAAACATTCTACCTCCGTGATGGCAAACCTATGGCACGCATGCCAGAGGTGGCACACACAGCCCTTTCTGTGGGCATGTGCGCCATTGCCCTAGCTCAGTCAGCTGGTCGTTGGGTTTCCGAGGTGGGCATGCACGCCGGCCAGCTGGTCGTTGGGTTTCTGGCACTTTGGCACGCGTACGCCTTTCGGTTTGGGCACTCTGTGCCAAAAAGGTTCGCCATCACTGTTCTACCTTCTCCAACAAACACCTTTTTTTGGCAAAGTTAATGTCTATTTAACCAATTAACAGGGTACTATGCATGTACATTCAATAATAATTTACTGAGTTCCATTGAATGAGTACACCATAAACAAACACAGAATTATAGCTTAAACATTGCAGCTCCACTTTCTAAATATGCTGTCAGAAATAAGGAGTTAAAAATAAATAAAGCTTATTCAGTAAGATATTGCGATGTTCATTTATACTTCTAAATATCAGTAGTTCGGGAACATACTCGTTTAGATTTTTCACTACTTTAGTATGCAGAAGGTAATTCAGAGTGATGGGCTTTTACTTTATACCTTCTTCCATTTAAGCAAAATATACTGAAGCTGCTTGTTTGGGTTTCATAAGTATAAAGGTATGTGAGAATGACCTTGATGGATGAGGGGGAGAGATGCTGTCTAGGAAATTATCAGGTAGAAGTGGTAGCCCTTAGTTGCTTAAAATCAGAGTAAGAGATTTAGGAAAGACCCACCCTAATTGATCAGGTAGCTGAAAGTGGTGGGAGGAAATTTGTATTTTCAGACTTGCAAGATTCTGTTAATGTAGCTTTACAGTAAAATAGAATTAACTAATCCACTTATGTTTCCTGTCTGGTTTACCTGGAAGGGCTGATAGTAAAATGTAATACCTACTACTTTTTGTTTTTAATAATGAAAAATTCAGATTTTAAAAAAAACAAATATGCACAAATATCTGACTCTTGTCCATATCACTCACTTGTAAATCACAGTGTCTGGCTGCATCAACAATGGCACGTTCTAGTTGGAAAGCATCCACGAAAGGAACCAAAGTAGTCAAGCGAGTAAATTCAATGCTTTGATAAATTTGAGCCACCTGCAAAAATACAGAAATATTCATCTCTTTCCAATAAATCATACCAGTTTCCTAACACTCAAAATTTTTAAAGAACTCAATTAAGTTTAAGAACTTCAAGATCAACAATAATTATTCAAATATAAATACTTGATATTAGCAATTGCCATTTATTTTTTTAAAAACTTCACTATTTTGAGCAGCAACCATGTATGAAGGAGACTGGCAGCAATTCTAAATGAAGCAAAGCTGCTAATTAGCCTTCACAATCTCCCTTTAGCACACCAGAAATAACACTGCTTACCAGTGCAAAGAAAGCAGGTCAATGATATGTGCTTTAGAATCAAAAGACCTTTAATGCATTCAGATACATAAATTAATAATATGATATATTAAAGATGCATAGTGAAAAACAATTACAATTCAATATTTTAAAAGTATTGTTTTACAACCATACCTGCTGAAGTAGTCTAAGGATGGTGTTGTTTTGCAGATGAGGAATATATAATTGCAATTCTGGCTCTTTCTCAGATTGATCTCTTACCCAGTTTAAAACCTGCACAGAACCAGTGCATCAGTAAATGGCAGTAGGGTTGATTTAGACAGTTACATTTTTCTCACTAGCTTGCTCAAACTATTTCTTTCCAATAGTGCACTCATATTACAAAAAAAGTGAAAAATCTGTAAATCTTGGCTAGGTTATCATTCATGCAAATATATGTATCATTTCCTCTCTCTCTCTCTCTCTCTCTCTCTCATACACACACACAAAAGGAGGGGGAGGGAGAGAGCACAAATGATACACATATGAATGAGGCACTTGCTTCTCACTTGATATGCTACAACTGCTCTCTCAGTAATACATAGGAACACGCCTAGAAATGAAAATTAATGCAAACTGAGACAATCACTGAAAAATATGCATAACATTTGCTATGGAAATAAGCACTTAAGGTCACAAATATTAATTAGTTCAGTGCTAATAGTAATGTCACTATTTCAACAAGTATGTATCAAGTTTAAATGTGTTTAACTATTATTGGCAACTATATGTATGTATGTATATATGTATGTATGTATGTATGTATGTATGTATGTATGTGTATATATGTATGCGTGTGTGTGTGTGTATATATATGAAACACTAATTAACCATCACCTATTATTTAATAAATCTTACGGGAGGGGGACCAGAAATATACTTTATTCTGCAATTGTGAAGGAATTCTAGATGTCAGAAGTATACTGCTGAACAAAAAATAACTGCTATTTCCATGAATAATAATGAAACATAAAATCTAGTTTTTCCTACATCCTCTCTAGCAATACAGTGAAGAATTAAAGGTTTTCTCTATGATTCAGTACTAATTGTGTAAATACAAATTCATCTAACATTTCATTAATTAATAAACACTTCTGAATGCTATGTATAATTTTAAAAAAGGTAATTTCTTAGAATGAAAATATATTGAAGAATGGGCAACAATAAAGACAGTTTCATTTACAAGCTTTTTAAAAGAAAATCTCCTATCAAGCAATATATAGGGATCAATAAGGTTCACAGTTGAGATGGGAAGCTGTATAAGTTAAATAAGAAAAAAATCACATAATCAAGTTCTAACACTTTTTTTGCACAGTTCAACTTAATAAAAAAAACTCATTTACTATAAACCATAATTCGCATTGGCACCTGTCTCAAAATCTTACCTTGCATACGCGGCCACATAACTTCAGTGGATGAAAATCTACCTCAAGCCAGTTATAAAGCTCTTTTACCTCTGGGACAACATACTGAACTACATTAAATCTCACCTACGAAACATGAATTAAAAACAATTGTTAACACCAATGACTGTTGTCAGATGGGGTTTTACACACATACAGGCACATTTTAATACTAAAGATTACAATACACCAATATCAATATTAAGCATATTCTAATTTATAAGTAAATTAAGGGCTAAAATGTCACTTGCTGCAAATAAAGCCTGCATAACATAAGCTAGCAATACAAACATGTTTATGGAACGTACTTACCATATCATTAATAAGAGTAATTCGAGTAGGTGGAGCCTGAAGTCCTAACAATGTTGCCAATCGGCGTTGCTTTTCAACAATTATGCCATCCATGTCCAAAAGCCGAGCAATGTCAGTTCGTTCAGGAGTTATTGGAATTGACAGAGTAGCCAAAAGCACTCTTGTTGACATCCTGCAAACAAAAAGAGAGAAATAAGATATTTTGGGATAGGAACCTTATTATTTACATTTAAACAGTTAATAAAGTGTCTTCCACTCTCCTACCTCTATATTTCTTTAGCTAAAACAGTGCACTCATTATGCCAACAATCTATTTATTTCTCTCCTCCAGCCATACACCCTATCTTTTCAGACCTTCCTGAGCAACGTTACATATATGCAAGGAACAGAGCAGGAAAAATTCCATTGTTTTATAAAGTCCACTGAAATAATATTGGATATAGCTAAATTCAAAACTGCTATTATTGATTCCAAAAACAAATTGCTCCAAGCCATGGATTTTTCCCACCTCTGCATCTCCTCTTGTGTGAGATTTTTTCGCATTTCTCTTGAAAGATGATAAAGACGATGAAGTGTAGATGCATGAAAGAGTGCATTTCCTGATTTCCAAAACACAGTAGAAACTTTGTGGTAATAATTTGCCATCAGCTGGGGCTTTGGTGGCTTTTTGGATAAGGAAAATAGCCCATGTATATCTTCCACAGCTTTAAAAGCTTCCTAAAAAAAAAAAGAACTATATGTCAAATTACCACAAGGAAAAAATTTAAGGAATATCACACACTGAAATCTAATAGACCTATTTAATATACATGTGTTTATTATTACTACTTGAGTCTAAGCACATTTATTTTGAAAACCTCCATTACAAAAAAATGGTACATCCATTTATTTTTAGCACTCAAATTTGCACCTAATTCATTCCTATCATTGCCTTAACCATTGAATCATCAACCTCAAATTGAGAAATATATTGCACTTTCTCTCACAGTATTCAACAGAATAGAGTCAATTTGGTCTAGTGGTTAAGTACCAGGCTGAAAACAAGGCGATCTTGAGTTCTAGTCCCACCTCAGCCACAAAAGGTCAGTTGGCTGACCTTGGGGCCAATCATTCTCTCTCAGGCCAATTCACCTCACAGGGTTGTTGTTTTGGGAAAAATAGGAGGAAGATGTGTTGGATGTCTGCCACCTTGAGTTATTTGTAAAAATAATAAAGGCAGGATACAAATAATACTTTTTTAAATGCAATTAAGAGTTTAGAATAACTTCAGGCTATGAGGCAGAACTCCTGGAAGGAAGATAGCTGGAGCATAAGACAGAATTGGGAATATTTAACTTTTTTAGAGTTAAACATTCTGTGTTAGTGCTCCAGCTATCTTCCTTCCAGGAGTTCTGCCTCATAGCCTGAAGTTATTCTGAACTCTTAATTGCATTTTAAAAAATATTATTTGTATCCCGCCTTTATTATTTTTGTGTAAGCTAAGTAGGAGAAAAGGAGTAGGAAAAAAGCTACCGTATTTTTTAGACTATAAGATGCTCCGGACTATAAGACGCACTAGCTTTTGAGGAGAAAAACAAGAAAAAAAATCTGCCTCTGCCTCGCAGCAATTTATCTCCTTGCAGCAGAGGAAACAGCCTGGTCAGCTTCAGCACAGCCTGATTTAGGACGAGCAGCTGATTGGCGGTTGGATCTGCCTCCCGGAATACTGCCTATCCGCTGTTCCAGACTGCGGGGATCGCCAGCGCCCAGCACCACCGTCACCATCCATTGCTGCTGCCGCCTATCACCGCCTCCACGCCCCCCATTTTCAGCCTCCACGCGTCCTGTTTTTGGCCTCCGCGCGTCCCATTTTTGGCCCATTCTAGGCGGCGGGGATAAGCAGCGGCGGCAATCCCCGCCACCTGGAACGGGCCGAAACTGAGGCGCGCAGAGGCCGAAAACGGGACAGGCAGAGGTCAAAAATGGGGGGCATGGAGGCGGTGATATGGGCGGTGCCGATTGTTCTGCCCCAGCTAAGAACGTAGCAAACACACAGTTTGTTCGAACTTATTTTAATCAATAACCGACTACTAATAACTGTCTTAGTAGAGGTCACACTCACACAAACCTAAAAGCAGTCTTTTCTTGCAAAAGCCCAACTGTTAATTAGTCGTCATTAACAGCTGGCATAAGTTCAGAAAGTCTTAAATCATATAATAGCAATTAGTCTTTGATAGCTCATTAAGCTTAGCTAAATGCCTTTTTAAACGTTGTTTCCTGCAGAGATTCAGCTGCCTCTGCTTTCCTTAAGTAGACTAGGGGAGTGACCAATTAGCCCCAAGTGTTACTCCCGAGACCTCCTCTGGAGTAACCATTCCTGCCGTTTGGCAGCTCTGCGTGCCCGTGCATTAAGAAGAGGAGAAGCCTCTTCTTCCTCATCACTGCTATGAGGTGCTGGAGGTTCCAAAGGCCCTGGCTGAACCTCTGCCTCTGGCACCGAGTCCTCGCCAGCCTCCTCACTGTACGACTTGGGTGCCAGCTGCACAGGCCGCTGGCGCATCACTAAGTCGGTCTCCTCTTGAACGGGATCCGCTATCAGCTGCACAGGCTGCTGGCAGGCAACAACAGCGATCCCTGCAGTCTGGAACAGCTGATAGATGGTATTCCAGGAGGCAGATCCAAGTACCAATTGCTGCAAGGAGGCAAATTGCTGGGAGGCAGAGGCCGAAAGGTGGGGACCTGTGGCTGGGCGGGGCTTCGGCAACATTCGCTGTATAAGATGCAGACATTTCCACCCACTTTGGGAGGGGGGAGTGTGTCTTATACATCGAAAAATACAGTATGTCCTGAGACATCAAATGCTCTTGGTTTTGAGAGGAAAAGAACTGGTTTTAAAAATCCTAATGCTTCTAAATTCTGTCTCTCAACCCTCCAAATAATTTACAACAATCTTCTCCTTCCCATTGTCTAGGGTTCATTTTTCCCCTTAGAGAAGTTACTCTATCTCTACGTTGAAGTTTTCTGGGCAGCTCCTAACTTCTATAACGATTCTGCTTCAGTAACTTGGCAGCCTGCCTACAGTTTTCTTAGTATTTTAGTTCCCATCACTGTGATCTCTTCCTCAGTCATCTTCTGAGTCCTCCTTCCCTTTTCTCTAAAATTTATCCACTGTCCTTTCTCCTCTCATTCCTTCCACAGCCTTTTTCCTTTGCCTTAGAAACCATGTCTTCTTGATTTACACCTTGGGCAATTTAAACAACCCTTGTATTGAAAATGGCTCAAATCCATTTCCAAGATCTACTTTTGGAGAAGGTGCACATGCTAAATCTGAATATATATCTTAGTCAGGCACCTGAATTTGTCTCAGATCAATTCTAATCATTAAGTAGAACAGGAATGGATAGAAAAGCGATTTCAATAGCTGACTAAAATGGCTCAAAGGATAAAATGGAATTTAAAATTAAATGAAGACAGAAAGTGAAGAAATATGACAATGCTTTGATATTGTATTAAGTATGTACCTGCCACAACTCCATGCTGATAGCACTGTCCAATTGTACAAGCCTGGTTTCCAAATGCATTGATTGACTTTCTGGATTATTGAGGTTGATTGCTGTACTTTGATTGTGATGACGCTGAATTTGACCCAAATGCATTCTTAGGTTGTCACAGAGTTTACGAAATTCAGCCTTACGAGTATATTGCAAACAGAATTTGAAAGCTGCAAGATTAAATTATTCCAAATTTATATTTTACCACTTATAAACATGCTAAAAATATTATTGACATCAATCACCTGGAGAGCGTTCTTACTTCCACTTATTCTCTTAATGAAAAGCTAGATTTTTCTTTTAAATTGCACTATTAAAATATTTATCAGGAAAAGATTATAATTCATTGTTTAAAAGAAAGTCGTTCTATCAGACATTGACAAACAATCACATATATATTACACAAAGATACCGAACAGTTTAAATGTTACCTTGTTGGGCAATATCATGATAGAGTCTCTCCACTCTGGAATTGTTTCTGAGAAGATCCAAACACTGCCTGTATGATTCCCACAGAAACTTAACCCACGGAGTCAAAAGTAACCGATCAGTACGATCTTGGGTATCTTCCCCACTTACAGCACTTAAGAGAACACTAAGAAACAAACAGTATTTTATATTGTATAATTGGATATTTTATCACATTATTCTTGCTTGTTACAACAGATCAAGTGGTAATCAAGAAAAATTATAGTGCAGATACACATCTATGAAGGATTTATAAAGCAAATTTTGGGGAGGACAGATGTAAAATTGCCATGACTCCAAACTAAAATGCTAAAATACAATCTGACACGCAGATTAATCCAGAAAATATTCATTTTGGTAAAGGCTTTCATATGAGGGGGACCAGATCACAAATAATTAGGATTATTTAAAAATAAATTTATTTAACATGAACCAAATTAATGTAATCAAAAGTAAGCATATTTTTTACCTTTCTGGAGTCTGAATATTATCAAGATCTTCTATGTCTAGGACCATCTGTTGAGATTCTTCTTTAGCAGCTTCAGTTTTTTCTTCTGCTAGTTTTAAATAAGCTCGTACTACATCCTCCAAGGACTTAATATTCACCTGTATCAAAATCAGAAGAGCTAAAGTAGCTTTTCTTAATCAGGGAAAATCTATGTAGGAAATTCAAATTTGAATAAAATATATTAACTTCATATAGTAATAAGTAAGACAATGAAAGCCTTGTTCTATTGTTCAGGTTCCAAAGAAGCCTATTAATAACAGAAACCAATTATAATATGAAGTATATCTACCTAAATGAGTCCTAACAAGTTATTCCTTAAATGATAGTAGCATGTAATAAGTTACCAAAAATATATGTTCCAGAACCTCTACATGTATTTGTTATTAAAATGCTGATATATACTTTCCAATTATTAGTGTAGTTAGACTTTAGAAGTTTTACCTGCTGGCATATATTCTTGTATTGATATAATCCTTCCTTTGCCAGGTGGCTCTTCCGGAGGTCCACACACAATTCTAAGTATTTTAGCATAATTGGTTCGTGGATCTTTTGCCATGTTCGGTGTTTTTTACTTTTCATAACATCATACAGAACATCAAGAGCAGGTTGTTTCTTCCCAACCTCAAGAAATTCTAAAAAAATAAAGAATGGTTAATGCTCAATTCCACTGAAAATTACTTATGTATTTTTTAAAAAAATAAGCTATAAAGGAATGAACTGCTATATATGATTAAATTAAGCCTTATAAACAGCACCAGGCTGCTAATAAAAAATAAGAATCAGTTGTAAGTAACCAGCATAATGATATAAGATAATATATGTAAAATGTATTTTCCTTTTTTTCTTTCTGTTTGTGATTTTTTTCATTTCTTTTCTTTACCTCTTATTTCTATTATTTTTAAGTTTAAATATTGCTTTATTGTGTTAATTAAATATTGTTAATTAATTGTATATAATTTTACAAGAAGGAAGGGAGGGAGGGAGGGAGGGAGGGAGGAAGGAAGGAAGGAAGGAAGGAAAACAGAATAAAAATCTTTTAAAATTCAAGATATAAATTATCCTAACATTTTCAGAAAAAATTTGAAGCTCCAAACTATTCATAGATATCCGTAGGTTGACGGGTGAAATAATGTTCATGATTGAATATTAACTCCAACAGGTTGGAGATTAACTACAAATTCCAAGTTTCAAAGAGATTTCAAGAAGCTGATTCTGAGAATGCTTTGGTTACATTAACCTTTAGTGCAGGTCCTATTTGAAGGATAGCATCTGAATGCAAGCAAGCTGAATCTCTGCTATACAATGACACCTGAATTTTCATTCCCACTATGATCAATTTTAAACAGCTGTGTTCTTTTTTTGGTTTGAAAATCAATCTATATAATTTGACAAAGAAACAAAGGAATATGTTGCTATTATTCCTTATTTCCTTTCATTTCTGTCACACAGTAATCCCTTCTAATCACTCTGGATGATTACTTTTGGGAATTGAGATAAGGGAAAATCTACTTCTATAGTTCCTATTAGAGGTCTCAAATGATGTTTGTTGCTAAAGTCCAGCATTGCCTAATGGTCTGAGGACACAAAAGGGTCTCCAAGACTCTCTCAATAGTCTACAAAATCAGAATTATTTGCCAAATATTAAAGACACTTTCAAAAATTTAAAAGTGTTACTCTTAATAATTTTAATAAAAATATAGGATTTTTAATGAAAATATTTTAATATTATCAAATAAGCTTAATATTGTTTTACATAATTCAATAAATATTTTATGAGTCCATCAATTTTAATTTTAATATGGTAAATATTGATAAATATAACACATACAAATAAAAGCTCTTTTGGGTCCTCCATAAATTTTACAAGTGGGAGAGACCCTGAAAGCAATATGTTTAAAGAACACTGCGATAGACCATTATATCCTTTTGATATGCTCTGCAAGGTTTGGGGGTGGAAAGCATATTATTACTTCCTTTTTTTCCCCCTGATGGAATGAAAGAGTTGGCATGCATGAGGAAGTGAGCTCCAGACTCTTCCAGTGTGTGTTATACTTCATATATGTCTTGCATGTTCCTTTAGCTTTTTCCGATTTTATAATTTGGGGTACTCTTTTTTTGTTTTTTTGTACTTGGTTAATTAAAAAAAACAAAAAAAATATCAGCTTAGCATTTTTGAATTTGAAATTGATTGTTGCTGGCAGACTACTAAATGTAGAAATAGGTATTGTGCTTATAAATTAGAAAACAAAAACAACTTTTAATCAACTGTCAGAATATATACTTTGCTGTCATTATTATTGGTATATTGTTTTAAAGTAGATAAAATTATATCTTATTTTTATGGGCTTCTATGGTTGAGAAAAATGCACTTAAATTGTTCGTTTTATTTCATACAAGACTTGAAAATTAAAATTAAAAGTTACCCGTTGGCTATTTTTATAGATTGGAAAAGTAGCAGTAAGTGTAGCCAAACATGTTTCCTATGTTTGCATACATAGAATGAAAAACAGGGAAGCAAAATTTGCTATGAACTTGTATTTTCCTTAAGCTGAATACCTAGAATGTTGATTTGTTACACTCAGAATTTTCAAACAATATTTTAAGTGTTGCATCAGAAATTGATGGATGTATAAAAATAATTTCCAATTCAGCTCCATTCAAACATGTTTGCCATGTTGGCTGAACATAATGGGACCTGCAGTTCAATACACACATGGTATTAATTGGGAAAACTAGCTTAGATGCATACACAGGGAGTTTTTCTTCTTTGTTTAATAAAATTTAACAGGAATAATGGAACAATCTTATAAAATAATCCTCAGAAAATAAAGATTATGTATAGGCCATATAGACTACTGTTACAGTTAAACTTAATGTCAAGGTATATTTCCTAGTCTTTAGAATTCCAGTGCTGTCTAATTACATTAGTTAAGTACAAAGATTGCGTTACCCTTCTTCGTATTTCTAAGATTTTATTATTTGCAATTCATAACATTTTGGAAGTGTTTTCTTTTTAAATAATCTTTATTAAGTTTTCTAGTTAAAAAGAACATAAAAACAAGACATACAAAAATACAAAAATACATAAAATACAAACAAACATGGTAAAAGCTAACCACTTTTACAGCTATTTCATTTCCAAATATTTACATTTCACAATATTACTATTTTAATTTAAACAATCACTATTATTTATCCAGTTCTATATTCAATGGATTGAGTCTCCTAACGTGTTTCCCTGAAAATAAGACCCTGTCTTATATATTTTTTAACCCTGAAATAAGCACTTGGTCTTATTGTCATGCACTAAAAAGCCCGATTGGGCTTATTATTAGGGGATGTCTTATTTTGGGGAAAACAGGGTACTATATATTCAACATCTATTTCTTCCATTTAATTATATGAACCTCTAATTGTATACATAGGATGTGAGATTGAGAACATTTGCTGTTCTTTATAGTTCACCTTTTATAACCAAATTTGAAATTTTTTGTTGCGATTTAACCACTTATACCAATTATTCCAAGCGTCATAGAATTCTGTATCTTCCTTTTCGTGAATCTCCATTGTTAATTTACACATCTCGGAGCATTACAAATAATTTCTAATAACCATTGAGGATGTGGGGATAGTATCATTTTTCCAGCTCTGGGCGTAGGCAATCCTTGCAGCAGTGGTTATGTGGAGTATTAAGTAACGGTCCTCTTTTTTAAACTTTTCCCTAAAAATTCTCAATAAAAACAGTTCCGGCTTCAAATCAATCACCTGTTATATGATTTCTTCCAGCCAATTTATTTTATTCCAAAATATTTTAATTTTGGGGCAAGTCCACCAGAGATGGTAATACGTCCCTTGCTCTTTCTTGCACTTCCAACATTTCGGTGACATCGTCGGGAACATCTTTGCCAATCGTGCCGGAGGGAGATGCCAGCGATAGAACATTTTGTATATATTTTCCCAAGATGCCGCAAGAGTCAATTTATAATTTATCTCCCAAATTTTTTCCCATTCTGGAAGAGTTTCCATAGCATGCTAAATCATGTCTACTAAACTATATTTTGATCAGACCACACTAAATTGGGTAAATTCCACAGCATACTAAATATTAAACTATGGCTTACAAACAGAACGGCTGGATACAGATAATTCACAATGCCCAGTCCAAATCCTCCCCTTTTTTATGTTTCTGTAATCCCTTAAAGGGATGCGGTGGCTCAGTGGCTAAGACGCTGAGCTTGTCGATCAGAAAGGTTGGCAGTTCAGCAGTTCGAATCCCTAGCGCCGTGTAACAGAGTGAGCTCCCGTTACTTGTCCCAGCTTCTGCCAACCTAGCAGTTCGAAAGCATGTAAAAATGCAAGTAGAAAAATAGAGACCACCTTTGGTGGGAAGGTAACAGCGTTCCGTGTGCCTTTGGCGTTTAGTCATGCCAGCCACATGACCACGTAGACGTCTTTGGACAGCACTGGCTCTTCGGCTTTGAAACGGAGATGACCACCGCCCCCTAGAGTCGGGAACGACTAGCACATATGTGCAAGGGGAACCTTTACCTTTAATACCTTAATTCAGAGTAGAATCCAAACATAATTTAGAATGTTGTATTAATCAGGCTTCACCCTCTAGTACTGAATGTATGTGTAACCTGTGTAAAGTTGCAGTGTTATGTTCAGTAAGAACAATGTCTAATGAATCAAGAATTGTAGAATTGGTTTACCCTTTTGCACTTGTACTATGATTAAATTACATTAAACTGGGTGAATTTCCTCATGAATAAGGCACACTGAATTCTTTATAAAAATGGCCTAAAGTAATATTTAAACATTGTTCCATAACTCTCTTGTGCCAAATAGTGTAATTTACATATTGTTAGACTGTTTATATGCTGTTAATAATTTTATTTTATAGTCACAGACCAAAATACAAACAAAAACAAAAAGAAAAAAATACAATCACAAACAATTAACACCAGAAGCCTTGGCTAAAGGGAATTACAACGTTCTCCTCTAATAGTTACAGCTCTTATTTATATGCTGTTATACCATTAGTATATTGATAGAAATGAACAATACATAGTTCAATTTTTCCAAGCCTATAAATTTCTCAACAGCTGTTCAGAAATGCCAGACTATGATTAAATATTTGGCAAACACTGTTGTTCAAGTTAGTTTCCATATGAATTTTGGCCAGTCACTCTCAGTCCAACTCACCTCACAGGGTTGTTGTTGTAGAGAATATAGGAGGAAGGAGAATTAGACAGATTTGCTGCCTTGAGTTATTGATAAAAATAATAATGACAGGATAAAAATAAAAAATAAGCTGCCCTTGATTTAGATACAAATGCCGAAATTTATCCATACCTATACACTGTATGCATATATGTGTAAAATTTTATTCACCATTTTTCAACTATGGCTTGTCATCAACATATTTCACATTGTGTTGAAGATAAACAGAAAATATGGAAATCAAGAACTTTTTAATACTAAACTGCTGCAACATGTTATATCTAAATGATGTATGTTTTACAAATGAATAAAATGAAAAATGTAGATAAAAGGACTAATATGAAATAGAACCACTCAAACATATTTATGGCATTATTTTTTACCAATTCTTTCATCTGAAATTCATCATTCTTAACTGAATTTTGGTTTGTAAGATATACAATAGATTTTGGCAAATGACTATAACTCTATCAAATTACAATGGATACTTATTTTGATAAAGAATTTTACAAGCTGTTCTTTAATTTGTAAAAGTGCTTATATCCCAATTAAAAATATACATTAAAAGGAGTGTTTATATCCCTATATATTAACACCATATGTTGTTGTAACCGGAATTTTCAGGTTGACATACAAAAGACTCAGAAGTGCGTTGGGGAAATATGATGGACATGAATTCTACTGTAAAGAGTTAAATATATGAACATTTTGCAACAGTGCAATAAATAAATAAATAAATATGAATACACTGAGTAATTGTCCCTTTGAAGTAGTCTTGAGATTTCTAGGTGGTAACCCTACTGGCTTTTCTACTGGAAATCAAGAATTGTTCTTAAGTACCAATGTGTCAGCAGTTCCTTATAGCAACTCTAACGAGTTTTATTTTAATTACATATATTAAGCAGTTATTACTTTTTGGACTTGAAATATGAGAGATAAGGAAAAGACAAGACTTGCACCTTCTGTGTTTATATCTTTTTACCTTTAATCAGGCAAAAACTAAAGCTGGAAGAAATGTGCTCAATGTGTTTTCTAATATAAATCAGTTTCTAGAAAATAGGAACACGTATTAGGGCTACCAGAAACGTGAGTTGTGAATATATCCGGGGGAAAGCACATTTTAATTGGTCGTCCGTTGAAACTTGCAGTCCATAACGAAGAAAGGGGGTGGGGGAATCGACTTGACTAAAGTGTGACCAGCACAACGCGGCGGTCCTCAGAGACAGCCGTAGTTCATGCTTGGCTTTTATTGAGACTTATGTAGGAGGAAAAAAATGTTCTCTTGTTCTCATGGCCACGCTCCTAATGCAAATTTCGGCTAAAAGGGCAAGTGGCAACGACGCCTGAAGGACAAAAAGGCTTAATTTATGTTAAAATGTTTCGTGGGATAGATGGCCTCGTTCGCTCCTACTGATAGCTGGCAGTTCGCGCTCCCCAAGCAAGGAAGCGGGGGAGTGGCCATAGGTATGGTGGCAGTTTAGGCCTCAATCCCCGTCATTAAGCCCGGCCGGAGGCGAGGCGAAGACGAAAAAGAAACGGAGGAGGCCTCTGCCTTCATAGAAGCGACCCTTCAGAACTTCGCACTCACCGTTCGCCCGCTTCAGGGCGTTCTCGGGCCGCTGGAAGTAGACCGGCATGATGGCGACGGCTTCTCCTCACGCGGCAACGAGCCCTAAGGAGCGCCCAGTCAGACAGCAAGCGAGGCCGGAAAGGGAAGGCGTCACGTGACGGTCACGCAGGAAAGTGCCCGGAAGAGAACCGATTAGACGGCGTCTCTGTGGAACATTCCCCCCCCCCACGAGTTAAGTGTGCGCATGTGCGGAAAGTTCAGGCTGTCGCCGGGACTGAAGGTTAAATCAAAAGGCGAAGAAGGAAGGAGAAGAAGGAGGGAATGGTGCGGCTCTGAATTTTATCTTCATTTTCAGACGGCGTTTGCTTGTTACTTTCTACTTAGTGAACTTGGCTTCAGAATAACTGCCCTGGGAATTATTATTCAGAATTGCGACTCTGCATGCCTGCGGCTTCTTCCTAATTGTTTCGTGTTATGGACAGACGACTTAACCTATTTGTATTTGTATTTGTTTATTTGTCAAGCATATATGATTATAAGCAAAGTATAAACAGTAATACATGATTGAATATATATGTAATAGTACAAGCATGAATAAGAGTAAAAGAGGTATGAATATATGGGTACATTAGGACAGGAATGGTAGGCACGATTGTGCGCTTACCCCCTTACCGACCTCTTAGGAATGGGGTGAGGTCGATGGTAGATAATCTGAGGTTGTCTTGTCCTAGGCTGGTGTCTATTCTACCACTTACCAGCATGGTCAGGGAAGAGGGCTGTGGTTCTTATTCAATAGACTAGTCTTACTAGACTATGAAATGCTGACTCGGAACTAGGAAAACCCAAATTGAAAGCTCTATTTGTCTACGAAAGTCACAAAGGCTGGACATTACATTAATCCTTCTTTAGCCACGGAGGTGCTGTATGCAAACAAAATTATGGTTTACAAAATATGAGTGATTGTCTACTCATATTCCTGGATGTAATTTACAGTGCTACTTTTCTCCAGCCATCTAGCATGGAAAATCTGCTGAAAGTCTGATGCTTTCAGGGAGCTAAGTCAAAGAGTCACTGCTTTTCAGTGAAAATACTGATTCTGTGGAAAAGCCACCCTAAGGAGATCAGGTTGAGTCTCTTTCCTGGTTTTTCACAAATACGGCTTTTTGGGATAGCGTTCTGCTAATTTGAGTTGTTGCCCTTTTTATTCTCTATTTTCACAGAATTGCATTTTTTAATGTGAGCCATCGAAAATAATTTACATAAACTGCAATGTCCAAACTGTTTCTAAAGATAGAAATTAGCAACATCAATGTGCTATTAAATTAAAAAGGAGCAATACTAACTGCATTTATAAATTATACACATGGGACTAAACCCTATCCCCCAGATGACTCCACCCAGAAGCTTCATGTAGAAGTTAAAAAATAGGGTTCTATTCTGTGAGGAATCCCTGCGGTCCAATCTTACTACAAGAACAAATAGCTGTTAGAATCTCATTATGGAACATATTAAAATAAAACCAGGACAAGAGGTTCTGTGGCAGTCCTTCGAATTCCATTATGGAAATGCCAGGAGTAACTATGATCTTGAAGGTATGTTGATATCAGGAGCACTAAACCCATCTTCTATACAATGTAATATTTGTGGAAGACAGTGTTTAGTCTAGCTTGCAATTAAAATCCTAATGGCCATGGATTGCTAAGTGTCTTAAGTTTCTTGGCAGCACGATTGATGTAAAGGCAAAATAGTGCTTATAAATAATTAAAACTCTGAAAATTACTCCTCAAAGAATTGATGAGGGGAAAAGTCTCCCAAAAAGATGGTATGGTCAAATGGAACATCTGCAGCTAAATATTTTATTTTATTTTTATTTATTTATTTTTGTCAAGTACGTGTTGGTAATATACATAGATATAACATTGTTTATATACATAAGATGGGTACTGATAAGAGGGAACATTAGGACAGGGATGGTAGGCACGCTGGTGCACTTATGCACGCCCCTTACTGACCTTAGGAATCGGGTGAGGTCAACAGTGGACAGTCTAAGGGTAAAGTTTTGGGGGTTTGGTGACGAATAATAATTAAATAATAATAAATAAATAAATAAATAAATAATAAACGTTCTCTGTTGCTGAACTCAGAGATGGACATTTCATGGAAGCAAAATCTGGTCAAGCTGGAAGGGAAAATAAGCAGTAAGAACATTTTAGCAATGAGCCAAATAAATTGTTTAACTGAATTGGATCCTCTAATACGAATTCAGCAGAAAGGTGGACTAGACTTTCCGTGGCACGTTGATTTTTCTTTCCACGCCTCGCACCACTGTGCTGCTAGGAAAAACAAATCTTGCTTCACTGCCAGAGGCTTTAAAATAAACGAGGAAAAAAAGTCTCGCGGAGGCACTTTAACACTTGCATAAGGACGCCTTGGCGAAGACCGAAATCAAGCCGGAAGCCAGGGGGCGTGTTACTCCATTATTCTCCCGCTATGAGGCCCATGATGGGTCTCAGGAAACAGAGGAGGGATCTTGGCGCTGGGAGGAGTAAGATGGCAGAGACGGAGGCTCAGCTGCTTCTGGGTGTAGGTTTGATTGGTAAGCACGTCTCCGTCCCTGGCTGCATGATGTGGGAATGTCGGCTGAGGGGGAGAGCTGGTTAACACCCTTCGTTTCCCTTCCGTATTTCTATTCTGAAACGGGAAATTTGTGTGTTCGTGAAGCAGTGGGGGGAAGGCAGATGAGTGGGAACGTCTTCCTTTTTGCCTCTTCCAATTGCCCTGAGTAGAGTCTTAAGCGTTTTGCCTTTGATGCATGATCCAACAGGATTGTTGCACTCTTTCAGGTCCGTCTATGACTCCATGCCATGCAGAAAGAGTAGAGGAGAAGACTGGAAAAGAAAGTGGGGGGGACGACGACTTTGAATGCTCCCTTACCCTATACAGGAATAAGCGAGCGGAGTAGTATTCATTCTTCTAGGGTGGTCCTTTTGACTATCACCCGTTCCGAATACCTCCTTATATTTTAATAAGTACAACTAGAGCACAGAGCCTACCCCACTGTGGGGAAATTAAAAAAACAAAACCGGTTCAAGGTTCAATCTTGTTTAATACTGACATAGAAGATCAAAGCAAATCCCATGGCGGTGAATTGAAAAAGGAAACGCTCTGGAAGAAGGCAGTGACAAAACTACTTCTGTATTATTGCCAATGTAGTCATCAGAAGTTGAACTTTATTTAAAGGAGACTTTGCAAGCAGCATTCCGCACAATGTACAAAGTTAGAATAAATCCAGCCACTTTATAATTTAGGGTGGTCTCTGAATTTTGCAGTTAATTACGGTATGCTTAAAGTAATCGTGGCTCTGAATGTTGAGTAAATGTAGTCACCTGCACCCATTTCCTGTTAATATACAAAAAGGCCTTATAGCCTCTAATTTAAAAAAAAACACCTTTTTTGTTATCTAAAATCCCAATCCTTTTCTGAATGGAGAGTGGAAAAGTAATAGAATGCAGTTAATAGCACAGGAAAGGTTTAAATAAATGTTGCTTTCCCCATATAATGCTGGTTGTAGGTAAGCTATAAAAATGCTCAGGATAAATGTCTTAGTTTGTCACCAATTACTAGATCTCCCTTGATGTGAAATCATTCTTGAATCAAGGCTTCACTTAGGAAGACTTTTTGCCATCATTTATCTTCACTTAGCAGGGAAATCATAATGGGAAAACTTAACAAATAAATTATTATTGTTATTTAGCACTCAATGCATGTGCTTTTTTAGAAATTCTAGTAGAGGAGATTCTTGCTACAAGAAGAGTACAGTGTAAAGTTTAATACAAGGAAAGAGGAAGTCTAGATAAGGAAATACGGTTTGTGACAGTTTTAAATTAAATGTGCTTTTAGCTAAAATCTAGAATTTGCTGCTCTGGCTATAGGCCAGAGATTATTCATATTTTTAATAAAATTGTTCCAGATTATTATCACATTTCAGATTAAAATACATGCATGTATGTTACCATAAATATGAGTTAATTTCCTGAGCTATTAAGGCTTACATAATAAATAGATAATTTTAAAATGTGTAAAAGTGGGCATTACTTTGAATATACAATTGGATCTGATTAACTGATCAATTTACTCCCTTGCTGCTGTTGGCATTCTCACAGTGAACATCTTTCCACCATAGAAAAAGATACCAATGGAGATGCTCTGTGGGTTTGGTGTTACCCTTCTACAACGACTGCATTCAGAGACCTCTTATTGAGAAAATGCTGCCTTACAGATGAGAATAAACAGCTTCACACTTTCCTATTTGGTCAGTACAAACTAACATGGTTTTACATTACAACCATGGAAATTCCAGAGGCTTCTACCTTGAAAAGGGTAAGATTGAAATTTGGAGAAAGGGGACTTGACAGAAAGATCTTATTTGCACATTCATTATTCTATGATTATTTGGATTTTTACGTCTGCTGATTTCATAAGATAAGGGATACCCTATCACGGGTGTCGGCAACCCGTGGCTCTGGAGCCGCATGCAGGTCTTTGGGCCCCTTGCTGTGGCTCCCTGCCAAACCGGATACCACCACTGACTGGCCCTGCCCCTCACCCTCCCCTCCCAGTCACACCTTGCCTGAGAAGGTAAGGGCGATGGCAGCGAATGGAGACTCTCTCCATATTCCAGAGTGGGAGCGAAGCGGTCCTGTATTTGCTTCTTCTTCCAGCCCTTGGTGCTGTGCGCACCTTGGTCGCTTGGGGAGACACGTGACTTTCTCTCCGCCCCGAGACACTGGCCCGACTGCGGCTGACACTGGCCTGCTCGCTGCTCTTGCAGTGCCTTGCACAGCACATTTAAATTTAGCGTGCTTCACAATGGGGGAGATGGCGTCCCCTGCTCCTCCTGGAGCCCATTACAACGCGGAGTATCAGCTGCAGCCAGGCCGGGCCAGTGTCTCGGGGTGGAGAGTAAGTCACCCATCTCCCCGAGCGACCGATGCTCTGTGTCGTAATGGGCTCCAGGAGGAGCAGGGGAAGAGAGACTGGGAGGCCGAGAGTGAGGGGCAGAGACAGCCAGTGGTGGGAAATGAGAGAAAGAGAGAGGGAGAAAAAGAGATGAGAGAGGGAGAAATAGAGAGAGAGATATACCTGTTTCCTGGAGAGAGAAAAATACCGGGAGCCACAAAACCTGGCTAGGCGTGGCTGGGGGGGTCATGTGACTGGGTGGGAGTGAGTCACATCGAGTTGGCCACGCCCACCCAGGTTTTGTGGCTCCCGGTGTTTTCTGTGGGAAACTGGTCCAAATAGCTCTTTGGGTGTTAAAGGTTACAGACCCCTGCCCTATCAGTATGCTATATCTATACATATTACAAAAGCAATTTGGAAAATCGTGATAGAAAAAAATAAGTGTGTTTTTATGTCGCATCAACTGAAGTTACACTGGATGTTTGCATTATTTTCAAGATGTATTGGTCTGTAGCGAGTATCCATAGATTTTCAGTGATGTAGTAAGACTTAATTTATTGATTGATTTAAACATGGAGGCTGCCTAGCTCCTGATTATGTTCAGTGGTTCAAAAATAAAAAGAAAAATCATGAATAATTCTGAGCATCCAGGAGGAACACGACAATGCCCTCAAATACCCGAAAGCAAAACTGATGGGCTCAGCAGCCATTCTACCCCTAGGCCTAGGAGCAAAGCCATGTTTTTGGTGACCTCTGGAACTCCATCAGGTTGGGAGCTATACAGATCCTGAGGGGAATGCTACTCCAGACGGCAGGTGTGACAACTAAGAAGGCACACATCCTAGATCCCAATAGATGACATTGCTTCATGTTCCAGAGCCCTTCAATTAAACAAGCTGTCTGATCTTATTAGGCAGGTAGAACTATTGAAGATAAGCAGTTCTTCAATTAAGCAGGTCTTATGAGACACAAAGTTTTATAGATTTCAACCAGTACCTTGAATTTGCATCCAGCAACCAATTAGCAACCTGTGCAGCTCATATCCTGGTATAGTCATTTATCCCTGCCTGCACTGTAGCATTCTGGACCAACTATGGTTTCCTTGTGGCCTTCAAAGGCAGCCTCATATTCATCATGTTACAGGTGTTCATTCATGAGGGGGACTAGGGCATCAGTGACATGAGGGGGACTAGGGCATCTTGAAGGGCCTTCCATTCTAGGGATGGGCAAAAGCAATGCACTCAATGGACCCGTGAAAAGGCCTGAACTCTGATTGAAACAGGTCCAGATAATTTACTTCCTTCAAGATCATCTGCAGTCTAATTACTCTCAACAATCTTCCCCACAAGTCACTGCCCAGACACCACGATTGGACCTTCTCTGTCGAAGTCCCACTCTTAAGTAAATGTAAGCAACTTTATCTGCCAAATTGTCTCTCCAGTTGTTTATATTATTATTTTACAAGAAAGTATTTTGACATTACCTTTTTTTGTATGTTGCACAGGTGACCCACTTTTCCATTGTTCTGACAACCAAAGACTTCAATCCGGAAAAGTATGCAGCCTTCTCTAGGATTCTCTGTAGGTGTGTATTGCTTGATACGTTTTTTACAACTGCAATCAGGGGTGAAATCCAGCAGGTTCTGACAGGTTCTGGAGAACCGGCAGCGGAAATTTTGAGTAGTTTGGAGAACCGGCAAATACCACCTCTGGCTGGCCCCAGAGTGGGGTGGGAATGGAGATTTTGCAATATCCTTCCCCCAGGAGTGGGGAAGGAATGGGGATTTTGCAGTATCCTTCCCCTGGAGTGGGGTGGGAATGGAGATTTTGCAATATCCTTCCCCCAGGAGTGGGGAAGGAATGGGGATTTTGCAGTATCCTTCCCCTGCCACACCCACCAAACCACACCACGCCCACCAAGCCACGCCCACAGAACCGGTAGTAAAAAAAAATGGATTTTACCACTGAACTTCATGGTTTATTAGCTAAACCTTTTGCACAGCGATGTATTCCCAATTAAGAGGTGAAAACATTTCTGAAGGAATTACTTACCATCATAATAATAATACATATAATTACTGATTATTTCAAGTGAGTAAAAGGTTTACTAAAACTGCAAAAATGATACATAATAGTATTCTGCTAGCAGTTTTCACACATGAAACCACTCATGAAGTAAAGAGCCGAGGTGGCGCAGCGGTTAGAGTGCAGTACTGCAGACCACTTTAGCTGACTGTGATTCGCAAGTCAGAGGTTCAAATCTCACCGGCTCAAGGTTGACTCAGCCTTCCATCCTTCCGAGGTAGGTAAAATGAGGACCCAGATTGTTGGGGACAATATAAATATGCATTGCTTACTGGTGTAAACCGCTTAGAGAGTACTTGCACTGTGAGGCAGTATATAAATCTCACAAATAAATAAGTTGAAGTGCATTTCTTCTCAAATGTAGTTCTAACACATTACTCACAATAAATCTAGCAAGATTTGTTTTCCTGCGTGATTTAGATCATGTTCCAGCTGCATGTAGAACTTCATGTACAGCAGTTCTAGCTGGCTATAGAAATAAAAATAAAATCTCTACCTGGAGAAAAACCAGTTTAACCATATTCATATTATATCCAGGTTAGATTATTGCTAATAGTGGTAATACTTTGAGAATCAGCAATGGTGGACTGAACATGGCTTTGCTTTTTGTCAAGCTAATGACTCTGGTGGAAATAGGAACCAGTGAAAGGATTGGCTCTTCAGAATTCTTCTGATCAAGGAGAGGAAAAGGGATTGCCCACAAGATTGCTCCATACAGAATCTCCCTGCAAAGAGATCATAAAACAGCGATCTACAGCAGGTTTGAGAGTTCTGGGACACATTGGGTTTGCCTACTTTCTCTCTTAATTACCGTATTTTTCGCAGTATAAGACGCACCTTTTTACCCCCAAAAAGAGGGTGAAAACTTGGGTGCGTTTTATACACTGAATGTAGCCCCACCCACCCAGACACCCCCACCCTTTGGCCTCTGTCTTCCAGCAATTTACCTGCTTGCAGGAAAGAGGGAAGAGCTCTGTAAAGAGATTGCAGGAAAGAGGGAAGAGCAAGTCAGTAGCAGTTTCCGGATCTACAGCTGATTAGGTTTGCCAGGTGGGAAAATGAAAGTGAAACTAACTACAAAGAGGCAAATAGCTGGGAGAGACACAGCAGATTTTTATTTTTTGCTGAACTGGATGGAAGGGGGTAAGTGAATATAAATGTCTGTAGAATGTTCAAATTATTAGACTTATTTTTTAAAGACTGCTTTATTGTTCTAGAGCCAGGGGTCTCCAACCTTGGCAACTTTAAGACTTGTGGACTTCAACTCCCAGAATTCAACAGCCAGCTTTGTTAGCTTTGCTGGCTGTGGAATTCTGGGAGTTGAAGTCCACAAGTCTTAAAGTTGCCAAGGTTGGAGATCCCTGTAAATCTAGACAACTTAACAAAATAAAGAAGCTTTTTAAAATAAATGCTTGCTCTGAAGAGGCCCAGTGCTATTGTATCTTCTTTTAAATAATAGAGAATAATGTATACTTCCAGAAATTTTAATTAATTTTAACAGCTCTGTACAAGTATAGTATGAAATGTAACAGTGTCCTGTTTAGTATTAGAGTTTAGTTATCTTGGAGTAGATCTATTTAAATAATTGGGAAAAGTTAGTGTGACTACATTTAAGAAAACTTTCTGGCATAATGTACATTTCTCCAATTCTTTGCTATTTCTATGGTTCAGGCACACATGCACAGAAATACACAGCAAACAGGGTATATCATCTGTGCTGTTTGCTGTTTGCCAAATTGCTTGGATGCAGAGGCCTTTTTCCCTTGTTTTCCTCCCCCAAAACTAAGGTGCGTCTTATACTTCGGTGCGTCTTATACTCCGAAAAATACGGTACTTTAGAAAGCTGCTGGCTGGAGAATTCTGGGAGTTGACGTCCACAAGTCTTAAAGTTGACAAGTTTGGGGACCCCTGCTCTACTATATCACTAGGAAAATCACCTTCCACCTTGGATGATAGAAACACTGATGTAAATTTATGGTTTTAAAAGAAAAATCTTTAATTTTTTTGGAAAACAGCAAAAAGAAAACTAGAATGTGGATTTTAGAAAGTTATGAGGGCTAGATGGACTTGAAAGAATATATCCTGTGTGGTGTTTAAAAAATTATAAAGTAATATATGAAGTTATTGAAATTAATTGTAAGAAATCCTCTGAACAGAAAGTTTTGTTGATTGGGAAATAAGCAAGATAATAAGAGGAAGGAGCACAGGTCACATTGTGGGGTTTAGTGAGTCTTGCAAAAACAGCAGTGGGTGAATGTTTGCATGGGTAAAAAAACACCATATATTTATTCTTTTTGGCCCAAATTACTGACGCTCAATTTATTTTACAGAATATACCTGAAATATGGGACTCCTGTAAAAATGATGGAGAGTTACATTTCTGTCCTTACAAAGGGGATTTGTCAGAGTGAAGAAAATGGTTCTTTCCTAAGCAAAGATTTTGATATCAGAAAAGCTTATCTTGCAGGCTCAGTCAAAGGTGAGATTTTTTTTTTTAAAAAAATTCAGTAATACAGTTCGGGTTAAAACTATGCATTCTTGAAAATAAACTCCCTTTCTTTCAATGAAATGTATTTCCAAGTAAGCAGACACTAAAAGCATGACAACCACTGCTTTCGAAATACTGGTTATGCTTAGTTGCATCACCAGCTTTTTCCTCAAGGCTGACATCAGCATAAGAGCAGGGGTCTTTAAACTTGGCAACTTTAAGACTTGTGGACTTCAACTCCCAGAATTCTCCAGACAGCTTTGCTGGCTGGAGAATTCTGGGAGTTGAAGTCCACAAGTCTTAAAGTTGCCAAGTTTGAAGACCTCTGGCATATGAGGATTCTTGGGAGTCCCAAGAGTTTTTCAGAGCCTGATTTGGGTTCCCTTTTGTGTCCTCTCCCTCCAGATGTTGAGAAAAATAACACCCTGGCATCAATTGAATTGGTAGGATGATTTTTAATAAAAGCCAGCTGGCCTGGATTTTTCAAAAGCAAAAAGATGTAAAAGATACAGAATGTTTGTATTCTAAAAAAAAAGTAAGATAAATGCCAGGTTCACATTATTGGTTTGGACATTGGAGCTTATAAACAATGGCTTGGATGTTGGGTGAATCTAATTAATTGTGAGTTAAACAAACCATGATATACTGTAGATGTAATAACAAACTGTAGCTTGATATATCTAGGAAGTATTCTGTAAAAGCTGAACAAATTTTGCCTCTTCATAAAAAGTGAATTTAAGTAATTTATAATTGTTTGTATAGTTATGTTGTTAATTGTACAGAATTCTATTATGTTATATTAAGATTCTGTTTAACTTCTGATTGTCCTAGATATAGTGTTTCAGTTTGGAATGGAAACAGTCATCCTGTATACTGCACTCATGTTAAAGAAAAGAATTGTAGTATATCACCCAAGAATAGAAACTATCCTCGAATTTACAAGGTAAAACACATTGATGAAATAAAAGGTACTCCTTCACTTAATTTCATTTTCAAGTCTCTTGGCCAAATTCCTTATTTATTTCTAATAGAAATTATTACACACATACACACACAGAGTGTTTCCCCGTCTTTTTTTTTTTTGCCACAATAAAAGGCACCAGGTCGTCCACTGACTCCCCTCACTTGCGGGCATCGCCCCCAGCCTCCTTTTCACTGTCAGATCTTCTTCTGCGGCCAGCAAGGCTTTCCTGAAGGCCTCTGCAGCCAACAGAGCTATGGATCGATCCAGAGCTCTGTTATCAGGTGCAGAGGCCTTCAGGAAAGCCTTGCCGGCTGCAGAAGAAATGGGCCGGCAAGGCAGGTGTCAGGATATGCGAGGCCTGGCTGCAACTGTCCAAAGGTAGGTAGTAGGGCAGTTCCACCCACCCATCCCCACCCTAGCTTCATTTTTACCCGTGCACCCTGGTGTGGGCGTGGTCTTAATTAGGGCTTATTTTGGGGGTAGGGCTTATATTGGGCGCACATGTATGAATCAAGCTAGGACTTACTTTCGGGGTAGATCGTATTTTTGGGGAAACACGGTTGTATGTGTATGTGTGTAATATTCAATTGTAATATGAGTCCTTGCACTTCAACTTTGAGGCTGTAGGTGGCCTGGTTTGGTATCAAAATTTAACAGTGGTTTAAGTTTGTATTATTTTCAAAAGTCCACTGAAAGTTCAGTTCAAAAGGGGTCTTTTTTTTACCTTTCCCTCACCTTCAATTTCAGGTCCTTAATGTTGATTATACTGCTAACCCACGTCCTCTGTTTATTTGTTTGTTTGTTTGTGAGATTTATATACCGCCTCACAGTGCAAGCACTCTCTAAGCGGTTTACACCAGTAAGCAATGTATATTTATATTGCCCCCAACAATCTGGGTCCTCATTTTACCTATCTCGGAAGGATGGAAGGATGGGTCAACCTTGAGCCAGTGAGATTTGAACCGCTGACCTGCGGATCACAGTCAGCTAAAGTGGCCTGCAGTACTGCCTCTAACCGCTGCGCCACCTCGGTTTTACCATGTAGCAGTGGTGAAATCAAAATTTTTTACTTCCGGTTCTGTGGGCGTGGCTTGGTGGGCATGGTGTGGCTTGGTGGGCATGGCAGGGGAAGGATACTGCAAAATCTCCATTCCCATCCCACTCCAAGGGAAAGAATCTCCATTCCCACCCCACACCAGGGGAAGGATATTGCAAAATCTCCATTTCCACCCCACTCTGGGGCCAGCCAGAGGTAGTATTTCCCGGTTCTCCGAACTACTCAAAATTTCCGCTACCGGTTCTCCAGAACCTGCTGGATTTCAGCCCCGACATGTAGCCAGTAAAATTAATTCACAATGTCAAACTTTTCATAACAAATTGAAGGAAATATCTTTGATCTAGTGGTTAAGGTACCAGGTTATAAAGCAGGAGGCCATGAGTTCAAGTCCCACCTTAGCCATTAAAGCCAGCTGGGTGACTTTGGGCCAGTCACTCTCAGCCCTACCCACCTCACAGGGTTGCTGTTGTGGGGAAAATAGGAGGAGAAATGTTCAATATGTTCGCCTTCTTGAGTTACTTGTAAAAATAATAAAGGCGAGATACAAATAAATAAATCTTTGTTGTATAAAAGAATGCCTGATTAAAGTAGCATAACTTGTGGAGTCCTTGGTGCTCTCTGATTGTTGTCCTGAAGAAATTTCAATATCTGTTGAGGTAACATCTTCAGTGCTAGAAGGTATTGGGTTTGATCTCTGTACATATAGTAGTTTGCGCTATCAGTTTTGGTGGAGGTATTGGATTCCCCCAGTGCAGTTATTAAATGTGATTATGATTTATAACTAATCCTAATTTGACAAAACTGTTCAATAAGCCATTGCATGAAATGAGTTTGTTTTGAAACAGACAACAGTCTGTTAAGATAATTGGTCCTATTGAATAGTGTCAAAGTCATATCTGTGTAATTATCCACTATTGGGGTTAATCATTTTGTAAAATAAAGTGATTTATAGATTCTGTAAAAGCAATGCATCTTAAAACATTTCTTAACACTTAAATGTATTTGTTTTTGTAAAATTCCAGTTTTAAAGGGGATCCTGCTGGCCATGCATCCATCCATATAGTATATTATAAAGAAATGTCCTTCCATCTATGGCTGAAAGTATGTCATATGATTTAGAGTCCTGATCCCCTTGTAAGCTAGACAAAGAGGACAAGACCAGTTAGTGCATCCTTTGAGGAGATGATATGAGCCATTGTGTTAAAATAACTTTTTTCTTTTAGGGCATTACCAGCCTTAGTGTGGCACCGACAAGATTGGTCAATTCTTCATTCATTTGTGCATCTGAATGATGATGAATTAGAAGCATTAAAAATGTGTCCAGGTATTACTGATAATGGATATCAATCAGCATTACATAGCAGGATGACTAAATTAACTTTTGTGGTAATAGAAAAAATAGTTCATTATTTATTAAATCTATATAACCATCCATGTCATTATGGGCAGATGATAACATATTCAAATATTATAAACCATACCGTGTTTCCCCCCAAATAAGACCCTGTCTTATATTTTTTTGAACCCTGAAATAAGTGCTTGGCCTTATTGCCATGCACTCAAAAGCCCGATTGGGCTTATTATCAGGGGATGTCTTATTTTGGGGGAAACAGGGTATTAGCAAAGGGTCACTACCATAGTCACTGCCATAGTCACTGAGGACAAACAATTGACTAAAGCTCAGATGTTCAGAAATTGCAGTACTGGACAATTCCTCCTATTTATTGCAAAAAGTAGTTACTTGGAGTTTCTTGTAGAATAGTGGAATATGAATATAGAATTCGGTACCTATTATTTATTAGGTAAATTCCTATGATACTGGTAGTTGTCCAATGTTAGCATGCATGTTTATGACTATAAAATGAATAAAAGTCATTTTAAACTTCTTAAATTCATATAAAAGTGATGGAAGAGAATATTTGTAGCTCAGGTTGAACTCGGGGGTCCTTGGTACTCTCTGAGTTTATTTTCTTGCAGATGTTTTATTGCCAAACTATATAATATCAGTACTAGTAGGGAGTGTGGTTTGCTCTCATTTTATATACTAGTGGCTTGTCCTGTTAAGAGTTGGTGGGAGTATTCTTGGTGGTTCCTTGATTGGGCTGTTTGTCTGCATTGGTAGTTCCTTGATTAGAATATTGTTTGCTTATCGATTGTTGATAATAGTGTTAATCTCTGTTTATCTAGGGTTTGATTGCTGATGAGGCAGTCTTTTGGTTTGATTCACACAAATCGGCCATCAACAGGCACATAGAGAAAAATATCAACATACCGTTCAAAAAAGATAATCAAAAAGCCAAAAAGGAAACAAAAAGACCAAAATACCTCCTCATAAGAACTCAACACCCAGATGAGCAGAAATTAACACCAAGATTAACATTACAACAACAATCCAGAAGCAAACAATATCCCAATGAAGGAAGCACCAAGGCCACTCCCACCAATACTGACAGGGCAAGCCATTAGTATATAAAATGAGAGCAAAACTCACTCTCTACTAGCACTGATGATGGTTTCTAGTTCGGTATTTAAAACATCTGCAAGAAATCAACCAAGCTCAGAGACCACCAAGGACCCCATATTAAAGTACTTCTAGTGAGAATGCTTTTACTGAAACATACTAAAATATTTTCTTATCAGGGTACATTGCTGGATGTATAGATTCAGAAGTGAACAACAGGATAGATCTTTATGATGTATATGTCAACCTGGCTGAAAGTGAAATCACCATTTCACACCAAGCAAAAGGTTTGTAGGCTATGTTATTTACTTTCCTCATATACAGAAATAAAGATGTCTTTGTTTGCATATGGGATATGATTCTGGGTGGCTCACTACATTATAAAATAATATGTTTAAAATATTTATTGTAATATCTTCCATAATCATTAAAAATGGTCCTTCACTCCTAATACATCCAAGCTCAAACTGGGCTTGTAACATGTACAGTTAAATTCAATCCTCTTCTTTTCTGACAATTCATTTCCCAGAGTTCCTTAGAAAATAAAGACCCCTTAGATTGATTACTAAGAAGAATCATTTCTGAATCAACTCTGGAGCAATTCCAGAGATAAACTATGATTATGATAAAATTGACCCCCAGAGCACTGGGAAAATTCTTAAAAGTAATTGAATTTATGAGGTGCCTAAGGCCAAAAGTCCTAATTGGTATTTTTCTCCCCTCTGGAAGTCCCCAGAACTGACTACAGGTAGTTCTCATTTAGTGACCACAATTGGGGCTGGCAACTCAGTCACTAAGTGAAGCAATTGCTAAATGAAGCCCCAGCTGAACTTATGATCTTACTTCAGTTTTCCTTTGCTTTATAGACCTGCGAAGGTTGTAAATGTGAGGATTGGTTGTAAAATTATTTTTTCACCCCCCTGTGAACTGTCGCTAAATGAGGACTACTTGTAGTATCACACTGACTAGGAAGTGATATGATCATGACAAAAGATTGATGGAAATGTCCCCCTTTGTCAAACTTGTTCCAACTGCTCTGAGGTAAAGACAAGATGTAATGCATAGCTTCTTGTATGAATTGGGCTCTGGTCTCCTAAGGAAAGCTCATAATTGTCATGATGGCCATGAATTTCAACATCAGACCCCATTCCCTCATGGCCAGCCAAAAATATGTGGTCTAATATCCAGTCATACATCAGTGTGATGACCATAAAGATCTCCAAGAGAAACATTACAAGCCACCTTCCTTGGTGTTATAGCTGCTAGGCACATAAGGCCTGGAAGAACAAATGTTTTTTGATGAGGAACTTTTATGTTTTCACCCAACCAGGGTTTAGTTTATTCGCACCAGTTCTACCTTGTACCTAGGTCATGGAGGAGCATGATCTTACTACAAGTATTAGCAGATTGAAGTCAATTTGGCATCCAGGACCCTAGGATAAGGCCAAAAGCCAAGAAGAAAAAATAATCTTGTGTAATGGCATTCTATAATGTCTCCCTCTGCCCATTACTGTTCTAATTCTCCTGTCCTGAAGTCTCCAATATCCTCCCAAATGTGGAAAGTGGTGTGGGAAATTTCAATATCCTCTATGGTGTAGTGCATTCCTCTTTTCCAATACTCAGAAAACTGTTAACATAAGATGGAATGAACTAAGAGGTAAATTTTTAGTGTTAATGCTAATTTCCTAACCCAGACACATGGAAAAAGATAGGAAAAATACTTATTTAAAGGAATGATTTGGAAGAGTTAAAAGTTGTTTTGCTACCCTGTTTCCCCGAAAATAAGACCCTGTCTTATATTTTTTTTGAACCCTGAAATAAGCGCTTGGCCTTATTGCCATGCACTCAAAAGCCCGATTGGGCTTATTATCAGGGGATGTCTTATTTTGGGGGAAACAGGGTAACAGTAGGATTTTCATTTAATTGTCTCATTGGATAAAAGCAATGCGACCACATAAGTGTTCTTTTCTGATTTGGAGAAATGATGCTACTGCACAGAAACCGAAATATGGATCCTGAAAGATAGCAGAATGGGGGAATTCTATCAGTTCAGCTCTATTGCTAAATTACTAAGAAGCAAAATTTCAGCATTGTCATTGAATGCAGTATGAAGAAATCTTGATCTAGAAATGTGTATCTTTTGTGGGGCAGAGTGGTCTTTTGTATGGCAGATATGTACCTTTTGTACAGCAATATGGTCTTTTGACCCAAATTCTGATGTTGTGATTGCAGTTCTGTTTTGGAGTTAGATGTTTATTTTCATTTATTTATATAAAAGAAATGAGTGATGGTGTACTTCTCTTTCTCCTCAGAGGCAATGACAATGGGAAAATTGCATAAAGAACTTGGTCAGCTAATTGTTCAGTCTGCAGAAGATCCAGAGAAATCAAACAGTCAAGTTATAAAGGTTAAGCTTCTATATTATTTCAGTCTTTAATATTATTTTGTTATCTAAACTATCATGCTCCTGGTTTAGAATTACAGTTATTAGTATTTAAACCATGGTTAAGATGACTGACTCTGGGAAAATTTCAGGCTACATGTCTTCTATGAAAGGCGAAGAAGAGGCCAGCTTTTATTTTAAGATAAAAACCTGCTGTTCTAAACAAAGCTGGATAACAAACCTGGAACTGAAATTAATTTGATTTAAAGCAAACCATTCTTCCTTGGATCCATACATAATGTAGAACTGTAAGTTCTTCATAAATTAAATTGCAAATATTCACCACCTTAATTTATTTAAATAAATATGTGAGTCAAAAGTTGAGCAGAGCTGGTTACCCCGTGATAATCCGAAGTAGGAATCGGTTATCTGTGGCCTCAAAGTAATTGTTTCTCCAATCAGTGAAATATTCTTTGACCATATTTGCCACTTTTGACTCCTTAATTTATTTTAAATACGTTTTTGAGATAAGAAGCAAAAAACCTATAACATAAACCTCAAATAATTTAATTCATTTGTACTATTGTAACTTCGAACAGTGGCTAAATGAATGGACTACCTTTATGCATTACCCATGGCACCTTATCCCACCTTTTCATGATAAACAAATACTGTGCACTGTATACTGTATAAATTTGTAGTGAGTGGCATCTCCATATAGCACTGGAAAACAACCTTGTAAGAAAGCTGCCTATCTATACTGTATATCCATTAAGCATGTATATAGAGATAGTTTGAATTTGTGCATCATATTTGCCATTATTTGTTTACACATGTTTCTTTGGATAAGTTACAATTGGCAGGGTATATGCAGTGTTCTAAAAGGCTAATTAAAAAATTATAGCGGTTGAGTTTGGGCAACATAGCATCTAACACATTTCAAATGCTATGCATAAACCTAGACATTGTGTGATTCTGTATGAATCCACTAGATTCATATATTGACAACATTCAGAACTGTAGCAGTAATATGAAATTACATAAACCCAGCTTAAATATTCCAGTAGTATTCCCTCTCAGAAGAGTATCTATAGGACTTGGTTTACTATTATTTATTTGTATCCCACCTTTATTATTTTTTACCAACCTTTTATACTCACCTAACATAGGCTGATACATCTCAGAGTTAGAGGAGCTTTTGTTTTTACCAACTGTTTCATGTTTGCTCTCTTTATTCTAAAATGTGTCCGCAGGATGTTTCATTGAAGACAAAGGAAATCTTGACAAATCTGGCTTCATTCACAGAAGTCATTCATAATGGTGAGAAGCCATCACTTAACTTAGAAGCACTGAAACAAAAGCGATTTCCACCAGCAACTGAAAATTTCCTTTATCACTTAGCAGCTGCTGAACAAATGCTTAAAATATGATGTTGTAAATAAACCTCAGTGGAATACTTAAAAACAAAATCTTCTTTACTGTAATGCTTATGTAAAGAATTCTGTGGAAAATTTTTTTTTTACTATAAATTTCTGGAGAGGATAAACAATGATACAGGCTTGAATTCCATCAGTGTGCCATAAAACATTGACTATAGTTTATTATTGTCAGTTCTTCCTGCAAAAGGCCCGAAGACACAATGGTTTGAGCTGTGCATTAAGGTGAAATGTTTGTCAAGCCCAATCAGCACCGTAATGGAAATCAAATTGTTAGTGACATGAACACTCTTAGAAGTACACAAATTAAACAAGCCTCCTTCAATTTGGCACCTCCAAGTACTGTGTCTTGGGAACACAACCCTCAGGATTCCTAGTAGACTGCGCCTATTCCAGTTAGTCTTAGCACATCCATAACTTGCAAAGAGACTGAAAGTTAGAGCTTCAGTTACACCAACTAATACTCTGAACCTAAGAGTCTTTGGAGATTCCCAAAAGTGCTTTTTCAAGAGGCAACTGGACTTTTTTTTTTTTTGGAAGACATTTCTGAAGAGCTGGATGAGAAGTGAAATGTCTTCAAAGAAAAAATAGAGTCAGAATAACAGAATAACAGAGTTGGAAGGGACCTTGGAGGTCTTCTAGTCCAACCCCCTGGTTAGGCAGGAAACCCTACACCGCTTCAGACAAATGGTTATCCAGCATCTTCTTAAAACCTTCCAATGTTGGAGAATCCACAACTTCTGGAGGCAAGTTGTTCCACTGATTGTTCTGTCAGGAAATTTCTCCTTAGTTCTAAGTTGCTTCTCTCCTTGATTAGTTTCCACCCATTGCTTCTTGTTCTACCCTCAAGTGCTTTGGAGAACAGCCTGACTCCCCTCTTCTTTGTGGCAACCCCTGAGATATTGGAACACTGCTAGCATGTCTCCCCTAGTCCTTTTCATTAAACTAGACATACCCAGTTCCTGCAACCATTCATGTTTTAGCCTCCAGTCCCCTAATCTTTGTTGCTCTTCTCTGTACTCTTTCTAGAATCTCAACATCCTTTTTACATCGTGGCAACCAAAACTGAATGCAGTATTCCAAGTGTGGCCTTACCAAGGCATTATAAAGTGGTATTAACACTTCACGTGATCTTGATCCCTGTTTTTCAAGTTGCCTCTTGAAAAAGCACCTTTAGGTCTGAACCTAAGAGTTGTATATGCAATATAACTTCCCACAAGCATCTGTGGATGTTTGACAGATTACATCTATTGGCTACATTGCCAAATATTCAATGTGCCTGCTAGCCATATCTCACATAGGTGGATTTGGGGTTTTTAGAATAAAGAGTATGTACAAGTTTTTGTGATGATGAATCCTGATTGAGTTTGGGAGCCATTTACTTATAAAACAGTCCTATTGAATAGGGCAAATATGTATATTAATATATCCAGTAGCTGCTGTTTTTAGGAAGACGGCTATAAAATTCTTTTTCTCCCTCCTTCAAGGGACCAGGTAGTTTAATTCTTTCCTCCTCCTGTTTTTCTTAAGCTACTCTCCTCGTAGGTCGTAAGATGTCAGCATGTATCTGATATTTTGCAGAATAAATATAGGACTGGATTTTTTTAATTGCTTAACTTTGCCTTTCCCTTCAATAGCCATTGACATTTGGCTGTACACATTTTTGTGAGAAGGTTTAGCTTGTTAATTCAAAACTGTAACTATTATAAAACGAAGAAGTTTGTAAAAAAAACACTAAAAAATCTGTTAACAATGGAGCCTATGCAGTAGCACTTTGCTTTTAAAATTGACATTTATGATTCTTGCTTTCACAAATATATACCCTTGCATGTGATTGTAGACTTTTTAAAATTAAACACTTATTTCTACTAATATTTTATGAAATACTGTTTAACTATGATCAATGATGTATACTAGCAATATTGAGAATCTTGTTTTTGATTTGTTAGTTGCATATATGTAATACAGAAGAATGTGCAATTATGATAAAAAAAATCTAAACGATATGAATATAACCAGAGCACCTCCTATTTTCAGGAATGTGCCACTCACTTTTGTACAAAAATATATGATGATTTAAAAATTTAAAAACCAATTTAATTTTATATGACTATTTTTTTCCTTGATAGTATTCTTCATTGTCAATGTGTGGATGAAATACAGAATATTTCCCTTATCAATCAGCATTTAAAATCAATACATCCCTGTATATTTTTTTTGTACAGTTAACTATAAGAAACACACACAAAAAAAAATCTGACAACTAGGTAGCTCTTAGAAAGATGGTGAAGGCTGTTCAAGCTCATAATCCCTACTGTACCCACTCAAACAGGAGAAAAGCAAATTCATTTTTTAAAAAAAATTGATTTATGCATTTAATAGTTGCGTATACAAGAAAGGGACTTCTTTGTAAGGAACTGTGGTTCTATGTCAGCGGTGTCAAAGTCGCATCCTCACGTGATGTATCGCGACTATTCCCTTCACTAAACCGGGCGTGGGCATGGCCAGCGCGTGACGCATCCAGCCTGCGGGCCGCAAGTTTGACAGCCCTGTTCTATGTCATAACAAGTAGCAGCACCTAGCTAACATCTGCTCACGTTAAATAGGTTCTGGCATTAGGAACTCCCAAGAAAGACAGGGCTGTACCCCAGACTTACAGCAATCCTGGGAAATGGGCTAAAGCAGTGATGGCGAACCTTTTTTTCCTCGGGTGCCGAAAGCGAGTGCGTGCGCGGTATCGCACACACACGAGTGCCCACATCCATAATTCAATGCCTGGGGAGGGTGAAAACGGCCTCCCCTGCCCCCCAGGAAGGTCTCTGGAGGCCGGAAATGGCCAATTTCCTGACTTCCGGTGGACCCAGTAGGCTTCCCTAGAACCTGGGGAGGGTGAAAATGCCTTCTCCCGCCCCCCCAGAGGCCCTCTGGAAGCCAAAAACGCCCTCCCAGAGCCTCTGCGTGAGCCGAAAGTCAGCTGGCCGGCGTACACATGCACGTTGGAGCTAAGCTAGGGCAATGCCTCGCGTGCCGGCAGATATGGCTCTGCGTGCCACCTATGGCACGCGTGCCATAGGTTTGCCATCACTGGACTAAAGACTGTAATAAGGACTAAGTCATCAGTTAAATTAAGGGTTAGCACATTAGAAGAGCAAGAATATAGACCAGGGCAGACTTTATATAATTAATTTTATTTATTTCCTGTCTTTTCTCCAGAAGCCCTAAGCAATATACACAATACTTCTTTCTCCAAAAGGAACGTGTTGGGCTGAAAGAAAGAGTAGGAATAGAAAAATCACAGAGTGATTTTCCATGGCTGAGAATGGCCTTCAATGTGAGTGTCCCCAGCTGTAATCCAATATCTCATTTTATCGCATGTTTTCCTTTTTTTTTTAAAGCTATAGAAGTTAGATCGCAATGCAATTTTGCATTTCTAGATAAGAGGTTTTTTTTTAAATAACGGCCTTATTATTATTGGGACATAAGTAGATCACAAAACCAAATCCTTTCTGTACAGAGAAGTATCAATAAGAACATGATTATTCTCCACCCCACCCCAATTAGCTTTAGTTTTTTGTTACAGGTGATTCAAAATACTTAAGACCAACTGTCACCTTACTACCAGAGTTCCTCTTTTATGCATAAAAGCCAGCTTCATCATCATAAGAATGGCACTCCTAGAAAACCATGAAGGTGTCCCATTATTAAACTCCCCTATAAAAAAAAAGCGTCGTTTCTTTCGTGGAAGAGACAAGACCAGAGATTATTCATATTTTTAATAAAATTGTTCCAGATTATTATCACATTTCAGATTAAAATACATGCATGTATGTTACCATAAATCTGAGTTAATTTCCTGAGCTATTAAGGCTTACATAATAAATAGATAATTTTAAAATGTGTAAAAGTGGGCATTACTTTGAATATACAATTGGATCTGATTAACTGATCAATTTACTCCCTTGCTGCTGTTGGCATTCTCACAGTGAACATCTTTCCACCATAGAAAAAGATACCAATGGAGATGCTCTGTGGGTTTGGTGTTACCCTTCTACAACGACTGCATTCAGAGACCTCTTATTGAGAAAATGCTGCCTTACAGATGAGAATAAACAGCTTCACACTTTCCTATTTGGTCAGTACAAACTAACATGGTTTTACATTACAACCATGGAAATTCCAGAGGCTTCTACCTTGAAAAGGGTAAGATTGAAATTTGGAGAAAGGGGACTTGACAGAAAGATCTTATTTGCACATTCATTATTCTATGATTATTTGGATTTTTACGTCTGCTGATTTCATAAGATAAGGGATACCCTATCACGGGTGTCGGCAACCCGTGGCTCTGGAGCCGCATGCAGGTCTTTGGGCCCCTTGCTGTGGCTCCCTGCCAAACCGGATACCACCACTGACTGGCCCCGCCCCTCACCCTCCCCTCCCAGTCACACCTTGCCTGAGAAGGTAAGGGCGATGGCAGCGAATGGAGACTCTCTCCATATTCCAGAGTGGGAGCGAAGCGGTCCTGTATTTGCTTCTTCTTCCAGCCCTTGGTGCTGTGCGCACCTTGGTCGCTTGGGGAGACACGTGACTTTCTCTCCGCCCCGAGACACTGGCCCGACTGCGGCTGACACTGGCCTGCTCGCTGCTCTTGCAGTGCCTTGCACAGCACATTTAAATTTAGCGTGCTTCACAATGGGGGAGATGGCGTCCCCTGCTCCTCCTGGAGCCCATTACAACGCGGAGTATCAGCTGCAGCCAGGCCGGGCCAGTGTCTCGGGGTGGAGAGTAAGTCACCCATCTCCCCGAGCGACCGATGCTCTGTGTCGTAATGGGCTCCAGGAGGAGCAGGGGAAGAGAGACTGGGAGGCCGAGAGTGAGGGGCAGAGACAGCCAGTGGTGGGAAATGAGAGAGAGGGAGAAAAAGAGATGAGAGAGGGAGAAATAGAGAGAGATATATACCTGTTTCCTGGAGAGAGAAAAATACCGGGAGCCACAAAACCTGGCTAGGCGTGGCTGGGGGGGTCATGTGACTGGGTGGGAGTGAGTCACATCGAGTTGGCCACGCCCACCCAGGTTTTGTGGCTCCCGGTGTTTTCTGTGGGAAACTGGTCCAAATAGCTCTTTGGGTGTTAAAGGTTACAGACCCCTGCCCTATCAGTATGCTATATCTATACATATTACAAAAGCAATTTGGAAAATTGTGATAGAAAAAAATAAGTGTGTTTTTATGTCGCATCAACTGAAGTTACACTGGATGTTTGCATTATTTTCAAGATGTATTGGTCTGTAGCGAGTATCCATAGATTTTCAGTGATGTAGTAAGACTTAATTTATTGATTGATTTAAACATGGAGGCTGCCTAGCTCCTGATTATGTTCAGTGGTTCAAAAACAAAAAGAAAAATCATGAATAATTCTGAGCATCCAGGAGGAACACGACAATGCCCTCAAATACCCGAAAGCAAAACTGATGGGCTCAGCAGCCATCCTACCCCTAGGCCTAGGAGCAAAGCCATGTTTTTGGTGACCTCTGGAACTCCATCAGGTTGGGAGCTATACAGATCCTGAGGGGAATGCTACTCCAGACGGCAGGTGTGACAACTAAGAAGGCACACATCCTAGATCCCAATAGATGACATTGCTTCATGTTCCAGAGCCCTTCAATTAAACAAGCTGTCTGATCTTATTAGGCAGGTAGAACTATTGAAGATAAGCAGTTCTTCAATTAAGCAGGTCTTATGCATTTCTAGATAAGAGGTTTTTTTTTAAATAACGGCCTTATTATTATTGGGACATAAGTAGATCACAAAACCAAATCCTTTCTGTACAGAGAAGTATCAATAAGAACATGATTATTCTCCACCCCACCCCAATTAGCTTTAGTTTTTTGTTACAGGTGATTCAAAATACTTAAGACCAACTGTCACCTTACTACCAGAGTTCCTCTTTTATGCATAAAAGCCAGCTTCATCATCATAAGAATGGCACTCCTAGAAAACCATGAAGGTGTCCCATTATTAAACTCCCCTATTAAAAAAAAACGTCGTTTCTTTCGTGGAAGAGACAAGATCAGGCTCAAGCTCATTTCGCTTTATCTGAAAAATAAAGAGAACATTTTAAATTTCTTACTGGATTATTCTAACCACGTGGATCCACTTCTGTACAAAGACATGAGTTACAGAAATCATAGGATGTTGAAGTATTGCCATTTACATCAAAATCTCACATTGCTGTCTATGAATTAGTAATGCAAAAGACAAGACAATTGAGTAGGCTATCAATAATAAAAATCTTGCCTCTTATACTGAAATACCTCCCAAATCCTCTGAAATCAATAGAAATGTTTAGGAAAATATGGTAATATGCTACATACCGCACTTAAATTCAAACTCTAAAATCATCTAAGTACTTTCCATCCTGCTTTTTTGAAAGAAGTTACATTGGTCTCCTAATCTGTTAAATTTCCATCTCTACAAACGTTAAACTTTGGAAATTGTGAACATTTCTGTGTAGGTAGTCCTTGATTTACAACAGTTTATTGGCCCTTTAAAGCTATAACCGCACTGAAAACAGGGACTTGTGACTGATTGTCAAATGACTGTTTTGTAGCATCCCCGTGGTCACATGATCAAAATTCAGACGCTTGGCGACTGATTCATATATATTTTTGGTCAAGTACGTGTTGGTAATATACATAGATATAACATTGTTTATATACATAAGATGGGTACTGATATGAGGGAAAATTAGGACAGGGACGGTAGGCACGCTGGTGCACTTATGCACGCCCCTTATATTCATGACAGCTGCAGTGTCTCAGGGTCATGTGATCACCTTTTGTAACTTTTTGACAAGCAAAGTCAATGGTGAAGCCAGATTCACTTAACAACTACTTTACTAATTTAACAACTGTAGTGATTCGCTTACCAACCGTGGCAAGAAAGGTCATAAAGTGGGCCAAAATTCACTCAACCGCCAGGTTACTAACTTAACAACTGCAGTGATTCATTTAAGAACTGTACAAGAAAGGTTGCAAAATGGGGCAAAACTCACTTAACAAAAGTCTTGCTTAGCAACAGAAATTTTGGGCTCAATTGTGGTCATAAGTCAAGGACTACCAGTATTCCAACTCCAATCCTTACAGTTTCTGGGAGCTTCCATGCTTGCATCACCAGTAAACAAATGTCCCTTTTTTACTTGGAGACCCAGCAAATATAATCCTTTTGATTTTTACTCATCAGGGTTTATATTTTTTGCTCATTTGCAATGCCATTTACCCCTTTGATCTACCCGATTATCGAAAGTGGCAAAGAAAATGAAACATTTTGAAGAGCCGAGGTGGTGCAGCGGTTAGAGGGCAGTACTGCAGGCCACTTTAGCTGACACTGATCTGCAGGTCAGCGGTTCAAATCTCACCGGCTCAAGATTGACTCATCCTTCCAAGGTAGGTAAAATGAGGACCCAGATTGTTGGGGGAAATATAAATATACATTGCTTACTGGTGTAAACCGCTTAGAGAGTGCTCGCACTCTGAGGCGGTATATAAATCTCACAAATAAATAAACATGCTGATTACCTCTCTTAACTGTGGAATCCAACTGAATGAAACGGGCAGTATTAACCAACAGAAAAAATATACCAGGAACACTCTCAAAAACATTGACTTTTGTGGGAAAACTCTTCTGCTGCAAAAGATTGTAATGGCATGTTATTACACTGCATGGCACTGATAAACCTTCAAGATGTCTGGAATTACTGACTTAACAGTGCAGAATTTTTTTTTGCAGCTGCTCCTCCAAAACCAGAAAACCATTGATAACGTGGACTCTTAGATGGATACAAGGAAACTTTCTACAGCTAGACTTACCCTTAATTATTCTTGTTATTTTGGCTGCCAAGCAATATACGGGGATGGAGATACTAAATTCTAATTGAAAGGAAAGGCATGGAACTTTCAACTCCTTGGGAGTGGGGTATTTTTTTACAATACAATACAATACAATACAAAATACAATACAATACAATACAATACAATAATAAAATAGAATAGAATAGAATAGAATAGAATAATAAAATAAAATAAAATAATAAAATAATAATAAAATAAAATAATAAAATAATAAAATAATAAAATAAAATAAATAAAATAATAAAATAAAATAAATAAATAAATAAAAAGTAAAATAAAAAATAAAATAAAATAAAAAATTAGTAGTAGTAATAGTAATAATAGTAATAGTAATAAACTGTAGCCTAACATTTCCTTTGATGGTTTTCTGCCAAATATTGAGAGTTTGGTAGGAGGGGGTGGAAGGGTAGACTGCAAAAAAAGTCTTCTAGATTCAGAGCCCAGTATGACATATAGAAAGCATTTTAGAACAAATATTTTTCTTTGTCTCCCTGAATTCACCATACAGAATCTCTCGTTTTAGGCTATATTTGTACAGAATGAGAAAGTCCCCTTTATTTATTTTTTATTTATTTTCTTGGGAGACCTTATAGCAAATTACAAGAAACTAATAATAAAACATTACCTTCATAAAATCACCAAACCTTTAAAAAGAGTACAGGATTTAAAGTTCATTTTAAAAAGGAAACTACAGTAAGAAACTTAAGAGGTTATTTGACCCCGAGATATATTGTGATATATCCTCCAAAAGACTAAATGATCATGTATATCTTCAGTTAGCTAATGAAGACAGCATGAATTTAGTTGTACTTTCTTTGGGTGAGAATTTCATAAAAGAAGGCAAATGCTGCCTATTAGAAGCTTACACTTGACCTTTGTAAGATGAGCTAAAAGGACCTTTTTTTGATTTTAATGGTCTGGATCAAATACTGATAGAAGTGATCTAGCAGTGATCTTTTAAATCAAAAGGGGGGGGGGGAATGATGGCCTTTTTATGGCTTGTGGACTTCAACTCCCAGAATTCCTGAGCCAACCATGCTGGCCTGGGTCAGAATTCTGGGAGTTGAAGTCCACAAGTCATAAAGGGGACATCATTGCCCACCTGTTTGAAATGCTTCTTAAATGGTTGAGGAGAATACCATCATGGAAATTGTACCTAGTAGTTAATAGGCGATCAGAGTTATCTGGATTGCTAACGTTGACAGCTTTTTGTGTTGCATCAATTCAAAGTGAGATTACAATCTTTTATAGAATTAATAGCCACAGTTTCTGAAAAATTTCCCAGAGCATTTATGATTCTGTAAACCATATAAAAGACTTTAATTTGGACCTGAATTCTTCTAGACAAGAAGAATCAGCAGCCAGGCTCAAACCTCACTAAGTAGTAATTGGTCCATGTTCAAGATAGGCTAACAGAAGGTTATACTTCCCCTGTTTTATGTTATTATGTCTTTATTGATCATGGGTATTTGCTTTTTTCCTGCTTATTTGGTTGAAGAAACCTATTTTTCTTACCGATTTATGAGATACACAGTAGTTTCAGAAATAACCACTGGAACGCCAAAGAGTATACCCCGGGATAATGCTGTTTCTCTTACAGCCTGTGCAGAAGGAGGAAAAAACAGATATGCATACAAAAGGAAAGTCAGAATCACAATATATTCAAGTCTCTCAAGAGCTTGCATTTTCATAAATCTGGATGCCACATTTTAAAAGTTTTTGGCTTTCCAAAGCCATAGCAAGCATGTCCGATTAATGTGGCATCAGAAGGTGGCCAGTGCTGAGTATTATAGGCAAATTCTTGGAGCTGCAGGATGGCTGATAGCATTGAAAATCAAAGTAGATGTATCACAAAACTTAATGCATCAGTCAGTTTAGCAAAATGTGAATTAGGAGTTGCACTTCTCACTGTTAAAGAACCAATTTTATCCTAAATACAAATCCACTAAAATACTGCTGATGCCATCTTTGTCATAATGAGGGCTACCAGAATATGTGTTTCCATTAGCTAAGCTATATGTCATAAATGTATAGTATAAGGAAACAATGACTTTGGAACTAAATGGAAAAAAAATCACAATACAAGACAATGCAGTCTTCAAAGCCAGTATGGACTTAACAAATGGACAATTACAATCAAAGCAATTAGTCTTACTTATTATGATTATAGAGCCTGGGAAGCCCCATAAAACAAAGGGCCAAACCAAAAATTTCCCCTTTTGGGGGAGAAACACACCAAATGCAGTGGTGGGTTCCTACCGGTGCTGTCTGGAGCGCAGCTCCGGTAAGAGCCCGGTGATGACGTCATTTTCTGGCGCTTGTCCGCATCCTGAGCTGTCGGGAAGAAGCCCTCCCACCCGCCCTTGTTTCAATACGGACCTTTATTCTTCCTCCGAAGCACAGCTGAGAAGCTCCTCAGCTGTGTTTCGGCTTGTAATGTCGTCCTAAGCATGCATGGAAATGAAATCGCGCAATGGAACGCGAGTTCATTTCTGCGCATGCTCGCGATGCGCACCGGTAGCTAAAATAACCGGAACCCTCCGCTGACCAAATACATGTTCATAAGGAAATTCTGGTAAATAGTAATGGGGAGAATGCTACTAAATGTAAATGTAAAATACAGAAAGTTAGAACAAAAAAATAATCATGCTGGATCAGATCAAATGCCTGTCTAATCCAAGAGCCAAATCAAAATCCACAAGTAGGACACAAGCATAATCACATTTTTCCACTTCTACTTCCAGTAGCTCAAACCATCTATTGCCTCCTTTAATAGAAGTAATGCATAGCTGTCATAGTATTTTTTGATAGGCTTTCCTTCTAAATGGCTAATATCCCTATGATGGTTTAATTTAATTGAGCATAGAAGTGTTTGGTTCAAATGGAATAGAACGAGGGAAACCAAGCCAGGGGAAACATATGTTCCTTCACTTACTTTTTTCCCTGCCACTTGAGACATTCCAATAACTTCACCTGTGCTACGCATGACCTTAATGCCATTATCACGTTCCAAGTTCCTGACAGTGTACACATTGCATGCACAGAGAACACCTGCAGAGAACAGGGGAAGAGATCAGGCTTGGTGAGAAATGTAAACAAGGATTATTAGCCCTAACTCTCAATTCATATAACATTAATATTAGCAAAGTAGAACAGTGACTTAACTTGTGGCAGACATTATAGAATTAAGCACAAAAAGAAATGCATTGTTGCTTAAATTCTGCTGCAATTGTTGGAGTCTCTTCCAGGAATTATGATTTTGATAATCAGTTGGATTATGCAGAAACTGCTGAAGGTTTAGTTTCCAGTATTTACTTGGCTCATACTGAAACCTCAGCCAAATTGGCAGAATTTTCTAGTATTCTAATTTTCTTCATAATTTTCTGCCTCATTTAGAAAAAAAATTTATGGATGCACCCATAGAGACCCGGAGGAAGCAGTAGTATCATGTATGTGATGTACAATAATGTATAAAAAACAGATACTAATTGTTGGAAATTCTAATAAATTTGCCAGGTGACCTTCTGAATTAAATGAAAGCCCTCTCTCCTCTTTTATCAGAAAAAACTGGGAATTAAAACAATTGGGAGTTTGAAAATAATGGATGTGTGAACAACCTGTAACTACAGTTATTTCAAGGAGATTGGGCTAAGTTTATTCCAGATATTTAGGGTAACTATAGGAATGAGAAATTGGAGGCAATGCCTTTGAGATTACTTTATCAATTCTACATAATAGTCAAAGTTTCTTGTCATTGAACTTCAGGAGGAAATCAAAGAGTTTGGATAAAAGAAGGGCAATCTTTGGGTAGGATGGCCAAACGATGGCACTCCCATAAAATGTGTTAAGCCTCTGCCTAAACATATTTGGCCCTTTATTAATAATAAAAATAGTTGGACTGGAATCGCTATCTTATATTTTACCAGTCAACAGGATTTTTATACCTGAAAGGCTGCAAAAACACTTGAAAATCACTTTCTTGACAAAGACCAATTTTATACTTTTATCAAGCAAGGATTAAGATTTAGAGAGGTAAATCTAGGGCTAATGATATTACTTCATGTTATTTGGTCTTGCCCTGTTATTGTCACATTTAGGGATAATAAGAACAAAATTGTTAATATAACTCTGAAATGATTGCTTTGTATTAAAGGAACATCTCTAGGAAATATGCCCAGTATTTAGAATCTATTCACAATTAAAAAATGTGTTTTTCCCCCCTAGCATGAGGCTTATTAAACAAATGATAATAAAACAACACAGTGGGACCTCTGTAGCTGATTTCCAGCAATAAATTATTAATATGCAGTGTTTGTCAACATTTGAGATAGGTTTTTTTCAAACAAGGACAATTTTTAAACAACATGGTCACATTTTCAATAGAATAGAATAGAATAGAATAGAATAGAATAGAATAGAATAGAATAGAATAGAATAGAATAGAATAGAATAGAATAGAATAGAACAGAACAGAACAGAACAGAACAGAACAGAACAGAACATAATTATTTATTGGCCAAGTGTGATTGGACACACAAGGAATTTGTCTTTGGTGCATATGCTCTCAGTGTACATAAAGAAAAAATAAAATATATTCATCAAGAATCATAAGATACAATACTTAGTGATAGTCATAGGATACTAATAAGCAATCAAATCATACTAAGAAAAAATAAAACAATATAAATTGTAAAGATACAAGCAATATGGTTATAGCCATAAGTGGGAAGAGATAGGTACTAGGAAGGATGAGAATAATAATAGTAATAGAGTCTTAGTAAATAATTTGAGTGTTGTGGGAATTAGTTGTTTAGCAGAGTGATGGCAACTTGTGTCTAGTTGTTTTGGTGTGCAGAACCCTATAGCGTCGTTTTGAGGGTAGAAGTTGAAACAATTTATGTCCAGGATATGAGGGGTCTAGAAATTTTCATAGCCCTCTTTTTGACTCATGCAGTATACAGATCCTCACATAAATATTATATTTGAAAGAATGTTTATATCTGATAAAACACAGCAAAAATTACATAAGGCAACACCTGTAACTAACGTTTTAAACAACTGTCATGCTTTTACTCACCAAAAAAAGCACTTGCCATGAACTTGCTGAAGAAATGCCCTGGAGTATTTAGTGACTTTTTACGCTCTATAACATAGTGTGGGAGAGTCTAAAAACAACAGGTTGTCACAGAGAGGGGGGGGAGGGAGGAAGTCAGGAAGAGGGAGACATGGAGAGAGAGAGAGAGATCAATGACATTATTATTTTGCTTTATTTCATGGAGAAGGGGTGATTTTTTTCCTTTCTCCTACATTAGTACATACTCTCCACGGCACTTTGCTGTTTATCAATCTATATCAATATCAATGGTGATATTAGTAAGTCTATCCTCAACAAGCCCTTATTCATTTTTCTGCCCCCCCCTTAAAAATAAGATCTAAAATAGGATATTAGTCTTTCATTACCATATTTTTCGGATTATAAAATGAACCTTAGTTTTTGGGGAGGAAAATAAGAAAAAAGCTGATTGGAATCAGCTGTTCCCAGAGGTGAATTTTAGCAACAGGTTCATTGGTTGTGAGATCTGCTCCTTGCTTTTTTTTCTGTCTCTGAAACCTACATTTCAGAGGCTTTTTTTCTGAAGCTCCGTTTCAGAGTCTGAAGCTCCGTTTCAGAAGCTTTTTTTCTGAAGCTCCGTTTCAGAGGCTTTTTTCAGCCTCTGTAACCTCCGTTTCATACCAAATGAGAGGCTGGGCGGGGCTACATTCGGAATGTAAGACGCACCCAGATTTTCACCCTCTTTTTTTGGGGAGGGGGGAAAGGTGCTTATACTTATACTCCGAAAAATACGGTAAGTTTAGTGTGCTTCTTCTGCCCTTTAACTCCTAGTCTCCCAAACCAGAAAACACAAGTGTCAAAGTAACACTGTCCCTTTTAGTGACATCACATCACCATCAGGCCTCTTTTAGCCACAAGAGCAGGGATTGGCAACCTTCTTCCATTCAAAGGCCAGAGATCAAGTCTGTAAGCAAATGGCCTCTCCCTCTCTCTTGCATGAATATTCTGGCACTAGGAAGACTCTTCGGGGTGAACCTTAAAGATAGGCTTCTTAGAAGAAGGTGAGCCATGGTCAAAGGAAAATATAAGTGTGCTCAGCAGAATCTCAAGGAGCATCTTATGACTTGGGAAAGAAATGCTTATGGAGAGAACTTAGTAGCCCATAAAAACATATACATGGGCTCATAATACCCATCCAAAACATTAATTTTTGTTAATATACAGTAGTGCAGTTCTACATCAAGTCTGAAATATAATTCCAAACTTTTTTTTAGAACTGTGGCAGGTGGATATATTTTTGGAGGACAATGGGCTGGATGATTTTGGTTGGTGGTTCAGATCCAGCTTCTGGGCTGTAGATTGCTGACTCTTACCATAAAGGCTGGGGGAAGGGAACGGGCAAGTCAGCCTCAGGTCACAAATAATTGATAATTTAAGAAAATCAAACAGCAATCTAGAGGTATTCTGATCAGGTATGAGTCTTAGTCTTGGCCTATGCATATTTGTGTGTAATACTGATATTTTAATTATAGATCCTGAAACTGAACAAAAATAATAAACTCTACAGATTGTCTTTCTCCTTCATTAGTACATGCTCTCCATGGCATTTTGCTGTTTATCAATGCAGACATGGTAGAAATAAATAGTTAGGCAAAAAAGACTTGAGTCTGGCAACAAGAGATTGGGAATATCAAGCTTTGAAGAGCAGAGACGCTACAAAATCTATGGAAAACCATGAACACATACAAATAAACAGCACTAAGTTTAGCTCACATCCCAGTGAATAAGCATGATAAATTAAATTTAGGCATTACTCATTGAATTTGAACATATGGTTGGAGGCAATTTTAAACAAGAATGCTGAACACAAATTTCCTTCTCATTTAAAAAAAAAGTTGGAAAAACCTTTAGATCACATTACCAGCAGCTTCTATAAATTAACAAATAGCTCCAAACATGAATCCATGCAACTTTTCCTTGAAAGAAAAGCATAATTACAAAACAAAAATCAGACAGAAATTGGCAATACATACTCCCATTAAGGCCAAACCTGGGGTGCTCACAACAGAGAGAAATGCCTGTTTCCATGGAAATTCCTGTAAACAAAAAATGTGACACCATGAAAATACACCCATTCTCTACACTGCAAAAAAATCTGTTGCAATCTGCCACATATACTTACTTTTTTCTCACCATTCTCCAATGGTCTTTTTACAGAATTCCTGTTTGCCAAACTGAATCCACCAATATACGCATGGAAAACAAACTGTACAATTTGAGATTACAAATGCATAGTATCAATATGAGTTAATAAATTAATCTAAACAAATTAATAAAAGTGAATGGTTTGGCCAGTACCTGCCGGGTAAACGATGACAAAAATGTTCTGTATGGTAAGGAAGCAATTGCAGCCTGTGAATAGAAGTTTATATGGGAAACACATCTGGACAATATTGCAAAGATACATACCTGCACTAGCAGATCATTTTATAATTTGCTACAGTACCTTCATATAGTTCCAGAAGCAAACATCCAGTTTTTATAGTACCATCATATAGTTCCAGAAGAAAACATCCAGTTTTTATAGTACCATCATATAGTTCCAGAAGCAAACATCCAGCCCAAAGCTAAATTTGCTACTGGCACCACGGATCCTATGTGAGGTAACTGCTCCCAAGTCACTTCACTTCCGGTCAATAGAATCTAAAGAAGCATCTGGAATCAATGAGTAGCTTGTCTTATATTGGTAGCACCACTTTACTCTGCCAAACATATTATTTTACCACTGTCCTTAAAAGCATTCGAACAATATTTTGGCCTCCATATTTTTTGGGATAACATAAATTAAGCCAGGGATATGGCAACTCACACATCACAATAATCTTCATAAAACTGTGTTCATGCACAATAAAAAAACAAAGCAAGTCCTACATTTACAAAGCTGCTTCATCTATGCAAATCATGCAAATCAACATATGCATTCACAATGGGCCTGTAATGTTTTGTGTCTACTTTAGAGTCCTTAGGGGCTAAATGTGCTTGTGTCCGATCTTGGCTACCTTAAAAAAAATTCTTCAATATTTAGAGAGGTGAAAAAAAGGAATTCAACATGTATAGCTGAAAATGCTTTGAAGTACATTCCCAATATGTACTAATGAATAATCTATCGAATGAAATAGTTTTCTCAGCCCTCAGGTCCTTTTTTCTCTCTCCTGTTCTTTCATCTAAGCAGTTTATTTTATTTTCCCTCCCGCCAAATTTTATTCCTCGTTGATATTTGTTGATTTCATGAGCCTCTCCCAGTCATCTGTTTTCTTCTCCTTTCCACCTATCAACATTTTGTGCTATGTGATTATCACTGGGCTGCTTAGGAGGAAATGGGATCTTTTTTAAGTAATGTTGTGTCCTGTGAATCTAAGGTGACTCAAAAATTGTCAGTATCTCCCTCTTTTGTGTAGCCAATTTGGACTATACTGGTGTAAAGACCAGTTTGTTCTCCAGAAATTGTCAGCAATATGTGTTATCTCTGCACTGAAACACTGCATGCAGATAATATTGACTAACTTGAGTCCAATTTAAAAAATGAACAATTAGTACAATGGTATCAAGATTTATATTTTTATTCATTTTAAAACTCCAGTACGTATATTCTGAAAACTTTCATTGTTACTCACCAATGAAGCAGAAATAATCACAAAACCTTTGAAAGAGAGAAAGAAAACTATCCAGTTAGCAAATTTGTTGAACATGTCCATCGAAGGGAGTGATAGACATATAAAAATGTCAACATATACAGTAATGATAAATTAGGCACTACAGGTAGTCCTCAACTTACAACCATAACTGAGCCCAGAATTTATGTTGCTAAGTGAGATATTCGTTAAGTGAGTTTTGTCCCATTTTATGACTTTTCTTGCCAGAGTTGTTAAGTGAATCACTGCAGTTGTTAAATTAGTAACACGGTTGTTAAGTGAATCTGGTTTCCCCATTGACTTTGCTTGCCAGAAGGTCACAAAAGGGGATCATGTGACTCCAGGACATAAATATGAACCAATTACCAAGTATCTGAGTGTAAATCACATGACCATGGGGATGCTGCAATGATCGTAAGTGTGAAAAATGATCATAAGTCACTTTTTTCAGTGTCGTTGTAACTTCGAATGGTCACTAAATGAATTGTTGTAAGTCGAGGACTACATGTATGTAGAAAAAAAAGATGAATTATGGAGCCTTATGGGGTTTTTTTAGTTTTATACTTCATTACTTTAGGAAATTATTGGTGCTAAGTTAGCAATGGAAGTTTTAGAGGTTGTCAGTTATTTAAAATAAGATAAAACTGTGCTCTAGGAATTAATTGCTTCAATAATGCAACAGATTTTCAATTAATTTTCTCCACATTCCTACATGCTGGAAGCAAGTCCTAACAAGACAAATATTGCTAAGCTCAAAGATTTAAAAATTGACAATGAAGCCTTAAAAATCATGGAGTGGGCTATTTTTTAAATTATGATATTGTTAATGTATAATAATAATGATTATGGCACTTAAGAAGACATATATGGTTATTTACTTTAGATATCTTGTTAAACCGTGCATTGTTCAACTATGGTCTACTAAATAAACTGCAACCACCAGAATCGACACAATAAGTTAAGGCACAATCTTTGTTTACCAACTACAATGGCTGACTGCATGTAACACACTAAGCTCAAATTAAGCAAACTACATTAAAATTTAGCATGATTTATAATGCTAGTCTGTGTCTGTTGGAATATATTCACTTCACATACTTATCAACTCACAATCAATAATAAAAACAAATGTATAAATTAATATTGAGATCATATTCTAACATGCATTCCAGGAATACAAGAAAATAAATGCAGGCTATGGATAATCTCCATTAATAACAGTAATAATGACCTTTATACCACAATTGATTTTCCTGTTACGTTATTCATCAGTTTGTCTGTACTAATAACAGTGTGAGGAAGTGATTAAGGTGATGGACTATAAATGGGAAGACTTAGATTGAAATCCATCATCATTCACAGAGCTCCAAAGCCACTGCTGGACCCTTCGCTTCCCTCATCCCCGCCCATTGCACAGGGTGGTGGTTAAGGGATAAAATAGGAAGAAGAGGCTTATATACAGTTCCTTGAGTTTCTGAATGGAAGGTGGGTGATCAAACAAGTAAACAATTACTGTAAAAACCTGAGTTCAAATTGCAATAAAATGATATTTGAAACTGACCTCCTCCTCTTAAGTAGAATGGAATTGTATCACCAGTGCTGGAATTCACGCAGCTCTGAGGAAAGAAAAATGCATACATAATCCCAAAAGATTATGGGACATCTCTACTAAAAAATTAAAAGAACAAGTTAAAATAATTCTTAAATGTAATAGGAAAACTCACCAGACTTATTTTCCAGGCATCTCTCACCTAAAACATTGGAAAGCATTATTGTAGAAATATGTCAGAGACTATTTTATAGCTGAGTATATATTGTGGAATGGCTTAACTTTTCAAGAACCATTGATTGGGTTATTTAAAATGTTTTGGGGGTTTTTGTCCTTCGATAATGCTTTTCCACATAATTTGCCATATCATAACCATATAGAGTAACAGAGTTGGAAGGGACATTGGAAGTCTTCTAGTCCAACCCCCTCTTAGGCAGGAAACCCTACACCACTTCAGACAAATGGTTATCCAACATCTTCTTAAAAACTTCCAGTGTTGGAGCATTCACAACTTCTGGAGGCAAGTTGTTCCACTGATTAATTGTTCTAACTGTCAGGAAATTTCTCCTTAGTTCTAAGTTGCTTCTCTTCTTGATTAGTTTACACCCATTGCTTATTCTTCTACCCTCAGGTGCTTTGGAGAATAGTTTGACTCCCTCTTCTTTGTGGCAACCCCTGAGATGTTGGAACACTGCTATCATGTCTCCCTTAGTCCTTCTTTTCGTTAAACTAGACATACCCAGTTCATGCAACCGTTCTTCATATGTTTTAGCCTCCAGTCCCATAATCATCTTTGTAGCTCTTCTCTGCACTCTTTCTAGAGTCTCAACATCCTTTTTGCATCGTGGCGACCAAAACTGAATGCAGTATTCCAAGTGTGGCCTTACCAAGGCATTATAAAGTGGTATTAACACTTCACGTGATCTTGATGCTATCCCTCTGTTTATGCAGCCTAGATGCAAAAACAGCCTAGATATCCTAGATCACTTTTTTAAAAAATCTGGCAACTTCATTCAAGTTGTATTTCAACTCATCTAAAGAAATTGTGACATTTAAATCATAGGATCATAAAATATAGATATATATGATACATAGAAATAATAAGGTTCCATAAGTTCAAAACTAATTAACTAATTGGCTTGTCATGAATGAATTCTGTGTTGGTACTCAGAGTTTGTTCACTTCACTTGTCAGTGTTTAGATAAATTTCTTGTGTTTTAAACCTAAGATTCTTCTTTGTTGGTCCCTATAAACTAAGAGCAAGCTAGAATATATTGGCTGACCCAACCATGATTCCAGATGCAACACAGTCTAAAGAAAATTATTTAAAGATTTGCTGATCCACTTATATTATTAGGAATAAATAAGCCTACATTAGCCAGCATTATTGACTTGCTGTGATGTGTGAATACAGTCACTATTTTATGGTATCCTTTTAAAACTAACAAACAAACGTTGTTGTTTTTTATTAAATTTTTATGCCACCCGTCTCTCCTACAAGGTGACTTTGTGGTTCTGTCAGTATTTATGGCTCCCCCAAACTTCATATAGTTCTATTTCCTGTTCAGCATCAATTTGATCTTTATACACTAAGATACACTTATTCATACCTATGAACTTCTATGAGTGGAAACGGAACAGGCTCTATAGAAAAGGGGTTCCCAACCGTTGGGCAACGTACCGGTTCTGGTCCATGGCTGTTAGGGACAGGGCCATGCAAGCAAGCAAAGCTTCATCTGTGCATGCGCAGGGTCTAGATAGCACGCAAACTCCCTCCCCCACGGTCTGTGGAAAAATTGTCTTCCACAAAATCAGTCCCTGGTGTTAAAAATATTGGAGATACAATAGAAATTCTACTCATTATTTCTGTTGAACTATGTCCCGTTGTCCACACTTCAAAAGACTGCATACAACTGAGATACATGGTTATACAGAACTACTACCTACAAAACTGCTCACATTAATAGGCTTCTTTTCAGATTACTATGTTCAAAGTGTGGCTGTCACGGGACAGGGGTAATTATTGATGTCACACTAGAAATGTGTTCAGCAGCATCAATGCATGACTATTTTACAGACAATATCACATGAACAAAGCCAGTGTTTAGCCTCAATTGGGGAGAGCTGGGATCAAAATGAAGGCAGTTACGAAGTCAGTTCCCCTCTCCGTGCCTCAAGTTTCAGCCTACATATCAGGGCACAGCAATGAGAAACCTAATCATTTTTGCACACTAGAATGTACCGTAATATACAAATATATTCAAAACATCACTGTACCTTTTTATCTTGCGAAGATGTTACATTTTCTCCACTGTTCTGTAAAAGATCTCTCGATGCATTAACGTCTGCCTGTATTTACAAGAAAAATGGAAATAAACTGGGGGTTGTTTTTTTCTATAAATAAGCATTTATTTTCTTGTGATGTTATCTTTTTTTTTCCACTGAGTGTTTTGCGACACAAAATACAATCAATCCGTATTGGGCATGGTTTTTCTCTATTCTCTCACAGGTTAAGTGGACGGTGAAAGGACAAACTCAGAGCAGCTTCTAGGACACAAATAGATCCAGAAGAAAGCATCAGGGGAAGGCTTCTCTCCCTCTCTCCCAGAGCTGCTGCTCCAATCCGATCTGCAAGACTTTTCAAGGGGATGTCAGGAGTCCAGACCAGTAATTTACCATAGCATTCCAGTCCCAAACCATTTACTGTATGCATTCATGCAGAAAATCTGTTTCAATCTTCCTTAAATATATTGACTATGAATCGAACAGCACTATTTCTTTCCCACTGGTGGTTGGATATATATTTATATATATAAAGGAGTTAACAGAAGCCACACCTCCATCGGTCAGCATGACTAAGGCAAAAACAAAGCTAATTACAGAGGGGGAGACAAGGGTGGGGGCCCATCACGCGCGCAGTGGCCAAATTTATCAGCAACAAATAAAAAGCAAGCATCTATTCAATGGTGATTTTACACTCTGACGATGTTAGCAGGGGCTAACGAAAGCTTAGTAAATAAATTTTTAAAAGTTCCGAAGATCGTGATGTCTGTCGTTTCTTTCATCTCTCTCTCTCTCTCTCTCTCTCTCTCTCTCTCTCTCTCTCTCTCTCTCTCTCTCTCTCTCTCAATATATATCAATATATATATTAGAAAAAGCTGAAGTACCTGTATCTTTTGACTGATAAGTGCAAGGAGCCTCAAAGCTAAATGCAACCAGAATTGCTCTTTTTGGTGAAAGCCTGAATTTGGTGCAATGCAGTGGTTCACTCTATGTCCATGATGGCGAACCTATGGCACGGGTGCCACAAGTGGCACACGGAGCCATATCGGTGGGCACGCGAGCTCAGGTCCGGCGTGCATGTGTGCACCAGCCGGCTGATTTTCGGGCCTTCTGGGCCCACTGGGAGTCGGGAAACAGGCTGTTTCCAGCCTCCAGAGGGGGTGGGGAAGGCCGTTTTCGCCCTCCCCAGGCTCCTAGAAAGGCTCTGGAGCCTGGGGAGAGCGAAAAATGGGTGTGCCATTGCATGCTGGGAGCAGGGGGGTCATGCGTGCATGTGCGGGGGTGCATGGAATTATGAGTGTGGGCACGCACACAAGTGATCCCCCGCATTCCCCCCCCTTTTGGCACGTGAACCAAAAAAGGTTCGCCATCACTGCTCTATGTGTATCCCAGGTCAACACACATGGGTTAATTCTTTCTTTCAAATATTTGTTATTACACATGTCATAACACTTTGAAAAATTTTTCCTTTAAAATAATATGACTGTGACTGAAAACATTTGGAAAAATAACAAGCATGTTACATTAACAATCATTTTTATGCAAGCTGCCTGATTTTATTCTTCCAACGGCATGGCCCTTGTGGTTGTATTTTGTATGTTGTCTGAATCGAGAAAACGTTACGGACTATTAAGGTTCTTTGTTTTAATGATGCAGTCTGAAACTATGGCTTGCACTTGACTTATTTGATCTAGCTATGGTTTAGCATGATGTCCGGTCTCAAACGAATGGCTAATTTATGGCTCTTGTTGCTCCAGGGAAATGAAACAGGTTACAGGAATGGCTAGGAATTGTTTCAGCAGCTACGTTTCACTGCTCCACTTTCAAAATTTACTCTTCCATTTACCTAGGCATGCAATGAGGTTTTTTTTAAGGGTTAGAAAAACATTCATTTTCCCACATCCTTTATATAGTAGCTCTGATGCCGAACAAAATATTAATTACCTTGATTTGAGTTTGGAGGAAAAAAAGCAAACAGACAAGGTAATGTTGCTTAGTTAGCTACTTTAAAATAGCCAAAAAGAAAAGACCAGGAGGTTGCAGCTGATGCAGCATCTAGATCAGGGGTGTCAAACTTGATCGCGTCATGTGACATATCGCGATGTATCACAATGTTTTTTGCCTTTGTGGAGCCTGGGGTGGGTGTGGCCTGCATGTGACGCATCCGGCCCACGGGCTGCCAGTTTGACACTCCTGATCTAGAGGTAATCCTCAATCTGAGATCACAAATTGGGACTTGCACTCCATCATTAAACTCTGTGACTGCAATTTACATTTTACTTCCTCATTCACCATTAATTTGCTTATTATAAGTAAATTGTGAAACACAAATGTGACTGTGAGATGCTGTGATGGTCATAAATGCAAAGACTGATCACAAAGCTGTCATTTATTCAATTTTTATAGTCAGATATGTCAATCCAATCAACTCTTTTTTTAAGCATGATTTCAAATGGTTGCTAAATAAGGCAACCAGTAAACAAGAGACTACCTGTAAATTTTTAATATCATATGAACACGCCCACAGAAATGCTTTATAGCTTACTTTCAAGTTTCAATATCCAAAGCTTAGATTCCTTACCTCACGTGTAAATATGACCAAGGGGTCCAAAATGTCTAACCACTGCTTCAACCTTTCGTAAAAAGTCTAAAGAGATTTAAAAGATACATGAGCTTGAATATATTTTTGCAGTGATACTGAAATTAGTCAAAATTGCCCAATAACATAAACCCAATAGTTTTATCCACACATCAAAGCAGAAGTTGATCTCCATTACGTGGAACCTGTGCTTTTTTGACTAAACAAGACACCCAGCATAGTCAAGTCACCCATTAAAAGCATACCCCACAACTTCATGCTTGATCTTTCTGGTGATTCATGGAAACTCAAAAACTCAAATAAAGGATCACATCCTTCTGACAAGAAAAATCAACTGTGGGACGGGTGTATTTTGGTATAAGGGGGTGATATGTGAGGAAAGATGGGGCTAAAATATTCCTTCATCCTCACCTGTTTTGCGAGCATGGGGAAATGGGTTGTTTTTAATGGGAAAACATTAAGCTTATCAACTTTTACTATAGTGTTACTTGCAAAAACAAGCTCATATAAGTCATTTCTATTAAGCCACAACTGTTCTACAATTCTACTAGACTTACTGAAAATCAACTGAGCAAGAAGAACCCCAAATGTTGGACTGTTATCCAGACTGCAGGGGTCTCCAACCTTGGCAACTTTAAGACTTGTGGACTTCAACTCCCAGAATTCTTCAGCCAGCTGAGGAATTCTGGGAGTTGAAGTCCACAAGTCTTAAAGTTGCCAAGGTTGGAGACCCCTGAAGAGGGTAATCCAGAGCTTAGAATACAATTATCTCTCAGAGTTGAAGGCATTCAGCCTCCATTTCTTTCTCCTATTGTCTTGACAGCGAGCAACACAGAAACTCTGAGTACATTTCAAGATTCCTATAGTTAGTACAACCCAAAGGGATATTTGTTTTGTTTTTCTCAACCTTAATGTTGTATAGGTTTCACTTAAGAGCAAACAGATCCAGAAACCATTCTCTTTCCTTCTGCTTCCAAATATTTGCAGTAGAGGACCAAGAACTCTGCAAAGCAGTTTAAAATAAACTTGATGGCTCTCAGGACCAAATCTTCAGATACAATCAAATAGTGTTCCTTTTCTTTAGGGCAAAGAGATTATGCCCACTCAAAAAAGATAGGACAGTTGAAAGACTTTGTGGCTGTAGTCATACAAATGCCATTTAATCCAGATATGCAAAGTGTAATACTCTACCCATTACAAAGCATGTAAGACCTATTGAAATCAATAAGGCTTACTTCCGAGCAGACTTTAGGAAAGAACAAGTTTAATATATCTAGCGTGCTCTCATTTATTACACTGTTTTTATCACACTGGACTTAATAATTGCTGAGTGTTCTGGAATTAGAATGTTATACTTCTTGCTGTGCTGCTTTTCCTTCCTAGTTTTAAACGTTTGCTTGTGTATTTTTTGCCGGACCGAAGAAATAAATCCTTCCACCCGCCGGTTTTTCCTGCATCTCAAGTTCCACATTTCCTGGCCAGAACGGCTGCAGGGCGAGGGCGAAGCCATTTAGTCCTCCGATCGCCCTTTTCCCCACACCAGCCGAGAGCAAAGCCTCGCTTCCCCCCACCCACAATTCCCGCCGGGCTCATCTTTTCACTTCCAGGCTGCACTAAAAAGTTGATCCCCGCCCCTTTGCGACCGCGGCGTAACGCTTTACACTGTGAACCGTACTTGGCCCTCGTTTCTCCAAAACTGCAAATTCAAATCCATGATGCTCGGATGGCCGCGCCGGAAAGCGTCTGGTTCCGGAAAACGCCGGCAAAATCACCCACCCACCCGTGGAGATCTTTTCGCGATTGCGGGATCATCCCCTCCCTCGCCTTTGACGTCATTCATGCTCACCGCTGTTCGTTTGTTCCTCGGACGCCGATTCGATTTTCAAAGGGCTCTTCAAACAACTCCCATTTTCACCCGAAAAACTCGAATCCCCGTGGAAGGATTCTCCCCCGTTTCCCGGAAAAAGGGGGAATGGCAGGTGCAGAACCGCAAGATGGGAGGGAGAGGGGTGATAGTTCTCCCTAGCTTCAAGGCTAAGATCCTAAGAATAAACCTAGGAACACCCCAACACATGGTTGCTTTTGCATTTAGTTTTTGAAATCAAACAATTTCAGTCATTATCCAGAATACAATGTTGTCAATGAACGGATAGGAAGCTTTAGCCTGGGTTCGCATAATTAGGCACTGGGCAAGTGATCTAATGCACGCGTTGTGTGAATCTGGCACGCGATGATGACCGTGTGCGATCATGCGAAGCGAACGTTTCTGACTCGGATCAAGCCGCACGCTTACTGGCTCATAGCGCGGATCGTGCAATACGTTTGCATCGCGCTAAGCACGACGTGGGTAAGCCGCTTGCGTCAATTCCCGCAATACATTGAATTGGAAGGCAATCAAAGGATTGGATTTCCAGAGTCTAGCCAGAGGGCTGTTGTGCCACCCCAACCGAGAGTCATAAAGAAAAAAAACCCCTGCTTTGAAAATGAAAGAATATCTGATTTTTACAAACCGAAGAATAAACGGTACATGAAACATACTATATCTGGACATTTTGTACTGAGCGAATTGATTCAGTCAAATCTAAGTACTTTCTCAATTTGCTCCCTGATGCAAATGGCATTCTCATAGTTCAATCTCATCATTGTTAAAATTTGTATGTTGCCAAATCACCAGAGACTCTTGTGTTCTGGGTGATTTGGCCAGAAAATCAAATCAAAATCAAATAGAACATAAGACTCACTTATGTTCTACCATATTTTGCATACCTAGAGTGTACTGATAGGAATATAATGATGATTTTGCTACAAAAAAATATACAAACCCCCCCCCACCCCTCCTATATTCTGGAGAGTGTCATCTTTCAGAATGAGAAATGTCACACAGTTCTTCCTCCACTATATTCAATGATAGGAAATGGCTTGTGCAGCTTCACAGCTATTCAGAAATAGATTACATCAGGTCAAATGAATAATAAATAATAAACCTGTATACTGAAAAGGGTTACTATATAATCTTTCCAAGCAATTTTCTTGTGCAGCATTTTCAAGGGTATAGCTAAGTAATTCAGTCAAGGATTAAACAGAAGCATGAAAAGGAATATATGTTATTGTGCACATAAGCACTATCCCAGCTAATGAGTGCAGAAACAGATGTGACCAATTATGCAATTTTATCTATTCCTAAGATGTCCATGTGCTCAAAAGGCTTATAACTTGGCCCTCATCAGGCTATTAATAATCAAGAATATATATATATATATATATATATATATATATATATATATATATATATATATATATATATATATATATATATATATATATATATATATATATATATATATTATATATATATATATATATATATATATATATATATATATGTCTTTGGTTATTCGGGTTTCTCCCCGCGTGAAATTGGAAGTATCTTTGCAACGTTTCGACGAAGTCCCATTCGTCATCATCAGGCTGGAGTCTTCAGCTTGCTGCTTCTAGGAGCAATGTGAGATTGCAGCTGTTTCTTCCTTTTAACTGCCACTGGGGGTTTGAACTGATAGGGTGGGAGCTTGCAATCTCACATTGCTCCTAGAAGCAGCAAGCTGAAGACTCCAGCCTGATGATGACGAATGGGACTTCGTCGAAACGTTGCAAAGATACTTCCAATTTCACGCGGGAGAAAACCCGAATAACCAAAGACCTACATACAAACACCCGCGAAAACCTCAGAAAACATATATATATATATATATATATATATATATATATATATATATATATATATATATATATATATATATATATATATATATATATATATATATATATATATATATATATATATATATATATATATGGTTTTCCAACAGAATGACCCCACCCCCAGCTCTATGATAACTATAGACCCTTCCATTAGTGCCCACCAGATTTCATGCCCTTGTTTTTTTAAAAAAATGCAATCTTGAAAAAACGGGGGTGGGTATAACAAAATTAGAAACTAGAATGTTGAAGAGCAAGATTAGGTTCAAACATAATTTCCAAGAATCTTTTTGAATTCCGGAACTATTCAAATACTCATTTTCTGAGGGAAAAAATGAATCTACTGCTGTTTTTGGACACTTAGACCTAAAAGGATGAGATGGTAGAAAGCATTCTGACTTTCTAGAACAGGGGTGTCCACAACTTCATTTTATTGAGTGATGCATCAGGGTTGTGTTTGACCTCAGGGGGGGATGGGGACGTGGCCAGCTCAACGTCAGTCATGTCGGGGGCGCCTGTGTTGGCCTGATCACTCTGCCAGTGAAAATGGGCTACGGAGGTCTGTTTTCAGCTGCGACGGCCTCCTGCAACCCTGTCAGTGAAAACGGGCCTTGAGTTTGACACCTCTGTGCTAGAAGAATTTAACAGTTTGTTTTCTTATATAACAGGGCTTTGTGGTTAGTCAGACCATCATGCAATCCCCCTTATAGAAAAAAAAGATACAATAAGCTTTCAATTCAAAATACCAGAGAAATCCCAATTTAAATATCAACTGGATCACAGAGCTCATTGGATAACAATAGGCAAGGTGCCAACCTGTTTAACAAATAAGAGAACAGAATAACAAAATTGGAAAGGACCTGAGAGGTCTTTTAGTCCAACCTCCTACTTAAGCAGGAAATCCTATACCATTTCAGACAAATGGTTGTCCAATCTCTTCTTAAAAAGAGCACCCACAACTTCTGGAGGCAAGTCGTTCCACTGATTAATTGTTCTAACTGCCAGAAAATTTCTCCTTAGTTTTTACAGGGTTGTTGGGGTGGGAATAAAATAGGGGAGATACTTGCTTAAACTATCCAGACCTCCCAGACAAAAAAAATGGAATTTCAGTCAAATAAATGTAACTAAATGAATCAGCAAGAATTATAGACTTGTGAGTTGTAAAAGATTGCATAGAAGTTTCAATGATCAGAAACAAGTATTTTGAAATGGCACTGATATTGGTTTAGCTAGCGTTATGTGGCACCAATACTGATGTAGTTAGCTTAATTTCTGTGGCTGCAACATCTTCTGCTCTTCTTGAATTGCTATCTGCATAAAGCACGGCAACTATTCATAAAAGACCAGTGGTGCAACACCTGTTCATACAAATAGTGCTTCCATGCATTCCCACAAATGATTACTAGGAATATCCTGCTAGTACAGAGAGCATTGAGCATCAAAGCAAGGGAAAGCAAATTGAAAATATACTGGTGGGATAGATGAGACTACATGTAATTATAGCAAAATCCAGTTTTCTTTTTGGAGTTCTTTCAATTCATAGTTATTATGCATTTAATCGTGATGTGAAAATATCAATTTTTACAATAATAAATTCTCTATATAATTAATATTCCATCAGTATAGTATTGAAAATTTATACTCAAAGTATTACTAAATATTCACAGCAACATTTCAAAAACATGCGAAGGTTTAGTGTTGGTATTAACAAACTTTGGTTCACAACTTCATCTTCCTTTTATTTATAAAATAATAGCATATATTCTTCATTTACTCTTCCTAAATTTTTTAATTTCAGTATTCCAAAATATTTAATATTCTATTTGTTATGCTGAATAATCATGATTATTTCATTATTAGAGCACAAAGATAATTCCCAAAGAGACATCCTGTGTGGTTTATTTGTCAAAGGAGTGAAAAAATGAGGCATGAAGATTCATGCTATGAATGCAACTAATTTACTGAATGTGTGTGAATTGCGTTACAGTTTCATTAAGTTTATGATGATAGGAAACCTGAATATACTACAAACTAAAATAAACTAAAAAACATCACTATTTTTCCACACTAAATATAAAATGCAGATCTTTTTACTTAAATGAGAATTATTTTCTAGTATTTTGTGTAGGATATACTGTATGTGCTATTTAAACTAATTTGGGATTAAATTAATTCACCTATTGAAGAAGGCCAAAGTCCTGTGAACATTTAGACATTCATCATAGCAAAGTAAAAAATATTATGTGGTTTTTATTGTAATCATGGCTAGTCTCGCAGGGTGTTTGATTCTGGCTTCAGGAAATAGATTCAATCATTAATCCGGTACTGCTCATCATTCTATTTATTTACTTTTGAAAAATATTCTTTTGAATCTTCTGGGTTTGGCTTAATCTGAAAAACAAAAAGAGTTATAAAATAAGTATTGAATTATGCATTCGATCAAGGCAATTAATTAAATGCTGTACAAAGTCCCTATGCAGATAAATATCAAACATCCCTTTATTATCTCTTACAACAGTGGCTCTCAACCTGTGGGTTGCGACCCCTTTGGGTGGTCGAACGACCCTTTCACAGGGGTCGCCTAAGACCATCGGAAAACACATATTTCCGATGGTCTTAGGAACTGAGACACCACTCCTCTATCCGTCTCCAGGCGGGTCCACCCACATGCAAATAGACTACTAAAATCTGTACCATGGGAACTTATGAGCATGCGCAGAAGCCAAATTTCCGGCACTGCGCATGCATCCATCTTGTTTTCAGCTTTTTTAAAAAAACATTTTTTAAAAATCAGCACTGCGACCCACGCACGCCAAAGCGCCCACGCACCCACGAGGTGCGCCCACGCAGCGCAGGAGGAAGCAACCGGCAGCGAGGTAAGTTAGAACCCACCCCTGAGTTTCCTAATAATTTTTTTATTTTATGGTTGGGGGTCAACCACAACATGAGGAACTGTATTAAAGGGTCGCGGGCATTAGGAAGGTTGAGAACCACTGTCTTAAAGATAGTAAGGAACTTAAAAGCATACCTACTTCCAATTCATTCAACAACTGTTCAAATTTTCAATGCTAGTGAACAAATACAATACTTACAACCAGTTCTTGGGACCTACAGCCATAGCAGTGTCCTCTGTAGTCATTTGATTGTGGTCTGGGTGGCAGGTGGCCGGTCCTCAATTACCATAATTTATATCACAGCATCCCATGGACATGTGATTGCCATTTGCAACTTTCCTTGTCAGCCTTCTACAAGCAAAGTCAAAGAGGATGCCAAGGATTGCAGAATGTTGCAAATGGCAACCTTACGATATCCTCTCTTAATTACAGCAGCCACACAATTTGCATTGCTAAGCAGCATGGTCACAATTCACATCAGGCTTTAGGGCCACACCATTTAGCAATGGAAATTGCAGTCAGAATTGCTGTTGTGGGATGAGGACTAAATTGTATAAGTAATTTCTTCCCTCGTACTGGCATCCAATCATAAGGAAGAGAGCAGCTCTAAACAACCTGGCATGTAATAGTAGTAGTGCATGGGCGAACTCTAGATACTGAGGGGGGGGGGGGGGGAGAAAGATTTTCTATAATTAAAACAAGGAGCATTATGTTTTACATATTATGTTTAATAACATACCGTGGGGGAGTCTGGAATCCAGTTTGCTGGGCAGACTTCTCCATGTGTTTCTACATACTGGAATGCTTTCACCAACCGAAGTGTTTCTTCTACACTGCGACCCACTGGGAGATCATTGACACTTAAATGCTTGATGATGCCATTAGGATCCATGATAAAAAGGCCCCTTAAAAAAAAGTAAATGCATCTTTTTAAATTAAAAATATACTTCCTGCAAAAATGGCTTTACAATGTAAAACACACACTGAGGTCTCATGTCTACCGGTATCCCCTTCTTCTTTCTCTGCCAGATAGCAGTGAAAAAGGCAGTTGAATTTATGTAATTTCTTTGCTTGTAAAAGAGCCAGTTCTAATTCTATTGGGAGGTTAATGTAGCTTCCACTGCAATTTCCACTAGTCTTTTAAAATTATTGCTTATACCTACTCTGAATACTCTGAAGCCATAACAGACTGTCAGTTTAAATACAGCAAGCAAAAAATACTGCACATCAGTAATAGATGTCACATTTATCTTTTATTTATGAAGATTTATATATGAAGTTTACCAACATGAAAATGTTTAAAAGAGCCTTAACTGACCAACTGTAATCAAGGCAGACAGACAGATTCATAGATAGTTACAGTATGTAGATAAGAGGGAAGGAGGGAATTTCAGCTCTTAGATTTGCATGGTAGGAGAGATCTAACATATTCCCAGCCTTACATTCTATCCAGGAGATTCCAGCAAAAATATACAGTATTTTATTTCTGTACTACATTCTATAAATAAAGTATTTTTCAAACTTTTAAAAATCTTGTAAATAATTCAGAAAAAACTTATTGTGGTGGTGGTGGTGTGTGTGTGTGTGTGTGTGTGTGTGTAAAATTACTGTTCCTATAAAATTAATCTCTCTCTCTAGTTGGCTAAGGCAGGTTAAATGACATTTTAAGAATCTGCTGAAAATATTATCTGAAACAGGTATTCCTGTCTCTTCTGCAAGACGGCAAGCAGCTCCAGAACTAAACTCAGCTTGCCATGCCTAAGGAAGCCACAGCCACCCCAACCAAGACCTAGTCCCTTGCCATCCAGCACTTCATAGTCCCAGATAACCTTTGTCACCGCCTTCTTGCTCCCACTGCTGACAAGCTGTGGCCAGCCTGGCTACTGGTCTACAGAGTGGGGGGGAGAGAAGCAGCGCAAAGTAGTTTAAAGAGGTCGGAGCATGTTAAAATGCCCCTTTGCACCATACTCCTAAGCTGTATGGAACTGGCTTTGTGCTGTAAAAAAAAAGGGGGGGGGGGGAAGCAGCTCAAAGGCAGCGGAACATGCAAAAATGCCCCTTTGTGTTGCACTCCTGGTCTATATGGGTTAGCTTGGTGCGAAAAAGGGAAAAAGAGGGGAAGCAGCTTATTTCCCCTCCCTTTTTTTTACAGCTCAAAGTCGTGGAATACCTGTAAGCTTCAGGAAAAGACAGATTTAGTTCACACAATGTAGTAAACCAGGAGCTTAGGTTTACAAACTGCAACACTTGACTTCACACAATGTACTAAATTAAAATCAATTCAAGTATTTTATGGCATCATATATAAATCCCAATCATATCTTACTAGACACATTCAAGGTAAGTAACAAAACAAGACCTTAATGCTAGCCCAGAGCTTTCTATGAGAACACCATAGTCTCGGGAAATCTGTTTTGTTAAATCTGATAGTAGTGGGATATTCATGTGGCCTAAACCACCAGTCTAAGGAAAAAGACAAACATTTGAGCTTTTCTGTAGCCTTCCATATTTTTACTATTAACCAAAAGATGATGAATGAAAAGTGAATACATATCCCTCACAAACAACCATTAAGAGCTGGAGAAAGAAAATCCAACATCAGCATAAGACAGATTTTCATAAATCATCATTATCACTATTATTACTACTATTATTACTATTTATAAGCAATGCACCTTGATATAAATATTAGAGAGAAATGTTGTAGACTAAACAGAAATAACATAATTTCATGTTTTCCCACCATTCCTTACTCCCAAATGAAATTAATCCTATTTCAGTTGCAGTATCTAGCCTATTTCTTCAGATTTGTACACATAAGATCCTTATTGAATATATTAATAATATAATATTAATTATATTACTATTATATTATTATATTAATATTTCCTATATTTATAGGCTATTAATGTTTATTAACATATTAAATATTACAAATATACAAATTAAAATAGACCATAAATACACAACATTTTGGCATTTTTTTATTTTTAAAAAATATGTTGAAGGTCTTTAGCCATCATTCAGCGATGTCATGCGCACTGCCCAAAGTTATAATATTTGTTGGGCAGCTGTAATAAAAGAAATGAAATAGATTAAATACTTTTTTTAAAAAAAAGACGCTATCAAAATATAAATGATACTATCAAAGTATGGTACATGTCACAATTGCATTTTAAAATTTCTAAGAAATATCTATTTAAGTACCGTATGTTTAGAAAGAAAACTTCAAATTTTGTTCTAAGCCAGAACAGTTTTATATTGTGTGATAAATAACATATATGAAAAATATCTATACTAGCTTTCATGAGCCAGAAGCTTTCGTGTCAGCTGGGATTCTGGGAGCTGTAATTATTTATTTCTGTTATAGGGTCAGCATAGACAAATACTATAACAGTGATGGCGAACCTTTTTTCCCTCAGGTGCCGAAAGTGCATGCGCGCGTGCTATCGCACATGCGTGAGTGCCCACGCCCATAATTCAATGCCTGGGGAGGGCAAAAACGGCCTCCCCCGCTCCCCCGGAGGCCCTCTGGAGGCCGGAAATGGCCCATTTCCCAACTTCTGGTGGGCCCGGTAGGCCCATTTTTCATCCTCTCCAGGCTCCAGAGGCTTCCCTGGAGCCTGGGGAGGGCAAAAACACCCTCCCCAGTCCCCCCGGAGGCCCTCCGGAAGCCGAAAACGCCCTCCCAGAGCCTCCGTGTGAGCCAAAAATCAGCTGGCCGGCGTGCACATACGCGCTGGAACTGAGCTAGGCAATGACTCGTGTGCCGGCAGATATGGCTCCGCGTGCCACCTGTGGTACCCGTGCCATAGGTTCACCATCACTGTACTATAACAATCACTTGTGAAAATAAAAATCATGTTGCTATAATAAAATAAAATAAATATAGAATTATTAGCATAAAATTACCAGGTATGAGAATTAAAACATATGAGAAACTTAAACAATTGCAATTAAGCCCAAAATTCCTGTTGCTAAATGAGGCAGCTGTTAAGTGAGTTTTGCCCCATTTTATAACCTTTCTTGCCACAGTTAACAACTGCAGTGATTCACTTGACAAGTTAGTAAAGTTGTTAAGTGAATCAGATTTCCCCATTAACAGAAAGTCACAATTAACAGAAAGTCACAAAAGATGATCACATGACTGAAGGACAATGTAACCATCATAAATATTAGTCAATTGGCAAACATCTGAATTTTGGTCATATGACTACAATGGTCGTAAGTGTGAAAAACGGTCATAAGTCACTTTTTTCAGTGCCATTTTAACATCAAGCAGCCACCAAAAAACCTGTTGTAAGTCAAGGACTCCCTGTATTAGGATATAAAGCTTTGCTAATTTATATTAAGTCTAATATTTGCAAAGGTCTGCTCGGATTCGTTGGGATTAAGACAATGTTGGTCCAACCAATCATAACAAAGAGATAGCAGAATATATAGCATGGCATGCGTATGTTTAAAAGAAAAAAAGGGGGGGAGATAAAGGAAAATATATATATATATATATATATATATATATATATATATATATATATATATATATATATATATATATATATATATATATATATATATATATATATATATATATATATATATATATATATATAGTTATGGAAACCTAAGTAAGGCTTAGTTCCTCACTTGGAGCACCAGTTTATGTTTAATCATAGCTCTGATACAGAAACGTCTCTGAAATCCCTTTCTCCTGATTAACCAGCAAGAGATTAATGTACTCTCTGTCCTGCCCGGGTATTGTGATACATAAGGAAATATACCTATTTTACAGTTTTCTGTACAAAAGGCAACACAGAACCCAGTTTCCATTTCTCCCAAACCTGAAGGAAAGATCTGCAAATCTTTTGTTATAGCATAGAACCTTCCCTCCAAGATGGCAGAAAGGAAAATATAGCAAGCAAGAGTAAAATCTCTTCGGTTGTTTGGGGAAACAATACTGTATATATGATGGAACCTGTGTGTGTGTGAATGAGTGAGTGAGTGAGTGTGTGTGTGTGTGTGTGTGTGTGTGCATTTGTTTTTTGCACAATATTTTTGTCTTGTTTAGTTTTTACTTTGTTGTTGTTTCTCTCCTTTCCCTTTTGTATTTTAACTTTGGAAATAAAATTTTACAAAGTTACCCAAAAAAGAACATTTTTGTTGTTTCATAATTAATGATTAAATTGTTACTGGTGTACTAGGAGGCAATTGATTTTAAAAGTGGCAGCTGTAGTTTCACACATCAAATGGGCACAATGGGGTAGATGGCCTATATAAAACCAACCTGCCTTTTTCATATGAAAGGACATAGATCCAATTATGTTGAGGCTACTGCAGTTTTTCATGAAAATAAACAGAAATAAAAAGCTTTTATTTATTGTTTTGTACTGTGGCCATCAAATATTGCCACTAATAGAGGTTTGCTCTAGTGATTAAGGCACCAGGCTAGAACTGTGAGAATGTGAGTTCTAATCCCACCTTAGACATGAAAACTGGCTGGTTGACTTTGGGCCAGTCACTCTTTCTCAGCCCAACTCACCTCATAAGAGTTGTTGAGGAGAAAATAGAAGAAGGGGGGAATATTAGGTATGTTTGCCACCTCAAGTTATTTATAAAAAGTAATAAAGGTGGGATAAAAAATAAAATAATAAAAGAAAAGAAAAGAAAGTTCAACCATCTGATTTTAAATTTTAAAATTGTAAATTTTAATTGTAATTTTGATATTAGTAAGATATATGCACACCTGCATAGCTGCCTTTACCCAGGAGTCTTAATAATAAGATATGCGGCATCTGCTCAATTTAACTACATTACAGAGCCAAGGAGATAAATGACCTGTCCTTGAAACAAGGCCACCAAGTCTCATTAGTGTTTATGGGCCATCTCCTAGGCCCGTGATGGCGAACCTATGGCACGGGTGCCACAAGTGGCACGCGGAGCCATATCGGTGGGCACGCAAGCTCAGGTCCGGCGTGCATGTGTGCACCAGCCGGCTGATTTTCGGGCCTTCTGGGCCCACTGGGAGTCGGGAAACAGGCTGTTTCCAGCCTCCAGAGGGGGTGGGGAAGCCATTTTTGCCCTCCCCAGGCTCCTAGAAAGGCTCTGGAGCCTGGGGAGAGCGAAAAATGGGCGTGCCATTGCATGCTGGGAGCAGGGGGGTCATGCGTGCATGTGCGGGGGTGCATGGAATTATAAGTGTGGGCACGCACACACGTGATCCCCCGCATTTCCCCCCCCCTTTTGGCACGCGAACCAAAAAAGGTTCGCCATCACTGTCCTAGGCAAAAGTGTGTGGTCACCACTTGCATTTTAGTTGTGGAAACCCTGTCACACGGTCATAAATCTAGCTAGATGACTAGACAAACGTCAAGGCTGTAGCATACCCAAGCAAGTAAAGCTATGTTTTAAAAACCTCAGCCCATTTCCCAGTCATATTAGAGTTACTTGTGGATATGAAAATAATGTATCGATGATTTTAAAGTACAGGCCAGTGTTCTGAAGCACAGATTTTAATCCAGGACTCTGACAATTTACAGGTTCGATTGATAAAAGGGCACAAGATTATGTTACAGGTCTTCTAGAGAAAAAGCAACAGAACCTCAAGACAGAAAAGCTCAGGAAATAGGCAAGAGCAAGATCCAATTTCAAATTCTTCCAGGAAACTTGATTCTTTTAAATCAGCAAGAAAGAACCGCTATTTCAATCAACAGTCCCACTTGAAGGATGTTCTAAGTGATGATTAAAATCTGACCACTAAGTCACATTAATATAAACAGAATAAGACATTAGTTTTCTTGGTTGCATACTATATATTTCACATAATTGCTTTTTTATTTTACTAATAAAGATTATAATTATCCATTTCAGAGTTTTATAATTAGACTTAAAATAGTAGCAGCTTTTGTAGCTATCAGTTACTTATGGCTTTGGGGTTGGGCCTCTCCTACAATGACCAAGCATAATAATTTAGACTGTTTTATCTTTCCTTTTCTTACTGAGCACTTCTTTTCTTATGGTTTAGAGTAGATTAGACAAAATGAACAGTGGTGTCTGAAGCCAGTCACAATGATGCAACAATCATGATATATGCACATTGACATCATGATTTGATGCAAATTTTGATGCATTTAATGCAAATAACTGAGTCACGATACCCATGAGAAGAAAGCACAAATAAAATTAAATATCACAACAATTCAATTAATTTCAGAAACAGCAGAAACCATGAATAATTCATTTTTATTTTTATAGGTGAAAGTGAAATGCCTATCTGGTAGGAAAAGTATAAATATTCACAGCTGAAAAATGATCAAATTTCTGTTTACATTTTAAGAAAATCATATTAAAACAGTGCCCTTTAAGAAACACAGATATTTATATACCAAACTAATATTAATGTAAATAAGATGAATCTAGATTTTAAACAGATTTTAAGTATTTATTATTCTATTTAAGATTTTAATAAATATCCAAATAAGTAAAAGCAATTTATTGACATTGTTTTTTTATAGTTGTTCTTTACATGTTGTACGCCGCCCTGAGTCCCCTCAGGGCGGCATATAAGAACACTAAAATAAATAATAATAAATAATAATTTTCTTCCACATTCAAAATCCCAGTAATTCTGTCAGTCAAATTACCGTATTTTTCAGAGTATAAGACGCACTTACCCCCCCCCAAAAGTGGATGAAAATTTCGGTGCGTCTTATAGACCGAATACGGGCCCATTTTTGGGCTCCCAAACCCTCTGTGCATCGTTTTTCACCCTCCCCGGCCCCCAGAAGCACTCTGCAGTGCTCTGCATGGCCCATTTTCGCCAAAAATGGGCCCGTTTTGGGGCTTTCAAACCCTCCACACATTACGTTTTTGCCCTCCCTGGCCCCTAGAAGCACTCTGCAGGCCAAAAATGGGTGCGTTTTTGGCAAAAACGGGATGCGCGGAGGGTTCGGGAAGCCAAAAATGGGCCTGTTTTTGGCCTGCAAAGTGCTTCTGGGGGGCAGGGAGGGCGAAAACGCGATGTGTAGAGGCCAAAAACTTTTTTTTTTGTTTTCTTCCTCTAAATTTAGGTGTGTCTTATAGTCTTGTGCGTCTTATAGTCCGAAAAATACAGTAGCTAGTGTCTGTGGTGCTGTATAAATAGATATAATTAAATATAATGATAATGCAAGAATAAGTGAAAAGAAACTTAATTTCTACCTTTCTTGGTGTATTTATCCAGGCCAGATGACAGAAGTGTGAGTCCACTGATACAGCAACAACTTCACAATTCACATCATGGAATTCATTTGCTTTGTCACTAAAAGCTATAATTTCTGTTGGACATACAAAAGTGCTAGTGGGAGAAAAATACAGACAGAAAATGAAAAAGAATGGAACAAGCCTCTAAAAAACTTTATACCACTATGTTGTACAAAGTATGAGCAAAAGAAATATTTATCCATTTGAGGCACCCTGCTTATCCAAATAATTCCTTGGGACATAAATAGAAAAGACAAAGTTCAGAAGAATAATGGCATGTAATCTAAAAAAGATGCCAAAAATTTTGCTTCAAAATTGAATCCCCAATTTCTATCAAATGTTTATAGTGTTTATCTGATCGCTATTTATCATTCCCTTATCATAATTGCCAAAAGATCCAAAAATATGCTGCAGTCTGTATTCCATATAAAGCTGCTGAAATTCACAAATGTTCCATCCTCTGTTTCATTACAATTCTTTTTTAGGGACCGGCTACAGCATCATAACAAACATAAGATATAGAACATAAGATAAGGAATGTAAGATTTGGGGATCATACAATTTCCAAATTATTATTTGTACAGTTTTAGCTATCATACCACATCAAATGCACCGGACAGGTGTTTTACAAATATTTTACTGGACTCTCCATGCAGTATTGTAATAATATTCATTAGGAGCACTATATGCAGATCTCCAGATACTGTTACTGTACAAAGGCAAAATGTGATCTGGAGTATATCTGAGTCTATAAGTAGCACCTATCAACAATTGCATCTTTTCTTGGAATTGCGTAGCTACTGTAAGATTCTGGGAAAGGATGCCTTTGACTTAAGGAATCTTCAAATACTATGTGTACAGTACTTGGAATCACATTTGCCCTTTCAATTTGGATCATTGCACAACCCTACAATTCATGCTCAAAGCAGGTTTTATTCTACACTAATTTTTAATCTGCATTGTCCACAGTATGGCATCTGGGTCATTAAAATTGAGACAATAAATTTCTCACATCTGCAAAACAAAATTACTGAAAAATTAAGTGTGTATTTGTTTAATCCAATAACCTTTTGCCTAAACTATATAATTTACTTGTTTGTTTCATCCACAATGTATGTACCACTTTATCTAGACAAATAAGCAATTAATATTCTAAGTCATTTTTTTTTATCTCTGAATAGAAGAGCCAATGTAGAAGGAGATGGGAGGAGCTAGGAGGCTGGAATAGAAATGGGCAGGTTCAGTTTTTAGTCCACTAGGTGACTGGGCCAGTCACTTTCTCCCCAGGAACATCTTGACAACATTGAAGGATATACATTGAAGGACAATGTAGTAGATTATAATCCATCACAGTCAAAACAACTTCAAGCTATGGTGGGTTAATTTGAGATGATAATAATAGTATCAACAACACATACCCTCCTTAATCTGGAAAGCCATTCATAAGAATGTCTTTGGCCTATTTCTTATCACTGAACTTGTACACAAAAAGGGCTACCGTTACATGATAACCAGAATGCAAGTCAGGTTGAATTAACAAACAAGATTATCTGCCCAAAACATGAAGGCCAAGTCTACTTAAGAGATACAACATAGCAAAATACTTACAAATCCAAGGGGTAGAAGAAAAGAACCAGGTATTTTCCTTTAAAGTCATCTAAACTGAGCTCCCTGAAATCTCCATCCACTACAGCTGTCCCCTTAAAAAATGGAGCACGCTCAGTGACAGCAGGAACAAACCTCGCGGTACCTAGTAATCATTAGATACAGTCATGTGTTACAATGCAGATACTGTGTTTGGATTAGAAACAAGCAAAAGACTTAACTTGCAAATTCATAAAAAGAAAAGAACAAACATCTCAGTAAATGTACCCCGGCATTTTTAGAAAATAAAAAAGTTAATAGTGAGCAATCACATACTTTTTTAAAAAGTGTTATTTTGTTTTGTTTTTTAATGGTATTTTATGACCGGCTACACCTACCCCAAGATAGCCATTTTATAACAGTACTATTGCATATTCTCACAATTCCCCAAAGGTTGAGACTTCAGTATGATGTGAATTAGCCATTATAGTCTATAATCTGTTCTCATACTGTGTGCCAGTAACATCTCCTCTGTTTGGATTCAATTTCAATCACTAAAGGATCTACTATTGAGAAAATATCTTTAGATGCATCAGCCATTCTAAAGGGGAAAGAAGCCCAACGTATTTGTCAGATAGCCAATTAGTGAAGGCTGATGTTCAGAGTGTTTATTTTTCTTGAAACCAGCATTGCTCTAACCCAAGGCTAGGATTCATGCAAATATGCAGTTTGTAGCCCTGAACCTTAATGTAAATAGGAAGAAAAGCATTCGTGCCTTCACCAAGGCTAGCTCAACAAAGATGACAAAAAAATTACCAGTACCTGAAATTTTAACTTCATTTTAAAATCAAACTATGCAGATTCCTTTACAAAAGAGACCATACTAACATATTGCCAACTAAAATTCAATATACAGATATATCCACACCAGAGTTCTGTTTGCAAACTATTAGAAAAATTTAGCAGCACTGATGTATATATTTTGTGTATCTCTATACACAGTCCTTACTCCCTGATAATATTTCCATTGAATGGCTATCCCCATTTATACCATCTGAAATAATTTTAAAAATAACATGTCATAACTACGGTAGTAATTCTGCAGTAGTGAAAACATGTTGAACCCCACACCTATGAAACCTATGATTAATTGACATAACAGAAAAGCAGATCTGAAAAAATAGAAGAAACAATAATACAATTTACAACATTGTGCCAACTTTCAAATATATTCCAAGAAAACAGCAAAGTAATAGAATTGAGGTGAAGGGATCTTCTGGGTTATTTAGTCCAATCTCTTCTGGTGTGCAGGCTCTACTAGAACAGTTTTTTTAAACTAGACAGCCTTAAGATATGTGTGGATTGCATATTCGAATCCTAAAATAGCATGCTGCCAAGTTGCCAAGTTTGAAAAAGACTGTGCTAGACTAGACCATTTGACAGATGACTTATCCAGTCTATTTGAAAACATTTCACATCAGGTGGCAGCCTATTACATTGGCCAAGAAAGTCTTCTTTGGTATTTAGCCTAAACCTTTTTACTTATTAGTTTTAATCTACTGGCTTTGGTCTTTCCTTGTGGGACAACAGCATATGTGTCCCATCTGCACACGATAATCCAACCTTTCCTCTGCTTTTTAGATCACTGCAAATGGAAATGATTGCAGACTAAATCAGGCAATGTGCATGGGAGAGACCTTTGGCCAGTAAGCAGAGAGAAGGGTTTTTAAGCGAGGATTTAGAGTTCATTCAGAGACTATCGCAAGGTGCTGATTATAAGAGATTTCATTCACTCTCAGCCCCGGAACTTACTAGTACTGAAACGGAACCGAGGCACAGAGGGCTTCGCGTCGACCGTGCACTTCCGCCCACTGGCCACTGCTGATAAACACCTTCCGGCCACCGCGCGTGCTCTCCATAAGGTGGCACCGGTCCAACCACCCTAGGAAAAGAGGGCATGGCTCGGTATCAGAGGAAGACGGGCAGCGGGGACCAAAATGTAACATGCAAGCGAAAAAGGCACCGCAGCGGAGCAGCAGCAGCAGCCTGAGATGCTCGGGAAAGACCTCTGCAAAGCACGCGAAGATCGAGGTCCAGTTTCTCCTCCCAAGATCCATGTGCTGCGGGAGGATTTCCCAAGATCTGGATGAGTAAAGGAGAGGGAGGGGTGGGGAAAGAGACACTCGAGTCTTATTTAAATTTTATTTTATAAATAAAATAAAATATATATAAATTAAGTTTATATATATATAGTGTAAAAGGAAAATCTGGGGAAGGCAGCTGTGATGGGTCCATTTTGCAAAAAGCAGCCAAAGGTTCAAGCCAAAGTATCAATCCCCCGAGGGGATCGATAAAGGAATCTGGTCCTCGCCCCCTATTATTAGACCCTGCGAGGTTTTTCGGCTTACTCTCGTGCAAAAAGCGCGCCGGACTTAGGAAACAGGACGGGGAGAGAAGCGCCGCGGGACCTTCATGCTGTAACGGAGAAGCTCTAAGACTGCAGCCGCCCTGCCGAAGGGAAGCAATGCCCGAGGGTCAGCACAGGTCATTTTTCGGGGACGGCGTGGCAAGCGAGGGGGTCGCACTTACGGAGGGTTTCAGTAACCTTCGGAGCGCCCCTGTCACGGCTGCCATTTTCAGCTTGAAGAGCAAACGAAGGGGGCGGATCGCACTCCGGCTTTGGCTGATGGAGATACCGGGGAGGAGCCGCGAAATCATCATAACCCCAGGGGCGGGCTTTTGATAGGCCGGTAGAGCTGCGGGTGGGATCGGCCCAACCTTGCAGAATGTGGGTTTTCCCGAGGGTAAGGAAGAGGTCCGGTTAAAGTCTGTAGTTCGGTCCGATTCTCGAGTTGGCACTGAATTTGCAGCTGGGTCTATCGGGAAACCAGAGGCATCTGTTGATACAACGCACTGCATATAGAATCGGCTGAGCTTAGAATCATATATATATATATATATATATATATATATATATATATATATATATATATATATATATATATATATATATATATATATATATATATATATATATATATATATATATATATATATATATATATATATATATATATATATTCATTTTTTAATGTGTGCCAGTGTGTTCACAGAAAAAAGTGACAATAAAGGCTATCTTTCAATCAATCAGAATAGAGCTGGAAGGGATCTTGCAGGTCTTCTAGTCCAGCCCCCTGCTCAAGCAGGAGACCCTACCATTTCAGACAAGTGGCTGTCCAGTCTTTTCTTAAAAACCTCCAGTGATGCAGCACCCACAATGTCTGAAGGCAAGTTACACTTACTTAACATCTTATCTAACCATAATTTAATTTAACATATGAACCTAGTCTGTGTTAGTCTTAGCTAATAGTTCATTTTTTTGGTACAAATCCCCATTAAATAATTATATTAAATAATTGTTTGACAGAATAAGTTGTGGTTACCTATGTTCTGCGAAGGCATGCCTGAGATCTCAGTAAGTCTATCATTGTTTTGGGTCTCTTGATGAATAAAACAAAGGACTATATTGTGCATTCCTAGGTAGCCTATTCAAAACAAATTCCCACTGATCTTTGTGGGCCATACAACATGCAATATGTGGCTGCAGAATAGCAGACCATCTTTTCATACTAGTCAGTCTGAATCCATAGTTGACCAGACTCAAAGACCTACAGCAGTGTTTTTCAAACTTGATGAATCTGGACTTTTAACTCCTAGAATTCCCCAGCAGGCTGAGGTTTGAAATTTAGTGGTCTAAACACCAGCATTTAACTTATTTGTCCATGTACCTAATCAAGGAAATACCAAGGAGAAAACCACACACCCTAACAACAGTGGCAGGGCAAACCCCACATTCAGATGATGTTACCTAATTGGGTAATGAAGAGTCTGAAAACAAAAGCCAAGCTCAGAAAAGTCTGCAAGCAAACACCAGCAAACACTCAGACAGCAGCAAGGATTCCACAATTCATCCTTAAGGTACATGTATTTTCTTCTATTAAGATATCTTAGATCAGTGATGGCGAACCTTTTTTGGTTCGCGTGCCAAAAAAAGGGGGGGATGCGGGGGATCACGTGTGTGCGTGCCCACACCCATAATTCCATGCACCCCCACGCATGCGCGCATGACCCCCCCACTCCCAGCATGCAATGGCACGCCCATTTTTTGCTCTCTCCAGGCTTTAGAGCCTTTCTAGGAGCCTGGGGAGGGCGAAAACGGCCTTCCCCACTCCCTCTGGAGGCTGGAATCAGCCTGTTTCCTGACTCCCAGTGGGCCCAGAAGGCCTGAAAATCAGCCGGCCGGTGCACACATGCGCGCCGGACCTGAGCTCGCGTGCCCACCGATATGGCTCCGCGTGCCACTTGTGGCACCCGTGCCATAGGTTCACCATCACGGTCTTAGATGTTGATATACACATTGTACAGAATTTCACTACGTTCCTTGTATCTCTGTTTGATCTTTGAATCAATTACTATCTGTCCATTCGCATTCTTTAGTTTAGAATACCATTTCATGACTGAAAATTCCTTCTGAATTTTAAAATATTTTGCAAAATCTGTCTTATTTTTCAATATCTGTTACTATTTTTACCTCTTTACAGATGTTATGATTCAGTTCCTTGTACCAGTTTTCTGAAAGTCTTTAAGTTTTGTCCTGAGATTTTTGTTTGTGCTTCTTGACTTTGGCTTCTCTTTATTTCTTAGCAATTATCACCATCTATTCTGGTATCCAGTTCGCTTTTTTCTGTTTCTTGATCTTTAGTAGCCGTGTTTCCCTGAAAATAAGACCAGGTCTTATAGTATTAATAATAATAATAATAATAATTATTATTATTATTATTATTACTACTACTACTACTACTACTACTACTACTACTACTACTACAAAAGACACATTAGGGCTTATTTTTTGGGGAAACGGGATATCAGGGTGATCAGCCTGCCTGAGCGCGACACTCTCAGCATGCGCAAAAGAGGCAGCGAGCGCACACAGGCCGACCGTGTCCGGCTGCAGCCTGCCAGCCCCTTAGTCAGCGCATTCTAGGGCTGCGCAGCTTGCATAGCCCACACATCGCAGATGAGTTATTTATTTATTTATTTATTTGGTTTTCTTATATGCCGCCCAACTCCTGAGGGACTCAGGGCGGCGTATTGAGTTGATTACTTGTCTAAGCAGCAGACGGAGGCAGAGGCACAGGCAGGGAAGCATGCAATCTGGACGCACAGTGCGGGCTGTGGGCAAGCCAAGAGACGGTGGGATCGACTGCCCACCCACTCCATCCCATCGACTCTTGGCTTTCCCACGGCGCATCCGGATTGCCTGCCTTCCCCCCCCCCCCCCGTGCCTCTGCTTCTGTCTGCTGCCAGTGTGAAGATGAGCCTCCCATGGCCGGCTGGCCGCTCCACTCCACTGACTCAGCTTTACTGCAGCCCACGTAGCGCAACCTGCCTCCCCCCGCACCTCTGCCTCCCCCTGCTGTTTGGACAGGTAATCAATTCACCTGCGCTGCTCAGGCTGTGGCTACTGCCAGTCACGGTTGGCCCCCATGCCCTCGCTGCCTCCGGGGCTGGCCACACACAGAGCTGATGACAACCTTAACTGGGGTTTATTTTTTGGGTAGGGCTTATATTAGGATCACGCTAAAATCAGGCTAGGGCTTATTTTCTGGTTGGGTCTTATTCGGGGAAACATAGTATTCTCTTTTCACATGAATCCTTAACAGGTCCATTGATTTTGTTCCACAGCTTCTGATTCTCTATCTAGGTTCTGCTTGTAACTGGTAAGTATATGCTTAAGATAATATTATGGAAACTGGTTGGTTTTGTTCTGTTACTTTAGCTTGATTTGAAACTTGCCCATGAGTAATTCGTCATCTTTTGCACAATAAACCCTTGGCTAAATCTCTGTTATTATAACTGAGCTTTCCACAACCTTGTACCACTATTATAGTTAATTTGATTTTTTGTGTGTATTCCATCTGATGTTGTCTAGTTATATAAATGTTAATTTGGTTGTCTGAAGAATACATTAGCAATGTAAATAAAATAATTGGATTGACAGAAACAGATAAATTGGTCCCCTGCTTATTTTTAATCCATATAGTTCAACAATATTTTTCTCATTATTTACAACACTGGTATTCCAATCTTCTTGCTTGCGTGTTCTGTTCATTTCAGCTTGAACTTAACCACTTAACCATACAAGTAGTCAATATCCTCTTTTTCTGCATCAATGGTTAGGGCAAAAACTTGAATAACTGTCATATTAGAGATCTGAGGGGCAAAATGTATATTATTACTATTATATACACAACAATGTGAAATCACAGCTGTCAGTTCTTTAGCTGGTGGTGGCATTTACATGTGAGTTCTTCCCAAGAACCTAAAACATTGTAATGTATCAACATAGTATATGTGCAGATCCAAGCAATTTGGCCTTTTGTAATTGATAAATGGAAATTTTGTCAATGCATAGATTTTCTCAGTGCTGTCTATGATGTTTTGATATGGCACCCAATTTGCCAATAACCCCTGCAACCCCTGCTACCAGTTTATGCCATAATCTTTTAACTTCAATTTTCAGATCTTGATACTTTATTATTTCTTCCAGTTCTACTATTCTATTATCCCCTGCTATTCTATTATCCCCACATCAATTATCCACACTTTTGTCTTTTCAACCATAGTTAAATCTGGCTGTAATGTGCCCAGGCTTTATCAGTTTTCTATTTGGAAATCGCACAATATTTTAACCTGCTTATTTTTTACTACTTTTTCATCTATATCATCGTCTTTTAATGACCCAGTAATCCCTTGTGGGGTGGAGTCTGGGCAACTGAATGGAGCTGAGTGTTTACTGGCCGGATGCCCTTCCTGTCGCCAATGCGGAGTTACATTCAGCAGATAAATTCTCATTGTGCCCAGAGACAGAAATATCTGCCTCTACCTAGGATCGAACTCACAGCCTCCTGATTGGGAGGCAAGAGCTCCACCTCTAGGCCACTGCACCACTCACTTTTTCACCTATATGTTCCTATCAATGTTCTGTAATTGGCTTTTGATAATTTTACAGATGTTCCAGTGAATAACTTCGGCATATCTGTGTTATGAGGCTGTTTATAATGTGTTTGTGTGATCTTCTTGCACAAGCTGAGTATATGATTTGCACAATCTGCATGGTTTTTCAATTATGGCCTGGATTACATTGGTTCAAACAGCTTCCTCTTCAGCAGCCAAATTCAAGACTTTCGTTTCTTTTTTAATGTTTCAGTTGTAAATCTTTGCCAGGTTTTATCTTTATCCACTTTCCACTCAATCTTTTGTAGAAATTGACTATGTAATGCTTTTCCGTGCCAATATTGCCAATTCCGTGTTTTATTACATTATTTCAATATTCGTGTTTTGTTTCCTGTGCATTCAGTAAATTTCAATTTTTGACTTGCATCGATTATTGTTCTTCGCTGTTTTTTACATAATTTTTTTACATAAGAGCCGAGGTGGCGCAGTGGTTAAAAGCAGCACTGCAACCTACTTCAGTTGATTGCTAGTTCAGCATTTCAGCTGTTCAAATCTCACCAGGCTCAAGGTTGACTCAGCCTTCCATCCTTCTGAGGTCGGTAAAATGAGGACCCAGATTGTTGGGGGCAATATGCTGAACTCTGTAAACCGCTTAGAGAGGGCTGTAAAGCACTATGAAGCGGTATATAAGTCTAAGTGCTATTGCTATAATCAGCCAATGCATGATTTTCTTCTTTAACAAGTTTTTTACTTGAAGTATACCTCTGCCTCCATTTTTGCAGGACAAATATAATCTATCAATATCATTCTGAGGATGTAATACTCAACCTACAAAGCAAATATTCATCAGTTTTCTTGTTTTTTCAATCCAAACAGTCCAGTTCACCTTGTGTCCAGTTAGCATATCATAACACAGGTATGGCCAGGTATTGAAGGCTTTGATGGTGTTTCTACCATTCAATTTTGTTTTTAGTAATTTTCTCACTGTTTCTATTTCTTCTTTACTAATTACACTTTTAACACCCATGCTTGATGATACTTAACTGTAAAATGACCTGATCCTTGTAGGTTTTAATCCTGACGAGTCCTGATTGTTTAACCATTTAACATTTTAATTCCATTACTATACTATACAATTTTACTTTGATTTATTGCTACTGTGGCTGTAGCAATAAATACACTGCTACTGTAGTAGTAGCTACTGCAGGCCAAATTTAATTGCTATATATGTACTAAAAATTCTTAAACCATTTGTTAATGACTGGATTTTTTTCCTGATTCTCCATAAAGCTTCAGATCATCTGTATAAAGCAAATATAAGATTTTATTAGCATTTTTTGCTGTTTGATAGCAACATTTATTATGGTTTGTTGCACATTTGGCCAGAGGGTTAGACTAGATTTGGCACTTTTTTTTCAACCTATCAAGTCCTTCCCAAAGGACCTGGGATAGACAGACGTTTCTTTAATAGTATTAAAGATATTTTCACAGGATGTAAGCTATACCAAGTAAAGCTGTCTTTTGCAATTGGCAGTGGTACTGCCTTTTGTCAGTGCCTATTGTGCTCAAGTGGTACTGCAGGTATTTTTTGGGATTGCACCCCAGGCACCTATTACTATTGGTATTACCTTGGCTTTCTTTTGCCAAGTTCTTACACCTCTATTTGTGAGTATTTGTGTTTTGTGATTTTCTTCAGTTCTTTCTCTTACATTCTGCTGTCTCCAGATATTGCAATGTCTTTATTATCAACAGTGGTTAAATCTAAGGTGCTATGTGTCAGGTGCTTCTCTCTTGAATTTTAAAGTCCCAAAATACAGCTTTTTTTTCATTTTTTATTATTTTGTTTACTTTATGGTTCCTACCAGTTTTTGCTTGCAGGCAAGTGGTATTTCTTGCAGATATTCCAATCCACCATTGTTGCTACTTTGTTGTGCCATTATTTGTAATCTGTTTGTAGTCTGTAACCTTGCAGGAGTTAACTGGGTGGTCCACTATTTCTTCACTTTCTTTGCAGAGATGGCATTTGTTGTCTTTTGCTGTCTTCTCAATTCTGACTTTACATGTATTTGTTCATAAGATTTGGTCCTGTGCAACCAGAATTAGCCCCTCTGTCTTTCTTGAATTTTCCTGCTGTTAGCCATTGCCACATCCTGTTATCTGCTTTGCCTGCTAGGTTTTTTTTGTACTGGCCATATAATCTTTTGCTTTGCCCAATCTTGTTGTATTCTTCATCTCCTTTTTCTTATAGATCCTTTTAGCCTTCATGGTATACTAGTTTCAATGCATCTTCTTCACGGCTCTTCAAATATTTTTTCCAATGCCCTTTTTTCTTCCTTAACTATCTGGAGTGCTTGCAAATTTCCATGACCACTTATGCTCCTTGGTAAATAGAGTCTGTCAGTGTCATTGCGTGGATGTAGAGCATGATTCATCGTTATTATTCTGGTTTTCCTGTACAGGGCTTCTAGATCAGTTTGAGTCCAGTGCACTATTCTAACTGTATATCTAATGATAGTATGTTGTTAAACTACTTGGCAATGAGTGAATGAAGACAAGTCAAATGCTTCAACCAAAAACCATGCAGTTCATCTTCACCTTCTACTGCAATCTTCCTTGCCCTTCCCCCCCCCACCCCATTTCTGCTGTTCTCAGCTTCTTCTTTTTCCTTCTCCACCTCCTTTAGCCAAGCTGCATTCTTGAAGTATTTATTTGGGTTGCCTCATATCTGTGCCCAGAACTGCACTGTATCTTTGTTGTCAGGTGTTGGATGGTTCATTGCAGTCTCTCCATTAATGGATTGATAGAAAGGTTTCTGCTTCAATTGAAATTGGAGATTCTGTCTATAGAGTGCAATTTGATCTTCCTATCTGCTGACCTTGGCTATAGATGTTATTTGCAGCTTTATTATTTCCAGTGTTTCCTTAATCTTCCTTGTTTCCACGTGATATTTCTTGATCGGGTATTCTTTGATATTCTTGGTCTTTTCTTGGTCTTTTCTTTATTCTGTTTTCTTGCTGTTTTCTTTGTTCTGTTCTAGCCTGCTTGTATCTGATCTTAGCCTGCTGTTCTTATTTTCCAGCCCAATCTTCCATTTTAATTCCATTTCCTTTTAATACTTGTGCTAGCTGTTTCTTTGAATCAAGCTTCAATGTAGCTTTCTTGATCCATGTGGTTTTCAGGATAAAATACAGGAGTTTTACTATACCCTTCTCCTGTGCAGTATGAAATGATACCTTTGTCATTATTAAAGTGATCGTCAGTTTCCAACAACTTCTTATATCACAATTGTTTGATATAGTTCAGTGGTGGGTTTTACTTACCTTTGCTACGGGAACGGGAGCGCGCAACGCTTCTGCGCATGCGCAGAACGTAGGGGATGATGTCCGGGCGAGTGGGCGGAGCCTCCCGCTGCTGCTGCTACCAGTTCGCCTGAACCAGAGCGAACCGGTAGAAACCCACCATTGATATAGTTGGCAGATTACTTTCATTGGACTGCTGGGATGACATTCACACATTTGTCAACTCTCGGTGTATATTCCCAAATTACTTCACTGATACCTTCCAGGCGCATGTGCACAAATACACATATGAACACAAGGAATCACAAGGAAGCAACTTACTAGGACTTGGGAGAGATTCCCAAATATAAAATCTTAAATTTGAAAGCCTATCAAGCTTTTTAAAACAAGATGTATTACCCTCTTAATGCGGCTAGGTGGCAGCACACTCTTTCAATAAAAACAGTGATTTACGGGCTGCTTGCCAGATGTTGTGCAGGAGGCCAGTACACTCCCAACCCACTGTTACGACACATCATGGAATGCTGAGACAATATGTCAGTTTGTAGGACTGTAACCTCAACGTAGCCTTCACAAATAATTGAAGACAGGCAGACTGTTAAGTTATTCTAAGGGAGGAGGGCACTAAAAAGTATAATGAGATACAATTGTGAACTGTATGTTACAGAAAGAGGAGGGGAGGGAAACCTTTTCCCTAAAAAACTTTCCTGAATATAATTTGGATCAATTTTGTATGAACCACAACTGCCAGACATAATTACATTTCACTGATGTCATTTGTTTGCAATTTTGGGTACGTTACCAGCAGTAATAAATCCTGGGAGGCAATCATTTGGCTTTGAATGGCATTTATTAGGATTCATTTGGGAAAATAGTTGCTTGCATCTCTATAAACGTCCAATTGGTCAGTTAAAAGGGCTTTTGTATTTTTTTAATTTATTTTTTACGTTATTTTCCAACCACCACAAGCTTGTGGAAATTGGGACCCTTAAGGGTGGTTTAATAGCTACTGAATTGCTCGAATCTAACAAGCATCCTTTACTGCAGAAGCCTTCTCGGGAGCCCGAGCTGTATATCAACAATGGGGCCATTGACTCCCATAAAAGGTAGGGTGGTATGTAAGAATGCCTCCTGCGGATAATATTTTAAAATTGTATTTCTCGTCTGAGAAAACGCAGTTTGAAAATTGAGGGGTTTTTTTTACACACACACCCCTTCTCTTGTAGAGACAGGAGACAGTCTGTTGCTGCAGTACTCACAGCTGCAGACCTGCAAGAGCCCACTCAGCCGATGACTCATCGGCTGCAACAGCTCATAACGTAGACCTTCGTTTTATCCGTCCTCATTTCTCATTACAGGGAGGCCAAATTTCATGTTTATATACTGAAAAATGTACTAACGCTTCCTTGGTCGTCTTCTGAAAGATGACCACTATCACCACTGTTATAGCTTGTGGTGACCAAAAGGCATTTTTTTTAAGTTCCCCCCAAAAGGAAAAATATAACACCCCTTTTTTCTTGAACGATCCTGCAGCAAAGGTTTCCTGGAGATTTCCCACCCCACCCGTTTTCTCTTTATGCCTTCAGAATCCAAACGTTCCATTTTTCCTCAAGCCCTGCTCCAATGAAATTTATCTGACAATCACTTAGTTTTTCTTTTACAAAATCTCTTTCTAATTAAACATGCAGATAGGGGGGTTTTAACTGCCCTTGCATAGAGTAAATAAAGGTTGATAAACTAAAGCTAAAGTTTAAAGGTTCTACTCTTATTCAAACAGATTGAATGTACGTCATAACAGAAATAATTTGTTTGTACTCGGAGTATAACTGTATCAGGGTGCATAAGTAATTGTTATAACATTTATTAGTTGACCGGAACCTCTAGTCGTTCCCATCTGCTGAGTAACATCTGCCAGTAACCTCAGGCTACATGGCTGGCAGCTTTCTTAGGTACAGTCCAAACATGAAACATGACCAGATGAGCTAATTCTACTTTATTGTAAAGCTACATTAACATAATCTTACAAAGTACAAAACTCCTGCTCCTTTCCCATCTGATAAATTAGAGTGTTTCTTTCTCTGTCTATTATGCAGCTGTGGGCTAGCATGCCTCTTATCTGATCGTTTCGTAGGTGGCATATCTTCCCCCTCCCTTGTCTCCCAAGGTCATTCTCACATACCATTACAATGGCAAATAATAAAAGATATACTATTGAGCTTGTACCTCACCGACACCTCTAAGGCTACAGATTCCTCATCCTGCTTAATCCATTTATTATCATTCCCTGCACTTTGCCTCCTTAGTTGTTTTTGCATATATCTGTTAATTCCTTCAGGCAACAAAGTGTATGAATGTTCATATAATATGATAACATTTTTCCAAAGGAGAGCCTATTCGTACCTTCACTGCTATAGTTCTTGTACTTCCTGACATGCCCCCTAATATACATGTAAGAGGTATCCAACACATTTGGCCGTGCAACAGTGTTTTTAAAAACTGCTGAAGGATAATAATGCAAAGCATGTAAATCAAAAGCCATTCTATAGCTATGCTTAGAATCCAGCTGCTTTAAGCCTCCTTTTTAAGAAAGCTGTCAGTCTCATGACATAACGTTCGATACTCAGTAGCTGCAGCACAAGCAAAACAACCATCAGAGATGATATTTTACAGATATAATGATTGGGAGAGCTGCACATAATGCTGATTATATACAAACAAGTCATAGTGTCAATCATGAAAAACAGTTTGTTTAAAAACTGGAAATGACCATTTAATGAATTTTGTAAGGACAGCAGAAAAGTATTATACAATATCCCATTGATACACACACACACACACACACACACACACACACACACACACACACACACACACACACACACATATATAACTTAATTATGTTCTTCCATTTATGGTTTCTTCCTAAATCACATAAGCTAGTCCCATTTTGTTTTTATGTGTTTTAATGGTTCCAACTCTCTTCCAGAAGATTAAGGCAATATTACATAGAACTTTGAAGCCAGCAACAGCAACACTATGAGGTAGTGTTTATGTGAGAGACAGTGTTTTGCCCTGGGTCTCCTGGTGTGCTTCCATGGGCTGGGTCATCATTCCTTAGCCACTGCTACAGAGATTATGTTATATGGGATGAGATACGGAGCTTTTTCCATTCTGTCACCATCTGTAGATTTTGAACTACAGTTTTCAAACATCAGACCTAATCTGTGTAGTGGTTTGAGGTGCTGAACATTCCGGCCCAAAACATCTTGAAGGCACTGTAGAGGATAAGATTGGAAGGCTAGATTCATATGCTGTGTTACACAAATCTTCCCTATCTTGGCATCTCAGAATTTCCTACTAGCATGGAGAAAGCTATGGTAAGCCATAAAGTGAGAAGGGGATATTATTGATTCAGACAATGTATGAGTTAAAAACACCAATGCTGATTAATGAATACTGAATCAAGAATCCTGATGTTCCATCAAGAAAAAATCCTGGTGTGTGTGTGAGAGAGAGGGGGGGGGTTCCTCCCGGTTCGAACTGGATCGCCTAAACTGGTAGCAACCCACTCGTGACGTCACTGTCGGTGCCGTTCCGTGCACGCCACCATCTTTTTTTCCCCCTTCCGCAGCTTGAAAAAGGGCCCTCCCGCCCGCGGGTAAATTCTGACCTTTATTTCTTCGCCCAAAGCACAGCTGATGAGCGCTGTGTTTCGGGCTAATTCCTGCTTATGAGCATGCGCAAAAGCCAAATCGCACGAGGGGACGCGTGCGCGAAATGTCGCAATGCGAATTGGTGGCAAAGGTAAGTGGAACCCACCCCTGGTGCGTGTGTGTGTGTGTGTGTTTTCCAAATGCCTACTTAATAAACAATATGACTCCCTACATTGGCACAAGCGTATTAAAAAATTATAAAGATGCAACCATAAAACAGAACTTTAAAAAATGCCTAGATATTATCTGGACTGTATCTTTATTCCTGTTTTTTTTTCCTGAAAGACTTGGATGCATCAAAATCAGTGGTGATACAGTATTCAGCCGGTTCTATCTGGTTCGGGCAAACCAGTAGCACTGACTGCAGGTGGCCCCACCCACCTGCCTGGACGTAATCATGTCCCATTTATCCACGTTTTTGAGGCTGTGCGCATGCGCAGAAGGCTTTGCGCATGCACGGACGGGTTCACATTTGCGAACCGGTAGGGAAGGTAAGTGAATACCACCCCTGATCAAAATAAATGACCGCAACACTTGAAACAATTCTTTTGTTGGAATTATTTACCCCATTATTTCCAAAGCTGGTCAAACAAGCAGCCTAGTAACAAGAATACGCTGGAGAAGTCAGTACTGGCCTGCATCATACCTTATGCCAAGCCCATGTATAGTTTGTTTTCTATATGCAGTACCATGCCAACCCAGTCATTTTGGTTTGTAAACCATGTTTAATGTTTTCTGAAAATTCATTTGTAACAACCATAGGTAATTAAACTAAGATTCAATATGATACATGAACTCCATATTTGCAATGCTGCATGTAAGGGAAATACAGATATTTCCCTTCCATATTTCCATATAAAATTCTGTTAGCAGGGTAGCTTTATCCTACTATAATATATTTTGGTATATCTTGCTGGATAGTATCATCTTAAACCTGTTAAGTCTATGCTACAAAAATCTGGATGACCATTAGATGATAGGAAAGAGATTGAGACATCTCTAAGCCTCTATATATTATGGTCATCGGGATTTTTACAGTCGGTATTAGGATGAAGTCAACAAGTTGGAATTTCATGTAGTTAAACTGAAATGCAATGAAGTTAGAAATCAACCAATCTCATTAGATATTGAATATTAAATATTGACTTTGAGTATGTTCTTTAATGAACTAAACTTGCATGTTGCCTATTTCTGGAGGTGTAACTCTCTGGAAAGGCACCGGTACCATTGGTGGCTAAGAATCAGTTTTTTTCAGCTAAAGCTGGTACACCAGCCAAGATCCTATTAAGGTTATGCTGAATATTTAACTTTTTTCATTTTCAATTTAATGAAAAATGAAATGCTTTTGATTCTTTTTCTTCAAAACAAAAAAACAATTTTATTGAATTCTCATGGAGCGTGCGGGATTCTCACACTGTTTTATTTTCAAAGTTACATGAAGACCCTGTCATTTATTATATGATTATCAATAGCTTGAAGCTTCTTATACTTCCATTGAATTCAATTAAAAATCTAATAAAACTGCTTTCGGGGGTCTTTTTCAAATGAGAAAATATGAATTGTCAGGTAGGTTCCAGAATAATTCAGCAATGTATAAGAGAAAAGAACAAACACAAAATACTCTCAACAGGCTTTCAGCAAAATCAAGTTAAAAATGAACATTAAAAGATATCCTGAAGTGCTCTGAGAATGAGACAGAAAAACAGAACCCTATTCTTTAATGAATAATACATTATCTGCAAGCTCTAGTAACAAAGGAGTCAAGGAACACAGTGGGAAACAATAGATCTAAGATTAAATATCAAGAAAACCAAACTAATACAAAAGGTTCAGCAACCAGCCTTAACAATGACAAGACACATAACTGCCTTTTAGGAGCGGCTACGAATAATCAAAGAGCCAGAGGTAAAGAAATATGCCACAGAGTAGCCCTTGGTAGATAAGCATTGAGGGCCCTGGAAAATATGCTGAAGCATATTTATGCCCACAAAGATCAGAATCCTGCAGGCATTGGTTTTCCTTATGGTATTGTTTCTGTTTTACTTTTTGAAAGACTTTAATACCCTGCAGGAGTTTATATCTAATTCTTGGTTTCTTGACTAGCCAAACAAATTTAGAGATTTCTTTTTGACATTGCTTAAATAGTATGCCAGTCATCAGTAAAAGTAATGTCTGAAATTAACATAAGATTCTAGGTAAGACATTCATCTTGGCCAGGAAAGTTCTTCCCTTCATTGACTTTTTTTCCAGCTCAACATACCTTTTTTAAGTTCATTCCACACCTCAACATAGTTATTCTGATATAGTATACAGCGCGTATTAGTTGAAATCATACCCCAATATTTAATCTTTTTTTCAATTCTGAATCCAGAGTTACACAGATCCAGACATCTTGATCTTGTGCAGTCATATTTTAATCAACATCTTTATTGTCTGTATATTAATCTCAAAGCTGCTAATGCACTTTTTCAGATTTCTCATTAGAAATTCAATCCCTTTTAGAGGGTCCTGTAAGATCAAAACCAAATTGTCTGCAAAAGCTCTCAATTTAAAGGTCTCATTTTTTATTTTTAACTCCATTATGTTCTCGTCTAATATTTCTAATGAAAATTTCAAGAACTAAGATAAACAAAAAAGGAGGCAGGAGACAGCCCTCTCTTGTTCCTTTCTGAATATCATGGTTTAATCAAATCACCATTAGCCTAAATTAGTATTTCCCATCGTTTTGTAAAAAAGGCCATCCTATAGACATAAATGCCCATTTGATGCATTTCACAAGCTTATCAAAAGTTTATTTCTGCTTCCATCAAGGACTTGTATGCTGACAAACTTATATGTTCAAAAATGAGGACCCGGCTACTTTTCTCTTTAAATTCCTAAGCAATCCTTGAAGATGTGCAACTTGAAACCTTCTCAAGTATTTTATAGTCCAATTTGCATGTCTGCTGTCTCCTGCCACATTCCACTAGACTAACTAAATGCAGCCTCATGACTTGGACAAAAGCCAGTCCTTTTCTCTCTCTCTCTCTCCCACCTCTCCTCTGTTTTATTTACAATTTTGCCAAATGATGCAAAATTATTTCATGATTTAGAATGTTTTCTTTTATTTACACTTTGGGGTAGAACACACTACCCCAATGGCAGCCCATAAATATAAATCTATAAAATACTTCCTGGGAGACAATATATACTAGAAATTCAAATAGATTCTTAGGATTGGGGAATATGACTATGTATATGATTTTAATGCTAAACATTCAATAAACAGATTTTTTTAAAAAAATTCAAATAGATAAATGTGGAAGTCTAAGAAATTATTGCTGAGACACATTGGTTGTATACAGGGGTGGGTTCTAACTTACCATGATTCCGGTTCACTTCCTCCTGTGCTGCATGGGTGTACGCGCATGCGCAGTGCTGAAAACTCAGCTTCTGCGCATGCGCAGAAGTGAAAAACGAGATGGTGGCACCTACTGCGCCGTCTAGAGAGCCGGTTTGTGGGGGGTGGCCAGCTGGCCATCGCTCCCGGTTCTAAAGAACCGGTCCGAACCAGGAGGAACCCACCTCTGGTTGTATACATTCTTCACTAGGATAGTACAGTGCTACCTAATGCTTTTTGGGGTGTGTGTAAATTGTTTTGGATTACAGCTCTCATAATCCCATAGCATAGGTCATGTCAACCAAGTCTAATGAGAATTCCAGCTCAATAAATATGAATGGCATAAGTTTGCCACCTGGGTTCCCTTTCCTTTTTTTTAAAGCTCAAATGATTGTGCAGATCACTGTTGTTTTAATTCAATTAGTGACATGTTTGCCACAAAGATTAGCCACAGACTTGCTTCATCAATTGATGTAGGAATGCCACTAGATGGCACTTTGGTACAATTCAAGGTCTAGCAAGGATACTGTCTTGGTCAATTAAATGGACTTCAAGCACAGCTGTGGTTGAACTGAGATTGTTAATCTTTCCAAGAATTAAAAGAGGTTCTTGATATGCTTGCTTCCAAACTGTAAGCATTGGAGTCATACTTCTCATGAGATTTCATAATAGTTTAAGTAAACAGATTTAACTACAAGAAAAGAAGGCACCGATTAGCAAGAGGACACAACTAGGGTTGGTTCATATATTGGAGCAGCTTCCACTTATGTTAAAGGCCACTGAAAATTGCTTCCATGTGATCTTTGCAATAATTTAAAACTGCTTTCCATGTGATTCACCCTAATTGGTTGGCAGACTCCGTGTTTGTGCCAGAATTATTGAAAATGTATGTGGAATTAGGCCATCAGGAAATCCCCTTCCTAAATGACCACTGATAAACCATAGGCAATCCAATAGGTCTAGGACAACTTGCCAGGGCTAACCACGGCCAACTCGCAGTGGCCAACTTGCCACGGCCAACTCACCATAGCCAGCTTGCTGCTACTCTACTCGCTGTGGGACAAGAGTTACACTAATATAGAAGAAATGGTGGAATAGAATCATTAAAGAAAGGGACAAATGAAATGTGAATGACAAAAAGTAAATTTTTTTTTATTATTTTAAATAATGAAATTGAATTGTTGAATTGTCCCATGGTGAGTTGGCCATGACCAATTGGCTATGGAGTTGGTCACAGTGAGTTGGCCGTGGTGAGCTGTCCCATTCCGGATCCAATGCCAGCAATAATTACACAGGCCACTGTTCAGTTTCAGTTTATACTTAAAACACAACATAACCTCTTCTATAAAACCAGAAAGTGATTTCTAAGTTACTAATGACTGCAGATTTCCCCCCCTAAAGCGTCAAATGGCGTTACCACTTTATTTCACTGAAATCATAATTTGTCTTAAAAATAAGCCATCAGAACCTCTCCATCCTCTGAAAATAGAGGTAGCTTCAGATGGTTTAGCAAAAGACAGGATTTGTTTTCTTCACCATGGCACTCTATGGCAAGTTTGTTTACACTCCATATGGGCAGGTAATCTTCAGATATTAGATACCTGATAGATATTCAGATATTCAGATATTGTAAGGCCACACTTGGAATACTGCATTCAGTTTTGGTCGCCATGATGTAAAAAGAATGTTGAGACTCTAGAAAGAGTGCAGAGAAGAGCAACAAAGATGATTAGAGGACTGAAGGCTAAAACATATGAAGAACGATTGCAGGAACTGGGTATGTCTAGTTTAATGAAAAGAAGGACCAGGGGAAACATAATAGCAGTGTTCCAATATCTCAGGGGTTGCCACAAAGAAGAGGGAGTCAGGCTCTTCTCCAAAGCACCTGAGGGTAGAACAAGAAGCAATGGGTGGAAACTAATCAAGGAGAGAAGCAACTTAGAACTAAGGAGAAATTTCCTGACAGAACAATTAATCAGTGGAACAGCTTGCCTCCAGAAGTTGTGAATGCTCCAACACTAGAAGTTTTAAAGAAGATTTTGGATAACCATTTGTCTGAAGTAGTGTAGGGTTTCCTGCCTAAGCAGGGAGTTGGACTAGAAGACCTCCAAGGTCCCTTCCAAATCTGTTGTTGTTTTGTTGTTGTTGTTATAAAAATGTGAAAACAAAAAAAGTTGTTACATATTTAGGAATTGGCCCTGGTCCCAAACTGGCACCATGGGCATAGTTTGGCATCATGCCACATCCAAATTTAGTTATTTTTCCATTTCATTAAAAACCAAACCAAACCAAACCAAAAACCCTTCACATGGAATGGTAGCATGTTACAAAACATAGCAAACACTCCTAGGTCTCATCTTGATTTTCTAGATTGCCTTGGTTCCCACTTATGCCTCCAAGCATTTTTAAAGAAAATAACAATAGAAGTGTCTGTGCCTGGTGTGCCGTGGTTTAGTCATCTATCCAGGAAAATAAAACAACAAAAATAAAAGATGCAATGATAGTATTTGGGGTGGGATAGAGAATTTTTTACCTTTTAGTACATTGATTTTTTTATTAGCTAAATTCATTACAGCAGCCATTAGCCAAATGCACACAATATAGTAGTAAGTATGTGAGCTTAACTACTAAAAAGATGGTTTGAAGGTTTCAGGCAAAATCAGGATTTCTTCACAGATTACAAATGAGAAGGGCTTTACCTACAGTCTCACAAAAGATGTTTCTTTTAACCCATATTTTTGCTATTCTGCCTCAATACTGTCATGCATAAAGAATCAGGACCTTATGTTAAGATTTATTGCTCAAGCTTATACACAAGAATCTAGTCAACTGATGGTCAGCACTAAATTGGCACTAGATAAGAGTCAACGGATTTCAAAGGGGGGCTGGACTTGGAACGTTTATGAAAACAAGGATACTAGGCTATGTTCTCTCTTGATGCGGCCCTCAGGCTCTACCCCTTCTTCTAGAAATATCTTCTCAAAGCAATATTCCATGCATCTGGTTAAATGGGCTGTTATCCTAAATGTTTATGCTATAGATCCCTTATTTTTTTTTAGAACAGTGGGCACATTCCAAATTTTGAAAAAAACTCATTGTTAACTGACAGTTAACAGTTTATTCTTTTAAGTCCAATTCTCTGGGATTGCAAGATAACCTGAACCATGTGTCGGTTGACTAAAATATGGTTGAGTAGCCTGTGGTTCATAGTTTTATGCAAACTCACCCATTAGCTAATTAGGTTACTTTATTGTTTTATGCAAACTCACCCATTAGCTAATTAGGTTACTTTAGGTCAACTACTATTTTTCAACCCAAACAATCTCATACCTATCTTGTTTTAGGGAAGCAGGTTTATCTTGCATTCCTAGAGGAGATGTATGACATACATCCAATACATATAATTAAAGATTTTGATGTGTATTATGAGTTGGAAATTATATTAGGCCTCATAATGGCTGTGACATGAAATCATATATTTTTGTTTCATGCTGCATAGTAGAATATTCCTAATAACAGCTCCATGTCTTGCCATTCTATAATTCGATCCATTATCCAAATATTATTTCCAAATAATATTATTTCCAAATATGCATAACTTCTGAATGGTTAGTCATATTTACCGGTACTTGGAAGTTTTAGTTATATTAATTAGGGAAGACTGATTCCTAGCTATCAAACTGAATATGTATAATTAAGAGTATCATTTTACCACCAGATAAATCCTTTTGCCTCAACAAACAGCAGTGCCTGGTTAATGTCATCCAGGGTCAGAGAGGAATCAAGGTCAGACCTGGATAGTACTTGAATGGGACACCTCTGGGGACAGTTCGGATGTTAAGTTAGACTGAAGGGGAAAAAATGACTTTCTTTGATTTACATGCTTTTTTTTTTTACATTACAGCTATTCACACAACACACAGAGGCATAAACCGATTTTAGTTTAGCATATTTGGGTGAGCCCATCCTATATAGCTAGTTTGCTTCAGTGGATCATGAAAACGTAGGATAAACAAAGCATCCATTTGGAAGGTCGCCCGAGGCAGGACAGGAGTGAAAGTACAGGTAGTCCTCATGTTATACTAATTGTGACCAGAATTTCCATTCCTAAACAATGCAGTCATAAAGCATGATGTCATGTGACTGCATTGCTTAACAACAGTAATGCCAGCTGTCATTAATTGAATCCACCCTAATCCAAGCCACTTCTAGCTTGGTTCCTCCCAGCCCTGAGCTCAGTAAAATAAAGGACTGGCTCCTCTTTAACTGCCCCACATCCACCTATCTCCCCACATCTCTGCCTCTGTTTGGATTCCTTGCGTTCTCTTGTTTCTGCTCGTCTTGCCACCCTGCACTGCCAACTTTGCTGCCTGCGATTTGCTCATCCTACCACCCTGCCAATTTTGTCACCCTGACTCACTGACCTTCAACCATTTTTGAAGAGACCATTACAGGATCTAAGAGTTTTGGATAACTATCATTTGGCCTCCAACCATTTCAGGGAAGGTTGTTAAGACAATTATGGCAGACAAACTTCACAGTGCTCCAGAAGAAAAAGGTTATTTGGACCTTTTTTGGGCAGGGTTCAGACCCAGATGTGGGACATTGGAACCATTAGTGAGTCCCTTGGGTGACTTGGGTTGGGACCTGGATCAAAGCTGTGCATTGCTCTTCATCCTTTTGGATCTCTCAGTGACTTTTGATACCATCAACAATGATAATTTACTGAACCACATATGGGTTTGGGAATGAAGACCCTGTCTGTAGTGGTTTGCTGCTTTCTCCATCGGTGGTTTTAGGCATTTTTTAGGTATTTTGTGAAGGGCTATGAGAGGTTAACCCAATGGATACGTGGGGTGCCACAGGATTTGGTCCTCTTTCCCGGTACTTTAACATCTATATGAAATCGCTGGGCAAGATCATCCAGCAGTTTGGGATGCTCATATTAGCAAACTTAATCATAAGGGAGATCCTTCTGATGCCCTATGAGTGTTTGGAGGCTGTAAAAATCTAGATGGGAGAGGAGACATTGAAGTTGAATCCAACTAGGACAGAATTCATGTTCCAATACTGTAGGAGTTTTCTGTCAATGCCAGTGTTACAGGGGTGAAATTCAGCAGGTTCTGGAGAACCGGTAGTGGAAATTTTGAGTAGTTTGGAGAACCGGCAAATACCACCTCTGGCTGGCCCCAGAGTGGGTGGAAATGGAGATTTTGCAATATCCTTCCCCCAGGAGTGAGGAGGGAATGGGGATTTTGCAGTATCCTTCCCCTGCCACGCCCACCAAGCCACACCCACAGAACAGTTAGGGAAAATTTTAGAATTTCACCCCTGCAATGTTACTGTTGTATAGGCAAACGTTGTCATAAAGGAACAGCTTTGGAATCTGGGGGTCCTGCAGGGCTTATGTGTGATGGATTTTATCTATGAAGGGAGGTGGTGTGATGAGTTACAGCGAAGAGCAAGTTTTCAGGAAGGAGGAAGCACATTCCAAGGAATCGAGCAAGACAAGAGATAACACAGGCTGGAACTGGATCAGAGAAAGAGATTTAGGATAACCACTCCTAGAATCATCCGAAGTATATCTGTTAGGGTTGGAGTACTGTAGTATAGTATTCGTAGGACAAAATGCTGTATGGTATAAGTAAATAAAAGAAATAAACTTTGTTTGGGTTGTTGTGTGTTATTCTTGGGCTGGGCCTGACAAAACAGTAGAAGCTATGGCTAAAGGATTTTGCCACCTTTGGCTGAAGTGCCAATTGTCGTCCTATCTGGTTAAAGAAGACCTAGCTATATGTACAGTAACTCATGCTCTCATTACCTCCTAATTGGACTACTGCAGTGTGCTTTACATGGAGCTTACAGAATTCAGGAACTGCAAATAGTCTAGGTTTTTATTGCTTGTCTACTTATTGGCTCCTGAAGTTGGAAGCATGCAACACTGACTTGTGGGTCCTTCATTGGTGGCCAGTTGGTGCCTGGATATAAATTAAGGCTCCAGTCTTGACCTAAAAACTCTCCATGACTTGGCACCTGGACACTTGCAGGACTGCCTGCTCCAGCCAGAATCAGCCCGAGTCACTGGAAAGAGCAACTTCTTGTGGTCTCCATCTCTCCGGAAGCCAGAGAGGCTAGGCTAAAATGTAGCTGGGATGGTCTTATAGAGATCAGACTGTGGGCTTTAGGGAAATGACTGAAAATGGAATTTTCCAGAGGGCATTATGTCACTTTATTTTTTTTCCTTGCTTGTTGCTTTCATTGGGATTTTCTGATGCCATTATTTGTTTAATCCATAACCTGGATAGTTGAACTCTTATATTTTATGCACCCAATTTTGTCCGAATGCAGCAAAATATAAGTTTAATCAATACAAAAAAAAATTGGGTTCATTAGTGTTCAGTCAACATGGTTAAAGCAAGCCATATAGACTAAACTTGTAGATCAACAAGTCCTATTTTTCCTAAAACCATAATGGAGCTCAAGGTGCTAAAACGATCCACAGGCGTTGTGCCTAATTCATTTGGCTTCCATGTAATTTATTTTCGTTGTTCACTTAACAGGAACTTGTGCACATAGAAACATAACAGCATTTGAGGAGCTGTCAAAATATTTTCACCAGCAGCTTATTCCATTAAACCAAAGCAGCAGATTGATAGTCCTGGAACGGATTATGAATCGTGATGGTCTTTTCTCCGTTCAACCGTGAGAATTATAATTTTTTTAAAAAAACAGACTATTTCCGCTTCCCTTTATACTCTGGAGTTGCTCCATCATCCTTACCCCAGGAAAGCATCTAAAAAACCTGATTGGGCATCCAAGTACTCACCTCCCCGGACCGCCTGCATGTGCTATGCAAGGAACGGATGCTGGCGGTAAACCCCATCGCCTCCCCCCGCCCCTCCAGCCTTTACACACAGACAAAAAAACCTACGTTTCCCGACACGCTCTGAGGAACGAGCCAGCTGTTGAGCATGGCGCCTGCGCAATGCTGCGGAACCCGCTTCGTAGTACCACACCCCCGCGGAGGGAGGGAGAGAAGCCCGCCCATCTGAAACCTTCCCAGCAGAGGAGGGGGGTGGCGGTGAGAGGGTGGGCTTTTCCTTTTCCTTTTTTTCCCCTTTTGCTTTTACATGTAGGCGCCCAGAATGGAGTAAGCGAGATCCGCGAAGCGAAGGGGGAGAAAGAGTTTCGGGCTGGAGGAGGGAGAGGGAGGGAAGCAGGCGAGCAAGCCAGCCAGCCAAGCCAGCAAGCAAGCGGTGGTTCTTTCTCAAGGCAGGACCTCGTCGGAGGAAGCCGGAGGAAAGCAGCGCAAGAATGCCCTAAGGGCAGGGGGTTGGTGCCGCCGCGCTGCCGTAATCGGTGAAGACCAAGCGCCAAGTGCCTCTGGAAGCTGCCCATCGTCCGCTGCCGCGCGTGTTCCGACCGAGCTTGTCCATGGAGCTGGAGAATATAGTGGCCAACACGGTTTTGCTCAAAGCCAGAGAAGGTAAGCTCGCTCGGCGCCAAGCATCTCTCCCCTGCCACCCCTCCCTTTTGCCCTGTCGCATTTCGACCTGTGCGAAGCGATGCCAAGCGGCGGAGGCGGGAAGGAGATGGGGAAGCTTAAGGCGGCATCCTCCGGGGCTTGAGCGTGTGTGGTTGATCCCCTCGTTTGGAGCCGAGCTTTGGGGGTGAACGCGGTGCTTCCAGCCCGGGCTTTGCTTGCGGGAAGCAGAGCCAGGCGTTCGGCTAAGCCGGCTTGGGGAAGAAGCGGTTCCTTCTCAAAGGTTCGCCTTTGCCACCCCAGCCCAACTCTCCCCACCTCTTTCATTCTCGCCCCGCAAACGTGCGGGATTTCGCCCTGGATTTATTGTGCTTGGAAAGGTCGGCGGCGAAGGAAAGGTCTCGCTTTCCACGGATGGGAAGCACGTTCTGCCAATCCGAATAGTTCGGGCGCTCGATCGGCATCGACTCAATGGCACGATGTGTGTGTGTGTATGTGTGTGTGTGTGTGTGTATACCCAAAAGAGGGGGGGAGCTACCAGGAGCTCGGAGGGGTCTTCTCGTATTTAAAACCAATGTCATTAAACACGTCACTGAAACTGGCGGAGAAGAAAGGGGAAAGAGCGGCTCAAACGTAGCGAGGGCGGAAGGCAATTACTGGACCTTGCAAACTGCACATGAAAAACCTAACCGTCCCTCCCCGTCCGGTCCCCGTTTCTCTCCCCCCCCCCAACACACACAGCTGCACGATAAAGCACCGGTTAAAGAATGGGGGAAATCTATTTCGGGTTTGTTTTGTTTTTTTTGCATCAGATCCTGGAGTTTGGTGCTGTGTGTGCGCATTTGCAAAATAGAACATGTATGGGGCATATTTGGAGCGGGGAGAGTGGGGGGGGGGAGAAGGACCCACGATCTTGCTGTCAGCCCTGAGCGATTAGCAGAATTACGGCCATTCCGAACTTCGTCCGTGTTTAACGAGCGATTCTGAATCCGTTTTACAACCTTTGATTGCCTGGGTGAGGAAGAGGGTTTCTCTGCTTCGATGACTGGGTGCCTTCTGGATTTCCATTCTTTCTCTCCTTCCTGGCTCTGCCTGAACCTCTCCGAGGAGAATATGGGCTTTTTCGGAAAGGTGATAAAGCTTAGCTCCTGAGCTCGCAGCTTGCAGTCTTTGGAGGGGAGCTTTCATTCACTGCATTTGATGAATGAAAAAGAACAATCTCCTAGCTGGCATCGCAGGTTCCTATAATCTCTTGTGGCTGTGCTTGCGTGTCTTAGGTTTAGCAAATGCTAAGGGGGTATTTCTTATCTGGGAAATGTGTGGGGCTGGGATGAGCAATTGCATCTGCTTCCAGTAAAAGCCGTCCTTTTGAGGCATTTGTTTCTCCCTTGTGCCATATCCACACACCGTCTTTTAATCAAGGGGTGGGTGGGGTACTTAAAGTCAGCATCTCTCTCTTTACCTTTCCTTAGCAAAGTGGTTTTAAAAAAACCCACAACACACCACCTATCTGTTTAAAAATGCAGGCTAATGGTCATTGGGTTGAAGATTCTGGTCTAAATTGTGTAAAGTGGATAGGAAAGATTGGATGGATGGCTGGCTCAGGGAGCCTTTTAAGAGTGACTGAAGTAGTAGTGGAATTAATGCAACTTATATACATTCGAGAAAACCGCTTCTGGTGTTTATGCGGCTGTGTCTAGCAGAGACCCCATCTAATAATCAAAAGTAATTAATCAACCAGTGAACACAGTCATTATGTAATAACCCAGAAGATACTTATGAAATTAATTCTTGGGTATAAAAACAAAAAAAGGTGAGGTCATATGCCAAGGGAGAAAGGTAGGAGAACAATTTGCTTTACTTGAAAAGAGAATCTGATAACTGTTTCCTACAAGATCTTCATCTCCTATGCATCCTTACATGTTGATTAAAGCTTTTAGTCCAATGTTTCCATATGCTTGAATTGAGGATTAAAAATAAAGGAGTCTCATCTCAGCCCTAGTGGATCCCTAGAATCAGGCCATAGTATTTCTAAGCAAGGAAGGAAATCTAGTTGCTGACTGAATGCTAAGAGAGAAAAGTGATCACGGAACATCTGTGAGGAGCCACCTTGTGGCAGGACATTATTAAGCATCTTAGGGCTTGAGAAAAACTTCCAAACCTTATTACCTAAGGTTTGTGTTTCTGTGTGGATATGACTATTAGATGGTTGAAGATATAAATATTGCCTTCTTTATATTCATATAAAAAATGTAAAGAAAACAATGTCTTTAATTTGTAAGGGTGCTTTAAGTAACTGGGTGATCCTGGGTGACTTTTTATTTATTTGTTTGTTTGTTTTTTATTTGTCAAGCATTTATGATTAAAGCAAAGTATAAACAGTAAAATTATGATTATATATATATATATATATATATATATATATATATATATATATGTATGTATGTATGTATGTATGTATGTATGTATGTATGTATGTATGTATGTATGTATGTATGTATGTATGTATGTAGGATTTTTTGCTGATAAATGAAAATAAAGGGAGACTATATATATTAGTACAAGCATGAAAAAGTGTATAAGAGGTATGAATATATGGGTACATTAGGACAGGAACAGTAGGCACGATTGTGCGCTTATGCACGCCCCTTACCGACCTCTTAGGAATGGGGAGAGGTCGATGGTAGATAGATCAGGATTTTTCTTTTTTTTTTTCAGATTGCAGAATCTGCTATTAAAAAAAAAATCCCAGACCCGCCTCCCCAGGTCAGATAGCAGTGTTTTAATGGTAGAAAATTGGCTGCATTCAAGTGATTTCCTTCCTTCCTTCCTTCCTTCCTTCCTTCCTTCCTTCCTTCCTTCCTTCCTTCCTTCCTTCCTTCCTTCCTTCCCTTAGTCTAGTGGACCCTTAGGATTCCCTAGGATGCAGTTTGAAAAACCTGTGCTAGACAATGTGTGAAGTGAAGCTTACAAGCTATGGGTTGTTATAATAGAACTTCAAGAATGAGTCACCCAGTATATTATGGTTTCTTAAAACATGCTGTTTTGGCAAACATTATGCTTGAGACTTGATTCGCGTGTTCTGTCATGTGAGTACATTTCATGCTTTTCTTCCCAGAAGACCTATGGGGCCGTGTAGTGAAAAAGCAATGTCTGAATTGGCTCTTGTTGCCTGTAGTGATGATGGATTTTGACTATCTCGTGATTACACATTTCTTTGATTCTCTTTTATATTACTTTATTTACACAAGGTTTCTGGGCTCTGAGGATGCAGTCTTGGATATTACCTTTTTATGGATATAAGTATTAGTGCAATCATTGCAAAGGAAGATTACCATGAGTGTGTGGAACAGAACTTGATATATGTAGTGATGAGTGGGTATACTTTATCTTGTTCTATTATTTCATTTATACAAAACTATACTGATGACAAATGTTCATAGGGTTTCTGTGCCAAGCTGTCGAGAATGTACTGAACGGCCATTTTTCCACTTTCAGGAAAGGAGTCATGATTTGCTTCTCGCCTGATCTTTATAATCTGAATTATCTTTTTTTAACCATATTTAATTTAATTTAATTGTTTTGGTTTGATTGGTAGTTGTTCCAAGAGCCCTATGTATAGAAATGTAGGATGGAAATATATTGATAAGCATTTCATTCCATAAGGAATAGATGAAGATAATCAGTCCGAGATGAGCTTCACTGACCGAGACTCTCTTAGTCTTTATGGGATTAGAACATTTTTACTGGATTATAATTCAACATATCTGAAAGGTAACAAGAAGAACACTGGATTCAATGGTTGTAGTACACTTCTATTTTTAAAGGGTGGGTCTTTCAGTTTATAGCTGATTTCCCAATGAATTTCATACCAATTCAAGACGTAGGGTAATAAATACATATATCTTTGCCATCGTGTTAGATTATATGTCGAAAGCTTTTCGGTGAAGGTTTTAAATTTCTTGTTTAATGTAGATCTTCCTTGGATATTTTCTAAAATGTCCAAAATTTCCAAAGGGTGTTTAGGAAATAAATCAGTCACCCTAGCACCTATTGCGCAATGGCAGTTTAGTACTTTGGTTCTGTTTTTAGAATTTATGTTTTTGATATAAACTACTGGGAATTTATTTTTTTTAGTATGACGGTGTCTAAATATAATAAAATAACCAGTGGATCTAATAATAAAATATTAAAACAACCTGTGGATCTCCAGATGTCTCTCAGTTGACAGTCACAATGTATTTGGAGAGCACCAGGTTCAGAAAGAAAATATAGGAAAGTGCATTTTAGTTAGCACTTTAAAAAAAATCAGTTAATCCAATGGTACTGTAATTATGAACTGCATTCTTATGCAGATATTTATGGACACAGGAACAGCATTTCAGTTTTCAGCTGTTTTAATGGTACTATAGTTTGTTGAATTTTAGCTATAATTTGAAAGTAATAATTATTTCATAATTATTTATATACACAGTATCAGGGGTGGGTTCCTACCGGTGCGGTCCAGTGCGCAGCTCCAGTAGGGACCTGCCGATTACACAATTTGCGTGCGACTGCTCCGGTGCCATCTTCACCGGACAATCGCGCGCGTCGCCATCTTTTTTAAAGATTTTTTTTCAGCTTTTTTGCTTCTGCGCATGCGTGGAAGCCAAATCTCACCAAAATTTCGTGAGGGGACGCGCATGTGTGCGAGATTTCAGTGAAAATTTGCTTCCGTGCATGCGCAGAAGCAAAATCTCACCAAAATTGCGCGAGGGGGGCGCGCGTGCATAGCGCGCGTGTACACACACAACATGCGGAGATGCACGGGGAGCGCACCGGTATCGGTAAGTAAACAACCCGCCCCTGCACAGTATATATAGACAGAAAAATATAACAATTGCATCTGTATGTGTGTATTTTTTGTATTTTTTGTACACACACAGAGTATAAAAAAAGTAAGACAAAAACTAAAATTACTGTAACTAGAACTAACATAAAGAGAAGGGAATAAAAGAAAAAGAAAAAGACGAAGCCAAAAATGCAGAAAAAAGAGAAAGAAAATCTAAATAAGTTATTTTTAATTTTCTTTTACAACAGTTATAAGTACAAATGATAATTAACCTTTTGCTCTATGGTTATAACATTACTTATATTTTTCTATAATTATTTCTTTTAATCATCAGAACCATATAGCATACTTTAATTTTTTTTTCTGGTTTCATGTAAAAAATCAATAAGGTTTACACTCAGTTATAAGCTTAGGCAATATATTTTCTTTAACAAAGCTGTCAATTTGGCTATCTTCATAATCCATTCCTATATTGTATCTAAAATTGAATCTTTCCACTTTTGTGCATATAATAATGTCACTGCAGTTATCATATATAAAAAGAAAGTTCCATTATTTTATTCCAACTGTTTATTGATCAGTCTTTAAAATCATCTATATTTTACCTTTTTTGTGCCTCCAGCCACCATAATAAAATGTCCCCTCTTGTTGATTAAATTTCCAGCATAAATTTGTGCCTTATATATTCTACACAATTTTTCAGTGATATATACCACCAATACATAATTTTATAAAAATTATCTTTAAAAAATATAACCATGTATATATTTCAGTTTTTCAACCACGTATTTTCCCACTATTCCATTTGTATATTCTAAGAAAAAAATTAGCCCATTTTCATACTTGTTCTTCTGTTTCAAATTTCAATAAAAATTGATACATTTTGTCAACACATTCATCATCTGTACACAATTCTGTTTCAAGTTCAATTTTATATAGTTGAATATCAAAAATTATTTTACCTACTTCAAACTTTTCTGATAACAGTACATTAAGAAACCATTGACATGTGTATCCTTCTGCTGCCAACTCTTCTCTTGATTTTATTTTACATTCTTCTGGCAATATTCTGGTATATCAGAGTTAGTTAATCATTTATGTTTGCTTATCATTTCTCCTCTATAAAATGCTTCTTGTGCTGAGCGTCACAAAGGTATGTTTGGGCACAACCAAGATTTATACCTATTCCATATTGTCAATATGGCACTCTAACTCAAGAACCATGGTGGCGCAGTGGTTAGAATGCAGTATTGTAGGCCAGCAGTTCGGCAGTTCGAGTCTCACCAGGCTCAAGTTTGACTCAGCCGTCCATCCTTCCGAGATCGATAAAATGAGGACCCAGAATGTTGGGGGCAATAAGCTGACTCTGTAAACTGCTTAGAGAGGGCTGTAAAGTGGTATATAAATCCAAATGCTAAATGCTATTTTTAAAGTTACATTAAAACTAGGGTTTAGTTTGTCATAACATAAAGATCCATGTCACCCTTAAGTCAAGTCCTTCTAGCTCCTAAAGCTTTCTATTTCTCATCAGTATCTATTCGACCATCCAAACTAACCCATAAGCTGCAAAGTATAGTTTCAAATCAAGTAAATTCAATCCTCCTCTTTCTTTTACACCTTGTAAAATATTTAACTTGTTTCTTTCCCTGCTACATACATTTAGATATATATTTCAGCCATTATTTAGTTGGTACATTAGACGTCAAAACAGATATACCGTAATAGTGTGTGTTATATATATATATATATATATATATATATATATATATATATATATATATATATATATATATATATATATATATATATATATATATATATATATATATATATATATATATATATATATATATATATACATAAGCATATATATAGCGTGTAGAAAGCCCTAGATTCACTTTGTGATGCTTCCAAGGAGAGCTGTGCATATTCTTGCCTGACATTTTTGAGATTGGCTGCTGGTCAGTGTAGATAATAGCAACATCAACCAATTACGTGGACAAATCTGCTGCCCATGTTTCTATTGTTAAGTTTTGAAAAACATGCATGAGTAAGCTAATTAATTTTTCAAACACACATTAACTCCAAACTGCATTACGAACACTACTATAAAAACAAAGTCTTAATCATCTTATTTTTCAGCAACTTGGCCTTATCTATCAGAATTTAAAGCAAAATGCTTTTATCACAAGCTCCTGCATTTGCAGCTAAATATTATCTGAAATGCTATGTAGCCATATCATACCTGGCCAGCAAAAATCTGGCTCATCACTGAAAATCAGCAAAGAGATGCAGAAAAAAAATAACTTTTTGCTCCCATCTAGTGGTTGTCTGGGTTTTTGCAACCCAATTAGGAACTGCCTAATTCTATGAACGTTAGCTTTAAGAAAAGCTATTCGGTATTTGAGATATCAAAGAAAAAAAAGTAATTGATAGAAGAAATCAATTCAGAATTATCATTTGAGAAATAAGTGCCCAGGCTCAAATTATTGTAAAGACAGTATATCAATAACTCAGAATCAAGAAAAGTCTATAATGCTGGAAAAGGTGGGGGGAAAGGGGGAAGACGACAAATAGGGGCAAGGTGGATCCACTTGATTACAGCAGTGATTGGGGCACTATTGAAGGGCCAAATCATCCTGGAAAGAGTCTACCACTATGTCCCAAAGGTGCTTTCTTTCAACCATACCTGGACGACTGAGAATCTCCATAGACGTCTACCTGTGTGGTCGCTAAGATTCAAAACTAACATATAAGCGGGGGGGGGGGAATCACTCAACATATCTATAAAATAATGTACTTCACACACACATACAAAAGCTCAGTTGTAGGTGTTAAGAAGAATAAACCAAGTTATGTAAAAAGATTTTAGAAGTCCCAGTGTTCTAAAATGCACTTGTGTAGACACTCAAGATAACCGCTTGTTTAGAGGCCATCGGGTTTGAAAAATGAGTGCTGTAGTGCTGACACAGCTTTTAGACTATTTCTGAGAAATAGATTAGAAGATTAATGAAATAGAGGGAAAGATTCATCTTTTCAATTTTTGCTTCTGCCTTCCAGCTTAAATACAGTAGCTTAATACAGAGTAGAGTAGCTTAAATACAGAGCTAAATAACTGGAGAAAATAGTTCATAAATTTGAAATAAATAAACCTATTTAACTTAATCCCATTGTGAACAACGTGTTTTATATAATTAATCTTTATTGATCTATCAGAAAATGCATAGTTTATAAAATATTGTTCAAACACAGTTACAGTAAAGAAATAGCAATGTCCTAATGTCCAAACGTCATTTTGGAAATCCTTCTGTAACTGTTCTCAGTTTTAAGTTGGGCAGGCAATCCATGAACTACAGAAGATCCTATCTGCATGCCACTGGCAGATCCCAGGACATCTCATAATAGATTAGGGTCAGCTTTTTGGGGTTCTTGTTTTGGATGAATTATGGGACAAAATTGAGACATTTTGATCATACTGTGTCTATTACGGTGACATACGACCAGCCACACCCCTTATGGCTCAGAAGCAGGAAGAAACAAGAAACAAAAATACGGTCCGCAAGTTGAAAACTGTTGTCTACTCCTTTGCTCAACCAAAATGTACATTTTTGCTTAGCATGACCTGTGAATTCAGCCATTGTGATTTGTCTGCCAGAGTTTATGGTTTGATGCATATGAATCTCTAGTCCTTGTGCTTTCTTCTCAAGCCATAATTAAATAAAACATGACCCAATGCAATTTGTAAGCCTGGTCATTATGTTTAACAATAAACTTTACAAGTGTTTTCTGGAATGTAAGCTGTGAGTAGTCATTATTGGCAGTGTTTACTCTCAATAACTGAAGAAATTGAAAGCAGTTTCCATTACAGTTTCTGAAACTGAATACAGCTTTAGTAGAATGGTTTTAAACTTCATCTAATGGGAAAGACATGAGATCAGTCTTCTTGTACTTAAACTGTCAAGTTTATTTGTCTTCATTTGTCAAAAGCTGATATCTGTTCACATGTTAAGTTCTATTAGCTTAAGTATCAAGTGATTGTACAGTGTGTACAAATATCCTATCCATGATGTAATATAAGGGGTGAAATGCATGTAATGTAGTCACGTCTATGCAACTATCCAACTGCTAATTCTCCAATAACTGGATCCAAAATCCCAAATAAATATTGATGTAGAGTCAATAACATAAGGAATAAAAAATAAAATAACAATATGAATGATTTGACACAGACTCAGCAAGCTTGTTTATAATAAACTTTTCTAGTTAAAATATTTTTAAAACTTTGTATTTTGACTATATTTCAGAAGGATAACCTCACAAGTCTTTTGCTATTATTTGAAGAAGAGGACTGTAAGTCCTGAAAGCATATGTTGTACTTAATCATCAGAGGCTCTCAACAGTCTTTATTTATCTATACTTCTCCATAAGAAGTGAAAATGAATTGGAGTGTTGTGTATAATGTTTATCATGTGGCACAAGGCTTGCAGCCATAGGGCCACTTAACACCAAAATCCATGGATATGGATTCCTGACCTTTTCAGCCAAGAACTTTTAACAAAATATTTGATTTAGCTGAAGAGAAAATAATAGAATACATGATGAAAGAATAACCATAATATGGTTTATTATAAGTAAACAGAATTGAAATACATTTAGTTCTTGCCTGGGCTTTATCTGCAACTTTCCTTGCCTGTGGTCCTAAGCTAGGGGGGAAGACATTTGCGATCTAGTGCTCCTGTTTTCTGAAGAAAGGTTTCATCACTCCATTGTGTGGTTTAAGTAGAAAAGCTGCAGTTTTCCAAAGCTGTGTGTTCATTGGATGGTGGTTCTGCAAGACTTTGCATGGCTAAAAGGGAAGCCAGACCTACGCAGGAAAGCAGAATTTCAAATACTCCATTTCAACCATGTATCTCTGTAGAGCTGCATTCTTGGGCTTGAAGGGGTTATAAAGCAAGTAAAATCCCATGAGACTACCAAATCCAGACATAGTAGTCTTTATAGATCATCTGTGTTGATTCCAGTTCTGTCTAGCATCTTTTTGGGCAGACTTCCTGAGTGTTCTGTGTTAATAGCAAGGTTTGGTCTCTAACATAAAGAATAATTTTATATAGAAATAGATGAACTTACTCTTGGTCCAGATACACTGCGCTATATATGGAAACTGGTGGATCCAAGAGATTTACATGATTCCCTTTTGCGCTACCTTCTTCAGCCAAACACTAAATTTGGTTTCCTGCCATTTGGAGCTGAGAAATAATTTTTCAAAATGCTTATCCATTCTGGAAAAAAAAATTCAGCTGTATGAAATATTCTGTTTTCCCCCATGTTGTGCTTCTAAATTTGTTATGATATAATACCCATCATTTTGCAATATAGAATGGGGATTAGGTGTCTGAAACCATTTAGAAAATGCTATCCTTTAATTTCAGTTCTTGTACATTTATGTTTAATGTGTGCAACAAAATCCTTGCTTTGCCAGTCAGTCTCTTTGAGCCCAACTCACCTCACAGCTCTTTTGGGTTAAATAGGAGGAGAAAGGAATATTGGGTATGCTCACCATGCTGAGTTATTTATAAAATTTAAAAGGTAGGAAACAAATAAATAAAATCTGCATGTCACTTTAATGATGTTCTTCAATATTGGAAGGTCTGTACAAGAAGGAGTTGTCACATGCCAATGGCAGGAATGAAAACTTCAAGAATTGAAAATAGCCAGCAGTTGTTGTCCTGCTATGAGATTAAAGGTAATTTCTTCACACCACCATTGTGTGACAGCTTGTCATTTTGACAGCTGATGAAACAGGGGTTCATCATTTTGATCCAGAAACAAAGCACCAGTGCATGGAATATCATTACAAAGCTTTACCTGCAAGGAAAAAAAAGATGTTCCATAGCTTAGTTTCCCTGTAGCAGGAATTATGGGGTGTTTTTTTAAAAAACTCAAATGGTATTATTCATATAAATTTCCTTGAACCTGGCACCACTATTGACACAGAGCACTACACTGTATCATTAAAAACTTTGATTAAACAATATTTGGAAACACAAGAGGGAGAGTGTGCTGTAACATGACAACACTAGACCTTGTACTTCCTGATCCACCCAAGAGACAATTGCGAAGTGAGACCAAACCATTGTATTTCAGTTGCATACAGTCTTTGGTGCCATGTGAGTTCCAACTTTTCCTAAAATTGGAGAAATACCTTCATGAACATCTGCTTGACTGAAAGGCTTTTGAGGACCTGGTTGAAGAGACAAAACGTGGAGTGAGTTTGTGATGGCTTGAAGAAGCTAGTTCATTGTTGGCAGAAGGGTAGCTAGTGGTGGTGATTATGTGAAAAAAATAAATACAGTTAACAAAAGAACCCATTTTGAAGCTTTGTCTGTGTGTGTTTCATTCATTAAAATATTCCTGTGTAACCTAAATTATGGGGGTGGAGACGTTACTTGTCATGCAACCGTTGTACAATACATGAATCCTGTGGCTTTACCACTTCATTCCGAAAAGGCTAAACAGGAACAGCAGCTGATTGAAAATATGTCTGTTCTTATCTAATGTGGTGGCAACTCTTTCTAAATTTGGTTTTATCTGTTTTGCACACAAACAGAACACAAGCAATTAGCCAACAAGCTTTACAGCTGCAAAACACCCTCTGTCCATGTGGAAAAGTCTACTGATGCGTGAACAACTGGAACTAATTAAAGTCATTCTTTTCATTACGGAGTGATCTAAAGAATGCGGTAAAAATGACAACTGCTCGAACCAACAAATATTTAAGTCTCGTGGAATTTCTAGAGTTTGTTTTTTTTTAAATAGACGGAAGAATCTTTTTTCCTGTGCATGCATGACTTATGAGGCTATATCTCTACGATTCACTGCTCTAGCATTTTCAGAAGTGTAAAGGAAAGCATTACAGCTTTTTGATCAAAAGCAGTGTGGTGTGATTACTCAGAGCTGGCATCACCACTGCCTGCTGCAGGGGTTATTCAGGTGTCAAACCAGATTTGCAACCTTTGGCCTGCTTCCTCTTTTTTAGAAGGCAAATAATTTGTACTCATGTCCTGGCTTTACAGGACAGTTGATTCTTGCTATGCAACTGGCATCCTTCCAGAGTCTGGCTGGGAACACTGGAAACTGCCTCAGACTATATTTATCTAGTAGCCCAATATAAATGTTTCTCTCTGATTAGCAGGAGCTCTCTGAGGAAATTTGAATGATTTTCTCCTTATGTATAGTATGTGGTGCATTAGGTAGTGGTTACACTTAAGAGCTTCTGCATATAAAATGGGAGCTTCTTCATTTTGGATTTCTGTAAGGGCCAGTTCTCTGACAGAATCTCACTTCTAAACCATCCTTTTTAAATGATGGAAAAGGTTATGTTAGATAGTTCTGGGATAAAATATGACTTGTCTTGAGACTACCAAATCCAGACATAGTAGTCTTTATAGGTCACCGGTGTTGAATTCCAGTCCTGTCTATTATCTATTTGGGCAGATTCCCTAAGTGTTCTGTGTTAATAGCAAGGTTTGGTCTTTAACATAAAGAATCATATTATATAGAAATAGATGACCTTATTTTTGGTCCAGATACACTGCTCTATATATATGGAAACTGGTGGATCCAAGATATTTACTTGACTCCTTTTTGTGTTACCTCCTTCAAGCCAAAGAATTAAGTTTTTGTTTCCTGCGATTTGGAGCTAAGAAATAATTTTTAAAAAGCTTATCCATTCTGGAAGGAATTTTCAACTGTATAAAAGTATTATTCCCCCCGCAATGTGGTGCTTCTGAATTTGTTATGGTATAATATCCATCACTTTTGCATCCATGCATGCATGTATTGTATGAATGTATGTATCAGTAGTAGGTTCTAAATGGTTTTGCTACCGGTTCACGGTTGTGTTCATGTGCTGCTTCTGTGCATGCGCAGAAGCGTCCCAGGCGGGTGGGCAGAGCCTCCCGCCACCGCCGCTACCAGTTCGGAGAACCAGAAGCAACCCACTGCTGGTATGTATGTATGTATGTATGTATGTATGTATGTATGTATGTATGTATGTATCTATGTATGTATGTATGTATCTATCTATGTATGCATTTATTTATTTGTTTGTTTGTTTGTTTATTTTATTGCATGGCATAAATAATGAAAACTTTTGCAATATAGAATAGGGATGAGGTGATTAAAACCATTTAGAAGAAGCTATCTTTTAATTTCAGTTTCAGGACATTTATATTTAACATACCTGACAGAGGCGATAATTAATCTCACAAAGGAGAAGTTTGATCTTTTCCTGGACATCAGACATTAGAAAAGAAACCGCAGTTTAAGGTCTAAGTAAAAATGTTTATTTCGGTACAAAAACAATAAATCTTCATTATCTACATCTCTGATATAAAAGTAGGTCTTGCTTCAATGGAAGCCAGGAACAGAAGGAGAGAATGAAAAAGGAATGCACACATGCGTACAAGAACACATCAATTACGTGCTCAGGAATAAACCATTATAATGAATAGGGATGCAGCTCCCTGCATATACATATAACAGGCAATAAAATCATTGCGTGACAATACCGGTATGTAGCAAAATTCTGGCTGCTCCAATCCTGGTATTTGCCATATATAGTATTCACAGTTTTGTGAAAAATACTATTTTCCAAGGCAGTATTTTTGGAATTATGCCTCTTAATTTAGCAGCAGGATTTTGTAGTTCAAGGAAATTAAGGAGAAGATACATGATCACACTTACTTTGGAAAGTGAGACTTTGGAAAAAGTACAAAGAAGGGCAACTAAGATGATTAAGGGCCTGGAGACAAAAACATATGAAGAACAGTTGCAGGAATTGAGTATGGCTAGTCTTGAGAAAAGAAGGACTAGGGGTAACATGTATCAGTGATCCAATATTTGAGGGGCTGCCACAAAGAAGAGGGGGACAACTTATTTTCCAAAGCACCAGAGAAGGCAAGACAAGAAACAAGGGATGGGAACTAATCAAGGAGAGAAGCAACCTGGAATTAAGGAGAAACTTCCTAACAGTGAGAACAATTAACCAGTGGAACAGCTTGCCTTCAGAAGTTGTGGGTGCTTCATCACTGGAGGTTTTTAAGAAGAGACTGGACAGCCACTTGTCTGAAATGGTATAGGGTCTCCCAGGGGTGGGTTTTAACTTACCTTGTTGCCGGTTCACTTCCTCCTGCGCCTCGTGCCCACGCCTCATGGGTGCGTGCGCGCACAGTGTGCGCACACATGCGCAGTGCCGAAAAATTTGATTTTTTTAAAAGCCGAAAACAAGATGGCGACGCATGCACAGTGCCACCTCTGGGGTCTCCTGCATGAGCAGGGGGTTGGACTGGAAGACCTCCAAGGCCCTTCCAGCTCTGTTCTGATTGACTGACTTTGATGTTGGCAACTTTTTGAATTAAAAATTCTATTACCAAACTCCAGGGCTGCTTGTTCTTCGAATTGTACTGGTGGAAAAAATCAGCTGGAAACCACAATTGTTGAGGCAAGGTTGTTAAATAAGCTATAATAGAGTTTCCACATCACTCTAATCCATAAATTATGGTTTATAGACTAGAAGGACTGAGTTCCCACATCACATAAAGTCAATAGCAACAAGCCCCATTATAACTAATATATGAACTCAACACATTTCTTGATCATTCTTTGTCTGGCTCTTTGTTTTTGAAAACAAAAACCATGGCCAGGATATTTTTGCTCTGGTTCTTCATCAGTCTCATAATTCAGTCTCCAGGTGGCATTAACTGTCTTAAGGGATGTCTATAAGAGCTTGATATATCTTCCATATGAAAATACTGCTTGTAAGACTGACACAATATTAACTCAGAATGTAACAATGATTTATTATTGTTATCCAAGCCTCTTACCCCCAAAGGTACAATACTGTATCCTGTGATCACTGAAGCTAATCTCACCTCACCTTTTGTTTGTTTTGAAACCTGCTTATTATATAATTCAGAGGTGTTTTTGATCTGTCCATTGTGATTTTCATGTATTCTATGTATAGCTTTTATGAGGCATTGAACAGAGCAACTATCTAAATCAGAGGTTTTCAAACTTGGCAACTTTAAGACTTGTGGACTTCAACTCCCAGAATTCTGGAAGTTGAAGTCCACAAGTCTTAAAGTTGCCAAGTTGGGGGACCCCTGATCTAAATTAAAGAAAAACAACAAAGAGGCTTATTTTACAGTTGGTGTTCTGAAGGATACAGGCAATGCCAGTCTCTTAAACAAGAAAATATGCCTTGCCAGTGTCATGTCTCATTTCGTGAAGAGGGCAAATGCCTTCAGCATTTCTCCTTTCTGATGTACTTTGAATGTTGGCTTGGCAGAAAAGTCTTCTATTTGTAACCCTCAAGGCTTTGGAGGAATATTATGGAGAAGGTGTCCTTGCTGGAGAAAGCCTTTCACCAAAAAGAAATTACAATGAAGGTCTGAGATAAGGGACTCGCTGCGGGCAGCCTTTTTTTCCTCCTATCCAAATGTGTTGGACATTGTCTGATATATTGAAAAAAGCTATTTCATAGGCCAAAATTCATCAGAGACCAAATAAAGCAAACAATAATAATGCTGTTCCAGCATCACACAGTTGGTAATACTCAGTACTTTAGAAAATTTCCAAAATGAACTTTTGGAAAGTATTTTTACTTCAGGTTACTGACCATTCCTCTAAGGCAGTGGTTCCCAATGTGGGGCCTAAGCCCCACAGGAAGACAATTTGATTTTTAATGGGGGCAATTGGAACCTTGTTTAAACCAAGTTTATTTATTTATTTATTTATTTATTTATTTATTTGTTTATTTGTTTATTTGTTTATTTGTTTATTTGTTTATTTGTTTATTTGTTTATTTGTTTATTTATTTATTATGGTGTTCTTATATGCCGCCCAACTCCCGAAGGACTCAATAGTAAGAATTATATGTCACCGGGGGGGGGGGGCATCAGGATTTTAGAGATGCTTAGGTGGGGCATGGCCAAAAAAAGGTTGGGAACCACTGCTCTAAGGCAGGGTGTACAGGGTGATTTGCATTGGACAATGTTCTGATGTAAATTAAAAATTATCCTGTGTAATTAGCCTATATAGGGTTTTTTTTCTCTTGCATAAAATTTTTTCTCTGGAGAATTTTCCAGTTCAAAAATTTCTGAAGACCCACATCATTGTGCAGTAAAGTGACAGGCTTGGCAGATCATTTCAGCTCTATTTAACTAAAATCCCAACACCAACTGTAGATCTTTACTTTAGCAGAATGTTTTAAGTAGTTTGCTTAAAATGCAACCTGTTCTTCTATTTGGCTTCTTTCCGTTGGTGGTGCCCAAAAATAGTTTAATTGGAGCCAAGGTTAAATAATACTTTGAGGGCTAAGAGTCTGTCCCGGAAACAGAATGCCTTTGGACATGTGTAAAATGTCTTTTTATTACCATTTCTTGCCTCTTTGTTTAAGAGAGATGGTTTCAGGATACATTGGCACAAGGCACAATGCACATTGGCACAATGTGGTATAATGGCAAGAGCACAGTAGAAGCAGTGGGGATATTTCAGTGATTGGGCTTTAAGCATGTTACCTCAGTTGTTCTCAACCTGTGGTCCGTGGACCCCAGGGGGCTGCACTGTCGTCACATGGGGTCCGCGAGCCTTGAAGAAATGTTATGATTTAAATCTTGAGTTAAGCCTTGGTGGTCCGTAGCTATGGTCTGTGGCCACAAAAGGTATTTAAAGGGGGTCTGTGGTGAAGAAAAGATTGAAAACCACTGTGTTACCTCTTAGCTGTTTTATCACTGCTACCACTTTGATCACTATAGTGGGGGAAGATGAATAAGACCTCAGAAATAAATGCCGTTGTCTAACCATTGAAGTAACTTAGTACATGGAAGGTTTTTAATTCATAAAAAGATGTCACATATGCTCAGAGGAAATATCAAGGCAGCTAGCAAGCAAAACCAATAAGTCTCATGAAACCTGCAAAGATAAGCAGATATAATATAATGTAAATTATGGAGTGGGCTCAATGCCAATGGGCACCTGGGCACCTGCAGCAGCCGGACTCCATGCAGATAACTTTTAATGTCATATGTTAGATGCAAAATTAATATTGTGGATGTTTTAGTAGGGGCCAAAAAATGATGGTATTATTGTGAGAGGTGATTTCCATGCAGAATCTTACTCCTTATCATCTGAAGGTTTGAGGTTTAAATGTAGGAACAATTAATATAATATGGCATTTCCAGTCCCCAATTTGATTCTTCTTTTAGAAATTCCCATCAGCTTCCTTGCTTACTTCCTGCTTTTATTCTCTGGGCAAAAACTGTACTGTGTCCCGAATGAAAGAAAAACGTGTTGTTTCAAGCTATATTGCAGCTGTTACATTTATAGATGCTACTTTCTTAGAGTGAGAGAGAAGAGGTTCTACGCTTGGTATAGAAAAGAAGTCCACCATGTAAGACTGCCAGAAATCTTAGATGTGGCTGCCAAAATCTTTCCAAAAGTGCCACAGAATTGTACTTATTTTAGAAAACATTTTGCATCCCATGTTTCTAATTTAATATAATGTTATACAATTTAAGTATGTTACTTCCAATCGCCCCAACTCTAATTTGAATTAAGGTATTACAAGTTTGTAAAAAGGGAGTTACTTAATTTATGTTAATATTATTCAGGTGGTTGTGCTTTTTTTAAAAAAATAGACATTATCTCTTCATTGATGCTGCTACTCTTCATTGATGCCCTGCTACCTCTTGAACCATCAGTCAAAGCCAAGTGTGGCTTTGAGACCAAATGTTACCTCCAAACTATAAACAAAAATTACTACATCAAGGTGGTGGAATATGGATTCTAACTATCCAAACAACTCAAAGAGAGCAATTTCCATGGTGTGCTAAAGATGTAACCTGCAGCGGCCATTAATTCTTCTGCTGTATCTAGGATTCCAGAATATTTTAACACAGTGGTGTCAACATTTTCTTCAACACGGACCCCCACCCCCTTTTAAGTAACTTTTGTGGCCACGGACCACATGGCCAGTGCTAGGGCGTGTGAAATTTTTCAACTTTCAATTTCCAAACGTTAGGGGTGCTCAAAAGTTGTGACATGCTTTGGGGATCGTAATGATACTGTGCTTACTTTAATATAATTTAGATGTGCTCAATAAGTAACTACATAAATATCATAACTTTTAAACATTTTGTTTGTTTCATGGCCCCAAGAGTTAACTCAAGATTTAAATCATAACATTTCTTCAAGCATCTGTGATCTCCCTTTGTGGACCTGTGACAACATCAGGCCCCCTCAGGGATCCGTAGACCACAGGTTGAGGACCAGTATCTTAACACATTGAGCAAAACGGAGCTCACTACTTTTCCTGACTCTGGATTCCACAGCTGAATGGCAATTCCGATTTGATAGTATTTACCAATATTCAATGAGAAGTTGCCTTTTGAGAATTGGCATCAAAAGCTCTCAGGGAGAGTACTAACGACCAGATGACTGCAAAAAAATATGATCCTTCCAACCCCCTCCCCCATCTTGTGAAAACTAATCCTTCCATCGCCCCCACCATCCTGCCAGAACTGACGAAGCTTCTTGAATGAGAAGCGAAACATCTTCCTCAGGAAACCCTCAGGAAAAAACACACACATCCCAATTGCTTTTTGGGGGAAAAAAACACCTTTGAGGCAAAAACAAAAGATCTTTATTTTAAAAATTCTGGATCTAGATATTGTGGGTTTACAAGGGAGTAAACACAAAAGCCATGAGATCTACTGTATGGTGTATATATTATGTCTTCTTCTTCTTCTTCTTCTTCTTCTTCTTCTTCTTCTTCTTCTTCTTCTTCTTCTTCTTCTTCTTCTTTTCTTCTTCTTTTCTTCTTCCTCTTCCTCTTCCTCTTCCTCTTCCTCTTCTTCTTCTTCTTCTTCTTCTTCTTCTTCTTCACAATTTGTAACAGTTGCGCCCGTTCTGATTGCTTCTCTTCTTCCACCGTGTATGTCGCAGTACGTATAAGCATGGCATGCGCTGCATATCTGTGGATGTATTGATAGAATCTCTGTCCCATTTCCTGACCTAGTAAACACTTTTGGTATATATTGGGAATCTGAAGGTCGTTCTTAAGCGACATGACGTCTGTTTTGTGGCCAAAATAAAAAGGGTTGTCTAAAGCACTTTGAGAATAGCTGGTAAAGCCTGTACGTTAGCATTTCATTTATCTGTGCAAGAGACTTCTGCCAAAATCACCGAGTGACAAATCAGTCAAAGCAAAATGAGCATCGAGGGGTTGCTGCAGCAGTTGTTTTAAAAACAGCAACTTGTGAATCAAATGTGTGAAAACACAGCCTTGGCTGTGAAAGAAATAAGTAACATCCAGTGAATCTTAAATCGTCGTAAATATGTATATGGAATTATCAGGAGTAAAATGGCGAAAAACCATAGGTCAGCCAAAGTTAATTCATTTTACCTCTTCTGCCACTTGCATTTGGATGTAGCTAAATGTTCTTTTATTGCTTATTTTTTCTGAAATAGAAAAGCTATATAAGAAGAATATTCTGGCATTTATCCTTGACTTTTAAAGGATAATAATGATGTCAGGTGGTGCCTATAGCACCTGCTTAATAAAATTTACCCTATTATTATTTTGGGAGGGGAAAAAAGCAGAATTGGAGGTAGGGATAAAAGAATGAATACAATAAAGCAAAAGGGCAAAGTATAACCCAGCATTTGCGTTGCTGCTAATAACTTAAAATAATTTTGAGATCAATTTAAGAGTAAGCCAACACATCTTTAAATTTTATTTTTTTGTTTAAGGATCTCACTTCTATGAACAACAAAAAGTTTTAAAATGAAACTGTTATACAGTAAAAGCGATTTCTTCCCACTTGGTCTGAGTGAGATTCCCGTTTGGTGGAATTTTTAGTGTTTATGTTGTTCTGGCAGGAAGATACACCCTGAGAAATATATACAGCTAATCCTCGACTTACGACCACAATTGAGCCCAAAATTTCTGTTGCTAAGTCAGACAATTGTTAAGTGACTTTTGCACATTTCAGGCCTTTCTTGCCACAGTTGTTAAGTGAAGCACTGCAGTTTGGCTAGGAAGTGAATCTGGCTTTCCCATTGACTTCGCTTGTCAGAAGGTCACAAAAGGTGATCACATGATCTTGGGACACTGCGCCTGTCATAAATATGGGTCAGTAGCCAAGCATCTGAATTTTGATCAATGGATCAAAAATGGTTGCAAATCGTAAGTCTGAAAAATGATTGTTGTTGTAAGTCAAGGACTATCTGTATGCTGAAGAAGGCAAATGAATATATGGAGTATTTTTTTAGAGTGGATATGCTGGCATATATAAAACAAAAATAATTTGTTGCCATTACTAAGAATCCTGTCTATAATTTTACTCTTCTACTGTGGGGTTTGTTTAATTCTGGGTACACAAATTGCCTCCCAAATTTTCCAATTAAACTCTAGTATTTGTGGGCTGGCTGGGTAACCACACCTTCATCCCATATCCCACAGTTATAATTAATACATTCTGGGGATGTACCATTCAAGTTAACATTTTCCTTTTGTGTAAGGCTGTGATGTTTTGTGCTTTATGTATATAATAATCTGTAATGAAACTGTTCTGTGCAATTATGTAATGAAATACAGCAATTGATATAGTCAAACATTTCTGAATATCATAATGTGCATATTAATGTTGGTTTTAGATGTTTTGGAATGTAAAAGATTTTTTAAAATTGTAATATTTGTTTTTTCTAATATTGTTTTCTGAAGAGCTAGAAATTATTTCACTGTCTGCCTTTTACAACTGTATGACTGGTTTTACTGCCATTTCAGTCCTCATTTCACCTTTAATTTTCTGCCAGATGAATAACACCACTAAATAAACTGACCAGTTCATAATGTTCTTGTCCTACTTCAAAATTCAATTCCACTGCCAGTCTCTGCAACTTATGGTCATATATCTCATTTTTTAATGTTTTAGTTTCTTACTTCAAATGTGTATTTACTTAGAACTAAGTTGCACTAACTCCATTTGGATCGTCTTCTAGTAAACATATTCAGGAAGATAGACTTAAGTTGAACACAAACTTTAGATTTATGTTTATATGGGAGAAACAGTTTTCCCTTGATCATTATATCTTTGGCATTCAAAAGAAGAAGAAAACTGGTAAAACAAGAATTATCTTCCACTCTAGAGTATTGTGATAAAATGAAAGTGGTAGACTTCAGTAGAAATACATTCCAACTATTGCTTTGATTTTTGGTTTTGAAAAGAAGTAACTATCAAAAAAAATATTCCCTGTGCCAAGTTCCTTGAGTAGTATATAAAGGAATGTTCAGTCAAATTACTTAATCTCTAAAGTATTTCACAACTTTTTCCTTCTAATTTGGAATTCAAAAAAGAACAAAAAAGAGGCCATGCACATGGAACTAAATTTTGGCTTCATTAGAATATGGTGATTTATGTAGACAATCACATATTAACACTGGCATTCAGCCTGAAGGCTGGTAAGTAGGGCTGAAATATACTGATTTGTTATATGTTTATAAAGCAGCCTGTTTTCAATTTCCTTCATGGATTGCCTGAAGAAATAGAACACCACGTTAGCTGAGCCGTTCGAGACTTTTCTTGCATGTATCACTCAGAATCATAAAGTCAGGGATTAATCTTAGAACATTAGGCATTGATATTGTTGGAATTCCATGTTATCCTAATAGGTTCAGGTTCAGCTGAACATTATTCATATCAAGCTCTTAAATATATGTGCTTTGGAAATAGTCATAGGATTGTGCATTCATCTGGGAGGGAGATGGCCTGAAAGTGAGAAAGTCCCACTGCCAGGAAGAATATTTGTCCAGGAAATAAAATAATCTCTGTCTCCTTTATGGGATTTTTACCAATCTGGGGCTGACTTCCCATTTTAAGAATAAATTGCTTAGGAAAAAATAGTATTTCCTTTAGGGTTAGAGTTATATTGAAATGGGAATGAACTAAAATGCTATTTTGTCTCAATATATCTCTTTTTTTTCCTCCCAAGTCAACTTGCATGGTGGAAATCTTGTGTTTTTAGGACCAGAAAAGATGCAAATCACCCAAGGTAGATTAAATTCCACTTTCAGCAAATGCTGCCTCCTTTCTTGATGCAAAATCTGATATAGTAGCCAATCTGAAGAGCAGTCAACTTGATTTGCTTCAGCTTCCTGACTTTCATTATATGAATGAAGTAAAAAAGTCCCATCTTTTTTCTTAGTTTAGCTGACTCAGTGACATGATTTACTAAATGCCTTCAAACTAGGCAATGGATGTTTTGCCAACAGCAGATGTATTATCTTTTATGCGTGGAGTGTATACATATGGAGCCTCATAGATAGCCCATTACTAGCTCAATTCCCACTTATCCTTGTTTGATATGTTTATAAATTTGTTCAAACAACAGTAGTAGTTTTCTTGCTACTATCACAATATTTACTCAGAAAGAAACCATGGATATTCCTTATAATGGAATCATTCCCAGAAAACATTAATAGAAGACTTCTTCCATCCACAAACTGCAGATTCTGATGGTGTGTGAGATGAAGTACCAAGTATCTTTGTGGAGAATAATGATAGATGTAGTTTCCTGATGATTTGCTATACCTTCTATGTTTCATGATACTAAGAAGGCCACAATAGAGCAGGGGTGGGGAACTATGGCCCCTTTATGACTTATGGACTTCAATTCCCAGAATTCCAGAGACAGCCAGGTGGGGCTACTCTTAACTAGCGATGAATCCTTCAGATAATAATGCAGCAAGGTAGATTTACTCCCGTACAATGCTTTACAAAGAATTTCTACTTTCATAGCAGGAGGTGCATTGGCAGCTCCTCCATCTCCTTATGAGTGCCAGCCTTGCCCTCCCTACTCTTAATGTTCCCCTGGTGAACGGAAAGGTCGAAATGTGGTTTCTATATCCTTTCTAGGTAGCATGCAGAAGAGTTTAGAAACAGAGCTTGCAGAATTATGGCAGACAGCTGCAGATGTACTGACCTCACCCACAATCTGGGAGAAAAAAATACAATCTGTTCCTCTTTTCACAATAAGCTACAGCTTGTTTTCCTCCACACTTTTGTTCTAGCAGCTATTTACAAAACCAGCCTTCCACCTTTTGTTCTCTTCCTCTTTCTTGTCATAGGCAAGCTCAGTATCCTTAACAGCAATCTCTAGCTTAATTCCTGCCAACATTTGACAAGGCCGAATCTGGGACTCTATTCTAAAAGCTTAAGAAATAATAAGTTGCCTTATTGTAAGCTTTATGTGAATCCCAAACCATTATTACTTGAGTCCAGATTAACTTCAGAAAATATATGTGTCTGTTTTAGTCTAATTTATAAAATTGTCTTGTTGCAATAAATTATTCATGAGTTTCTTTAAAGAAGTACAGGTAATCCCTGAGTTACGACAGTTCACTTAGCGACCGTTTGAAGTTATGACATAGATTCCCCCAAATACTTACGACCTAGTCCCGAAATGATGAATGGTGTAGTAACACAGCCGTTGTTCACACTTACGAACGATGGCAGAAGCACTGCAACATTCACCCTGCCTATTCTTCTCCACCTCCACCCCGCCAGGTCTCCACAGCCATTGGGCCTGTGGAGACTCACTTACCTTGCGATGATCTAGCAAGCTCTCGGTTCCTTTGCCTGCTTCAGTGCATTTGCAGAAAACAGAGGCCTAAAGTAGTGCAAGATCACTCGAGAGTAGCAAAATAGCGCGCTACTGATCTTGCGTGATCTCGCAGTATAGTACTTTAGGCCTCTGTTCTCTGCGAACCAAGGCCTGCACCAGATCCAGCCGAAGAGCGCTTGCAAGCTGACAAGACTTTGGGGCAGCGAAATCGTGTTGCTTGAAGCCTCCCATCAGCTTGCACCATTTTGCACCATTCCAGTCTTGGAGCGAAGAGCGCTTGCAAGCCGATGGGAAACTTGAAGCAATGCGATTTCACTGCCCCAAAATCTTGTCGGCTTGCAAACACTTTTTTGCCGTTCCACTCTCAGCGTGAAGAGCGCTTGCAAGTCAATGGGAGGTTGAAGCAACGCAACTTCACTGCCCCAAAGTCTTGATGGCTTCCAAACACTTTTTGTGCTGAGATTACAAGCAGGCAAAGAAACCACGGCAGAAAGGCTTTAGAGGAGACGCACGGCAGGATGGGGGGAGGAACAATTGTGGGGATCCCAGGGGAGGAAGCATGAGGTGTCTCAGTGGGTCAGGGGAAGCCTTGGGTGGTCTGAAGTCAGCCAGATGTTCAGACTAGATTTAGCACTTTTATATCCATCTACTGAATCCTTCCAAATGACCTGGGATAGACAGATGTGATGTTTTATGATGTTACAAGATATTGCCACAGGATGTAAGCTGTTCCAAGTAAAGCTGCCTTTTGCAATTGACTGTTGGTGATTTTGTCAATGCTGATGGTGTTCAAGTGCTATTCCAGTTGTTTTGGGATTTCATCCAAGAACACTATTACTATCTTTGCTATCTTATGTCACAGTTATTTCTATTTGCAGGTCTTTGTATTTTGTTATCTTCTCCAATTCTTCCTCTTCTATCCTGCTGTCTCCAGGTACTGCTAGGTCCACTATCCCCAGTCCTTTTTGCATTTCTTATCAATAGTTATTAAGTCTGGGATGTTATGTGGCAGGTGCTTCTCTGTTCAAATTTTAAAGTCCCAGAAAATTTTAGGTTCTTCATTTTCTGTTACTTTTTCTATTTAATGGTCCCACCAGAACTTGCTTGCAGGCAAATGGTATTGCAGATTTTCCAATACACCATTGCTGCTATTTTGCCATGTCTTTGTTTGTAGTCAGTCTATGCAATCTTCTTACAGTAGCTAACCAGATGATCCACTGTTTCTTCAGTTTCTTTGCAGAGGTAGCATTTGCTGTCTGTTGCTGTCTTCTCAATTTTTGGCTTTGTATGCATTTATTCTTAAAGCTTGGTGTTGTGCAGCCACAGTTAAACTCGGTTTCGTTCTTCAACTTTCCTGCTCTTAGTCATTGCCAGGTCTTGTTGTTATCTGTTTTTTAACCTGATTTTTTAAAATATAATACTGTGTTCTCTATGTCTTCTGTGTCTTTTGAACAGAAACTATTCTGTTCTTCATTTGGTCTTTCTTGTAGGCTAGTTTGGTCATTGGTCCTATTGTGCTTTGGTATTATTCAAATTTTGTGCTGCCATTTCCCCTATAACTGAGGTCCCCAACTTCTGATCCATGAACCAGCCCCGGTCCACAACATGCCAGAAACTGGATCACACAAACAACTGAAGCCCAATCCACGGGATTCAGGCAGCATGCGAAACCACACCTCCTCCAGTCCACGGAATAACCTCTAGCCACAGAACTGGTCCCTGGTGCCCAAAAGGTTGGGAGACGCTGCCCTATAAGGTGACTCTGGGCACCTTACAGATTATAAAAAGATAAATAGAAAGTAATTAATATATCAGAACTATGCAAATTAAACAATTTTAAAGTATAGAAAAAGACAGGAGTAAGAGATGGCTAGCATAGGGATGAAGGCTTCTTACCCCATCAACCACTTCCACTTACAGTTAGAATTTCAAATGAAAATGCCCCTGATAGCCCCTTGCTGTGAAGATATATAAGGTTTGATTCTAGCTTTGATTCAGAAGTCTTGTAAGTTAATAGTAATATTAAATGGTAACTTGTTTATTAAATATCACTAATTGAATTGATTCTTTTAATGAGTTTTTGCTATTGAATGAAAGCTCTGCCAAATGTAGTGCTCATTAAATTATGAACAGGCACTCAATTTTCCAAAGCCTTTTAGCATTAAACAATGGCTTACTGTGCAGGATGACAGGAGTTGTGGATCATACCTCGTGAAGAACACTAAGTTGGAGTAAACAAATCTTTGCCACCACAGTCACAGGTTATATTTAATTGAAAGTTATGAATATGACTTAACGTTTTTTTGGAAGGCAACAAAATGTGGCCAGTAATTATATGTATGGGCTAAAAAAAAATTCATAGTGCTTACGCAGCAGTGCTGATGGACAAGGTATACAGTAACTCAGAGGAATAAGCAATAAACCCTCATGTTTCATTGTCAGAATAATATAGAAAGTTTTTAAGTTGTATATGTAGAATCAGCTACTAGCATTTATCATGAGATGTTGTGAGGGTTTGTTTCAAGCTGGGATTGAGTCCAATTTAAGAGTAGTTTTGAAATTAGATCCGAATCTATGGAAAGTTATAAATGAATTTTATAGTTTTTCATTGCAAAACTGACTGGTTGCACACAGGAAAATTGCTCTACTTTTAGGGCAGAAGGGATCCCTTTATCTGTCTTAGAGCAGGGGTCCCCAACCCTGGTCCATGGATCGGCACCGGTCTGCGACATGCCAGCAACTGGGCCCCGCAAACAAGCAAAGCCCCATCTAAGGGATGCAGGCAGCACACAAAACCACACCCCCTCCAATCCACAAAAAAACCTTTCTTCACGGAATCAGTCCCTAGTACCCAAAAGGTTGGGGGCTGCTGTGTTAGAGGACCTTTACCAGGAATAGGAACAATATATAGAATAGAATTCTTCATTGTCCAAGTGTGATTGGACACACAAGGAATTTATCTTTGGTGCATAAGCTCTCAGTGTACATAAAAGCTATAAATGATAAATCATGATCATAGTCATCATAAAAATACATTCATCATAAATCATAAGATACAACACTTAGTGATAGTCACAGGATACTAAATAAGCAATCAACATAAATCATATTAGGAAACTAAATAAAACAATATAAATCGTAAAGATACAAGCAACAAAGTTATAGTCATAAGTAGAAAAGGAGATGGGTAATAGGAAAGATGAGAAGAATAATAGTAATACAGCCTTACTAAATAGTTTGACAGTGTTGTGGGAATTAGTTGTTTAGTAGAGTGATGGTATGTGGAGAAAAACTGCCATTATGTGTAGTTGTTCTGATGTGCAATGCCCTATAGCAGTGCTTCTCAATTATTTTCTGTTACGCCCTCCCTAGGAAGAAGTAAACATTTCGCGCCCGCCCCAACTTTCCGCCGGGACGATTGTTTGCAATATTCGGCACATTTTCGCTGAAAAAACTCAAGCGGCTTATCAGCGTGATTGGGGTGTAATGTGTTTAAGTGATGCCTTAATTTATTTGGCTTCATGCTGTCCGCTGCCAACATTTTTAGACACAGTAAACATACCGATCTTTCCTTGTCTCCCACCGTAGTCACAGTGAAGCCAAGCGCTACATACGCTTCATCATATTTCCTCGTCTTAACTTTCAGGAGACTTACGTTTGTCTCATTATCTCCATCTCTCTCCTCCTTTCTTTTCATCCCTGTTAAATATTTTTCCATGGTGTCTCTTAAGGGTTTGTTATCTGCACTTCATATCTCCTGCTCTGTGCTGTGTGCTATTGTTTGGTGCAAAAAAAAACCCTACTCCCTGCGACAAAAAAAGCATGTCCCCCAGGGTCATGCGCCCCCCTGGCATCGGTCTGTGCCCCCCCAGGGGGGCCCGCCCCACTATTTGAGAAGCACTGCCCTATAGTGTCATTTTGAGGGTAGAAATTGAAACAATTTATGTGCAGGATGTGAGGGGTCTGTAGATATTTTCACAGTCCTCTTTTTGACTCGTACAGTATACAGGTCCTCAATGGAAGGCAGGTTGGTAGCAATGGTTTTTTCTGCAGTTCTAATTATTCTGATCCAAATAAGGCAGCTTCCTATTTTCTGTGAAAACAGAGCTTCATCCTTCTTATTTGTTTGTCCTCTAACTCCAGCTCCCCATATCCCCCCTTCCTTGTCAGATTTTTTTCCTCTGACACTCTTCCAGTCCTGCCAGAATTCTTTCACATTAGGAATGGATTTTGTTTCACTGGTATGGCTGTATAAATATTCTTTGTCTAAATAGATAAGTGTGGTCTTAACAAAGGTCAGATAAGTTTTCTGATTTATTGCAACAACAAATGTAAGGGCTAGTCTAAGAGAGTAATAAAGCTTAATCTTACATGTCTAAAACAAACCAGTGTCACTGCTAAAGAAAACTTCGTTGTTTTCTTTTTGGGAAAGGTTTCTAATAACACTGGACATTGTGGCTACACTTAATGGATTTTAGACATCCGAAGACTTTTCTCTCCCTGTCTACAAAACAAAACAGTGACTTTTTCATAGCCAGAAATTCTGCTTTCACAATGAGCACAGTGAAAGCTCTCAGTGAGAATTTACTGATATGGTGTTCGGAAGAACATCAGGGTTGAGTGAGGAAGGGAGCTCACTCATAACAGTTTCAAGTATCCTGGCCAAAATTCTTGTGGTTTTGAGGAACAAGAAGCTGCCAAACAAAAATCTTGTAGCAAAACATCTGTTGTGATCTATAAAGGAAGATGTAAAAGCAAACAGAAATGGGACATTGATGATTATATTGGTTGTTGTTGTTGATGATGATATGCCATTTTTCCTCTAAGGACCTTATTGTGGTTTACAAGGTTCTATTTTTTCCTCTTTTGTGCCCTCAGAACAATTCTGCGATGTAGCTGTAATTGGTAGAACTTCATGTGGTAAACGTTATGCCTGAGTGAGATTTGAATTTGAGTCTCTGCTCCTAGTCTAACTTCTAAGCAAGGACTAGACAGCCAGGTGCCTTTCTGAGCATATGGATTTCAACTCTCATCAGGTACAACCAGCAAGGAATTATCAGAATTGTAATCTAAAGCAATACACAGATTCATTATGACAGCACAAAATTACAGATAGTCCTTGACATACAATAGCTCATTTAGTGACCGTTCGAAGTTACAATGGGACTGAAAAAAGTGACTTGTGGCCATTTTTCATACTTATGATTGTTGCAGTATCCCCATGATCACATGATTAAAATTCAGACGCTTGGCAACTGACTCATATTTATAACAGTTGCAGTATTCCTGGGTCATGTGATCACCTTTTGTGACCTTCTACAAGTCAATGAGGAAGCCAGATTCACTTAACGTGTGACTAACTTAACAACTGCAGTGCTTCACTTAACAACTGTGGCATCAAAAGTCGTAACATGGTGCAAAACTCACTTAACAACTATCTCACTTAGCAAAAGAAATTTTGGGTTCAATTGTGGTTGTAAGTTAAGGACTACCTGTATATGCTAACCTGACAGTAGGTTATTATAAAAATTTCCATTAACAATGCTATGAAATAATATGCTCAAATTTGTATGCAACTGTCCAACTGCAGGTTGGATGTGTTATTTTTGTTCACTTTTTTAGAACTCTATGCAAACATAAACTTGCATAAAAAATTGAACAAATGCACTTATGAAAACAACCTCCCATTGAACTGTAATACTTTCATTGATTAAACAATGTTTCAGTGACACCACATTATGGATGGCTTTCTCACACTGTGATAACTTTCATTTACAAATCACAGGCACACAACATGCTAACCACATGTTACCTCACATTTTGATTGCTATAATGTTCTTGTGTAATAGAGCTGCCCTTGCATTTAGTCTGGAGGCCAAAGCTGGTGCAGAATGGTGCACCTGGCAGTGCTCATTTGATACTATTGCTGAAGCATCAGCAGCACCAATGGATAATTAGCTGTTGAACTAAATACAAGGTTTCCTTTGGAAATACATGACTTAAACTGGACTTCCCAGTGTACAGTATTACCTTTCTTGTTATAAGCTGGGTCAGTGCTGGGAAAGAACCTTGTCCCTAGACCAAGAACCACATTGTACATTCTTGTGGCTTGTCATAGAATTTCTCAATGGTGCACTCTTTCCTGAAATTCATGAGGTGATTATAATGACATCTTTAAAGGCACCTTTCTTCTTTCAGATTTTTCTTGTGGAAATGCTGTTTTGAATTGTTGAAAGAATTTTTTTGTTTTATGATTAATTTCCTCTCTTTTTAAAATTGAAATTAACAATCATTTTAATCTGTTTATTATATTATTTGCATTTTGCTTTCCTTTTTATGTTACATTGTTCTAATTTTGATGCATTATAGTTTCAATACAATTATATTTATATAGTATTACCGTAATTAAAGCTATGAACAGTCTATTGTGTAGATAATTTGGTAATCAGTTATAGAGAAAAAAGGAAAGATACACCCTATATTAATTACAATTTACAATATCACAAGCATAAATTTTGTTTTTCAGCTATAACTAACATATTTTTCAGACATAATATTAGAGGAAAAAACTGCCATATTGTAAACATTTAAACCCCTTTAGAAGCCATGCTATAAGTGATTTTATTTGCTGTGTTGTGTGATATATTGTGTGTATAAGAATTTTTATTTAAATTTTGTTAGACTTCTTTTGTGAACATCTACTGTTTTTCCATTGCTGCATATTCTTCTAGTTTAAGCTACTTTAAGTCAATCAGATATTGTCAAAACTGTATCTTTCTTCCAATATTGAGAAAAAATTATTCTTGCTGCTGTAAGCATGCATCTCATTAAATTATTATTATATTTCTTGTTGAGTTTTTCTGAGATTATATCCCATAAGAAAAGTTGTGGTTTCATTTCAGATTTAAATTCCTTTTTTTATTGTACTATATTTATCTTTATGAACTTTGGGTGGGTTTTTTTTTACATGTGATTAAATGTTCCTTCTGATTTATGAAATTTCCAACGTTTATTTCTGTATGATATGTCTTAGATATCATTGATAGAATTGTATGCCACTTATAGAACATTTTGTACCAATTTTCTTTTAAATTATAACTTGGTATATATTGCAAACCTTTAGTCCATAATTCTTTCCATTGTTATAAGTGTTCCTTTACAGATTGTATCAATGTTGTCATACAGTTTTCTCTTTCTTCTGTCTCTGTATCATGTATAAGTACAAAATTATATGCCCTAATAGGTATTTTTGATTTTGTTTGAGCATTTCAAATTCTGACTTTTTAAAAAATATCCCTACTTTTCTTCTTGAGATACAAATTTATCCTTCCAGCAGTTTGTAAGTATTCCAAGCAAGTTATCTTTCAGCCTTTACTGAGTAGTTCTTTCTGTATCTTTAATATGTTTTGGAGTCTGAATGAACCATATCTGCATATGTAATTACATTTTTCGTACTGTAATTGCCTCCAACATAAAAAGGATTTGTGGAGAAAGCTAAAAGTGAAATTGTTGGACATTATTCCCTTTGGGGAATTGCATGCTTTTATCAAATTTTTTCTATGGTTGTGTCCTTTTAAATGTGTATCTTTTGTGTCTCCATACCATAAATGTCTGTGAAGTCATTAGCTAAGCTGGCTCCTTCCAAACTTGCTATTTTACTATTTGGGGATTTTATTTGTTATCCATGCCAAGGAGCTTGCTTTATGATACAGCTTGCTTTATGATACAGTTTTTTAAAATTGTGTAGAAATTTTTATTTTGCCTATTGATCTTTTTCCACACCACATGAATTTATTGACAGGTTGTTGCCATTCTTATAAAGTTCTCTCTGAAATTCTGATTGGCGCAATTTGGGATAGTTTATTTGGGTAGGAAGTCCATTAAATTGATGACTGCAGTTTATTCTAACCAAGATTACTTTAAATTCCTCCACTTTTCAAAGTCTCTTATTATTTCATTGTTGATTGTAAGCTATTTGTGATTATAAGTTTATAATTATAATTACTTAAATATATTAAATAATATGTATATATTTAAATAACTTAGCATGATGTGTGACGTGAACCTGCTATGAGAAAACGTCTTCTGTTTCAATTCCATATGATATGACAGGTTAGAATGTTTTGCTGTGTTCTTACCCATGGCAGATTTAGAAGCAGGATTTCCTGATAAAATGTTCAGTAATGGCAGCTGGGCTCATATTCTTACCCTCACTCCTGATATACTTCCATGTGCAAAGCACTCTGGCTATAGCCCAACTGAGAAGCCTCTGCTTTCTGGAAGGGGTTTTGTAGAAAATAAATGCAGAAAGGATTCACTGGAACTGTGCAAAATCAGCCTAGCAATGGTGACTTGGAAAGACTGTAAAATTTGCTGCCTAACTTCATTCCTGATATATCACACTTTGAATGCTGTCCAGTGAAATGCAAAGTTTTTTTTACATCAGTTTTGTGTATGTGTGTGTGCATGTATGTGTTTGTGTATATGTGCTCATAAAGCTATTCCAGCAGATTGCATCTGTCCTTGACTGTTTAAATATGGTAACTGTCTATGTTTATTTGTTTCAGTGTTTAATGCATGGCAAGAGATGTTATCACTGTTAATCCCTGTGGGTTCTGGAGGAATTTCTGGTTGGTGAGGATTAGTGGTTCATTCCTTTAACTGGCTGTACACTCGGCTGGCTGCAGGAGCATTTCAAGGGCAACTCAACCATATAAAAGGCCCCGTCATTGACAAAAACCACAGACTCATACAAGAGCCTTGAGGGAAGTTTGGGCAGCTCTCCTTGTAATACATTTTCTTAAGCTCACCTAGCTCAGATGGTAATTGCACACAATTATAAAAACAATACATTATTCCCTTTGTTTATTCGTTGTATATTTTATTTTACTTCCAGTACAGGGGGTGTCCAACCTTGGCAACTTGAAGACTTGTGGACTTCAACTCCCAAAAAACATCAGCCCACAGGTCTTAAAGCTGCCAAGGTTGAACATCCCTGCTCCAATGTTTCTCTTTCACTAATATGCACAATTTTCATTTTTTTATTTTCCTCTGTAACTTTAGAGCAGAACAACAGTAAAAACCTTACCAGCTAATAAACAGTCAAAGTTCTTTTGGCTTGCTGCGAGAGTTTCTGAATGTGGATTGCAATGATATGGCTTGACTCTTGTCAATTAATGGTTGTTTGAATGCTTCTTTACATTTGAGTAATACCCCTTGTTTCTTTCTTATAACTCTAACTGACAACAACGAACATTTCAACATTATGGAAAAAAGCCATTTTTGTTTTTGTTTTAGTAATACATAATTATTACTAGACTCTAACGCAAAATATTTTGTGAATTATTTGATACATGATATAAAACTGGACTCCAGTCAGACAAGGCAGGAGTCTTAATCAATATCTGAAAAACACAAGTTCTCCCCCTCCTTAATCAAGGCAAGTTGTTTACCAATTCTAATAGTGTTATGAGATCCATTGTAGTGGAACATTTTTGAAGTGTGTGTAATATGAATCTCATGGATAGATTTCACTATGCAGTATAACTTCTTAAAAAGCCAGCACTGGCAATTTCCCATTTTTAAAAGAAAAAATAGACCACAATGTCCCATTTGTCATATTCAAATGTTCAATCTTTATATTATGGCTTGTCTAAACACAGTTTATTAACCCATTCCAAATTATAAGCTGTAAATTATGTAATGGTGAATGTAACCATAAACATCTCTAATATTATGGAACAGACCCTCTGTTGACCTCTCTGGTTTTATAAATAATTTTCCAAAGTCTTCCAAGTGAGATAGAATTCAGTATGACAAAGCTCTTCAGACTGTAAGTAAAAGCTTCACTTTTGACAGTAGATCAAAATAAATAAATATATACTTCATTAGTGACAATATTTCTTATCATACTACCTTTGGTTCTGTCAGGAAAAAAAACCCACTTATGTTCTGTCTCCAGCCATGGAAAATATAAACCAGATAGATCAGACTCAGTAACATTATTCTGATGATCAACCATCAGTGATGGTTTATCAGGTACATTAGTAAAGACATCAAATGTTTAAAAAGTTGTGGTTTGTCTGGCTAAGCAGACTAGAATAAGTGCAGTATTACAATGGTAAGACACAGCGTAGAGATGGATAGGAGTCTACCCTCATTTTTTTTCTTCAGTGATTCAGAGATGGCTAATTCATCTAACCTTCCAGAGGCTTGTCAATTCCTAGAGCAAATTCCCTACTTGGATCCGCATGGCAGATCTTGTTTTTGATATGCCAACCTCCCTACGTGTGCAGGGCCTCTATTGACGTCAGCAAGATATACTGTCTCTCAAGGATAAGAGAAGTTTGGAGTCTAAATTGATCTTGTCAGCAGAGTTTTATCCAATGTTTTCAAAGTGGTAAAGGATTTTTTTCCCCTTTAAAAGTAGTTACGTGTTTGATTTTCTTGGTAGAACTCACAACAATCATATTGGAACGTGCATTGTCTATATTTGGATGCTTTTTTTGAAGGTCAAACATTCACTAAATATTCTGATTAAAATATCCTCTAAGTTTTTTTTCCCCTTTTTTTCCTGTAGATGTAGCTAATTAGTTCTGGTGATCTTGCCGCATATTCTAGTGAAGAAAATATTTTGTTTTCTGATTGAAGACTGTGCTGAAACATTCTATTCATTCCAGCCTGCTGTGTGCTTTTGTTTTAAGAATAGCACATCTGTCAGCATTAAAGCTCAATATTTCCTTTAATGTGTTTGTGATCTTTGGCATTTAAATTGAAGCCCTAAAGATCGAACTATATTCAGATCAACCATCAGAGCTCTGGGAAGCTATTTTTAGACTATGTTACATTTGAAACCCTTAAATGAATGACAGTATCTTCAGTCAATTGTAAAAATTTTGTTGTATTTAGTATATTTGTGTGATATAGATGTACAACTGCATTGCACATGCCTTATTTGTGATTTTCTTCTTGGATGTGTAATTCTAGGTGAGCATAGATCATGAAAGTTTACAATTCAATACTGGGTTTTTAGCATTCAGATTTTTTTATGATCCATGTCTATTTTCTTCCTAGTGCTCCTTGATTTTCCCTTTATCGGCAGGGAGTATAGGGGAAAACTGGAATGGCTTCTCATGCTTTGTGGGATGAAGAATGAATTACATATACATTCAGCTCTGAATTTCAGTCAGAGCCAAGACCTGTCAAGCTTTATGAGGTTTGATGAATGTGCATCAGTGGTGGGTTCCTACTGGTGCTGTGTGGGACGCCGCACAGGTAGGAGCCTGGCGATGATGTCATTTTTAGGCGCTTTTTTCCAGCTTCTCCGCATCCTGAGCTGTTGGAAAAAAGCCCTCCCACCCGCCCTTGTTTCAATACTGACCTTTATTCTTCCTCCGAAGCACAGCTGAGAAGCTCCTCAGCTGTGTTTCGGCTTGTAATGTTGTCCTAAGCATGTGCTGAAGTGAAATCGCCCAATGGAACACGAGTTCACTTCTGCGCATGCTCGCGATGTGCACCGGTAGCAAAAATAACCGCTGATGCACATATTCCTAATTTGAACAAAACATATTGCATGATTAGTGGCTCTAAAGATAAGATGTGTTGTTTAATGCAGAGGTGGGAAATTTTTGAGGGCTTGAGGCCCCAACTCATCCTCCCAATCTTCTGGATAGTTGTAGGAGAATGTCTGAGGAAGCATGAACAACATTTTTTGAAATGAGAATGGGAGACCTGTTGGAGACAAATTATTATCATTCCTGTAATTAGATATGTTTGAATTCAGTTTGGCCATTTTGCTGCTGAATTTCAGTAGTGTGAGCTGGGGATGCTGGAAGTGAAGGCTACAAGCTAGGAGTGACCACCCTGAGCCCCGTGTTTTCCAACTCATTGCTGTTTCAATTCTAAATTCAGCCAGGGCAATCACAGAAACTAAAGTAAGAATGTTTTCTCAGGCCTAATGAAATAAGGAAAAAGTGATATATGAGTCTGTCATCTTCATTTCAGTTTTTTTTTAAATCCATACTATTCTTTAAAATTAGTGGTGGATATAAACAAACTGCCTGTCAAGCTTGTTTACACTGTCCCCCCTTTTGTTGAATATATCTTTGAGAATTGGCAGGGCTTTGGAACTAAAATCCTCCCACTGTTAGGCTGTTGTGACATCAGGGATTCTATGTCATAAAGAATCATATGTGGTAAGCAAATAGAGATGTGGAGAGATAAATTTCTCCCTTCAGATTTAAATGGAAAAATCTATTGTCCTTGAAACTTTATTTTTGTATTATTCAATCATAAAATAATGAAAATCCAGGATTTTCTTCTAAATAATGAAAACAGATTTTTCATCATGATACCTACAATTTTTTTGGTGATACCTACATCTGAAATATACCGTATTTTTCGGAGTATAAGGCACACCTTTTTACCCCCAAAAAGAGGGTGAAAACTTGGGTGCGTCTTATACACCAAATGTAGCCCCACCCAGCCACCCCCACCCTTTGGCCTCTGCCTCCCAGCAATTTACCTCCTTGCAGCAAACAGGGCAGAGTCTGATTAGCACAAGCAAGTGATTATCTGCCTCCCGACCCACAGCTGACTGAGGCTTGCAAGCCACGTGCTAAAATGAAACTAACTACGGTAGCTGCAAAGAGACAAATTGCTGGGAGGTGAACTGCTGGCACTGTTGGACTGCTGAAACTGCAAAAGGTAAGTCAATAACTATAAATGTTTGTAGAGTGTTCAAATTATTAGACTTATTTTTTAAAGACTGCTTTATTATTGTTCTAGACAACTTAACAAAATGAAGAAGCTTTTTAAAATAAATGCTTGCTCTGAAGAGGCCCAGTGCTTTTGTATCTTCTTTTAAATAACAGAGAATGTATACTTTCAGAAAGCCACATCAAATTTAAAGATCTGTAAAAGTATAATCTGAAATGTAACAGTGTCCTGTTTAGTATTAAGATACGGCAGCTGAGTTAAACCCTGACTTAGTCATGTTTGGAGTAGATCTATTTAAATAATTGGGAGGAGTTAGTGATTACATTTAAGAAAACTTTCTGGCATTATGTACATTTCTCCAGTTCTTTGCTATTTCTATGGGTCAGGCACACATGCACAGAAATACACAGCAAACAGTGTATATCATCTGTACTGTTTGCTGTTTGGCAAATTGCTGGGAGGCAGAGGCCTTTTTTCCTTGTTTTCCTCCCCCAAAACTAAGGTGCGTCTTATACTCCGAAAAATACGGTAAGCCTGTATAGACCGTATTTAGAATCTTATAGAGCTATTCCAGTCACAGATATGATTTCCCACCAAATGATTCTGTACACTTAGAAAGCTCTAAACAGGCTCTGCAAAAGCCCATAACCCATGTGTTGATGCCATCTCGAACATATTTTTAGTTTCTTTCATTTCTTTCTTATTTTTATGAATCTTAAACATTGTAAAAAAAAACACCACCTCTTCATGGGCACCCTGCCTTTCCATTGCAGGTGCCAGTATTGCAAAGGAGTCAGATAAGCATCTTTATTGCTTTGGTCAAGGTTAGGCAATAGGGTTTGTTTTTCCAGGTATTTCCTAAACAGGTTCATCACAACCACTCTTCTTCTTTTCAAGCTGTACTCTTAGAGCAAGCTTTAAGTGTGACAGACTGACTTATTATAACTCCCTGCTTTTCCTTTAGGTTTCCTACTACTCCCAAAATGTAACTGGCAGCACATTAATTTTCAGGTCTGTATTAGGCCATTATCAACTTGAAAAGAATTATCTACTAAGGATTCAAAGCTTTCCAAGGAGCCTGCCAGGCCTTGCTCAGAGCCAACCAGGTTGAAAAAAGGACAATTGCCTGGAGTTCTTCTTCACAACAGTCTCCTACAATTCCACCACATCTAGTCCCACTATTGATAAACTTAGCAATTTGTTCCATCCAATCCTCACTGGTTGCTCTTCAGGTACAGATTTTGGAATTACTATAGGAAGGAAAGGTTTTAGACAGATGTCCTTTAAGATCTATTTGTCCAAGCTGTCTTTTCATCCGTTTCAACAATCAAAAGTGAGATCCTCTTCTTTAACCATATCAGAATCATTGAGTTCTCACTCAACTTCTGAACGGTGTCTTATTCACTGGCTACTCTTGTACAGCAGATCATTGTTCCTTTCAATACCTCAGCCACAAAGGAATGTGATTCCTGTCTTTGGAATGGACATGTTCACATCTATACAATATATTATACTGTACTTCTTTAGTTTTGTGGTCGATGAATCCATTTCCCAATTTCATCTTTTACTACTTGTCTTCTCCATAGCCCAGGATTGTTGATATTCCTAAATTGAGGTATCTCATCACAAGCCCAAGCCTCTGTATGCTTGCAGTATTTTAGGCTGTGGATCAATCATGAGCATTTTTCCCTTTTCTTCCATCACAAATTATACAGTTTATGAGGGTAGCAAAATATACCACCAGAAGAACATTTTCCTACTGTTGCCATAACATTGTACACTTCAGCTGCTTGAACTTAAAATCTGCCTAACAGGAATAAAATCCCATGTCATTCTTCTAAGTCTTTAACTTCAGTCATTTGCTTTGTCTATCTTGGACATCATTGGCAATTGGCATACCAGAGGTGGGTTCCTACAGGTTCTAGCCGGTTCTTTAGAACCATAAGTAAACCGGTGATGACATCATGGAACCGGTTCTGTCGGTGCCGGTCCGTGGGCACTGCGATCTTGTTTTTGGCTTCTGCGCATGCGCAGAAGCTTGGTTTTTGGCACTGCGCATGTGCACGTGCCCACGCGGCATGGGAGGAAGCGAACCGGTGTTGAGGTAAGTTACAACTCACCCCTGCTTCATACTCACTAATCAGTTCTACTCTCCCAGGGCAGGTCCTCTTCTTAGTTCCTCTGTGTGCCAAACTATGGAGATGTTTCAGTCTTATCTCACTGGAGGTGTGCATTTCTTTACAATTGATACATCTATATCCAACTAGAGAGTTCACATCTCTCTCCCTCTCTCTACATCCAATGTACTTGATCCAAACTGGAAGTGTTACAACACAAATCACAAATTTGACTGTCGGTTTTTGGAAGATGAGGCTATTTAATGAGAGTTTGATACATTAACAAAAAGCATGACACAATGTCTGTTCCCCTTTTCACCCTAAAGTACAGATTTGCATTGGTCTTTTTATCACTCCATCTTTATCCTGGCAATCCATATGCCTAGAAGTGACAAATTCTCATTGATCAATTCAGCTATACCAGAATGGCTGCTCACTAATATAAACTGCACCCTCACCAAATTCTATTAAGGGTAACCCAGGGACAATTTATTTGCATCATGGAAAAACAAACAATGTATTATCTTTTTGCAGAATGATAGGGATAGATTCTTAGTTTCTTACTTAAATTTTCTTTTTGTTGGACTGGACCTATGTTTCTGCCCTTTATTTCCTGACTAGAATCTTGGCAAAGATCAAAGATTAGCAGGATGTGACTAACTGCTTATGTATTAAAAGTTGGTGGCCTTATCAGCCATCTAATTGCTGATCTGACCTCTACTCCAGGGACAAATCTTTCATCCAGATTGCTGTTGTTTCCAGATTGGAGGGATTCAATTTCTAGTCCTTGTGGGATGGCTGTAAAGCAGATTATGTTGGTTGCTAAATTAAAATTCTTTGAGGAGTTTACCCACAAATAGCAATTTAACTCTGCAATATCAGGTCCACATGTTTTATCCTTACTCCACACTTCAAACATTGAGGCTTGGTTCTGTTATCAATGAAGGGTTCAAACTTTCTTTGGGAATTGAACCCACATCCAATGAATCATAACAGGAGGAATCTGGTGACATGGTGCCTCCTTCAGTTTAACTGAAAATATCCATTAGAAGCCTTCCTCCAGAGAATTACAGTGGTGCTTAAGAGTTTGGGAACCCTTTCAAATGTTCAGTATTTCTGCCTAAATATGACCTATCACATGATCTGTTTTCCATACAAGTCCTTGGTAGCTTTGGACCATTTTTAAAAATAAATAATGAATGTATTCATTTTACTCAATGAATAAACAAGCAAGTACGTTTTTTATTCATTTGTTTAATTGGATTCTCTTTAGGTAATGTTGGAATTTGCATGGTGAACACATAATATGCTAAGTCATATTTATGTAGAAATTTTAAAACTTCAAAAAGGAAGTCCCATTGTATCTACTAAAGTTATGCCAGTTGATTACATGGATTCAACCTTCTATTTTTATCCAGAACTATGAACTAGATCTTTACTCCAGAGAGATGCAACCACTGAAAGAGTTGTTGTGCCTTCAGTATCTTATTATGACCAGAACTTCCTCCAAGAAGTTTGCTATTTGACAATGTAAAAGTAATTACTTAACTATAACTACAGTTGTTGTTGGAGAGAAACTGGCCAAGCCGGGAAAGGAGTCAAACAGGGAGTTAGTCTGAAATCATTACATAGGCACAAGAAAGAAAGGTCTGATCCTCCATTAATGCTGTTGAACCTTGTCTAGTCTGGACTAGGTGCAAACTGCCAATCTCAGAAGATTATTATAAAATAGGCATTGAGCAATAAAGTGGCTAATTTGAACTCTTAGGTGTGGATTTGGTTGTTCCTGCCATTCCTGAATAATCATCAATGCATTCACCCAATCACTTGGTTTAGACAACTGTTCTTTTGAATCTGGTGTCTCAGACTTAGGAACTGAAAGTTGGAGACACAACCAATTATGTGATACATTGGGGGAAAGAGACGCATGACTCTAGACCAGAGCTGTCAAACTCGTGGCCCGCAGGCCAGATGCGTCATGCGCTGGCCACGCCCAAGCCCGGTTTAGCGAAGAGGAAAAAGTTGTAATACGTCACATGACGCCACTGTGAAGACTCAAATTTGACATCCTTGCTCTAGACTAACAGGTTTATAAGAAGAACAGCACATGCACAACCCATAATACACAATTCCCAAAGAATTGTAGAAGAGCAAATACAGGGAAGTAATTAGTTTGGGGGGAAAGTTACAGTTAATTTTTAATTTTAATTTTTAAACTAAAATTTGCAATTTAAATGCAAATTTAAAATGTCTGCAGTTTGTAAGTGTTCCCAGAGTTGTCTGACATGACCTATTGTTTTGTAATTCGATGGAATTAAAACTGTGAAATGGAAACTATATTTTGAAATATAGTAATGGTAGAATAATAGTATAATAGTAAATCTCTACAACTTCTACAAAAAGGAGCTATTTATTCCAAAAAAAGAAAACCTTCTTATAACACTACTTATAAATAGAAACTGGAGATTGATGCTGTTATACAAACTATTTAACCTTCAGCATATTAAATACTGTATAGTTGTGCCAAAAGCAAAATATTTGTGAATCTTTCACTGGATTAATATCTTTCTAAATGCATGAGAATGTAATGGTCTTGGTTATGAGCTCATGATGCAGCTGTTATTCTTGCTAGCCATGTTTACATTATCTTCTTTCTTCATGAAAAATATTGAGAGAAGAAAATACTTTTGTCTTTTTGAAAGATTCCGATTTATTCTACCTAATGCAATTATTTTGAGATCATGGGAAAGCTGTTTCTCAACTCTTAAGAATCACAATAGTGCCGTGTTTCTCAGCCTTGCCAGCTTTAATCTGTGTGGACTTCAATTCCCAGAATTCCCCAGCTGGCATGCTGGCTGGGGAATTCTGGGTGTTGAAGTCCATACAGATTAAAACTGCCAAAGTTGAGAAACACTGCAATAATGGATGAGTTATTGATGTTCTGGAATTTGTTGTTTAAATCGAATTGCTGTTTGTAAGTACCTTGCTATTGCAAGTTAAGTAGAACTAATTATTGCATTAAAAGAAGGTTGAGACAGAATCTAGAAAAATATTAATAGATTAAAATTCTTTAGTAATGTATTTGCAGAAGTCTTCAAACTTGGCAACTTTAAGACTTGTGGACTTCAACTCCCAGAATTCTCCAGCCAGCTGGCTGGAGAATTCTGGGAGTTGAAGTCCACAAGTCTTAAAGTTGCCAAGTTTGAAGATCTCTGATTTATGTAACTGAAAGCCAGTTTGGTCTGGTCTGGTCTAGTCTAGTGGTTAAAGCACCAGACTAGAAAGCGGGAGACAGGGAGTTCAAGTTCAGCCTTGGCCATGAAAGACAGATGGTTGACTTTGAAACAGTCACACTCTCTCTCAGCCCAACCCACCTCACAGGGTTGTTGCTGTAGGGAAATAGGAGGAGGAAGCAGGGGTGGGTTCCTCCCGGTTCGGACCGGTTCGCCCGAACCGGTAGCAACCCACTGGTGACGTCATGATGACGTCACCGAACAGGATTGGTCGGTGCCGGTCTGTGGGCACCACCATCTTTTTTTCCAATTTTTTTCCCAAATTTTTTCCCCTTCTGAGCATGCGCAGCATGCGCAGAAGCCGAGTTCCAGCACTGTACATGCGGTCGCCATCTTTTTTTCAGCTTTGGTTTTTCGTTACTGCGCATACCACGAGGCGCGCCCATGCTGCGCGGGAGGAGTGAACTGGCAGCGAGGTAAGTTAGAACCCACCTCTGGGAGGAAGGTATTGCCAAATAACTCAAGACCTTGTTGTCTTGAGTTATTTGTAAAAATAATAAAAATGAGATTGTAAAAAAATAAAAGTGAGATATATAAACAAACAAATTGCCTTAATGGCAGTTCTTCAACTAGATATATTTGAATTCACAGAACCAAACATTCAACTCTATTTGGATCAAAGTGACCTTATTATTAACTTGATTATTTTGGGTAGTGCTTTATTCAAACATAGTGAATTGTACTGGGCAGTGTAGTCTTATTTTTCTTTTTGGACTCTGAAAAGATTCTGCAGGAGGCCTGTTTTCAGAGGATTGTGAAGTAAAGACCCTTAGGTATATATCTCTAACAATACTTCTGTTTACATAGAATTTATATCAATAGTCTCAAATCTTGCCAATGCAGTACAGATAGTAAATAAATTAGTTCCAATTTACTTTTGATTAGCAGGTTAACTATTGTAAATGGTTTTGGATCAAGTTATCATTTTCTTCACAACTTTGGTACAAGGATAGTATAATGTTTTGTGCAGCATTTGTCTTGAGCTCATTAGATAAATGTTAATCTTCAAATCTAATAGATTGACAAAATTTCAGCATTGCACATATGCCCCCCCCAAAAAGGTTGTTGTTCAAAATGTTGTCTCCAAAGCCAACTATTTTAAACTAAAATAGTTTAAAATAAGTACCGTATTTTTCGGAGTATAAGACGCACCGGAGTATAAGACGCACCTTAGTTTTTGGGGAGGAAAATAGGGGAAAACAATCTGCCTACCAGGTATTCATCTAGCTAATGTCCTTAGTCTGGTCAGCTTCAGCACATTATTTTATCCCCTGGTTAGGACTTAAAAAAACCTTCTTCTGAGAGAGTAACAATGAAAGAGCCTGCAAGCCAGTAAGAGTTGGGAAGATCGTTAGCACCTGGTTAGGGCTAGAAAAAAACTTATTTGGAGCAGCTTCAGCACATTATTTTATCCCCTGGTTAGGACTTAAAAAAACCTTCTTCTGAGAGAGTAACAATGAAAGAGCCTGCAAGCCGGTAAGAGCTGGGAAGATAGTTAGCACCTGGTTAGGGCTAGAAAAAAATTTATTTGGAGCAAGTAGAGCAATGAAAAAAACCCTGCAAAGACTTAGGGCTGGAAAAACATTCTTTGGAGAGAGTAACAATGAAAAAGCCTGCAAGATAAGAGCTGGGAAGATTGTTAGCACCTAGTTAGGGCTGGAAAAAAAGCTTTGAAAAAGCTACATTCAGAGTATAAGACGCACCCAAATTTTCAGCCACTTTTAGAGAGGAAAAAGGTGCGTCTTATACTCCGAAAAATACGGTAAATAAAATTAATGCTAACCTCACCCTCTGTTCCTTTATTGTCTGGTTCGGATTGTAAGACCTGAATTATTCAGAACTAAAACTCCTGGCTTGGCTTTTCTGGCAAAGTAGCTAAACAAACCATGTGAAATGCCTTTCATGATTTCCTTAGCATTATGTCCGAAAATAGGCTTTTTCAAGCCAAATCCTAAAGCCACATTTGTTCATGACCAGTGCATGCAAACACAGCAGGCCTTACCCTCTAAGAAGGCAGTTCACAAATTGTAATAAGTCAGAACAGAATGTGTTTAGTTTGGCTTAATGTATCTTAGAAACCCAACTATTTCCTTTTATTCCAAGATTTATGGCTTAATCCAATGCATGAAACAAATGAATAGTTGAACGCTTGACATATAACACAGTGGTAATGCATAACTCATAATTCAATGGTAAACACAGGTTTGGCATGCAGACGGTGTCTCTGGTTTGATAAAGAGTATTTTTTTTCAGGAAAAAAAATGACCTACTGATGGAATTGGAGAGTCCTCTTCCCTCATGGAGATCCTAGAAAGCTCCTGCCAATCAGAGCCTGTACTCTTGAGCTCGATGCTCTAAAGGTGTAACTTGGCATAAGGTAGTCAAATAAACCCATATTCAGTATATTTCCTTTGGCTCACATTCAGAGCTCTCAGAATTCACTGGCACAATTCGGAGGCACACTTTGGAGATTGCTGTACTAAATCTTTGCATTCCCCCAACTTCTTACAGTTAGACCTTGGCCAAGAATAAAGGAGCCACACAATTTTTCTTTATTTAAAATATTTCTTCATCACCAAAGTTGTGTCTGTGTCAGCATGCATAATCCATATAGTAGAGTGCAAACATTAAACAAATATATAAAAGCAGTAATTCAAGAACTGGAAAATATATTTAATTCTATTTAAAACATCTTCGGAATGTCTAGGCCAGTGATGGCAAACCTTTTTTCCCTCAGGTGCCGAAAGCGCACGCATGCCTGCTATCGCGTACACGTGCCCACACTCAGAATTCAATGCCCCCAGTGCCCCACCACCCTGCGCATGCGCGTGCCACCCACCCCCTGTGCTGCTCTGCCCCCGCGCATGCACGCACGACCCCCACTCCCCTGTTTCCTGACTTCCGTTGGGCCCTGTAGGCCCGTTTTTCACCCTCCCCAGGCTCCAGAGCCTTCCCAGCTCCAAAAACGCTCTCCCAGAGCCTCCACGTGAGCTGAAAATCAGCTGTCCAGCACGCACATGCACGCTGGAGCTGAACTAGGGCAATGGCTCGTGTGCCGGCAGATATGGCTCCGTGTGCCACTTGTGGCACACGTGCCATAGGTTCGCCATCACAGGTCTAGACAGAGGAGGAGGAGGAGGAGTATAGGAAATTATCCAGGCTCATTTCCAGGAAGGAGATCTGGAGTCTGAGTGCTTTGCAAAAATACTGTATTTGTTGCGGGTGTAGAGTAGTGCATACTGCTCTGAACAACTATATTCCAAAAGTTCTTCCTTTTTAGAAAGCAAAACAGGATTTTCATAGTTTTAAGAACTATAACAAAATGGCCCAATTTTCTTGATAGGAAAACTTTACTATGTTTAAATGTCTAATGACATTTAAAATGATGTGTTACCCAAGAGATTAATGATAGGACTAATGTTTAAATTCCAAGGCAACCCTCCAAATATTGTTCAGGTCAACTAGGAATCAGAACTGTTATTTCAAGAGATTGGGTATGAATTATATGTTATGGCTGTCCAAAGGTGGGGGGGGAACTACACATCTAAAGGCAGGAGAAAGCTGCTTTAAAGATTTGTTTAAAGCTCTTATAAACACTTTTGGGAAACTTTGAAGAACATCATCTTTTCCGATCTGCATCAACCTGACATGGCTATGAGCGTTTAGGACTTTTCGGCTCCTACCCTTGGCCATGCCTGCTTCTCTGCCAGGGTTTCGCCTCTGGGCATTCACCTCTAGCTTTTCCCCTCGGCTGACATGCCCCTAGCTGTTCGCCCTGGCCACGGCCCCTCCATCCCACGCGCTTCAGCGCAGCCCATTTGTTGACACACTGTTCAACCCAGGCTTTTGGCTGCCCAATCGGCTAGCTGCCAATGCTGGCAGCCAGAAGCCACGGTGCGATCGATGGCAGGGGTGGGGTCTGGTTGGGGGAGGTACTGCAGCCAAACGGTCTCAGGCACTTGTTAGGAGAAGGAAGGGGAGGGGGTGGAAGCTCCCCTGTACCTGATTGTGCCTCCCTGATAACGAACGGGAAGGGAAGAGCAGGGAGGGTAAGTACGACGGCTTCATCCAAAGGAGTTTTTATTTCGGGTGGATATTCTAGCCTTAGAAGGAGAGAGGGAAGGAGGAAGGGAACGGGAGGGAGGGAGGGAGGGAGGGAGGGAGGGAGGGAGAGAGAGAGAGAGAGAGAGAGAGAGAGAGAGAGAGAGAGAGAGAGAGAGAGAGAGAAAGAAAGAAAGAAAGAAAGAAAGAAAGAAAGAAAGAAAGAAAGAAAGAAAGAAAGAAAGAAGTTAGGAAGGAAGGGAGGGAGGGAGAGAAAGAGAAAGAAAGAGAGAGAGAGAGAGAGAAAGAAAGAAAGAAAGAGGGAAGGAAGGAAGGAAGGAAGGAAGGAAGGAAGAAGAAAGAAAGAAGTTAGGAAGGAAGGAAGGAAGGAGGGAGGGAAAGAAAGAAAGAAAGAAGAAAGAAAGAAAGAAAGAAAGAAAGAAAGAAAGAAAGAAAGAAAGAAAGAAAGAAAGAGGTTGGGAGGGAGGGAGGGAAGGAGGGAAGGAAGGAAGAAAGAAGAAAGAAGAAAGAGAGAGAGAGAGAGAGAGAGAAAGAAAGAAAGAAAGAAAGAAAGAAAGAAAGAAAGAAAGAAAGAAAGAAAGAAAAAAGGGAGAGAAAGAAAGAAACAAAGAAAGGGTTGGAATGGAGATAGAAAAAAGGAGGGAGGGAAGGAAGGAAGGAAGGAAGGAAGGGAAGGAGGAAGGGAGAAAGTGGGAAAGGAAGGGAAAGTGAATGAGATAGGGAGGGAAGGAGGGAGAGAGAGAAAAAGGAGAGGAAGGAAGGACCACAAACCCTGGCACTAGATGCAGCTTCAGAGGATGCTTTGAACAGCACAGCAATCCAGGGCTGGAAGGGACCTCGGAGGTCATCTAGTCCAGCCCCCTGCTCCAGCAGGAGACCTTATACCATCTTGGTTATTTTGGTGCCTCTAACACAGAGGAGAAATTCCCAGAAAAGGGAGGGAGTTTACTAGGCAAGGCTGCCATGCAGAGGAAGGCAGAGATGGTCCTCGACTTACGACAACAATTGAGGCCAAATTTTTGGTTGCTAAGCAATAGCATTATTAAAGTGTGTTTTGACGCATCTTAGTCAATCCATCCTCCAACAGTGGATGCCAATCACTGTGGGCCAGATTGAGAATTTGAGAGCAAAGGCCTGCCGGATTACCGGTGATTGACACTCTCGTAAGGGAAGGGTAAGGGTACCCCTCAACTTACTGTATGTCCACCATTGAGCCTTGAATCTCCGTTGCAAAGCGAGACAGCTATTCAGTGAACTTTCACCCACTTTACGACCTTTCTTGCCACCATTTTTAAGCGAGTAGTTGCAGCTCTTAAGTAAGTCACATGGTCATTAAGTGAATCCGGCTTCCCCGTGAATTTCATTGGTCAGGTCGCAAAAGGGGATCACGTGACTCTGGGACACTGAGACCGTCATAGGTCAGAGTCAGTTGCCAAGCATCCGAATTTGGATCACCTGACTATGGGGATGCTGCAATGGTCATTACATGTAAAAACAGTCATAAGTCCCTTTTTCCAGTGCCATTGTAACTTGAACGGTCGCTAAGTCAGTCACACAGTCGCTAAGTGAATCTGGCTTCCCCGAATTTCCATTGCTAAGAGAGACAGCTGTTCTCTATCCATCCATCCATCCAAAACCCTAACCCTAACTCCATGCGATCAATCGCACCGTGGCTTCAGGCTGCCAGCATTGGTAGCTAGCCAATTGGCTGGCGGCTAACTATCCCGGGCGGCCAAAAGCCCAGGACGAACTGTGTGTCGTCGAATGGGCAGCGCCGAAGCACGTGGGAAGGAGGGGCTGTGGCCCATTGGCCAGGGCGAACAGCTTGTCAATCTTCAAGCTAGGGGCATGTCTACTGAGGAGAAAAGCTAGAGGTGAATGCCCGGAGGCGGAATCCTGGAGGAGAAGCAGGCGTGGCCAAGGGTAGGAGCCGAAAAGTCCCATTCCAGGCTATGATCTCCCCACTGCTGCTATGCCCCAGAAGGATTTAATGGGTTAAGAATTAGGATAAATTAAGGGAAATCTAAGCTGTTCTCTTTCTGGAGTGGACTGCTCTTCCTGAGGCCACCGCACTTCTTTTGGCACCCAAACTTTTATTTGCATTGTGTGCTTAATCACAAAGATGCCTTTGCCTTTACATTCCTTGGTTACATTAAGTGTTTTCTGTTCATCTCTTTATGAAAATATATAAGCAGACGTGTAAATTATCTCTGAAAATCTTTGATAACAGATTCTATTAGCCAATGACCATTGTGAGGTTAACAGGTAGTCCTCAACTTACGACCACAATTGAGCCTGAAATTTATGCTGCTAAGTGAGAAATTTGTTAAGTGAATTTAACAGTTGAAAACTAAATTTGGAGGTTATTTTACAATAGTGCTCAGAACTTCTGGTACTTAAGAATCATTTCTATGTTTATGGGACCCTTGTAATTAGAATTTAAAAATTGACTTAAAAAAATTAATAATCCTTATTTCCAGGATGCAAACCACAGTGGAAGAGGGGAGTGATAATTAATAGCACTTTTTTTTTATAGCACTTTTCTTATATACCGCTTCATAGTGCTTTACAGCCCTCTCTAAGCGGTTTACAGAGTTCAGCATATTGCCCCCAACAATCTGGGTCCTCATTTTACCCACCTCGGAAGGATGGAAGGCTGAGTCAACCTTGAGCCTAGTGAGATTTGAACAGCTGAACTGCTGAACTAGCAGTCAGCCTGCAATGGATGCATTTAACCACTGCACCACTTCAGCTCCTAATAGTACCAAGATCTCAAAAGGAATTAGGACAATTAACAGGGTCACTTTCCCAATTCTCAATAAACTTAAGTCCTTGCCCAGAATAATGAAGGCAGTAATTTGCTAAATTCAAAAAAAGAAGAAATCTAGATAACCAGATAACAGCTTTGTCTATGAAAGTTGGAATTACTATTATTTAAAGTATCTTGTCTAGAAATTCCACTTGGATTATTGGACTGGGGGGGTGTGAGGTGAGGATTTCAAATAATGTTTTAGATTCCACTAAAGAGTTAATCCAGTCTTGACATAGTGTTCACTTTTGACTAGCATTAATGGAATGTCTTTGGCTTTTATGGAATCAAGATATCATCCCTCATTTGCCTTAAGGGGTTAGGAACCTATCCACTTTATTTTCCAACATACAGACATTATTTTGTAAGTACATGGCATCATGGCTTGTGTGAACAACATTAGAAGAGAGGAAACAGCCATTAATCAATGTTATTCATTGTATAATTAAATCCATGACCTCTGACTTCACATCATTAACTGCTGGGCTCAGAGAACGATTGCACCAGAACATCTGTTCATTGTCAATCTTCAATGAACAGTTTTTATTTACAGAGGATCTTAGCCTTTATCTAATGCCAGACATATACTTACCCTTGTAATGAGAACTACTATTATACTACCGAGCTAATGTTGTTTTAACCTGAAGATCAGAGACTACAAACAATGGACATATCTCTCTCTCTCTCTCTCTCTCTCTCTCTCTCTCTCTCTCTCTCTCTCTCTCTCTCTCTCTCTCTCTCTCTCTCTCTCTCTGTGTGTGTGTGTGTGTGTGTGTGTAATGTTGGGGTGGTCAAAATCAAAGTTTATTTACTCTTGGAAATATCAGTACAAATTGAATGCTATCTTCCAATTTTTTTAAAAAACGTAGTGCTTTGAGTTCAGGTATATGAAACAGATACTCAAAAATATGTTCTTTTGCTATTTGAATACGAGGGAATGTGAGTTCTTAACTGAACACAGTTCCTGATCTGTATCACATTGAACAGTATATTCCCACTTTAAATTCTTCCTTGTAAATATAAGGGAGCCGGGGGAGCGGGGGAAAGCATGGATAGAATATGCATTTCTACTTTTTGCATTTGGTGTTGTTGTTTTCTTGAATGCCCTAAAAATAGGACATGTGACATGTAGCATTGCCTAAACCAGGGGTCGGCAATCTTAAACACTCAAAGAGCCATTTGGACCCATTTCCCACAGAAAAGAAAACACCGAGAGCCACAAAACCCTTTTGACATATAAAATGAAGATAACACTGCATATATCATTTTTTACCTTTATGCTATGTATAAAAAAACTATAGTGTGTTTCTATTTCTGAAATCAATAAACTGCTACCGAGAAAACAAAATTTTATTTCTGCATGCAACAAAAACATTTTGAATTCTGAAAAAAAAGATGGGTCGAAAAGCTCTATAAATCACGTGCTGGCAGGTGTCGCACATTGGCAGTTGTGACGCATATTTTGACCGACAGGGAGCTGCAGGAGAGGGATGAAAGAGCCACATGCGGCTCCAGAGCCACAGGTTGCAGACCCCTGGCCTAAACAATGGATTTAGCTTTTACCTTAACCACCCAAAACACCATGCATATGCTGTATATTCTTGTTCTTCAACAGTATCTCATCTAAAATATAGCCTTCATAGCTCCTGAATCTACTCCATGTTGACACCTAACACTTCATATTAATAGCAATGGCATGTGAAAGGAGTAATTTTGACCCAACATGATTATAGAAGCACCATAAGAATGAAAAAAACACAGCATAATTATTTACTTGATAATATCTGAAGTGTATATGGTTGCTACGAGTCAACAATTAATTGATGGCACATAATCAATGCGATGCCTTAGAACAGAAGTGGACTTTGTTAGGCAGTAGCATATAACTGATGCACTGATGCTGGAAACATTTCTTAATTATGGTAATTTAGATGCAAGTAGATTTTATAATGATATGAGCTTTGTTGTAGCAATCTTCTGAATGGTGATTTAAAAGTGGGTCAAGAAATGTCAGAATACATTGTAAATCAGTTTGATCAATTGTCTGCTCCATTCTTCACAATTCACATAAAGCTCTTCAGGAGGGCATGTGTACATGTTCAGATGAATGTACATAGATACATGCCTACAACAGTTGGGAATTCTGTTTAATGAAGATTGTTTTGATTGCTTGAAGGTTTATAAATCTCCTACAGACTTCCACAGGAAATGTGCACAGATTGAAGTGCCACAGTTGAGGACATAGCTAATGTGTACCTCCATGCGTATTTCTTTATTGCCGCTTGTATTTTGGCTTTTTGCTCACATTCCCATTCTTAGCTATGACTTGTTCAGCCTAACATTTGAAAATGGGCAAAATCAGGTTCCTTACTCTTTCTGGAAAGCCCTGAGTCACACAAACCTTTACACTTACAGTAATTAGCTAAGCAACAGTCAGATTTGTTCTGCTATTCGGAGGATTCCCACGTAACCTCAAATATCCATCTCTACTTCCTAGGGCTCAAAATGAAGCAGTAGTAATTGCATAGTAGATCCTCATAATGCTCTAAACTAAACTATTGAGTATCAATGACTAAAAACAGGATACCAGAAGCTCTGTCCAAATGCTGAGCCTTTTTATTTTGAAGCTTAGGAATTGAACCTTGTAAGAGCATAGATACACATATGTTCAACCAGAAAATTTCCAGACAACTAAATAGCAAACATGATACATGTTGGGTGTTGATTTCTTTTCAGTTTTTGTTAACAAGACCACAAGTGGGAATCCAGTGAGTGTCCTAGCATAAAAAGACACTGTCTTGGACCCAGTGAGGTTCAAGGAAAGTTTCCGCAGTCAGGAAAATCTCATTTTAGCTTTTGGTTTGGCCATTTTACTTGGTCTTACTCGTTTTGATGCATAATGTCCTTCATAGCCTTGTGTTCTTACATGCACGCACACGTACGTATATACACATATATTCCTGTCATCATGCCTAATTGCGTTTGAAGCAAGCGAGGATAGCTTCAAGACAGAGGCTGAAAACTGGAAAGGTCAGCCAGATTAAAGCAGTTGATTGGAAACCTCAACATAAAGACGTCACAGGGAAGAGAGTGCTGCTATATTGCACTTGGATACAAGCAAATGAGTCATCAAGAGTTGCTCTTCTTCTTGTAGGACATGGAACTGGCACGGAGAAGCCATTGGCTGAATTGTACACCAATCATCGCTGTAGCTAGGGAACGCTTCAGCCTTTTCTCTTCCTTAGAGCTTGGCAGAAATGAATTTCTAAAAAAACACCATAGTTTGGGTTTGCTTGTGTGCATCTTTTCTGCGCAGAGTATTTGTGTCTCATGGTAACAATTCTTTGCTTCCGCTGCATTCATTTGCGCAATAATTACTTCACCCTGTTTTTATTCCTCTTCATTTAATGCCTGTAATTGCTGTTTCATATTCTCCTTGATGCTGTAAGTAAAGGAATTTACAGATTGCCAAACTTGATAAGTCTTGTTGCTTGTTGCTCTAGTGATTATCCAGCTCAGTAAATTCCCTAGGAATATTACCGTAGGAATTGCAACTACCACCCCAACCATCCCCTGTTAATAAGTGCTAATATATTTACAAGATCCCAGGTTAGAAAAGAAAGGATACTGAAGTGGAATTTTTAGACTTGGAACTAAGGCATTTCCTAAAATATCTTTTTTACTGTAATAAATTTGAATAAAATCAAGAATCAAAAGAAAAAGATAGAAGTCAAAATAATGTGCATTTTTAAAGAAAAACTGAGATTTGTATACATGTGTTTTCTAGAAGTTTTAGTTCTTTATCATGTTGGAAAAAATCTGTTATTGTTTGTTAAAATGTTCATGTTATTATTTAAGGGTTTTTTAGATACATTTTAAAGTGTTGCATTATGTTTTAGAATGTTTCTGGCATTTTACAACTTAATGTTCTTTTTTATAAACCAGCTTGTGAGATTTGGCTACTGGGCTGTAGAGAAATTTAATAAAATAATAAAAGGCACCTGTGTGATGATGTTTAATGGATCGTGCCATGGTAAACAAATTGGGAAATGTAGGACAAGGCAGAATTATATCCTCTTTTCATTAAAAGGCTACAGACAATAAGTGCAGAGATTGAGCTAAGAAAGAACAAAAAGATGTGATATTGAAAAGAAAAATAAGATTAAAGATGTGAACACTCAATAGGTCAAAATTTAAAGAAGAAATTCAGAACAAATCTGAGTATGTCTTTATACATAAATTTAAAGTAGAATACAGTGCTAGTACCTTGCTTCATCCTAGATCGGGGTGGGGAACTACGGCCCTTTTATGACGTACGGACTTCAACTTCCAGAATTCTTGAGCTGGCATGGCTGGCTCAGGAATTCTGGGAATTAAAGTCCACAAGTCATAAAGGGGCTGTAGTTCCCCACCTCTGTCCTAGATGGTGGAGTGGTAACTGTGGTCCAGAAAACCTTTGTCTAGCTGTCTATATACCAGGTCTGTATACCATCATTTAAACATTAAATGATGAACACTATTCAGCAACCCTCATATGGTGCATAATGTTAGAGCCAGTCTTTTGGTTGGGCGTACAGGTTACTATTACTATTAAAGTATTATTTACCTTTAATTCTTCCACAGAACTATATCAATCTAGTCCTTCCATGTGAATCTACTTATCTTTGAAGGCAAGCCGAAGTGGCTTGCTTACAGGTTGCAGATAAGCAGATGTGGGTTTTCTCTCTGGTAGTTCCTCTTTGGTGAGAAATTCTGCTCCAAGTATTTGATAAGATATTTCATTGGTATTCCATCTGCCCTAACAATCTTTTATTTCCTTTAGCAATACTTTAAATTTGGCATTGCTTGAAGGATAAACAAGAAGAAACAACCATTTGTTGTTCTAATACTTTGTTCTTTTGAAAACTTAACATCCAATAACTACTGAAGAAAGAATGTATCATCTAAGTGGATGGGACCAGAAATTCCCCCCCTCCTCTTATATACTATACACACCCACACACAGAGAGACTATAGTTGTGTTGATTGAGAAACTCAACTGCTTCTTCCTGGTATTTATTTTATGTTATTTATTTGTTTGTCAAACATGTACAGGATAGTAGGTATTTGTATAAACATAACATAAGCAAAGAAGTACAGATAAATGAGGACAATAGGGCAGTAAGACAGGGACGGTAAGCATAGTGGTGCGCTTATGTACGCCCCTTACAGACCTCTTAGAAATGGTGAGAGGTCTACTGTAGACAGTCTAAGGTTAAAGTTTTGGGGGTTTGGGGAAGAAACCACAGAGTCAGGTAGTGCATTCCAGGCATTGATCACTCTGTTGCTGAAGTCGTATTTTCTGCAGTCGAGTTTGGAGCGGTTTACCTTTAGTTTGAATCTATTACGTGCTCGTGTATTGTTGCGGTTGAAACTGAAGTAATCATTGACAGGAAGGACATTGTGGTATATGATTTTATGAACTACATTTAGATAAGATCGAAGGCGATGTAGTTCTAAATTGACTAATCCCAATAGTTCAAGTCTGTTGGAATAAGGTATTTATTGCGAGCAGAGAAGATTTTTAACGGGACATATTGCCGTTGAGCATGTGTGTGATTTTTGCTGAATTCAAGCTGGAAGCTGATAAATATGTTAATTCTGGCATTTTAAACTTTTTAACAGTATGTTGTGAATATACACACAAAATCCTGCAGTAATGGAATAGCTGCCATAGTGCTTTGTGTTAATCCCCAAAAGTCATTTTAAGAGAAAGGCATTCAAGTTAAATTGTTCTTCCTCCATCACCCAACTCCCTTCAATTCCCCGGAATGCTGTCTGCTACCATACCGTAACTTTGCTTTTATAGGAGTCCTCTATGCTCTCTTGATTGTAGATGTTTAATTACCCAATTTGTAACATCATTAGTGCTTTTGAGAGTGGTGTTTGCTTTGCTCCCTGTTTATATACAATAGCTTGCCCGGCCAGTATTGGTTGGGATATGGTTTTGTCATTGGTAATTCCTTGATTAGGGTATTCTGCTTGGTTATTTCTCATGTTAATTCCTGCTTAGCTGGGTGTTAGCTGCTACAGAGGATGTGTTCCAGTATTCTTACCTTTTTTATTGTCTCCTTTGAATGGTGTGTAAATGTGGTTTTTCTCTATTTCTCTATTGATGGCTGATTTGTCTGAATACCAAGCTTTCAAGAATTTTGGATTTAGCTTGGTCTACGATGCTCACAGTTTCCCAATTATAACTATGTTTGAATCTGTCCATCTGTTGTGAGATTAAAGGGATTTCTTTGTGTCTTTTGATTGCTAGCTGATATTCATGGATTGTTCTGCAAATTATGCTTTTGTTTTTAAATATGCATTAATTCTAACACTGAGCTGCTTCCAGTCACCGGTTTTATTTCCCAAGAATGCTTAGAAACTCTATGTGGGATGCAAAGACGTCCTGTGGAAAAGATGATGCTAGAGACTGTCTTTGCCAAATACCATTGCTTTGGGCACAAGGCAGTTAGTGGCAAACATATTAATCTCAATAGTCTGTATGATGCCTATAAGAGGTGATGAAATTTAGAAATGATACTGAAGTGAAACAAGGTACACAGATTGTGTTACTACTGCTTATCATTGCTCAGACTAATTGTCCATTCTACAATCATGTTTTTGAAGCTGTAGATAAGCAGAAACAGGCCTCTGGGGTTGGTTGACAATTATGCAGCCCAGTCTGTCCTTGGTACCAATGTTGTATAAGGGGCTTTATCAGGGAAAGAGATTCTTCGTTGCTCAATAGATGAGGCACGAGACTTTGGATGATGCTCCCAATTTGACTGGCAAATAGATGTGCGTGCACACACACACACATGCACACACACACACACACACACACACACACACACACACACACACACACACACAGAGCACAGTTTTTCTGCATATGGCTGTTTCCTGTAATACAGATGGCTGTCTGTGCAGCAACTGGCTGTTCTGCTTATTTTTGGAACAAGAGGAGGAAGTGTTTACAGTTGCCCAGTAACTGTTGCACATCTTTATAATCAGTCCTAGAAATCCCCATCAGTCAGTTTATGATACAGAAAACAATGGGTATTGTAAAACATGTACATGCATGAATGTACCAACAGCTGGAGCGTGTGTGTTTTGGAGAGAGGCAGGGTATAAGAAAAATGAGAATTGGCTATAATAACAAACTTAATAACAGAATCCTTTCTTCTTCTACAGGAGGTGGAGGAAAGCGCAAAGGTAAAAGCAAAAAATGGAAGGAAATCCTGAAGTTTCCTCATATTAGCCAGTGTGAAGATCTTCGAAGAACAATAGGTACAAACTTGCTTTTGTTTTTCAAATATTTGGTTTGAGATTCTTTCTTATAACAAAGTAAAACAGCTTTGCTTTTTAATATAGTAAATTTTACTAAATCGGGCGAAATCTATATATAAAAGTTTAAAATGAACTTTTAAACTTTTTAATATCATTACTGTGAATAATAATCCAAAAATACTAGGTGATGCATTATTAGGCATACACAAAGTCTCCTGCTTCTGGCTTGGAGGATTAACTTCCAGAAAACTACTGTATTATTCCCAGATTGAATGGGTTATCATGTTCTGGGAGAGTTCCTGAAATACTATTAGATTTTGTACAAACCTACTATTTGGATTGTCATATTTTTATTTATATGCTACTTTTTCAGAGAAACATGTGCATTAAGAACAACAGTGGATGGCCTGGGCTAATATGGTTTGCTATTCTCACAGAAATTGTTGAGCGAGCATACATATATGTGCTGGTGTGTGTAAATTGCTATAAGAGAGAGGTGTACGCAGAAAAACAGTTTTTTTCTGGAATTTTAGATGAAACAGAACAGTCTGTCTCCGAACTGGATGTTTTCTCAGCAGTTGGGTTTCTACTTCCATTTACACATATATCACTGAAATTCTGCACTGTGGGATAATCTATCTCTCTACATGGCTCTTTGGGAATAGATGTCACAGTGCTTGAGGTGTTTGAACAGCAGGATCTCTGGCAACATCAAACTGCTTTGATCGACTTTAAAAACAATAGGCTTGTGCTTTTTGGCATATCTTGCCAAGCCCAGAGGAAAGCTCCCTTCCCCACTGAAGGGAGGGAAATGGTACTCAGGGTGTCCACTGTTAACCTCTACACCCATTACTAGGAGTCAGATGCCCTGCAATTTTTGTCACACAGAGTTGGGCTGTAATAGAATTCTGTTGAATATGGAAGAAGAAAAATGTTTCTCAAATATGGCAGACAAGAACCAGATGGACATTCCAGCCTTATCTCCTAAGTGAGTCATTATTCCAACCTTTAGGAATTTTTGAAAAAGAGGATCAAATCATTCCAGGAGACTCTGTCTTAATGTTCTCTCTGATACATGGGAAATAGAGTCCAATATTCTGTAACTCCTTTATCCTTGCATTAAATCTTTTTACTGAGACGTATGTATGAATCTCATACATATAATAGCAATAGCAATAGCATTTAGACTTACATACCGCTTCACAGTGATTTACAGCCCTCTAAGCAGTTTACAGAATCAGCATGTTGCCTCCAACAATCTGGGTTCTCATTTTACCAATCTTGGAAGGATGGAAGGCTGAGTCAACCTTGAGCCAGTGAGAATCGAACCCTGGCAGTTATCAGAATTAGCCTGCAGTACTGCATTCTAACCACTGCGCCACCATGTATCTCATTTCTTGTCATCTACTGCTGTTTGGGCCTTGACCAGGAAAAGGCTAAGAAGAGCAGAATGTTCATCATTTTCATTGGGTTGGCAATCAGCATGGTGTCCCAGATCGAGCCACTGCTTTCTGCTCCAGCTGAAGCCTGTTGCCATGTAAAAGTTCTGTTTGGAGAGGTAGAGAAGTTGTTGCAGATCTGTGCTGACCATGATTCTCTATGTCTTCTGCTATGATTGATTAATGATGGGGAACAATTGGGAACAATATTTTAATCCTTTTAAGGAACCCACCATCAGTATGAGAATACAAGAAGGTCCATCCTCAATCTATGAGCCCTAATTGAGAGGGGACCCATAAGAGTATGAGAAATGCTGGACTGTGGCTATGATGAGAAGGAGGTACCAGAAATCCCTGGTGGGATGCTCCAAACTGGGAATTTGAAAGACTATCAGGGGAGATCAAGAGAATAAGGAATCAATTTCCAGTATGATAGGCAGAGAGAAATATAGCAGGATTATATTTCAGTAGCAATTCCAGGAAAATGGAGATCAGCAATTTGGCTCCCTTTTTCCAGCCCGGCAATCTTGTTTGCAGGTCATGGATCACATCTTTCAACATAAGCAGCATAAATAACATAAGCATCTTTTCTTTTGGGGCATTCACGTTTGGAACTTTCACCCAACCCCTTCCTCATAGCATGTTGAAAAGCAGTCAAAATTGCCCTTCTACCAAGTTTTAAAATCCAAGTAATTGCTTAGGTGTCCGTTTGGGGGGATGAATTTTAACTTTGTATATTGTTTTGCATTGTTTCAAGTTTTTTATTCTGCTCTATTTCACCCGTATATTTATTTATATAAATAAGCCTACAGATTGCCACACAACAGCAGTCCTCCCCTGCTTTATTTCTGATCACGGATGAAAGTTTATAGAAATTTAAATATTGGAACAGTTACAATGCACGAATGGCTGGCATTACTCCAAATAGTTTATCAAGAAATATAATATCGTTTATATAATGATACCCATAATAAGTTGGACTAAGATTTAGATATGCCACTAAACACTTGAGTTATGAGTTCCACTCAATATATCAAGAGATATATTTAAAATAAGGTCAGAAAGATGACTGAAGATTTTTACATCTAATTGCTCTTCTGGATGGAATAAATTAGAATTGATTTTAGATTTGGTGGGATACAAATTAACGCATACACACACACACACACACACACACACACATACACACACACACAAAACAGTCAAGCAGCCAAAAAGTAATAGGCAAAAAATGTTAAAGACACGACACGTGCAGAAACTGCAGCCATATCTAGTTTATAGCAACACCATTCAGTCCACTGTTCTGTCCTTGCAAACTACTTCTACCCTTTCCATAAATCATTTCATATACTGCGATGTCTGTTTGTTTTTGATTTCTCGCTGTCATCTTTTTGAGGATCTCATCAGTTCCATCTAATCACAACATTCTTGGTCTTCCCAAAAAGGGGAATGTAATCCATTCATCATTCGTTTTGCAGTTTCTTTCCATTCATTGTCTCCACCTGATATATTACCTCAGAGTTGTTCTTGGTCAGGTCACTACTTTTATGACTGAGAAAATAAGAAAAATTCAATTAGCACTGTTATTATTAGTGATCATGCATGGATATCCTCACTTTTATTAATTGAAGTAAAACAGTAAACAAACCCATGCTTTGAAGTTTATAGTTATTTCCCATGAAAAGTTCAAAAAGACGTATGGCCTATTATTAAAAGATGTCTTGAATTAGCGGAAATTAAGTTCTTGTGGTTGGTTTCGGAGTACGTTCACACCACGAACAGAGGAGGAAATGCAAATTTAATGTCAATGAGATGATCAAAGATAATTCTAATCTCATCTCTAAATATGTCTGATTGTGTTGTTGCGACTGTGGGATGGGGGTGGGGTTTTGGGGGCATTAAACTCTGGATTTTCAACTGTGGATTTGTTTATGTTGTACATCACCCGGAGTCACCTTGTGTGAATTGGGTGGCTATATAAATCTGTTTAATAAATAAATAGATTCCATGGCATTAAAAAAGAAAAAAGAAAACCCTCTTTGGCTTTCATAAAAATATCCTTTGTTTAGAGTCAATCACTAGCTAGTACCATTGACTAATACTGTAGCAGTGGTGGGTTCCTACCGGTGCGGTCCAGTGCACCGTTCCGGTAGGGACTCACCGATTTGCGCGCGACGGCTCCAGTGCCATCTTTGCCGGTCCATCATGCGGCGCCATCTGTTTTCTGGAATTTTGGGGCTTTTTTTGCTTCCTGCGCATACGCGGAAGCAAAATCTCGCGAGGGGACGCACACGCTTAGCGAGCGTGCGCACGTGCGAAATGAGATGATGCGCGCGCAGCACACCAGTAGGCAGGTAAGAGGAACCCGCCCCTATACTGTAGGGTAGGGGTGAGGAACAATGGCACTTTTATGACTTGTAGACTTCAACTCCCAGTATGCTACCTCAGGGAGTTGAAGTCCACAAGTCATAAAGGGGACATCATTCCCCACCTCTGCAGTAGTGGAAACTGGTTTATGTACTTACGTCTATAGTCTGCTTCCTTGATTGCATCACCCCATGCAATAAAAGCACTTGTATCATCTGTAAGCAGTTTTGATGTATGTGAAGTCTTCTAATCCTTGATGTTTGTGGGAAGCTCTGATTGCCTAGTACAGTGGTTCTTAACCTTGTTGGAGGTACTGACCCCCACCAGTTTCATATGCGCATTCACTGAACCCTTCTTAATTGGAAAAATAAAATATTCATCACGAATCATATGAGTCGGGTGTGTGTCTTGACCTCCGCCAAACCCACGAGACTGACTCACCGAACCCCTGGTGTTCGATCGAACCCAGGTTAAGAACCACTGGCCTAGTAGTTATGGACCTATGTTTTATCCTTCAGACTGGGAGCAGACGTTCTGAACTGTCCTGAGAAAGCTTTGGAAAAGAAGGAATCATTTCAGCCACATTCCAGAATTTTGCATGTGTTGACTTGGTGATCTCACTCCAAAAGCAGTATTGCTGGCTTTGCTCACATTTTAAGCATTTTAAACTGGGAAATAAGGGACAGATTTATAATTCACAACTTTCACCAAGAAAAGTCTGTATGTCACAAGAATTGGCACCTGATTAATAAACTCTAGTCTAGTCAGAGGTGTAAGGCAGCGGTGGGGACTGATGGCAACTTTGACTTGTGGACTTCAACTCCCAGAATTCCTGAGCCAATTCTAGGAGTTGAAGTCCACAAGGCATAAAAGGGCCATCGTTTCCCACCCCTGGTTAAGGCGTTCACTTTGAAAGATGTTTCTGGGTGGAAGTGGGCTAAAAGAAATTAAATCTTGATTTTATCACAGACAGAAACAAAGCATAAATAATAATATTATTTTTTATTTTTTTTATTAATTTTCATATTTTACATATTACAATATTTGTAGACAGATCTGCCACCATCTATATATATCGCTACTATATTTATACAATTTATACATTATTTTATCATATTTTCTAATCCTGTGTCCTCGTCCCACACTGTTTCTTCAAATTTCTATTATTAGTCCAGTTGTACCATTTTTCCCAAACGTCGTAGTAATCTGAATTTTTTTGTCCTCTGAGTTCAATCGTTAGTTTGTCCATTTCAGCACAGTCATATATTTTTTTGATTATCGAACTGTCCCTAGGTATATTGGAATTCTTCCAGTTTTGTGCATACACAATTCTGGCCGCCGTAGTGATGTGGAGGATTAGGTATTTGATGCTTCGGCTATATTGTCCTTTGAATATTCCCAGTAGAAAAAGTTCCGCCGTATATTCTACTGATGAGTCCACTATTTCCTGTAACCAGTGGTGTATAATTTTATCCCTCTCAAGTTATAGCTTTCCATCCAGTCAAAAACAATCATCTTTTTCTTAGACATCACACTTGGAACAAAAAAAATAGTTCACCAGTTCTCCAGTGTTTTCAATTCTAGCAAAAGTTCACAGTACCTTCTTCATATTTTGAAATACCTATGTTATTGAATAGCAGTTTCCATACTAGTTGAAGTAGGGTTTAGTATAACTGAATGTTATTATTATTTAGCTATTCTTGGATCTCTTCCCTTAAAATCTTGGAATCTGAAATATATTTTCCTTGAGTGCTGTCCTAGAGTTGGATGATATGTGATGTATTTTCTGCCATTGAAGATTTGGACTGACTGCAATGGAAGCAATCAAGAGGATGGAAATGTACTTTTTCTCCCACCCCCACCCCCACTTCATACCACCACAGAAAATATGCAGAAAACTTAGTTAAGGGAACCTGAAACTGAAAAGAGGAGGATGCCTAAACTCTTGACAGCTTCCAGGACTTTACAGGGTCACAGGGGAAATGAGTCCAAATGATTTCAGTCCACATTCTTTTAATATAATTTATTTCACAAAGCTTAATCCATGGATGACTATCTTTGCAGCAGCAAAATAGAGGAAAAACAAACAAGTTGTTGCTCTTTCAAAAGGATACGCAAATCTCCCACATGACATAGAATTAGAAGATCATCCGTGTGTGACATGTTTGTGCAATCAAAGCCCAGCACTACCACTATTGAGTTACATACTTGGTTTCATTTGTGTTTGAAAGTCATAAACTTTCCGCAGTGAATTCCCAGGCACGTGTTATTTAAATATAATTATGTCTGCTGAATTTGTTCCAAAATATATTACAATCATAAGGTAGGAAACATCCTTTTAAGACTTATTTGCTTCCTTGCTACTTTTAGTTTGGTTGTAGACCAGTGCAAAGCAAATAACATAGCAATAGCAACAGCAATAGCACTTAGACTTATATACCGCTTCACAGTGCTTTACAGCCCTCTCTAAATGGTTTACCGAGTCAGCATGTTGCCCCCAACAATCTGGGTCCTCATTTTACTGACCTCATTTCAATATAAAGGTAGAAAAAGTAAAACATTGTATTAATAACGTAGCATTTGTTTTATTTTATATATATATTTGCATGGAATTAAATATATATATATAAAGCCAAAAAAAACCCCTATAAAACCTGTTACAAAGTCTGAATGCCACTAATAGCTAAGCTAAATAACTATAGATAAATATATAAGAACTATTGAAAGCTATAACCCTTTATAACAGTTTATCCTGACTTGTGAACTTAATACTTTTTGTAGTCCTACTAGGATTTGATTTGAGATAAGTGCAATCATAATCCAACCAACTCAAAGAAATATAATAACAAGGTAAAGTATAATGACACCCAAGTTATCTGTGTTTATTTAAGGCAGAGGTCTTCAAACTTGGCAACTTTAAGACTTGTGGTCTTCAACTCCCAGAATTCTGAAAGTTGAAGTCCACAAGTCTTAAAGTTGCCAAGTTTGGGGACCCCTGATTTAAGGGGAGAAAAAAGAAAAGAAAGGATTATGAGATATATTGGCTAATGGTAATCTAGATGGGTTCTGCATAATTTACTGTGCTCAGTTGTAGCCCAGATACAAAACCAGCCTACACAATATTTATTATTGAAAAGGATAGGGAGTTGGCAGTTGGGTGCTTCAGGGTCTATCGCAATTTTACTGGGTAATACAACCAGTAACATTATTTCATATTATCTTTCAGATGAGAAGACTCTGGTCTGTGCACTCCGCTCAGACAGAGGGCTTTTAGCAAATAATTAATTGAACTGTCATTAAATTAAGTTCGAAATATATGTTTGTATCTCTTATTTTATTCAGAAAATTATGGAAGACCTGCTTGTTTTTCCAGGCCTTGGGGACAGGGTAATTGTGCCAGCTTCTTTTTGTTCTGCTTCGTTTTGTTTTACATTGATGTGATTTGTACAGTATTTGTATTTTGCTGTTCTGGTCTGTTGTATTCTTTTTATATGTTGACGTTAATTGTGAGCCACCCAGAGTCATTTGGGAGTCAGACGGCCTAATAAATAAATTTATTAAATACATTAATAAAGGTCAACAACTAAATAAACAATGATCAACTTACAAATAGCAGAGGCAAAAAAGAAAGGTACAGTATGGTCTCCATATGTGTCTATCTGCTATTAATAGAAGCTTCTTCAGAAAAGATTTGCAATGGGAGATCTGTCAGGCCCACTAGGTAAATCAGATGAGAAAATCAACTCCACAGTATAATATTTTATTAAGAAAGGTTATACTAACAGAATCTTAATTGTGCTTGACTACCCTCCTTCTTATACCTGTGATTTAGGAGAAATCTACCTAAGCCGCTTTTGAATATTATCTTACTTCCCAGGATTTCCCAAATTTCAACCATCTTTGCTAAGCAATGGTTCTTGCGTATTTGTTGCATTTATCTCTTATTCTCTACAGAATCTATTTTGCTGTCTCTCCAGATAGTGTCCCTGTATCTCGTTTCATCTGGGAGGTCCCATCAACCATGTGATGGTCCTAATATTTATTTGGGGGACATAAAAACAGTAGCGATTAGAAAAATGTCTATGGAGATTCTCCGCCATCCATGTCATGATTGTTCCAAAGGTGCTTTTCCAAAAGGCAACTGGACTTTGTTTTTCCTAAAACAAAATCCAGTTGCCTGTTGAAAAAGCACCTTTGGGACAGTGATTAGAAAGTTCCTTTTTGCATTTGGGGCAATTTAGATTTCTTGATGAAAAGACTGTCCAATCCTAGAGGGCTTACTCACTTTGGCCATTATATGATGTAGTGAAGAAGGAGGGGGTACATTCCAAAGGAGTAAGAAGCAACTCAGTCCGGATATTATGTGTGAGAGGAATGAAGGCAGCCCTTCCTTCATAAGTTCACAGAGTATATTACTGTATTTTTCAGAGTATAAGATGCACCTTTTTACCCCCCAAAAGAGGGTGAAAACTTAGGTGCGTCTTATACACCAAATGTAGCCCCACCCACCTATCCACTCCCACCCTTTGGCCTCTGTCTTCCAGCAACTTACCTGCTTGCAGCAAACAGGGAAGAGACTGTTAAGCCAAGCAAGTCATTAGCAGCTTCCCGACCCTCAGCTGATTTGCCACGTGCTAATATGAAACTGAAACTAGCTGCAAAGAGGCAAATAGCTGGGAGAGACATGCAGATTTTTATTTTCTGCTGAACTGGATGCAAGGGGGTAAGTGAATAACTATAAATGTCTGTAGAATGTTCAAATTATTAGACTTATTTTTTAAAGACTGCTTTATTATTGTTCTAGACAACTTAACAAAATGAAGAAGCTTTTTAAAATAAATACTTGCTCTGAAGAGGCCCAGTGCTATTGTATATTCTTTTAAATAATAGAGAATAATGTACACTTCCAGAAATTTTAATTAATTTTAACAGCTCTGTACAAGTACAGTCTGAAATGTAACAGTGTCTTGTTTAGTATTAAGATAAAGCAGCTGAGTTAAATCCTGACTTACCTTGGAGTAGATCTATTTAAATAATTGGGAGGAGTTAGTGTGACTACATTTAAGAAACCTTTCTGGCATAATGTACATTTCTCCAATTCTTTGCTATTTCTATGGGTCAGGCACACATGCACAGAAATACACAGCAAACAGTGTATATCATGTTTGCTGTTTGGTAAATTGCTTGGAGACAGAAGCCTTTTTTCCTTGTTTTCCTCCCCCAAAACTAAGGTGCGTCTTATCCTTCGAAAAATGCGGTATATAGATGTGGACAGTAAAGTCTTCAGTCTGGCCAGTTTTTGTTTATAGGTATGAAACAATAAAAAAATCACCTTGGAAGAATTACTTCGTTTCATTCTTGGATTTGGGCTTGTCATTGGCTTAGAGATTATTTTGTGTAATTATACCTCTGCTCAGTTATGTGTTGAATCTTGGCCCCTGGCTTTCATTTCTGGTAGTACCACAAGATCTTGAATCACTTAATAGTCATTGGGCTGCAAAGACTTTCTTCTTTGTGGCCCATTTATTTCTGTCCACCTCCGGTCCTGCAGATGTTGAATCATGACTTGGTAAGTAATAATGTTTTTTTTTCTTCCGTTCAATTGTGTCCAATTTTCACAAACTGTCTGAATAGGTCCTTGCAATTTTTTTGGCAAAGATTTTAGAAGTGGCTAACTATTGCTTCCTTCTTAGGACTGAAAGAAAATTGGCTTTGTGGCTAACTCAACAGAATTCATGGTCTTCTGTTTTCTAGCTTGATGCTTTAACCACTACAGCAAACTGGCTCTCAATAATGTAATAAAGTGACATAAATACATCATTATACATCTCAAGTGTTCTCTCCGGCACAGTACATTTTGTGACATGTATCCAAGCGCTTCTGTTAGTTGAAATTGGGGCAGAAAAATGCTTTTATAAATGTTGTTATTTAGTTTTATTTGCTGGGCTTATCTAGCAAGACTGAGCAATTAATATTTCCTTCTTATGGTCAACTACAATTTCAACAATTATTTCTTTCTCCTTTCCCCACCCCACTCCCAGTGCAAAAATGTAACAACAAATCATGGATAACCGACAGAAAGAAGCCAAAAATAAAATGCACACTCATATCATAAAAATAGTAAACAAAATAAAAGTATCACACTGCTTATGGGGGTTCACCCTGGCTGAGGAACTGCTGGAAAAACCAGATTTTTCAAGCTTTCCCAAAAGACAGGAGAGTCAAGGCTGGGCCACCCTTAGTAGACACACTATATTCTTGCCACTTGGAGATGCATGTACAAATCCTTTTACTTTCTTTGCATGTCATTGGAGGCCACTGCTGTATGCAAGCACACAAACCTTTCCCTTCACACAAATAATAATATAAGCAAAAAAACCTCTAGGAGTTGCTAAGGTGTGCTGCTTGTTGACCCCCCAAGTCAAATGACCTCTTTGACATTTGGCCAAACTAAGAGAATCTCATCTCCTCCATGACTAATGAAATGTCTCTGTACTTTTCCACCACCCACCACCCTACCCCCCCAGCAGATTTTGCTGTTCTAGTCAACCTTGAACAAGATACAGCTGGATACGAGAAGCTTCACAAATTCCTTGATGGAGCTTTTCCTATTACAAAGTCAGCTTAATAAGTCAATGAAATGTTTAATTGTACACCAGAATTAGAGACCAAAACATACAATAACTTTTATTCCTGTTTTATACATTTCAGTTCCTGATATTACGATTTCTCTCTTTCTCTTTCTCTCTCTCGATTATCTCATTTCTGGGGTTTTCTGCTCTTATGTGTCATTATATCTTGGCTTGGAAAGGACCACACCTAGAGGATAGTTTCTAATCCCATTCCCATTAAAGCCAACGTGGTATTGAGGTTTTTCTATTTCATATAATTAAGGGGTTGGTTGCCAATTTAATTTGCCAAATGACTTTACAAATTTCTCTTCAAGGGACAAAACATCCTGTAAGTTAAAGTTTAAAAATCTAAAATAATTTATATTATATGATTCAATAATTATTAGTGAGGTTTTTTTTTTAATGTGAGAAGAATCGCACATCATTTTAATAGAAATAGTATATTGCAAGAGGCATTACTGAAATCTAAACAATTTCTGGATGTCTACAATAGCTGGAAGTTGTACATTCAAACATTGATTACAAATACAGTTGGGATTTTGGTAAGTTTCTATTATGGAACATTGAAAAGAAAGCTTCATGTCAAGGACTTTGGGATGGAGCTTTAATTAGAAATGCATTTCTGAAAGCAACATATTTAGATAGAGATTATCAGCAAGTTAATTGGCAAAAGGAACTGGAAGCAAGCTATGTCTTGAGGTTATTCTTTATTTTTGCATTTGAACTACTGGATGATTCCAGATGGAGACATGCACAGTCAAAAAACATTGCACAACTATTTTATTTCTTTTCATACGAAGTTAAAAAGGGGGGGCATAGAAAAACATGAGAGAATGGGGACTACAATATGAAAATTTCTGAATCCTTGTTATTATTATCAGACTGCGACCCCACATTTCCCTCAGGACATAAAGCAGTGTACAAAGCAGTTTACAAAACATTCCTTCCTCCCTCAACACAACAGCTACGCAAGCCACTTTAGACTGAGAGAAACAATTGGCTAAAATCAGCTTTCATGGCCAAGGGCAGACCAGAAAACTTTCTCCAATGCAAGCCCAACACATTAACCACTCTGTCCCAAAGGAAAAAAGAGGGCTCAAACAGGCCATCTTTGTTAAAATTGAACATCCCTCCCTCAACAGCGGGAGAGGGATACAATACCATCTATATCCTGTCTACAACACAGTTCTTTCAACAGTCCCAAGAAGACTCCACACACCCATTTGCATTCTGATTTAGGTGATCCTGAGGATACAGATAAATCCCCAAGTGGCCCCAACAACTCTCAAGAGAGCTAATGACTGACCTTCAGATAACAATCAGATGACTGCAAACAGAATAGACACCTTCTATTCCCCATAATTCAGTCAGGACAGAAGATGCTTCTTGTATGAAAAGTGAAACATTTTCAAAAGGAAAAAACCAAAGAAAGTCCAGTTTCCTTTTGAAAAGTACCTTGACCTGGATGATTGAGAATTTCCATAGACATTTAACCGCTGTGCCACACTGGGCTCTCTCGTAAGATTCCGGGAATGAGATGCGATTGCTCAAGAAACACCTTGGCTGAAAATATCTCTGGTTGCACATAATGAATTTTGCATCAGTGCATATATCATAAATGCCAAAGGGAAATTTTTCCCTCTTGGAAATGGTTTGGGAGTATTTCAACATATTGTGTGCTAAACTCTTATACCTTTTATAAATATATTTTAGATTTAGTGCATATCTCACTTCCTGGCAATGGTCTCAAACTAGTTTTACAAAACTGCAAACTGGATATAATGCAATTGAACCATTATAGGATCTTAGTTGGAAAACAGACTGAAAATTAATTCTAGTGGGGAAACCAAATCTTCCTAGACTTGCAGGATAATTGGGGAAAAAATCTATACAATTTCATAAGCCTTTTAGTGTTACAGAACCATCACATAGGACTGACAGTGCAGCATCTTCAAGTAGATAAATGCAGATATAGCCTTGAAAAAGAATGATAAAGATAACTCACTCCTGAGATAGGAGAGAACACGAGGAGCAGTCTTCACCACCACCACCACTATCCCCTGTCCTGTCCTGTTCTGTTTGGTATAAAAGAGAGCAGAGAGAAATGCCAGCAGACTTTTGGGATTCTTTTTATTATATCCTATGACAATAAAGAATTCCTGTTATCCTTGCATTGTTTGTTTCCTGGTCTGGCCTACCTCAAAGATCTGACAACAACCTTTCTGTTTCTTCTTAGATTCTTCTACCAGGATTTCTGTCTTCAATCTAGCTCTAGGAATATAGAAAAAAGGTGCTTTGTGTCCTCCTAATTGAAGCTCAAAACTTCAAAACTACAGGACTTAACAAATCTTAGACCAACTCTAAAAGACAAGATGTAATTGTGTAACTGTTACACCCAGTTTAAGGGGTTTGAATGAGTCTTATTCTATTTTATTTTTATTTATTTATTTTTTGTCAAGTACATGTCGGTAATATACATAGTTATAACATTGTTTATATACATAAGATGGGTATTGATAAGAGTGAACATTAGGACAGGGACGGTAGGCACGCTGGTACACTTATGCACCCCCTTACTGACCTCTTAGGAATCGGGTGAGGTCAACAGTGGACAGTCTAAGGGTAAAGTTTTGGGGGTTTGGTGACGAAACCACAGAGTCAGGTAGTGAGTTCCAAGGGACTACCTGACTTTCTTGGGAAAAGGGAAGCAATCACACATAAATGTCCTAATAAAATTAAGCCAGTCCACTTTCCTAGAAGTCAAGATATTTTTCTAAAATGACTTGACATCACCCTCCCCTTTTTGTGAGTCAAACTCATATTCCCTCACACTTTCTCACACTTCTTCAGTAGTTCGATTTTCTCTTCATTTTGTCCTCTGATCATCTCCAATATCTCAGAATGCTCTTACCGGTTCGCCATTAGTTGATCTTGTCTACCATCTTCACTGCTTAAAAAGTTACCTTGGCTTCAACTTGTGTTGGTATGCCCTTTTGAATTTCTTTTATGCTTGATTGTTTGTTTTGCTTCCCTGCTGTTTATCCAACTCTATAAAGGTCATAGGGAGCAGAGAGACTTCTAGTTGGCTAACAAGAAACCTGGTTTTTGAATGTTCAGGTTGCACATACATTCTTTAAAATTCCCAACAGCAGTAATCTATGTGCAGATGGAATGGTCGAAGCTGTCCTTAATTTTGAAAACAAAGGTAGGCAAAAGTGTAGACAAAAGTTAAGCTCTAAAAAGGCAGACCTGACTGTTTTGAAAACAGTAAAGGAACCACTTACTTATGTCTTACTTATGACTCTGGCCATGACTGTAGTCCACAAAAGTTTAATTTGTAGTGTGCCAGAAATCTCTTCACTGTTTTATCACAGGTTTTTTTGCTAGAATGTTTTGTGCATTTTCAAAATACTTTCTCTTAGAATGTTGAGGTTGTACTTTATTTGCACTGATTTTATGTAGACAATGGTAATATATTCAGTTTCATATAAACATTTGAAATTACATTTGTTGTTGTATTCACAACACGGAGTTCCTCCATTACGGTTTTACATTAGTAGCAGGTATATCCTATGCATAGAATAAAGCATGCAGTTTTTATTGAACTCCATGCTGAGTGCTTGCTGCCTGTTGCTATTTCCTTGAAAAATTGGTCTGGAAAAGTGTGAAATCACAAAAATCTCATAAGATAAAGTACAAAAGGGCAGCAATACAGGACTAAAAGCACCAAAAGCTTTCTATAGGCAGAAGCGTTTTCACTAAGTCAGTGTTTTCCAACCTTGGCAACTTGAAGATGTCTGGACTTCAATTCCCAGAATTCCCCAGCCAGCGAATGCTGGCTAGGGAATTCTGGGAGTTGAAGTCCAGACATCTTCAAGTTGCCAAGGTTGGGAAACACTGCACTAAGTGAAAGGCCAAGTTGAATACAATCTAGCGAAATAGTTACTACCTGTTTCAGTACCTTTGTTTTCCCACATTCGGAGTATAAATTAAATGGATGTTCTTATTTATTTGTTTAAAAGATTTAACTGGCCACTCATCTTAAGCAACTCTGGGTGTCTCATAACAACAGTAAAAGCAGTAGCTTTAAAACAACCATGAAACAATAAAACAGGAAAATGATCCAACAGAAACAAAACTCCTGTGTATTACTCATCCTCCCAGGATGCCCGCAGCATCATGATTCTGGATTCATATCTATCCTTTTTCTAAAAGTGTTCTTATTTGGAGACTCTTTTACTTAAAATAAATATTGGTCAGGACAGCCACCCATGCTAGAACAGAATAAACTGGTTTTTCAGAAATTGATGAGTATTTCATTACCATTCTGTCGATGTGTCACATCTAACAGGTAACGGTAACAGAGTTGGAAGGGACCTTGGAGTTCATCTAGTCCAGTGATGGCGAACCTTTTTTTCCTCGGGTGCCGAAATAGTGCACGTGCGCGCTATTGCACGCGCGTGTGTGCCCACACCCATAATTCAAAGCCCCTCACTTGACCCACCCTCCTGCACATGCGTGCATGACCCCCCACCCCCCCATTTCCCGACTTCCAGTGGGCCCGGTGGGCCCATTTTTCACCCTCCCCAGGCTCCAGAGGCTTTCTTGGAGCTTGGGGAGGGCAAAAACGCTCACCCTGTCACCCTGGAGGCCCTCCGGAGGCCGAAATCGCCCTCCCAGAGCCTCTGCGTGAGCCAAAAATCAGCTGGCGGGCATGCACATGCGCATTGGAGCTGAGCTAGGGCAACAGCTCGCGTGCTGGCAGATATGGCTCCGCGTGCCACCTGTGGCACCCGTGCCATAGGTTCGCCATCACTGATCTAGTCCAACCCCCTGCTCATGCAGGAGACCTGTACTAGGGATTCAAACCACCGAACTGTCAACCTTTCTGATCGACAAGTTCAGTGTCTTAGCCACTGAGCCACCTAGTCAGGTCTAAGAGCCTGCTGAAATCAGCAGTTCACAGTGATAAAAATACACAAAATACATAAAAATTTTGATTGTTTCAGGAAGTAGTCCTAGCGGGAATCAGCCTGAAAGTCCACTCAGAGGCTACCCCAAAGAAGTAGCATTGCCTCTGGAAAAAAGCATCTCTGGATTTTAGCCCCTCTCTGCTTCCTAAGGATGGAGCCATTAGCATCTTCTCCCAGGTAGATCGAATTGGCTAGACTGATTCCAATGTGAGAATGTGGTCTAAGCCCTGGAGAGCTTTATAGATCAGCACTAGCCCTTTAAGTTGCCCCCCTACAAGAAAAATGGGGCTGGAAAGTATGGTGCAGCATTTTCTTTTTAAAAAGTATTTGAAGTCTGTGAAGAAGAAAAAAAGACATATGGGCCAATATGCTCCCTTGAAAAGTAGAAACAGACTGCAAAACTCAAAATATCTGAAATTGGTACAATGAATATCATTTTGCAGGGTGGTGTATTTTTTTTCTTTTTTCATTTGACATTTTGAACATGTGATTTAATCGTGGTTTGGCTGATTGTGGAAAATGAAGAAGAAAATGTTCTTGGCTTTTTGGCAGAAAAGAAAGCGACAACCTTCCCAACACCCTCATTTCCTTTAGTTTAAGAACTGACTTTCAGAGTTGTCATCATAGCGTCAGTGAGTTCAGATGAGAACATCATCGCACCAAGGAGCTGAAAATTCAGGGAGAAGGAACGGTGAAAACCAGCCACTTTATTTGTTTCTTACAGGGCATGTCCCAACTATGTCCAAGGAGAAAATTGTGACATAACTTTAATTTCACCCCACAAGAAATGTCACTCAGTGGTCGGTACCACATCTGTGGATGAATGGAATCAGTTACCCTCTTACAATGAGTCCTTCACTCCTCCGCTCACAACAAAATACCTTATTCCACCAGACTTGAAATACTGGGATTAGACAATTTACAACTATGTCGCCTCCGATCTGATCTAAATGTAGTTTATGAAATCATATACCAAAATGTCCTTCCTGTTAATGACTACTTCAGCTGCAAACGCTGCAATACACGAGCACGTAATAGATTCAAACTAAATGTAAACCGCTCCAAACTCAACTGCAGAAAATACGACTTCAGCAACAGAGTGATCAATGCCTGGAATGCACTACATGACTCTGTGGTTTCTTCCCCAAACCTCAAAAACTTTAACCTTAGACTTTTTATTTATTTGTTTGTTTGTTTGTTTATTTATTTATTTATTTATTTATTTGGGATTCTTATAGGCCGCCCTACTCCCTAGAGACTCAGGGTGGCGTACAGCATATATAAGAAACAACCAAATACTATCAAAACATACAATAAGACAACAATAATAAAATGGTAGTTAAAAAGATAAAAAAAACCTACACAAGCAACAGTCACAATCACACCGCCTGCAGGAAGAGCCATGTCTACAGTCGACCTCTCCCCGTTTCTAAGAGGTCTGTAAGGGGCGTGCATAAGCGCACCACTGTGCCTACCGTCCCTGTCCTACTGTCCTATTGTCCTCTTTTATTGTTACTTTTTATTATGTTTATTATGTTTATATAAACTACTATTATTCTATACATGTTTGACAAATAAATAAATAAATAAAATAAATAAATTGCAAAACAAATCAATTGTGGTCTGTCCAGTTTACTCTCTGTGGGCCTTCTGGATAAAGCCAAGACATTGGGGTTTTGCCTGGGTGTTTTTCTTTATGTCAGAAGTCTTCAAACGTGGCAACTTTAAGACTTGTGGACTTCAACTCCCAGAATTCTCCAGCCAACATAGCTGGCTGGAGAATTCTGGGAGTTGAAGTCCACAAGTCTTAAAGTTACCAGTTTGAAGACCTCTGCTTTATGTGGTAAAACAAGTATTTTGGACAAATTATTTTTTGAGTGTTTGGATGAGATTTCCTTTCATATTTTCTCTTAAAGGATGTTAAATACAATTATTCTTAAAATAGTGAGATGCCTAGCAAATAGGAATCTCTGTTATCACTGGTGGTGTAAGTACTTATGTCAGCCTGCCAGCCTTGGGCTGTCTAATTATTGGAACTACAATTCTCAGAAGTCTTCAGCAGATGTGGGCATTGACCCTGATGGCTGACAATTCTTTAGCTGTAGTTTAAGTTCAGCTGGAGGACACCAAATTGGAAGAAACTGAGTTAATGAATATTTGAATTATGAGGCTGAGTGTCTTTTTCTGAAGCAAATACCCTGGAAGGCAGGAAGATTTTTATAAAAATGAAGCTGAATTGTTGGTCTGCCTTGATTTAGTCTTTCAAGAGCTCTTTTACCCAGACCCAGGTGTTTTTTAAAAATGATATTTTCATTGACCTACTTCATGTGGTACATTATTAATTGTTCATCTTCCCTATGCAAGCAGTTCTCTTTCATTTCAGAACTTGCTAGAGATTTAAAATCTGGATTTTTCATTCCTCAAATTTCTGCCACATAAACCTAGTAAAAATTGTACATGCATTTTTAAAAATCCCATATGCAACTGAGGGGGAGAGAATATACCTACCGGTAATTTAAAATATTAGTGAAATCATTCTCATTTCATTACTCAATACAGATTTGGACTTCAAATGTCAGCATTTTGCAAAAGCGGCCCCTGAAACTTGACACAAGGTTGAAACTACCGTAATACTTGAGAGACCCAAAATAGGTACAGGTTATTGTTTCATATGTTTAGTTTATTTTTTAGCAAAAACATAGTTAACTTGAATTGGTTGTACTTGTATTTTTAGGCTTATTGAAATAAAGTATTACTTGCTTATTTCTGATACATGGGCTTTTAATTTGACTTTAAAGGCCTTCTGGAAGACAGTTAAGACTTGACTGTTAAGACCTGCCTTTTATCCAGGCATCAAGGTTAGCATGTTCAGGGAACCTATATACTGTATTTTTTTCTGTTTTGTGAGTGTATTATATAATTCCTCATTTGTTTGGATTCCTCTGATACGTTTTAACTTTATCTTGTTAGCATATTGTTTTTATATTGCTTTTTACAAGTTGTCTGTTTGTTACCAACATGTTAGCCATATAAATTTTGTAAATAAAATAATTTCTGATGAAATAACAATAGCTTATTAGTATGGAGAATCAAGTGGAAAGAAATATTTTGCATATATTATTATAAGCAGTTTGCAGTTTTGTTTTATCCGATCCAAATAATGAAGATAATTATATGCTTCCATGTATTTAATAATAATATATTGATTTTGGCCAAACAGATAAAAAATGAGTCCACTTGTGATGGTTTTTCACAGTAGCAAATTTTAATGAAACACGTTTTAAATCAGACACGTTCAAGAGAAATAAGTCCATGTAAGAAAAATATGATCTTGTTGACATGAAAGAACATTTCCACTCTCTAAGTGTTTGAATGTGTGAGTTGTTTTCACTGCTTAGAACACTGAAAACATCATGAGCCAATCTATGTACAACTCCACCTGGAGGACCTTCTGCAGGTGGTGTGCAGCAGAATCCTTGTCCCCAGTGGAACTCTTGGTCATACAGGTCTTGAGGTTCCTACAAAAAGGTCTGGACGGAGGCTTAGCACCCGCCACACTGAGGCGCCAGGTGGCGGCTCTAGCCACGGTGCTCACGTGTCCCGGGCGGGAGCCCTTATCTAACCACGCGTTAATCCAACGTTTCCTTAGAGCAGCAACCAACGTCGCACCGCCGGTCGTCCACCGCTACCCGTCGTGGGACCTTCAGAAGGTCTTACTCTCTCTCTCCGGGCCTCCTTACGAGCCCCTATCCACAACGTCGCTCCAACTCCTTTCCTACAAAGTGGCCTTTCTGGTGGCCATAACTTCGGCTCGCCGTATTTCAGAGCTGGCTGCTCTCTCGGTACGCCCCGATCTCTGCATCTTCCATCCAGACCGTGTCGTGCTGAGATTGGACCCGGCTTTCATACCCAAAGTGAACTCTCATTTCCATCGGGCCCAAGAATTAGTACTCCCAGCGTTCGGCGCGCGGTCCTCCGCTGGCGCCGAAGACCACGAACATCCTCTGGACGTTCGCCGAGCTGTAGAGGTCTACGTCCAAAGAACGGCGCCCTTCCGGCGATCGGAGGCTCTCTTCGTGGGGTTTACCTCGTCTTACCTTGGCAAGAAGGCATCTTCTGCGGTGGTTGGACGGTGGCTCCGCTCTGTAATTGCTGATGCCTACACGCAGCTGGGACTCCCGCGTCCGTGTCCCTTGACGGCACACTCCACCCGCAGTGCTGCGGCGTCCGCCGCTTGGGCAACCCGTGCGTCGGTGGAGGAAGTGTGTCGGGCAGCAACGTGGTCATCGCCGACGCCCTTCATTAGACACTACAAAGTGGACATTTTTGCATCCTCTGATGCGGATTTTGGGCGTCGCGTATTGCATTCGGCGGTGGGGTGTGGGATCTCTGACTTGGCTTTAGAGGGCCCCTCCCTAGGGACGTAGATGCTTTGGCATGTCCCAATTCTTGGAGGCTAGCTCCACCCCCTATGGAGAAAGGGCGTTGTCTTCTTGCTGAACGCCCCTTCTCGTAGGGTGGAGCTAGCCTCCAAGTCCCCCCCTTATGTGTTTGGATTTGGATGTTGGGGAGAACACTGGAGTCTGGCCTAGTCCTTCATCTCAAGAGGGGGTGCAGTAATGGAGGACAGCTTTTATAGATTTCAGACTCAGTCCTGATTGGCTGTGGAATGTGTCATCCCAATTCTTGGAGGCTAGCTCCACCCTACGAGAAGGGGCGTTCAGCAAGAAGACAACGCCCTTTCTCCCTTTAGATCAGGGGTCAGCCCACTACTGGCTTATACGCCATGGCTTATTTGCAAATTGGGCCGTATGAGTGGTTGATTAGAGCATGCACACATGCGCAGCTCAACTTGTGTGAGCAGCAGGCCGGTAGACACTCATGCACATGCACACCAACTCGCTGCTCATGTGAGTTGAGCTGTACACGCTTGGGCGGCCCAATTTTCCTCTTCCCCTCAGCTGGCCACGAAACTGCAAAGATTTGGTGAAGTAGTAAATGAAGTAGTCTCTTCCTCCAATTCATATTTTGACTATTTGACATATTTTGACATGGTGAATCTGCTTATCTTTGAAATTATCTAGGTCCCAGACATTCAGTCGTCCTTTATTAAAATCGCCTTTGATAGCTACAAAGATGATACAATTGATGCTTTTAAAACTCCACAGTGATTAAAGGTTCTTTAGGAATTATCTGTGGTTCCTAAAATAGAATAGTTCTTAAAATAGAGAGTTGAGGATCCTTTGGAAAGTGTTGAATAAAGTTTGGTTACAATTACTTTGCTGTTGGTGATATAACTCAGGAATTGGAATATTAACCCATATGGTTTCGTCTTGTCTAAATTTTGGACTTGCAATTGTTAGTACGTTTCTGGATCACTAATGCTAAGGATGCTAATATCACTGATGTTAAGGATGCTTATATCCTTATAGTCCCAATATCTGGAATCTATCAAGACATCAAGAATTGTGGCTAAAATAATAACTATTTAACATTAAAAAGGAAAATCTCTACCTGGTATGCATTATATTATTTTTCATCGGTTTAATTACTTTTTATTTCAGATGAGAAGAAAAGGTTTTTGAGCAATATGAACACTTTTTTATTTATTTTGTGATAACATAATTTCCAAACTTCTTTCCCCATTTTTTTCATCTTTGGTTGCTTCGTTTATTAATTTTTCAATTCAGTTGATCCTTTAATGCCGATGTATGCATTTGCCCTTTTTTATTAGTTTACATAATGAAAGTAATTTTAAAAATAATTATAGGCTGTGAAGAAGGTATTATATATAATCAAGTTTTAAAGTGTTTTCTTCCATTCTTCTAACCCTGGTCATAGGCTGTTGTGGTGACTAACACACTACTGCAGGAGGCAATAAGTTCTAACCAAACGCATAATATCTGGAGCATGAACTGGCACTACCTTTTCCATTGCTTTACTGTCCTGTCTACTCCAAAATCCCTTCCCTCAAGTAGTTTTTGAGTGCCCATTCAATTCCTACTGAAGCAGAAAACTCTCTTTAATTTAAGCCCTGCCAAATGTGGCCAACATGAACCTTATTAGACCACATGAGACCAGAAGAAGGGGTGAGGCGAAACTTGTCCAATGGGGGATGACTGTCCACAATATCTGTGATATTGATTATTGGAGAAAGATAGATAACTTTTTTATAATGTGGATTCTACTGCAGCTGAGCCAGAAAATGCATTGTTTTAAATTCTAGGACCTTGTTGGGTCACAATGAATGGAGTTGCTATGAACTCCTGCAAGCCTCATAAAAGTTCTCACAGTATTCTTTATTTTTGTAAACTTTAACTTAAAGGAAAAGTTAGACGCCAAGCTAGTTTTAGCCACCATGTCCAGTGTGCAAATATGGAAGTTACAGTGATTAAAATTTGGAGAACTACAGAACTACAGATTCCCACCCTGTTGGGAGTGGATTTCATTTTCATTGCAATTGAAAAGCACATAGCTTGTATTCAGATGGGTTCAGTAGTTGGTTCTAAAACTCGTTGCTACCGGTTCGCGCGCTTGCGCGATGCTTCTCCTCATGCGCAGAAGTGTCCTGGGCAGGTGGGCAGAGCCTCCCGGGTTGGTGGGCGGGGCCTCCCGCCACCGCTACTGGTTCGCAGAACCGGGCCGAACCGGGACCAACCCACCACTGGATGTATTCTAGTTCTTTCAGTTAAAACGGGGAAAACAAAGCTAAGACAATATTACAGACTGTTATTCTGTCAGATTATACTATACTAGGTTAGAGAGACCAAATCTTATTCTCTATAATTAAGCAACTTCTTATATTTATATATTCAATACAAGAAAGTTATAGCTTTTGCACATAATTCTCATTTTGCTTACCATTTACCTTTATGGTAAATTTCAGATATTTTATTCATTTCATTTCATTACATTGCATTACTAGGCTAATATAATTCCCAACTTTGGATAGTTTACAATTAAAAACCAACTCACAAAAAGAAAAATACAATGGATCAGAACAAAATACAAAACCAAAATTAAACAAAACAAAAGCAAAGCGGGCTCAACAATCTACAACAATTTCCATATTGACAAGAATAGATACCCTACCTCCCCAGGCCTTCTGTGCCAAGTGTATGCCAAGAGTTTCTACTCCCAGTAGGGTCCAATAAAACTGCTGTTGTTTTTGTAGTTAGGAAGGCTATAGCAAGGACAGTACTTGGTTACAATATAATCAATGCTGAATAATATTGATTAGCTTTCTGGGCAACCCTTTAATATGACTATCATTCCAATCACTGATGCAGAAGAAGAGGAGGTTAATGACTTCTATGATCAAGTTCAATTCAAAATCAGCAGAATATGCAAGCAAGAGATACTACGTGTGATTGATAACTGGAATACCAAATTTGGAAACATGAAAGAGGAAAATATAGTTGGATTGTATGGTTTAGGAGAATGAAATGGCAGAGATAAGCAGGAGACCAGCTTATCAAATTCTGCCATTCCAATGATTTCTTCATAGCTAACACTTGTCTTCAAACAACAGAAATGATGCCACTATAATGGACATCACCAGATGGGTATGCAGAAATCAAATTGACTATATTACTGTTAAAAGGAAGTGAAGGAGCTCCATTATAGCATGAAAGACATGGCCAGGTGCTGACTGTGGAAGAAATCACAAACTGCTCATGTGCAAACTCTAAATTAAACTAAAGAAGAAGAAGAAAGCTAGTCGGTTTCCACACTATGACCTTGAACATATACTCACCATTTTCAGGGAGAACATCAGGACACACTTTGATGTGCTAAACTTCATTGACAGAGAGCCAGAGATATTATGGAATGAACTTTAAAAAGGCCTTAAGGATGAATGTGAAAATAAATTAAGAGAGAGAAGAAAGCAAACTGGATGTCAAGACAAACTCTGGAAATTGCCAAGAAGAGAAGTCAACACCTTAGAACTTGATAATGAACATATCAAATTGGTAGATTGCTTTTGCCTTTTAGGATCAACCATTAACAGTAAAGGAACAAGCAGTTGATAAATACCCTGCACTTGGTACAGGAGCCGTGAAGCGCTTGGAGAAGATATACAAATATCATAATGTGTCTTGACCTACAAAGATCAGAATTGTGCAAGTCATGGTGCTCCCTGTGACAATCTATAGAAGTGAAAGTTGAACTTTGAAGAAACAGAATAGGAAGAGCATTGATGCTTTCAAATTTTGGGGTTGTAGAAGATTCCTGAAAATCCTTTGGAAATTAGGAATAGGTAATATATAATAAAAACTTTGCTTATGATCCTTTATTTTAGAAAATTCTGAGTATTGTCAAAACCCAATATTCACATTTTCCTTTGGGTGTTTCTCATTGATCCAAAAATGAATTAATTATTATTTTTCTAAAACTGATTTTTCAGTCTTATTCCCTGATGGATGATGATTGCTTCTGTGTATGTGGGGGGGGGGGGGTAAGATATACAATAAACTGTTGGGAAATTGATAGCCTCACAATTTTTTTTTACCATTATCTACTTCACGGGTGTCAAACTCCACATCTCGTTGCCGTCACATGACATTTTGCGACATTTTCCCCCTTTGCGGAGCTGGAGTGGGCGTGGCCTGGGTGTGACACATCTAACTCACGGGCCACCAGTTTGACACCCCTGATTATTTCTACATTCACTTACTCCAATAGCAGTATTTCTTTAATTCTTTAAAGAGGTGTTTTTCATAGCTGTTTCAAAACCAGCTATGTATTTGAGATGGAAAGAGGACTCCTTTTTCTTATCCCCTTCATTCTATCTTGTCCACCTCTAAATTAATGTACATTATCCTTGATAGAAGCAGAGTTACAGTAGCTTGCTGATCATGACCATCTGTGCATATTAGAGGCTCATAGGTTATATTGTAACTGGCCTCTAAATGTACTCAAATGCTCAGTTCAACCAAAGAGAGACAATTTTGAGAAAGATCAAAGTGGGAATTTTAATAAACAATGTTTTCAATGCTGTTGAAAACATTGTTTATTAAAATCGTGTTGTTGCTGCTGGCAGCAGCTGTGCAATATAATGGGTGAGTAGTTAGACTATTTTACATTATTTTACATTATTAGTAATGTTCATATCCTTGAATGAGTCCGTGAAACAGGAGACAATGAATCATTGTTTGTCTTGAGAAGATTCAGCAATTACAGCACACTTAATCTTTTTCTTCCTCGAATTTTAGATAAGCAAAGAGAATTAAAAGGCAGATGTCCAAGGTGAAATGACTTAGTCAAACAGATTAGCTTTCACCAAGGTACACATAAAAATGGTGGGCAGGCATTGCTTACCCTACCTTTCCCCCCCTGAAATTTCACAAATGGCATTCGTCAAAAGCAAAAGCCATATTAGATGGCAATATTTTTTGGAAGAAATGTACTATTCCATGCACACTCACTGTTCTGATTGCATATTTCTTTCTTCCTGATGACAAACAATATTAGATTTTATTTATTTGTATCCCACCTTTATTATTTCTACAAATAACTCAAGGCAGCAAACATATTCAATGCAACATCCTCCTCCTGTTTTCTCCACAACATCAACCCTGTGAGGTGAGTTAGACAGAGAGAGAGTGACTGACCCAAGGTCACCCAGGTGATTTTCATGGCTAAGGTGGGAACTCACAGTCTTCCACTTTCTAGCCTAATGCCTTCACCACTAAACCAAACTGGTTTTCATGTTTCAAACTGGATCAGGAGTTAGGCAATCCAAAACAAGAGCTTCCAGATGCCAGTGAAACTTTCCATTGATTAAGGTTGAAACAATTCTCATTATGTATACACTTTTTTTTTTTTGCTATCATAGCATTATGTTTGCTAGAATAAATTTACAATACGCATCCTTTAAATGTAATTCAAGCTCTGGATTTCCACCATTCCTGCATCCAGTAACGCATGACTAAAAAAAATACATTGAAGTATTTCTTACTTTGATATTGCTGGCACTTTAAGGGCATGGGCAATTACTCGATCCTCAGTTTTTGAAAAAGACTGCTCTAGAAGTTTTAATCTAAGAGGCTCTTGCCTTTTAAGAAAACCGAATGAATGTATGAAGATCAAACTATACAAGTGGATAAAATAGACTTTCTGTTCATTGACATATAAGAATCATCATACCTATGCATCTCTTCTACCAAGAATCTCCAATTTCTTAGTGTGTCTAACTTTAATTTTTAAATTAAAATATTTAGATATTGCATACGATTGTAAGAATTCTCAGGCCAGAATGCAGTATACGTTATAAAAGATAAAACTAAGGAAATATAATAAACAGTACTTGAAAATAATAGAGCAGCAATAAGTGTGGTATAAGAGCATGCTTTTCAAGGCTAAGTTATAACTTTTAAATTCTAAATGCAAGGTAAAATAACCTTCAGTTTGTATTGAAAAGCCTATTATGTTGATGCCAGCCTGGGTTTCCAGGGGAATGGGATTCTAGAGCCAGAGTTGAGACAGAAAAGGCTTCCACCCCCAACCATGCTCAAAATCTCTGATACAATCTAGAGGTTATGAGGCCAACCCTGAAGGACGATGCTCCATCTCCAACAAGAAGCTATTGTTGATATAATAATCAAAAGCTGCTGAGAGATCTGAAGGACCAAAAAAAAATTGCACAGACCTCCTCCAAAATTATACAGCTTATTGTTTCCTGAGGTTCAACAGATGGAGACTATTGGCCATTTTAAGCCAGTTTTAAACAATATTTTATGAAGAATGCACTTAGTTGGTTTATTGGGTTCTGTATTTGTTTTTAACTCAATTAGATATCACAGATACATTTTAGGTATGTGTTTGTTTCCCTTCCACCCAACAAAACATATGGAAAGCTAATAATTGTAGAAATGTTAAATAATGATAATATTTTCTTTTATTAAATGTTATTAAAAATACACATAAAAATTAACAAGAAGAAAGATAAAGAGGAAACAGAAATGGATGTGTAGAAAGGTATAAAGAAAAATAAAACAAATATATATTCAAAGAATGATTCCCAACAACTTCCTACAACAATGTAACACATTGAATTTTAGTTTATCACTATGATAGTTTTCATTTTCCCCAAAAGATTTTTTTCTTTTTCAAATTTTAATGATCAGCAAAACAATGTCACAATTTTACCCCCCCCCCATCTTCTGCAAAAAGTCTACAAAGAGGACTTTGCCAGTTATGTCATCTTTACTAACCATTCCTCTATTGTAGGTTTCTCAAAGTCTTTTTAAAATAACTCAAGGCAGCAAACATATCCAGCACACCTTTCCTCCTTCTATTTTCTCCACAACAACAACCTTGTGAAGTGAGTTGTGGGTTGAGACAGAGTTGCTGGCCCAAAGTCACCCAGTTGGCTTTCATTGGCTAAGGTGAGACTTGAACTCACAGCCTCCCTCTTTCTAGTCTGGTATCTTAACCACTAGACCAAACGTCTTTCCATAGCTGAGCATACTAAAGTTACGCTGCTGCTGTCATATCTAAAAATAAAACACCATCTGATTTTTCCAGTGCTTTATCCATTAGCCCTAACCAAAAGGTTTCTGGTCTGAGTTGTGTATTAATTTCCAATTTTGTTTCAATTTAATTATTAATTTCAATCTGATATTGCTTAACTACTGCATTTCCCTGAAAATAAGACCCTGTCCTTTTTTTTCCACCCCAAAAAGGCACCAGGTCTTATTTTTGGGGGGGGATGGCGTCCACTGACCCACCTCACTTGTGCGTGTCACCCATGGCCTCTTTTTTGCTATCAAGAGGCCTTCAGGAACTTCTTCGGCCGCCAAGGCTTTCCTGAAGGCCTCTGCAGCCGATAACAGAGCTCTGGAGCATATTTCATTGTAAGTCATAGAAACGTTATTTACAATACTTTCTTAGAATGGTTGCGTCCTGAGTAAAATTCTAAATGAAGGGGAAGATAACAAAAAGAAAAAAATGTTGGATATGCAAAACAAAGTTTGTTTAAAACCAAACAATGACGTTTTATACGTAAAGATGGGAAATGATTTTCACTTGCTTCTAAGAGATATAATTGACAAGCAAGAGAAATTAAACTGGCATGACTTAAATAGCAATTGAAAAGAATGTTGTTGTCAAATCTTGATTGCATCTATATTTTAATTAATTAGACCAGAGTCATATGCATCAAAGATGCATTCACTCCGGGGACTTTTTTGAAGATTTGTCAGAGTTTCCATTCTAAAATCCTATATTATAAAACCAAGCTAGACTGTTTTGAATTATGCAAGTGAATGAATGAAATAAAAGCCCTTTCTTTTTCTGTGGAACTAACTGGAAGTATTTGCCATTTAATATACAACCTCTGGCAAATGATTAACACTACAAATAGGTAATGGACTTCAGTATTATGATAGAAAATTGAACATTGATGAAATGTATTTAAATGCAAATGTTCACAGAAACTTCCTTTAGAATTTGCTTTCTGCACCAGTACAGTAGTGGTGGTATGTCCCACAATGGCATAATTACTATCTTTTTTGATCCAGACCTTATATAAGTCTATGTAAAATAATAGACTGCTTTTGTTGTGAAAAGCGTGCCTCTGTCTTCATTATGCCCACATATTTTTATGTACATATACACTTCCATCCCAAAGGTAATGCATTGCCCCACATACCTAGAGCATACATTTGCATAGCAATGAAAAAAATGGAACCTACAGATCCCTTGACCATGTTGTACAGTCAAGATCTTTATTTCATAGGGTTCTTTTTCCAATACCCAATTCAATGGGCTCCCACACCCCAGAGGCCTATACAGCCTGCCTGGCCTTTTTTTAACCAGCCAGATACCTGCAGATTCTTGGGTAATAGTTCCAGTTTGCTCTGTTTTACTATAGAATAGAATGGAATGGAATGGAATGGAATGGAATGGAATGGAATGGAATTCTTTATTGGCCAAGTGTGATTGGACACACAAGGAATTTGTCTTTGGTGCATATGCTCTCAGTGTACATAAAAGAAAAGATACATTTGTCAAGAATCATGAGGTACAACACTTAGTGATTACAAATAAGCAATCAGGAAACAATCAATATTAATATAATTAATATATCGGGAGTGAGCTTCTCCAATTCACCTTTTCCCATGGGTTGCTTCCAGTTTCCTATTTGGATTAGAAAACCTGTAACTCTCCTCACTCCCAGAACATTTCTGCATCCATTCTTCTCCAAACTGGCATACAAACAACCACAACCAACACCGCCACAAGATCACCCAGCTGCTGCTTCTCCTCCTCCTCCTTTCCCTTCACTTTAGTGGTGCTGGATCTGAGTTATTTCCAGATACCATTAAACAGGATGTCAGTCTTGTTGCTCCTCAAAAATGCCATAAAATATTCAGTGATTTTTCTCGTGATTTGCCACTGACCAAGTTGAAGGAAAAGTGCTGAAGGTCTTTTTCTCCTTTGCTCCTTGAATCACATTTCTTACTGTATTTTATAAAACATATCAAATTGTATAAGCCAGTTTTCTGGGATTTAAACTAGTAGCAAAATCAACTAACTGCTACACTGAAAATCTAGACAATGTTATTCTCCATGTTTGCTAGGGAGATTGGGAACACATATTTTCCTTATGTAATGGACTGATATAATTGACAGACCAATAAGTTAGTGACAACTTTTAGCAGTCACATAGATCATTTTGCGGCCTGTGGGCCATATCGGCTGTCCCTGTCTGGCCCTTGATGGGAGTAGGAGCAACAAGAAGTTGGACAGTGATGGGGCAGGACGATGTTGGGGGAGGCGGTTGTGAGGGATAAGCCAATGGCAGTGGCCCTTCACAACAGTCCCAGTTTTTCACGAGGGCTCTTAATCAGCCTTCCTGGTATGGTTGTCCTCTTTCATTCCACTGCTCCCAACATTACAGACTTTTCAATAAAGCCATGACTTCATATAAAGTGTTCTGAATATGATAATTTGAGGCATATCATTTCTGCCCTGAGGATTATCTCTCCTGGATCCACCACATTGGACTGATTTTTCACCTGAGGAATATTTGTTGGGGTTTTTAAGTTATCCACAGTATTCTTCTCCCACCCAAAGTTCAAAGACATCAATACTTTTTCAACCTTTTGAGTTTCTTCAACATCCAACTTTTGTTTCTATAAAGTACACAGGGAAAACCGCATGCATCACTATGTAATAAGATTATCATAATCATTTTCACTGTTGTACGTAATAGATATTAAGATATTTTTGTGAAGAATGGAAAGGGAGAATACAACCAGCAGCAAGGTAATGCAGGGGTCTCCAACCTTGGCAACTTTAAGACTTGTGGACTTCAACTCCCAGAATTCCTCAGCCAGAATTATGGGAGTTGAAGTCCACAAATCTTAAAGTTGCCAAGGTTGGAGACCCCTGTGTTAGAGTGGCTATAAGTGCACTGCTGGAGGAATTGAAAGACCAGGTTAGTGACAGATTGTCATGGAGAAATATTTCTATATGATTATTAAGAGTCAGGATTGACTATATGTCACATAATTTACCAATTGTGGAAAAATTATTTGTCCCTTTTTTGTAGGTTTTTCTTTAATGAAAGTATATTATGAATAGGTTCTCACAATAACTGTAACCCAAAAGATTGTACAGCAAGATTTAGTTCACTGGCTGCATTGGCTTGGGGCGGTAAGGGAAAATGGCATTTGTTTATTAGATTGAAACCAGATACTAAAACTGGATTATTCTCCTTGCAAATAAAGAGAAATTAACATCAACTGTAATCCTTCACTCCATATTGGCGTTGAGACATCTTTCAAAACCATTTTGCATTATAACATAAAGATGTGTATTTCAAAGAAAATCAAAAGTCAAAATCTTGCCAGGTGTGCCTTAAGATTGCTAAAGTAGCTTTTTGGATTCTGGCCATGTTTATATGGTGGGTGTTCTGCAAGGAGTAATGAGCATTGAGCTTAAATTTCTTTGAGAAGTGAATACCAAGATGATCCTTTGTACTTAAACTTTATCAGTACGAAAAATTAACTCTTGCTATCCTCTCTTGCACTGGTTGAGGTTCTAGCCATACCTCTTAGTCTAACATTTAATGGCAGCAGATGCAATGTTTATTGATTCAAATCAAACAGTGGATAAGTCCTTTTTAAAGAGTCTCCAGAATATTACTTGAAGGGAAACAGCTTTCATCCTTTTAAAAGCTAGGTGGATTAGTGCATGTCCTTATTGTATTTAAATGGAGGCAGCTATATTTGAATGTTTAACTCCCCTCCATAAAAAGAGCTGGAAATTTGCTAGTGAACATGACAAATCAAAGTGCATTGCTGTGGATTGCTGTGGGTGACAAGTCCTCTTTTCTGAGGCAGAAAAGCTACTCGGGATACAGCCAGTTGATGGCCAATTGATACCTCAACGTCTCTCAGTCATGATACCGCATAGGTTTCAATTGTCATTTTATCATACAGACTTTTACCATTTCTTCTTCGGTCTCATATTTTAACACAAGTTTGTACCTTTTAACAATAACATGTTCATTAGCACATAATTCTGTTTCTAACAGTGTTACTTTGTTCCATAAAGTCTTTATTTATAGATCAAATTTCTACATTGCCCAATTCACCTAAGTGACTTTGGGCTGTTTACAATAAAAATCCACTTTAAATCTTTCTAAAAACCATTGACATGAAAATTTCTTTTCATTTGATTTTACAATCCTTTAAGAAAATTCTAGTACACCATGGTGAGTTAACAATTTATATTCACTTGTCATTTTTCATCTATAAAATGCTTCCTGGACTGAAAGCTACAAAGGAGTTTTCAGGCAAAAACCTATATTTATATTTATTCCACACTATAGCCCATCCAATAATGATTTTTAAACTACATTCACCTTAACTTTATCATTCCATAGGTACCGATGCCATCCAAATCTCAAATTATGGCTTTCTAGAACCAATAACCTTCTATTCCTTAACAACATCCACTTTTTCATCCAAGCTGAACAACAGGAAACAAAATATGGCTCCAAGTCTTATCATCTTCTTTGCTTTGCATCTTGTTGCGACCTTATATTTACCGTATTTTTCGATCTATAGGCTGCACTTCCCCCCCCCAAAGTGGATGGAAATGTCTGTGTGTCTTATAGAGCAAATGTTGCCGAAGCCCAACCCACCTGCCACCCCCCACCCTTTGGCCTCTGCCTCCCAGCAATTTGCCTCCTTACAGCAAACAGCCTGATCAGCTTCAGCACAGCCTGATTTAGCATGAGCAGCTGATTGGCAGTTGGAATACCGCCAATTAGCTGTTCCAGTCTGCGGGGATCGTTGCCACCTATTGCCGCTGATGCCTATTGCCGCCTCCATGTGCCCATTTTTGGCCTCTGTGTGTCCTGTTTTCGGCCTCCACGCACCCCATTTTCGGCCTCTGTGCATCCCATTTTTGGCCTCCGCATGCTCCATTTTCGGCCTCCGTGCATCCCATTTTCGGCCTCTGCAGACCGTTTTTTTTGCCTCCGTGCGTCCCATTTTGGGCCCGTGATAGGCGGTGGTGGTGATTCTCGTCACCTGGAACGGGCTGAAAACAGGACACACGGAGGCTGAAAATGGGGCACGTGGAGGCCAAAAATGGGGTTGCGCAAAGGCGGTGATAGGCATCAATGGCGATGGGCGGCGATGATCCCCGCAGCCTGGAACAGCTGATCGGCAGTATTCCGGGAGGCCGATCCAACCGCCAATCAGCTGCTCGTGCTAAATCAAGCTGTGCTGAAGCTGACCTTGCTGTTTGCTGCAAGGAGGCAAATTGTTGGGAGGCAGAGGCAGATTTTTTTTTCTTGTTTTCCTCCCCAAAAGCTTGGTGCATCTTATGATCTGGAGCATCTTATAGTACAAAAAATACGGTAACTCAAGTTCTTCCCCCTTCCATACAAATTTAGATATGTCTTCTGACATTGTTTAAATGATACATCAATTTTCAAAATAAGTATTGTCTGGAAGAAAAATAACGATCTAGTTAAAACATTGACTTTAATCAGAGAAATTCTACCAACATGACAATTGTAATTTGTCCCATTTTGACATATCTTTTTTTAAAAATGTATTCTATCTTCACATAATTATTTTGAAATAACGTGCTATTCTTATTTGTTACAGTAATACCGAACTATTTTCAAGATTAATCTTGAAACTTGCTAATGCATCAAATTCAAACCTCATCTCCTGTCTCAAGTACCTTGTATGTGAAGTCCTTTTCAGTTTTTCAAATTATCCTTCAAAAAAGATGAGGGATAAAAATATATTTCTTAGCATCAGGAATATCTCTCATTCACATTTAAAATGTGAAGTGCCTTTGAAACAATTCTCTGCATCCTTACTTCATAAACATGTATTTTCCAGCAAATTAGTCATGGGCCTGATATACATGATCCCAGAACTATAGACCATTGTATTTACCATATTTTTCGGAGTATAAGACGCACCGGAGTATAAGACGCACCTTAGTTTTGGGGGAGGAAAACAAGGAAAAAAGCCTCTGCCTCTAAGCAATTTGCCAAACAGCAAACAGCAAACAGCCCAGATGATATACACTGTTTGCTGTGTATTCCTGTGCATGTGTGCCTGACCCATAGAAATAGCAAAGAATTGGAGAAATGTACATTATGCCAGAAAGTTTTCTTAAATGTAGTCACACTAACTCCTCCCAATTATTTAAATAGATGTACTCCAAGGTAAGTCAGGATTTAACTCAGCTGCTTTATCTTAATACTAAACAGGACACTGTTACATTTCAGACTATACTTGTACAGAGCTGTTAAAATTAATTAAAATTTCTGGAAGTATACATTATTCTCTATTATTTAAAAGAAGATACAATAGCACAGGGCCTCTTCAGAGCAAGCATTTATTTTAAAAAGCTTCTTCATTTTGTTAAGTTGTCTAGAACAATAATAAAGCAGTCTTTGAAAAATAAGTCTAATAATTTGAACATTCTACAAACATTTATAGTTATTCACTTACCCCCTTGCATCCAGTTCAGCAGAAAATAAAAATCTGCATGTCTCTCCCAACTATTTGCCTCTTTGCAGCTAGTTTCAGTTTCATTTTAGCATGTGGCAAATCAGCTGGGGGGTCGGGAAGCTGCTAATGACTTGCTTGGCTTAAAAGGCTCTTCCCTGTTTGCTGCAAGCAGGTAAATTGCTGGCAGACAGAGGCCAAAGGGTGGGGGTGGGTGGGTGGGTGGAGCTACATTCGGTGTATAAGACGCACCCAAGTCTTCACCTTCTTTTTGGAGGTAAAAAGGTGTGTCTTATACTCTGAAAAATACGGTACTTCATTTTACCTTCCTTTTAAGCACGAGGACTTAGAAATCATTTTGTTCTTCTTAAAAGATAGCAGGAATTATGGATTTGTAAAAAAAAAAAGATTGCCACCAAGTTCATTCTGTTCTGATAAATTAATATTGCCAAGGATTTGATGATTTAGAATGTCCGTTTTTGCATTTATCCCAAATTATTTTTAATATGCCTTTTTTCAGGCTTGCTGTCATTACAGTTATCAGAAGCCCCTTTGAATATTAAGAAATTCAGGACACTTTTTAAAAAGGCTACAGTACTTAAAAAAACAAAAACCATGGTATAGTACCGTGATGGCGAACCTATGGCACGCGTGCCACAGGTGGCACGCAGAGCCCTCTCTGCAGGCACACGAGCCATCACCCAGCTCAGCTCCACTGCGCATGCATGCGCGCCTACCGCCGGCTAGCTGATTTTGGGGTATCTGCTGTGCATGCCCAGAGGGCAGGGTGCATGTGGGGGACGTGCGCGCATGTGGGGAGTTGGGGTAATGCGTGCATGCATCGGGGTGGGGGACCATGGGGGGTGCGGTCCCAGGAGGCTGCAGGGAGGCCTGCTAGGCCTAAAACAGTGTGTGTGTGGTGCGGCAACCCCCCCTCCCCATGCGGTCCATTTTTGGTCCCAGGAGACTGCAGGGAGGCCTGCTAGGCCCAAAATGGGGCGGGGAGGGTCATGCGCACATTGCATTATGGGTGCCAGCATGCTTTCAGCATGCAATGAGAAAAAGGTTAGCCATCACTGGTATAGTAGAAGTGAAGGGCTCTTGCTATCAAAATAGAACTATGCCGACTGGAGTATTCTGTTATTGCAGTCTAGATGCTGCAGCAGCAGATGTCAAGTTGTACAAGTCTTTCAGCGGTGTTTTGATGATAAACTGTTTTTTTTCCTCCTGCATCCAGATTTCCCAGGACATCTGGAACTGTGTTCTAAATCCTGTAGACCAGTGGTTTTCAACCCTTTCTTCACCACCTTTAAATATCTTTTGTGGCCCACGGACTATGGTCACAAAAGACAACCCCCCAAGACTTAAATCAAGATTTAAATCATTTCTTCAAATCTTTGCAGACCCCCTGGGACAACATTGTGGCCCCCAGGAGTCCGCAGGCCACAGGTTGAAAAACATTGCTGTAGACCAGTGGTGGCCAACCTGAAGCGTCCCATGCGCCAATTGGCCCAGGCGTCCTGGGTGGGCGGGCCCGCCTGGATGTCGCCATTTGAGTTTTGCCCTCTGCGCATGCGCAGAACGCTGTGCGCATGCGCAGAGGGCAAAAGAACGCAAATGGCAGCATCCAGGTGGGGGGGAGGCGGGAGGGAGGCAGGGCTCCGTTCCCAAGCTTGGCTCCCTCCATTGGAGGGCGGGCGGGCGGGCGAGTCTTTGGGCGCCAGGCGGCGGGCAGCTGGGCGAGCGAGGCTTCGGGCGGCGGGGCGAGCGAGGCTTTGGGCGGCGGGTGGCGAGGCGAGTGAGGCTTCGGGCGGCGGGCGGCAGGGCGAGCGAGGTGGCGGGTGGCGAGGCGAGCGAGGCTTCAGGCGGCGGGCAGAAGGGCGAGCGAGGCGGCGGGCGGCGGGGCGAGCGAGGCTTCGGGCGGCGGGTGGCGAGGCGAGCGAGGCTTCGGGCGGCGGGCGAGCGAGGCGGCGGGCAGCGAGGCGAACGAGGCTTCGGGCAGCGGGGCGAGCGAGGTGGCGGGCAGCGGGGCGAGCGAGGCGGCGGGCGGCGGGGCGAGCGAGGCTTCGGGCGGCGGGGCGAGCGAGGCTTCGGGCGGCGGGCGGCAGGGCGAGCGAGGCTTCAGGCGGCGGGGCGAGTGAGGCTTCGAGCGGCGGGCGGCAGAGCGAGCGAGGCTTCGGGTGGCGGGCGGCGAGGCGAGCGAGGCTTCGGGCGGCGGGGCGAGCGAGGCGGCGGGCAGCGGGGCGAGCGAGGCGGCGGGGGGCGGGGCGAGCGAGGCTTCGGGCGGCGGGGCGAGCGAGGCGGCGGGCGGCAGGGCGAGCGAGGCAGTGGGCGGCGGGCGGCAGGGCGAGCGAGGCGGCGGGCAGCGGGGCGAGCGAGGCGGCGGGCGGCGGGGCGAGCGAGGCTTCGGGCGGCGGGGCGAGCGAGGCTTCGGGCGGCGAGGCGAGCGAGGCTTCGGGCGGCGGGGCGAGCGAGGCAGTGGGCGGCGGGCAGCAGGGCGAGCGAGGCGGCGGGCGGCGAGGCGAGCGAGGCTTTGGGCGGCGGGGCGAGCAAGGTGGCGGGCGGCGGGGCGAGCGAGGCGGCAGGCGGCGGGGCGAGCGAGGCTTTGGGTGACAGGCGGCGGGCAGGCAGCGGCCACATCCGGCCAAGCGCTCCCTCGCTCCCCCCGCCAGCCCTCCCAGAGCAGCTCCGGGGACACAAAGGAGGGGAATGGACATCTTGGAAAGCTGCAGGCGGGGGAAGGGCGCCGAAGGAAGCACTACTTACGGTTGCTGAAGCCGCCTGGCAGAAAGTGCGCCTGAGGAGGCGGGCATGGAGGAGCGGCAAAGGCAAGGCACTCCGGCCCGGGCGAGGGACGGTCGCAGAGGAGGAAGGCCTGCGCCTCCGCCTGCGGAACTTGGCCCCAGCCCACCGCTCCCCAAAGCCCAGCGCTGCAGGTGCCTTCAGGAGCCCTGAAGCTCTGCCAGCCGCCTCCTTTCCTCGCCTCCCGCCTCCCCTTCGGCTCTGCCGGCAGAGCTTCAGGGCTCCTGAAGGCACCTGCGGTGCTGGGCTTTGGGGAGCGGCGGGCTGGGGCCAAGTTCCGCACACGGGAGGCGAGGAAAGGAGGAGGCAGTGGCGGTGGCAGAGCCGAGAAGCGGTGGGAGGCGAGGAAAGGAGGCGGCTGGCAGAGCCTCCCCTTCGGCTCTGCCGGCCGCTTCCTTTCCTCGCCTCCCACCACCCCTTCGGCTCTGCGCGCGGCGGGGAGAGCTGTGTGACCCGTGTCCTACCTGGGACTTGTTCCGTCGTGTTCCTCGGTAATGTGTCCAGGGCAGCCCATTCTAAAAGAGAAAGTCTCGCGAGTTCAAACTTCTCAAACTCGCGAGACGATCTCTTTTAGAACGGGCTGCCCTGGACACAATACTGAGGAACGCGACGGTGGATGCGCCACTTGAAATCGTGGAATGCGCCACGTTTGGCGCATGCGCCACGGTTTGGCCACCCCTGCTGTAGACCATTGTTGCTGCACTTTCTATACTCCAGTCTCAGCCCACGAAATATTTAAAACTGGCACTTTAAAGGCCAGGGCACTTTCAGCATGGAAGCTGAATATTGAACAGTGATACCCAAGTGCCAAAATCAGTATGCTGAGCCTATGCTTACTGATCACTGCAAGGATTTAGAACCAGCTATTCACTAAACATGGATCAGTTTTAGGTGCTAAAATATATATATACCGGTATATATTATCATAGCAGTTACAATATTGCTTATTTAGTTCTATTCTGTTGCAGCATTTCAGTAGCAATAAAGCACAGTTGGTGGGATATCAGGTACAGGATGTACTTGACTTATGACCACAGTTGAGCTCCAAATTTCTGTTGTCAAGTGAGACATTTGTTAAGTGAGTTTTGCACCATTTTATGACATTTCTTGGCACAGTTGTTAAGTGAATCACTGAAGTTGTTAGTAACCCCATCTGGTTTCCCCATTGACTTTGCTTGTCAGAAGTTCGCAAACAATGATCACATGACTCCAGGGCACAGCAACCGCTATAAATATGAGCCAGTTGCCAAGCATCTGAATTTTGATCACATGACCATGGGGATGCTGCAAAGGTGGTAACTGTGAAAAATGGTCATAAGTCACTTTATTCAGTGCTGTTGTAACTTTGAAAGGTCACTAAATGAACTGTTGTAAGTCAAGGACTAACTGTACTACACACATTTGCAGATGGTGGGAAATGGGCGGGTTGCTTTTACCTCGCTCCCGGTGCGCTGCGCGCGCATTGCCATGTTTCTTGCGTGCGTGCTACGTGCGTGCACCCCCTCACGCGATTTTGCTTCCTGCGCATGCGTGGAAGCAAAATCTCACAATGAGATACGCGCGTGCACGCCCCTCACATGATTTTGCTTCCGCGCATGCGCAGGAAGCAAAAAAAGCCCAAAAATTCCCAAAAAAAGATGGTGCCGCGCGATGGACCAGGGAGGACGGCACCGGAGCCATTTCGCAATCCGCCGGCCACTACCGGTGCCATAGAGAAGACCGCACCGGTAGGAACCCACCCCTGGTGGGAAAGCATTTAGAAGGCATAATGCATTGTACTGTTGCAAGTAGCAATAAAGGACTCTGAAGTTTTCTGACTACTGGAAACTCTCCTGAGATAGCTTTCCTGCCTTGTTTCTCAGATTTCAACAGTTTTCATCCGCACACTTTTAAGCCTGTCTTTGCAATTGTTAAGAGCCAGAAACAATGCATTTTTCCTTTTCCTTTAATGGCAAAAAAATACAGTAAAATCAAAATTCTTGGAACATGTTTAATTAAATCCCATACTAATTTCTCTGCAACCAGGGCATGATCTTTGGAAAAACTGGCTGACTTCTATACCATACCTTTATGAGTTTTTAAATTTGCAGCATTCATAACTGGTTTGATTTTTTTTAAGGTTAAAAAAAATTAAATCATGCACCCAGCCTTCCGAAACTGAACCAGATGTAAAAAGCACTCCAGTGTTTCACTTTCCTTCCTTCTCTTCTTATTTCCTCCAGAGAGAGATTATTACAGTTTATGTGACAAGCAACCAATAGGAAGATTTCTCTTTCGGCAGTTCTGCGAGACTCGGCTGGAACTGGAATACTGTATTAAGTTCCTTGATTCGGTGGTAAGTTAGTTTTTCTTAATGCTTCAAGAGTTTATTGTATCTTCTGGGCCTCTCTGTGCATGCAGTTACAAAGATTTCCTTCATTTTTTTTGTTCTTTCACAGAACGTACCTCCATAACTTTTGTAGTTCCACTGTTAAACTTTTTCCAGGCTTGTGTATATGTGTATTTCTGTTTTCATGTTTACCTGTGTCTGAATACGTATGAGCAGGTAGTCCTCAGTTTACGACCACAATTGAGCCCAAAATTTATGTCGTTAAGTGAAAAGTTTGTTAAGTGAATTTGTCCCTTTTACGACTTTTCTTGTCACGTTTGTTAAGTGAATCACTGCAGTTGTTAAATCAGTAACTGGTTGTTAAGTGAATCTGGGTTCTCCATTGACTTTGCTTGTCAGAAGGTCACAAAATGGCTCCTGAACACTGCAACCATCATAAATGTGAGTCAGTTGTCAAGCATCTGAATGTGAATCACATGACCATTGGGATACTGCAATGGTCCTAAGTGTGAAAAATGGTCATACGTTGTTAAGATATTCATGAACTGGGACAGCCATGTTAACAAGGTTAGCCAATGAATAGGCATAGCAACTAAGTCAGCCAATGGGAGCTAACCGCTTCTGAGTCTGTGCAGAGAATCGAAACTGAATGCTTAAGTTTAAGGCTGGGCGTGGCTCAGCCCACTCTGCTCTCTTGTCTCCACTCTGTACTCTTCCACTCTGAACTCTGCTGAAATGAAACTTAACTCTCCTGCTTGTGTTTACCTGTAACTGATTGAAGAATTCTACTTGTGGTATTGTAAATACATATATTATTATGTTTATAAAGAAGTTATTGAATCCAGCTGAATCAGTCATCTGTGTGAGCTTCTGGTTTTGATTTTGCAACAAACTTTAATATACTGTAAGTCGCTATTTTCACTGCTGTTGTAACTTCGAACGCTCACTAAATGAACTGTTGTAAGTCGAGGATTACCTGTATATATTGCACCTATTGATTTGATTTCTGTCAAAGCCTCCATGCTCAATATACAACTGAGGAGCCATCTCGCCTCAATGAGACTAGCCTGTCCCTTTTGTTCCAACAGCAGAAGCCTACTTTTGATCCTACCTGGCAAAGAGTTTCAGCTGAGGGGGTTCAGGAGAAAAGCCTTTTCCCACTGTGGCTCCTGCCATCTGGAATATAACAGTAACAGAGTTGGAAGGGACCTTGGAGGTCATCTAGTCCAACCCCCTGCTCATGCAGGAGGCCTATACTAGGGATTTGAACCGCTGAACTGCCGACCTTTCTGATTGACAAGTTCAGTGTCTTAGCCACTGAGCCACCTAGTTTGACTTGAGACACTCTTGGCCTTCTGGAGGTGCTTAAAAATTTGGTCCTTCCCGCTGTCCTGGGGCCCCCATAGAGGCTTCTAGACTGGGGGTAACTGATGGGGTAGAGAGAAAGTGAGCACTCCTGTATTGCCCATCCTTTTGGAGTGGTTTGTTTTTTTTGTTTCCTATTTAATCCTCTTAATTTTAATCATTTTGTGCTACCTTTTTTTTTACCTTTTTATTATATTGTAAGCTGCCCAGAGTCACTGTAAGAGTCAGATGGGTGGAATAAAAAATTAATAAATAAATATATTACATTAGAAACTGTTATATCAGAAATGGTTTCAGGTGTGCTGAAAAAAAAGGCAGAGCGCAGCCTTAACAGTGTGATGCACATAAAAACCAGCAGAGTTTTGACTTACACCTTAGAAATTTAAAATTGGAGCTATTTAACATAGCATGTATAGTAGAGAAAGCAAATCAAAATAATTCAGCAGAATTCAAAAGCAATCGAAAAGCAAATACTTTTTTGTAATGTTTCAATGGCTGCTCACTGAGTGATAATGTTGTCGAATAACTCTGGATAATTTGGCTAATATGTACCTACAGTATATAGCATTACCTGTGGGACAGTGATTAAAGCTTTGGTTCTATGCACACTCAGTCTTGGAGTAAACTAAACCACTAAACAAAGTAGAATTTACTCAAGCAAATAAATGTAGGATTCAGAGAGTACAAACCAGAAGTCCTCTATTGATTAGCTGTTCCGTGAATTCCGTTGGTAGCCTTAGGCAAGTTTCAGTCTACTTAGCTGAGCCACTCTCTTAAACAGGGGTCCCCAAACTTGACAACTTTAAGACTTGTGGACTTCAATTCCCAGAATTCTCCAGCCAGCTGAATTCTGGGAGTTTAAGTCCACAAGTCTTAAAGTTGCCAAGTTTGAAGACCTCTGCTCTTAAAGTTAAATGCTTTGCAGTTTGTTGGATTACTGAAATAGTGTATGTCAGTGTTTCTCAAACGTGGCAACTTTAAGATGGGTAGACTTCAACTCCCAGAATTCCCCAACTTCTGGAAGTTGAAGTCCACCCATCCTAAAGTTGCACAGAAACACTGGTGTATATGAAACCTGTTGAGAACTTGGATAGAGCACAATATAAACATCACTATTCCTTCATTCTATTGTGAGTACTAATATTGCCATTACCCAGACTCCCATAAATCATTACATGGACAACTGCGTTTGCTGTACTACTGATATATTACATCTACCTGCCAAGCAGTCTTTTGTCTATTGGAGGTCTCTCCATTTTAGGTCCTGAAAATTCCCTTAATTCTAGACTGTGTATATTTGATAAAGATGGTTATAATGGTGAAATGGGGTTATCTAAAAATAGAGGGCCAGGTTCACTGTTCTTGGTTCCCACTTATACAGAATTCCAGGTAGTCTTTGACTTACAACAATTTATTTAGAGACCAAAATGATAACAGCACTGAAAAAAGTGGCTTACCCGGTCCCAACTTACAACCGTCACAGCATTCCCCAGGGTCACATGATCAAAATTCAGGCACTTGGCAACCGGCATGTATATGCAGTGTTACCAGCCAGTTTCCAGCAGTCAGTCAATGACGCAAGCTGGATGTACTTAATGATTACATGATTCACATAACAACTGCAATGATTTGCTTAACAACCATGGCAAAAAAAGTTATAAAATCAGGCACGACTCAACCACCTTGCTTTAGCAATGGAATTGTGCTCTTAAATCAAGGACTACTTGTATGTAGATTTATACATGTCAAAGAAAAATAGTTACAGTCCAAAAGACATCACAAGCTTTTCGGATTCTAGATCATAAGAAGAGCCTTGCTCAGCCACTGATTAATTGTTCTAACTGTCAGGAAAATCTGTGTCACCCAGTAGCCAAGCAGATGCATGTGTTCTCTTCCATTGCCCTTCCTAGCAGCTGCTATTCAGTATAGGTTGACTGTGTTCAGGAGACAGTATGTGACTCCCAGTAGTGGTAGCCCAATCTTCTGTCTATTTATCCACCCCTTATTAAAGTCATCTAAAATTGTAACCATCACCGTATCTGATAGATGAAAATGCCATAGTTTAGGTACTGACAATAGAAATACTAACTTACAACTTTGCAAGATATCCCCTGCCATATTTTCCATGTGCCTCGTTAACATCCTCTACTTTACTCCAAACTAAGTATCAGTTATGGTCTTTCTACATCAGGGGTCCCCAAACTTGGCAACTTTAAGACTTCTGGACTTCAACTCCCAGAATTGGAGTTGGCTGGAGAATTCTGGGAGTTGAAGTCCACAAGTCTTAAAGTTGCCAAGTTTGAAGACCTCTGTTCTACCTAGAGAAGCTCCTCTAATCATTTTGGGTAATGTTTTTCTGTTTACTTGTTTTCATTATTACATTATTCTGTTTTGAGATATGGGAACCATAGAATAAATTGAAGGTAGTCTGACCCAAGATTTAAATAAGAGGATTGCTATGTTCTCGTGATAGGTGGCAAAACCTGGTGAATCTGAACCAGGCTCAGGAAAAGTAGGCACAAGTGGACTTGGATAGGAAGGAGATTGTCAGGAAATCCAAGTGTTCTAGAATGCCCTTTAGGTTTATGAGTTACAAAGTAACATATATGCACACTCATATATACACATGAATACCGTATTAGCGCACGGACTTTCTCAAGATGTGTGCAGCAGCAGCCAAAAAGGCCAACGCAGTCCTGAGCTGCATAAATAGAGGGATACAATCAAGGACCAGAGAGGTACTAGTACCACTCTATAAAGTCTTGGTCAGACCACACCTAGAGTACTGCATCCAGTTTTGGTCACCACACTACAAAAAAGACATTGAAACCCTAGAGAAAGTGCAGAGGAGAGCAACCAGGATGATAAAGGATCTGGAAAATAAAACATACGAAGAGCGGTTGCAGGAACTGAGCTTGGCCAGTCTGGCGAAGAGAAGGACCAGGGGTGACATGATAGCAGTGTTCCAATACTTGAGGGGCTGCCACAGAGAGGAGGGGGTCAGGCTGTTCTCTATGGCACCAGAAAGCCAAACAAGGAATAACGGATGGAAGCTGACCAAGGAGAGATTCAACCTGGAAGTGACGAGAAACTTTCTGACGGTGAGAGCGATCAACCAGTGGAACAGCTTGCCAGCGGAGGTTGTGAGAGCCCCAACACTTGCGACCTTCAAGGGGAGACTGGACTGCCATCTGTCTCAAATGGTGTAGGAACTCCTGCTTGAGCAGGGGGTTGGACTAGATGACCTACAAGGTCCCTTCCAACTCTAATAATAAATCTAAAATCTAAGATGACACTGTGGCACTATGAAACATCACACTGAAGGGATCAAATGGCAGTGGAAAATTAAAACTCTGATCCCGGTGACTGACTCAGATTGGATCCTGCAAAAAGAACAATATTTACTGCAGTTAGGTAAAGAACATTTTAGCAGGTTCCCCCCCCCCCCCCAATTTTTTAAATGAAATACTTCTGCTTTGGGAGGAATTAGGGAAGAGGACTATTGCAGAATGTTTCTATTTTGGTTGTTCCGGGATAGCTTTTATTTCTTCATAAAACCTCTGGGTATTGAGTGATAAGCCACATGAAACAACCTTTTGAAGCCAGCTTATATAACATAAACCCTTGTGGGTTGTTGTTGTTGTTTTTTAATCATCTGGAAGAAAAGACAATAAAGCAAGATTACATTATATGTCATGGGAGTTCCCCAACCAAAATGGGTTGAACCTGAGAGCAAATTTTGACGGGGTATGCCATATTCTGCTGTTAAGACTACAAAATATCTGAGCAAATGCACTTTATCAAGTTTGTGAATTTATTCCTTTATAGACTTAGACTTAGACTAACTTTGTCACTTTCAATGTACACTAATCGGCAAATGAAATTTCGTTGCATACGGCTCTCAAAGGGTCTCCACCTCCAATATACACTATTAAATAGTATAGTTTCTAGGATTAATTAGTTCCACGCCAGCTGTGTGACTTTCTCTCTCAGCCACTCACGTCACAGTGGTTGCTGTGGAGAAAATAGGAGGAGGAGGAAGTAATAGGTGTGTCTGCCAGCTTGGGTTATTTATAAAAATAATAAAGGCAGAATTAAAACATCCAAAATAAATAATAATAATTAAGCAATTCTTAGACGAAACTATTCATTTTTTTCTAAAGTAATATATCCTTTCAAGTGATAAATAAATAGAAAATGTGGCAAAGGGTTACTGAGCCATAATGGTTAGGACCAGAATTGTGTTGCATTAAGTCATAAAAACATGTCAAGAACTGTTGTTCTCCCTCTGTGTATAGAAATACCTAGAAACTAAAGTAGAAATATTTTCTCCTTAGATTTAAAATATTTTGTATATCAGCAGGACTTCAGCTTCCTTGCCATGTGCTATTCTCTCTTTGCAGCAGTCATGAATTGTGTCAGTTGAAGATAAGACTCCAGATTTTCTAAGCTTTTTTTTAAATAGCTCTTTTATGCATATGATTTTTAATCTCTGAAATGGGTTCCAAAGGGTGATAATGGTGGGATGATGGAAAAAGCATCATTAAGATGCTATAAACATTCTTGTCTATTGGTGCTTTGAAGAGGAACATGACCTGTGGCCTGATAAAATCTAAATGGACAAGAAATTGTATGAAAGAACGCTGCAAGTCTCTTTGTACTGACTTTATGGGTATTTAATTGCTTCATCCTCTTGCATTTAATAGGAATGGAAAGGTTGTAGTCATGTCTATTTTAACAGTCAGTATGTTTCTTATCTAAAGCATGCTTATCTTGCAGTATGAAAGTTTATTTCATAGTGGCTATTTAATAAGAGAAATGTAATTGTACTGCTGATTTCTAAAATATTCTGAGATAATATTATGATAAGAATGGCTGGTTCATCATAGGTCTATTTTTGAGGTGATGTAAAAAAAAGCGCACCTCATTTGCAATGGACTGAAATGCTCTGGGGAATATAGAAACAGTTTTACTCTGCTCCCAAGACCATTTTCATGATCTGAAATGAAGGTGATATGATATTCTAAGGACATTGTGCGGACCATCAACTGTTCAGGTGGTCATGGGAGTTCTCTTTGACAAAATCAGGAATCTAATTCTCCTGAATGTTTTTCACATGATGCATTTTTTGTAAACCTGAATCGGTCGATGGAGGAGGAATAATTTAATTTCGATTCTTCTTCTTGTGCCATATCCGTCATCAGATGTTGGCGATCATGTTGGAGATCCTATTTTTATCAACAGCCACACGAAAAAGTGCTGCTGAGTTTTGTCCAAACTAGTCCCTTAGATTTTGAAGCCATGATGCCCTTCTTCTGCCTGTACCTCGTTTGTCTTCAATCTTTCCTTGTAGGATTAAGTGAAGTATGCCGTATTTTTCTGGGTGTCGCATTACATGTCCAAAATATTCTAACTTTCACTTTTTTATGGTTTTGATTATTTCCCTTGGCTTTCCCAGGCGGCTTATCACCACCTCATTTCTGATTTTGTCAACCCAATTTATATGTAACAGCTGCCTGTAAATCCACATTTCAAATGCTTCCAGTCTCTTCAAGTGGCTTTTTGTCAGAGACCAACTCTCTACTCTATAGAGCAGGATAGAAAAGATGTAGTATCTGACAAGCCTTTTTCATTTTGAAGAAAATACCTTTTTCATTTTGAAGAATGCAGTTCGAGTTTTCTCTATCCTTGTTTTGACTTCAATGGTCTTCATTTCGATATTGACTTATCTCTGGAAGTGCTGCGCATTTTAAAGAACCTAAGTAAAATATTTGAAGGAGTAGTGTGTGCATTTGTGCACATGAAATGCCTTTCATCAAATCACTTTGAAGAGGCAGCTTCAGAAGGGTTGTCCTAGTTGCTTTGTCCTTCTTCCCATGTGATCTGATGACAGAAACAGCTTCAGATTTGAACACAAAGTGTGTATTTCTTCTTTGAAAAAGCAGTGAGGATCTTAGAACTTCATTAATTAATTACTTTAATTTCATGAACTGTGGAGTGCCCTAGATGTAGTTTATGAAGATGAAAAACCAAAATCTTTAAAACTCTTTTTGAACATTATAAATCCTGAGATGTTTGTTGATTCCTAGATAGTAAGATCAGTAATGCCTGGAAGATGAAATAAATGTGTCTGTTGGGAGGATGGACAAAGAATGGCACGTTCACACAGACATAATCACACAAATGTCACAATTTCCATACCTGAATCAGACATCCTGATGCTAATACTTAATTGTGGCATTTGTTAGGTTGCATCGTTGTCATCAATTTGGTATCACAGTGGTTTGATTTGGACACCTCTGTGAAGTCCTGAACATCTGGATGATACCAAGTTGAAGGATAAACTTGTAGATCAATAATTTTTGGAAGGGATGTAGAAAAGGAATGTGTGGATCCAGAAGGGAGTGGGAGGAAATGTTTTTAAAACAATTTTCTCCATATTTACAAATCTTCATTTTTCTGAATATTTTCCTCTTCAACATGTCCTAGATTCAAATCAGCCATTGGTAAATGTAATAAGAAAGGCTACCATGTTTCCTAAAAGCTGAAATTATTCTCATAAAGATGATTCAGCATGAATTCTGTAGGGCAAAGTTGTCAAATTTGCATTTAGATGTATAGAAATAAATCAATTATTTGAAATATAGTAAGTTAAAGAACTTCAAGACTTCTGCTATTCTTTTTACATATACTTTTTAAATAAAACTTTGGACACCTTTTCAAAAGAAGATGCCTTCAAATAGTGAACTGCCCTTTTTAAAATAGGTCTGTAGCATCTTTCACAGGTGGGAAAATCTCTACCCACAAAAGCATTGGATTGCTAAAAGTGCTAGTTTGCCATTTAAAACAACTCATTATCAAATATGATTTATTGTATTATGTCATACCACATTGAATGTATATTTTTGCAGAGCCAAAGTTCATTGTCTGTCATTAATAAGAAGTAATTGGCTTGGCATTTATCTGGGAGACTCTAACCTTTGATAATCCTTTTCACACATCCATGGAATTATAACCATGTTTAGACCGAAAATATCTTCATTTCTAGCTTTTTTTCTGTCCACCTATGTTTGTTCCAAAATTTCAGCAGACAGTTGATCTTTAAGGCTGAAGAGTATCTTGAGAGTGCATGTCTCATCAGGTAGAGATTTTCATAGTGCAAGCTACCTGATCCTTCTTGTATAGAGATGCCATGAATTTAAATTCAAAATAGTTGAAAAGTATATTTATTGTTATTACGGTCCTTCCTCATATACATCTTTATGCATAATGAGGAGCAAAGAAATACAGGGGTTTGTAAAAGGTTTTACACTGCTATGCAGATCTGTTCCTTTATCATGGGTGTATGTGAGGACACCAATGTTTGTGCTATGTGGTTTTTATTTACAACCACGGAAAAAGTATATTTATGTACAATATATGAATACATGAACATTCATATTTATGCATGCGCAAAATATGAAGCACAATTTATCATTTTGCATCTTTTTTCTAGGCAGAATATGAAGTAGTTCCAGATGAAAAATTGGGAGAGAAGGGCAAAGAAATTTTGATGAAATACCTCATCCCAGGGGTAAGAAACACTTGAAAACTTTTATGTTGCTGTTATGTCTAGTGAACATTTTCTCAATAGTATTAAGCTCTGCAACAAATGTTTTTAAAAGTATGTGTGGGAATATCCTGGAATGATTTTGCCTGGTTGGACATCTCTATTCCACATGAACCATCAAAGATGCTGTACCAGTAAGTCATTTTGGCCTGGTGTTGTCTTTCAGGTGCTGTGTTTGTATACACAGAGGGTAGATTATCTATTTTGGGTAGATAATCAGTGCTCCATCTCTTTGCTTATAATTATTCAATGCCTATGTTTTGTCAAAAAGTTCCACTATTTTTCTATGATCTATCGTAGAGCTATGATGGAACTTTTGTTCCATAAACGTTTGAGTGAAGCATGCATTTAACTTTGCACGACGTTCTTATTGTGTCCAGCAGTTGCCAAGTCAATGGAAACTTCTGTAAATGTGCAGAATCTGAAAAGTTAGGCTTTTTCTAACTTTTAACATATGACAGAGCTAAAAGAAATGAGGATGTTTCAAGTAGACATAAAGTATTTCTTCAAAGCAATTTTCAGCAGAATCACATCACATTCTGCTGTGTGGAGCTCCTTGTTGAGACAAATTGAAATCAATACCTACAGACTTAAACAATAATGTATGTTGTTGAAGCCCAGGTATTTCACAGTGATAAAATTTATCTGAACATCATAATAAGAAGCAAAAGACCTTGGAATATTCATAACAAATTCAATTTAGCTGCAATCCCATTATAGATATATTTTCATGTGCAAAACCAGGCTGAACTCTCTGTCAGTGGGTCTCTCCACTTTCACAAAAGAAAGTTTAATAATTCCTATAGAGTAGGTTCCAGTGTATTTCAGGTCCTTCTCTGCAAAATTAACTGCTGTCAATAAGTTAGCCATTTTGTCTAAGAATAATGTAATATAATTAGTATGGTGGGGTTATTTTTCTGAACAATAATTAAGTTATTAATAAAATGGTGGTCTTCCAATGTAGCTTGCAGAATTTAGAATTTTTTTTCATCCCTTTTGGTATTTTGATCTAGTGGCACAACTCTCCTTTTTCCCTGTACTCACTACTATTCAGCTATGCACAGATCAGTGCATTCATCATTCCTATGCAAGACTTTATCCATGTAAACACAGCCTGGGAAACAGTCAGTGAAATGAGAAAGGAGTGGAATATTTAAGTCTCCTTCTTAAAGAAGATATTTCCTACTTTTTAAATGTTAACTTATAAATGAAGATGATATTTCTAACCACAAAAAGCTTTGCTTGAGCTTCCTGGGGAAAGTTCCCTATTAAAATGCATCACTTCTCATTTCATAGCCACATATGAGTTCTAGCAGTTACTTTCCCTCAAGACTGAAGAATGGCTTTGCCACCATCATCCTTTTCAGTTCAGATGCTCCCTTTCATCTTATATGAGGGGGTCATTATACTTAAGCTGGGTTCAAATAATTAAGAGACATTTGAGCACTTGTCAACTTGGCTTAGATCTTGCTACTTGTAAGGGAATATATGTGTGAGTCTGTACCCATTAGGTGGCAATCTTAGCAGGACACAGATTCTTATGAGTTAGTTTGATGTTAGCAAATGGACTGAGACAATTTACTCTGTTATTTTCATTTGCTTGTAGCCTCAGTGTCAGAAGCAGTGGACCAAGGAAGTGCTAAGCCTTAAATACCTGAAATCCCTAAGCTTTCTTGACTATGACTTGGGTCTATGAGCATTGCTTAGATTCCTTTTCAGTAAAAACATGCCTAGCCCATGGAACAACATTATATCTCTTTTAAAAGGTAAGGTAAAGGTTCCCCTCGCACATACGTGCTAGTCGTTACCGATTCTAGGGGGCGGTGCTCATCTCTGTTTCTTAGCCGAAGAGCCAGAGCTGTCTGATGACGATTCTGTGGTCATGTGGCCGGCATGACTAAATGCCAAAGTCACACGGAACGCTGTTACCTTCCCACCAAGGTGGTCTCTATTTTTCTATTGGCATTTTTACATGCTTTCGAATTGCTAGGTTGGCAGAAGCTGGGACAAGTAACGGGAGCTCACTCCGTTACGTGGCGTTAGGGATTCGAACCGCTGAACTGCCAACCTTTCTGATCAACAAGCTCAGCATCTTGGCCACTGAGCCACCGCGTCCCTTATATCTCTTTTAAGAACATATTATTCAGAGCTATGGTGGTGCAGTAGCTAGAATGCAGTACTGCAGGCTAACTCACTGCTCACTCCAGGAGCAATTCTGAACGGCTGAGGATTAACTCAGCCTTCCATCCTTCCGAGGTTGGTAAAATGAGGACCCAGATTGTTGAGGGAAATATGCTGACTCTGTAAACTGCTTAGAGAGGGCTGTAAAGCACTGTGAAGCGGTATATAAGTGCTATTGCTATTCTAAATGTTGCTATTATCCATTCTTTATGAGAACGAGAAATGAAAACCTATTTCTTTTTTAAACTAGACTGTATTTTATTTTGAGAACCTGAAAGTTAACACAGGGAACAGACTAATTAGTGCAGAAAGACCATTGTATCTTTTTCTTTGAGAGCTTAAGATAACATGCATTTAATATCATTGTCCAGTAGGACTGATTTCTTTTAAATTTTGAGAATAAGTGTTTGAAAACTTTTGTTTATTAAAAATATGGATGACTGTTTAAATATCTAGGGTATTATCTCCTATCTATATGTAATGTAATGTAGTCAACTTGGCCCAATATGTCATGAAAAGAGCAACTTTTCTCAGGCTCAAGCCAGGCTTCAGGGATAAATTCCCAGTTGAGTAAAGAAAAGTGATGTTCCTTGTATTTTGCAAGAGACGCTGAGACTATATCTCACTCTTCTCTATAACAGAGAAGCAATATTTCTGAACAACTCTCTTTAAATAAAGCAAAGGAATTTCCATTTATACTGTAAAGATTTTTTAAAAGAAGAAAACGGTTGCATTTGAAATTCATTGCAAATATCTGGTTCAAATCTTTTATGTCATATATTAATAACATCAGTGTAGTCATGTTAGGAAATAAGCCAGCTGTCTCATGTAGCAGTAGTATTTTTGGAGACAAAGTTTACTTCTCAACAAAAAATTCACATAACACTCAGTTTGTCTTATGCCTATACAAGCACGTACACAAAACTGACACTCTGCATGAAGCATAGAAATGGTTTCTGCACTAAAATGACCGTATGACCCAAATATCACATCTTCTGGAAAATTGTATCCAAGACCTTAGAAGAATGAAGTGACAGTTCCCGGATATGTTTGAAAACTCCTGTCTATATTAAACCCAAGTACTATTAAAAAAACTACATAAATAAATTCAATACATTTATAAATAAATACAAGCCTCTTTTATTCCATGGACTGATTGAATTGTTCTGCTGCAATTTAAAAAAAAAGTTTCAAATGATCCTGATTCCAGTGACATATTCATGAACGAGAAATACTGCCTGGACCAGTTTTCTCATTAACACCATTCCCTGTTGCTGTAGCTGAAGGCCTTAGTACATAGGAAAGGAAACGGGGCATAGAATAAAACACACAGAATCATGGTGCTTCATGTAAGTAAGAACCCTGATAATGCAACATTCATGAACTCTGAGTGGCTATAGTGAAAGTAGGATATTGGCAAGAAGAGTATTTCTCAAAATAAGACTCTTAAAGTCAGCTAATACAGAAGGAGCACCTGAATGGAAAACAAATATTGGTAGCCTAGAATTATATTCTTATGGTTGCCATGTTTAGAATAATTAAAGGAATCAAGATTTTCCATTAAAGCCAATTTTATTTTGGTAGTAATCTTGCAGGACGTGACAAGAAATGAGGAAGGGTAAAACATTTTAATACTTAGAAGCAATTGGTCAGATTTATTAGCAATGTATTCAACGGGATTTTTTTTAAGTGAACTATATTTACCAGATGCAGACCCTAAATGATATTAAACTTCATGAAATAGTTAATTTTAATCCAAAGCCATTATATTTATTCCATCCTGGAGGAGTGCATATGGAAACTTTTCTTTCAAAATGAAAATAAATTATCCTGTCCAGCATGAATAAAAAGCAATCAAAAGACCAGGTTTAGCCAATTCAAGGCAGAATTGTCCTTGTGGATGTTCCCATATAAAAGAAAATACATCCAGTTCAGAAACTGATTTAACTCATAGGCAATCAGAAGTTTTTGTACTATGACTGTTCTATTATGGCAATTGAAGAAGTCAAGTTATTCCAGTGCCCACCACTGCTACTCCAAGACAGGTGATAATGTACTCAGATAAGTCAATGTTCTATATGATTTCTTGTGCAAATAGCAGGTTTTGAGAGGCTTGGGGGAGGGGGAGGGTAAGCCTGTACAATTATTTGGTTCTCTATAGGAATTTTAAAATAATTTTAATTTAAAATATGTTGAAAGAGAACAGAAAATGAAATTCCTATATTGAGCCTGTTGGATATAAACATTTACCTGAAAGAGAATAGTTTTCAGAATTACCTTTGTTTTCATAAAACCAAGAGAGTACTGCACCCAGATTAATTTACCTGTTGCCTCAGTAGGTGAAATGATAATTTGCAATAGATTTTGGTTGTATACGGTTTTGTGAAATGAGTAAGAGTATAAATTCATATAGAATATGTCAGGAGCATCCTCACTTTTGTCTCTGCTGATCTTTTCACCACATAATTTAATTTAATTTAATTAAAAGTTGTTATAGGCCGCCCAATCCCGTAGGACTCAGGGCGGCATACAATAGGAATAAGAACAATACAATAAAAAAACATGATAATATAAAACATAACATCATTTAAAAAAAAAAACATTCATTCCGATCTTCTACTTCTTCACCCCGCCTGCCGGAAGAGCCATGTTTTTACGGCTTTGCGGAAGGCCAGTAGAGTGGGGATACTCTTTTGTGTTTGGATTTGACTTCTATTGTTAAATCAAATCTTAACCGCAAAGGAATATCTCTGTTAGTCACATATTCTGTATTGTGGGAAGCCACTCCCCTCCCAGAAGAATGATATATTTTAGGAAATATTAAAAAAGCAGAATATTATATTTCCCTGGATGATAAAAGAAGAAACATGTTTTAAAGACAGGAAACAGTTCCCTGCCCCCAGCAGATATTTGGTGCCCATAAAGAAAGACTGGGCCAGCCTATCTACAAAACAAAAGACCTTCAGCTCTACGGTGATGGGATTAAGACATGACACTCCAGGACATTATAGGATTATCTAGCAGCAGGGCTCACTGCATTACAAAATCACCTGGGGACATTGACTCACCCCGCAAGCTTCAACCAAGCTTGACTCAGAAACCCTACAAGGCAGGGGCGGGTTGCTCACTTACCGATGCCAGTGCGCTGCGCGTGCATTTCCACGTTTTGGGCGCGTGTGTGTTCGCTACGTGCGCACGCCCCCTTGTGCAATTTTGCTTCTGCGCATGCACGAAAGCAAAATCTCACCAAAATCTTATGAGGGGACGCGCGCGAGCGTGAGATTTTGGCGCGATTTTGCTTCCACGCATGCGCAGAAGCAAAATTGCCCAAAAATTCTCACAAAAAGATGGCGATGCGTGCAACGGACTGGCGAAGATGGCTCCGGAGCGGTCGCGCGCAAGTTGCACAATCGGTCACTCCCTACCAGAGCTACGCACCGGACAGCTCCAGTAGGAACCCACCACTGCTACAAGGTTAGCTATGACACCTACAGCAGTCAATAGCTTGCACAGGAACAGGAAGCTCAAGTTAAAAGCTCAAGAGAAGGTATAAATAACCCTCTCTCTCAACTCCATGTGTTCAGCTGCACCAGGGCCATGTGCTTGATGGTTCTGCTTCACCATTAAACCATCTTTCCAATCAGCCTCCATGTTTCCAGTGTCTTTCTCCCCACTTGGAACGGAACCAGATGATATTTCTTCCAACAATATGTTGCCTTTACTTGTTTCTTGGATCCAAAACCATCATCTCTTTTCCAATCAAATCAGAGCTCATGATCTTCTCTCCTGACATCATTATTTGTGTTCCTTTCTAAGCTGTTTTACAAAATCGATTAGAAACTTGAGTTAAGATGCTCCCTGTGTGCCGTTCCATACAGACTCAGAAGGGTACTAAACATTGCTAAATGGAACATTAATATAAGTTCTTACTGCTATCAAAGTTCTTTTCGGTTATTGAAGAACAACAACTGCATCAGTTTTATGATTTGATTTCCTATTTGCTATCTTCTCTTGAGGGGGAAAAAACATAACTGTGGAAACTTTGGAAGGTGAACAGGACAAGAATATCACCTTAATCTAGCCAGAAGTAGGAAGGGGGAAGAACAACAAATGGTCCCCTTTGCTTTTTAAAACAAGGGATGAAAGAGGGAGTTCCCACTCTTACAAAGGAGAACACTGCTAAAGTTTATATGAACACATTCTTTCACTTTTGGATTGTTAAAACATGGAAAAAATGAATTTGTTACCTAGCAAATTATCTTTTCTGGATCTTCTAATGAATATGACTGCCCAGAAATGTGAACTGGTATATCAGAAATAATACTGTAATTATGATTGAGCAAAGTGTAGCTCAATAGTATAGCATTGCAATAGTACAGCAATGCTATACTATTGAAAAGGGTGATTCAAGGTCCTGGAGGCACATATTGAATTCTGCAGGCTAGCTGGTAGTTCTAACCCAACATGACACAGTCTGCATAGTTTCCAGATCTGTTGCTGTGTCTTGGCGGTAGTCCATGGTATATGAATTAAGGAGAGCCTGGCATTTCAGTTGCTTTTCTTAATCATTAATGCAAATTAAGTGATGGCATGCAAAAGAGGCAGTTCTGGCTCACAGAAAATGTGTTAGCTCTAATTGGGTCTAAGCCCTAAACAATGGCCTAAGTACCACTTATTAATTATATAGAAAAGTTTCTATAATAGTTGTAACAGTACAGACATCTTTGATCTTGTTGGAAGAAAAGTTCTTGGGTCAAATCTGAACCGGGTCACAAATAACACACCAGGTAGTTGTTTGAAAAGGAAGACAGCTTTACTCAACAGCTTAACATGGAGTATAGCAATTGAAGGTAGGCCACAAAGTTAGAACACTAAGAGTGGTAATATTTATAGTAATAAAGAACTTTGATCGTGAGGCATGTCAGACAGTAGTGGGTTCTAAAACCCATTGCTACCGGTTTGCACGTGCACTCGTGTGCTTGCGCGACACTTCTGCGCATGCGCAGAAGCATCCCGGGTGGGTGGGTGGAGCCTCCTGCCGCCACCACTACCGGCTCACAGAACCAGGCCGAACCAGGAGCAACCCATTGCTGATGTCAGATATGTAAATTGAGGTGTTCCTGTCCTGGGACTTGTGAAGTCTGAAAAGAAAAGTTGTTCTTTGCCTTGTGGGATGTGATGATCTTAGATGTGTGGATCTTTTTCTGTGTGTGGAATTTTATGAGGGATCTGGCATGGAATGCACTATTGGGATGAAAGATTTTTCCCTTATCTTGAGGAGATTCCATTTTATGTTTGTTTACCGGTGTCAGCTGACTGAAATGCTTAATTGGTTAAGTACCAATTGTAGCCCAAGCGTCAATGTGGGTGATAAAAGTTTAAGCAGTTTCTTTGTATCTTTATTTTGCACTTTTTTTGTGTATCTTTATTTGAGGTTGCTCATAGATCGGATGTTATGGTATCCTATCCATGCCTTACTAGTATAGGGAATGGTGCTTAGATCTGTAACTTTTCTTCTTTCTATCGTTCAACTGCTCAAAATGCATGCTGGGTTTGGAGTCTCATTATAGTTTGGGAGACCAAAAAACCATAAGGTACTAGGAAGGTAGTTCTGAATGGCGAAGGAACAACTCAAGACAATGTATATTGATAACCTGTTTTTCCAAGAATTATTTCTCCCCAAATGCTTGCTTCTTCTTCACACATACTCTGCAAGTGGCCAAATATTGAACCATCTTATTCTTCATATAAAATATAGACTGTTGTGAAAAAAATAGTCCTGTATTCTTAATTGAAGATGAGAATGGAGGAAAAATTGTTCTACTACAATTTCAAAGCAATCCCAACGAATTTTAGCTAGATTGAATTAGTCATACTTTATAGTTAAGACCTTAGTGCCTGAGCTAAGATTTTATATTTATAAATATATTTTATAGTTATATTTCTATGTTAAATATTTTATATTTTATATTTCTATATAGCTCCTTGGGCAGCTGTTCTTATGATTGTGATTTAGAGAAACTGCTATGAAAGGGGAAAGGGGAAAACTCTAATCAGCCATAGGGTGGGAGATGTTTCTTTTCTCATTCCTATCCAAACCCTTCAATTGAATATGTGTCTCAAGTCTTCTACCAGCAGAATCTCCCAAGAATATCCAAAATTACCCAAGCTATTTCAAGTTATAAATAGAGCACACATCTTTATTATCTGGATTGCACTTACATTAAACAATAAACATGCCGATCTAGAACCAAATGTTTCCATATACAAGAATAACTTCAAATTCTCTTCACCTCCCGCCCAAAACTCTTAAGAGGCTTTCTTGGACAATGTGCGCGCTCTGTATGTGTGTCATCCAACAGCCAGGGAGATTCTTTTTTTAAAACCAAGTGCATTTTAAACTCCAAAGTTATTCACACAATTCAACAATCTTACTTGCCTTGCAAAAATGTCAAGAAATAGCCTCCTCTTACCTCTCTTTCTTTTCTCATTTCCTTTTGCACCTCTTCCTCACTGGCCCTGATCCAGATCCAAATGGACTGCTAAGCAGTTTTTCCAGTCACGATTTGTTCACTGAGCAGTGAGTTGCTGATCACACCTTGTTATTTTGGCCTCAGTCCTTTCTTCGGCAGGTACTTTGGGTCGATTTTCTTTATGAGTGGGACTTGTCCTCTGATCCACCTCGATTGACCCCAAATTATAGACAGGTCCACTTTTTCTCTTTGCCTCTTGCTTATGAGTAATCTTTCCAGCCCCAACTGGAGGGCTTTGTCTTTTATCTCTCCTTGATTTTTATAGGCTGCCTGACTCATTAGACATCTTTCTTTCAAACTTGAAAGTTTTGCTTCTTACTCTTAAGTAACATTTATGTCCCTTGTTAAGTCTTCGACCCTTTTTTATTTATTCAAGTTGCTTTCCTAAAAAATAACTTTCTTTTTCTTTTTCTTCATCCTCTTTTCATAGCCATTCATCTAGGCTTCTGTTCCTGTTCTCTGGGTCATCCCTTGTTTGTGTGACACAGAGCCCTTTATATCATTCTGTGACATCTTTACCCATTTTTCCTTGTTTATTTACACTTTCTCTTTCTTCTGTTCTGCCTCCGGCTAACGGCAATCTCTGGACATCCAGATTTCTAGCTCCTGAATTATTTCTTTGATTGCCATGGTGAATGTCTATCAGTTTTCACCAGATTCACTCATTTCCTCATTTTTATGCCTTCCTTATATCATACCTATTAATAACTGTAGTAACATACATTATACAAACAGCATCAAGAAATCTGACAGTCTCATCAGTATCATTGTTGCTTATTGCACACACAGTACATAATCCAAAATGTGTGAGATGCTTCCAGATAAACGCTTGATTACAGCTTACACAAAGTACTAAGTTTTAAAAGGGACTGAGCTGCAAGTCCCATCTCCCTCAGTAAGTAGGGCACTTCCTTCCTTTCAGCAATCCTATTCAAGTTTCCAATTGCCCATGCCCATGTTAGCGGTAGGAGTCCCCTCCCTGTTAGCCAGCAGATCAGACTTACTGTATTGATCCAAAGCCATGAACATGTTAATGATCAATAACACATGCTCTCTTCTTTAAATACTTTGTTTCAGCCTAAATTTTATATTTACCTATGCAGGTTTTTTTTAAAAAAAATTAATCATACCAAAACCATATTTTTTTAAAAAAAATAACCCTGTGAATTCTGTTAACAGTCTGGGTGAAATATTACGAAGTCCTTCAGACCTCTTAAAAATAACATTTGGTATGAGTTTCTCTTCTTTAGGCGATTGCCTTTTATGCTGTGAACATTATTGTGTCTTCTCTAGTCCTGTTCTTCTATTGTTCCAACTCTCACTTTTCTTTCCTCTCTAGCACTAGTTTTTCTAAAAGAAGTCTAAATTGTTTAGGAAACTTCCTGACCTGGAAATTTGCAGCTGAAACACCTACATTTTACAGCTGTCCCCCCCCCAGGTTAAGAAATGATAAATGATATATGATATATGATATATGATATAGTCTATATGATATAGTCTATATGATATATGTGATATGTGATATGTGATATGTGATATGTGATATGTGATATGGTATGGTATGATATGATATGATATGATATGATATGATATGATATGATATGATATGATATGATATGATATGATATGATATGATATGATATGATATATGGGCTTAGAGTATTCAGTTGAATAAGTGAGAAGCTTCAGACTGAACAGAAAATGGAAAGAGCATTCTGGCCCTTTTCTTTTTTCTCCCTGATTTCCTCTCCTTGACATGATCTGGGACTTTAGTAGTTCAGTTAAGCAAAAGTATTGCTCTCCTTCAGAATATCCAGTTCCATGCAGAAGTTGGAGAAAATATGAAGCTAGTACTGTGAGCAGTTTGAACTCTTTTGTATATTTAGCTGAATTCCTGAAGAGGGGAACAGCTGGACAGATGTTCAGGGAGAGAGAGAGAGATTGAGATTGTGGAGTGTCATACTCTGTGATTTTGTCCCTTATATCACCCCTGATTCCCATTGCTGTTCTATTTTTGGCAAAGATTGCATTAGCAGGGCTAATTCTTTGCATTGGTTTACTATAAGCAGACTGTGTAATTATTAAACATTTTTCCTATCAGTGGAATTTAGCTGCTCCAGAATTTTAAAAAAAATGAAGAGACTGCCTTAAGTTTCTATTTCTTTAGAATCAGTAGCTTTCTCACGGTCTTCTCTATCGCTGCTTTCAAGCCTTTAGTCAGCTGTTTATAAGCCAAGTGCAAGTTTAACTTTTTTTCTTTCCGTTTGTGTATTAAAGAGACAATTTTTAAACAGACAAAAATAAACAATTTTGACTATTTCTCTTCTCATGTATTATTGGCAAATGATGATAGAATATGCCATTTTCCACACATCATTTTTTAAAAAGAAAATAAACACTATTTCAAAGATAGGGTAGTATGGACAACCTTTTACAGAATAATATTTGGTGGGCATAGTACCACATATATAATCTTTTTATTAAATGTGATTTTTGTCAGAGATCCAAAGAATCTGTAAGGCACATTATTAAGTTATGTAGTTGAGCTTGTTTCAAGCATTATTCATATACAGTATATAGGCTTCTGAGCTCCTTCCGAGAAAATATGAGACCAACACATAAATGGTATGTTTTAGTAGCACACAGCTGTATTGTTTCTACAAAAAAGCTTTGATAAAGACTGATCAAGTTTTTCAATTATAGTACAGTAATTCATAATTTTCACCATTATTCAAACTTGCAGTTTGTTTCCCCTTTTCCCCCCAAGTTCGTGGCAAAACATCATTTTTCATCTAATGTGTTGCATATTTATCCCTTCAAATTAGAACACAAATTAGCTATTCATTCTCAATATTTTGGAACTCATGTCAGAGGTACTACAAATATCTTGGTTTTGCATGCTTCTGCCCAGAAATTCATACCAAACAAAAAGATTGATGTCTTCTCTTAGGCTCCACACTTTCAAACAAAGGGGAATTGAAGAGATTTTCTTCCTTTGCTCCAGGCTTAAATATTCATTGTTTTAGATACTGCAAGGCTATTGAGCAAATAGTAAACAATGCAATTACTATGGAAATGATAGATGCTCCATCAGAATATTCCTTAAAATCAAAATTCAGAAGTAGTTGCTAAGTTATCAGACTAAGTTCTGCCAGACCATTGTGGAAACTTTTGGTGACATCAACATTGCTTTCCATCGATTGGATTTTTGATTATGTACCTTACTGTCATTACAGTGAAAATAAACTCTTATGACGTCTAGATTTTTTTCCTATGACAATCTATCCCTCATCTGGTCCTTCAACAATTCTAACTCTGCCCTCATCACCACTGCAACTGAGTCTATCCTTCTTTATACAGCTGTTCCTTCATTATTTTGTCCATAGATCCTGTTTTATATCCATCAAACGAAGCATCGTGACTCTAACTATTTCAAATTCTGTTTCACTGCAATGGGAGATATGAATAAAGACCGTTTTTCATGGAGACTGCATCTGTGAGCCTTTATTTGTATGTAATGCAGATGACCAAACCATGAATAAAACTAAGTGGGAATGAATGGTTCAGTAGTACAGCTATGCCAAGCTTTTGAAAAAGGTGCTTCACAATGCACTGGAGTGTGAACAAAACACTTAACTTCAACGTGTGCAATCATTATTACAGCTGTGTTTTTCCAGTCAAGCTAGGTGACCATTCATATATATGCAGGAGGCAGTTGCAGTAGCCCAGGGGTGGCCAAACCGTGGCGCATGCGCCAAATGTGGCGCATTCCACGATTTCAAGTGGCGCATCCACCGTCGCGTTCCTCAGTATTGTGTCCAGGGCAGCCCGTTCTAAAAGAGATCGTCTCGCGAGTTTGAGAAGTTTGAACTCGCGAGACTTTCTTTTTTAGAATGGGCTGCCCTGGACACACTACCGAGGAACGCGACGGAACAAGTCCCAGGTAGGACACGGGTCACGCAGCTCTCCCCGCCGTGCGCAGAGCCGAAGGGGCGGTGGGAGGCGAGGAAAGGAAGCGACCGGCAGAGCCGAAGGGGAGGCTCTGCCAGCCGCCTCCTTTCCTTGCCTCCCACTGCTTTCGGCTCTGCCGCCGCTGCTGCCTCCTCCTTTCCTCGCCTCCCACTTGCCCGGAGGGCAGCTGGCGGGCCATTCGAGCGAGGCTTTGGGCGGCCGGGCGAGCGAGGCTTTGGGCGACGGGCGGCGGGCAGGCGGCGGCCGCATCCGGCCAAGCGCTCGCTCGCTCCCCCCGCCGGCCCTCCCAGAGCAGCTCCGGGGACATAAAGGAGGCGGATGGACATCTTGGAAAGCTGCAGGCGGGGGAAGGGTGCCGAAGGAAGCACTACTTACGGTTCCTGAAGCCGCCTGGCAGAAAGCACGCCCGGGGAGGCGGGCATGGAGGAGCGGCGAAGGCGAGGCGCTCCCGTCCGGGCGAGGGACGGTCGCCGAGGAGGAAGGCCTGCGCCTCCGCCTTCGGAACGTGGCCCCAGCCCGCCGCTCCCCAAAGCCCAGCGCTTCAGGTGCCTTCAGGAGCCCTGAAGCTCTGCCGGCAGAGCCGAAGGGGAGGCGGGAGGCGAAGAAAGGAGGCGGCCGGCAGAGCTTCAGGGCTCCTGAAGGCACCTGCAACACTGGGCTTTGGGGAGCGGCGGGCTGGGGCCAAGTTCCGCAGGCGGAGGCGCAGGCCTTCCTCCTCGGCGACCGTCCCTCGCCCGGACGGGAGCGCCTCGCCTTCACCGCTCCTCCATGCCCGCCTCCCCGGGCGCGCTTTCTGCCAGGCGGCTTCAGGAACCGTAAGTAGTGCTTCCTTTGGCGCCCTTCCCCCGCCTGCAGCTTTCCAAGATGTCCATCCGCCTCCTTTATGTCCCCGGAGCTGCTCTGGGAGGGCCGGTGGGGGGAGCGAGCGAGCGCTTGGCCGGATGCGGCCGCCGCCTGCCCGCCGCCCGTCGCCCAAAGCCTCGCTCGCCCAGCCGCCCAAAGCCTTGCTTGCCCGGCTGGCCAGCCGCCCTCCAATGGAGGGAGCCAAGCTCGGGAACGGAGCCCTGCCAAATGGGGAGCTTTGGGGTTCTCTGGCAACACCGGGTTTGCAAAGCGGGGGATTCCCAGTCCCGGAGGTGAATGCGGTGCAGGCGGGCCCTTCGTGAGTGTGAAGGTGACCCTGCCTCTTTCTTTGTCGTAGGTCCGGGGCTGTTGCGGCGACGGAGCCTCCCCTTCGGCTCCCACCGCTTTTCAGCTCTGCAGCCGCCGCTGCTGCCTCCTCCTTTCCTCGCCTCCTGCGGCAGGAGGCGAGAAAAGGAGGAGACAGCAGCGGCGGCAGAGCCGAAAAGCAGTGGGAGGCAAGGAAAGGAAGCGGCCGGCAGAGCCTCCCTCCCGCTTCCCCCCCCACCTGGATGCTGTCATTTGCGGTCTTTTGCCCTCTGCGCATGCGCAAAGCGTTCTGCGCATGCGCAGAAGGCAAAACTCAAATGGCGGCATCCAGGCAGGCCCGCCCACCCAGGACGCCTGGGCAAATTGGCGCATGGGACGCTTCAGGTTGGCCACCACTGCAGTAGCCTTATAAAAGATCCTAATACATTAAGCAGTGCTGATGGACAAAGCATCTAAAACAGGTTTCTATCCTTATCATTCTCTCTCCTCTTCCCTGCACAGATGAGGTTTAGAGCCTCACCGGTCCTTTCGCATCTGCATGTCTAGGACAGACCCTTTGCATCATGCTATCAGATTAGACAAATGTAACATTCTGGGTGGAACTGTCCTTTAGGACTTTAGTTTATGAAAAATTACTTCCACCAAACTTCGGCTCTGCTTCGATGTTTTGTTTTGTTTTTGGCACTTTCAAGTCACTGTTGATTCCTGGGCAAGTCCTTGCAGTTTTCTTGGCAAGATATTTTGGAAGTACAGTAGCTTGCCATTGCCTGCTTCCTGGGGTTGAAAGACAGCAACTGGTCAGCTGGCTTTGTGTTTAAGGCAAGACTAGGCTCAGAGTCTCATAGTTTCTAGCCTGGTGTTTTAACCACTGTACCAGGAGTTGGTTCCAACTTACCTCGCTGCCGCTTCACTTCCTCCCGGGCCGCATGGTCGCACCTTGTGGCCGTGCGTGCACGTGCAGTGCAAACCCCCCCCCAAAATGTTTAAAAATAAAAACGCCAAAAACAAGATGACGACTGCATGCACAGTGCCAGAAACTCAGCTTCTGCACATGCGCAGAAGAAAACAAATTTTTTTAAAAGATGGCGGCTCCCACAGACCGGCACCGATCGAGCCGGGTCGGTGATGTCATCATGACATCACCAGTGGGCCACTACCAGTTCAGGCGAACTGTCCGAACCGGGAGGAACCCACCCCTGCACTGTACCATACTTACTTTCTGTTCATAGCATATTAGACTTATTTTGTTATATGTTGGCTAATGTTTTCAGTTGATGTAAGATATTGGTCTCGACCTTTAAGGATCTAAATCAGCGCCTACCAACCTTTTGGGCATCAGGGACCAGTTCTGTGGCAAGAGAGTTTTTCCACGGACCAGAGGGGGCATGGTTTCATGTGCTGCCTGCGTCTCGTGGACGGGCTTTACTTATTTGCGCAGCCTGGTTTCTGGCATGTCATGGACCTGTTCATGGACCAGGGGTTGGGGACCCCTGATCTAAACAACCTGGTACTGGGAGATACCTTCTCTGTACATTCATCCAGCGGTGGGTTGCTCCTGGTTTGGACCAGTTCTTAGAACTGGTAGTGTGGCAGCAGGAGGCTCTGCCCACCCGCCCGGGATGCTCCGCCCACCCGCCTGGTGGCGATCTAATTTAGAACCCACCACTGCATTCATCCATATTGTTTATTTGTGGAGATTCTCAGTCATCAAGGTCATATCTTTCCATCCACCCCATCATCACAACTGATGAAGCTTCTTGATGAAAAATGAAATGTCTTGTTCTTCTTCCTTAAAGAAAAAAAATAGTCCAGTTGCCTTTGAAAAAGCACCTTTGAGACTCCCTGTTCTTTGTTTCCTCCTTGCTATTTGCAGCTGAAACATTTTGGTGGGTATTGTCAAATGAGACAACATAGCAGCCAACATCTTAAAAATAGGGTCTTTTTGCCAGTGATGTTCTCAGAGCTACTCAGACTGCAGATCTTTATTTTATTAGACATCTGAGATGAAACAATTAACAATTAAAAGAGCCATGGTGGCGCAGTGGTTGGAATGCAGTACTGTAGGCTAATTCTGTCGACTGTCAGCAGTTTGATTCTTACTGGCTCAAGGTTGACTCAGCCTTCCATCCTTCTGAAGTTGATAAAATGAGGACCCGGGTTGTTGGGGGCAATTTGCTGACTCTGTAAACCACTTAGAAAGGGCTGTAAAGCCCTGTGAAGCGGTATATAAGTCTTAAGTGCTCTTGCTCTTGCTATTACTGTGTCTTGTGTTTCAACAGTGTTGTCTTGAGTTATGAATCCTTTGTAATTCACCTCATTTATGATTTATGTAGTGGTTTATTTGTTATTTTGTGACTCTGAAGAGAGAACCAGTTTGTACCATGGTTAAGGCACCAGGCTAGAAATCAGGAGACTGTGAGTTTTACTCCCCCCTTAGGCAAAAAAAAAAACCTGGCTGGGTGACTTTGAAACATTCTGTCTCAGCCCAACTCACCTCTAAGATAGTTGTTGTGGTAAAAGTAGGAAAAGAAAGAAGCATTAGGTATGTTTGCCGCTTTGTGTTATTTATAAAAATAAAGGTGAGATAACAATAAATAAGTAATCAATAAACTAAAGCTCGCTCTGGATAACAGGTTTGTAAAACCTTTAAAAACAAAGCAATGACACTCCAAAAATGCAATCAATGTAGTTGCATAATGTGCTTTAATGTAAGCTACTAAAGTCAAGGATTAATAAAATCAGGATAGGAGGTTTTAGAACTATTTCTGTAAAGGTCTTGTCCTGGTAGCAACTGCAGATGGAAAGTGCACAAAGTTTTGGTCAAGCTCAGTTTTTCCTCCTTCATATACATTCCTCAAAAGTATCCATCCCATCTCTCTCCCGTCCCTCATACACCCCCACCACACATAACGTCAAAAAGAGAAGATAGATTAGTTACAGAAAAATGGACATATAAAGTTCTTCCCTTCTCGTGATCCATGCAATATACGGTGAAATTGGATACTTGTGCAGATTGCATCTGCTTCAGGGTCCCCAAACTTGGCAACTTTAAGACTTGTGGACTTCAACTCCCAGAATTCTCCAGCCAGCTATGCTAGCTGGAGAATTCTGGGAGTTAAATAGCAATAGCAATAGCAATAGCACTTTACTTATATACCGCTTCATAGTGCTTTACAGCCCTCTCTAAGCGGTTTACAGAGTTCAGCATATTGCCCCCAACAATCTGGGTCCTCATTTTACCCACCTCGGAAGGATGGAAGGCTGAGTCAACCGTGAGCCTGGTGAGATTTGAACAACTGAACTACTGAACTAGCAGTCAGCCTGCAGTCGCAGCATTTAACCACTGCACTACTCCAGCTCTAAAGTCCACAAGTCTTAAAGTTGCCAAGTTTGAAGACCTTAAGCCTTCAGTTCAGCCCCCTCTGGGGAGACACTTGGGGTCAGTGCAAATTGAAGTTGAGAAGTAGCAGCTCACAAGGAAAGTGTTAAGCCCACACCTTCTGTTATGGCTTCTTCACTCTCATTATATTTAACTGAAGTGGCTTTTTTTGGTGCAGATCATAGTGTAGGGCATGTTTGCAATGTGTCATTTGGTCAGAAATCTCTGGATGTCCTACGGCCAGAGGGATTCGGTGGTTTTCTTGCTTGAAGACTGTGGGACCCATACTTATACTTTCTCAGGAAAGTGGTTCCTTCTGTGGTTTTTGACAAGCAAAACATTTTCTTGTGCCATGGAATGTTTGTTTTCTAAATCTTGCATGGCTTCAAAGTAAATGGAATATAATTGCTGTGTTAAAAAAGCTACTTGCAGAAAAGCTCTCGACCTGCTAGCCAAGTCTCTGCCTTTAAATTAAACTAGTATCAGTCAATTAGGCTAAAACTGGACTCCGTCCAAAACATCGCAGAGCATCACGGATTAAATATTCTAGCACAGCTGTTGTTTGTCCCAGTAGGTAGGGCTGAGGAGAAACAGACTATACCACTGCAAGTATGCAAAGCTCTCTCCGGAAAAACATAACCCCTTTCCATGGGCTAGAAACAGTGAGTGCGAGTGTACCACCTGAACGGAAGAAATGATCAATGGAATTGCTCTTTCCCAAGGGTCTTGCTAGGGAAGCTGGAGTTTACCATAGACCTACAAAGCATTATTTGTTTTCCTCTTCTCCCTCTTTCTGTCTTAGCTTTACTTTTAGGTGAAGTATGCTTAGAATATTTCCATAGAACGTTTTTCAGTCAAGGGACCTGTGTAAAAATTAAGCTGTCTGCCTAGATTGAAGAACTTAATAAAACATTGCTGTGTAATAACAGCGCCCGTTTTTGGACATATATGGAGTGAGAGTTATGAGCATGTCTACAGTCTGTTGCTTTATGGGAACCAATTCCCCCCCCCCTTTCATGCAAGAACGAGAGGTGAGCTGTGATTTGGCACATTATTTTGTGATGCAGCATTGACGTTACTTCCTCTAATAGTAAAACTTGTATAGAGTTTCGTCTAATTATTAACATATTGGGATGCTTATCTATAGTCATTTAAACTTCCTTTGAAGATTTTTATAAGTATGGGGGGGGAGAGATATAGCAATCCAGATGAAAGCAACTTTTTAAAAAAAAAATCTTGTAATATCTTGCCTATAGATAAGTGGGGCCTGAGCAAAAGGTGACTAAGGCAAGTGACCATCATTTTTCTATGCTTTTCTCTTTCTGATATTGGCTTCTTCCTTCCTTCCCGCATTGTCACCAAAGATGCAGTTGCCAGGAAGGGGTTAACTCCACTTTTTGTTAGAAGGCAAGGCTTAAAGCTGCTTCTTGTTCTATGGAGGAAGTCTCTACTTAAGAATTGTTTCACCCAGCTTCAGCCCAAGGCCTAAGAACAGGGTGGGGGGATGATCTAGTGAAACAGCCCAAGACCTCCCTAGCAGCCAGTTTCTGGATAAGCAGGAAATTGCATCAGGTAAACAATCAGGGAAGAAATAATACTGTAACAAAGAAGCCTCAAAGAAGAAACCACACCCAGCCAACACTTTTGTGAGGCAAGCTACTATATATAAATAACCAGCAACGTCACTCTTTCGTGCACTGATGAGAGTTACCTAGCATGCTCTGATGATGTTACCTAGCATGGTAACGAAATATCAGCAGAAAAACAACCAACCTCAGAGAACCACACAGTATCAACAGTGATCCCAAAGAACAGGAGCCCACTTGTTGCCACCTATTTCTAATGTTGAACTGAAGATGCTATTTCTGGTCTTTTTAGAAATAATTTAGGAATGGGCAGATACGAGACGTGAACACACTCTTGTTTGATAAACTGGTTGACTCACCCTTGCCAGGGTGTTGCTTGCTGCTGAAGGTCAGTGTTAACCCTGATATAGAGCCGAGGTGGCGTAGCGGTTAGAGAGCAGTACTGCAGGCTACTTTAGCTGACTGTGATCATTTGAGTTCAGCTGTTCAAATCTCACCGGCTCAGGGTTGACTCAGCCTTCCATCCTTCCAAGGTAGATAAAATGAGGACCCAGATTGTTGGGGGCAATGTAAATATATACATTGCTTAATGGTGTAAACCACTTAGAGAGTGCTTGCACTATGAGGCGGTATATAAATCTCACTAATAAATAAATAAATAAATATACTGTAACTATTCTTCCAAGAAATGAAGAAAAGAGTCTTGAAAGTAGTACGGGACATAACACAAAGCACTAGCATTAGATACTGTATCAATGCTGAACTATTTCAACCTTGACCACTAAAGCATTGGTCATCTGACCTTTTAAACCAACCCTAACATAATCCTAACCCTAAGAAAAACTCTTAGAAGTTTTGCTAGAATCCAAATCCCTAAAAATAATGTATTGGCAAACTTACCAGAAATGCTGGATCCATAGGTTCACTTATGATTTGCTTACAATTTGTAGCCATATCTATGATTTCGGGAGTCAAATCATTAGTGCTTCCCCTACTGATATTTGAATCGTAATCCAGAGCTAGAATTGTAGCAAAACTTTTGGTGGGAAGAATATACAGTATTTGGGGAGCAGCAAAAGGGAAATCCTACTTTTAGCCACTAAGGAAGAGCAGAGACATGATACAAAAGAAGGGTATTTATTCTTTGGTCTGCACCTTTTCATGAATCAACACAATAACTTTAGAAAGCAGGAAATGAGAATTTAATTCTTTCTTCCTTACAGACTAGTGTCCTTGGTATTCATCCATTGTGCAAAAATTTGGTAGATGCAGCAGCAGGTGCTTCATCAGTTACCTGGTTCCTCCTATTGTTACAAAGGAATACTTGACAGTCAAATCAAGATCAAAGTAGCATTAGAAGACAAATTCGTGAATGAATAGATTTTTGGGAGGAAGAAGTATAGAGAGTGCAAAATTTATTTATTTATTTATTTATTTATGGTTTCTTATATGCCGCCCCACTCCCGAGGGACTCAGGGCGGCTTACAACACAGGAAAAATACAAGAAAACCAATAAATGCAATTAAAATCAAAATATAAAAATTAAAATTAAATTAAATTTAAATTTAAATTAAATTTAAAATTTAAAAATTTAAATTAAATTAAATTAAAATAGTCTACATGCAAATGTCAACCATCTGTATTTAAGATGTACTTATTTTTGGAGCAGTCCATTTCATATTGGAAGGACTTACAGCTTCAATTTTTGTCCAGTGAATGAACCATTTTAACTGTTTTAAAAACAAATTTTAACCTAGAAGAGTTTCCAGATTTAAAGTGTAAAATATATTGAGCAACATTTTGAATGAAATACATTAGTTAATTTAATGGCATGAACTTTTAAAAGCTGGCAACAATGGAGACAATTCTATGCTTAAAGAGAAGATTATATATTAAATAATTCAACTTATAAACCTAATAATGTGATTTTTAAATAAATATTTTTATTTAAAAATCACATTTTTAATGTTTATAATTTGAATCTGTCCATAAATTTGTGTTGTCCCATGAGAAAAAATAGAGTTTAGTCAGATATCTTGAGTGGTTTGGAAACATGTACAATATAGTCTGGATAACACTAAACCATAACCTTAGGGGTACCAAATGTGGGCTGAAAAATCTGGACAATCTGGACAATCTGGACAAAAATCTGGACAATCACTATATGGTAGCCAAGATCTAGGATATATAGGACAACTTTGCTGCCATTTTAGTGGTCAACCAGATTTTTGCTGCTCAGATATGGTAGCTCAATACATATGTTTTATGTCTTTATTTTTTTTAGCTTGTTATGTGAACTTAACCTCTGTTTTATGATTTAGTGCATGGTGTCATGTTTTCATCACGTGACATATTGTGACTTCCCCCCCTTTGCTAAAATGGGGGTGAGCGTGGCCAGCACATGATGCATCCGGCCCGCGGGCTGCGAGTTTGACACCCCGATTTAGTGTATTGTATCTTTGCAATCAATTATTGTCAGCTAAAATAAAATAAAATAAAATAAAATAAAATAAAATAATAAAATAAAATAAAATAAAATAAAATAAAATAAAATAAAATAAAATAATAAAATAAAATAAAATAAAATAAAATAAAATAAAATAAAATAAATAAAAAAATAAAAAAATAATAAAATAATAAAATAAAATAAAATAAAATAAAATAAAAAAATAAAAAAAAATAAAATAAAATAAAATAAAATAATAAAATAATAAAATAATAAAATAAAATAAAATAAAATAAAATAAAATAAAATAAAATAAAATAATAAAGCATGATATAACTTAGGGTATTTAATGAACTCAAGAATTGTCTGTGGCCAAGAAAATAAATGACTTGGAATGTGGGCTATTTAATCCCATTTCAGTAAATTGTCATTGTGCAATTAGATGCTGAAGCCCTTGTCACCTACTTGGTGGCATTGGCCATCCTGACTTAGGATTTTAAGAGCTGTGATCTGACACAGGTGGAGACCGCCAGATTTGAAAAGATAGGCAACACTGCTGTCTTATGTCACATTATTCCCTCTGCTTCCTACGGTAATATGTGGAAAAGACTTGGCTGTGGTTTTGCTATTGCAACATAGTGCATTTCCATAACCCTGCATGCCAACAGAGCCAATAATATAGGGCAAGGAGCCATATCAAGAGTTTGTTTTTCTACATTTGACAGAAAAGAAGCACAATCACTTTTATTTGTCTCATCCTCAACATCTTTTCTCGCTAGAGATGTAGAGATATGCTTATATGCCACGTGATATTTCCGTACTATGCATGCAGGGTGCTTAACTGCTTCTCCCTATTTCCTCCATAATGGAATACGTGTGTGCAGGGATAGAATGGTTGCATTGAAAATAATACTTTTAGAATAGGTCATTTAAGCCAATCTCCTGTTCAGTGCGGGGGTCAGTGCAGTGCAGGGATCCATACTGAAGCATACTAGGCTCCACTTGAGGTTTGGAGGGATACGAAGGAAGGAAGGTTGATTTCAGAAAACTAGCGGTCTTGTTTTCAATCTGCAATGAGATCTTGTATTAATTCATTAATCCAGTTCAGTTAATCAATTCATAAATTCCATGCTAAAAATAAATGTTCAGGAATTTCAATTTTGTTTGTAATTGTCCTCTGAGAATTCAGACATTAAGAAATTTGATCTTTGTGTATGTATAACATGAATGTTAATATTACAGTTGTGCAGTCTTTGGACTCAAGAGAAAAGGGTGCTTTGGACTGACATAACACTTGTTGGCAACCTCTCAGAACAGCTGCATTTTTTTCCTGCGATTGGGTAACTGCCCTCTACAGCTGTAAAGCAATCCTGGGAAAATAAATGTTTGGTTTAAGGGTTATTGACTTTCTCCCCCCTCAAATCTAAAGTATAACACAGTCTAATTAATACCAACATTGTTGATAAAATCGCTTCAAATAGCATTGCAATGTGTGCTGTGTTATATTAAATAAGAAAGCGCCTTATGAAAGGTATGACTTTGCAAGTATTACAATCCATTACCAGCAGACAATAAAGCTATTAACTCGTAATGTCTAAAAGCCTATGGGGCAGAAATACCAAATCATCTACAGCAGCAGTCTCCAGCGGTACCAGGGACCCAGTAGTGGGTTTCTCTTACTTTTGCTACCAGTTCGGGAACGGGAGCGCGCAGGCACGCGTACACGCTTCACACGTGCAATGTTTCTGTGCACGCGCAGAGTGTTTTTGATTACATCCGGACAGGTGGGCCGAGTCTCCCGCCCCGCCACCACGACCGTTTCACCCAAACCTGTGCGAACTGGTAGCAACCCACCACTGCAGGGACCGGAGAGAAAGAGGTTTTTCCGAGGACCAAAATTACACCAGGTGTAATTTTGTAGGCTGCCTGCATCCCGCAGATGGAGCTTCGCTTGTTTGTGCGGCCCAGTTTCTGGCATGCTGCAGCAGAGTGCTGGTCCACAGACTGGGGTTGGGGACCCCTGATCTACAGTATATAGAAATATTCATTAAAATTAAGTATCAAAATTTCTATTTGGCTGAATTGGATGCCTCCGTTCAACATCTATGATGTCACTATTTCTGGTTTGAATTTAGTAAATCTTCTAGGATGAGCTTACCTGAATTGATCTCCTAAGTAGATAATAAATGTTTGATCTGGCTACTTGAATTTCCAGAAAAGGACTGTAATCTAGATTAAGAAATTGAAAGATAATAGAGAAGACAAAAACAAACATTTCCATAAACCAGCCAAGAAAGGGCAGTGTCAAAGGTATCTATCATTAAGTCTTCCTGAATGATAAATAAATTCTTGGAACTTCTCAACTTTGGGAAAGGTTTGTTTGTTTGTTTGATGATGTCTCAACCAGCCTTCTGTGTTGTTTTTCTCCCAGCCTTTTAAGTTCACGCACAGACTGTACTAATTGGAGTTCAAGCTTAACTTGAACCAAGCTTTTCATGAACGCTGCTTGTTGTTTTTATTTGAGATGTTCTCAAAATATGTCTGTTATGAAATATTTTGTATGCAGAATCGTTAATACTAGAAAGTCAGAAAGATAATTGTGGACAATCATTTTTTTTCCTCTCCGTGATCTATAATTGGACTGTACTACCTACAGCTCTCTACGAAATTCTGGGAAAGGATTCAGCAATTTTATCTCTCTCCATCAATACATACCACACTTCAATTTCTGAAATGATGACAAATGACTTGAAATGTTGTGATGTATTGTTGGACTAAACAACATTTCTTCCTGCAGAACCTAATTAAATTTGGCCTGCAACAGAAACACAATTACATATGGAAACCATTTCTCAAAAGCATCTATTCCTTAAATACTTGGAATAAGAAATGGAATATAACATTACTTGCCAGTGATATAACTCATCCCCTTCACTGCATTCTTGTAGAATAAAGCAAACTCTGGTTAACAACCACAAAAAAGTATTAGCGGGTGCGTTAAAAGAAGAAAAAATATAAATATTTTGTCAGATTTCTCCATTTTCATTATTTGCAAATACAGATACATAGGCACACATGCACACAATTAGTTCCCTATTTCAGTCATTTCAAATTTCATCAAAATAAAAATGATAATCTTAATTAATAAAATTTATGCAAAAAATACACTTACATTACTTGTCCTTGTCCAAGCTAAAGTAGGAGTGGCAAGTCCAATTTCAGGAAATATGCATAAGAAGAAGAAAAGAGTCAACATGGAAAGATGATTTAAAATGTATTTATTATTAGGCACTTCAGATGGCTGGCAAGGCTTCAGTTTACATAGCCATGCCTGCACTTGCTGAGATTGTGAATAATGAAATTTTTCCCCTCGTGCACTCTATATGGACAACACATTTGGAAAGTACCAACTTGTGGAAAGCTGGAAACATGTCTTTAAATGTTTTAATAGTAGTTGAATTATGTATGATTAAGAGTTTTATTTTATTTTATTTATCTTCCCTTTCCTTCTGAATTATTTTCTCTGTTTCCTGATAGGTGTGTTTTCTAAACCTTCTATGACGCCAGGCGAATAAACTTTCTACAACAACATAGGAAAGTTTATTTTCATGCATAGAATCTATATATTAATTTATATGAGATATCTAAATTGGACTTTTAATATGTACTAAATGTCTAAATGTGAATGAATGAAACATTGCACAATTTCAGCTGATTTATGTTGTACTGAATATAGACTTTGTTACTTATTTTTAGGTTAAGTTTAATAGTTATTTGATTAGTCATGTCATATATCTTCTCTTTATAACTATTTCTCATAATTAATATTTTAGAAAGCTGTAGCTTTCATGACATTTTAAATTACCTGTTTATTGTATTACATTCTTTTCTCATTTTTATGTTTTATTTTGTATTTGTTTATTTTTTTTAAGTGTTCAATAAAGGAATAAAGAAAAGAGTTTATTTCTATTTACACTATTTAGCAAATGTTCAGCAGTATCACATAATGGCATCAATCCAGAGGTTACTTTTCTCTTTTTAGATAGTGTGCTACGGTAGGATTATTATTTGTTTTTAAAAAAAAGTTGACTCATGCTTGAAACAAAAGAAAAATATCTACAGATTGACTCAGAAAGAAAAAAAATCAGACATTACATTAAAAAAAAAATTTTTAAATGCTGTTTGTTTTATGACTTTATAGTGGGAAAGGTTATTGCCTGGATTCTGCCTTTTGTGTGTGTGTGTTTTACAGTAGAAAGTTGAATGGAAAGTTCTGTGAAGTGTGAAAACTTATTTAGGTTTATAAAAACTGTAAATGAAGACATATACCCCTCCCTAAATATACATAAAAACAGTGTTTTTGATCAACTAGAAAGTAAGTAATTTCAGTACACCATGTACTCACAAAGCAAAGATGAAATGAAGAACTGTACTCAACTTTTTGTGGAAAGAAATATCATAGCAAAAACAGGGAATCTTGAGCGTGTTATTTGTACATGAATATGGAATCAGAACTTAATACAAATCTTTAAAACGCCAAGTATTATAATAACTGCTGCACATGAAGAATGCAGAATCATCCGCCTTGTTACACTGTCTGATTTAGAAAACCGGACATGTGCACATACACAACAGAGAGGCGGTGTGTGTTTTGTGTGTGTGTATGTATGTTAACTTGATTTTGTCACTAGTACATATTTTCTTTTGCTTGCCATCTTTCTTCTCTGATGTGAGTTAATGCAACTACGTGGTTGCCTGATTGCAGTGACTGATTGTAAGGCATTTCCTTAAATCCTCATCTTTTCATAGAGTTTTCAGGAACAGAAGAGATGCATGCTTCATTATGATACTATTTTTTCCCCTGGTTTGTGAGAAAAGAATGCTGGGTTGAATTTGGTTATTGTATATTTCTGGAAAGTTTGTTAGGTATTTTTGTAGAGGGTTTTGGAATATTTTTGTTTATTAGTAATATATTGTCCTATAACCTCACTAGAATTGTTAGCTTGAAGCAGCATAGATGTCTCAATAATAAATAAATGCAAATATTATTTTTGTATATTTTCTGATATCTTGGTGCCTAAATGTATTTGGTTGTCAAGGAAATACTTTCTCCTGCTACATAATGAACTGATGATTCTCTCTACTTTTTCATAGTCTCCAGCTTATGTAGCAGAAGCCAGTCAAGATCTTGTACAGCAGATAAAAGAAAAACTTGAAAACAGCCCGTGTAAAGAGCTGTTCTCACCCTGTGTAAAGTAAGTGCACTCTGGCATTCAAAGATCATTTTATTTTGTTGTTGATTTCCATAAGACTTTTGTTTTGTAAATACGTTCTCAATGATAGGCTGTTCGTTATAATTTAACATTACGAATATGAAAAGCATTCCACGCACAGACTCAGATAATTTTGAATGATTCATGTTCAGACCAAAAGTTAGGTTTTATCTGGATATCAACTTGAGATATAGGTAGTCCTCAACTTCAGACCACAATTGGAACCAGAATTTCCATTGCTAAGCAAGGAGTTGTTAAGTGAGTCCTGCCCAATTTTACAATCTTTTTTGCCATGGTTGTTAAGTGAATCATTGCAGTTGTTAAGTGAATCATGCAATAATTAAGAGAATCCAGTTCCCCCATTGACTATTCTGACTATTGCTTGTCAGAAGCAGCTGAGAAGGTCACAAATGATGATCATGTAACCCAAGGATGCTGCATCCGTTGTAAATACATGCCATTTGCCGAGTGCCTGAATTTTGTTTATGTGAGGCTACAACAGTTGTAAGTGCAAGAACGGATCATAAGTCAGAACAGAACAGAATAACAGAGTTGGCCAGAATCTTGGAGGTCTTCATTCCAACACTCTGATTAAGCAGGAAACCCAATACAATTTCAGACGAAATAGTTGTCCAATCTCTTCTTTAAAACTTCCATTGATGGAGTACCCATGATTTCTGGAAGCAAGTCCTTCACTTTTTTTCCATGCTGCTATAACTTTGAATGGATACTAAACAAATGGTTGTAAATCAAGGACTGCCTGTATGTATATTCTAGTCCAGGGGTCAGCAACCCATGGCTCTGGAGCCACATGTGGCTCTTTCATCCCTCTGCTGTGGCTCCCTGTTGCTCAAAATATGCGTCACAACTGCCAATGTTGATACCCGCTGGCACGTGGTTTATTCAGCTTTTCGACCCCCGGTAGGCCATCCATGGATAAATCCAAGAAAAGAAAAGTTTCAGAAGAAAACAGAATGTTTAATTCAACTACATATGCTAGTTCTGTGGCCGTTCAGTAAATAGTCAGGCACGGGAAGGGTTTTGTGGCTCCCTGTGTTTTTTTTTTCCTGTGGGAAACGGGTCCAAATGGCTCTTTGAGTGTTTAAGGTTGCCGACCCCTGTTCTAGTCAAAAGATATTCCAGGGTGGAATGTAACAGTAAAACAGGAACGATGAATGAAAGTAAAAGAAAGGAAGGTGAAGACAGGAAGAGGCTAGACAGGCCTGGAGATGCCAGGCCCTAAGACAGACATAGCAGTTGACCTGAAGGAAGGTGCTGAATTGATTCCCTCCAGGTTTTGTCTTAACTGTTCGTTTGTTTATTTGTTTATTTATTTGTTTATTTGTTTATTTATTTGTCAACAAGTGCAAGGAAACAGAACACATGAAAAAATGACACAAATAAATGGATATAAAGAAGCAAAACATAGCCATAAACACATAAAACGAGTACATACAAATGAGTACAGTAGGACAGGGATGGTAGGCACATTGGTGCGCTTATGTACGCCTTCTTAGGGATCTCTTAAGAAATGTGTAAGGTCCACGGTAGACAGTTTAAGGTAAAAGGTATGGGGATTAGAGAAACTAACAACAGGATCAGGTAAAGTGTTCCAGACATTTACTACTCTATTGCAGAAGTCGTATTTTCTGCAATCAAGATTAGAGCGGAATACATTTAGTTTGTATCTATTGATAGCCCTAGTGTTATTGTGGTTGAAATTAAAGTAGTCATTAACAGGTAGGACATTAAGGTAGATGATCTTGTGTACTAAGCTTAGGTCGGAACGTAGACGGCGTAGTTCAAGGTTATCCAGGCCTAAAATTTCAAGTTTACTGGAATATGGAATTTTATTGCGAACAGAGGAGTTGAGTACTCTTCTTGTAAAATACCTCTGGACCCTCTCTAATGTATTAATGTCCGAAATACAGTGTGGGTTCCAGGCAGGTGAGCAGTATTCAAGGATAGGTGAAAAAAACTGTGAAACCATAACACCCAAGACAGTCGGGGTTTCTGTTCAACTGAACAGTGACTTAGTCAGAACATTTTGACTGAACTTCCAACTCATAATGCACTTCTTTTATGCACATAACAAAACACATTTTCTGTTTTGTAGTCACTCCTTTTTAGTGCTTGTTTAATTTTTTTTTATTAGGTTGTGGGATTCACATAGACAAAGAAACATGCAGATGTTTCAAAATGCCCTTCAGGTCTAAGGGACCTGAAATAGGAGGTCTATTTTTGTGGTGTCATCCTTTTGTCCAAATAAAGGCTTACCAGTTTCGCAAAGTTAGGACTTTCTTTTTATTATACCCTAGAGCTCCGTGTGTAAATATTTGTATCTAGAACGGCTGATGCTTTTGTGGTGCCATACTATTTGACAGGCCTTAAGAGAAGAAAATATCAAAAGAGAGAGATCATTAAATGCACATTATTTCCAGCAGATGTTTTACAGAGGTACTTGTAAAATTTAGAAGCTTTCATTCAGTAATTATACTTCTGTCTTTTAATTTTACTACTCTCATTTTGCTCTTTGATGGAAAAGAACTAAATAATTATTCATGGCCTTAGCAGCAATCTGATGTTGCTTGGATTGTATCTTATATGTTAGGATAATGTATATTAGGTGGATGGGCAACCATAAGAAAAAATAGAATGGGATTAGATAAAAAAGAAATACATAAATATTTGATTAAAAAGTAACTCATTATTCCTAAAATATGCTCTTCTAATACTTTTGAGTTAGTAGATTTAAAACTAAGCATCCTGTCTGCAGAGAAACTGGGGTGCTTATCTAGACCCGGGAGCAAGCTTGTCAAACATTTCTTTCTTTTTTATCTGAAATAGGTCGGTTCATGATTACCTAAGTGGAGAACCTTTTCAAGAATACTCAGACAGCATGTATTTTGACAGATTTCTCCAATGGAAATGTCTAGAAAGGTAAGTGGCATAACAGTGGATGCAGTAAAACTTTTTTAAATTAAAAGGTATAATTAAAAAGATAAAACCAATAAAGCAAAAAAGCAAAAAAGAAAAGAATAAAAAGAAAAATACAAAGTGCAGAAATTTGAAAAAAAAATAAGAATATAATAAAGGAAAAGGAAAAGAAATGTATAAAGCAATGGCTTCTCCCACCATCACAATAAGTATAAACCATTTTAGAAATTCATCATCTCCTTAAAATACAAAAAATTATCTCTTTTTCCCATATCACATCTCTTACCTGTAAACAAATCTTTAAAGTTTTGTTGTTCAATACTAAAGTCCAGCAAAAGTTACCAGAGAAAACTGGCAAAATAAATAAACATATTTATTTTAACCTTGATCAAATAAGCCAACTTTATATGTTCTACTTTTAACAATCTTGATTTTTAGTCCTTTCAAATTATGTGCAAGAACTTGATTTCTTTCTTTTTTTCTTTGTCCCTTCTCACAAAATTCTTCAAGGCTTTCACAAGTCTCTTTTGTAAATCTAATATAGGAAATTTATCCAGGTCAATTTTTTAGTTTGTTATTTGTATATCCCTTTTCATTATTAAGATATTAGGTGGCTCTTTTCTATGTCCAGTGTAGCACCTTTTTCCATATCATTCTTTTAATCTGTCATTCTTTTAATCTGTCATTCTTTAATCTGTCATTCTTTCAGATCATTCTCAATCTTGTCAGGTAAAACTTGTTGCTCTTTTGTAAGATGTTTTAAACACAGTCTATCTATAGAGGCAGACACACTTAAAATTAACTTCTAGATTCATTGTTTATAAATATCCTTTAATATGTCCAATGTTAAAATATTTGCTTCATTCTATATTAGTAAGTCAAATTTAAACATTCCTCTCCTTTAATTGTAATTATTAGTTTCTTCCAGTTCCCTCTAATATCTAACCTTCAATATGTCATTATATTTTAAAGAGAATTTTAAGCAAAAGCATTTTCCCACATGAAAGATTCTTATAATTAATTTCAAAATCTTATTTCAAATCTATCTAGACCCTTAGTAACTTTCTAAAATCAAAGTTCTAATGACTCCTTTGCTTTTTATTCCACAATTAAAGCCTTAAGCATATGTTTAGAACTTCTTTTGCTAAGAACTGAAGAAAATTTATCCAGTGTTGTAAAATATGTTGATTCAAAGGTTTCTAAATAAGAAAAAAGAAATTTCCTAAAATGATTAGAAAAGAAAGTATGTGAACCCTGTGTCCTTTTGAAGGTACTGACTGTTGGTTGAGCAAAAAGCTGGCTATTCCAGAGCTCTGAACCCTCTCAAGGCCATAATCTTATGGTCTCCTCACAAGAACCATCTATCTGGACCACTTGTGGGCAATCTCAAGTCTTGTCCTTGTCTGGAGAGGAATTAAAAGAGCCAGTATATTTGGTGGCTCTTCATTGTATTGTGACTGTCACTTTCACTTTAACAGGGTTATTTTCAGTTTGCCATTTCTTCCCCAGAATTCTAGTGCAGTACAGCCTTCATATACTATGGAACATGAAAAAGAATAGGCAGAAAATATTTTTAGTACAATCTTTCCCAATTTGCTGTCTTCCAGATTAAATTTCTTAATCCATATTCAGGCAGCTCAGTTGCCAAGCTGAATGAAATCAACTTGATCCAACATAATGAACAAAAGATGACTAAGGAAGATGATAGATAGATAGATAGATAGATAGATAGATAGATAGATAGATAGATAGATAGATAGATAGATAGATAGATAGATAGATAGATAGATAGATAAAGAGATAGAGATAGAGATATAACAAATAATATTTATTTCAATTAATATCAAGCACAGGAAATCAGTAGCCAACGCAGTTCAAATGAATATAGGTTTATTGCATGTTAACACTCTCTACAAGAATCTGAATTACTAACAGTTAAAGCAAATTGGAAGTAGATAAGGGTCAATGGAATTCAAGGTGGGCTGGTCTTAGATCTCTTGTGGGCATGAAGGAACTTGAGATTGATGATGCATTTGACTCCCTCTCTCAGGCTTAGCCTGGTCATCTCTTAGAGAGGAGTTGCCCCTCCTCCTTGACATATCCTATGGCCAGATGAGAAAAAAGGAACGTTCGGAGTGGTTGAAAAGCAGTCATTTCCACAGCTAAATGATCTTTAACAAAGAATTTGTGGATTGTGCAAAATGAAGGGTTATGAAATACTCGCCCATAATTCACTTTTAGAAAAACAAGCAGTTAATTTGTTAAAAAGAGAGAGAAATAGCTTGAATTTCTTTTTTTTTAAATTCAGTGTTAAGGATGGCAACTGCTTTAAAACTGAAGCTTAATAAAATGTATTAAAACATATTGTTTCCCTCTCCCAATTTTCTTTATTATTTCAGACAACCAGTAACAAAAAACACATTTAGGCAATACAGGGTATTAGGAAAAGGTGGCTTTGGAGAGGTGAGTAAATCTTCTTCTACAAACTCTCTACTTGCAAGGGTAGCCAATTATTTTCTGCTGATAAATCTGATCTATTGAAGCATGAAATTGCATGATTTCATTCTTGCTGTATAAGAGTTCTTAAACTTGATTCACTGGGTGTGTGAGAAAGGGATAGACATGGTTTTTTCTCCCAGTTTTGTAATGAATTACAGGTAGTCCTCAACTTACGACCACAACAGAGCTCAAAATTTATGTGAGAAATTTGTTAAGTGAGTTTTGCCCCATTTTTATGACTTTTATTGCCACGCTTGTTAAGTAAATCCCTGCAGTTGTTAAATTAGTAACGTGATTTTTAAGTGAATCTGGTTTCCCCGTTGACTTTGCTTGTCAGAAGGTCGCAAAAGATGATCACATGACCCCGGGACACTGCAACCGTCATTACTGTGAATCAGTTGTCACGCATCCAAATGTAAATCAGGTGACCATGCAGATGCCGCAATGGTCATACATGTGAAAAATGGTCATAAATCACTTTTTTCAGTGCTGTTGTAATTTTGAAAGGTCACTAAGCGAACTGTTGTAAGTCGAGGACTACCTGTACTGATTCAGTTTTTTTGGATTCTGGTCTTAACTATTGGAAGTGAAGATGGAGTCTCTGTACTTAGTGACTATACAGTAGATGTAGTCATATTTTACCCTCCCAAGCTTTGGGTGGGTTCCCCAAAGATTTTTACAAAATTGACCATACAATATTATTAAATGCACTAATACTGATGATATTAACTGTGTTTCATTATTATCAATACTAGTTTTAGCATAGCAGCTTCCTGCTTTTTTTTTTTCCCTTGGCCCTTCTTACTTTTAGAAATGTAGCACCCAGTATTTAAACCAATGGCAAGTGATCTTCTGTGCAAACATCCCTGATTTACAGGGTATCCCAGCCTGAGATTGTCATATGTCTTATGTCTCTAAATTAAGAATATGGAAAACCAGACCTGTTGCGTTGGAAGACTTCCTTTCGTCCTCCTACTAAATGTCTGTTTAGTCTCCAGTCAAAAGAATTTTGTTAAAATCAAGACAAAGTAGGGGAAAGAGATTGATTTGGCTCTGTTAACTGATGATTTGTCCTGTATATATTTTTTTCCTATTGTAACTTTCTTCTTTTCAGGTATGCGCCTGCCAAGTACGAGCAACTGGGAAAATGTATGCATGCAAAAGATTAGAGAAAAAAAGAATAAAGAAGAGGAAAGGTGAATCCATGGCCCTAAATGAAAAGCAGATTCTAGAAAAAGTCAATAGTCAGTTTGTAGTAAGTATTGCCAAATTTGTAATGGGCATCAGCTCTCATTAACAGGTCCATCAGTGATGGGCACTTATAACAAAATGTATGCAGCTGTACTACTTCCAGGCTGCATCGTGACTTAGATCAGGTTTCTGGTGCTAGCTCTGTATGAGTTCTTCAGTTATTACTTTTTCAATCGCAGTGGGGTTTTATGTATCGTTCACTGGAATTCGACAGCACTGTGTGGTTCCAAAATAATTGTTTATGGAAAAAACGGTGCTGCAAACTGCTCACTCTACAATGGAATGCATACTCCTATTAGCTCTCTACAAGATCCTACCAGAGTCCAAAACTCTAGAACAGTATTTCCTAACCTTGGCAAGTTGAAGATGTCTGGACTTCAACTCCCAGAATTCCCCAGCCAGCATTTGCTGGCTGGGGAATTCTGGGAGTTGAAGTCCAGACATCTTCAACTTGCCAAGGTTGGGAAACACTGCTCTAGAATCTGCCCAGCCTCTTTTATTAGTTGTAGCTACTGCTGTTGCTGCTGGAAGAATGTATAGTAATAAATAAGACAATACTTAATCTTGAATCAATAAATTTCCTAAGTTTTTCCTGAAGAACTAAATCTGCAGTACTGTGTGTAGTATCATCTCACACATCTTATGAAAATATCTGACTATGAATGAAGGCAAATATTTGTATCCGAGGATAATGTTGCAGGATCCAATCTGGGTCGATCACCGGGACCAGATGTCTAGTCTTCTGAGTTTTCGGACTTGTGCTGGAGCCCATTCTAAGAACTTCATTGATGATGGACTCCAGCACGAGCCCAAAAGTTCGGAAGGCTAAACCTCTGGTCCTTGTGGGATTGGATCCTGCAACATCTGCCTGTATTCTTGTCCTGTGGTCTTTTTTTTTTAAATAGCCAGGATTCTATCCCATGTATTCTTCCTTTTAACTAAATGATGTCATGTCTTTTCTAACACAAAACGCTGGCTATGAGTGAATTCTGGGCATGAATAATTTTCTTGAACTATATCTGTTGTTTAACAACTCTCATTCCAGGTCAATCTAGCCTATGCCTATGAAACGAAGGACGCACTCTGCCTAGTTCTAACCATAATGAATGGGGGGGACCTGAAATTCCATATCTACAATATGGGAAACCCAGGCTTTGAAGAAGAAAGAGCTTTGTTTTATGCTGCAGAAATTCTTTGTGGCTTAGAAGACCTACACAGGGAAAACACTGTGTACAGGTAAATTTTCTTTCAGGCTTTCAGAAACTCACATGCATTTGCAGTGACGGATAGGAATTTTCCTATCAAAGAGGTGATATAGGATCTTGCTTCTTCGAAGTCATTCTTACTTAGAAAATAAAACCGAGATTCAATTCTAATTAACAAAATATTTATTTTAGTACAAAAGTAACAAAAGAATATAAACCTTAAATAAGCTACATTTTCTCAGCTAAGAATTCACGTCTGCCTCGGGCAGGCTCAGATGAGAAGAAGGAAGGAGGAGACTCCTGGAATGCACACATGCGTAGTAAAACATATCACATGTCTGCTTGATTAGAAAATACAGTAAACCTAGAAATAGTAGAGATGCTCAACTGGCAATATTCACATCGTGACATGCAGCTTTAGAGAAATTCTTATTATCCTCATATAATATTTCCTGTTTCTATACATAGGTATCAATATATTGTTTCTCATTACTTTTTTTTTTAGTACCGTGTTTCCCCGAAAATAAGACCCTGTCTTTTTTTTTTTTTTTTGAACCCTGAAATAAGCCCTTGGCCTTATCGCCATGCATTCAAAAGCCCGATTGGGCTTATTATCAGGGGATGTCTTATTTTGGGGGAAACAGGGTACCCTTACAACAAAAGAGCAAAAAATGCAACATAGGTACCACATCCAAATTAATTGGAATTTATGATTAGGGTTTAAGTGGCAAACCGTTAAAATTCTCTCCCACCAAAAGGTATGGCCTTGGGCCAACAGTTATTGCACAGTTTATCCTTACAAATCTAAATAAATTAATGGGTGTTTCAAAAGTATTCTAGATCAATCCTGAATCAAAAATGAGCAGAAAAAAATAAGGTTATAATAAAAGAGCACTTTTATTTTGCAAAAATGTTCAATTTCTCTGGAGGAAGAATGTATTTACAATTGAGTACTGGATTACAGGAATTATAATAATATATGGTTATGAAAATCGTCTTACCAAAAAAAATGATAATAATCCCATGACGCAGCTTTTACAAATAATGGTGGGGTAAAGATTGAATAACAATTCAAGTTGACCATCAGACCAAATTGCGATAGGAAAGGTCCTGTAACTGTCCTTTTCAGTATTTTAGATTGTTCTCAGAAATGATTTAAGCTTTGTCATTACTTGAAAGTAAACTTAATTATTTTTCCTCTATTAATCACTGGGGAACTTTTATTTGTTCAAAATATATTATGTGCACGATTTGTTATTATTAGCAAAGGCACGTGAACTAAGAACATTTTGGTTCTCTTCTTTTTGTTAGTTTAAATTTCTATTGACCTCACAAGATAAACTTCACAAGATAAACCAGTGCTAACAAGCCTCCTTTTTAAACAAATAATACTGAGAAAATATGTGAAGGGAATGAGGATGTAAAATGGATGGCTTTATTTTAAATACCACCAAAGGCTTATTCTTGATGTTTAACAAAAAGGCACATGTTGGATTAATGTGATAAAAGGCTATTCTCAATGTACTTTTTCATCCTAATTTTAAACACTTCCTTGAAGAGTTAGAGGTCTTAATCCATTGCTTTCTCCCACATTGGCTGTAGATATTTAATATTGGAGTGGTCATTTCAGGCATTGGATTCTGAAGAAAGGAAGAAATATTTGCAACTCCACAAAATGTAACAGCTGTGCTTTTTGAATATCTGTCCATTCACAAGACCTATTAAAACAGACCTACCGCATATATCCATATCAGTTTAGAATCTTGCAGAAGACACCATATCTGTGCAGTCTTTTTTTTTAACAGACTATAACTTGTATCTGAATTCATTCATGATGGACAGAGAACGAGTAACCTGAAGATAGTTCCTTTCAAGAGAACTCCACATTCAATCATCCTATATTTCTGAAACAGAAATACAGTAGTTATTACAGTTATTGCAATTTCTCAGTTGCAGAGAAATTGAGACATGGTTTTTGTTAAGTCCTCACTGTTACGACTGCGCCGGCTACTAGTCAAGCCTGATTGGCTCTGACGCAAGCAGCTGGCGAGCGGGAAATTGGAGCCCTGTTATTGGCTCAGAGTTTGACAGTTCCAGTATAAAAGGAGCTGTCAAGCCTCCTGTTCTCTGTTCTGCTCTATGGTGCTGAAATAAAGGTTTGCTGTTCACATTCTGAGTCTGCCTCCATTCCTGTCAGCCCTGACCCACCGATTTAATAGTTTTCATATAGACCAGAGGTCTTCAAACTTGGCAACTTTAAGACTTCTCCAGCTATGCTGGCTGGAGAATTCTGGGAGTTGAAGTCCACAAGTCTTAAAGTTGTCAAGTTTGGAGACCCCTGATATAGACAAATCTACAGGGTTTCTCAACCTTGGCAATTTTAATTCCCAGAATTCCTCCAGTCAACTACATGAATTGAAGTCAAGACATCTTATATTTGCTAAGATTGAGAAATGCTGTTCTGACGGCTGCCACAATGGCTAGCTAGAGAACACATACAAAATAATCTGCATGGTGTCCTCATTGGTCACATCCAGCTGAAGTGAATGGCCCGAGATTGTGGTAGGCTGTGATTTTCATGTTGCTGCAAAACCATGTTTTTTAATTGACTTTCTGAATTCTTTTGATGGGTAAACTGACACCCTACTGCCTAAATGGTTGGAAAGTACTTGCAATTTCCATTTTATCAAAGCAATTTCCACAGAAATAAGAGCAGTACTTCTTTTTTATTTCCCAGGGATTTGAAGCCAGAAAATATCCTGTTAGATGATTATGGTAAGTCTGAGAGCTTTAGGTAAAACATTTTTGTCTACAGTAAAATGGCTTATATATAGCTGTCTGTACACAGCCAAATCATTCTCTGCAGTGGATAAGAGGCACCAAAGACACATTCCTTGTGTGTCCAATCACACTTGGCCAATAAAGAATTCTATTCTATTCTATTTAACTTTAGATAGAGAAAAAAAGTGGCACTTTTGCCAAAAAAGAGAGAGACCTTATGAAAAGAAGAGCATTTTAGGTTAATAGTAACAATATTAAGAATGGTTTATACAAAGGTTGTATTTTCTCTTATCCAACAATGAGGGTGAGCAATTGTGTGTGTCATTTCTCTGAAGATGGGCTTTGTACTTCTTGGCCTTATGCCTATAACAAAACAACATTGCTACCTGGGTAAACAATGGGAATCATGCCTTTGACCAATCAATATTATTACCAGTCTAAACAATGAGAAATAATATGGGGGTATTATACTGAATATGCTGGGCTTCAAGTACGAAATATGGGTTGCATGACTATTTTTTTTTATTTCAAATGCTCCTCAGAGTTAACATCCACCCCCAACTCAATTACATTGAATTATTTGTTCTATTTATATCCATACAGATTAATCCATCAGCTCAGCAACTTTCTGAATTGAATAATGAACGGCAAAATATATAGCCTTTATTTGAATTACAGCTAGTTTGAAACTCATAAATAGTATCACTCTGTTAGTCCTTCATGCAAGGCAAGGTTCTCCTTGTCGCAGAAGTGATCTGATCTCAGTGGAGAAGTGCAAGACTCCTGGCCTAATCCCCAGTTAACTGTTGGATATATAATCAACAGATCTGAGCTTTTTTTTCCTCCCCCCATCATGGCCCCCACAGCCTCCTCTGACTGTAATTGCTGAAAATTGGTGGTTATAGTCTCCTCTGATTTTGAGAAAGGTGTATAAGAAGCTAATAATGTTAACTTACTTACACGTTACTAGCCATAATGTACTTTCAAAAAACAAAAATCCACCTTTTTCAAGTTTTCTTTTTTGAAAGCCAGGTGGAAAAATTGTATAATCCCATCTCTGCCCATATCACTCTCAGCTTTGGATTTTGTCCCTTCCATAGTGTCCAAATTTGCTTAAATACAATCTGTAGCCGTCAAAAGTTTGCCCATCTCTGCAGGAACAAGTAACATACGAAGCCTGGAAAGTCTGTTAGTTCAAGTAAACAAAACAACCAAAGTGGAAAATAGTCTGATGAAATAACACTTGGCCAAAGTGTTCAATTGCTTATCATTTTTTGCTGTGGGGAACGGCAATCTTAGGTGTGGGAAGGATGAAAACATAATGAAAATGCTCATTGTAATTTGAAATGGTTAGTTGGTGTTTTCTATGGGGCAGTAATCTTACATTACAGGAAGGCAAACCTTAATGGATTATTAGGAAATAGTCCCTAAAGGTTTGATTGTTAATGGAGAGAAATCAATCCTCCGGAGGTCGATGGATCTTTGCTTCCCTTTTGAAGTCATTCTCATTAGAAAATAAAACCGAGATTCAAATCTAATTAACAAAATATTTATTTCAGTAGAAAATAATAAAAAGAATCCTTAGTAAGCTACATTTTATCGGCTAATGAATAAATCACTTCTACCTTCGGCAGAAATGGCGGAGAGAAAGAAAGGAGTTGACTTCAGGAATGCAGGCATGCATAATAGAATATATCATACGTCTGCTTGACCATAAATACAAGAAACAGTAGAAAATGTAGAGATGCACAAAATGACAATATTCACATCGTGACATTGATTGTCAAGCAATATGAGCAACCATATTTTAAATATGCTTGGATTCCTTTCACCAAGCAAGGAATTACATTAGATGTTATAAATGATTCCTAACAACTCCACCATTCCCCCACCTAGGATTCCAGGGGTTTTTCCCCTCTCATTGAAAGGAACAAAATAACATAAAATCTTGATCGCACTTCCAATGCAGTTTTGTTTTTCAGCCAAGTTTTGCTTTTCTGAGATGGAAAGCTTCTGGCATAGCATCCTTTCAAGGGGATTTTGAAGAAATTAAATGCATTAAGAAGTGTTTTTTTTATATTTAGTGCATAGTCAAGATTAACAATGTGTTTAGTGCATATCAAGATTAACATTCTTTAAATTCTCCCTACTATCTAAGACCATCTCATGTTCAAGCTTGTACTTTTTATCTGAAAGCAGAGGGACATTTGGCCTGCCCTAATATCAAGCAGTTTCCTTGATCAGTTTTTTCAGATGACTTCCTCCAAAGAACTGGTATTCCCTGCAATGGTTAGATTTGTTTTGACAATGCATTTAATAGCAAAATAATTGTTTTCTACAGATTCATACCTATGCTTTAAAAAAAATTTCACCTCCACTTTAGGCCACATCAGAATATCTGATTTGGGACTAGCTGTCAAAATTCCTGAGGGTGACTCCATCCGTGGACGAGTAGGAACAGTTGGTTATATGGGTGAGTGGTCTGAAATAGTCTGTTGTTTTCAACTTTGAAGACTATTATTTCAACTCTGTAATGTAAAAGAAAAAACAAACTCTGTTCATGCGTGATAAGCCGTCACAATTCAGCATGACTGAACAGATGGCTGAATCTCTGATATGTAGGATCACTTGACCAAGTCACAATTCTCTGTATGTCCTCTCATAACTGCTTGAGCGCAAAGGCATCATACCCCAGATTGGGTTGATGTTAACACTCAGCTTTGGTAAAAGTTAAAAATATAATTATTTAATAAGAACAATGCGTGAAATAAGGAATTGTGGGAATTGTCAGTAAACATGGCGCCCATGAATGGTCTGGGAAAGAGCAAGATAGCACTCACCTAATGAACCATTTGAATATTATCCAGCATTAAGAGCTTATGAGCTATCAGTGTCAGCACCCCCATTGTTTTAAAGTTATGTCCTAGATACTTTTATTACTTAATTCCTCCCCTCTTCATCACCATCCCCAATAGCTATCCATTTATATTTCATATCAAACTCTGTATTACAGTTGACTGCAGAGGAAAACATTTAATATAAGAATTGTTCTGAAAATTTTAAGCAGGTTTTTTTTCATTCTTGATGGTTTTCATTTCTCTAAGGTGAATGACATGTTAAATAGAGCCCATAGAACTCCTAGCATGTGTTATATATTTGTAAATCTTAGTAAATATTGAACCTCATGCTTCAGAGTATTTAAAAAGAAAAAAAATGGAAATGAGATTATTGCAAATAAATGACACTAAGATTTCAACTTAAATCAGAGATGGGCATGTGAGATTGTTTTCTGGGTCTTGTGCACTCTTAGCACCACTTTTACAGTCCCTTAAGCCCCTTCCCACTACACTACCAAACACTGGGGATGCAGTTGCTTGCAGTTATGAGGTAGGCCACCCAAAATTGTCATGATCACATGAGGACATGATGTGATTTAAGCAAATTAGTAAAATTCACATCATTCTCATAATGACATCATGGCATGTGTGAAATTATTGTGGCTTGTACCAGACTCCAGTGTGTAAGAAAACTAATTTTATACCACATATAGCAAGGGTCCTCAAACTACGGCCCGCTGAAGCCATTAATCCGGCCTGTGCAGGACCACGAGACTTCCCCGCCCACATTGCCCCACCCACCTGCCAGCCCCCACCCTTCAGTCGAGCGCAGGACTTACCTTCGTGAGCCCTGCGGGCTGGAACTGGAAGGTAAAGCCAACATTTTTGGCCTGCAGAGACGTTCTGGAGGCGGGGGAGGTGAAAAATGGGGTGCACAGACGCCACGGGAGGCCAACAAATGGGCCATTTTATCCCAGTTTTGGCCTGCAGAATGCTTCTGGAGGTGGGGGAGGTAAAAACCGGGCCCATTTTCACCTCCCCCATCTCCAGAAGATAGACAGAGAGAGAGAAAGAGAGAGATCTAGACAGAGAGAGAGATAGACAGAGGGGGTGAGAGAGAGAGTCAGACAGAGAGAGAGAGAGAGAGAGAGAGAGAGAAACAGAGAAACAGAGAAAGAGAGAGAGAGAGAGAGAAACAGAGAAAGAGAGAGAGAAACGGAGAGAGAGAGAAAGACAAGAGACACACAGAGAGACAGCGAGAGACAGACTTCTTGATTGTAAGCTCCTTGGGGCTGAGATGAATTGCTGCAAAACTGAGTTTCCTGAAGTGGATCACTAGACTCCTAAATAACTTAAAAAATGATCTAGTAAAATGAAAAATTAACCAAAAGAGCAACATGCAAACAAAAGCAAAAAAACCCACCCCCAGGAGCAAAACAAATTAAAGTTTAATTTCTGTGCATTGTTTAATGGACTGTTAAATTAGCCACGCCTACCTAGTCACATGACCTAGCCATGACCACCCAATCACATGACCAGCCAGCCAGTCCCGCCTCCCAACAGTTTGAGGGACCATGAATTGGCTCCCTGTTTAAAAAGTTTGAGGACCCCTGACATATAGTAATGTGTGATAAAGAAAACTAGTTAAATATAGGCTGTTATTAGGGGTAAGCTTATGTGATACCCATATCCTTTACAGATCCTTGAAAAGATCCATTCTGATATTTTCTGACGGAGCAAAGTAAAGTGGTTGGAATGATTCAGATTACCACCTGACAGATATCCTTGTGTATAAACAGTGGTCTCCATTCCTATTTAAATCCTGGAAATACGTATTTGAACTATCATGGAGAATAATTGTTTCCAAATTTACGGAAGTGAACCTACATAAATGGCTTAATTTTATTATTATAATTACCTGTGAAACAAGTTCCACTGAGCTTCCCTCCTAGTATCAAATTGATCCTTGGCCAGACTAAATGGAATCTCTTATTTCATTCTTGCCTCCATAGTCATGCTGACATCAATATAGACATAGGGAACTTTTTTCCATTGTCTCTTTTCTTTTTCCCAGCTCCAGAAGTCTTGAATAACCAGCGATATACCTTTAGCCCTGATTACTGGGGATTAGGCTGCTTAATCTATGAAATGATTGCAGGACAGTCACCCTTTCGAGGAAGGAAAGAGAAGGTGAAGCGGGAAGAAGTAGACAGGAGAGTCTTGGAGATGGAAGAGGTGTATTCCCACAAATTCTCTGAAGAGGCAAAGTCTATCTGCAAAATGGTAAGGAAGTCACTTGGTGTGAAAATCAATCAGTAGACTGTGATGATCAGCTAATTATGAGATAATGATTAAGACTACTTGTGGAAAAGCTTTTTCAATCCTGGGGTCGTACAGATGTATTGGCCTTTAACCCCCATAGCCCTTGAGCAGGAATTATAAAGTCTGAAGTCCACTGCATGTGAAGTGATGCTATTGAGGTAGTAGGTCAGTGATGGCGAACCTATGGCACGCGTGCCACAGGTGGCACGCGGAGCCATATCTGCCGGCACGCAAGCCGTTGCCCTAGCTCAACTCCAGCATGCATGTGCATGCCGGCCAGCTGATTTTTGGCTCATGTGGAGGCTCTGTGAGGGCATTTTAGGTTTCCAGAGGGCCTCTGAGGGGGTGTTTTCGCCGTCCCCAGGCTCCAGGGAAGCCTCTGGAGCCTGGGGAGGGCGAAAAACGGGCCTACCAGGCCCACCGGAAGTCGGGAAGTAGGCCATTTCCGGCCTCCAGAGGGCCTCTGCGGGGGCAGGAGAGGCCGTTTTCACCCTCCCCAGGCATTGAATTATGGGTGTGGGCACTCACACGTGCGTGACAGCGCGCGCACACACGCGTTTTCGGCACCCGAGGGAAAAAAGGTTCGCCATCACTGTAGTAGGTCCTTTGCTGATCATGGCCCTAGCAAATATTAAATTTTGCTACCTTCTAGAACTAGCCTTAGTTTTCACAAGTTTCTTTCCCAGTGTTTCATTCATTAATATAGTGAAAGCTGTCAATGACTTTTGTCTGCCTTTCCATGAGATGTGTTCCCCCTTCGGTAAGATGTACATTTTGAAATGTTTCCTACTACAACTACTTCCTTGCCTTCATGAGTTCTAAATTATTGAAGTTTTTTTTTTATTTATTTATTTTTTTATTTATTTATTTATTTATTTATTTATTTATTTGTCAAATATGTATAGGATAGTAGTAGTTTGTATAAACATAAGTAAAAAGTAACGATAAAAGAGGACAATAGGACAGTAGGACAGGGACGGTAGGCACAGTGGTGCGCTTATGCACGCCCCTTATACCAAGTTATACCAAGCCAGACTGCTGATCTAGCTCAGTGCTATCTACAGTGTTTTTTCATATTCAGACTTGCAGCTTTTCCACCATTACTTGGAAATGCTAGGACCGAACTGTTTTGAACTTTTTGGCTAAAAAAGATTAAACCATTAAACGAGGAGTAATCAGAATGTGAGGTCATGATGGAGGTCATATTTGTTCCCATTCAAGGCAAGCTGCCTTCATTTCTTGGGAGCCATTTGCTGGGACTCTCCTTTAACAGACCTTATTTGGGTAGCCACAGTCACAGATAACTTCTGAGCACCACTTGCTAGGCTTGTGGCATTCTTGACTAGGGTGACCAAGGATAGCTTTCCTTTCTTGGGGCATTGTACCATAAAACATTGGTCAGTTGCTGTGACAAACTTGAACTAAACTGGGACATCATTCTGGATTCTGGAGTGAACCTGCATACTCCGAATGCAACCCATGCTCTGCATCAATTCTTGAAGTAGAAGAAAATCTAATGTTAAAAGACTGGGCTGAGTACTAGAATATGGAAGACCAGGCACAGCACGACATCCATCATGGAGAAGTTGAAAGAAGAATAAGGGGGAAGGTGGGGCTAGGCAAAAGTGTATTGATCTTGGATAGATTATTTTGGAAGGTACTCAGGAATAGGTTGAAGCTATAATAGGAACTACTGCTGAGAGGGCAAAAGCCATTGAAGGCGAATCCTAATCTCGGGATTGAGTTGTGTTGGATATCGAATTTTGAATATACAAAATTCTAACACAGAAATTACAGTTCCAAACTACAGTTTGTTCAAGGAAAACAGGATCCCTGTCCTATTCAGAGTCCCTGTCCAAGGGTATTCTGACAGAATTTGTTATAGGTAGATATACATTCTGAGGTTATGGTTAGCACCATGAAGTTTGAGAAGCCCTACACCAGAGGTCTTCAAACTTGGCAACTTTAAGAATTCTGGGAATTGAAGTCCACAAGTCTTAAAGTTGTCAAGTTTGGGGACCCCTGCCCTACACTGTATCTCTTTTCTGTAAAGACACAGGTTGCCTTGCCCTTATTTCAGAAGTTGTGGGAAATTACAATCTACCATTTTTTCATGCCTTAAGCCAGTTGCATAGTGTAGGCCAGTAGACAGATATTTTACATCCACATTTTTCTGGTTATGAAACCTTCTGTTGTGAATTGCTATGTAATAAGTCTAACATGACTCATTACTTGTTCTTAGGCGTTTACTGTCACTGTATAATGTTCTTTCGTTTTTTAAACTTTTTATAAGTTTGCTGAAAGGAAATTTTCATTTCAAAAATTTCATCCTGGTCAACATTTAACTCAGTTATCCTGCACAGGGATTCTTGAGTACCAGTGTAGAGTATTGATTACAATTTTGGACTGGGCCTGTGGAGACCCAGATGGAACTCCATGGTGAACCACATAGCTCACAAGGTTGCTGCAGGGTTAAAGTGCAAGGAGGCTGTGATCTCCTTGAAAGGTAGGGAAAAGGGGCATGCATAAGCGCACAAGCGTGCCTACCGTCCCTGTCCTAATGTTCTCTCTTATCAGTACCCATCTTATGTATATAAACAATGTTATATCTATGTATATTACCAACACGTACTTGACAAAAATAAATAAATAAACAAATAATAAATAAAAATGAAAATGAAATAAATTAAAAGGGATCTCTCCACAGGACCCTCTCTACTAATTTCACCAATGAATGGCTTCATTTTTTTAGGCCGGTAATGAGCATGTTGGGGAAAAAAATCTGAATCAAAGGAGTTTCCTAGGCTTTTTTTGATTCTTATTACCATCCAGTCCAGAAACATAAATTTCCTGTGCTGCCATATTCAGAATGGTGTTGTGTTCCGGTAAAACACAGTTCAGCAACACCCTCTGAAATGGCCATGGCTTGAAACTGTGGGTGCCTTGATGCCAACACTGACACATGCAGGAAAATCTTAGAGGTTTGTTCCATTTGCCGTGTGTCATCCACCCATGCCTGCTTTTAAGTACTGAATGCATTCACAGTTGGATCCAAGCACAACCAGATCCAAGTTCTAGAAACAAGGCTCACTGTTGAAAAATTCCTGTGATGTTTCCTAACGTCAGTAAACGGTGTTTGTAAACTAAATGCTTCAGTAATATGCTGTGCCGGGGATACTGTAATTAGTGTTCCCTTTTCATTTAGATTTGTCCAGCCTTGGGAACATTTTAGCTGGAGAATTTTCCAGAATCATTTGCCAAATCTTGGCTGGAGTGTGAATGCATCTACCTGCTTCTGTTCCTTCAAACTGAAGAATGCTTATAAAAACAACCTGGTTAAGCAATTGAAGGAAACCAACTGCAGTTAACTTTCTATTACATGTGTTTCTGGGGCCTAATTACATAAATTTATTATTTTAATGATTTCTAAATTGCAAGGTTATACAAATATTTCATACTTATGAAATTGTTAACTTTTCTATTGCTGCCCTCTAATGGACAAAGGGTGAACATCCTCTGGAAAAAATCTTTCAATCTGTTTTCCTCGTCATTTTTATAATCAATGAAGTTAACAGTCTAAACACATATGTTTGCTCAGAAGAGAGTCCAGTTGAGTTCAATCATCTTTTCCTTAGTTTATTTTTGTTACTGAATGAAGGTTGACATTACTAGCTCGTAATCATTGAGCTACCTTAGTTTCTAATATTCCTCAGTGAAATTCCTTTAGCAGTTTCCCCCTATCAAGTAATAAGAAAGAAGAATGAAATAAAAACAGGTAAAATAGTATATACTTGGCATAATAATATAATGTAATGCAGCTCCAGGATTAATGATGCTATTCGTTGAATGCTGGAATAATTTTATATCTCAGTTACTGTAGCTGCCAAATGAGTGAGGTAAAACTTTGGACCTCACACAAGCATTATGTCTATGTCTGATTCCTTAAGAACACCTAATATTTTTGCCAGCCAGACAAAAAAAAAGGTGAATAAAGGGATGTGACTCTTAAAAGCAACAACATCTTTTGTTCAGGATTACACAGAAGCATTTATAATGAGTGGTTTTAAGGAATATTGGAAGGCATTTTATTCAGATGAGGTTTGAACACTTCAACCAAAACATGCCCAGTCATACTAGAAAGTGTGGCTCTTTGAAAATTGGGGGAGGTTTGTGTTATATTTATTTTATTATTAAATTTATATGCTGCTCATCTTGCTCTCAAATCCTTAATGAGATCTGGAATTTTGTGCTCTGGAGATCCAAGCCTCAAAGCTCTTGAAGATTCTGTCTCTTTGCCTCCATCTAGTGGGCTTCAAGAGGTTTGCAGCCTGGATCTGGTAAATCTAAATCTAGTGGTGCCCAGAACTTCATCTGTGGTTATTGGTAAAGGTATATGGCAGACAATAATTGGCATTCACCTGCCCAAGCATTCACAAGTAAATCTATCTATCATTCATTCATTTGTTGATTTAGAATAGAATAGAATAACAGAGTTGGAAGGGACCTTGGAGGTCTTCTAGTCCAACCCCATGCTTAGGCAGGAAACCCTACACCACTTCAGACAAATGGTTATCCAACATCTTAAAAACTTCCAGTGTTGGAGTATTCACAACTTCTGGAGGCAAGCTGTTCCACGGGTTAATTGTTCTAACTGTCAGGAAATTTCTCCTTAGTTCTAAGTTGCTTCTCTCCTTGTTTAGTTTCCACCCATTGCTTCTTGTTCTACCTTCAGGTGCTTTGGAGAATAGTTTGACTCCCTCTTCTTTGTGGCAACCCCTAAGATATTGGAACACTGCTGTCATGTCTCCCCTAGTCCTTCTTTTCATTAAACTAGACCAGTGTTTCTCAACCTTGGCAGTTTGAAGATGTGTGGACTTCAACTCCCAGAATTCCCCAGCCAGTGTTGCTGGCTGTGGAATTCTGGGAGTTGAAGTCCACACATCTTCAAACTGCCAAGGTTGAGAAACACTGAACTAGACATACCCAGTTCCTGCAACCGTTCTTCATATGTTTTAGCCTCCAGTCCCCTAATCATCTTTGTTGCTCTTCTCTGCACTCTTTCTAGAGTCTCAACATCCTTTTTGCATCGTGGCAACCAAAACTGAATGCAGTATTCCTAGTGTGGCCTTACCAAGGCATTATAAAGTGGTATTAACATTTCATGTGATCTTGATTCTATCCCTCTGTTAATGCAGCCTAGAACTGTGGTGGCTTTTTTGGCAGCTGCTGCACACTGCTGGCTCATATTTAAATGGTTGTCCACTAGGACTCCAAGGTCCCTCTCACAGTTACTACTGTTGAGCAAGGTACTATCTATACTGTACCTGTGCATTTTGTTTTTCTTGCCTAAATGTAGAACCTTACTTTTTTCACCATTGAATTTCATTTTGTTAGATAGCGCCCAGTGTTCAAGTCTGTCAAGATCCTTCTGTATCTTGAGCCTATCTTCTGGAGTGTTGGCTATTCCTGCCAGTTTGGTGTCATCTGCAAATTTGATGAGTTCCCCATCTATCCCCTCGTCCAAGTCATTGATGAAGATATTGAGGAGTACTGGGCCTAAAACAGAGCCTTGGAGTACTCCACTGCATACTTCCCTCCATGTAGATGCAGTTCCATTAAGCACTACATGTTGAGTGCGGTTGGTCAGCCAGTTTTGAATCCATCTGGTGGTGTTGCTGTCTAACCCACATTTTTCTACTTTATCTGGTAGTAGGTTATTTATTTATTTATTTATTTATTTATTTATTTAGTTAGTTAGTTAGTTAGTTAGTTAGTTAGTTAGTTAGTTAGTTAGTTAGTTAGTTAGTTAGTTGTTTTTATATGCCGCCAACTCCCGTAGGACTCAGGGCGCTGGACAACATAATACAAAAACAATTTATAAAAACGATACCAATGATTAAAAAGTACAAAAAGTTAAAAATTTAAAAACAGACCATCATTCAAACAGGGGGGATTGATCTTAATTTCACCCCGCCTGCAGGAAGAGCCGTGTTTTCACGGCTTTACAGAAGGCCAGCAGGGTGGGGATAATTTGGATCTCTGGAAGAAGTTGGTTCCAGAGAGATGGAGCTCCCACAGAGAAGGCCCTCCCCCGCGGTCCCACCAACCGGCATTGCTTGGTTGATGGGACCTGGAGGAGACCAACTCTGTGGGATCTAACCAGTCGTAGGGAGGTATGCGGTAGGATGCGGTCCCGGAGGTAACCTGGCCCTGAGCCATGTAGGGCTTTAAAGGTTAAAATCAACACCTTAAATTGCGTCCGGAGACTAATGGGCAACCAATGCAGCTGGCGAAGAATAGGTGTTACGTGGGTGTATCTTGGCTACGGCTCGCGCAGCTGCATTTTGCACCAGTTGCAGTCTCCGGATACTCTTTAGGGGTAGCCCCATGTAAAGTGACCTCCATCCCAGGCTCGCCAGAGGTCATCCATTAGGGTGACCAAAGCAGTCTCCGTGCTGTAGCTGGGCCTAAAACCCGATTGAAAGGGATCCAGATAATCAGTGTCATCCAATAACCGCAGGAGCTGGAGCGCCACCACTTTCTCCACAACCTTACCCACAAAGGGTAGGTTGGAGACTGGATGAAAGTTCTTTAAATCCGCCGGGTCCAGGGAAGGCTTCTTGAGGAGGTGCCTCACCACCGCAACTTTTAAGGGCTGCGGGATGGATCCCTCTCTCAAAGAAGCATTGACCAACACCTGGATCCAGCTGCGTGAGACCTCCCTGCTGGCCGAAACCAGCCAGGAAGGACATGGGTCTACTTTATCAAATGCCTTACTGAAGTCCAAGTAAATTTTATCGACAGCATTCCTCTGGTCCACTAATTTTGTCACTTTGTCAAAGAATGTAATAAGATTAGTCTGGCATGATCTGTTTTTGACAAACCCATGTTGGCTTTTGTTTTGTTATTACTTTTGTTATTACTTTGTTTGCTTCTAGGTGTTCGCTGATTTGTTGCGTGATTATCTTTTCCAGAATCTTCCCTGGTATTGAGGTCAGGCTGATAGGTCTGTAGTTTCCTGGATCTATTTTTTTTCCTTTTTTGAAGATGGGAACTATATCAGCTCTTTTCCAGTCCTCTGTCAGTTCCCCAGTGCTCCAGGATCTTTGAAAGATATAGTTCAGTGGTTTTGAGATCTCGTCTGCCAGTTCCTTCAGAACCTTGAGGCAGTGGTGAAATCCACATTTTTTTTACTACCGGTTCTGTGGGCGTGGCTTGGTGGGCATGGTGTGGCTTGGTGGGCGTGGCAGGGGAAGGATACTGCAAAATCCCCATTCCCTCCCCACTCCTGGGGGAAGGATATTGCAAAATCTCCATTCCCACCCCACACCCCACCAGCCAGAGATGGTATTTTCCGGTTCTCCGGACTACTTAAAATTTCCGCTACTGGTTCTCTGAACTACTCAAAATTTTTGCTAATGGTTCTCCAGAACCTGTTAGAACCTGCTGGATTTCACCCGTGCCTTGGGGTGTAATCAATCCGGTCCTGGTGATTTGAACTCATCTAGAGTAGACAGGTGTTCACTTACCATTTTCTTCTCTATTTTAACTTGTGTTCCTAATATGTTTTTTGTGGTGCTGTTTTTGATAGGTTGGACGGTTTTTTCCCTTTGTGTAAAGACAAAGTGTAGCTCTCTTAAAGTCAAAGTTTGACTTTGTTCTACTGCTTGTGTTTGCATAATGTTGAATTCCAATATTATATGATCACTTGCCCCCAAGGTTCCTGTAGCTTCAACACCTTCTATCCTTTCATCTCTATTAGTGAGAATTAAGTCCAATATGACTGATCCCCTTGTTTCCTTCTCTACTTTTTGGGAAACAAAGTTGTCTGCTAGGTTTGTTAGGAACCTGTTGGATCTTCCACTTGGTTCAGCGTTTGTCTCCCAGTTGATGTCAGGGTAGTTAAAATCCCCCATTACTATTGTGATGTGATTCCTACATACCTTAGTTAGCTAAGTTCATCTACTTCCTCTGTTTGGTTGGGTGGCCTATAGTATAGACCTATGGCAATGTCATTTCCTCCCACTTTAATATTGACCCAAATGCATTCAAGATAATTTTCATTATTGTTGTGCTCTATTTCTGTAAAGATGTAGTTATTTCTTATATATAGTGCAACTCCACCTCCTCTTTTATTTGGTCTATTTCTTTTAAATAATTAAAATCCCTCTAGCTGTATATTCCATTTGTTGGTTTCATCCCACCAAGTTTCTGTAATGGCAACAATATCATATCTTCCCTCATTTACTTGAATTTCTAATTCACCCTGTTTATTCCTCATACTCTGTGCATTGGTGTACAGACATTTGAGTCCATTTTGATTGACCCTGTGTTTGCTGTCTACATAAACTGTGTTGTGCCTGACTGCCCCTACTTTTTTGCCGCCTGCTTGATTAGTGCACATGGTATGGCACTCACTATTAAATGCTTGGTTTTGCTTGACAGCAGGGCTGATAATCTTATCCGCACACACATCTATGTTGCATGCACTGATAACCCTATTAATTTTAGATTGCTGAGGACAGAAATGTTCTGTATCAATTAATTCTCTGTCCCCGCTGTTCAGTTTAAATGTTTATCCAGGAAATCTGTGAATTTAATACCAAGTAACTCAGTCCCTTTCTTTGATGGATGCAAACCATCTCTTTTGTACAGTTTTTCATTGGACCAGTTGCAGACATCATGACTAATAAAACCAAAGCCTTCCCTTTTACACCACTCCTTTAGCCACACATTAAACTCCGCTATACGCTGGCCTTTCACTTTTTGTTCCTTATAAACTGGTAAAACCCCTGAAAAGATAAGCCTACAACCTAAACTAGTAAGTTCATACCCCAAGCTCTGGAAGTCATTCTGCACAGAAAGTACATCTTTTTGGGACAGATCATTTGTGCCAAGATGTATAATAGCATCAACATCACAGTCCTCACTAGCATTCTTGACTATTTTAAGATTGTCTCTGCTGGCAGTAGCACCTGTTTGTAAGCTACTATCTGTAAGCTACTATTTCTGTTCATATATATACCATCTTCCTTGAATTTTCCGAATCAAAGTAACCCTATGAAGTAACTTGGGCTGATTGATTAACCCTAAGTAATCTAGTGAGACTTCCCAATTGAGGTGGGACTTGAATCTACTCCCAGTCTATTTAAACTTTCACCACCAGTTTATTCTGGCTCTCAATAACTCTGGAGTAAGAGATAAAATGTTGGAAAACTTTAGGAACTCTTAATAATTCATCAGGCATAATTCTGTAAAACGTGGTTAAATTCAATAAATTAATCTTGCTTTTGAGGCTTGAAATTATTATACGGAACTCAGTATGTGTTTAAATCTGTAGCACATTCTACCAACAGTTTGTAGATCAAATCAAATTGAGTAATGCATGGAAAAGTCTCTGCTGGAATTTCTTGAATTGATTGACAATTAATTGACAATATGAGATTAGGCATACACAGATAGGATTATGATATCTTAATAAAATAAATAAGCCAGTTAACTAGAGTTAAAATAGAGAAGTGATATGAGTTATTTTATAAAACATTGATAAGATGATTAAATATATTCAGTAAGTATAAGTCCAACTTTTTAAAAACACGTATGTGAAAGTAAGAATTAATAGTTGCATTTTAGCTCCAGCAAATAAGGATAATGAAATGAAAGAACCTGGGAAATTTTTGAGAAAAGTTACACAAATTTGTGCAATTTTCCTCAAAATTCGTTTGTGCTTTATCACACTTAGCCGAATAAAATATTCAGTTCAATTCAATTTCTTGATTAAGGAAGTCTAAAGAAAAATCACTCTGCTGGGACACATGAATAGATAATTGGGAATGAAATAAGAGTGCAGAAAAAGTAATTGGGCTATTCAGAGGCTTGAACATGTAAAGGTTTCATGAATTATTTGCCTAAAAGAAGTCTGTAGATTTCAAAGTTTGGTTTTGGCTTAAGTCATTAATGGATGCACATGAAAAAAGACAAGGGAAGAATTGGGGGTGGAGTGATGAAATTGAAGAGAGAGAGAGAATGCTAGAAGAACTATTTCAGAGGCTGGTACGGAAATGAATAAATGAATAATGAATAAATAAATGTTAGTGTCCAAGAACAAAATGCTGAAAAATAAATCATAAAGCTTTAAAAACAAATATAGATGATGTAATAGCAGAAATATGGGTATGGTTGCCAATGAAGTACAGTGTGATTTATTTAGCACCTGTGTAAAGATTGCATCTCTATCTGACAAGTGGAAGAACACATTATGGTTCCCTTATAACAAAATGAAAGGTAACAAGACTAGATGCAAAAAAAAACACCACCACAGGATAAATTTGTTCAGTTTGTCCAGAGGAGTGCTTGTTAGAATTCTGATTAAAATGATGCCAGAAGTAGCACGAAATTATCAAACAAAATTTGATAAGTGCATAGTATGTACTGCTTTTCTGAAGGTCATTTAGAAATGTAAGAATGTGAGAAATTAAGTCCAGTATGATAAAATGGAAAGGCTTGAATAATGGAACTTTTTGCAAATATAGAAAGTTGCCAACTGTGATAAAAGCAGTATATGATGGAAGTAATAGATGAAAATTAGCAGAATGCTTTCTGAATGGTTCAACACTTAGGCAAGGACATTGCCTTGGTTGTTTTATATATTCATAGATACATTGTGCAAAGAATATTTATCGTAACATTATATATAGTTTATGTTACAGCATGAATTAATATTCAAGTCTAGACAAGATAATAGTGTCAGCCAGCAGTGTCTACTGCGGGTTGGGGGTGGAATGGGGATCAAACTGAAGAAAGCATCACCACAGTATTGTGAAACAAGCACACACCTTTTCTACATGTGTCTCAACATTGCATACCTGCTCCAAAAGGCAGGGACTGTGACATGACATTGTAACACTGCTTTATAATCAAAAGGTTTTTAAAATGTTATTGCAATTTTTAAAAAAGAAATACCGGGGGAAAACTATAAGAAATAAAGTAGAGTAGAATAAACAATAATATCAAATTAATTAATTATGAATTGTAATATCATCACAGATCCCTTAACAATAACTCTAATTGGACCTGGAGAATGCAGCTTAGTATAATTATTGTCTGCATAATATCTAATCAGAACACACCAGGAGTTCCTCAACAGAACTCACCAGGAGTGGCCTCATTACACGATGACCCACAAAGTGATTTGCTACAGCTTGCCAATTCCAAAAGGAGCACCATTTTCACCTTGTCACAAATTTCACTTACCGTATTTTTCGGAGTATAAGACGCACCTTTTTCCTCCCTAAAAGTGGCTGAAAATTTGGGTGCGTCTTATACTTCGAATGTAGCTTTTTTTTTTCCAGCCCTAACTAGGTGCTAACAGATCTTCCCAGCTTTTACCTTGCAGGCTTTTTCATTGTTACTCTCTCCAAAGAATGTTTTTCCAGCCCTAAGTCTTTGCAGGGTTTTTTTCATTGCTCTACTTGCTCTGAATAAGTTTTTTTCTAGCCCTAACTAGGTGCTAACAATCTTCCCAGCTCTTACTGGCTTGCATGCTCTTTCATTGTTACTCTCTCAGAAGAAGGTTTTTTTAAGTCCTAACCAGGGGATAAAATAATTGCTGAAGCTGACCAGACTAAGGATGCTAGCCAGATGAATACCTGGTAGGCAGATTGTTTTCCCCTATTTTCCTCCCCAAAAACTAAGGTGCGTCTTATACTCCGGTGTGTCTTATACTCCGAAAAATTTTATTTATTTATTGTTTGTTTGTTTGTTTGTTTGTTTGTATATACGGTACTTTTTTATGCTTCCGTATATATTGTATTACTTAATACTTTCATTTCAGGGGCAAAATGCCAAAGATAACAATGCCTACATTCCAAACATGAGATACCTCTTATTAATGGCTGGACTGCCATATATTTGCCTTTATTTTTTATTAAATAGTAAAGTACGAATGGCAAATTATTTTTATAAGTACTATTCCCATTAGGATATAGAGGAAAATGTTTGGGTTTCTCTACATGCAATAGGATTCAACAAATATTTTCTGATAATTATCTTGCCATCTTTTTCAGCTACTGAGCAAAGACGTGAAACAGAGGCTGGGATGTCAGGATGGTGCAGCTGAAGTAAAGAGCCACCCATTTTTCAAGAGCATGAATTTCAAACGTCTCCAAGCAGGAATGCTGGAGCCCCCTTTCGTCCCTGATGTAAGTGAGGCTTAGAAAAAGAATTACAGAGCTGAAGTAGAACTTGAGAATATATATGATCTACCGCTTGAATCTGTATTTTTAACGGTTGAAGTCTATCATCCCTGAGAAGCTGTTGAATCTGTACTTACGAGGGTTGAAATCTTCTTTGAGATAGGGTCATATCTTGACTTTGGATCAGGGGTGGGTTCCATTTACCTTTGCCACCGGTTCGCATCGCGATGATTCGCGCACACATGCTCCACTTACACACACGCATCCCCTTGTGCAATTTGGCTTTCGCGCATGCTCAGAAGCAGGAATTACTGCAAACACAGCTGAGGAGCTCATCAGCTGTGCTTCGGGCAAAGAAATAAAGCTCAGAATTCACCCGCGGGCGGGCGGGAGAGCCTTTTTCAAGCCACGGAAGGGGGAAAAATTTATTTAAAAATCTAAAAAAAAGATGGTGGCGCGCACGGACCAGTACCAACAGTGACGTCAGTAGCGGGCTGCTATCGGTTCAGGCGATCCGGTCCAAACCGGGAGGAACCCATCCCTGCTTTGGATGTCTGTATCTAATAATTTTGACTCCATCACTGATTGAAATTTCATAACAGTGTTTTGGATGAAGCCCCTATAGGCAGCCTTACACATCTTGTTCTCTTCAGATGTTTTCTGCCCTCATCTACGCCGTGCTTTCAAAAGTTACAGTATGTCAGTTGTTAACTTACTACTTGTTAGCCATTAATAGTGAGGTCCGTATTGTTCAGACACCTTAATTGATACTAGTCAAGCTCCATACCTCTAAAGCAAAAATTAAATATTCTTTTAATTTAAATCAAAATTACTGTGGAAGCTAGCATAGTGCAAAGCATCAGCTTCAGGATTATCTGTATTTTTTTTTTAAAAAAAGCCCATAGATTTCATAGATATCCCAAAAACTATTTTTATTTTTATGGATGTTGCAGCCCAGTGCTTTTTTCTTTTTTTTAGTGTATCCAACAGCCCATAAAAGGGGGGGGGAATCCCTGTGGTATGATAAAGATAATATCAAAGAACAGCCTGATATGTTTGCCTTCTAATAAATGGGTTTTGGATGGATTAGTTCAGCAGAAACAAATGCTGAAGCATCTCGGTTGTTTTGGTCTTAACCACAGCAAAATCCAGAAGGAAAGGTTATGCAGGGTAATTAGGTCAAGGCTGGGGTGTATCATACCTGCCTTTAATCTCACCTCTGCATATCCTAAGTGCTAGCCTCCCAGTCTCCATTCCCTCTTACCAGTGGGTTCCCTCTCTGCCTCTCTTTAGCTGCTGCTGCCACAAAAGTCCCAGCACGGCAGCACTCATTCACTTGCCATATGATCTCCCCAGCACTGTACCTCCTTTTCCTTTGTTCCCTGCTTTCTTCAGATGCCAATGTGTATGCCATTCTCAAGGAAATCTTGGCTTGCTCTTACTCCTCCAAATCATTTCTGCTTTTTCTCTAGAGTCTAGAGCAGGGGTCCCCAAACTTGGCAACTTTAAGACTTGTGGACTTCAACTCCCAGAATTCTCCAGCCAGCATACCATATCAGTGTTGCAAAAACACAAGGAGCCAAAAGATGGCAGCAAAGAATTAGATACAGATTTCAAATCTTTTTGCTACCTCTTCTGGTTGTGTTTTGCAGGTCTGATAGCTCTATTTGTTTAACTGCTCCAAAAGAAAACAGGATTTAAAAAAAATAGTGGTGGAGGACTGTGGTTAAAGAAAAAATAAATTCTCAGGGTTATACCTCTCTTTCCCAAAGAAAAAAAATTACATTTTTTTTCTTTTCAAGAAGAAAGGGTATGGATTTATGAATGCTGTGTGAGGAGAAGCAGACAAACTCAGAAGGATCAAGTTAATGTTGGGAAAACTAGCATGAGTAGCTTGGATAGGCTTAGAAGGATTGGATACACTTGGAAAGATGGAGTGTATGAAGGGTGGAAGGGCACCAAGGGACTAGATGAAGGTCAGTGCAAGGGCAGGAAGGCAGTGAGTGAGTGGATACAAGTGCTGAGGAAGATGGGAGGAAGAACAGCAAGGGGATGCAAGGGAGAGCAAAAGGTCTGGGGGACATAGACTGCATTGGACAACCCACTCATTTGACCCATGGGCATGGACTTTTTGCACTTCTGTTTGCCCAAAGCAAGTAATGTTCTGAATGACCTCAAATAGCACATGGGGCTATCTTACTCTTACTCTTTCTTTTTTGTGCTGGGGCAGCCAAGAGCAGTGTACTGCAAAGATGTGTTGGACATTGAGCAGTTTTCCACTGTCAAGGGAGTGAACCTGGACCAAACAGATGACGATTTCTATTCCAAGTTTTCTACAGGCTGTGTATCTATCCCATGGCAAAATGAGGTAATTATATATTTACTCATGCTTCCCTAAATACTTTTTATCAGCCTTTCAGAGTTTCATAAATGTCAAGCATTTACTTGAAATATTCTAAATACCTTATTTCTTCAGATACACTTCTGGATGTATTCTGCAGCATTTTAAAATTAAAAAAAATATATGTTGCTTTAATGTTTAACTATGCACTTTGAAAGGATGTACCACCAGTTGTGTTTTATTAAAGAGACAGAAAGTGATTCTTTCGAAATGTGCAATTCTAAAATTTCAGACATCGTCATTTTGCAGACAGGACTACAATTATCTGATGATAAAAAAGCTAAGAATAACTTTCTGTAATGAAAGACATTATTGCTTTCATGTGCAAGAGTTAGTTAATTGGGATTAAGACCAACTAATGTTTAGTTTAGTTTTGCTGCGTCCAATACGTTATGCAAGTCAGTTGCAGACTCACCATTTTTGCTACTCTTAATAAAGAAATATTTTGGACATGTAAGGTTTGTATCAGATTGAGCAAGCTGAAGAAAATAGCGATTGGACTGGAATGATAAGACAGTAGAGAAGAGTGTCCAAAATTTAGAGAAAGTTACAGGACATTCTAAGTTGCTTTTTTAAAAGGATTCATTGGTTATACTGTATGTTATTGTAATCATTTATGTTATATTTATATCTTATGTGTGGTTCAGTAGTTCAAATTCACATCATGTCCTGCTTCTGATTTCAGTACTGACTCACACATTTCATGTAGTAATTCAGTATACTCAAGGTCAAAAGGTAATAATAGCAAAGCACACAAACACTTGCCCAAATGATTGGCTTTTCAATAGGAGCACACAAAAGAATAGTCCAATTTCAGTCCAAGATTCCAAGAGCCAGATCAGGATTGTCAACCAGTCCAGAAGTGAGAGGTTGATGGTTTCTTACACAACAAGATTCATTGGAACATTGCACAAGAACCATAAATCCAATGGTTATTTCCAGCAAAGGGTCGGGGCTGCCTCTTAAATTAGGCTGTTACTAATCAAGTGATTTACTCCTTTACTTGGCAAGGAGTCTCATAGAATATTGCTTTGCTCTCCTTTCTACTTGCCTGGTGCAGAGGCTCAGTGGCTTTATATCATCCTCACCTGGCTGCTCCAGTGTCCATGTGATGCCTGTTTTTGATCAGCCTCATGTGACTCTGGGCTTGGTATCTAATCAAGCTGACATTCCACATGTGGAGCAGCTTTTTTGGATTCAGATTCAGAATCTGAGTCCTGAGCCTAGATCCGTGATGGTGAACCTATGGCACGCGTGCCCAAAGTGGCACACGAAGCCATGTCGCCCGGCACGCATAGCCTTGCCTGTTTGTCTTCCGGGTTTCTGGCACACATGTGCACATGATGATCAGCTGTTCTTCACACACACGACACTGCCAAAAACCAGCCTGCACATGCGCACCAGCCTGCTGATCATCGGGCGCACATCCACACTAGAACCCAGAAGTTTGGCTTTTCCAGAGCGCGATCCCTGCATGCGTGCTGCAGTGCCAAAAACCAGCTTGTGCATGCGCACCAGCCAGCTGATCGACGGGTGTGCATGCGCGCTAGAACCCGGAAGTTCAGCTTTTCCAGAGCGCAGCCCCAACAAGCGCGCAAGCACGCATGTGACGGTTTTGCGTGACCTTTTCAGCACTTGGTGCCAAAAAGGTTCACCATCACTGGCCTAGATCATGGCACATAATGCTCCTTTCTCATATTTTCTCCCACAACAAGTAAGGTAGGTTGAGAGAGTGACTGATCCAAAGTGGCCTGATGTGATGGAATGTAGTAAGAATTGGATTCCCAGGAGGGAGGTGATGCATTCCAGAGACATAAGAGGCAATTCAGTCCAGATGTCACATGTGAAAAAAAGAGGCCAAAGATGGTTCATTTCTAATTATTTATGGAATATTTTATAGATACAGAATGCTCAATCTGGCAGGATCCTATCTACAGGCTGCCTCTGTACTTACCTTAACTGGAAAACTGATTATATTCCAATGAGCAGGCAATCTTCCTCCTATCTAGGAATATTCTGTTGAGTCTTTATAAATGATAAATTCTATATAATAAGTCTAGAGTTTTCCCTGGTTTTCATTGTGGGCTCCAATACATAATTTTTCTCTTCATCTTGCTAGATGATAGAAACAGAATGTTTTAAAGAACTAAACTTATTTGGACCAAATGGTACTATCTCACCAGACCTTAACAAAAACTATCCTCCAGAACCACCGAAGAAAGGATTTCTGCATAGAATATTTAAACGTCAGGTAAGAGTTTCTAAACTTTTCATAATACATATATTTTATTAAATAAATACTCAATAATCTTTAACTATATCCCAAAATGTCCAAGTCTTGTCATGGCATATGGCATTTACCATTATAGTCTAGCGATGGATGAAAACAAGCTTTTGCCAGGCTGGTGTCCTCAGATCATGTTGGCTTGCAGCTACTCATTATGGACTGGGGCAAGTTTGTGATGAAAGAGAGTTCAGAAACTAAACCACCCCCTTTTCTTCAGGCCTTGGTATAAGAAATCCCACTTGGACTGAATGACATAGTTGGAACACATGGCAGTGTGTTTGTAAAACATTTGGAAGGAGAAGGCGTTATCTATTCCTAATTGACTAATTATAATATAATTGACTAACAACAAAGCGCCCTAAGACCGATTAGAGCCCACAGAGTTGGTCTGCTGGTGGTCCCGTCAGACAAACAATGTCGGCTGGCGGGCCCACGAACGAGGGCCTTCTCTGTGGCAGCACCGGATCTCTGGAATACACTCCCCCCCGGATATCCGCATTATTCCCACCCTGCCAGCCTTCAGAAAAGCAGTTAAAACATGGCTTTGTCGACAGGCCTGGGGCCAATGATTTTAATACAACACCGATCATTCTTGGCCCCATGAATGATTTATTGTATGGGTTTTTAAATTGTGGTTTTTAATGATTTTTTTAATGTTTTAATATCTATTGTTTTTAATGCTTTTTATATTTGTTGTTGCATGTGAATTTTTACTGTTGTGAGCCGCCCAGAGTCTCTGTGGAGTGGGCGGCATACAAATGCAACTAATAAATAAATAAATAAATAAATAAGGTAGACATGGCTAGTCGTAAAACATGCAGGTACTAGAAGATACACTAAGAAACTTGTCTAGCCCCACAGTACCAGGACAAATAGGCAGACATTGCAGGTTTGCAAATGGCCACCATTTGCAGATTCTATGAATGCCAATCAGGTTTACTATATAGGAGATTCAGAAGCATTCTTGTATATAAAGAAGATGCTAGAGGGCTGGTCTTTGCATTCTACCAGCTAGTAAAATTGCAGTAGCTCAAGAGGTCCTGGCCCAAACAGAAGTCTCCTCAAAACCTTAAGGAGAGTTGAGGGTGAGAAACTCTTGTAAATGGACATGCAGTTAAAAGTGTGCGATATCCCCCTTTTTATGCCACACTTTATATCAATCAAATGGGCAGATGCAATCCAGAGCAGCACAGGCAAATAGTTATATTTTCAATGAAATTGCAGGCAGATACATCTAGAATGATTTGGAAAAACTAACTTTTTCACATCTTTCTTTTAAAAAAATTTTTTTCTCCAGCATCAGAACAATTCCAAGAGCGCTCCAAACTCAAAGACCAATTTAAATCATCACATAAATTCCAATCACGTCAGTTCAAACTCTACTGGGAGCAGTTAGCTTTTTCTGGCTTATGGATATTACATCCTTCCACTGGTAGAGTATCAAGCATCAAGGATGAGGAGAGCACCCACCATTGAGCTAGAAGATCAACAGTTTCTAACCACGGAAGGTTTTCTCCCTCCTGTCTGTTCCTTCTAGGGAAGCTTCCCATTTTATGAAGATATTTACTCTCAGGTCTGTTTTGGGGGGTGGAACTTGAGGTCTTATGACTCAACATTGTACGATACCGCAATAGAAATTGGAAGCTGACAACTTGCACGTATTTAAAATTGCATCCTAGCTAGAACTGAACTTCGTCCTTATTATTTTTAAAGAAAAGGTTTTGTAAATTTCTCTATTGTCTCAGTTTACATTTTGTACATTTGTATTTAAATGAAAGTCAAACTTGGGGTTGTATATTTTCTGAGCAGCAACTTGTAAAGCCATGTGTTTTAAGACTTTTTAGTGTTTTTATTTTTAAAGAAAAAGTGATCAATACTTCCAATCTCAAAATGAGAGGGGTTGTTTTTTGTTTTGTAAATATAGAAAATTGTACGTATGTTCCTTTTTCCTATTGCTTCAGTTGATACTTTTTTTATAACTAACTTCACTTTTGTGTTTTTGTTTTGTTAACGGCAACACTGCAGACTAGTGTCTTCCCTCCCCTCTGTTTTGTTAAAAGCCTTGTATCTAATCAACTTAGACCTACAAAGTTTTCTCTCTCTAGAGAGGCTAAAAGGCTATGTCTGAAGTTCAGGACATCATGGGACCATTGTTGCTATTTGCACTTTTATTATATTTGTAGCTGAAAAATCAAATCCTGTTTAAAATCTCACATCGCTTTTTCTTCCCTGGGCTGAAATTCTATAACTATTGCTAGAAAAAAGACTGAGCACATGTGAAGTCCGACCTTGGCAGTTCCCTTCAAGGAGACAATAAGATTGGTCTTCATTACGTTATCTCTTGGTTTCACCTTTAAGTGGGCTTGCAGAGTTCATGGAAAAATGGCTCTTGAATGCACATTGGATTTGCAGAAATGCCCATTTGATTCCTGAGTCCTGTTTGCTAGTGCATTCGCTGCATCCCAGAACAAGAGTGTAATTGGTGCAATTGGTGTAGTCTGTATGCCAGCTGGTGCTTCCCAGTACTCCTGTTCTCGTGGATGTGGCTTCTTGTGCTCTAGCTTCCATTTACGATATGGCAACAACGAAGGGAGTTGAATACCAGGAAGCTGAGCTCTTTAATGGGAGCTTCTGTATGTAATATTTTTTTTAATCTGTCCACTTTCCATTGTTCCAAGAACTTTTGAGATACCAGGAATGTGAAAAAAGATGCAATAGTTAGAGGTTCTTCAAACATCTCGGCCACTTTCTGGTTCTAAGGTATGACGAAATTGCATGGATTATCTTTCCCTGATTGGGGGAGTCAAACTTTGGACATTTATTTATGAAGAAGGAAGAGACAAGACTTTAATTCATAAATAATCCCTTTTTTAAATAATAGTTTGCAGTATGATAGAAAGAAGTGTCAATTTTACATTTAATCTCATGAATTTAAGGAAAATTAAGAGCTTTAAACTGCAGAAATGGAGGTTACATAAATGCCAGTAAAAGTTCACCATCTATATCCCGAATTCTACAACCAGTAGTATCCCATGCCCATTTTAAAAGGTGGTATTTCAGATGGTTTAATGTCTCTTCTTTCTTAGTAGAGGAGGATAGAATTTCAAATGCTCAGTAATTTTGAGTATTTAGAATACTGAATAATTTTGAAAGAGATTTATCTCACATGATATTTGAATCCATTTGAAATGTCTATTTCTCTTTTTAAATCAGAGAGGCATGGATCCTTCCCCAGTAAACAGGCTCTGTTTAAACAAATATTTATGAAATGTAATTGAGGATTATAATATGCTTGCTTTTTGGAGGTGATAGTATTTCAAAGATGGGAGCCTGTTTCCAAGGTTTTGGTCTCTTAACATATTTTTACAGGATAAACTTAGACTTTTCAAAAAATGTGTGTTTGGTATGAAACATGTTGGGTTCTTCCTCTGAGGTTTTTCAACATGTAGCACAGCTTCTATATCTATATAAAATATTTCCCATCAATGACAACCAAGATCATGTCAATAAAATGAAAGGGTTGAGCTTTAGACTAAAAAGCCACTTGCATTTGTATCCTGAGACATTAAAAACATCTGATTCTTCTGCCATAATCATTCTTGTGGTCAACCGTAGTCAATAATCTAAATCAGAGGTCCACAACCCATTGGCCATGGACCGCTACTGGTCCATGGACCACCAGGAACCAGACCATGCAAGCAAGTGAAGCCCCATCCACACATGTGTGAGATCCAGACAGCATGCAAAACCACATACCTCTGCTTGGTGGAACCCGCCCCCCAAATCAGTCCCTGGCACCAAAAAGTTTGAGGGCCACTGATCTAAACTATAGACTTCATCTAAATCACATGAAAAGAGAGAAAGATCTGGCATCTGTTGCGACCCAAGTCAAGGGCATACATGCTTCATTTTCACACCACCAGTTCATGGAAATTCAGCTGTTCTGTAATTCTGGATTTCCAGCTTTTGAAAGTGTACATAAATGTGTGCTTCTCTTTGTATTTACACATGCACACATGAATTCTCTGGTATCTCATGCATTCTGAATAAAAAAGATAATGGTTAAGTACAATGCCATACTTAAGTTTTGCATGTGTAACTTTCTGAGTAATTCTTAGTGGAATGGCAGTCCCAGATTTTTCGGTTAGGCTGATACACAAATATAATTTTAACTGGTGCAATGGATGGATGTCAGTTAAAAATATGGGCTGCATCAATCTGAAATGAAAATCTAGGCCAGGGGTCCCCAAACTTGGCAACTCTAAGACTTGTGGGCTTCAACTCCCAGGATTCTCCAGCCAGCTATGCTGACTGGAGAATTCTGGGAGTTGAAGTCCACAAGTCTTACAGTTGCCAAGTTTAAAGACCTCTGATCTAGGCAATCTACCTACAAAAGAAAACACTTGTTTTAGAATTGTGGGTTCTATACAGTAAGCGATAAAACTTTTCTCCCTACGTTCTTGAGAGCAGCTCATCTTCCTTCCATACAAGTGGAAGCAATTTTAATTTTGGGTGATCCATGAAAAAGAAAGACAGTGAGCCCTTTCAGTAAGGAGTATTTAAGGTGTCATCCACTGAAGGCAGGTATTTCATCCATTAATGCTGGTATTTCTGCCCTTTCATCTGCTTCTGTCAAAATGCATATCACATCATAGCCTCTTTTCTCCTAAAGCTCCACTTTCCTTCTGCATTTCCTTTTCATTATGATAATGGTCTCCTCTTTCCCTAGGCCGGATTTAATTAGAATGGAGTTCCAGATAGTAATAGGCAAAAGCTCAACACAATTCTGTCAGCCTCAGCAAAGAAGAGCCAAATTAAGTTAAGTAGTGGAAAGAAGATTGAACTTGAGGTAGGGGGCCTGTCTGAGTCTTTTTTTAAAAGACACCAGAAGCTGTGAATTTTATTTCCGTGTTTTTCTTCACTATTGCAACTTATTAACAATAATAACAGTTACATTACAGCAATAAAATACACCTTAGCTTGTATAGGACATGTATGTATAAATTCACCTAATTTATAATAATCATGGAACATAAGCTACTTTTTGAGTTACTTATTTGTCTATGAATGAAGTAAATTATTCTGCAATTATTTATTTGATACCCCCTTGGTAGTCAAGATGTAGAGAGTAACAAAAGTATGAAATTCTGTGAGGCCAAGCTGTCATTTGGGCAGTCGCTATTTTAGGCAGTGTTTCTTTTTATTATCTGACTGGAGAACTTCAATAATTTCTCTTTAATATTATCTAACAATCTAGATTTTCATTTCACAAGTCCTGTAAGGGTAAAATAGTACCCTTTCTATTGTAACTAAGAGTATAGGCAATAGGAAGTCAGACATCATCAATAAGTACACAAAGAAAGGAATAGAACATTTACCCATCTGCCTTTATTTATTCTGATTCCATAAGCCCTGATCCAGAAATACTGACAGGTGCACCATTCTGAATTATCCATCCTCGCCCTCTCTATGTACAATTGATACTTGGATTGGTCACTCTCTAGGAAAATTAATCTGTTTGAAGGGAAGGAATTCTACTTTTTATAAAACCAGAACATTTGTTTGATAGTTAAGCTCCATCTACCTATTTACTACTAGCTGCTACTTGGCTTCTTTTAACTAGATATGCTGGGGATGAACTTGGGATCTTCTTAATGCAGCCTATGTGCTCTTCTTCCCAATTCAACAGGATTATGAGTAGTTCTCCCTCCCCATTGGGACACTCTGATGAAGCACAATATATTCAAATAATGTCATACATTCTGCAATCAAAAAAAGTCCCAGATTCTTTATTTTTTACCAAATAGGGGTATGTTGGAAGAGCAATATTTTTACATTCTTGGGTGCTTGCTGTGGAGTTCTCCTCCACCTCCTCCTCCTCTTCCTCTTTTGCACATACAAACCAGACTCAGCTTACAACCTGATTTCACATGCAGCTTGACTTTGCCAGAATGGAACACGCTATAAAAATGTCAAAACTACATCATTCAGATGTATCTAAAACAGGGTGATACTCCATGTCTGAACATTGCAACAATTATTCTTCATGTTTGTGACACAGGTGCCATATGCTGAGAACCAAAACAAAGCTTATTTATTAGAGATTTTTATTTCTGTTTGTGCCATAATTTGCAATGCTAAGGGGATTCTTGGTTATTTTTTTTTAACTCTAAAAAAAGAGGCAGTGGATATTAGTTCAGAGTTGTATTTCTGAGTTTTAAGTATGTTCAGAAATTAAATTATAGACTACCATAGTCTATAACTTGATTAAAATAGTGAGATATGTATTAGTAATATACTTAACACTAAACTTTAAAAAAAATTATATCTGCACACTACTTCATGGATTCAATTAAAAAACATTCAGAAGTAAATATTTTAAAGCACTTGTCATATTATGTAGTCTGCTAAATAAATAAAATAAACTTTGCTTCTCATAAAAATTTTTCATAACTTAACAAATTATACATTTATAATAAGTGGAAACAAATGTTCTCAAATAGAAAAATTAGTGGCTGTTAATATTGTAAAATAATCATGATAATAATTCTAGTATCCAAAGGATTTTGTTTATTTGGTTTTAATATTCAGGGAGGTGTTTTGGTTTTTTTATTGTTGAATGAAAACCATTTTTATTTTGAGGTTGTTACCGACATCTACGGCTTCTGTGTTTTCTGACTGCGTGAATTCTTGTAAATGTCTGTTAATATTGCAGTGCTGCTGTATCTAGATCAAACCACTGTTTTGTTTTCCAGTTTTGTTTTGGGATTTTTTTTAGGAAAAAGAAATAAATTCCTTTATTTAAGTAATGTCAAGTTTCTCATTCATATTCCATAAAGTCACTTTTATTAGTTAGATAATTTAGCGCAATTCTCCTCTTGGTTAATCATGTTGCTGCTAAAAATAAGCAAAATCCAGTTACATTAGGTGACTGCTTCCAGTGAGAGAAATTAGGTTTGTGCACCCCTTTCTGGAATAAATTTTTAAAAAATGAAATACACTGCAAAAGAATGTAATCGTGAATGAGAGAATGTTTCAGTTTCTCCCCCATTCATTCATCCTTCATACTGGAAAGCTTTGGAGAGCTGCCATTTTGTTTTTCCATAATGTTGTGGAAAATTGTTCAGGGCAAGCTGGGGACTTGGGTTTTTTTGGGGGGAATTGCATTTTATTCCTGCATGACTTAGAATGAGATAACTTTCAAAAGTGAAAAAGAGGGGACTACCGTGGACTGTTAAGAAAACAGATTGCTTGTTTCTATGGATGGAGAAATTTAAGTCCCCAAATGAGTGCAAATACTAAAACCAATGTACAATTCACACATCAAATGAGTATGATACAAATGATCAAAACAAATTGTGAAAAATAATGGAATAAAGAACAAGAACAAAAAAGTTATTTGTGCAGAATGTTTAAAAATTACTGGTGAAATATAATAAGAAAAGTGATATGAACTTGACTGTTCTTTGTATAAAATTAATTTTATATTAACTTGAGTTGGATTGATTCATGTCTTCATAGCTTAGATATTCTTCACTGTATTCTTCAGTACAACTTCTTGATTATTTTTCAATTTCAGTGTTGTCACAAAAAGAGGTTAATTGAATTACAGTCCAAAATTAAAAAAAAAAACTCAGGGGGCTTACATGTGAATCCTGAATTTCAAAAATTATTCATCCACAACTTAAAATTTACAATATAAAAATGCCTACACCACAGACATTTCAAATCCAAATCAGTTATACATTTTGATCACTATTCATCTATATCTTAACAATGAAAGTGTAAATATATATAATAGAGAATCCAAATTAGTTCCATACATCTTCTGAGGGAAGAAACATAAGATGAATATCTTGCTGTAATTCCTGCTGTGATTGAAAATGATTCTAAACTGAGGTATCCGAGCAGATAGTAGCACCTAGCTGAGTCTGGGTGATAGATTTGCTTAGTATTTACTAAGAAAATTTCAGGTTTCAGACTAACCTGGGATTGTTTAAAAACACACCCTGGAAGAAGATAGTGTCAAGAAAGCACCATGGATTGTGTCCATGTAGCCACTGGAATTTCCATGGTTTTCAAGAAGACTTATATTGCTTTATAACTGGATCTCAATTATTTCAACAAACTATTGTCATTTTATGTACTCATACTTGCATTTGCTTTATTATAAATAATTAAAGCTCTGCATGATGATATTTTTCTACTATCTGAGCAGTAGGTGCTAAAACACAAAGAGCAAAGTAGATAAATATAATCCTTTCAAGCGTAGAAAATTAAATTCAGATAATTCGTTGATTATAGGTGTTAAAAAGTTCTATATTATAATCAGGAGAGCATTCTCAGTCCACACAATTTCTCTAACGCTGGTGGTTCACATTATGTTCATTGCACTATTGCACACAAAATGCAAAAGAGAAATTGGTATAAATTTTCAGCATCACTAAACAGGACACAATCCTTGTGGTGTACAACAGAAAATAATTATATAAAAGATACATGCCAAATGGCTTCAGTTAATACAATTAAAAATACTGAACATGTTGGTCCTCTTACAGAAGCCTTCTGCAACCTCACAATGGAGTACCCATAGACTCAATTGCTCCTGTCCCAGTACAATCGCCAGGAACAGCCCACACAAAGAGGAGAAGATGTCCCAAGTGACTATGCCTCCAATCCAGGGGTGAAATCCAGCAGGTTCTGACAGGTTCTGGAGAACTGGTAGCGGAAATTTTGAGTAGTTCGGAAAACCGGTAGTGGAAATTTTGAGTAGTTCAGAGAACCAGCAAATACTACCTCTGTCTGGCCCCAGAGTGGGGCGGGAATGGAGATTTTGCAATATCCTTCCCCCTGGAGTGGGGAGGGAATGGGAATTTTGCAGTATCCTTCCCCTGGAGTGGGGTGGGAATGGAGATTTTGCAGTATCCTTCCCCTGCCATGCCCACCAAGCCACGCCCACAGAACCAGTAGTAAAAAAATTTGGATTTCACCACTGCTCCAATCCCCAAATCTTGCAGACAATCCAGAACAATACCATGGTTAATGTCTTCAAGATATTTAATAGTGTCATTTCTGCAAATTTCACTACATTGCATTTCATCTTTTCATTTTTATCCATTCACATAATTTGCGAGGTTCATTATTCTAAAAGAACACAATCTGCTGTTAATCAAACTTTATGACGTCTATCTAGAGTTCAACAGCTGGCTTCTGTAGGGTCATAATTTCATGGGCTCTGCAGGTTTTTAAAGCAAAAAAATTGCCATTTTCTGTGCGTCTCTAACTTTTCCTATAACCATTAGCTCTTGAATAGTCTTACAATTATTGGACCAGTTTTTCCTATCAGGACAAAACAAGCCACATGGATGTAAGCATGTCCTCCAGGCCATTCATGGTGACCCATTACCTCATTTCCTAAATGACAAGTGTTGCACAAAATCTTTTTAGTGTGAGGAGATACTTTACACAGCTGAAGAGAAAGAAAGGAAGCCACAGCAGGCATCAGGTTAATTCCACATGTGGCAGATGGCATTATTATTCTTTCTTACAAAGCAATCAAGGTATTAATGATACTGCTCAGTTTGTCATCTTACGCAGAAGAATAATTAATTGCTCTACAAAATAGCAGCAGTTGACATGGTGGCTTTTATAAGTGGAAACATATTATAAACTAAATGGCTTCACTCACTACAAGCATAGCACTTACTGTCAGTACAAAAAAAAAAACCTTTTACTGAACCCTGCAGGTCCCAAACGTGTTATTATAACTGGGTTACCTTTATCATTAAAACGTATTTCCAATCCTTCACTTCCATCTCTTCCTGAACCTGAGTGTCCCTGTATGAGAACACCAACATACTTCCATTCAACTGTTCACTGTGCTTAATGAGATAGTGATGGTGCTACTAAAAAGCTGTCATTTACACAGGGATTCAAAAAGTCAGGGAATAATGGGGTTCCATTTAAATCAGAGGGCTGGGCTTTGTTCTCAGGAGATGGAAATGGGTGTCCACAATGAATGCTCCATTCTGATCCCACACACTCCACTTATTTTACTATTACTTCACAGGCAAAAAAACCCACATCTGTAAAACTGCCCTGTTTAACATGAAAGGTTACTATTAATGCACCAACTGCAATTCCTTTATGTTCAGATGAAAAGAAATGTAGATTACGTTAAGCCGAGGTCCTTTACAGCCCTATGATTCTATGTTCTCAGATGTAGGCTCTCATTTAACTTTGAAAGGTAGGAGGAAGAATCGTACGTAGATTTTGCACAGGTAGGGAAAACCTTTATCATAACAGTTGTACCACAGTTGGATACAAAGAAAAAGAAGTTATTTGGTGGGCATGGCTTACCATCTAGGGTTGGTTCATTTCACAAATATAGCTTCTATAGTGTTACAACCTGATTTAAATGACCTTTAGTGACAAGAAAGTTTGAATTTAGTAGAGCTTATTTCCAAGACAGTATAGTATTAAAATTCTCATATTAACTATTTCAGTCGAACATTTTAATAGAGCAACTATGCCACCATAATGTTCTATTTCATTCCCCAAGGATAAAATTAAAGTAGAATATTAAGGACGACTGGATGAAAACCATATTCACAGCCTCAGACTGGTGAATGAGAAATTCTGAGTGTTCTTATCACAGAAGGCTGACGTATCCTGGAATGAAGTGATAAAGGAAGACTGGGAAGAATTTGACCTTAGATATGTTTTATTCTGATTGCTTCCAGGGAATTTACTTGTTTATGAACATTCTGCTGCACTTGTCTCTAAAGTTGTGTAAACATATGTATAACTTTAAAAAAATGGGATAAGACACATAACTGCCAATTTTTAAAAAGCGAATTATTTTGTATTGTAGTAATGTTGATCATTTAAGTTTAATTCAGAGAATTATTCTCAGTGTTACTAAAGAAGACAATTTGCAAAAATGTATGAATGTGGAGAAGGTATATATGCAGACGTACCATAAATATATAAAACCACTTATTGTACTAAATTGATGGCAAAAAAAATAGTTGAATGGGCTGATCTCTTAAAACCTAGGTAGGATCAGATTTGGGAGCCCTTGCAAAGATTACCAAGAAGTCCAGGATTGTAAATTGGACTGGAATGTTGTACAGATATCTTAGAAGGAGAAGGTCTTTGAAAGCACATTTTCCTGGGACTTCTGGTTGACATCGAGGCGGGAACGGCTGGAAAATAGCGAAGCTCCGCCAGGCTCCATGAAATGCAGCCGGTAACTGCTTGCCAGGAGACCCTATGGCAATGATGGCGAACCTATGGCACGCGTGCCACAGGTGGCACGTGGAGCCATATAGGAGGGCACGCGAGGCGTTGCCCTATGTCAGCTCCAGCGTGCAGCCCTGCCCCCATGCATGCGCATGGACCTCACTGAAGCCTGGGACAGGCAAACGGCCCAATGGGCAAACTGGAAGTTTGTAAAAACGGACTTCCAGTTTGCCCGTTTTGCTGTTTTTCGCACTCCGGGGCTTCAGGAAGCTTCCCTGAAGCCTCCGGAGTGCGAAGAACAGCACAATGGGCAAACCAGAAGTCCATTTTTCCAAACTTCCGGTTTGCCTATTTGCCCGTTTGCCCGTCCCAGGCTTTAGTGAGGTCCATGCGCATGCGCGGGGGCAGGGGGTTGTGCGCATGCACAGGGGGCAGTGTGGGGGGTGCGCATGCACAGGGGGAGGGAATTGTGTGGGCATGTGTGCGCACGCTAGCACGCGCACACACACCCTACGAGGTCAAGCACCCTGGAGGGGTGATGAAGAAAGGAGAGGTGCTTTGTAGATCACAAGCAAACTGCAATTTCCTCATTGATCCAAAGAAAGCTCTCCCAAATAGCAGCAGGGACGACGGCCATTTTGGTCTGTCTGGGTAGTGTCTGGGACAACCAGGACAACCGGGACACTAAGATCTTGTGCTGGAGTGGTGCGTGGACAGAGCAGTGAAACTGGGTGAGATAACTTCCAACTTTTACCCTATAGATTTAACCCAAGTTAAAAATTATAAAAAACAATCTCCAAATAGTAAGAAAGCGGCAATTGGATTTATGGAAAAGGATCAAAGACTAAAAATCAAAGAGAAAGCAAACAACACCTGGATGACTATTTGACCTTGACTTTACCTTAGAAGGCGATTTGGAAATATTTACTGAGCTGTTTGAAGATTTTTAAAGTAAACTGAACTATAAATATCAAAACTTTATTGAACTGTTCATTGAAAGGTAGATTTGACAGATTTGAGGAAACCTGGTGGGCCAAGCTAGATTTGATTAACTAACAGTATTTGATAGATCATCCTACGAGGCAAAAGAAGAAAAGAGAAAGAAAGGGGGGGAGGAAAAAAGAAAGAGAAAAAGAAGAAAAGACAAATAAGACTTTAAAATTTGGACAATTGGGAAGGTGTAAACTGGAAACTATAAAGACTGTAAAGTATAAATTTATAGCTTTTAGGAACTAGAAAACTAGGAGACTTGGAGGAACAATTTTGGGATTGATAAATTTTATTAATAATTGACTTTTTAGGAGTTTTTAGATATTGGAACACTGGAATATTAGAGACATATTGAGTAATTTTTAATATATTAATCTGGTACAAAATGACTCAGCAGGAGACAATAAAGTTTTATGAAGAAATGTTAATGATGGCTAAAAGTTTTTATGAAAGTGTGACAAAGAATCATAAGGAGATGTTGGGATTGTCCAAAGATAAAGAAGTGAGTGTAGAAGACCCTCAACAAATGGTGGGAAAAGATGAACAAAATATTCATAAGACAGATGAGAAATCAGAAGGAGTGGTGGAGGAGACAAACCAAAATAAGCCACAAAAAAATAAAAACAATGAAAAGGCAATAATAATAAATACTAAGAAGCGAATAGATAATTCCTTAAGAGCTTACAATAGCAGAGAAAAGAAAGGAAGACTTCCCAAAAATAATGAAAGGATTATGGATGGGCATCCAAATGATGCAGCAGAAGGAGATAAGGGGTAAGACAGAAGGAGCATTCAGTCTATGTAAAAATGTTAGAAAAAATACAGGATCCCAAGAGAGAAATATAAAAGAATAACCAAAAAGTCAATAAATGATGAAATTCTAAAAAGGCTGAGAGATGATGGATAGAGACATAATATTTTGTAATACTGTGATTGTATTCAAAACTAATAGAAAGTATAAATGGGGAAAATAGTAACATATATGTAGATATATAATAGAATTTATTATAACCACAAATATACTAAGGTTAGGAGGTGGAAGACTGTAATTAGGCATATCTAAAGGTATAATTATGATTAACAGTGTGAAAAAAATTGGAATCTATAGCTTTTAAGGATTACAAATTCAGGGGATTTAGAGATATAATCCCAGGACCGATTAAATTTTATTAACAATTGGTTTTATTGGTGTTTATAGAAAACTGAGATATTGGAAATATGATGGAACTTGAGTAATACTTAAAATATTAAAATACTGGTGATTTAACAGGGGTCAACAAACACATTGTATGGAGAAATGTAATTGATGTTTAAATATATTTTTGGAGAAAGCGATAAAGTACCATAAAGAGGGAATAGTACTGTTTAAAGATAAAGAGGTGAATATGGAAGAACTCCAACAAGTGGGATGGGTGGGAAATAAGTACATATTGGGAAAATTTGTACTTTTCCCAAGGAGCCGAGGTGGCGCAATGGTTAAAAGCAGCACTGCAACCAATTTCAGCGACTGCTAGTTCAGCAGTTCAGCTCTTCAGCTGTTTAAAGCTCACCGGCTCAAGGTTGACTCAGCCTTCCATCCATCTGAGGTCGGTAAAATGAGGACCCAGATTGTTGGGGGCAATATGGTGAATTCTGTAAACCGCTTAGAGAGGGCTGTAAAGCACTATGAAGCGGTATATAAGTCTAGGTGCTATTGCTAAGTGCTAAAATAGTATTACATATATTGATACATAAAAATATAATTATAATGAGCACATTAAGGTCAGAAGTTGGAAGATAAAAACTATGTATATGTAATTGTATTATTATTGTTAGCACTGTGTAAAAAAATGTATTGACCCAGTCATTACACTGTCCACAAAATATGCTGGTTGTTAAAGGAAAACTGTAAATAAAACATATACCAAAAAAAAAGAAAAAAAGAAAAAAGAAAGCACATTTGCCTTGCTACTATAGCTTTTATCAGCTATATTTTGATAAGTTGAACATTGTTGTTGACATTGAGGGCTTAGTGGTTTTGTATGATTCAGTAACATTACAATATTGCCTATTCCACTTGTATCATGCTATCAAAATCAGGCATATTATGCAACAATCAAATACACTTCAGACTTGATTTACCAACACTCTTCTCACACAAAAGGCATCTCTAACTTGCAAAATGGAACAGCAAAGGGTTTATTTAAAGAGACATCTCATCCAAAATCTATGCCCAAGACCAGAAAACCCTGTACTTCTATACAACTATTCAATGATTCATATAATCAACATCTTTTGAGAAGCAGTTTGTTTTGTCTTTTGTACATAAAATATAAGACATCTCTCCGCTTTTAAAATCATAGAAATGAAGTGAGAGAAAAGCTTCAGAGTAAAATTGTCAGAAGTTTCATCTTCCTTGGAAGTCAATCTGTGTCAGTTTTGCCCCAAAAAAGCAACAAAAGCAAAAGTGTAATGCATTAAAAGCCTGCGAAATAGTACTTCGTTTGGTACTTCCAGTTGTGCACTATATTTCAATTCACAATTCACAAAATTCCCAGCCAGCAAGTCCAAGGGATGGGCCCACGATGAGCTTGATTTGACTTGACTTCATTTCATGGACCAAGCATCCAGAGGTCACGGGGATGCAAAAAGGGACATATGATCAAGCAGAAATGAGTGTAAAAGTAGGCAATTGTCAATTAAATGAACTATAGATCAAAGGATCAGTGAGATAATAAAAGAAATCAAAATAAAATAAAGTCCATGTCCAATCACCACCATGTAAATATATACAATTTAATATTGTACTGTCACTGACATTGTTCAACCAAAGTTCAACCAAAGTATGATCACATATTGACCATTTGAAGTTCTATAATTCCAGTATGTACATGTAGTCCTTGACTTACAACAGTTCGTTTAGTGACCGTTCAAAGTTACAATGGCACTGAAAAAAGTGACTTATGGTCGTTTTCACACTTACGACATTTGCAGCATTCCCATGGTTACCTGATCAAAATCCAAATGCTTGGCAACTGACTCATATTTATGACGGTTGCAGTGACCCCGAGCCTTATGATCACCTTTTGCAACTTTCTGACAAGGAAAGGCAGGGGTCTCCAAACTTGGCAACTTTAAGACTTGTGGACTTCAACTCCCAGAATTCTCCAGCCAGCTATGCGCGCGAAACATTGTGATACAAACTGGTGGCTGGTGGCCAAGGTAAGTGGAACCCACTTATAAGATATAGCTCTTGCTGAAAGAGCTGAGATCGGGAAGGCACAGGAAACAGAAAGCGGTGCATTCCGCTGCGAGAGCCAGACCACGTTTCTCCACCGTCCAACTCGCCAATAGGGGCACTTCTGCTGGGCCATCTCTCCCCTCCCCCCGCTGGGCTGTTGTGCTCTGCAGGGCAGGGGAGCACTTCCACACACCTAAAATGTGTTAGAAGAACTGCTACCAGACTCATTCGAGTATTTAAGTGGCTTGACCATGTTTACCTTCTAAACCCAGGTGAGGTTTGCAATGACATGAAGGTTTAATAAAAACTGTAGTTTGGCTCAATTACTTCTATCATTTAGTCCTGTTGCTCTGTTAAATATTTTCTTTGTAATGCAATGAGTCAGTGCTTTATGAGAGGGTAGCCATATGGTTCTGCTTTACAACAAGGTCGAGATCAGAGAGTCTTTTGCTCACATTATTCCCTAGGCCTAACATCTTATTTTGTTGTATCTCCCTTGTCGCTATTTCAATCCGCAGTCAAGTTTTTAACCCAACTCTGTTCTCATTCTATATCCATTTTTGCTTCTCCCTTTGTCTTTATTAGAGAGCTAATGGTTTCAATAGTTCACACAGATGGTCCTTATTTACAAATCACATAGCGGATAGTAATTAATATCATGAGCATGAGCACCAGATGAGGCAGAATTCCTACAATGTAATCATTTGTTTAAAAACAGAAATGATGTTCCGCTTTTGGTGTTTCTAGGTTTTGAAGTGATTGCATCTATAGCAGAGGAACTGAATTGCGAATGCTTGTAACCAAAGTAGTAAATATTTGTGTTATCTCTGTGTACGACATATACAAAGACACACAAACTTAATTTAAATAATCTTTTTTCCATTTCCTTTTTTTGTTAAGGATGGAGCCTAATTATCCCATCTTTCTTCTCTTGTACAGTGTATGTCCCCAAATATTTTAATAAAGTGATTGCATATGATACAATGTCTTAGGGCAAATCCCTCACATCCTTCTTCCCCAGATATAAGGATGACTTGCTAACAGTTTCCAGAGGACATTTCCATATGCCACCAGCTGTATCTCATGTCCATCCACTGCTGAAGCAGCCTGAAATAACTGTAGATGCTCCATCTAGAATGGTGTTTTCCCTCTTATTTTACCTCCAGATACTGCATAAAAGTAATATAGGGCATGTTGATCCCCACAAGGGAGATATGATGTTGTCACTGGGGATGCTTGGATACAGAGATTTTATTTGATTGGGAAGGGCCAAACCACACAATTTTCAGATGCAAGTTTAGAAAGACATAAATAATCAACTTGGATATAACCCAACTCTCATCAGACTAGACAAGTACTTTCATTTTTCGACTTCATTAATTTTTTCCAATCTTTATCAGACATTTCCCTCTCTTCCCTAATGAAGCTTAGCTAGACAATGTGCTTTGCATTTTTTTTCTCCAGACATGTGTTTGTTTTCCAGACATTCTAAGTAAAAGCTATATTAACATAATATGGTGGAATCTAATAGCATAATAATATGATTGATATGATATATGATATGATAATATATAATACAATGGCTGGTCCAGGGGTGGGTTCCTCCCGGTTCGGACCGGATCGCCCGAACTGGTAGCGACCTGCTGGTGACATCACTGTCGGTGCCGGTCTATGCACACCGCCATCTTTTGTTTGGATTTTGTGCAAATTTTTCCCCTTCCGCAGCTTGAAAAAGGGCCCTCCTGCCCGGCCGCGGGTGAATTCTGACCTTTATTTCTTCGCCCGAAGCACAGCTGATGAGATCCTCAGCTCTGTTTCGGGCTCATTCCTGCTTCTGAGCATGCACGGAAGCCAAATCGCACGAGGGGACGTGCACGCGCGAAACGTCACGATGCGAACCGGTGGCGAAGGTAAGTGGAACCCACCCCTGGACTGGTCCATCACTAGAGGTTTTTAAGAAGAGATTGGACAACCATTTGTCTGAAATGGGAAAAGGTCTCCTGCTTGAGCAGGGGTTGAACTACAAGACCTCCAAGGTCCCTTCCAATCCTGTTGTTCTGTTAACATACCTGCATTCTTCACATGCATGCACACCTCCCCAGGTCTAATAACTAGTCCTAATTCTTTTCATCATTCTGGGTCTAAAAAAAGGCTTACATAATTAACCAGTGTGGTATCATCCATTTTCAACTGAAGAGATCACAGATGAGTGCCTGATCATTTTGACAGGTAAATGTTTTATCTTATTTTCCACGGTGTTCGATCTCAGCCAAAGCCTGGAGTTACCTAGCTACATTTGCTCACAATGTTGTAATGTACTCCTTCAGCTCTCTTGTTCTCAGAGCATGCCCTCAAATGTTTCAGTAAATCTTATGCCAGATTTATCCTGAATCCCATAAACCTAATTAGTTCAGGTTATTTTTAAGTTTAACAGCCAATGTTATCCTGGATAAAAACCAACAGTCCAATATCCTACCTTCAACAGCCACTAGAGCTGTCACTTAGCCACTGTAGTGCCTTTAGCTGTAATCCAGCTCCTTCATTGCTCTGTTTCTTTTCCCAGAATCTTCTCTAGTGGCTTTTAACTCCATCTATTATGCCAGTCTGGTGTCTGATATTGACACTACCATTTGCAGCAGCTCCTGTGAGAACTTTCCTGTAAGAATCTAAACTAAACATCTTCTTAGTTTAGACTCAGTAAACAAAGCACAAAGGAAAAACAGAAAGTTTGGATTACTTTCCCTTCTCCCAATGCCCACTTCACAGTTTACACAGCTATGAGAATCCATGACTAGCCAGCATCAAAACATGGTTGACTGATAATCTGATACATATGTTTAAAAAATAGAATGGTATCTGCCCTAGCCATCTTTCAGAAAGTTCCATATCTAGGCAGAAAATTAGCAAGCTGGTGTTGTTCTCTTTCATTTTGAATTACAAATTCTGTGGCTGAGGATCCAATAGCAGAGGATGCATCAGAAATATCAACACATTAAAAAAGGCAAATTAAAAATTGCCCCTCTTAACATTTTATTAGGTTCTTTCTAGGCTAAGTGTTTGGGGACTTTGGCCTTTGTGGAAGTAAGATATAAAACAATCATAATTCCACCAAGAATGATAGCTATTCCTTCTTGGTGGTGGGAGGTCATGTACATATTAGGTCACACTTGCATCAAACCATAGCACAAGCCTTCCCTGGTGGCATAATTTTTCTTTCTTGTCCAAGATATAGCTTTCTTCTGATCCACATCTAAAAGTGAAGGAGACCTACGTTGTCCTGGTCTTAAAATACTGTTTTCCTTTCATTGTAATGCTACCCAAGAGCAGCCTTGAGATTCATAACATTTGTTAGGATGTGTTACCCTTGAAACATGGAAGAGATTCAGGTGCCTCATAGATAATAGAGGCAGCATAAGGGTCAGAAATGGGATGCAAAGTTTATGCCAATATAATTTTCTGTTGATCAAAGGATAAGTACTGTAGATAGCTCTTCAACTCAGCAATGGGGAAAGCCCCTTGCAATGAAATAAAGAATAAAAAAAAATATTAGCACAAACATACCCACATATATTTATATACGGTAGATACATATAGAAATCTGTGCAGACCCTCTACAGAAGCTGCACTGATTATCTCCTCGCTAAGAATAATTTTTTTCCTTCCATTTCAATCATGGCCAATTCTTTGAGAGTGGCTGGACAAGTCCCTGCAATTTTCTTGGCAAGGTTTTTCAGAAGTGCTTTGCCATTGCCTGCTCCTTAGGCCCAGAGGTGGGTTCTTGCCTGTTCCTGCCGGTACAGTTAATAGCTGTTGTTCGGCGCAGAGCCGAAGACGCTGCTGCCGTTCGCGGCGCGGGAGCTTTCCCCGGGCGCTTTCCCGGCCCGCATGGACGCCGCCAATTGCGTTCTTTTGCCCTCTGCGCATGTAGAATGCTTTGCGCATGCGCAGAGGGCAAAAGAACGCAATTGGCGGCGTTAATGCGGGCGGCGGCAGCGCCCGGGAAAAGCCCCCAAGCCACGAACGGCAGCAGCGTCTTCGGCTCTGCGCCGAACAACAGCTATTAACCGTACTGGCAGGAACCCACTACTGCTTAGGCCTGAGGGAAAAGGACTGGCTGACTTTGTGCCTAAGGCAGAACTAGAACTCAGGGTCTCCCAGTTTCTAGCCTGATACTTTAACCACTGCATCAAAATGGCTCTCTTCTAGGGAAATAAGACCCGCCAATTTCAGACAGAAGTGGAGTTAACAAATTCTGACATATTTTTAATGGAAAAAGTTTCTACTCACCCCTGATTTTACAATCCTTCTATCTTCCACAACCCCCTGCATTAATTCCAGTGAGATAAGAGACTTCAGTGGATTGGACACCAAGAAAAAAACAAATGCTCTAACTTATATTACTTTCTTGAAATGGTCATTATGTGTTTTTCAGATAATGCTGAACTTTAGTTCTGAGCATCTCAGCCAGCAGGGGCCAATAATAACATTTGTTGGCAGTTATAGTATAGCAATATTTGGAGAACTATAGGTTGCCTACCTGTTGCCAAGAAAAAGCTATCATTGGATATTACACAACATGGAGATTTTACAACCAATATAAATTTCTTGCATTTTAAATCTCTACAGTATAGCAAAAGTAACATGAATTTCAAAAGTGCAATCTTCACTGAATGGAGGTAAAATTATGCCAATAAAAACCAGGTAGTTGAGCTGCCAGATATTAACATACTTCGGGAAAAAATATAGAAACATACAGCTCCTGTTTCCATTTTGCTGCTAGTGTTTACATAGGACAGCATATTCTATTATTGATGTAGCATGGAGATAGCTATCCAAAATATTTCCTAAAACTAAATTAAAATGAACTACAGATTCTACATTGTTAAGAAAAGAAAAGAAAAACTGAAGTAAGTCTCCAAATAACCTTTCTCCCCTAACTGTGCATTCTTGAGAATGATTCAGCAAACTGCAAACTACCAGATACATTTATCTTTTCTCACCATCAAGATATACACCCATCCAACCTATCCTGTAGTGACCCTGTAGCAGCTCTATACCAATTTCATGGAAGTGGAGTGCCACCTGCTGACTATATTTTGCTATAAACTTCACAACCTTAATACTGTAATCCAGATTTCTTACTTTTAGACATAACTATGGTTGGTCACACTTTCAGCCAGATGTTAAGACTGGGTTTGCCATCTTTATCCACCTATTCAATCCTTCCTAAAGACCTGGGCTAGGCAGATGTTTTTATTTGATGGGATGAAGGATTTCATTGCAGGATGTAAGCTGTTCCAAGTAAAACTGCCTTTTGTAATTGACTAATGCTGGTTTTGCCAATGCCGATGGTGTTCAAGTGATGTTCCAGTTGTTTTGGGAATTTCACCCAAGGCATCTATTACTATTGGTACCATTTCTTCTTTCTTTTGCCACAGTTGTTCTACAGTTGTTCTATTTGCAGGTCTTCATAGTTTGTAATTTTCTCCAGTTCTTTGTCTTCTGTTTGGCTATCTCACAGGTATTGCAATGTCCACAAAGTTTTTTTGTCTTTCTTCTCAACATTTGCTAACTCTGGGATATTATGTGACACATGCTTGTCTATCTGAATACTAAAGTTCCAGAGCACTTTAGCTTGTTTATTTTCTATTATTTTGTCTGTTCTCTGGTCCCTTCGTGGTATCTGAAGCAGAACATCCAGATTCAGTCACAGTTTTGTTCCATATACCATAGTATCAAACTTGTGAACTCTCAAGTTTTCTCTTTTCGCTATGTATTGAAGATGGACAGTGATTAATATTTATATGTATTTATATGTTAAGGTGTAGGTCAGTGCTGGGTTGTAAATGATTTTGCTACTGGTTTGTGAGCGCGCTTGCGCGTGCACACACCACTTCTGTGCATGCGCAGAAGCGTCCCGGATGGGTGGGCGGAGCATCCCAGGTAGGTGGGCGGAGCCTCCTGCTGCCAGCGCTACCGGTTTTAAGAACCGGTCCGAACCGGGAGCAACCCACCGCTGGTGTAGGTATATACATACGTAATGATATAGCACAGAGGTCCCCAAGCATAGCTGGCTGGAGAATTCTGGGAGTTGAAGTCCAGAAGTCTTAAAGTTGACAAGTTTGAAGACCTCTGATATAGCATATCAATATGTGTGTTATGTATGTGTACATTTTTGAGAGCTGGCAACAGAATTTCATTTTTAATGTGTGCCAGAGTGTCCACAGAAAAAAATAACAATAAAGGTTATCTTTTTCCACATTTATGGATTAGTAGAAAAAATTCTGATTCAACTGAAATTGAAGATGTTCTCTGTGCAATTTGAGGCTTGCTTCTGTTGATTTTCTTGGCTATGGCTTTTATTTGTTGCTTTATTATTATTATTTCCCATAGCTAGCTCTTTCTGCAAAAGCATTTTTTTTTAACCCGGCATGATTTTTTTGTGATGTATTCAGATTCAGAGCATGTTGGATGCAATCTCTGTCAGCATCTTTTTCCCCTCTTCCTCTTTTGCATATAGACAACAATGCAAAATCTTGTTAAAATGCGTATATTATCCCTGCTCAATTTTCCTTACCAAATATTTTTCTATTAGAATACTACAAAAAATTCCCAGTCCTGTACTAATCCCGGGAGATTGTTTTTCAAGATTCATTTCCAAATCTGTTGCTCAATATATGGTAAGGGAATGAGAATTGATCAGCTTATGGAAATGCAGTGAAATACGCCTACAGAAATGACTCCTCATTGCATTAGACTTGCAAAATGTTATGCCAGAATACTCTTGCAGGGTTTGCTGAAATCATAAAATGCCTACAAAGTTTACATTAGAAAGATTCTTGAAAACAAGCTTCAAAGCAACAAAATTTGAAGATCAAGGCACAACGTACAATACACTAAACTATTCTCTTTGCAAGCCTTGGATTGTGCTTGATGCTAGATTCAGATCCAGAAAATGGGAAGCGGGGGTTGAAGTTTGCAACTTAAGTGGCACAGTTCCAAACCATAATTCTCTTTCTGGTTTTCTTCCTACTCTGGTTGAACAAAAGAAAGTCAGCTGATTTTTAGATAAAAGATCTGAACACCATTTCTGAACCCAGGAATATTTATCTCCCATACAAATCAGCAAAATAACCACAGGAATGGTATCTTCCTTGTGCAGTTTGGCTTCACTTCTGTAAGAGTCGTCTTTAGTTATTATTTACTTGCTGCAGTTGTATAAGCGACCCATTGACATACATTTCCTGGAAATGTCACAGAGTAATAGTTTCTCTGTATACATTTTTGTTGATTTAACAATTGCACATGGCTTGTGTCCAAGATTACTAGTTTATTTAGGAAATAAATTAGTGGATGAAGACCCCCTCCTTTGAGATAGTAGAATGAACAAAATGCTGTTTTGCAATTATACAATTTACTGGTACTTTTTAAAATTATTATTTATAGCGTGTATATCCCAGTCCGGTTTACAAATCTCCTAGAGAGGTTTACATTTAAAAACAAAACTGTTATCTGCATACCGAGACAGAATATAGAAGAAAAAATGTATAGGGAATGACAAAGAAAATTAGCTGAGTTGAAGGAGAAACTGAGCCCCAGATCCAAAAGTCAGTTTTGCTCATTCAAGAATTTGAAATAGCTATTTCCTCGGAAACAGTGTTTTCCACCTATAAAATGAATATAAAAATGACTTATCTCCAGAGCTTGCCCTTCCTTTCCTTGGGAATGCCGTTTTTCCCATAAAGAGGTGAATATAGACAGTATAATGTATATGGAATACATCAGCATGTAACTCTTACCATTGAATCTTTGCAAGCTGCTTGGACATAGGAAACTGATGTGCAGCAACCATTTCCCAGAAACTGTGACTTCAAAACCTGGTTCATCACTCATCTATTTTTTCCCCTAATAAATATCTTGTGTTTTTTTTTTAAACTTTTAACCTACCTTAGAGGTTAACCATTTTTTGAACTGAGAAAATCATTGATTTACCAGACATATTTATAACTACTGGTACTGAAAATAATTCTGGTTCTCTAGAGATGTGATTTGTTATTCCTTTTATAATAATTTATAATAGTTGGTTGCCATCTTTTTATTGAACCTCCTCTGCATTTTTAATAGGAAAGTTGTAATTTTATTATTGATGATATACCAACATGTGTTTACATGTAGAAACTATTTACTGTAACTTCTTGACACACAGGGAATTTAGCTTCCCTTACTACTTGCCTCTGTGTTAATAAAAGACAATAGTGATTAAACTTCAATATAAGCTGCTCTCAAAGACATGAACAACGGAGTCAAATCTGAATGTTTTCTTGTATTTAATGTCTGTTAGTGTAGCTTCTTGGCATGTTACTTCGACCTCAACTTTCTGACCTTCCCAAAACAGTCTTAAAGTTGTGTGAGTGCAAAATGAAAAAATGTAAATCATAAACTCAGAAGTTTCACCTGTTAATGCTGAAGTGCTTTTAATTCTTTACATAATCAATAGAGGGTGCTGCTCAATTTGGCAAAGCATCCCTATGTGTATTATTAATTATTATTGTTATTATTTATTTTTACTAGTTATGGTTTAGGTTTCAGCTTTCTTAAAATTTATACAAATACAATCATTGAAGTAATAGTAACCTTCAGTCATTCTGATTCATCGATAATTTAATATCTAAAATATCTGATTAATTTGACACAACACATCTTAATTGACAGCCATGCTACTACATATTTATTTATTAATGTGAATGTGATGCTCCATCATTTTAGACTTGAATAGGAAAGATGAAATGAATCTTACAATTTGAAGAACAGATTATTACATTACTTTCCACATATTAGGAAAGGTAGTCATCAATTTACAACCATTTGTTTAGTAACTGTTCAAAGTTACAACAGCACTGAAAAAAAGGGACTTATGACCAGTTTTCACACTTACGGCCATTGTAGCATCCTTTTGATCACATATTCACAATTTGGAAATTTGGCAACTAGCTCAAATTTATGACAGTTGCAGTGTCAATTTATCAACTTTTGTGACCTTCTGACAAGCAAAGTCAATAGGGAAGCCAGATTCATTTTACAACCACGTTACTAACTTAACACCTGCAGGGATTCACTTAACTATGGCAACAATGGTTATAAAATGGAGCAAAACTCACTTAACAACTGTCTCACTTAGCAACAGAAATTATAGACTCAACTGTGATCGTAAGTCAAGGACTACCTGAACAAAGTATACAAATTTAACACGTTCAGATTATCAAAACATGAATATTTCAATAGGCATTCATGAATATATCATATACATTATTTAACTGGCTAAAAAGAAATTAAATATGGTAATACAACTAGCATTGAAATATTCAAATCAAAACTGTCAAATTGGATTACACCAGATATCAGGGAGTAGAATTATTTAAATCCAAATGTTTCCAAGTACCTTTGCAAAATATTTCAAATTGATATACATACATACCTCCTATTGTCTGTCACATAACGTTTTTTTAGAAAGATATTGCCTAGAGCCGAGGTGGCGCAGTGGTTAAAGTGCAGCACTGCAGGCTACTTCAGCTGACTGCTAGTTCAGCAGTTCAAATCTCACCGGCTCAAGGTTGACTCAGCCTTCCATCCTTCTGAGGTCGGTAAAATGAGGACCCAGATTGTTGGGGGCAATATGCTGAACTCTGTAAACCGCTTAGAGAGGGCTGTAAAGCACTATGAAGCGGTATATAAGTCTAAGTGCTATTACTATTGCTATATATGACTTTTATTAAATGGAGGCACAAACAGCCCTTAGATCAGTTTATCCCAATCTGACATCCTGCAAATGCAGTAGGATTATAATTCCAGACTGAAAATCTGGTAGGCATTAGATTCCAGAAAGCAGAGAAACACCTGTTCGCTTCTAAGAAGTCATCTAAGTCATTGGAGTAGTTTAGCTACTAAACCTTCCACTGATATACTTGCATTTGTCTCAGATGCTTAGAGTCAAATTTCTCAATCTGTAGTACCCAGCTGTTACATGTTAATTCATAGGGATCTGCACCTACATATTCTTTCTAAATGTCTCTATCCCAACGTTTTGCATCCACGTCTATATTAATTTTTAATTTTTTTGAACAAGAATAGCTCACCCAGCACAAAACAGACAATTCAGTCAGCTTGCTTATAAGCACAAATATCCAATGGGATTATGATGATCATGGAGGCAGTATGTTGAATGTAGTATGGAGCCCAAATTAATATGATGCACTAGTATACTTGCTTTCCTTGTTTCAATTTCTGACTTTGTTGTTGTTGTTCCTGATCTTTGTTAAGCTTTTTGAACTGTATTGGCTTCTGTGCCTTATTAGAATTGTTTAAATTGTGCTTTCAGTATTTCCATTTTAAAAACTTCCATCCATCTTCATTTTTTTTGATTAAGCTTATCCTGCCACAGAATTTTAATTTGCAGTTTCTGAGTTTATCAAATGTTCTAGTAAGCAGTTAGCTAAGCTCAGTTCCCTTAGAATCAAAAAACAAACATTGCATAACTACTAAAATTTCTATTATTTCTACTTCAACTAAGTCCTTCCCATTGATTAGCACTTGGACAAGATGGTCAATTCTCTTGTGCCATATCAATCCTCTGAAGAAACTTGTCCAGAAGACATCAAGAATTTTCTGAAGAAAATTGTTTTTGTTTCTCCACTTATTTAAAGCTCTCCACACCTCTGCCAAAAATTTCAATTTCTCAGCAAAAGTGGGTATTTTAATATACCATGCAAACTCTTTTTGTATTGCTTCTATTCCTTTTGAACAAACTGGAGTATAGAAACTGAAGAATACAATACTTGGCCTCACACATCTTTTGTACATTATTTGAGGTCCTTCATTAATTTACATTATTTTCCCCCTTTTTGGTTGTCTTCAATGGACAAGAATAATGGTTGAGAATTCTTGAGGTTCTGTCTTACTTCTTCAAACTCTGTAGTGGTATAACTGTAGCTCTGTAATTTTTACAGCATAATTTGTTCATTAGCAAGAACAGCTAATTGTCAGTGGCTTAATCAAGCTTGCAAATTGTCATTTCCTTTATCCTGAAATACAGCTTATTTTACATTGTGGTAGGTTTAGTCATCACAGATTTGTTATGATTCATTAAGGTATCATTTCCTAGTCTATGACTTGCATTATCTGCTCTAATGTATTTTATAATGTCTTATATTGTTTCCTTTATATCCAAGCAGCTCCAATAGTTTAGAATATCTTTTCTTTCTTCCTTCTGGTTATTATTCTATATTTGTTCCTTGGTTGTCTTCTTTCAGGAAAATTATTTCCATGATCTGTTGCTGTTGTAGTGCAGCCATTTCAATTGATAAAAAGTTTATCTTCACTTGCTCACTAAACTATGGAATCTTGCTGTTCTCTCCTTTAAAGACTACCATAAGATGCAAATATGTGCCAGTTGTTCTGAGGTTGGATACAGAGACATATCACAAACTTTGTAATGTAATTATCTAGAATGTCCTTGAGAGACAGAAGAGGTGTCATGAACTAGGCAAGAGTCTGATAAGAAGCAGCTGAGCCCACAGATGGGAGGGTGCCAGCTCAAAAACCCTTTCCAGTTTCTTGGATTGTAAAGGCAATCCATATGTATTTTCAGACTTGTGACATTTTGTGACTCTAAACTTACCATAAAGTAGTGTTAGTAGTTATGGTCTGTACTTCTTGACTAAACTACCTCAAAAGACTGACACTTAGAAATAGCTAGTATAAAGACACAAAATATCCTCTTAACTGCCTTTTTTAACTTCATGGTAGCCATATACTGTTGACTTAAATAGAAAATCTTAAAATCTACTAGCAAACTCCCGTTAGGTCTCTGTCCATGCACGCTTCAAATTAACATACGGTATTTCTCAGTTTCATTCATTATTTCTACCATCGATATAAGTAACCAACACAAAATTGTCAGATAAGCACCAGTTTGTAGGAAGGTTGGTAGCCATAGTTTTCTCCTTAACTCATGAGTACCTTATATCCTCCCATAGAATTGGGACAAGGAATAAGTGATCTTGCTGTCAGAGATTCACCTTGAATATTGAAATAAAGCTCTCAATTTTAAGTCTCACTTAGGAGCTTACAGCTCAGAAAGGGAAGCTGACTTTAAAACAAGTATCAAAGAAGCTCCGTTTCTGAAGATTATCAGCTATTGCAGGGTATAACAATCTGGTCATATTTAATAGTTAGGGTACTACAAAGTCAGAAGGTAAGCAGAACTTTGAAATATTTAAAAAATTAAGCTACTCAATTTTAAAAATTCCACAGCAAGGAGATAGAAATAGGGTTTAAATCCTAAACCTCTCTCACCTTTACATGGTAACAGATTTCTTGCCATTCACTTATTAAGCTTTGGGTGTTAAAGATACCTGCAATCTTATAGTGATCCTATCTTATTTCAGGCTCTTGCTTCCAATCTTTGTTAGCTTTAGCCTCAATACTTATCCAGGGTATTTTATCCTTCCTTCTAGGATGGTTCACACACCATACCATTTATATTTGTTTTTGGCATACAGTGAATGTGTGAACCCAGCTTTTATGGTTTAGTATGATGTATATATCCTATCATTTAAATATATTAAAGATTATTAAAACAAACAATGGCTTATCATGAACAGTAAAACTAGTCTCAATGCGGTTCATGGAAATAGAAAAAACAATGGCGTTTTCCCTGTTTCCTGTATCATCCTTGAAAACCTGTATCTTCTGCAGACATAATTACCTTTGTAAAATATATATAATCTACAGAAGATTTCTCCTACTCACTTTGCCCTTTAGAACAATTAAACCAATAAGGCAGTGATGGGTGCTGAAAGCGCGCGTGCAAGATAGCGCGCACCCACCCCCATAATGCAATGCCCCCCATATCTCCCGGCCCCCATGCATGCGCACACGACCCCCTGCGCTGCCCCACCCCCATGCATGCATGTGCTAGGTTTTGAGCCTAGCAGGCCTCCCTGAAGCCTCCGGAGGCCGGAAACAGCCCGTTTCCAGACTTCCGGTAGGCCCGTTTTTCGCCCTCCCCAGGCTCCAGAGCCTTTCCTGGAGCCTGGGGTGGCGATAACAGCATCCCCCCCCCGGAGGCCGAAAACGCCCTCCTAGAGCCTCCGCGCGAGCCCTGTACTTACCTGGCATCCAAAACAGGCCGCGTGGAGACTCCTGGGAGGGGAGGACCAGTGTAGGCGGGCCAGCTGAAAATCAGCTGGCCGGCGCGCGCATGCGCACTGGAGCTGAGCTAGGGCAACCGCTCGCAGATATGGCTCCGCCTGCCACCTGTGGCATGTGTGCCATAGGTTCGCCATCACAGCAATAAGGCATTAAGGATATGTTTGTGGCAAAGAAATTGTTGACATTTTTGAATTGAATTTACAGGAGATTACTGCCTACATCTACAAATGCTACTCTTGGTTATACAGTGATTTGAGGGAGAACCAAATAAGCAAGCAACTCATTACTGGTTCAACCACAATTCTCTGTGTTAAGATGAAAGCAGAATATAGCTGCTATCATTTATTGTATATATAGTTAGTTCTGAAATCTGACCCAAGATTCTTATCTCTTCCTAATATATTACATTATGACTAAGACCTCTAGAGAAGAAAGCTAGAAAGAAAAATTATGTGTGTGTGCTACTTGCCCAAATTAACAAACATTTAGAGTTAAATTGAACAATAAAGTAGTCCATACAAAGATAAAAAAGCAAATAGAGTTTGTGAGCCAGAATTACATTTTACATGTAGAACTTGTAAATGAAGCATGCGATCCAATTTGTTTCCTCATGTTTAACAGCATTGCAATTAATTTTTGTGAAATGAATATTAAAACAAAAGTAATTAAACTAAAAATAGATTCTTTGTCTCAGCTATTACAGCTGAAAAACAGAGAGTAAGGCTCTTGGTTGAGGTTTGCAATCATATTATTATAATTATTATTTTTGTACTTCAATTTTCTATAGATGACAAAACATTAACAAACTATGCTTCAGTCCCAAGCATGAAGAAGGAATGCCCCAAGCATAATCAAATATAAAATATTACCATATCACACATACTAACATATACCATTTCATTGGCATTATCAATATTTGAAATGTGATTTAAAAAACAAGACAGCAAAATGAAGCAATTTTTTAAAAAATGTTTGACATTTCTTTCTTGCCATAAGCTGCTCTTTAACCTCATATACAGCCCAGATATTTCCATTAACTCCATACTTCTACCAGTGTATTTCCGTATTCATAATTCCTGCAAAAAATTATTTTCAAGACAGCCAAGACAACAATGGCCTCTGTAGCATAATCTCAGTGTTGAATTTTTGTGAGATTTATCTATATTGTTTTATTACTGATAATTTTTTTAAAAAGATGTAGGTATTTTAAAGATGTAGGTATATAAGGTAATTCTGCTGCAATTGAAAATAGATCCCTTAGTTTTAAATAGAAAAACATACTATAAAATGGGTCCAGGAAGCACTTTTTGAAGACAAAAGTCCTAACCAAATAGCTAGTGTAAACTATCTTGATCTGATCCATCAATGGATTAGGTTCCTAAAGTGATATGATTAATTCAATTCACACAGCAGTTAAAACAAGATGTTTTCGGAAAGTCTCTCTGTTAGAGACAACTTTATGAGTGTTTCAAAGTCTGGGGCGCAATGGATCAGCGGTTAAAGACATTGAGCATGTCAGCTGGAAAGCTGATGGCCCAGTTTCAAGACCCAAGCGCTGCAGGACAGGGTGAGTTCCCATTACTTGCCCCACCCAACACTTGCAAAGAATGCAAATGCAAGTAGAAAAATAGGTACCACTTTATTGGGGAGATAACAAGTGTTCCATGCGCCTTGGCATATAGTCATGCTGACCACATGACCATGGAAATGTCTTCAGACAACACTGGCTCACATGGCTAAGAAACAGAGATGAGTACTGCCCCCTAGAGTCAGACACGAGTGGACAGGGGAAACCTTTGCCTTTTATTATCTCTACTTTCAAACTTGCTTTACTTTTTAATGCTACATTTGTCACCCACCCCTACCAAATGATTTACAAGTAAATATATTTTTTAAAAAATTAGAGGCAATTTGCAAGAACTTACAAATTGTTCAGTCTTTCAAGGGCTGTCATATCCTTGATCATTGTATCTAGAAGCAAGCACTGGCAAGAAACAAGTCACTGAAGCAACCAAAGGTAAGTTTTATCTATTAGGATTCTATACTATTCAAGCCTCTAAATGCATCTTTGTTAACCACAAAGATTATTCCTGAGTACTGATTTATTTTGATTGCAGTCTCAATATGATCTATGGATTGTTGTTATTTGGATTGTATCCAAATATGTGGATACAATCATGTATTATAAATTATAGAAGCTCTTTTTGCTGCAGTCTGAGGATCAGGTGAATTTTCTTCCTGTTCTTCAGTTTCCTTCAATTTAAGAAACATATCTGATTTCAAGAAGCGGTTGTAGCTGTCATATTTCATGAGGTTGAAAATCTGTATGGAAAAGGAAAAATGTAATCTATTTGAAACTAAGCATCAAACAACAACCAGAAGAAAGGTTTTGCAAATGAGCTCCCCAATTAGTCAACAATAAATCTGTTTTAAAAATGCTAAAGAAAATATTCTGTTGCCCTGGCTTTTGCTAATTAGTGGTTCCCTTCAGGTATATAAAATTTATTTTCCAGAATTCATGGCCACCATTAACTCTACACAGAATCCTGGGAGTTGAAGTCCACATAACTTGTGGAATTTAAAAACAAGCAAGACAGTTATGGATTATGCTTTTCAAACATGGCAAATAAAATGATAATTGAAGGATGTGTCAAAAGACTACATGACAGACTACTTTTCTAACCATGTAAACCATCCAGTTTATATGCTGGTTTATTAACAAACATTTGTTCTTCCATTTTCTTATGACACTTTTTTAAAGGATGTCATCAATTCTGCCTGTCACTTTTTTGGGCTTCCTTTTCCTCCAAATTCATTCATTCGTCAAGTTTAAGGACCAGTCATAAGTCTAATTTTTCAACATCATTGTAACTTTGAATGGTCACTGAAATAGCGGTCAGTAAGTAAGGACTATCTGTACACTTTGCAACTATTTTTTTTCTCCATATCATTATATTCTTGTCATCATTTCTGTAGCAATCGCTCTCTTATATGATTTTTTTCTTCATACACAGGCATTCTCTCTTCATTATTGCATCCAGCAACCTTTTCCATATTTCCCATTACTGTTATTCCATAAAGTTTAATGTACACTACATAAATTACTGATGGATTACTCAGGATACTGAGTACAATATATAATGCCATAATCTCACCTGACTATGATATTGCTATTAATTCTCAAAGAAACTTTGGGCATAATAAGGAGCCAACATAAAGATGGTTATCTTATACCATATATTGCTGCTGCAAAAATGCCAAAACAATGTATTCCTAAATAGAATTATTTATAGACAAGATAAGCCAAATGGACATTTTATTTTATTAGCACATAATCAGTGGATTTAATCTCACAGTAAATCCACTAACTTTGTTATGTTTAGCATCTAATTGTTCTTATATCTCAATCTTAGCACACTGTTGCATCCTGGAATGTCTAACCTATGAGCAACTGACAACATTAATGCAACCTACTGGAAAGTCAAAATCTGTCAGTGATGAACAAGATGCACCAGAAATCAAGGCCCACAGATAATTTATTATGCAAATTACATTAAATGTTTGAAGAGGTTATCATTTTATTCTAAACATTTCCTTACTCATTTGATGCATGATATTTGAACATTCTTGAACAATGATCTTTTAGAAGAGAATATTTGTAGCTCAGAGAAGTACTGTGAGGTTCTGCCACAAATACTGACAGGGCAAACCATTATTATATACATAGAGAGCAACCCCACTCCCTTTTAGCACTGATGAAGTTACTTAGTTCGGAAATGAAACGTCTGCAAGAAAACAAGCAAACTTAGAGAGCACCAAGGACCTCGCAATAATATTCTTTGAAAAACAATATTAATTAATGGAACATACTGCAATAGGCCTATGGGGCCTGACTTTTGGTATACCCTGTACAAGCCTGGATGTACTGAAAAATACAAAAAGTAGTCCATTTGTTTGTTATCTGAATTTTTTTTAATCAGTTTCAGTTATTTTGAAAGTGCACAACTTTTTTGTCGTAGCAGCATTTATTACTACGAAGCCAGAAGTGCTGTAATTTTTAATAGAGCAACTGAGTTTTGCAGATCCCATGGCCTCTTTACTTGGATATAATTCTCCAATTTGAGAAACTGATTACCAGCTAAGATAATCAGATGCTACTTTGGGGGGCAGATGGAGAGAAAGGAGGGAGGGGGGTTGGCTGGCTAAGGTCCTACTTCAGTACAAGACCCATTCAAAGCAAGAGAACACAACTGTAATCTTAACCCAGTTAGCAGATAATATACTCTCAGGACTTTTGCTTATACTTCAGCAATAATAGGCCTCATATAGTTAGCTGTAAAAGATTTTTTTTTCAACTGATTAGAGCAGGGGTGGCCAAACTATGGCTCTTTGAGGACCTGTGGACTTCAACTCCCAGAATTCCTGAGCCAGCCATGTATGGCTGGCTCAGGAATTCTGGGAGTTGAAGTCCACAGGTCCTCAAAGAGCCATAGTTTGGCCACCCCTGGATTAGAGGATCTTTTAAGAGAAACAAAGTGCTTTGGTTTTTTTTAAAAAATGTAAGTCACTATCTCTTTTTTACCCAGTTATAAAAACTTAGAATTCAAAACATTTTGTTAACAAATTGTAAATTAGTACACATTGTGCTTTTTGTGTGTGTAAAAAATATGATTACCAGGTTAGAAACTTGATGATGTTTGTTTTCAAATCATAAACTTGTGCCTAAGCTTAGTTTAGTTTAAGGGAAGCCTTACATTTCTGACCTACTACACAACTATCCAATAGAAATATGCTGAGGAAATTAAACTATTATATTCATCTATGTAACATTTTGCAGTCCAAATGATGAACTTGAAACATTAACAGGACACCTGGTGTTAATACAGGGCTGGCTTTGATATAAACTAATCGCTATTATAATTTGTTTGCCCTTTGATTACTGTAGTATAATATATACCTATATTAAGTAAGAACTGTGTACAAAATAAGAAGCCATTATGGCTTCTTCAAAAACCCATGGATAGAGTTAGAGTTATTTCGGAATACAACCATTGTCGTATATTCGGCAAAATGATATGTTAAAGTATTTGGGAAATGCTGGCATTAAAATTGTTTTTAAATAGTCTTCCACTGTAAAGAATTTCTTATATAAAGAATATTATACACCAGTAATTCAGGAGAATATTCAGGCTATGAGCCCTTCAAACTGAGTGGCCTGACACAATCAGCAGGCTGTTTATTTATTTATTGGTATATATTTAAAATCCACCATTAGACATGCGTCATTATGATTTAGGGTTTGGATATTATGTAATTGGTCATTTTTAAAACATACCGCACATTAGTTTTTCCTATTAATAAGATTGTGCCAAGACAGGAATTAGAATTCATTCACATGCTCATTAGTGGCCTGCCAAGTTTGTTTGTTTCCTGCTTTTATTATTTTTATAAATAACTGTAGGTGGCAAACATATCTAATATTCCTTCCTCCTATTTTCCCCAGAAGACGGCTCCGGGTTAGAAACCAGGAGAGCGTAAGTTCAAGTCCCACCTTAGGCATGAAAACTGCTGAGTGATTTTGGACCAGTCATTTTCTCTCAGTCCAATTGAGAGATTCACAAAATCATCCAGCCAGCTTTCATGTTAAGGTTGGACTAGAACTTGAGATTACCTGGTTTCTAGCCTAGTGCCTTAATTACTAGGCCAGATAGGCTCTCATAGTTACCTGTAAAATTACCCAGGCTTGCTCCTTTTCTCTGCCCACAAGAAATTGTTGAATGCATTGGAGAGTTATTGATAAACAGAAGGTGATAAGACATAAGAGAGAGAGAGAGAGAGAGAGAGAGAGAGAGAGAGAGAGAGAGAGAGAGAGAGAGAGAGAGAGAGAGAGAGAGAGAGAGAGAGAGAGAGAGAGAGAGAGAGAGAGAGAGAGAGAGAGGGGAGGGGAGGGGAGGGGAGGGGAGGGGAGGGGAGGGAAGGGAGGGAGGACAGAATAGAATAATACCCAAATCTAAGTATCTGAGGCAGAATAGATCTAGATTTAGAGAAAGAAAAGATAGGACAGTGTGGAAGAAGTGCAGTGATGTTTTTGAGTCAGTGGAAACATTAATTTGTACACAGTGATAATATGCATTCAACAAAGTATAATGTGGCCAAAAATAGGACTTCAGTCCTATAATAGGTTTCAGGACTGCAACTATTATATATAGTTATATATTAAATGCACAAATAAATAGAAATAAGTGTCAGTCAGATTCTTCCAAAAGGAAAAGCATCAAAGTTTTAAGAGATAGGACAGCAACTTCTGAATATTCATTGTGTATATGCACTGCCCCAGCCATTGAAAATATTGCTCATATTTTGTTTGACTGTCAAGAACATGCCCCCCTTGCATTTAGATATTTAACATCCCTACTTGAAAGAACAACCCATTGGTTTCTGGGCTCTGATGTATACATCAGAGCAGAACTGCTAAGTTTGTAGTTAAGGCAGCCAAGATAAAATCCATTTTATCGAAAAGATTGGGGTATTCTGTAAAGGTAATGTCTTCATCTGAATTTTGATTCTTTGTACTTACAAAATGTGTATTTTATTGCTGCATTTTCTTTTATCTATTTTATCCTGGAATTGATCTGATTTTTGTTATATTTTTAATATGGTTGTAAGATTAATCAATTAATAAACTATCTATCTAGAATATACTTTTGAAAAAAATTGTTTGCTTTTTTTAAAAAAGCAAACAAATTGTTCAGTGTATTATGTCATCAAATACAGTGTTTGACATAAAGGAAAGATGTACTTTACAAAGTAAGCATGCATTGATTTCAAATTATTTCTGAGTTATTTATTTGGCCATTTTATTATTATTACAAATAACTCAAGGTGACAAATATATCCAACACACCTTCCTCTTCCTATTTTCCACACAACAACCACCCTATGAGGTGAGTTGGGCTAAGAGAGAGTGACTGGCCTAAGGTCACCCAGCTGGCTTTCATGGCTAAGATGGAACTTGAACTCATAGTCTCTTGCTTTCTAGACTATTGCCTTAACCACTAGACCAAATGTTAAGTCCATTGAAATCATAAATATACTCTTTCCTAAGCATTTTTCACTTATCAATTTATTTTCTTAAATGTTAGGTAACCTGTTCAGCAAAAAACATTGATTCTGGAGCTTTTTCCAACTGTATTGTAACTATGATCCTGTCCTGCAGCCAGGAGTTAGTTGTTCATCTTTCACAAGATAATTAAAGAAGTTTCAGAATTTTACCTGATCTTGAAGTTTCTGAAACATCAGAGGGTGAGGTTTTTCCAGTATTGATTCATCCAAACGAGATTGTCCTTCTACATTGACTTGATAAGAAGCTTTATTTGACAAGAAATGTTTGTAAATTTCATTTGCCTTTGCTTTCATCTATGAAGAGAAAGACCACTTCACTAAGCAGAGATGTCATTTCGCCAATATTGCCGATCTTAAAAACATTTTGTATTAACTGAATATTATTCCACTTAATCAAAAGAAGAATGCCTAATTTTCCTCCTGAAATCTCCCTGTCCAAACACAAATCCTGTTTCAGATAATCTTTCCAATACTAAAGAGAGGGTGAACCTACAGGAAAAGTGAAGAAAAGAGAACTGTATTCTATGATTAGAACACTATTCTAGAAATAAACCTAACTATGAACAGCCAATATAATCAATAAATTACTGTAATCATTGTTATATTCTACAACACTAATTATAGGCTGTGGTGACTGAGGTTTATGAATCTTGTAATCCAAGTTCCACATTTATTATTATTTATCTTTGCATTCAGAAAAGTCATTTGAAACAGTCTTAATTGTTGTGTAGAGCTGATTCCTTGACTAAAAAGGATTGCAGCTGATTCATCAAATAGCTTTTGTTTCAACAAAGATTATTAAATGGTAAGAAAAACATAAGGACTAAAGTAGCAAGTCAGATTTTGTATCCTATTGGAATCCGCATGACTCATAATTGTCCTTTGTAGAGTTAACAAAAACCAATGGCAACAGAAGTTGAATATGTAGTGGTATGGTGTAATTATGGAATCAGATTAACATTCATCTTGCTTCTTGATATGTGCAGTTCTGAAATCAGCACTTTATCTACAACTTGATGAACTGCATTGCTGTTCTTTATATTCCTACTCTTATCATACATCTTCATCTTTTATGAGACCATCTTCTTATGCAAGCCATCACATGCTAGTTTCTAGAAAACTAGTGTATACTTCAACAAATTTCATGTCACTGCTCGCTGGTACCAAGACATTTAGAAGTCATTCAGCTAGGCCAGGTTTCTTAACCTTGGCAATGTTAAGATGTGTGCGCTTCAACTTTCAGCATGTTGGAAACTGAACTGAAATCCACACATCTTAAAGTTGAGAAACCCTACTTTAGACAGCATTTCCAAAATAATGATTTTTTAAAAAAATTTAAAAACAACTTTTATATATATATATATATATATATATATATATATATATATATATATATATATATATATATATATATATATATATATATATATATATATATATATATATATATATATATATATATATAGGGTTATATAGTAAAAACTGAATTGGCAAAAATATGAAATCAATACTTTATATTTCAGTTTATTTTCCAGGGAAATATAAGATAAAATTGAGTTTACCTATCCTCTTCTTAAACCAGACAGCATTGGCCAAAAGAGAAGGAAAAAAATAGTAAGACAATTCTAGAAAAACAGTTTTAAAGTCATTTTAACATGTAATGTTAATGTTAGGGAGGCTTTGCTCACAGTCACTCATGCCCTTGTCACCTCACGGCTTGACTACTGCAACGGGCTCTACATGGGGCTACCCTCGAAAAGCATCCGGAGACTACAATTGGTACAGAATGCAGCTGCGCGAGCTGTGGTGGGTGTACCGAGATACACCCATCCTCCGCCAGCTGCACTGGCTACCTATTAGTCTCCGGTCGCAATTCAAGGTGTTGGTTTTGACCTTTAAAGCCCTACATGGCTCAGGGCCAGGTTACCTTCGGGACCGCATCCTGCCACATTCCTCCCTACGACCAGTGAGGTCCCACAGAGAGGGCCTCCTCCAGGTCCCGTCTGCCAAAAAATGCCGGCTGGCGGGCCCACGGGGGAGGGCCTTCTCTGTGGGAGCCCCATCTCTCTGGAACCAACTCCCGCCAGAGATCCGGACTATCCCCACCCTACTGGCCTTCCGCAAGGCAGTAAAAACATGGCTCTTCCGGCAGGCGGGGTGAAGAGATGATTCCCCCCAAGTATGAATGGATTTTTAAACTGTAATATGTTTTTAGATGTTATTTTAATATGTAGTTCTGATCTCTGCTGTAAGCCGCCCTGAGTCCCACGGGATTGGGCGGCCTATAAGAACTCTTATAAATAAATAAATAAATAAAATAATCCAGTAAACAAGTAACAAAGAAAAAAAATCCTTGATGGACCACCATAATCTCAACAATCATTAATAAGTTTTTGGGATTTCTTGATCATTTCCCACCTGAATAAGTTTTGTGTGCTGTGTAACTATAATAGATGTAGATTGCATTGTTTTCTACGTATATTCATATCAAGTGAAGATCATCTGCGTTCTGCTTGATTTGGGAGTCAATACCTGTTTTTCATCTTGTATCTTCTTAAAATCTTCGCAAGCTTGCCAGAATAAAACATTTTCTTCACTAAATTCTCTCTTTAAAAAGTCCTGATAGGGAAAAAGGAGCTATTAAAATAAAGTACCATAAACTAGTAGCCAGCCTTTATTAATTTTATTTAAAGTCTTCACATAAAGAACAAAAGGATTTTCTGATATCCTTGCAAATTCAATTGCAAACTCTTAAACAACTGTATATAAAGTGCATGTTTGAAGCAACATGCTATGCTGCCTTCCTGAATATCTGGCTACAATTCTCAGAGCCTCTTCAAAGATTGCTACCAAACTGTAATTGTTTTTTTTTAATGATTTTTATTAATTTTTTCCTTTAAAAAACAGACATACGTACAACATTAAAACATACAAATACATACATAAAATAAAGCAAAAACATAAATTGATTAACATTCTTGCAACATTTCCATTTCTATCCCCCTACATATTTCTATATATCTATTTACAATTCCCAGATGTTTCTTTATATTTTCTATATATTCTGTTTCATATTCTGTTTCTTATTTATATCATTATAGTATTCTACATACATTTTTATTTAATATAATCCAATTCATATTCCAAGTTTCCAACTCATTACTCTTATTCATTTTCTTATTCTCTATTTCTATCCTCTAGCCATGTGTACCGTTTGTTCCACACTAAGTAGTATTCCGTTTCTTCTTTTTGTTTTATCTCTTTTGTTAATTTGTCCATTTCCACGCAGTCCAAGATTTTTCTTATTACTTCTTCCTCTTTAGGTATTTCTTGGTTTTTCCAATTTTGAGCATAGGCTATCCGTGCTGCCGTTATTATATGCAAAATTACATAATAAATTTCTTTTTTATATCTTTTAGTAATTATTACCAATAAATATAGTTCTGGTTTCCACTCAATCTCCTGCCCTATTATTTTCTCCAACCATTTTTTAATTTTAGTCCAATATTTTTTAGCATTCGGGCATGTCCACCATAGATGATAGTAGGATCCATACACTTTCTTACATTTCCAACAATTCGGTTTCGTGTTTGGAAACATTTTAGCTATCCTTGCTGGTGGAAGATGCCACCTATAAAACATCTTGTATTGGTTTTCCTTGTATGCCGTTGACATGGTCAGTTTCAGATTTGTTTCCCAAATTCTTTTCCATTTTTCCAGATCTATATTATAGCCAAAATTTTTCACCCACCTAATCACTGTGTCCTTTACCACCTCCTCTTCCATTTTATATCTTAACAAGAATTTATATATTTTACTTACTGTATGTTTTTCTTCTGTACCATGTAAGATCTTGTCTAATTCCTCTTCTTCTTTTTGAAATTCATATAATTTTATGTCTTTGTTATACCTATTTTGAATTTGAGTATATGTCCACCAAGCTGTTTATTCCTTGCTCTTTCAATTCTTGCCTAGTTTTCTAATTTCCCGTTTCATTTATCACGTCCTTGTACCTTAATGTTTTCTCCATATCTGTTGAGTTCGGGTATCTCATTGCTTCTGCTATAGATAGCCATTTTGGTATTTTAATGTAATGATTTTTATTTATTTTTTGCCAAATCTGTAATAATGAATTTCTGATTAAATGCCTTTGGAAGTAACTATGGACCTTGTTTTTTCCCTCCCAGATAAATGTGTGCCAACCTAATTGTATATTATGTCCTTCTAATGTCAGAATCCTCCTATTGTTTAATACAATCCAATCTTTTATCCATGTTAGGGCTGCTGCTTGATAATATAGCTCCCAATCAGGGAGTGCAAAGCTTCCTTTTTCCTTGCTATCCTGCAGTAGTTTTAATTACACTACTTGAAATAGAAATAATAGTCTTGGTAATATATTCATTTTAATAGTCGTTATCCTCCTTATGAGTGATAATTGAATATTTTTCCATCTCTCTAAGTCTTTTTTATTTGTTGCATTATTTTATTATAGTTATCCTCCATAATTGATGAACACTTTGCCAATAACCAAATTCCTAGATATTTTACTTTTGTTGTTGTTTGCATGTCAATTTTGTCTTCCAACTCTCTTTCCTCTTTTTTGGTAAGGTTTTTGATTATTGTTTTTGTTTTATTTTTGTTTATTTTAAGTCCCGCTATCTCACCATATTCTTCTATCTTTTGGATTAATTTAGGTCCCGATTCTAATGGCTCTTTTACTATAAAAACAAGGTCATCGGCAAAGGCTTGTAGTTTATATCCCTCTTTCTTGATTTTTAAACCTTTTATATAATGGTCTTTTCTAATTTTTGTCAATAATACTTCTAATGTTAGAATAAATAGAAGAGGAGAGAGCGGACATCCTTGTCTTACCCCTTTTGTAATGCCAAATTGTTTTGTAGTATCTCCATTCATTATTAACAAACCGCAATTGTTAATATAGCATTAAATGGAATCAAGAGAGAGTATTCATATTAACAATTTATTTTGTTTTGGAACACCTTCCTTTATTTAAACTTTATTATTATTCATAACCAAATTTATAAGGCTGCCAAACTTATGCAATACTAGGCAGCATTAAACAAAGAAAAAAAATTAAGCCAAAAATGTAAAAACATTAAAATGTATACAATATATAAATACAAAATAGAAAAATGGTGACCAAGTACTTCATAAAACAATCAAAGGGGAAAGCATTCACGTGGCCTCTAATGCCTAGGGAAAAAGTCAGATCTCAATATGTTTCCTAAAAGTGAGCAGAGTTAGGGCCATAGTCTATCAGAGGATAAATCTTTCCAGAAAACAAGGGCAATTAGAAAGGGTACAGGTAGTTCTCAACTAATAACTACAATTGAGTCCAAAATTTCTGCTGCTAAGCGAGACAGTTCTTAAGTGAATTTTGACCCATTTTACAACCATTCTTGCTACAGTTGTTAAGTGAATCACTGCAGTTAAGTTAGTAAGTTAGTTGTTAACTGAAGCTGGCTTCGCTATTTACTTTGCTTGTCAGGTTGCAAAAGGTGATCACATGATCCCGGGACATTGCAACCATCATAAATATGAAAGAGTTGCCAAGTATCCGAATTTAGATCACATGACCACAGGGATGCTGTAATGGTCATGTGAAAAACGGTCATCAGTCAATTTTTTTCAGTGACATTGCAACTTTGAACAGTCACTAAATGAATGGCTGTATGTCGAGGACTTCCTGTATATGTCTTCTGTCCCATAAGATGATAAGATTTAAAACAAGGAAGTGGAAGCATGCTCTCCTTCTTCCTCCACTTTTCTTTGGAGTGCAGCCCTCATTGTTATTCAAAGGTCAGGTGCTGATGTTGCCCCAAAGAGTTCTGTACCTGGGTCTTAAAAGCTAATATTATACTTCATAGTATAACTTTGCAGTCGGAATGGGACTGTTCGCCTCCTCCACTCTGCCACACCTGTTCTGTCCCCAGGCTTCCGCCCCCAAACAATCCGGCTCTGCCTTTTCTCCTTGGCCCCTTAGCCTAACGGGTCAAAAAGCCAGTTCACCCCGGGCTTTTGGGCGCACGGGACACTTTGCCCCCAGCCAATCAGAGGAGCAAGAATCCCACCCCCTTGGAAGCAGCCTTTTTAGGAGAAGGAACGGGGACAAGTCTTCCCTCTCTTGCTTAAAACAGACACGTTTTTCAGAGGGTCCCAATGAAAGAAACGGGAAGGAGGAACAGTGCTTCCAGCTGGACTCCCTCTCTTCCTTAAAACAGACACGTTTTTCAGAGGGTCCCAATGAAAGAAACGGGAAGGAGGAACAGTGCTTCTAGCTGGACTCCCTCTCTTCCTTAAAACAGACACGTTTTTCAGAGGGTCCCAATGAAGGAAACGGGAGGGAGGAAGAGTGCTTCCAGCTGGACTCCCTCTCTTCCTTAAAACAGACACGTTTTTCAGAGGGTCCCAATGAAAGAAACGGGAGGGAGGAACAGTGCTTCTAGCTGGACTCCCTCTCTTCCTTAAAACAGACACGTTTTTCAGAGGGTCCCAATGAAGGAAACGGGAGGGAGGAAGAGTGCTTTGGGGGGAACCAGTCAGAAACAGTGGTTTCTATATTTTCCCCTTCATTGTGTGTGTATGAGAGGGGCTTCCGTTTTTCTCCCCACATTTTCGATCCCTTTGGTCCAGGTTCCTGGTTCCTGTCTTGAATTCCCTTGAGCCAGGCAATCATCCCTTGCAAACCCCGATGCCAGCTGTGATTCTCACTATACCTAAATCAGCTTACCAGGAGCTTTAGTTTTTTTCGCACCAGATTTGATTCAATATCTCTTTTTTGCTGCCCCTCCCTCCCTCCCTCCCTCCCTCCCTCCCTCCCTTCCTTCCTTCCTTCCTATGAGAGAGAGAATGAGAGACACAGGGAATGGGAGAGAGAGAGAGATAGGGAGTGCGAGGATGAGAGAGAGAGAGAGAGAGAGAGAGAGAGAGAGAGTGAGAGAGAGGGTCCTCCCTCCCGTTTCTTTCATTGGGACCCTCTGAAAAACGTGTCTGTTTTAAGGAAAAGAGGGAGTCCAGCTGGAAGCACTCTTCCTCCCTCCCGTTTCCTTCATTGGGACCCTCTGAAAAACGTGTCTGTTTTAAGGAAGAGAGGGAGTCCAGCTAGAAGCACTGTTCCTCCCTCCCGTTTCTTTCATTGGGACCCTCTGAAAAACGTGTCTGTTTTAAGCAAGAGAGGGAAGACTTGTCCCCGTTCCTTCTCCTAAAAAGGCTGCTTCCAAGGGGGTGGGATTCTTGCTCCTCTGATTGGCTGGGGGCAAAGTGTCCCGTGCGCCCAAAAGCCCGGGGTGAACTGGCTTTTTGACCCGTTAGGCTAAGGGGCCAAGGAGAAAAGGCAGAGCCGGATTGTTTGGGGGCGGAAGCCTGGGGACAAAACAGGTGTGGCAGAGTGGAGGAGGCGAACTGTCCTAGACCCCTTTGCAGTACAACATTTTGTAGTCATTTCATGCAATCTTAAGAGTATTAAAATTAGGGTAGAGGCTTAGTAATGGCTTTCAGGAAAAGGCTTCACACTGTTTACATAAGCTTGTACACTTATCTAACACGTCAATTATTATGAATATGAACTTCACACATCTTTCCCTAGACATCAGTGCCACTAAATATACTCAAGACTCTCAAAATAAAAAACTTGCATATTGTTGATTCATGTAATGGTGACAAAACAGCTCTAATTGGTTGGGAGTTGTATTTAGGTTTGTGTGGTAAATAACACAAGATACCAACCATAAATTTCTTTACACCTTCTCGATCTTCCAGCAAACTTTCCAGTGACTGAGCCCATCTTGTGGTTCCACTGAGGGTCTGGTGGCTACTACATGGTTTGCTGTCGTTGTCAGTTATTTCTGAAAAAAAAAAGTTAATTATATTTGTATATTTAAACTTATAGCTGCAGAACTGTTTCTATCTGTTAAAAGGCTGTAAGACAGTCCAATTAATTTGCAGTTTTGAAGACGATGAGAACCAACAAACAAATATATTTTGATGTTAATGCCATTTAATCCACAATTAACTACAAATTTCAGGATTCAAGTTCAAAGGATATAAAAATGAAATATAATATGAATAAAATCTTACTTAATATAAGATAATGTCTTATATTTCTGTGACTTATCATGTTCCTGTTTTATATTACCCATAGCAAAGCTATAAAGCAACACTATATAATATACCAAAATCCTATCCAAATAGGTAAACATGCTTATATGGCATATATCAAATATTGTGACTTTATTGAATGTGACTAAGATATCATTTTTTTCAAGTTTATAAAGTACCGTAGGTAGAACTTTTTCACGGAGCTTTAAAAAGGCAATAGTGTTAGATATTAAATATTTGCCTTGTAAACAAGTTGGAATATTTCCTAAAAGAGAATTGCATAGCAGAACAGCTACACAAATACACATCTGTATGTTTTAAATATGTTATCTATTTGAAAGAAAACAGGAAAAATGTTTTCTCCATATCTATTTTAAAGAAATTTGCACACTAGAATATGTAAAAAGATTCAAATTAAAGGAAAAAACAGACTGTTTTCTTGTTATCATTCTAGAATTTATTGGGTTAAAAATATTTGAAAGCAAGACAAAAATTCTTTTATTTTGTTTTTATTTGAATGTTGTAGAAATTACTACTAAATTGGGTCAAACCAACAAAATACAATACCATAATTTTTACATTACAACTTCCCAGCATGACCTTTCCCTTCCCATTTTCCATGAATATGCACCCTTAGCATTTTGAAATAACCGTTCATTCGCAGACTTCATTTGACTATTATGAATTACCTCTGACATTTTCAGAATTCATTTTTGTAGCTATTTTTGTACTACCCTAGATCTTTAATACTATGTGCGATCAAGTTGCTGTTGACTCTTTGTGACCGTATAGAATGCATGCTTTGGCTAAAAGTCAATCAACTAAACAACAGTAGTTCCAAAGAAAGGGAATTCCAGAATTTGATGTCACTATGAAGAAGACCCTAGCCAGCCCCTGCCAACTCTATGTTCCTCCCAATTCTGTGATTCTGTTAATACAGAACTGAAACGCCCAAAGTGCTTTTTCAAAAGGCAACTGGACTTTTTTTTTTTTACCCTTAAAATGTTTCGCTTCTCATCCAACCAAGAAACTCCAGTTGCCTTCTGAGAAAGCACCTTTGGGACAATCATGACCTGAATGATGGAGAATCTCCACAGACACAGAACTGAAATATTCTTGTCAAAGATGACAAGCCACATCTAACACTTGTAAGGCTTGGCCTACCACAACAGAACTGAAAAAAAAATCTGGATAATCATTAAATGGCAGCAAAGAGATACAAAAAGCAAGTGCTTTTCCATTCTTATTCCATCCTGGATAGCTTTCTGGCAACCCCGTTTAAGACCTCCTGGTTATTTCCTTTGCTTTTCTATTGAACAGTTACTGAATTCCAAGAACTGTGATTTAATGAAATGGTTCATGTTTTTATTTAAAACTAGCTTTTGATTTTCTGAGGGAAATGTCCATTGTCCATTTTCTGAGGAAAATGTCCAGTTTTTATTTAATCTCAAGAAAAAAAATCATTTTTTTTGGAAGCCAGCAATTATTTAGGAAAAAACTGCAGCCATAACTATGGGAAAGAACATTTTACTAGATGTACATTAGCTTGTTTTTATTAAAATGACAAATGTTTGGTTTATATTTGGGCTTTACGACCGGTTTTCCTTGTTACCTTCTGGAAGGAATCTTCGTGGTATCCGAAGCAGAACATTCAGATTCATTCACAGTTTTGTTCCATATAGTATCAACCTTGTGAACTCTCAAGCTTTCTCTTTCTGATATGTATTCAAGATGGACAACCAGATCTTGAAGGCCTTTGAGAATGTCAAAAGGGATGGCGCTAATCTAATTTTGTGGGGGAGGGGAGAGAATCTATCATAAATTAATCAATTAGATTCCTCTGCTGCTTTATTAAGCCAGAGTCTTAGTAGCTCATAATCAGAATAAAGTCCGAAGAATTAATATAATACAATAACAGGGAAATCCTGATGTACTCTTGTTCAGTGAATTATGGTTATTTCTAGATACAACTGAATCTAAAACTTTTAGAACTCTGGGTAAGAATCACAGAGCTTTCAGCTTGGCGAACTATTTAAATATTTAAGGTACACTTTGGTTGCTTCTCTGTTAATTGAAAGGCACTCTGCAGTTATTCTGCCTATCTTTTCTCTTCCTCCCCACCCGTTTTGTGGTAAGAAATAAAAGAAGCAATGTAAAAACATGGGCGAGTTCCAAATGGAAGATGTCATCTGAACTTCCTATTAAATCCTATGTTTAAGACAGGATAATTATACAATTTTTAAAAACCTCATCTGGAAGCAGTTTTAGTCTATCTTTTCTCATTTTTCCTCTGCAACATCAATTAACAAGCAAACAAACAGACAACTAGTAAATACCACTTTTTGGACCCCTAATCAGATGAATTTGTCCCACTGCTTTCAGTGGAAATGAAATATAGATCCTACTCAATTAATGCAAACAGCTTTGACCCGTTGCTTCTGTTGTCTAAATAGGACATTTACTTTATCTAAGTTATAAAACAGACTAGCTACAACCTTTATTACATCGCTGCTAACATAACTTGCACATTATTTCACTCTCTATTCACAACTATATCTGCAATTTGCAGAAAAGTGATAACATTCTACCAACATATGATACATATTTATCCAAAACAAATTTTTTATATGTAACATCAATTTACAATCATAGACAATTATATTGCTTGAAATAAACTGAAGCTTAAAAGTAACAATGCAAGATGAAAATACTTCCATGGCCAAGAAACAAGAAACTTTACTTTCCATGGTCAGGTTTCACACACAATTTTTTTAGTAGTACAGACAACCCTTGACTTATAAGCACAATTGGGATTGGATTTCTGGTCATCAGTCATTCTGGTTAAGTAAAGGCAACCACATGGACCCAATTTTATAATTTTCGGGGGGCATTTTTAAGCAAATCTGCTGTGTGGTTGAACAAACATGGTGGTCATAAGGGCAAACACGTTCTTCCAAATGGCAAAAAATACTGGAAATTGCAAAAATACTGCAATTGTGGTCATGTGATCACAGGATACCACAACCCTTCATAAAGATGAGCCTTTAGCCAAACTCCCAAACTGCTTCTAAAGTACATGTTTCCATAACTTGTGTTTTAAATCTATAGATTTGCTGAAATTACTAAGCCAAACATTTTCTTTGGAATAATAGGTTTCAACTTTTAACTAAAAATGTACAGAAATTTAGATGTTATGTATGTGCACAGTAGACAGGAACATTATCAGGCGTGAAGCCTTTGTTTTACAAGAAATAAACCAGTGGTGGGTTCCTACAGGTGTGGTCCACTCTATAGCACCGGTAGCGGCCTGCTCGTGACGTCACAGTACCAGTGCGGTCGGTTGCCGGTGCCTGGGCGCCGCCATTTTTTTTAAAAAAAATTTTTACATTTAAAAAAAATTTTTCTTCTGCGCATGCCCAGAAGCTGAGCTTCCGGCACTGCGCATGCGCTGCCTTCCTACCCCACAGTGAGTCCAAGCATGGGAGGATGGCTGAGGGAGCACGTGAGACGCTGAAAGAACAGGCGGCAGGAGCTATCTCCATTCCCCTCCCTTCAGCAGTCCGAGAAGCCATGAATGTACGGTGATGATCCCAGGCATTTTCGCACGTTTGAGGCTTCTTGAGCTGCTGAGGGGAGGGGGAATGGGCGGCAGGACCTATCTCAGTTCCCCTCCCTTCAGCAGTCCAAGAAGCCACGCCCACCCAGTCACACGACTGGCAAGCCACACCCACAAAATAAGCCACGCCCACAGAGTGGTAGTAAAAAAATTAGGAACCCGCCCCTGAAATAAACCATGTTAAAATTACATGGCTCTTTCACCAAGCAATATTGATGCACTATGATTCATCTTCAACACCTTTCAGCCCCAGCAGCCCAAGTGTTACTTATAAGCTACTGCATTGCTAGAATTTAACTTGACTAAACTAAACTATATAATTTGTCAGATCACTGAATATTATGGGTAAATTATGTGATCTCAATTATTTCCAAAAAAGAGGTTTTGTATCTAAGGTTGTTATTTGAGAACAGGAAAACCAATCTGGACATAAAAAGTCTAGTAAGTGGAAAAAGATTCAGAGAACCGCAACCAGAAGTATTCGAAATAAGGACAGGCTGCAGAATAAATAACCAAGACTAGAGAAAAAAAATCATAGAAGTAATATCCATCTTCATAACTCAGAAAAGTTTTCTGAAAATCCAAGTAAGAATGGAGCTAAGGTCACTTGCCCTGATATATGCTCAACAGACAAAAAACGAAGAAATGTCCTGCATACTACAGACAGTTCAGTAATGGGCAGTAACTTTTCAGAGGCAAAAAGTAAAGTCTCCATCAAACTGAGTGATTTCTGGTGATAATTTAGGGTCATAGGTAATGTTTTGCAGCAATACAGAAGTAGCTTGACGTTGTCTTCTTTTAGGAAGCTTTTTTTTATTTGCAGTCCAAACTATAGCCCTGAGATTTCCTGTTGCTCTCATCCAAAGCATAGCAAACAAAGCTTAACCTGATTAGCTTAAACTTTAGCTTAAAATTGAGATTAATAAATCTATATTGCTAATACTGTATATAAATACTTTCCAAGTAACTACTTCCCAGCCAAGGTTACTTCCTTTTTCTTTTTCTTTCTTTCTTTTTGGTACCGTGATCATATTCAGGGATCCTAGAACAGAACATCATGCTAAAATCAAAGCACGAATTATTTCTGCCATGTGCATAAAAATACAATAATTTATAAACAAAAATCTGAAAACCAGGCTGAGCAGATACTCAGTAACTACTGAATCTAACGTCCAATATCCAATATCATTGTTAAAGGTCCATTGTTTCAGGCTATTCAAAACAAAACGATGCATTCAACTTTTACAAAGTTCAATAGAATCCTGATGACCCTATCTTGTGAATGGCTGGACTTTTCACTTTGGGATATGAAACACATTAGTTTCCATGTAAGACAGTAATATTCTGTATACGGAATGTGAACATTATGCCATCTTCTTGGAGTAATTCCTTCATCTCTAAATATTTTCATACTGCAAAAATGATTTCCATAAAAAGATGGAACGCCAGGATTTGAACAAAAATAAGTGAACTGAAGTTGGCTCAACAGAAGCCAGCGTCTGCTCTCTGCTGTGTTATTTTGTATTACCTTTCTATTCGTACTGACTATTCTGAAAAATGTAACATTAGTGGGATATTTCCCCGTCTGCAGGAGCAATCCAACCTGTTTGATTCACAAAGAAAAGGGTAGAGTCTCATTTTTATCTTGCATTTCTTGCATGCCCCTGAAACTATTTCGGTATCTTTTAACTATGCAAGACGGGACTGAGCTCTCAGCTCCGAAGTGCGTGCCTGTCTCTTTCCCTCTTCCTTTTTTTCTGACTCGTTCGTACCGGTCTGTCTGAAAATCCCACACTGCCAAATGGCAAGCGAATCTCCCCAGCCTTCCTCTTTCGGGTGCAAGACTTCCCCTTGCGTTTGCTGACTTCAGGGAGCGAAAAAAAGGCGGGATGAAAAAAACGTAGTAATCATAAATCTGAAAAGCGGATACACTCACTCACACACACACACACCTAAAAAAAAGCAATAATGAACCAAAAGATCAAACTTAACAGCCGGCGAGCCAAGCCCGGGAGGCACCTCCTTCCGGCACAGAAAAAAGCCAGTTTGTAAACTGCAAAGCCACCCTGGTCCGAACCCTCCGCTTGCAAGAAAACTAGCAAACAGCCCACGCTGCAAGGCTGGGACTATCGCATTTTCTTTCCAATCCATCACCACAACTCTCTCGCTATCCGGGGCATGGCAGCAATTCCCCACCCGCCCTATCGGCCCCTTATACCTGGCGGAGGCCGCTTTCTGCTGAGTCTGCTCACCGCCCTGGTGAACATCGCCGGCGGTGAACACCCCGGCGAAGAGTCCGGGGAAAGGAGGCGTAACCCCTCCCAGCTGAAGCGCACTGTCTGCAAGCGCCCTCCACCCGCCTCGCCGCTTATGGGAGGCGCCTGGCGCGGCCCTTGGAGCGCAATCGTCTCTGGCGCGCGTCACGCCCGCTCTCATCTCCGTGGGTTGAAGAAGACGGGCTCCGAGGGAGTCGCGGCTGAGTGGAAACCTCAGCCCGCCTTATATTTGGCGGGAAAGAGCGCTCTTCGGGCTCGGTTCGGTAGCGTTCCGGCTCGCGTTGAAGTTTTAGAGGCGCCTCTTTCATTCCACCCTTCGATAGATCTGGCGGGTCTCCACCCCTTATAGTTTATGAAAGCGTGAAACGTCTGCACGCGACTCTTTGAACACGCGTCTTACCGGCCTGAAGGGTTCACGGGATAGCGGTGGGTAGGACGGTGTCAATGGCAGGTCGAAACGATTTGCCGAAATGATGCACATTTCTTCTATGTTCTCCGTCTTTCTTAAAAGTCACATCGTCTTCATGAAAGCCATACGGAACTGTAAACTTGAGTTGCGAAATAAAAGTAAACGAAACTGCCTATCGTAAATTAAAATTGCCCCGAAGATAATTAAGCGTGCTCATTTAAGCAATCACAGATGGGAAAGATATATCATTGCAGCAATGTTTTGCTAGCTACGGTAATTTAGATGGCTGCATTTTATAAGTCGTATGCTTACATCTGTGGTAAAGAAAAAAGATACTGCAAGTATTAAATGTAATGGAAATATATGATTACCTCCTACTTTTCTTGCAGCTAACCAGAATTTTAAGATTAATAAATTTTGACAGTATGATTGCTTACAATATGAGATAAAAATATTCATACTAAGTTGCTCCTTTTGAAGCAAGATCAAAAACGAAATCAACATGAGATTTTTAAATGAGATTTGTAAAATAACATAGTAGCTATCATAACATCCAATTGTCCTTCTTTACTGAAGAGCCCACTTTAATAGTTAAAGAGTCCCCAGAAATGAACAAATATTGATGGAAAAGTAAAAGAGAAAAAGATCTTAGAACACTGTATTTTTCATCTGATAAAGGTGCATTGATTTTACGTACAACGCACATACCCACAGAACAATTGTTTTGCCTCATCAAACAAGTACAATGAACACTGACTGGTATCGGTCCCTAAAGAAAGAAGAGAATCTTCCAATATTGTTCCACTCAATCCCAATTCCTGGAGTTGATCCAAAACAATATGGTTGATGGTATTGAAAGTCACTGAGAGACCATGTAGAGCCAGGATAGATGCACTACCCCCATCCTTCTGATGCCATAAATCTTCCCAAAACATGACCAATGGCATTCTTATCCTATGTCCAGGCCTGAACTCTGAAAGGGGTCCAGATAATTAATTTCATTCAGGATTTGGTGAAGGTATTGTACGATCATCTCTACAACCTTTCCCCCAAAAAGCAAGTTGGACATTGGACAAAAATTGTCCAGTATGGTGGGATCCAGCAATGGTTTTCTGAGGAATGAGTGAACCAATGCATCTTTGAGAGGCAAAGGAATAATCCCCTCATTCAAAGATGAATTAACCACTACCAGAACCAAGCCACATGTCCATCCCGGTAAGTCTTCGCTAACAGAAAGGGCCTCAGTCTAAGGAGGAGATGAACGAGCTTGCAGTCATAAGGACGCTGTCCATCAGGCCCAACAAATTCAAACCATTCTCATAACAGGCAAGACTGAACCCCAAGCGTTTCCACTGGACCCGCATTGTAACTGGCATTTATTGGAACAAATTTTGAGTGATTTTGTCCAATAGACAAAATTTGGAACAAATTTTGAGTGATTTTGTCCAATAGACAATAAGAAAATTACCCCACCCAGTCTTGCAGGTGAATTGCAAGTTTCTCTTTGCCCACAATGGCTTCGGTTGGGCCACCCAAAACAAGGCAGCCAAACAGCAATCTGTGTACACAATAAGGATAGAGAAATAATTTCATTTCACTGTCCTTATTCCACAAGGTGGCCTTAATAATGACTCTTACCCATGTTCAGCCAAGTTCATGCTTCATTGACTTTCATCAATGCTCTAGACATCTCCCATCTTCCTCAGCTCTTCCATAAACTGCACAGAACAACAGGATCCATGGGGAAAAGAGAAGTTGCATGTACCTTTATTCCAAGCGGCGACTAAGGACTCAATTGGATTATGCATCAGACTATCAAAAAAAAAACCCATAACTCCCTCTGGAACCCTTCCAGCTGTCATTAGTCACTAGCAATGGACCAATCTAAGAGGTCCTATCTCCCTGTAGCACAGGGGAGATCAATGCCAGAGAATCCCAGGGTTACCAGGCCATGAACTGACTATTTGTTTATTTGTTTATTTATTTGTTTATTTATTTGTTTATTTGTTGCATTTGTATGCCGCCCACTCCAGAAAGAAAGGATGTCACAGAAAGCTCCCCCAATTCCAGGCCACTCTGCTTCTACTCCAACAGAAAATTAGATCAGGTATGTGACCACTGTTTCCTCTAAGTTGCGCGGCTGCGCGGCCGCGCACGTAATGACAACGCCACATGGAAGTTTCTAACTTCCGCACAGCATTTCACGCGCCGTTTTCTGATATTACAGGGAACATTGTATGTGTCCACATTCCTGGTTTTGGCTCTAGATGACCTGGAATAAGTTCATGGTTTTCCTGGAAGACATGAAGAGCCACATCATAATCTGCTCCCAAGGAAGGCATATTGAAATCCTCCAGGACCTGGGGGTTTCCATTGCCAACCCTGAAATGGAGAATAACTCAGGCAGGGAGGTTGCTACACAGAGGCTGATACAATAGCAACACTCCCAATTGATTCATGCTTGGATAAGATGCATTCCTTCAGATCTTGAGCTGGTAGAAAAGTTTGCCAGCTCTGTCCTAACTTCGAAGCTCTATTCAACTTGAACGAAGAGGCTGGTAACTGGTTAATGTAGAATAAGTTAATGAATGTGATTTTTTCTGCTAGCAAAAAAAACCCCTCTAATTGTTCTTAATGTGGGCTGGGTTTTGATTGAAGGGTAAACCCATGGATCCAGAGCTCCTTCTCACTCTTACCTTGCAACTGCCACCCACTATCAGTTGCTTTTGTCAGTCTAGTGGTTTTCTGAAAAGAGTATTAAACTATGTTTAAAAATACTTCCCAGACAGCTGACAGACATTGGGTGCGATCATGTGATATCTGTTCCTGATTTACTAATAATTGCCATTGTGTAGCGATCAGTCACATATTCATTTTCAAAGGATAAAACAGTGAGACTGCTCTCCAGCATCCCTTCCAATTGGTCAGTGCCCTCGACTTATTTTTATTTTTCCCCCTAGGGAAGAGGATATATTACAAAGATTCAAGTTTTTATCTTAAAACAATGGTTTTAGTGCATGTGGCTTTGCAACATGCAGAGTCTTGGAGGGTATGTTGAGAGATCTTGACAAGCAACTTCATCCTACTTCAGACTCATTATTTTCTTCCAAATTTCTTCAATCATTTCCTGTAAATCTGTAAACCCAGCAGAACATACAGAAGCAAATCATTGAAAAAATTAAAATACAGATTAAGGAGTCATGCAAGGAGAATAATGGGTCCCCACATTCATCTTAACTATGACACAAACATGGACTTGAGAGCACCTTTTTTTTCTGTGTTCCCATAATTAATCTTATCCCAGGTCATGAGTGAAAGGGGCTTAATTATCCTTCATTAGGCCACCCTTATTTCCAGCAGTCTTTTTTTCCTTTCTCTGAAAGCATTGCAAGGGAAACCTGATATATAACATTTTTTTAGCCTTTGCCACCGTTGCCTTAAAAGGAAGTAGATGACTGTTATGATTGGGATCAGAGTCAACAAAAAGGGGATAAGGATTGGCACAGGGGCAACAAATTTTGTGTGATAAAGTTTTATGCTGACTCAAGATGGTGCATAGCACCAGTACCAGCTCAAAGTATTTGGCACCGCTAGGCCACATTGGATGGTGCCACCTCCCACAAATGTGGACATCTTCATTTTTAAAATGATTCAGAAGGAGAGGCAACATTAGTGCCCACTAACTTGGGCACCCCAAGCCATTGCCCTCTCTGCCATAGCGTAAAGCCAGTTCTAGAAAGCATTATAATACAGCCTTGGGGGAAAGCCCATTTTTTTCCAAAGTAGTACTAATAGTGTGAAATAGTATTTGGAAAAATGAGAGATATTGAGAAAAATATCCCGTTTTCACCAGCCATATTTAAATATTGCAATCCCTCTATACATGAAGTAATACAGCAGGAAAAATTCTCTGTCCTATTGTTCACAAATTTTTATAGATATTTTTTTTACCATGATATGAAAGCAACTGTTAAAACTGTTTAGAATTTCTATAAAAAGAAATAGGCCAAGTAGTCCTGAAGTCTGTACTCAGAAGCATGTCTCTTCTTGGTGGAGGAACCCAAAATTAAGAACTTTAATTATAGAAAATATACCATATTTTTTGGAGTATAAGACGCACCCAAAAGAGGGTGAAAACTTGGGTGCGTCTTATACACCGAATGTAGCCCCACCCAGCCAGCCCACCCTTTGGCCTCTGTCTTCCAGCAATTTACCTGTTTGCAGCAAACGGAAGAGCCTGTTAAGCCAAGCAAGTCACTAGCAGCTTCCCAACCCCCAGCTGATTTGCCACCTGCTAAAATGAAACTGAAACTAGCTGCAAAGAGGCAAATAGCTGGGAGAGACACACAGATTTTTATTTTCTGCTGAACTGGATGCAAGGGGGTAAGTGAATAACTAAAAATGTCTGTAGAATGTTCAAATTATTAGACTTATTTTTTAAAGACTGCTTTATTATTGTTCTAGACCAGGGGTCTCCAACCTTGGCAATTTTAAGACTTGTGGACTTCAACTCTCAAAATTCCACAGCCAGCTTTGTTAGCTTTGCTGGCTGTGGAATTCTGGGAGTTGAAGTCCACAAGTCTTAAAGTTGCCAAGGTTGGAGACCCCTGTAATCTAGACAACTTAACAAAATGAAGCTTTTTAAAATAAATGCTTGCTCTGAAGAGGCCCAGTGCTATTGTGTCTTCTTTTAAATAATAGAGAATAATGTATACTTCCAGAAATTTTAATTAATTTTAACAGCTCTGTACAAGTATAGTCTGAAATGTAACAGTGTCCTGTTTAGTATTAGAGTTAAATCCTGACTTACCTTGGAGTAGAGCTATTTAAATAATTGGGAGGAGTTAGTGTGACTACATTTAAGAAACCTTTCTGGCATAATGTACATTTCTCCAATTCTTTGCTATTTCTATGGGTCAGGCACACATGCACAGAAATACACAGCAAACAGTGTATATCATCTGTGCTATTTGCTATTTGCTGTTTGCCAAATTGCTGGGAGGCAGAGGCATTTTTTCCTTGTTTTCCTCCCCCAAAACTAAGGTGCGTCTTATATCCGGTGCATCTTATACTCCGAAAAATATGGTAGGTATAATGATCAGATGATTATTTTTTCTTTATTTATTTCTTGTACATTGTGCCATTTATGATTGCAGACCAAACTATGTAAATGCCATGGCAAATAAAATGTAATCTTTCCGTTAAATGGATTACATGTTTCAATTAAAAGGCACTTCCTATGTTTGTATAGAAAATACTGAATGTTATTCTCAAGATTTTGCACTAAATATACAAAGATTACTCTTTTTAAAACCTATGTTGACTTCTCTTTTTAACTGGAACTTAACTTGGCATGTAATCAGTGTGTGAACATACAACATAAAGGAAACTATGAGAACATTCCTACAAAAGGTCTATTAAAAGAATTTTAGTGAGAAACAAAAGAATTTATGACAGTAAGAACCTACATAAAACAAACTGAAAGAACCAACAGCAAGGACAAGCACAATTTTCTTTTTGGCACTGTTTTAATAGTACAAAACTACTGTAGTCACAGTGAAAATACTGAACAGCATAGTGATTGGAGATCATTTGCGTGGTTGGCAATAATTTTCATTATGTTGGAATCCCATGCTATATTATCCTTGAGCAATCCTTTTGAACCTTTCTTGCATATCTGAATAAATCCTGAAACTGATGGCATTTATACTCTTTTCTGGCAGATCTTGAAGAATTGGGATAGTTCTTCTCCTTGAGAATGTTGAGCTACATAAATGAACTGTAATATTGGAATGTTCAAGAATATTTGAATAGTTGAAGTATTGTATTATACTGGAACTTCCGACTCGAGTTATTGAAGAGTTAGGAATACAGGTAGTCCTTGACTTAGACCACAGAACAGAAATTTTGGAGTCAATTGTGGCTGTAAGTGGAAGACTACCTGTAGTGAAGGTTAAATTATATTTTACTGTAAGGAAGTGTAAAAGGTGCTTATGAGACAAAAAAAAAGAACTGGTGATTTACTAAAATACAAAGTCAATTGATATGTTTTAATGCTAGAAAGAAAAAACAAGAATATTGTATAGCCTTTTATGGCTTGTTTGCTTGTTTAAACTTACAAGTTGACTGTATACTATTTCTTTGTGGCAACAAATGCAATTCCATAGTTGGTAAAAATAATGTATGGACAGTTGAAGGAAAGAAGCTTTGCCAAAGATCGGTGATACCTACAACAGGTGTATGTCAAGAATAATGTTTATTTTACATTTAAAATAACTAACAAAAAGTGTTTTGTACCAGAATAGTTTATTCATAAGTTACAAATTTTATTTATATATTTAAAAGGTAATATGCAACGTCTTCATGGACATATTTAACCAGAGGTGGGTTCCTCCCGGTTTGGACCGGTTCTATGGAACCAGTAGTAACTTGATGACCTGGGTCGCTAGAACTGGCAGCGACCCAGGCCTGCCATATCCCCGAACTGGCTCTCTCGGCATGCCATAGGTGCCGCCATCTTGAGTTTTGCTTCTGCACATGCACGCGTCAAGAAGCAAACCAGCAGCAAAGAAAATCAGAACCCACCCCTGTATTTAAGAGATACATTTTACCGATAATCCTGAAAACCACACAATATGATGCAAGCAGAATAGAAGCAACCACACAGACACACAAATCAAATTTGTATTTAATTTTTCAGATGCTCTGACAAGCTTCAGTTTGCTGATATAGGCTTTGAATCAAAATTCTTGTGAAGGGGCAGGAAGTGTTCCTGTGATCCACCTCTGAAAGAGGGCCAAGGCAACTGACTGAGTGCCAAACCAATTCAGCAAAGAGAGGGGAAAAGATGGAGAAACCTGGATTGCGTTGGCTTCAGTTTTAAAAGTTTCAAATCATATAATTCTAATTTCCTTAGTTTATCTGGACTAGAAGTTAAAACTTTAAAAAAACTAATTAAAAAAAAACCCCTCCAAAGATACAATATCTTTCCCTGAGTTTCCAGATCTCCAGAGGCTCTCCATTTGCCAGAGAGGAGCCAAAGCCTTTACTTCCCCATCCAGATCCACATAGCCTTCAGAGATTGGGGGTGGGGGGGGAGAACTCAGTGAAATAATTTGGGTGACACTGTATAATTTGGGTGGCACAGTGGTTAAAAGCAGCACTACAGTTCAGCAGTTCAAATCTCACCAGCTCAAGGTTGACTCAGCCTTCCATCCTTCTGAGGTTGGTAAAATGAGGACCCAGATTGTTGGGGGCAATATGCTGAACTCTGTAAACTGCTTAGAGAGGGCTGTAAAGCACTATGAAGCGGTATAGAAGTCTAAGTGCTATTGCTATAATGGGAGTATCATCAGCATACTGTCATATCTAACCTTGTGTTGATGAGTGCCCTCACTCAACCATTTCATATAAATATTAAATGGGACAGAAGGGAGATTAGAGCTCTGAATTATCCCAAAAAGCAGGCATTCAGGGCTAGAATTTTCCCCCAACCAATATAAATAAAACTAGTCACAGAGCCTGGTTGATGACCTCAAAGCAAATATTCAGAAACTTTTACAGGTAGTCCTCATTTAGCAATCACAATTGGAACAATTCAGACAATAGATTTATATTTTAAAAAAAGGTTTCGTCAGTAACCTTATTCAAGCTGTTGGATATGTTGGATAAAGTTTTCTCAGCATTCATTTTCACTTGAGGAATTAGCTATACCTTTCAGTGTTTGCATTCCACTCGTGAGTTGTCCCATTAGATTTAGACTTATTTCTTCTCCATACTCTGTGTATTTGTATCTGTGAATCCTTGAGTTACATAGCTAAATCCAAGTTCCATTCTGGGTATGTGTGTTCCTTATTGGGTGCCTCCACATTCTGCTTAGTGCACTCTTCTCGGTTCATTTCCCAGGACTTGGTATTCCACTATTTTCCAGAACCACTCCATTGTTCACATGAAATGGTTTAAAGCCACTGAGGTATTAATATTCCATATTAATAACTCAGTGACTACCTGAGGGACCCCCCACTCCTGAGTCTCTACCACCCAATCTACAGATCCCTTCAACTGGCAGGGAATAGAAGATGGACCTTTTCTGCAGTAGCCCGTTTTGTGGAATATCCTCCACTTGAGATTAGAATGGCCCCAATCCTGTTGCCCTTTCGTAAGCTTTAAAAACCTGGCTGTGTTCCCAAGCCTGAGGTGTTAAGAACCCCATTTCTTGGCTTTACTCTTAACTGGTCAAGTACCTCGGCTGTTGTGTATTTTTATTTTGGATACTTTTACTGTTTTTAAAATGCTTTTTATTATTTTGTTTTTTTTACCTTTGGAATTGTAAGCCTTACAGAGTCATTAATTGAGATGGGTGGCTATAGAATTTGAATACATAAATAAATATTCCAACGCTGTCTTACAGAATTCTTGCAAATAACAAATGCTCATCTTAGACATACTGCTGTTTATTTTTTTTAAATCTTTTTCCAGTAGCCGGAGCTTTAATTATAACTCAGTTTGAGCAAGTTGTTCATCTCAACAAATTCATGTTGTAAAAATTATATAAGCTAATCAAATTATTTTTCAGGTTCCTTTACTTTGGGAAGGGACCGTATTGCAAAATAAGTTAGTTGCAAGATCTCTACACTGTATCAAAAAAAAAGGGGGGGGGAATCTTTACAATCACCATGCACTATATTTAGAGCACCGGGCATCCTGCAGGATTGGATAGGTAGTGGATATAATTGTAGATAGATAGATAAATTTGCTAAATTGCTTGCCTGCAAAAGTGGGTTTTGCTGCATTTTCTGGATAAATTATATTTTATAAAGAACAAAGGAGATATTTATCATCAAACTCAACAGCACATGGACAGTGATTCTCTTGTGCTTGGCTTGTTCTTGAAAGAATTCATAATCTACTTGGTAACATGCAGCCTGTACTTCTAAGACTGATTCCTGTACTTACAAATAAATCTTAAAGAATTCAACTGGGCTTACTCCCATGTAAGTGCTTACAGATTTAAAAACAGCTGAACTGAAGTATAAACACTATGAACTCATGCATAATGGCACTTGGCCAGTGAAGATCCATCCGTGTTTTATATCTGTAAACTGAGAATAACTTCTTATTCTAAATATTTTGTAAAGCTTTGGACTTTAAAATGGACTCTTTATATAGTATAGCATGAATCTTCCTGGAAAACCTCAGAAAAAAGAATGAGTCAAAACATGGTGCCCTGTAGCAAAACACAGTAAGAATTCATACCCAAAGCCTTTTTTTGGTCAAAGATTTACATCTAACAAGGTAAAATCCTATAAACCCATTACCAATATTTAATTAAAAATTGACATTTAAAAAAGAAAATTTTAAGTTATTTTTACATTCATGCATTTTTAATATTTTCTATTATCTCATAAATGTAACCTTAAAAGGAAATCTTTCACCATGGGAAGTTGCTACATTTGGTAAGTTCAGAATGATGTTGGCTAAATCCAAAGTCTAAATCCATTGTTTTTAATGTAATTGATTAGAATTTGTTTAAATTGATTAGGAATAGTTTCTAATGTAATTGATTATGTCTGTTTTTTTAAAGCCACTTTTGGTATTTCTTGGAAAGCAAACTGCAAGTGAGAAATATTAAAATAGAAAGGCCACATCCTATGCAACTTAATTTGTTGAATGTTGGGTCCTTGAGTCCTGTATTGTAGAGGAAAATAAAGACCAAATTGTAAATGGGATTGTTAAGTGGGCAGAATAAATGTTTTACTTGAAATAAGATTGTGTTACCACATGTGGTTTTAAGAATTGTAAATCAGCTTGTGGAATAACATCTGGCAAGTTCACCAGTAAGTGAACCCATCATTATTTTTCCAGTTGCAATGACTTAGAATTCAGTACAGTATAATTTCTGCATTTTGTATACTAAAAACATACATGATGTATTATATATGCCAGTTACATCTAAATGATTAAGAACAAGAATTGGGGTTTGTCTTGTTTTGCTTATTTTGAGCTTCTCAGAGATGATGAAATTTAATTCCTTTCTAAAAATGCTGACCTACTTCTCTCTTTCCATCTTCCCTCAGACTCATGTGGATGCGTAGGATTTTCTTTGGATACTTAGGAAAAACTGAATTTCTCTTTCCCCCTTCAAACCTCATTGTATGGACTACATTAACTTTTCAAAATTATATTTAACACAGGAAGTAGTGTTAAATTGATTACAGAAGTATTAACATTACATTAGAAAAAGCAAGAATTATGCATACTCCCTATCGTTCAGCAAAGATGATGGCTAGTAAATTCACTGTCTTATTTCAATTTATTTCACTGAAATCAACGGAGTGTAGTGATTTTGTTGATTGTGTCTCACTAAATTTAATAGATCCACTGAGCATAATTAATTCTAGACCCAATCTTTTGGGTACATTTTGGTGAGCTTTAGAAGGAATTAATGCATTTAAGATCTTTATGATTTCATTAAAAATATCCTTCAATTTTATGATTAAATGTACAACATATTTGGTTTGAATAACTGATTTTTATAATGTGATTATTAACAAATACAGTATTTAAAAAGTTAATATTTTTCCCTTGAAAACACCTAAAGGACAAACAACTACTAGTGGTTAAATACTAATTAGCTAACCCAGTTGAAACATCCATAGCTAACAAAAGCTGCTATTAATTTATTGGCAATCCACTTTCTCATATTATGATAGAAACAATTTAATAACATTCAAAATTGATAAACAATTTAGTAACATTCAAAATTTTAAAATCTGAACCTGTCTGAGCTGAAATTGCTTATTCTGAACTTATTAGAAGTGGTTTGACTTTCTTCCAGACACTGTGGACATTGTCAGAGTTTCAGGAGGGAAGCAGGACAATGAGTGGGAATGATGTTTCATTCCTGGAGGGCTTATTTATAGCTTAATAGGAACAGAAGCTGACTCTGAGTTTCACTTAAATCTAATCAATTCCTATTTTTATGCTTAATTTATTCTAGTACTTGCTCCCCAGGTCTTTCCAATTCTCTTATTTACAGGCCTGAGTTAAGATTTCTGTAGCTTTGTGTACTGAATCAAACTATTACATCTTCTGGTGCTGATGAAATGACATTAGTTGCTCTAAATCGCTTCACTTTGTCAATTTATACAATCTTTTAGCTTGCCAGCTCTTGACCAATACTCCACTTTTTTAAAATATCTATTTCAGACTGGTGAATTATTAACTTTTCTTCAGGCTCCTGTCAGCTGCCTTCTTAGGCCCTCAATATCTCAGGTCTTGCTTTTCACCATTCCATTCCATTCCATGTCATCTCCTTTCAAGATACATGTTTGCTTGCTTGCATGCTTGCTTCCTAATGGAACTCAACTCATACAGACCAGCTTCTGCAATTCAGCTCCAAAATGCCAATTCTATTTAAAAAAAAACAGGAAACCTTCTATTTCTATGATATCTTTTTTGTATTAGTAACTGGCTGGTAGGCTGGTAGTTGGAATAGATAATGTTTCCTGTAATTTTGAAAACAATTATACATCTACCTAGCAGGAAAATATGCACTTGCCAAAGCTCCAATTTAATTACTAGAAAAGAATACCAGTGAGGGAAAGGATTACTACTTTCCAGCCATACCTTAGTTTGGGCATACAAAGGAAGAAAAAATGCAGGATCCAATCTGGGTCAGTCACCCGGACCAGAGGTTTTGTCTTCCGAGCTTTTGGACTCGAGAGAAGTTCCCTGAAGATGGGCTCCAGCATGAATCCAAAAGCTCGGAAGACAAAACCTCTGGTCCCGGCGACTGATCCAGATTGGATCCTGCAACATTATCCTGGGACACGTATATTCGCCTTCATTCGTGAGAGAAAATTCACATATTCCAAATCTCTTTCCAGTTCAAAGCAGTCTCATTTTGAACTTGCAACTAGTGTTTGAAGCTCAGAACACTTCCAGGATAATCAGAACTGTTTTGAACTTGGAACAAAGTGTTTTAAGCAAAAAATATTTCAAATATGAACTGTTTTGTCCACCACTAAGAAACACAATAACATTCTTGGATTTGAATTTTTCTGCAGTCTCGTATACAAAGTATATAGTAACCAAATGTTTATTCTATGCTGCAGTATTTATAGAGCACTGATGACAATGTTTGCAATAATCATCTTAATACTGAGCGTTCATGGATCAATCATAAAGATTCTATGCTCTTTGAAAAATACACTGACTAAGGAGAACTTTCCAATGGAATAGCTTGCCTTCATAAGTTGTGGGTGCTCTTTCACTGGAGGATTTCAAAGAGACTGGACAACCATTTGTCTGAAATGATATGGGGGTTGGACTAGAAGACCTCTGAGGTTCCTTCCAACTATATTAGGATAGGATAGGATAGGATAGGATTCTTTATTGGCCAAGTGTGATTGGACATACAAGGAATTTGTCTTTGGTGCATATGCTCTCAGTGTACATAAAATAAAAAAATACATTCATCAAGAATGCTAAGATACAACACTTAGTGATAGTTATAGTTACTAAATAAGCAATCAAATTATACTAGGAAACAAAATATAAATGGTATAGATACAAGCAACAAGGGTATAGTCATAAGTGGGAGGAGATAGGTAATAGGAAAGATGAGAATAATAATACAGCCTTATTAAATAATTTGACAGTGTTGTGGGAATTAGTTGTTTAGCAGTGTGATGGCATTCGGGGAAAAACTGTCCTTGTGTCTAGTTGTTCTGGTGTGCAGTGCCCTATAGTGTCGTTTTGAGTATAGGTGTTGAAACAATTTATGTCCAGGATGTGAGGGATCTGTAGATATTTTCACAGCCCTTTTTTTTGACTCGTGTCGTATACAGGTCCTCCAATGGAAGGCAGGTTGGTAGCAATTGTTTTTTCTGCAGTTCTAATTATCCGTTGAAGTCTGTCTGTCTGTCTTGTTTGGTTGCAGAGAGTTATAGAGGTCCATATGACAGACTCCATAATTCCTCTGTAGAACTGAATCAGCAGCTCTTTGGCCAGTTTGAGCTTTCCAAGTTGGCGCAGAAAGCATTTTTCTATGTTCTATGAACTATCCATACCAAGGAGACCTATATGGTTGTTTTTCTCAAGTTTTATCCTAACAAAAGTATAAGAAATAATTACTAAGACTGACTCTGAGCTTCATTGCCAACCAGGATTTGTATCTGGCTCTTAAAGCAAAATCAAAAACTTGCAGTGCTCCAGATACTGAAGATTCTTTATTTTTTTGAAAACTAGAAATATATAAAATGTGGGTTTCTCTTTAGGATGACAATGACATTCCCAATATGACCATTTAAGAAACTCTTTTAAGCTTTTGTTACTATAAAAAGTTAAGTCAGCTGGTGAACTGTTCAAACTCTGAAGGTGTATAAAAACATGCTGTAAACATTTTTGCAGAAACTAGGGATTATCTGCATTTATTAGCTGCAAATAAACTGGGGTTCTATAATGATTTGCAATAACCACCCTTACTATTTAAAATACCTGTGGCAATGAAATATAATATGGAAAAACCTAGTTAGTATTTAGATTATTTTATAGAATATTAACTGTCTTTTTCTGAGATGATTCAGCTACAAAGTATTTGTAACTATTTCTGCAGTTAACAATCTTTGCCAATATGCAGCATGGTGGGCATAGTCAGAGCAGGCTGAAAGTAAAAGTTATCCATTTTTCTTTTGGCAGATTTAAAATCAAGCTATCTTGACAATTTAATCATTCTTTGATTCATTAACATATTTTACTTTAGCTATTTCCCATTTAAGATGCAATATGCTTTCATAGAAATATCTTACATTAGAACCTGGAGCACCTAATTTTAACTCTATTTAACGCTGAAGATGGTATTTTGCTGTGATTCACTGAAACAGAGTTTTATTAGAGTTTTATTCATTGCTATTCATTGCTTGATAGGTTGAAGAGCCTTGGTGGCACAGTGGTTAAATGCAGTATTGCAGGCAAACTGCCCACAGCCTGGAGTCTGATCTTGATGGTGCTCAAAGTTGACTCAGCCTTCAGAGGTCAGTAAAATGAGGACCTTGGTTGTTTGGGGCAATATGCTGAGTCTGTAAACCACCTAGAGAGGGCTGTAAAGCACTAAGGGGCAGCATATAAGTCTAAGTGCTATTGCTAAACAAAACTCAGTTTGTAAAATGGTGTCTCCTGCCTCAATACTTCCTTCTCCTTGGAACCAGCTTAGTTCATACAAAAAGCAGGAGCTAAGTTGACAGTCTATTTTCTTTTGAATTGTTTACTCCAATGCTTTCTCATAAACTGCTTTTGAAAACAGTTCCCGACTTCAAATAAGCTAGGCACACAACTCAGGAAGGGAAGAGATATTAAGAAAAAAAATCTTAGATACATATTCATATAGCAATAGCACTTTTCTTATATACCGCTTCATAGTGCTTTACAGCACTCTCTAAGCGGTTTACAGAGTTCAGCATATTGCCCCCAACAATCTGGGTCCTCATTTTACCGACCTCGGAAGGATGGAAGGCTGAGTCAACCTTGAGCCTAGTGAGATTTGAACAGCTGAACTGTTGAACTAGCAGTCAGCCTGCAATGGCTGCATTTAACCACTGCACCACTTCAGCTCTTATATCATGGCTATGAGATTATATCCTGACACAAAATGGTCAGATTAGTTCTGGTGGACTTTTTAGTAATTCTTTAGATCCTGATGTGTTCTGGGGAGCTGAAAGGCAATTGTTCAGCAGAAACATCTAATTCTGGACACAGGATGCTAGAAATTAGCCCTCAATCTGAAGTGCTGTCAGATCTGCTAAGATCAGCTAGCCCTCCACTGGTTTGGGAATCCTTTTCAAAGGCTAGCTTAGTATTGATTAAACTATATGAATTAAGGATCTTTTCTAATTGAAGTGTTTTTTGCCATCGTCAGCCCAAGACTGGGATGAAACACATGAAAGCCTTCCATGCAGCTCTATACATACATGCAGTTTGTAAGTATGTAAGTTGCTATCCTAACTCAATAATTACATTAGAAGGAAAATAAGATATTCATAATCCCTCCAGAGATGAGCAAGGAAAACACTGTATTTCCCACATGAGATGAAACAGCAGCATAGCAATAGCAATGCTTCATTATTCCTGGACTTTATAATTTAATATCATTTAGCACTTCTTGTGAGGAAGTTTCTATATTCACTTTGCACCAGGCAGTTTGCATGGATTTTTTTTAGCTTGTTCAACAATGTAAGAGCTAAGCAAAGGATAAACTGTAAATCACCTGAATGCAGGGTATGTTTCAATAATATTAAATAAAACATATGCAGATGTAAAATTATAAAAACTTCATTTTTATATTTTACTATAACATACACAAAGAAGAACAATGAAGATTACAAAGACTTCATATGAAAATTTTGATATATTTAGGGGAACAAAGACATTTTCTAAATAAATAACAATGGGCAGAGTATTTATTATTTTATGTATTTTAATTATGTCTTTACAATTCATATTTCCATGGCAGAATTCCGTTATAGCATCCAAAAAATAGCACATATATGAAATTTTTGTTTAATGCATATATATAATTCATATGGTGTGATGGAGTTCCAAACTTATTAAAAAGTACCTTTGTAGATCCATTAATTGTAGCTAAACATGAATTGTTATAACATACTTGCTTAATGTGAAACCATCTGTGCAGTAGATTTATGTTCTTTATTTGAAACATATAGTTTTTATATAAACACTTGCAAAACATTATTTCTTTATCTGCATCCTATGGTACTTACCATGTAATTAGATACCTTTCTTTTTCTTTGAGCAAAAATGGAGAATTTAGCAGAAAATTCGGATTAAAAAGAATGTATATCTTACTGGATAAAAAAAGTACTTCTATCTTGGTTAATATACTCCAGCCAAATAATGACATAAATATGGACCGTAAATGTTTAAGATTGCTGAGAGAACTATACTTTGCTTTTAACATACTGAAAAGTAATCTATAAATTATATGGAATGCAGAAAACTAATGAAATTGTATTTGCTTGACTAAGACATTTCCTATGGATGTTGATTGCAATTTTAGCTCCAGTTGCTCCATGAACTCTATGAACATGTTTTCATCAACACACTACTACACTCACACGATATAACGTAAGAGTAATTGTTTTTATAGCCTTCAAAACAGGTTCACTATAGGCATGCTCAATTTTTAAGTATCAAACTTGGTTTTGTACATTGTGCATAGGATTTTAGCTAAAATCCCATAACATTGCAAGTACAGTACTGCTCTTTTCCATTCTTTAATATAAAACTGTCAGAAATGCTTAAATACTTTTGTATACTATGTGGCTAAATTAAAGAACATTATAAATAAAAAAGGGTGTTGGTCTTACCTGATACGCTCCTTCTCAGTATAGGAGAGGGAGTCCAATGGAATGGGCTGTTGCTCCTTGCTTCCTCTTGAGGCTGAGTCAATCATTTCCTGGTCACGCCTCCCTTTACTGCGCATGCCCCAGTTTTGATGAAGGCGTAGTGATTGACTGACGATGTTCAGTGCTGGTTCTGTATTGTCCTGGACTCAGGCCCTGATGGCCGCTAAGGTGGGGTTGGACTCTCTCCCTTACACTGAGGAGGAGCATATCAGGTAAGATCAACGCCCCTTCTCCACTGTGTCGGGGAGAGAGTCCAATGGAATGGGACATACCAAAGCTGGCAGTCCTAAGGGTGGGTAGCAGTCTGGTCCTGAGTCCTTCCATCCGTATGCATCTTCTGAAGCACCCTTGCAGTGGGCTTGTAGCATTAAAAGCCTCGCTCCTTTCATTGTAAAAGTTTTCCCCTTGAGATTGCAGCCTGACGCCTTCTAGTGGTGCTACTTGAGTCCCAGGGCCATGCTGCTCTGCAGCCATTGGCTGGTCTTGTAAATGCGCCGGGGAAACGTGGGAACTTCCAATTCCCCCCTCGTCAGGGGAGATCCTCCCCTTTGTTTCTCCTTTCTCTCGGCCCTCGTGATTTCCTTATTGATGGCTCTCTGTCACCTTTGGGCGTCCCTTTCTTCAGCCCTTGTGGTCCTTTTGGACACAAAGGCCGTAGCCTTGCTTCCCTTAGACGCTCTCTTCTGCTTAGTGGCTGGCTCAGGATTTGGGGTTGTTTTTTGTTGATCTGGGTTTCGGGCCGGTATTCCCTGATCCGCCATTGCTGCCTGTCTCCTTTGGGTTGAGGAACTCTTCTTCCCCCTCTGCTCAACAAATTGCGAGTTTATGCTAGCAATTTGGGTCGGCGGTGCGGCTGTTATGCCAGACTAAGCTGGGAAGTCAGCGTTGAATCCTGCGCCTTGCCGCTGGGGAAGCCTCCCCCTTCTCAGACTTTTGCCTACCGGCCACCGCTTTTCCTGAAGGGCTGGCTGCTGTGCTGGGCTAAGCCGGGAAGTCAGCCGTGGAGGCCCTGCGCTCCGAATCCTAGTTTGCTACTCCCCCCCTTTTTTGCGCCGGCTTGGCTGAAAAAGACAAAGCCTCCGCGCTGCTGGCCTTCCGATGGCCGCTTTTCAACCCGGAGCCGATCTTACAGTTTTGAACTCCAATTAGAGTCCAATGAAATGTCCTGTTTGTTTTCCAGCACTTGTTCTTGCGTCTAGCTCTCTTGGAGGCTGAGTCAAAACTGAGGCAAGCACAGTAAAGGGAGGCGTGACCAGGAAATGACTGACTCAGCCTCAGGAGGAAGCAAGGAGCAACAGCCCATTCCATTGGACTCTCTCCCCGACACAGTGGAGAACGAACTGGATTTAAAGAACCTAGTTATGGAAGTAGATGGCAGTAGATAACGTCACTCCTTTTCTTTTTGCTTCCTTTCAGCCTTTAAGTAGCCCTGAAAGTAAGCCTTGCAGAGTCAAGTTAAATTGATTGCACATGGGAAGAAAGAGATAAATATAGCAATAGCACTTAGACTTATATACCGCTTCATAGTGCTTTACAGCCCTCTCTAAGCGGTTTACAGAGTTCAGCATATTGCCCCCAACAATTTGGGTCCTCATTTTACCCACCTCGGAAGGATGGAAGGCTGAGTCAACCTTGAGCCAGTGAGATTTGAACAGCTGAACTAGCAGTCGCTGAAATAGGTTGCAGTGCTGCTTTTAACCACTGCGCCACCTAGGCTCCTCCGAGGTTTTTTTTTTGTTCTGCACCACATAATAAAATACAATAAAAAATAAAACATGTTTTGTTTTGTTCTTGCTCTGCACCACAGTGCATCCTACAAACCTATCAAGTAAAGTGTACAATAAGGAAACTTAAAGAAATTATTCTGAATTTGAAGAAATCTCTAATTAAAGAAATAGCTAACAGGGCCTTAGCTGAAAGCATAAAATAGTGTCATGCTAAAACAGTCGGGAAAAATGTTTAACGAACACTTCTGATACTATATGCCTCTCAGAGTCAGGATGGAACCATATGTATAATAAAATAAATATTTTTGGTTTATTCCTATATTCAATTTGAAAAATAAAAGCCAAATATTTTCAAGTTTTTCAAAGCAACTGCTAGCGATATATAAACCATGTTAAGCTTCAAACACAAACTGTGTTTTTCAAGTTGACAACATTCCCTTGTTTAAAATTTTGTCTTGAACTCTGAACAAAGCATACTGGTTTTATTCCACATTCAAACACAAAATAGTGCCATTTCTGTTGCTTAGCCCCACAGTGAGATAGGGAGCAAATAAATTTAACAAACAAACAAATAAATGTTCAATAAGGCTTGAATCCTATGACTGGCTTTTTTTATCTAGAAGAGCCATGAAGTTTCAAGGACCAGTTCTATCTCTGTTGCCATTGGCTGAGGTGTGAGGTAATAAGAGGGACATGAAAAACAGTAGTTATATGGTTAGAAATAGAAGGTATTGTTGCTGAACCTGACACAAATGTTTCATTTAAATAGGAAACGTATAGAAACAATTCTGGATGGCTGATTTGAAACATAATTCCTGAAAAAACTGTTCCTAGTAGCCTAGTAAGTAGCGGTAGAAGCTTGTATGTATTCCATCTAACATCAGGATCTTAAGTGTGCTTAGTACTTCCTACTCCAATTTCTTCCAACAATAATCCTGTGAGGTCGGTTGGGTTGAGAAAGACTGGTCAAAGTCACTCAGTGAGTTTCAATAACTGAAGGTAGGTTTAGTTTATTATGCCACTCTATCAGAGATTAGTGAATTTTGATCAGATAATATACACATACAATTTGCCAAATGTATTTTTACTAACAAAGAAGAGATAAAAGTGAATCAAAGACCTCTACAGTAGGATTGATGAAGGAAAACACATTGTATCATTTCATCATTACCCATACCCATTCTTCACTGACACATGTGCTTAATAAACAGAGTATTGTGATGTTTTTCCTCAAACAAAATGAAAAAAATAAATAAAATCATATCAATGTAAAAATTATCTGCTGGTACATATCTATCAGAGGGACCGGAAAAACCAATTTTGTCTTGGCAATTAATAAATCCTAGCTAAAACTCAATGGTGTCTAAAACAGATTCCAAATCTAATGATGCCTTTCATATACACTGAGGATCAGAAAAAGTTTAGACCAACTCATTTCTGAGGGTCAAAAATTCTAACAGGCAAAGATTCAGGCAACAGCGGAGTCACTTTTGCTTTGGCATTTGGGATGACAAATGACCTTGAGATACCTAAAAAGATAGCCCACTCATTGTCCATGTAAGTTTGGCTAGTCTCTTGCCTGATAGGTACATTTATAACTTACCAAAAAAACTGCTATGAAAAAATAAAATGAATGTTTGTATGTCTTGTGCTTTGTGTTTTTTTGTTGTTGTTGCTGTTTGACAGAATAAAACTGAACTTGGTTGATCTTGAAAAAATGGACCTTGTTGGTACTTACGATGGGAATCCATCAGGACAACTGTGAACTGTAGGCTAGATAAAGATTTTAAAAATCCTGGAAAAAAGAACTGGTAAATTACTTTATAATGTTAAGAAAACTACATGGCTGTTCTCATGACTCTAATAGGAGTCAAAGTAAATTTGAAAGAAACATTACTTTTTAATATTTAGGTCAAACATTTTCAAAATCTGGGTTGCAATGACCTGGGTAAAATAAATGAATGATTCAAATAAAATTCAATTCAACCGAAATTAAACATACCATTTAGTTTCAATAATTAAATGCACAAGTGAGTTCTGATGGTGATACAGCCATGAAGCTTGTTGAGCACAATTTGCTCTAAACTCTGCTTTCCAAAAATAACTACTCGTGCTTTGTCTATAGCCTTGTCCAATTGTGCTCTGGATTTTACCTCTTGCTAAGCTTGACAGAATGGGGAATAAAACATATCCTAAATTCTTGATTTATTTAAACCCTTCTTTAAAAATATACTCTTTGATCAACTTTGCTATATGTTGAAATTAGTCAGAATAGGGGTCCTCAACTGAAAAATGAGGCTCATCTTGTTCCAGGCTTTCACTATTCCCATATGATATAGAAATCAAACTGTTAAGAGTTATGTTTTATGCAGAACACTCAAGACGTATTCATTTTTGTTCCACTGGGAAACTAACCAACCTGGAAAAGATTGGTTTGTCCACAGTCTGAAACAAAATATTGTTAATACTTTATCTATACCAGAAAAATCATTGTTTGGTTAAAATTGCCAAAGATCATAATACAGACTTAGTAGGATGTCCGTGAATACTATTTTAATCTTCCTAGCCTCAAAACAAATCTGGAAATTCAGAATTCCTAAAAATATTTTAATCAAAGTATAGATCAATAAATTGATGTAGCAAAAACATCTGTGGTAATAACTCTATGATCAGTTATTCAAAAAGAAAAGAGAAATTAGTTTAACCAACCTTTCTCTCACTTGGAATAAACATTTTTTTCAGTATCTGCACATATTACTCATCTCAAGTGTTCAAATTCAAATATGAGTCATTTGCACCACCTAGCTGTCACAGATTGTTATGTAACCTATCTTGCATTCACTTTCAACTTAAAATTTATGTATCAGTGTATCCACAAAGTAAAACGTAACCCTATCTAACATTTTACCAACTTCATTGTTTATCCCAATAATATTTAATCCACAAATAACCTAGTTTCAATACAAATTTGTGAAATGCAAGCCAAAATAATTAAAAAACAAATACACTTAATTCATACTTAAAATTGTTCATTATTCCAAACGCAATTCTGTTAAACATATATGACATTATTAAAATGCCTTACTTTAAAAATTCCTCAATCCAATTAAAAATATTTTGGTTAAATATTCCTACATTTAAAAAAAACAGTGTCATTTTTAAAACATTCAGGTATTTATAGTAGCCTCATTATTTACATAGTAAGTAGCATAAAAGTAAAATAATCTGTTTTCTGGTGACAAAAGGAGTTATTTATCAATTTAAAAATAAGGCTTTTTGAATATTTTTTTCACTCTATGTAGTAGCTAGTTTTGAAAGTGTATGGTTCATTTATTTTACTCCACTGCAAAAAAGCAGCAGAATAAAATAACTTTCTGTATAAAATTGCTCCTTCTATTTCAGAGCATACTAAACACTGCAGGTAGTAATATAAAGGGGCATATATGATGCTTAAAAAACAAAATTAAAAAGGCAACTCTAAAGTAAAAGCAAATCTGTGCTTTAAGTAAATTAAATTTGAAAAGCTGTAGTTTGCTTCTGGATGTGAACAGAAATATCTGATAGTACTACAGATAACAGTGTTGATCAGACCAAACCAAAATATTTACACCAGATTTAAGTTTCTTCAAATATTTCAAAATTAATTTTAAAAATATTTCCATGAATATTTCTTCTGAATGATGGCTCTGAAATTAACGAAGAATATATTGTTGCCTTTGATGCAATCTTTGGTCCACAGAAAAACATCAGGATTTAATGTTCAATTAAAAGCATCTTTAATGTATTTTTTTAAAAAAACCTGATATAAAATGCTGAAGACAAAAGAAAATGGAATGGATCTAAGAACCACAATGTTAAGCATTTCTTCCCAACATACCAAATTGTGCAGTCAGAATTGTTTTTAATGACTTTATTTTAAATTTTGTACATAAAGAAAACCTGTTCATATCCATCATGAACAAAACTTAAAAAGGCATAAATTGAAGATATTTGTGTCCTTCATCAAAGCAAATGCTGTGTTAAAGGTCCAAACATTTTCATTCTTCAAAATAAATATTCTTTGTTTCTTTCTGTGTCTCGGCCCCCTCCCGTTTTGCCTCCTTTCCCTCTTCTCCCCAGTGTCTGTATTTCAGGCTTCAGAAAAATCACTGGAAAACGAAACCTGTCGTGAAATCACACTTCTAAGCAGAGTTCTAAGCTCACTGTGTTTGGTAACTTGCCATACCATAGCCAGCCTGATTAGGTATTATCGGAGCAGCTTGTCCCTGGGCAGGCTGAGCAGCAAATCCACTCATCCAGGTTGCAGGTGGTGGTTGACTAGTTTAAGAGGAAAAGAAAATTGTAATTATTCTCATCTGTTTCAATTTTAACCACAATAATACCCATTGCTAAATGATGAAAATTAACCCCTTGTAATCCTTTAATCATGACAGAAACATTACTTGTATTAATGAATATATACAGCACTCCCCAGAACTACCTCGCAAAACAAACTAATTAGCAGAAAATTTTCTATTGTCTTTGGTAAACAATTTATTCAGAATAGCAATTGAAAGGTAGATTGGTGTACTGAATAACGTATAGATTTGGATTCAATTCAAGGTAGAGTGGGATAAATTGCAACTCAAAAGTGTTTACTTCATTACAAGTTTAGTCATGAAAATTCAAATTATTAATAGCCACATTAAGCTTTGGCAATCAGATATGCTAAGTGGTCCTGATTTGCATTTACATATTTGATTCAACTGAATAGAACAGAACTCACTGAACTTATTCGAAAAGATGTTGTGTGTATTAAGCTAGTGCAATGTGTTTTGTTTACGTTATGGTTGCATATGATTTTGCTTGTGCAAATCTATGGTTCACTGCTGCTCACTCACATAGCATTATAATTAATCAGTCTCCCTCCAGAAATTAATTTAACACTTTACTTTAGAAACATGATACAGATGAATTTTTATATAAACTGTGCTAAGAAACAAATATCTATCAGATGTAATAGATGTAATTATCAGCGACAATATTATAGCAGTACTGTTTGGACCAGCAGCATTTTCAATTTCTCAGACACACAAAATACCAGAACATCTGGTTAAATCTTTTAAAACTAAAAAAAACCCTATTATTAGTTTATACAGATATTTGCTATCAAATCAATTTGACGTGAAAATGAGTAGAATAAAGAATTAGCGGTTCCTATATTGCCCAGTCAAATATTGTCTTGACTTCTTTATCTAGCGTGGCAGTGGACCTTAACCTACAATTTATACAATAAAAACTAATATTTAAAATTTATCTATTGTACTTGAATAGAAAAGGATTATTAGGACTGCAATTTGTTGCAGATGCAATAAGAGCAAAGCTTCTTTAAATACATGTTTTTATAATGTAAAATTTTGACCTTTTTTTACAGTTTTTTAATTATTAAAGTTTGGAAGAAAGTAGTGAACTAAATAAATGTGACTGGGTAACAAAAGCTACAATTTTCAGGGGATAAATGACTTACATACAGTACATGAAATTTGACAATTGGATAACATAAATGGATTCTGTGTCCTTATTATAGTTAAAAGACTGATATTGCATCTTGGAAAGATAAATCCCTACTCAGTAGATTGAAGATCTGATTACACTTGCTACCTGTGAATGGATTGCCTATAGATTTAAACTGTATAAATATATACACATATATAAAGAAATTGATTTATACAATCCCCTTGGGAGTTGGGCGGCACATAAATTTTATTAAAATAAATAAATAAAATAAAATACAAATTAACTACCTTAAAAAAAGCATGAGATTCATAAAAGTCTCTCTCTCTCTCTCTCTCTCTCTGTATGAATGTATTAAGATAATTATATAGAATTGTAACTGTTTATTGTTCTAAGAACATATTATACTCTATTTGTTGTATTTTTCACTTATTTTTGTATTTATTATGAACTTTTTATAATGTATATTATTATTTTATTATTAGTTCCTTTTGCTTTTTTCTATTATTTTTAAAAAACCACTACTTTAGAAACAAAAACATTTGTCTTAATGATGCACAAGCAAATATCAAGAGTTCCCATCCCAGGAAAATGACATATGTAAGCATCAATTTCTGAGCAGAAATACTTACTCAACGCCAAACCCCTGTTGATTCCATGCTTGACCATACATTCCGTAAGATGGCACTTGCCATCCATTTGTCATATACTGCCCATATTGCTGTGGATTCCCATAAACTTGACTCCATTGCCCCCATTGACTGTACTCCACCTATGGATTTAAACAATTTGTTTTATACAAACAAAAAGGTAGAATATTAATTAATATGTGCTTATGAGAAAAATGGAGAAAAAGCCAAAAGTAGTATAAGTGCTATGTCTAAAATTAAATTCCATGTGGGATTTTAATGCATAAGATTCCATGCACTAATTTCACTGATTTGGATAAATGCACACAACAGAGGATATAGAAAATACAACACTTTAATGCTACTCTACCATTCTCCATCCTGAATGCTGGCTCCTCTCGGATGAGAAGAGGCGTATCAGGTGAGTCCCAATGCCTAATTACCTGCTGGAAGTCTTTTGTTGTATCCGGTGTTTCTTTGCCCCAGTAGCATTTAACAACATGGCCTTCAATTGTAGTTCCATTGACCGAAACAATCGCATGCGCTGCACTTTCATGAGTTGAAAACCTGAGGCCAAAAAAAATGGTCTGAAGTAAAATGTTACTATATTATCCTACTCTAACCCTGTAGGACTGGTTTAACAAGAATGAAATAATTTATTTATCAATAGTTTACTTTTTCAGAAGATCTAGTACAGTTAAAAGGTGATCAGCCAATTGTTTATCACTAAACCTGGCATATGTACCGGCAATGGGTTGTTCCCAGTTCAGCCCGGTTCTGTGAACCGGTAGCACAGGCGGTGGGAGGCTCCGCCCGAGAACTGGTAGCAAAGGGTTTTAGAACCCACTACTGATATGTACCATCAATATTCATGGAAATTAACAGCAATATGTCTTTTCTTAAAGAATATACTAAGTACATTTCAAGAGTGAAGGAGTTATTGCTTCAGTGTATGTCATTATCTGCCGGTAATCATCCTGGGAGATTAGGTTCAGTCTTTAAGGAACCAATGTATTTAAATTCTTTAAAAAAAATAGTGACAACTTCTTAATATAATTCCATAATATTTAAGGCTCCATTTCTTTTTAACATATATGATATTGGATATTTTCTGTATTTCCTTTTGTAAATATTTTACAAAAATATGATTTCCAGATGAACAAAATGGGACAATTCCTGGCCTTAAGCTTATATTCCACAAAGACGCAAACTTAATGGAGAACAGACATGCGCTGCCCCAACACCACCAAACAACCTCTGACAAAATTACTGATGTTACAGGTAGTCCTTCACTTTCTTCAGTGATTGTTTGAAATTACAACAGTCCCAAAGGGATTTGCAACATATGCCCAAAGCTATGTATGTTGCAACGCCCTTATGGTGACATGCTGAAAATTAAGGCGCTTGGCAGTCCGTGCACATTTATGACCACAGGAGTGCTGCAAATGCCCTTGTCTGCCTGTATCTTCCCCCATATCAAACTGCCATTGGCCTATAGGACCTCCACCTGGTCCCTGGCTAACCAGGCCCAGGAGTCTTAGCCTGCTCTTTTGCTCACTAGGCTCAGGCGGCTTCAGCCGGCTCCCTACTCCACTAATGCATGCAAGGGCAAATGCTGCCCTGAGTCCTTCGGGAGTTGGGCGGCATATAAGAAAGCCGAATAAATAAATAAATAAATAAATAAATAAATAAGGATCCCACTTACGCCTTGTTTTTCTCCAGTACTGAAGGTGTGACTATCCTACTGAGGTCTCCTCATGCCACTGTCCAAGCAGGCTCCATACTCATGGTGATTCAGAAGTGTCATTCTCCAAATCACGTGAAGCCTTCCCAACCCCTCTAATTAACCTGTGCGCTCCTTATCTTGGACTATCACTGCTTAACAACCCGCGAAATACTTAACCACTGCAAGCAGAGGACCTGGGATTGCGGTAGTTGAGTGAAGTGGTCACATGACATCTTAAATGTCTGCTGCACTCAGCAACCAACATTTTGGTGCCAATTATAGCAATAGCAATAGCACTTATATACAGCTTCACAGTGCTTTACAGCCCTCTCTAAGTGGTTTGCAGACTCAGCATATTGCCCCCAACAATCTGGGTCCTCATTTTACCGACCTCAGAAGGATGGAAGGCCGGTGAGAATCGAACTGCTGAACTGCAGTCAGCTGAAAGTCAGCAGAAGTAGCCTGCAATACTGCATTCCAACCACTGCACCACCACGGCTCTTTATGGTCATATATCAAGAACATTATAGAAATACAATGAAAGTAATTCAGATGTAATAGCTAAAATATAGTTATATGTTTACTTGTTGCCAACATGGTACTATGTTAAGTTCAGAGCAAATAATGATAATTCTCCTACCTCACAAAAGAATAGCCTTTAACTGGAAAAGCTCTGGTTTCCACAATTTGCCCAAAAGGGGAGAATGTCTGTCTCATCAACTGATCTAAAAACATTAACATTTGTGTTAGTCATGTGAGTATTCAATAGTTCACTAAAAACTTTGCAAAGATGAATGTGACTCTCACCTGTTAATCCAGAGGCAATTCCTCCACAATAGACAGTACAGTTTTTGGGGCTTGACTGATTTACTACATCCTCAAATCTCAATTGTTTTGTGTTGTCTGCAAGATACAACTTTTTTTTCTGTTATTTCCATTAATGAACATACAATATGTCACAATATTGCAGTCTACTATATTTGTAAACTAGAGAGACCTTAAATTCAACACTTTTCAAGTCATCAAATCATGATTTGGTAGTTTATTCAATCTTCATAAGTAATATCATTTTTAATATATTTATTAACGAAACACTAAAAATGTTTAAAGATGACATAAGAAACAAAATCAAAACTTTGCTGAGCAAGAACTTTTCTTAAGCATTATCTCATGGCAATAAGAGTGGCAAAATATTGGACAAGGAAGTGCCCTTGTCATGTAGATGAAGGACTGACTGACAGCTGTATTTAAGGTGAGCCAGGTTCCTCTTTGTTAAGGAAGAAGAATGGGAATATTTGCAGGATCACTATGAAAACTATTCTAGGCATCTGCCAGATTGTTTGCTTGGTTTTGCTTGGCTTCTAGCTATAGAGTTCTATGGAGCTGCTTGAGGATGGACTTGCCTAGTTATCTGAAAGTAGTTTGAATCTCTTAATCCTGATGAAATGGCCTTGGTCCTCAAAGCTGTAAGCGGAGTTCCTCTGTATTTCTGATCCATAACTCATCTACTTGGTCCAGGCCTCCAGAAAGTGAGGCAGCTGAATCCAAGCAGTAGTTAATGCAAGAATGGTTTACACCTATTGTGAAAGGTGTTCATTTTCTCAAGAAGATACCACTAGACCCAACTGAACTGGATAATTTTCTATACAGCCTCCAACTTTCCTTCTTTAGGGAAGGTGACTGAAAAGATGACCAGCTTGTGGTTCAGAGAGCTCTGGAAGAAATGGATTATTTGGACCTTTTTAGCTGGGGTTCAGATCTAGTTATAGCAGTCATATAGCACTGATCACATCTGTTGGCGAGTTTGGCAATCCTAGGCTGGAGACAGTACATCCATTCTGGCCTTCCTTGATCTCTCAGTACATTTCTGAACAGCCCCAGGATTGAGAGTAGAAGGCATGGAGTTATAATGGTTCCCTTTCTCCAGTATGCATGTGAGTGGGGAGGTGGCAGAGAGATCAACCGATATTTATATTTTGCATGATACCTCTTGCTCCTATCTGACATATATATGAAGCTGCTGGATGAGGTCATCCATCAACATATAGTATGCATCATTAGTATGTTTATAATAACCAATATATCCAACATTAACCAAGTGATAATATCAAGGTTATCTCTTGGTGTTTGAAGGTGGGGGGAGGGTCCTGGATTGGCTTAACCCTGACAAAAAAGAATGGCTGAAATTTTGAAGCCTGTCAGATCAGGATACTTTTCATCTTTAACTCTGAATTGGGTTGTATTCCCCACAGTTGGAATGCAACTCAAGAGATCCTCATGGATAGTAGCTCCTACTTAAGGAGCAGGTAGGAGCAAAGACTGGGATAGTCTTTGCATAGGTTTATCTTGTGCACCAATTTTGATCACTGCTGATTTAGGAAGATCTACTCATGCTAACTTCTGGTTGCAATTCAAGATGCTGGTTATTACCTAGAGCAGTGATGGCGAACCTTTTTGGTACCGAGTGCCAAAAAGGGAGTGCGTGCGGGCGCAGCACCAAGTGCCGAAAAGGGAGCACTTCGCGCACTCATCTGGGCTGTGACCAGGAAGAGTAACTGCCCAAGGGTCATGCGTGCACCGGAAAATGAACTAACGGTTTCCGGCGCGCACATGCATGCCAGCCAGCAAATCTTCCGGTTACTGCCACGCATGTGCACACGCTGATCAGTTGGCCAGCATGCATGCTCATGCCAGAAAATGGAATACCAGCTCTTCCGGTTTCCAGCACTGCCGCATGTACAAAGGCCAGCTGATCGCCACATGAGCGCCAAAAACCTGGAAGAGGAACGGGCGACGCCACACGTGCCAGGCAACATGGCTCCGCGTGCCACTTCGGGCACATGTGTCATAGGTTCGCCATCACGGATCAAGAGGGATTAGAGCCTGGTTATTGTTTGAACCACTTGTTTTTGTTTCTCTGTGCCTACCAAAATCAACAAGGTGTGGGCATTCTTGGGGTCCTTTTAATTGTATTCCCATTTTGTGGATCTCTTCTGTCCTAGCATAAGACCTGTGCAAGGGCATCCACACACATTCCCTACCAACATACAGATATTTAGATGCCCTTTTGTAAAGCATGGAGCTAAGGGAAGCAGCTGGTTGCTCCTCAGGTGTTTGGGCTGGAGCGAGTCCTATGGATTAGGTGTTTTTTGTTTCTTATTGATTGCAAGTGAAAATATCTGTATGGATCTCTACCACATGATATATTAATTGACAATGGTTGCAATTCTTTAATTGTTTCCTAGTTTTAATTTCTGGTTAACTGTCCAAACTCACATTAACGAAATGGAAAAGCATATAAACAAACAATGAAATATATGCACAAAAGCAAGTATTACCAAAACTATTTATGGAACTGTACATACATTTGTAATATCAAGAAGAGATGCAAAATATTAAATATCCATATTCAATATTTCTGTCAGATTTTTATATAGAGGTAATCTATTAGAAATCACTCTGTTAATATAATTAAAAATAGAATTTCATTCTTGCCCAAATTCACTTACTTTCTTGTGTAGTTTTAGGAGCAGGTGGCTTTCGTGTTGCCCAGTTAGTTCTGATCTGACGACCTCCTAACCACTGGCCTCCCATATGTACAATTGCATTTTCTGCATCCTAATTTTATTTAAAAAACCACACGGACAAAAATTAACCATAAATTTGAAATAAGAGAATTAAAACATACATTCTATTTTGTTGCTTTGTCTTTTGCTCAGAAAATATAAAATTGACCAATTTAGGTACTACCGGTAATAGCTTTTCCGAAAAATGAATGTAAGGGAATTAATACACTGAATGATAGGCCCTGTGACTTCCAGATGTTGCTGAATTTGAGTTTCCAATAGTTCTTACTATTGGCCATACTGGTTGGGCTGCTGAGAATTCTAGTTCAGCAACATCTGGAAGGCCACAAATATTCCACTTCATATTTGGAGAACTCAATACATTTGAGACACTTTTAGGTAGAGACTGACAATATACCAATACAGTTGTCCTTATTTCCATAAGAAGTAACTGCCCTGCAAAAGATATCTGTGCTCTATTACTAGTAAAGTTAAAAAGGGGCGATGGTCTTACCTGATACGCTTCTTCTCCGAGTAGTGGATATAGCATCCAGGAATGGGTTAAATCCGTCTGCTCTCTGATTGGACTGTCAAAGCTTTTCAGGGTCCCACCCTTGTTACTATGCTTGAAAGCTTGAAACGAAGGCTGCAACACTCTCCTCCCAAATGCGGCCTTGGCCGATGCATACACATCCACTGGATCTAGCCGAAGAACTACCTTGTCCGTATGGAATATACACAGGTCGGGCCGGACTGACAAGGCTGCCAACTCGGACACCCGCCTGGGTGACGTAATAGCTACCAAAAATGCCACTTTACACGTAAGATGGCATAATGTTGCCTCCCATAGTGGTTCATATGGCGACTCGGTCAGGGACCGCAAAACTTTTGGCAGGTCCCATGTAGGATAGCGGTGAATGACCGGCGGTGCTATGTTAGATGCACCCCGCAGGAAAAGGCGGATCTTTGGGTGCTGGGTCAAAGAGTCAGTGCGCCCACTAGACAAAACAGACAAGAAGGCCACCACTTGGCGTCTCAACATGTTCAGGCGAAGACCCCTATCCAATCCGTCTTGGAGGAATTCGAGAATGTCGTTCACCAATGCCTCCAAGGAAACAATAGTAGCCTTCTCACACCACCCGCAGAAGATATACCACGTAGCATTGTAAATGCGGGTGGTAGATGGCCTGCAAGAAGCTTGCATTGTGGCAATGACCCTGGAGGAGAGATTGCCCTTCCTCAGAGCGACCTGCTCAAGTGCCAGGCGGTCAGTTTGAACCACTGAGAGTCAGGGTGTATCAAGTACCCCTGGCTGAGAGAGTCCAGGCGCTGAGGAAACCTCCAGGGTGGAGAGGTTGAAAGGCTCATTAGGTCCGCAAACCACGGCCCGCGAGGCCAATAAGGAGTGACGAGAATGACTTCCGCTTTTTCCTCCAAGATCTTCTAGACAACCCTCAGTATGAGGGGAAGTGGTGGAAAAGCGTACAGAAGACCCCTGGGCCATGGTTTCCAGAGAGTGTTGGTCCCCACAGCTCCCAGTGTCGCGAACCTGGTTACGAATTGGGCAAGCTGGGCGTTGCTCGGAGTCGCAAAAAGGTCGATCTCCAGAAGACCAAAGATGTCTGACATCTCCCAGAACAAGACCATGTGCCGGTGCCATTCGTCATGGTCCACCGAGGCTCGGCTGAGCCAGTCCACCTGCACATTTGCTACACCAGATATGTGGTCCGCCCGAAGGGAGAGAAGATGGCGTTCTCCCCATAGAGAAATCTGACGAGCCTCCTCCATCAGAGACGTGGACCTGGTGCCGCCCTGTTGGTTGACTGTGCTTTGGCGGCAATATTGTCCGTCATAATTAAGATGTGTTGTCCGGTGACAGCATGTGTGAAATGGCGTAGGGCAAGATGAATGGCCCGAAGCTCCAACCAATTTATGCTGCGCTCGCGTTCCCGAGCAACCCACTGGCCCTGGACCATACGAGTAGACATGTGCGTGCCCCAGCTGTTAAGCTTGCGTCCGTTGTAAGGACTAATCGGTTGGGCTCCCAGAACAAGCTGCCCATGGATATCACCGTGGAACTCCACCATGCCAGAGACGAGATGATATTCGTCGTAGCTGAGCCCTGATCAGAGAAGTGCCCCTGCCGGACCTCTGAAATGGCAAGAGAAACCATTGGCGGTCTCGGGAATGGACATGGGCCCATGGCACAATGGCAAATGTGGATACCATTTTCCCTAGGAGCTTGGCTAAGACTGCTAAGGATACAGACCTATTCCTTCGAATGGTAACTACCATTTCCTTAATACTAGCCTGACGGTCCAGGGAGAGATACACCATACCCTGGACCAAATAAATAATGGCCCCGAAATGGAGCAGTCTTGTAGATGGTGTCAAGTGGCTTTTCTCCCGATTAATGGAGAACCCGTGGTACTCCAGTACCTGAATGGTGGTCTCCAAGTCCCTCTGGGCCTGAATATAGAACGAAGATTGAATTAATATATCGTCCAGGTAGCACTGGACACGCACGAGTAAAGCCCTCAGAGTGGCCGCAAGAGCCGCCATCAATTTTGTAAAGAACCTAGGAGCGGATGAGAGCCCAAAGAGCATAGCCCTATATTGATAATGAGCTTCATTGAACTGGAATCTCAAGTACTGCCTATGATGCGGAATAATTGGTACATGCAAATATGCCTCTATGAGGTCAATAGAAGTGAGGAAGTCACCCTCCCTAACGCCCTCCAAGATGATTGACAGTGAGTGCATTTTAAACCGTCTATAGATGATGTAACAGTTAAGCCGTTTTAGATCTAGAACCGCTCTCCATCCCCCTGAGGCCTTGAGAACTACGAACAATATCGAGTAGAAGCCTTGTCCGCGTTGATCCTCAGGGACGGCCTCGATGGCATGGATATCCAGCAAATGCTGAATAGCTGTCTCCATGAGGATCCTCTTGGCCGGTACCCTAGAAACCGGACACCGGAGACAAAACCTCGGGGGAATGGAGCGTAATTCTAGAGAGAGAGACCAGATCAAATGGTCTCTCGAACCCAAGCATCTGAAGTAGACTCTCCCCATTGGTCCGCAAAAAAGGCCAGCCGGCTGCCAATAGGGTGCACAGGAATACACTCACTGGGGACGGCGGAACTGTCTTTGGCCAGAACTCCCATAGGCCATCTGGGAAAAGGTACCCATACCCAAGGGTTGATAAGACGGGTGCCGGAAGTATGGAGCTGGCCTAGAGTCTCCCCGGCTGGAGATCGATGGGAGAATCTTCCTGTGATCTTTAGATTCCGTCAACAGTGGCTCCAAGCAGTCGCCAAACAAACAGTCCCCGGCGAAGGACGCTGTCGCCAACCGCCACTTGTGACGTGCGTCTGCCTGCCAAGATTTTAGTCACAGCATCCGCCGTGCTGCCACCGATGCACCAATTGATTTAGAAGCAATTGATTTCAAAGTGGCATCCGCCGTCAATTGGGCTGCTGCGATCAACTTGTTAATGTCCTGTTTCAAACGCACATCAGAAGAAGGTGTAGTCTCTTGTAGCAGACGAAGCCAAATTAACGACATGCGAGAGAAGAAAGATGCCATGGTAGATGAACTGCCCACGCCGCTGCTCGGTGTGCATGTTGTAAGGATTGTTCAGACCTGTGGTCCTCCGGTTGCAAGGCTTCTGCAGGATCACCCGGCATGGCGGAAAAATTGTGCAGTGCGACTACCAGAGCGTCGATACTTGGTACCTGAATAGCTTTAGCCAGGTTGGGAGCCACATTGTGCAGTTTTCTCTCTGAGGCCAATGGGTTGGGCCCTGAGCCCGGAGCCAACCACTATCGAATAATATCGACGAAACGTTTCGGAGATGGCACTACATCATCCTCCAAGGTGTGCTCCAAAAACAGTGGATCGGTAAGATCATGTACCGATTGCTCTTCCAGCTCAGATGATACAGGAGCTAAACCGGCTGCAATTTTGGTCTTGTGCAGGAGTGACTGAAACAAGTGAATGGGGAACAGGCCCATAACAGAAGGTTGCTCCAACGGCCTGCTGTCATCCTCCGAGAGTTCGAGCTCTGAATCCCCTGCTCCTTCGGAAACCTGAGACTTATCATCTCGTGAAGAATGATCCGACCCCTGCTCATAGCCATCAGTGTGGTAGACTGGTTGAATCGATTCCGAATAGTGTTTGTGGCTATAGTGACCACCTTTGTTGCAATGGCATTCATGCTTGGACTGGTGAAGTCCTTCGGCAATGCCTTGGCGTATTGCCTCTTGCACATTGGCCGCATATTGTCAGGTAAGACCGGCCGGCTCTCCTCTGAAGACCTAAGGCCAGGGGCCATAGGAGTGAAAGTTGCCTCCGGTGTGGGCTTCTGACGGGCCACGGGAGCAGATGAACGCTCGGAGAGATGGAGGAACGCCGAATCAGCCCCCCACAGCTCCGCATTGGAGCTAGGCACGACCGAGTCTAGGCAGGAAGCGCCCTCCTCAGGTAACGTGGGAACCGTGCCAGCCGATGCAGCCGATGTAGAAGGCCCTGCACGTGGTGTTCGCGCTGTGCTATCTTATTGCAGTTTATCCAGCATCTTATGGCGACGGCGCTCTGCTGTATTAAGCACCTTGGAAGAAGTGGAGGACGAAGTCTCTCCCCGTGTCTCACGTGAGGAGCGTTCCAACTCCCCAGACTTGTGGTGGCCTTTGCGACTCTTACCAGAGCCAGCTTTAGAAGAAGTAGGCGCCTGAACGCCATAATATATGGCAATAGACGAAGCAAATGTCTGGTGTCTGATTAGTCAGTGGTCAGGTGGCTGGACTGCACAAGGAATGGGTGCTGCTGCAGTGAGGCCAAGGAAAGGCAAGCCGTGCTCTGGTGGAGCATGGCCACGTGACAGTTTAGACCGCTGAGATGGGTCTTAGTACTCCAAGGAGCCTCACTTAAACTGGCCAGTCAGCCGTGCCCTGGGGAGGCATGGCAAATTCTTCAAGCCATGCCCTTGTGGGGCGTGGCTTAGCCTGTCTCCTCTTTGCCGTGCCTTTGTGGGGCTTGGCAAATTGCCAATTCAGGGAGCATAACAACTCTACTTATGTCCTTGGAAATTGGCAGCTAATAAGGTCTCCAGGGGTGGCTATCTAGGAGGGCTGTCACCCCCTCCCTCGAGGCAGTCGTACTGGCCTTGCTCGAAAAAAGGAGGAAGTATCACTCCCTGCAGCCTTTGTGGGTAGCTTATCGCGGAGGGAGGAAGGGGCCGCCACCCTCTCTCGCCAGACAGTTCGCACTGTTTGTGGGTAGAGGTGGTATTTAGTTGTCCTGCTGGATCGCCAGCAAGCGTTGGGCGGTCACAATGTCCAATTAACAGTTGTTCAACCGAAGCCGGCACTCGAGGAAAAATAAATGTCCATTTAAACTCAAGCCTCGTTTTCGCTAGCCAAGTAATCTAAAATGGCCGCTGGCACTTTAAAATGGCCACCGCAACTGCCGATTCCCACCGGTCTTCTAACAATGTCCTGCAGGCTTGCCACCAGGCGAAACAGACGATCCGATGACCAATAATGAGCAACCGAAATTGCGAGCATCAATTTGAAATCACGATCGTCTCCCCAATAGGCAGCGATGAAAGGCTGCCTGAGGCAGTCAGAGCCTGCTCTCAAGCCCAAAGAAACAAAGCAACTTACAGTTTGCAGAAACTGGAAGCAATCCACACTATCAGAAGTAGAAAACAGAGCACTGCTAGTCAAACTAAATCAACTCAGGGTTACCAAGGTGGAATAACAACCAATAATCGGTTAAATGGTAAAGGAGGAAGATTGGTACAACCGTCCTCGCTGAGAGTCTTCGTTTCAAGCTGTCAAGCATAGTAACAAGGGCGGGACCTGAACAGCTTTGACAAACTCAGTCCAATCAGAGAGCAGACGTATTTAACCCATTCCTGGATGCTATATCCACCATGAGGGAGAATAGGCATATTTTTTGTCTCTTGTCTAAAGGATCGATATAACATTACTCAACCACATAATTATAGCTATAAAAGTTCTGTCTTTCACATAACCAACAGGTTATAAAAGTAGGCTATGAACTAGCATCCTACAAATGTCTGCCTGCTTGTATTGCATCCTTCATAAATTAGGCTCACAAAGTATGAAGGAATGATTTGTATTGTTCAATGTACTCACCAATTTATTATAAAATGATACAAAACCATATCCTTTTGATTTCCCTGTTGTCATATCTTTAACTACCCGTGCATCCCTGTGAAGAGAAGCACAGTTATATGAGGAAATATTATAGATATTCAAAATAAAAACTAAAAGGAACCACACACACTGTATTGTGAGCATAGTTTTCCCTACTATAAACTCAGTAACCCCTAACTATAACCATTCCTAATTCTGCCTAATACTCCTTTACCTGTTAGAAAAAAGCAGTAGGACAAAAATAAAAAATAACATGTAATAAACATGCAACCTATCAATATATCCTGCACTTTCTACAACTAAAATCGTTCAAATTTGAAATTTTAAAAGGAACAGAATTTCCTTTTCTAATTATCTATTGACTAGGGTCTTCTAAGGTTTACTGAACTATAAATTACTGTAACATTTCTAACTATGTTTACCATGCATTTTCTAAATAAATGCCCTCTGCCTAGTGATATAAAATATGAAATATTAAAAAATTGAAAAAGAGGAAAAAAATAGGAATTAAAAGGCATACATGGCCTGTTAACAGATTTCTTTATTTTTCTTGGTCAATTCTCTACCATCATTTTGGAGTTTGGGCAGCTGTAAATTTTGAAAAATTGACATTTTCAGAAATTTAAGAAAGGCGAATATAACTAACAACAATGCTAAGTTCACCAATATGAAGACAACAAATTTTACACATAATTTTTAGTGAGTAAGTTAAAATGATTGGAAATATAGAACTGCACTGAATATAGAATGTTAAAATGTAAATACTAAGATATGTATATATAAATAATGTATAATAAGAATAAATAGAAATGAGAAAAAAATCTACAACTGAGTTCCAGTGTGCACAGTTCCTTGCAGTTAGCTTCAAGATCCTGTCCATTCTTATGAGCAATTCTGCAAAATAATCAGAATGCTATTACTTTTAATTGTGACTTGGACTTTAGAAAAACTGCAGGTCTCAGGTATAAATCAAAATTGAGAAATAGCAACCTGTATTAAATCTTTTAATATTGGCTTGCAAACAGTACCAGTACTTACCACATTGAGATAAAAAGCAAAGTAAATCAAACAAACAGACAAAATAAGATTTTGTTGCATTTGAAAATATGAGAAAACATAGAGAAAATATGCTTTATAGCAGAAATACATTCCTGTAAAGTAACACAAGATGTTCAGGTTTTGTTCTGATGTTGTTAAAAAGACAAAGAAAACAATAGGAGAAAGTTTTTCAAGAAATTAGATTAAATAATAAAACAAACACACATACTATAGCACTTGAAGGAACACTTGCAAAGTTTAAAATGTTCATTTACAAAGCTATAGATATTTGAAAATTTAGTCCCAATTCTGCTGTCAACAGAGAAAGATAATTTTGACTGGCATAATTAACGTATCCTTAAAACAAGACTTCTTTATTTAAAAGTTTATCAAAAGATATGAATTTTAATTTTCAAATTTAAAAATTCTAAATATAGTGCTACATTTCAAAAATGCAGGAAATGAAGTTTTACAACTGGTTATGAACTTACACAGAGTCCAACACTACCTACTATATATCAGACACTTCCAGCTTCTATCAGACAATGCTCTATAAGCCACAAGAATAAACAGGTTCATTTGCCCACAATACACACCAGCCCATTAAAATGCATATGGATGTGCAACTGTGAAAACCACACAGCTTTTAAGAGAACTGATGCAGAAACCTTGTTCATACTTGTGTGGAATAATATATTACAATAAATGGACAAGATAATTCTACACCATTCACATGCCATTATGTAAATAATTCTATGCCTAATAAGCGATAGTGACTTAAGAGAAGAACAATCTTGCTTTTTAATTCTGTTTGTATTAATGATTTAAGGTAAAAAGTATAGTACTTACGATATTTTACCAAAAGGAGCAAATGCTGACTTAATATCTTCTGTTGTTATTTCTGGACTTAAATCTCCCACGAACACATGAAAATGATCTGGAGGGAAAAAATAGAAATGCATTGCTGCTATATGCAAAAAGTTTAGCTTTCTTATACTGCCAAAGTAAACCAAAGAATACAATCCAACTGAATACATGGATTAGGTAGTGTTGCTTCAGAACATTTACTTACTTGAAGTATCTTTTTTTTGGCTACTTGGTGTTGTTGCCCAGTTAACTTTTACTTCCTAAAAATAATGGGGGAAAAAATCAGTACTGGCATAATTCTTATGTCAATGAAGAGGCTGTAAAGGATCAATTCCAACAAAATGAGTGTTTCTCTTTATAGAAACATTGTTTCAAGGTATTTCTAATTAAAAACCGGGACAAAAAATCCTTGCCATGAATCATAACCTATTTACTTAATTTGCTACATGTCATTCTTTTTTCTTTTGCAACGTACCTTTCCCAAAATTTTTCTCCCATTCATAGCAGCTAATGCAGCAGCTGCATCCCTGTGTTCATAAAATTCCACAAAGCAATAAGGGTCATTGCTTGTATGCTGCAAAACAGAAAATCCAACAGAAGAGTTGACTCTTCTGCTATCGGGTTGCTGAGAAGAAAATCCAGGAAAATATATTACTTAAAGCTAGAAAAGAAAATATTACCATAAGTGCTTACAAAGTAGCTGTAAGAATTGCTGTCTATTCTGTCAAAAGAATATCTCAAAATATAGCATCCACAAAACTACATCCAGAGGTCATCATGTATGCAAGTGCAGGTTCAATTCAGAACAGCCTTTCTTGAAAATTCATCACACTGTTTAGATGGATTACACACTTAGAATCAAGAAGTTTTAACTGCAACTTGTGGTCCTAAGTGGAATTATTAACAAACTTAGCCTCTGAATGTGTCAAAACTAATGCTGCCAGCTTCTATCGAACTGGATCCAGAAGACACCTGGGATAAGATTACATCTACTATGTTAGGTTATACATGTGTGTGCTTCTAAAATGGTTCATTCCTTCTGTAAATTTTACAAATAAAATTATGTAAGTTTTGAAGGAAAAAGGGGCTTATTGATAACTGGAGCTATTTCCTTTGCTTCAGCTCCAAGTACTTACCAATTTCAAAGCCCAGATTTGGGAGGATGTATGTGATCGTTTCAGATTTCACAAGCATTAAAAGCAAGAATGTGAATTAGAAAATTACAGCAAAATGCACTAAATCATTTAAAATTATTTGATTTTTAGCTTCATATTTTAATGAATCAGGTTAAATATGTAGATATATTACATTTAATATATAAATAATAAAATGCAAAATAAATGTTACCAGTTACCTATGGGTGGTTGCTAAGAAATAAATAAATCTTTAATATTTAAAATATTTAGTATTTAAAACACAAATCTTTAATCTTTAAAACACAAAAATCAATGTTAAAATCTATATACCCAACCTTCCAGAAAAATGTTACATACAACGATTTTCACTAATCTGGGAAACAACACAATTCATGTACCAACAAAAGTATTTTGGTCTAAATTTCTAATGAACATCTATTGTGCCATTTTGTTTTATTAATAATATAGAAGAAGCCCCTTGAAACTGCCATTAAAAAAATCAGAATATGAATTTGGAATTAAGATCAGGAATATATTTCCTTTAATATACCATGTACACAAAACAGATCATTATCAATATTGAAACAACTGTGATAAAAGTTAAGACATCACTTAGCTAAAAGTGAACATTATGATTTCAGTTGGTATGAAAATCAATCAATGGCTATAAACTAGTGAAGGTTTGTCAAAATGATTATTTTCAAAATTGCAGATTCCAGTATTGGACTGTATCTGTTGTAATTTCAACCCATTTAGAAATAGACCTTCAGAATTAAAAAAAGGTTCTAGTACTTGCAATAGATTCATTCCCTGGAGCTATTACAATCAAAAAGGAGGAATATGCTTCCAGGTTTTATAGCCCTAATTTCTTAGCATTTAAAAAGAAACCAATTTCAAATAGTCATATATTACCACAAAATCTCTATTTAATGAAAGCAGAAAGAAAAAAAGGTAGATTGTAAATCTTTCGTATTGAAAATACTAATTTCTATCATTTATGTAGATATTTGATGGTTTTATTTTTTTTAATAATGAAAGATATAACTTGTTGAAAATCACTAAATGAATCCAACAGTCAGGTCAATTTCAATAGTCCAATACACAATAATGGTTCTCTGTTTCTGAAGTTCCATCCTCTCTAAAAGGAAATATTTTGGTCATCCATGGGACTGCAAAAAAGCAAGGCTAAATCCTAATAAAACATGTTTTATTCTCATATTCATCTGAAATTATTAACAAAATATTCAAATAAAGATACATAAAACCATAGTTGCAACCCAACTACTTTTCTATGTAATGACTAATATTCATAGTACCATGTTTCCCCCAAAATAAGACCCTGTCTTATATATTTTTGAACCCTGAAATAAGCGCTTGGCCTTATTGCCATGCAATCAAAAGCCCGATTGGGCTTATTATCAGGGGATGTCTTATTTTGGGGGAAACAGGGTAGTCCCTAATAAGAAATTGCTTAGATTCTTTATCTTTTTTCTGTCACAAAGAAAATGTTGCAATCAAAGTAATCTTTAAATAATGTATACAGCCCGAATTATTTTGTAGAAAGAGTATTCCTTCCAGCCTTCATTCGAAAAAGTATAGTTGTAGTTAAACTAAACATATATATTACTAGAGACCGAAGCAATCTTTCTGAGGGGCTGAGAAGAGTCAAAAAGCATACATTTTAAGATATACAAGAACCTTTTTCTAATCAAAAGTTGTCAGTTAAATCAATTAATTAAGGCTATAATCCTAGTCAATGCCTGCATGGGAGTCCTCCTTAATTAAACATTTAAACTGTCATTTCATGCTGCAATCTTACTTGATTTTTTTAAAAGCAGAATCAGTAACTACTTTTATGTGAAATGTTAAGATATTTCATATAAATTAGATTGTGAGAACATATTACCTCTGTTATCATTTTACAGCTTTTGCAAGGTCCAATTTGACTGAATAACTGAAGTATAAGGACTTCGGTCACATCTCTGGAAAGATTTCCTACATAGCTAGATATAGAAAAGATAATATTAATGTCATTAATTTATATCTTGCCAAGATATTCTGCAGGTATAAAAAATCCATTTTATAAACATGCTATAATACTTATAAATACATTCTGTTAATCAAAAAAAATTAATTCTGAAGTTCTTCATTATAATTTACCAAACACCAAACACTGCCACTGAAAAACTGCCACTGCAGTTAACAAATTAAGGTATAAAACAAGAATGCCCAATGTATACCTATGTGTCTTGGATACAGTCCCAAAGTCTCCATAAAGGTTTCTTTTGTGTGTGTGTCTTTGGGTCAACATTTGTTACTGCAACTTGCATGGACAAGTCCTTGCAATTTCCTTGGCAAGATTTCAGAAGTGGTTTACCATTACCTGCTTCAAGGACACACAATATGACTGGCCCAAGGTCACCCAGCTGGATATGTGCATAACTTAGGCCAAGAATTCATGGTCTTCTACTTTCAAGCCTGACACCTTAAGCAGTATACTATACTGACTCTTATATAAAAGTTTCGTCCATTTGTCAAATTTTAATGACACAAAAGGGGGAAATTATTAAATTCTGGCCCCATCACTGTTTGGAAATACTTTCCAGATGCACCATTAAAAGTTATCCTTTCCCTCAATATTTTGATAATTTATGTAAAGGAACAATTACGGTATTTCCAACTTTTAGGCAGATTAATGCTACCAATATGATCTATAGCATATTGCCTTTAGTTAGATAAATCTTTACAAGTTGAAAAAAGCAGGGAAGGCATCTAGAAACAAAAAAATTGTGCATTTTATACTTTTTAAAGAAGAAATCTTCAAAGAACCCAAACCACTACCCTTTAAAATAAAAAAAGTAGGCTATTTTGTACAAGCTTTTTATTAGAGGAAAAATAAATGTAGGTGTAGTTGTGTCATTTTGAAAGAATTCTTATACACATTACATTCAGAACTAAAAAAAACATTTAGGAAAATTTAGAGAGTAGTTTTCTGAAAACTTCCATGAGGAAAAAAAAAACCAAATTGTTGATATATTTTGACAATATACATAAATATTTTGCTTACTTATATCCTGTATATATGCAAATATAAAAATGTCCAAGCAAGAATATATTCTTACATGGTACCAGAATTTCTTTGTAATGCTTCAAACAGTGGTTGGGAACTGGGCACACTGAACTTGACAGAATATAATTCTGACCTGTAGCAGCATCATGATAAGGAATTCCAATCAATGTGTATTTCAGGTTGCATAGGGGAAAAAATAAAGGATCTCTGAAAGCTCAGTTCAATACACTAGGTAAAAAAACTATTGTATACTTTCTGTTTTCATTGGTAATGACTCATGATCACTCAAAACACAACTATCTGAAATGTACAAAAAGGTATTCTAAAAACCAGTTTAAGAAAATAAAAATGGAAACTCTTAAAACTACAAGTAGGCCTCCATATACAACCACAATTGGAACTAGAATATCAATCATTGAACAAACAGATGTTAAATGAGAAATCTCATGTCCACTTCACTCAATGACTGCCATCGTGACAGTCCTGGTTGTTGTCGTTAAACAGATGGAGTCACAAGTGAGAAGCATGAAGGTGCTTTAGAGGATTGGGGAGGCCTGGTGCAAGATTGGGGTGCTGCTGCAGGGCAGTGCAAAGTCACAGCAATCCATGAAAGCCTCAAATGTCCCAGATAAGCCAATGCTGCTGCCACTGAGAAATGCCACCCAACTCTTCACACCCACCTATTTGCCTCTCTGTCTAGGTCCCCCTGCACAGCAGCACTCCGTGGTAGTGCCCACGTTGGGACCTGAAATAGAGGCCCAGGGTTTTCGGCAGTCTCAGTCAATTGCCACCACCTCCAGGTCTCACTTGGAGACTGTTCTTGTAATGCTTCAGCAGCTCCATTCTTCAAATTGCATGAAGCTTGGGGAATGACATAAGGCAGCCTCAGAAAGAAGGCCTAGGGTGACTAGGAGCTGCCTTGGATTGGCCATAGCAGTGAGAGAAAAATGGTTGAATGTAAGCAGTTATTGGAGATCCTGGAGAGCACTTAGTAGCAGGGGAAATTGGAGCTGGGCAGAATGGTGCAGGCATGGCTGGCTGTGGTGTAGGGAATTGGGAACATTTTTCAGTGGCAGTAGCAGGACTAGAGCTGAAGTAGAGACCTGGGAATGGTAGCAGATGGCTGAATTTGTGGAAGGCTCCAGGCTTCTACTTCAGGTCCAATTTGAGCGCTACCAATTAGTGTTGCGTGCACGAAACGTCACGATGCGAACTGGTGGCGAAGGTAAGTGCGCAGCTCCGGTAGGGACCCGCCGATTACGCAATTTGCGTGCGACTGCTCCGGTGCCATCTTCACCAGACAGTCGCGCACGTCGCCATCTTTTTCAAAGAATTTTTCGGCTTTTTTGCTTTTGCGCATGCGCGAAAGCAAAATCCTGCTGAAATCTCGCAAGGGAATGCGCGCACACGCGAGATTTCAGTGGGATTTTGCTTCTGCACATGCACAGAAGCAAAATTTTGTTGAAATCGCGCATGCGCCCCCTCACAAAATTTCAGCAAGATTTTGCTTCCGCGCATGCGAAGCAAAATATCACTGAAATTGCGCAAGGGGGGGCATGGGTGTACAAAACGTGGAGATGTGCGTGCAGCATACCGGTATCGGTAAGTAAGCAACCCGCCCCTGGAACCCATTCCTGCCAACCACCATATAACCCGGGGCTCATGATTTGTGAGAAGTCCTGCCAAAGTTCATCACCTTGCCTTAACTGCAACAGTGAGGACTGCTTACTACTGCCATGGTGTGAACTGAACAGGAGCACTACACTATAGTAGCACCAAATGACCCTGCTTCAGCAATTAAGCTGAAGCAGCAAGCTTGGGCATTTGCCTTCTTGCCTCAGAGTAAGCAGACAGACTTTCATGGCCACCATGAAAGAGTGCCTTTCCCTCAAACAGGTTGAATTAACTTCTTTTCCTCCCTTCAAAATTTCCCTCCTCCTCCAAACAAGGTTTAAACTTCCTTTTCCCTCTGAAACAAGTTGAATTCATTTCCCTCCTCCCTCAAAAAAAGGTTTAAATTTATATTTGTAGGATTTCAGGCTGCACAATGTCCCTGATCATTGTTAATTTCATACTAATAGCAATAGCAGTAGCACTTAGACTTACAGTATATATCACTTCATAGTGCTTTACAGCCCTTTCTAAGCAGTTTACAGAGTCAGCCTGTTGCCCCCAACAATCTGGGTCCTCATTTTACCAACCTTGGAAGGATGGAAGGCTGAGTCAATCTCGAACTCATCATGATCAAACTCCAGACTCCAACCCAACCTTGAGCCGCTGAGAACTGAACTGCTGGCAGTCGGCAGAATTAGCCTGCAATACTGCACTCTAACTACTGCGCCACCATGGCTCTTATTTTCAATTAATCTCAATTTTAAAATCAATACTGTAATATAAAATTTAAATAAGCTCTTAAATATAAAAAGAAAAGAATGGGGATAATGAAAGGGGGAAATCTAAGTGCTTGATGCTTTTCTTCCTTTTTTCTAAATTTTTATTTTATTATGATATCAAATTGCAAATGGGAAAGAAAGAAGGAACAAAATTTAAATGGTTACAAAATACTGACTGCAGTTAGCAGCGATTAGTAAGGTGATGTTATCATTTGTAAGCATGTCTGGATGGAGCCAGTTTGGTATAATGGTTGAAGTATCAGCTGAGAAGGCGATAGTGCTAGTCCTTCTGCCTTTAGTACAAAGCCAACTTGGGGCTGTCTCATTCCTAGGAAGAAAAAAACTGCCAAGTCACTTCTGAAAAAGACTGCCAAGAGAAGTGCAGGGAGCAGCTGCCAGGAATCCAAAATGATGGAGGCACACAACTTTCAAGTTTCAACATGTCTATTACAAATATCTAAAATTTACTCATAGTCTCATATTGAGATGCACAAATATGTGCAGTACTTGGTTTGGAAAAAGCTCATAGAACAATTATAGGTAGTCCTTAACTTACAACTACAATTGAGGCCAAAATTTGTGTTAAGTGAGTTTTGCCTCATTTTATGACCTTTTTGCCATAGTTGTTAAGTGAACCACTGCAGTTGATAAGTTAGTAACCTGGCTGTTAAGTGATTCTGGCTTCCTTATTGACTTTGCTTGTCAGAAGTTCGCAAAAAGGGATCACATGACCTTGGGACAGCAATGGTCAGAAGTATGAAACAGTTGCAAGCATTTGAAATTTGATCACATGATCATGGGGAGGCTGCTAAGGTCTTCACTGTGAAAAATGGTCATAAGTTATTTTTTCATTGCCGTTGTAACTTTGAACTGTCACTAAATGAACCATTGTAAGTCAAGGACTGCCTGTATTTTCTGCATATGGGATGTCAGAAATTAGAGGGAACGTTGCACAGTGGTAATGAGGATTTGTGCAATAATTTGGCAATAGGTCAGGAGGAAGCTCAGAGTGGAATTGGGAAATATGTGTATATACATACACAGACTACCATTAAGTTGGTTTTGATTCCTATGGTAGCAATCATAAAGATTTTCTCCATCCATAAACATATACACACACACAAACATTCATTGAAAACAAAGTCAAATTTGTAAAACATACATTTCTTTTTATGTATTAGTTTTGTCTAGTTCTGAATGTGTTAATAATAAAATAAAATAAGTCAAAATGTAGCCCTTATAGATGGTTTAATGACCCCCATTTCTAGTTAGCAACAGCAATAGCACTTAGACTCATTTTCTGCTTTATCATGCTTTACAGCAGGGGTCCCCAACCTTTTGGAGCTCAGGAACCACTAAATTCATAATTTTAAATCCTGCGGACCACTAATATGATCTGCCTAATGACTGGCTGGGTGGGCGTGGCTAGGTGGTCATGTGACTGGGTGGGTGTGGCCAATGTGATGTCACTAACATTGAGGGGCGCCTAACCGGCCTCTACTCACACCTCCCCTCCCAGCCACTCCTCGCCTGCCCGCCCGGGCTCCTTAGGGCCCCAATAGGAAGCAGTTTTTGTAGCTAAGCAGCCACCACGAGGAAGAGTCGGCAAAATAGCTGGATCAATTAAAATTGGATCTGACCGAGAAGGAGGCTCAGCAGAAGCACCTCACTGAGGACTAGGCACTGAGCATAGGCTTTCCAAGCAGAGGGAAGACCTGCAGGAGTGCAAGGCCAAGTACCGTCACTTGGAGACTCAGTGGGCTGAGATGGTCAGCCAGTTCCAGGCCATGATACAGTCCCACTGGAACAAGGCCCTCCGGCTCTTTGCCACCAGCAGCACTTCCCTCCAGCCTTCACCCAAAGCCCCACACCAGGAGGCTGAAGCAGACCCCAAGTCGGAATTTCTGCCCCCCTCCGACCCGTACAAAAAGACCCCAAAGGGGGAGACTCTCTGCAGCAACACAAGCATTCATTGCATGTATCTGGCCCAGGGGGCGTAGTTTGAGGACCCCCGATTTAGTGCAATATAAAAAATGCAAATAATTTTTCTGCGGACAATCAAAATTTTCTCATGGACCACCAGTGGTCCATGGACCACCAGTTGATGACCGCTGCTTTACAGCATTTTCTGAGTGGTTTAGCATATTGCCCCCAACAATCTGGGTCTTATTTTACAGATCTCAGAAGGATGGAAGGCTGAGTCAACGTTGAGCCGTCAGGATCAAACTCTACTGTGGGCAGAGTTAGTTTGCAATATTGCATTCTAACCACTGTACCACCAGGGCTCCCATTTGAATTTGACACAACTGCTGTACATCAACTGGCTTGGTGGATCAGTGTGGGGGAGAGTGGATGGTTCCGTGTGAGCAGGTGCTCATGCGAGCACCCACCACTCACACAAATGGAGCTTCGTGCATGAGTTGGCAAGAACAGTTGTAAGTCATTCTGATAAGTCCCCCTGATCTTCCTGCACTCATGCCCTACTCCACCATCCATTCTCTGGCCTTCCTGTGCTCGTGCTGCCCATTCCCAGGATTTGATAGAGGGATGAGAAATGTGGCATTAAAACTCTAAGTTTAAAAACAGAGATAAAGCAAGATGTCTGAAATCTTCATAAAGTTTGATCTAAACACAGACATTCTAGAAACATCCTTTCCATGTTGTTAATTGCTATGTGACCTAAATTATAGTTAGACCTGCTTTTCTTTATTGCCTTTACAAAAATTTGCTCACTAATGCACCAGTCATTGTCTATGCCTTGCATAACATTACTCTGAAAAGGAATAGCTTGATGTATATATGATACTTTGAGAAATAGCTGCATTTTCTTGTCTCTGAACATCCTGTAAATATGTGGATCACAGGAGGTGAAGTATTTAAGAGGAAAGTTTCTCTTCCTGAGGAAATGCATTAGAGGAAGGATTCCTTGGCTTCTAGAGGGATATTGCGGACACAATCACAATAATCTATCAACTTTCAAACCAAGTTTATAGAGCCGAGGTGGTGCAGTGGTTAGAGTGCAGCACTGCAGGCCACTTTAGCTGACTGCTAGCTGCAGTTTGGCTGTTCAAATCTCACCGGCTCAAGGTTGACTCAGCCTTCCATCCTTCCGAGGTAGGTAAAATGAGCATCCAGATTGTTGGAGGCAATATAAATATACATTGCTTACTGGTGTAAAACCGCTTAGAGAGTGCTTGCACTGTGAGGCGGTATATAAATGTCACTAAATAAATAAAATAAATAAATAAAATGAGGACCCAGATTGTTGGGGGCAATATGCTGACTCTCTAAACTACTTAGAGATGGCTGTAAAGCACCTTGAAGCGGTATATAAGTCTAAGTGCTATTGCTATTGCTATAAGTTTGTAATACACTGCTTTTGTTAATATTACCTTAACAATGGGTAAAGTAGGCTGACCTTAATTGCAACTGGGCAATTAAGATCAAAGTCTCAAACACAACAAGTGTTATAAACTAGATGAATTTGGTTCAAATCGAATTGGACTATGAATTCCCTATTTTCTGCAGTATCCAGAAAATACTGCACTGACTGTTTGATGAATACCAAACATAACTTAAAGGCTGTGGAAATTCTGTTTTGACTCAGAATACTCCCAAAATGCTTGAAACTCCATGATGCTATATGCAATGCTAGCACGTTTTAGGAAGGAAAAGAAAATGGGAGACAGATATTCAGAAATAAACTGAATAAACTCCTGAAGTCAAGCCATGCATTTAGAATAAGAAAGAAAATATTACATTCGATTCTTAATTCACTAAGAAACTGAATAATAATTTGCTGAATTGCAAAGATTATTTTGAACCTGTAGTCTATAAAAACAATAAAAACATATTCTACAATAAAAGTGGTCTTTTAATTTAATGGACTTAAATTAGGACAGGATTGGTCAATATTCATTCGGACTGCGAAAGTCCTATAATGCAGTTCCTTAGCAATGTGTAGGAGTGCTCAAGAAATGCCTGTTATGAATTACTCAAGCAGCCATACCTTTTTCCAAGCTCTTGAAGTTATTCTGTCTACTGTTCTCTGGCTATATATGCATATACTGTATGTACGTGCACAGCCATGTAGCTATCATAAGGATTTGAAATGTGTAGTTCATATGCATTACCACAATCAAACAGCTGTAATGAATATTTATGCAGCCTTATCTGCTTACTTTAATTTTTGCTATCAACTACATCTACATTTTAGCCCAAATATGGCATAGCCTTCCTTGAAATCTGGAGCAGCATTAGCCAGAGGGATATCAGTATTTTAACTGAAAGGAGTATGAGGAGGAGGCTCTGTGCTTTTAATCTCTCACATAACATATAACCTTTCAATTAATTAACTCATCCTGGACAGAGGGATACCTTAGAATAAAAGTACTAAATTAACACCAATCCATTAAAGATTATTTTAGTCGGAATTTCTGCCCCCCTCCGACCCGTACAAAAAGACCCCAAAGGGGGAGACTCTCTGCAGCAACACAAGCATTCATTGTACGTATCTGGCCCAGGGGGCGTAGTTTGAGGACCCCCGATTTAGTGCAATATAAAAAATGCAAATAATTTTTCTGCGGACAATCAAAATTTTCTCATGGACCACCAGTGGTCCATGGACCACCAGTTGATGACCGCTGCTTTACAGCATTTTCTGAGTGGTTTAGCATATTGCCCCCAACAATCTGGGTCTTATTTTACAGATCTCAGAAGGATGGAAGGCTGAGTCAACGTTGAGCCGTCAGGATCAAACTCTACTGTGGGCAGAGTTAGTTTGCAATATTGCATTCTAACCACTGTACCACCAGGGCTCCCATTTGAATTTGACACAACTGCTGTACATCAGCGGTACCCAACTGGCTTGGTGGATCAGTGTGGGGGAGAGTGGATGGTTCCGTGTGAGCAGGTGCTCATGCGAGCACCCACCACTCACACAAATGGAGCTTCGTGCATGAGTTGGCAAGAACAGTTGTAAGTCATTCTGATAAGTCCCCCTGATCTTCCTGCACTCATGCCCTACTCCACCATCCATTCTCTGGCCTTCCTGTGCTCGTGCTGCCCATTCCCAGGATTTGATAGAGGGATGAGAAATGTGGCATTAAAACTCTAAGTTTAAAAACAGAGATAAAGCAAGATGTCTGAAATCTTCATAAAGTTTGATCTAAACACAGACATTCTAGAAACATCCTTTCCATGTTGTTAATTGCTATGTGACCTAAATTATAGTTAGACCTGCTTTTCTTTATTGCCTTTACAAAAATTTGCTCACTAATGCACCAGTCATTGTCTATGCCTTGCATAACATTACTCTGAAAAGGAATAGCTTGATGTATATATGATACTTTGAGAAATAGCTGCATTTTCTTGTCTCTGAACATCCTGTAAATATGTGGATCACAGGAGGTGAAGTATTTAAGAGGAAAGTTTCTCTTCCTGAGGAAATGCATTAGAGGAAGGATTCCTTGGCTTCTAGAGGGATATTGCGGACACAATCACAATAATCTATCAACTTTCAAACCAAGTTTATAGAGCCGAGGTGGTGCAGTGGTTAGAGTGCAGCACTGCAGGCCACTTTAGCTGACTGCTAGCTGCAGTTTGGCTGTTCAAATCTCACCGGCTCAAGGTTGACTCAGCCTTCCATCCTTCCGAGGTAGGTAAAATGAGCACCCAGATTGTTGGAGGCAATATAAATATACATTGCTTACTGGTGTAAAACCGCTTAGAGAGTGCTTGCACTGTGAGGCGGTATATAAATGTCACTAAATAAATAAAATAAATAAATAAAATGAGGACCCAGATTGTTGGGGGCAATATGCTGACTCTCTAAACTACTTAGAGATGGCTGTAAAGCACCTTGAAGCGGTATATAAGTCTAAGTGCTATTGCTATTGCTATAAGTTTGTAATACACTGCTTTTGTTAATATTACCTTAACAATGGGTAAAGTAGGCTGACCTTAATTGCAACTGGGCAATTAAGATCAAAGTCTCAAACACAACAAGTGTTATAAACTAGATGAATTTGGTTCAAATCGAATTGGACTATGAATTCCCTATTTTCTGCAGTATCCAGAAAATACTGCACTGACTGTTTGATGAATACCAAACATAACTTAAAGGCTGTGGAAATTCTGTTTTGACTCAGAATACTCCCAAAATGCTTGAAACTCCATGATACTATATGCAATGCTAGTACGTTTTAGGAAGGAAAAGAAAATGGGAGACAGATATTCAGAAATAAACTGAATAAACTCCTGAAGTCAAGCCATGCATTTAGAATAAGAAAGAAAATATTACATTCGATTCTTAATTCACTAAGAAACTGAATAATAATTTGCTGAATTGCAAAGATTATTTTGAACCTGTAGTCTATAAAAACAATAAAAACATATTCTACAATAAAAGTGGTCTTTTAATTTAATGGACTTAAATTAGGACAGGATTGGTCAATATTCATTCGGACTGCGAAAGTCCTATAATGCAGTTCCTTAGCAATGTGTAGGAGTGCTCAAGAAATGCCTGTTATGAATTACTCAAGCAGCCATACCTTTTTCCAAGCTCTTGAAGTTATTCTGTCTACTGTTCTCTGGCTATATATGCATATACTGTATGTACGTGCACAGCCATGTAGCTATCATAAGGATTTGAAATGTGTAGTTCATATGCATTACCACAATCAAACAGCTGTAATGAATATTTATGCAGCCTTATCTGCTTACTTTAATTTTTGCTATCAACTACATCTACATTTTAGCCCAAATATGGCATAGCCTTCCTTGAAATCTGGAGCAGCATTAGCCAGAGGGATATCAGTATTTTAACTGAAAGGAGTATGAGGAGGATGGCTCTGTGCTTTTGATCTCTCACATAACATATAACCTTTCAATTAATTAACTCATCCTGGACAGAGGGATACCTTAGAATAAAAGTACTAAATTAACACCAATCCATTAAAGATTATTTTTTTAAATAGTTTAAATATACTTCCCCTTCTAAATTTCTATTGTTATACCAGAGCTGTGGCTAGGGGAGCCTTTGCACAGGTCCGCCTGGTGCACCAATTGTGACCATACTTGGAGAAGGAGGCTCTACTCACGGTCACTCATGCCCTTGTCACCTCTAGATTGGACTACTGTAATGCGCTCTACATGGGACTACTCTTGAAGAGTATCCGGAGACTTCAACTAGTGCAAAATACGGCTGCGTGTGCTGTGGTGGGTGTCTCAAGATACACCCACGTAACACCCATACTCCGCCAGCTGCATTGGTTGCCCATTGGTCTCCGGGTGCAATTATCATCTTTAAAGCCCTACATGGTTACCTTCGGGACCGCATCCTACCTCATACTTCCCTTCGACCGGTCAGGTCCCAGAGAGTGGGTCTCCTCCAGGTCCCGTCAACCAAACAATGCTGCCTGGCGGGGCCTAGGGGGAGGGCCTTCTCTTGGGGACCCTTGTTCTCTGGAACCAACTACCCCCAGAGATCCGAATTATCCCCACCTTGCTGGCCTTCCGAAAAGCCATTAAGACATGGCTCTTCCTGCAGGCGGGGTGATTTGAGACAATTTCACATCTTAGGTCTCCCCCACGTATGTATGGTTTTGTATGTTTTTTAAAATTCTTTTTAAATTTTTTTTTAAATTTTTTAATTATTATATTGTTTAGTTGTTCTTTAAATGTTGTACGCCACCCTGAGTCTCCAGGGAGTAGGGAGGCATATAAGAACACTAAAATAAATAAATAAATAAATAAATAAATAAATAAATAAATAAATAAATAAATAAATAAATAAATAAATAATAAATAAATAAATAAATAAATAAAGTCTGACAGGAACATGGAATGTTTCTAAAAAACCTTTATCATTTTTTCCTTGGGGCTTCACTTTGGGAAGCACGAAATATCCAGCATATAGCATTTACATTCTATAAATAAGTCTATACTACATTGTAGTGCATTACATTTACAACGCTCAACACAATAAAAGATTACTCATGGGTCATGCACTCTTCTCAGGACTCTTTTATGCTTGAAGTGGTAAAAAAACTTAAGCAAATAGGTCAAAATCAATAAATTCAAAAATACCTTTGCAACAAAATTGCAAATATACTATGCCTTGCATTAACAGCATGGACTGTATGCTGTTAATGCAAGTATGTTCACACATCTAAGCTTAGCAAGCTAACTGGCTAAATTATTTTTGCATACTGAAATGCACTCTGAAGTCTCCATAAAAAGGCACAAGATAATGCAATGCAGCACAAGGAGTATGAATGATACCATAACACTAATGCAAAACTCCACTTGGAAACAGATAACCTTTGCTTTTCAAATGCATTCAATCAAAAAATATAAAGCACCAACAATGAAAGTATGCCATCAGCATAGAATTTGTTGGTAAAAAACCCTGACCTACTGAATTCATTTAGGTATGTGCACTTTCTACATGTTCTTGTTGACACTGAAGTTTTTAGAATGATTTTAAAGATGAAAACATTCATTGCATAAATTAAAATATCCTGAATCACATCACCATCAGGAGTCAAATGCATATACACTGCATTAAGTACCTACCCTTAAACAGCAGATCAAAGTTATGTGTACTTTTTGTAGTTACATCACTTATGTGCAAAATTAAGCAAAGTGGTGAAAGTACATTCATAAGTACACACCTCTGGCATTTCATCTATTTTTATTTAAATTTATTAACGCCACACACATTAACACGTCAACACAAAATCCAACTTTCCTACAAAAAAGATAGTAGTTAACATTCAAGTAATGGCATTATGAATATAGTCTTTTTCTTATATATAGCTTGCTGGCCATAACATCACCTCCATGCTATATGTGTGATGAGTCCAGAAGCTTTGCAGATAGTACACCATTTGACCCAGCTGGGTCAGACACTGGATCCAGGAACATTATGACTGGCCATGCATAAAATAGTTTGAGTCAGTTCGATTGAGGATGGGTGGGAAGCCACTGGAGGACTGATGGATGAATCCTACTGGAATTCAAGTGCACAGAGACTAACTAAGCCTATGTGTAGCCTCTCAGGAACTGAGCCATGGATTAGTTGCACTATGACTTCTCCAACATATGAATGCATTGAATATATCCCATGTTTCTTAATATCTTATATACACTGGCCATTTCTGGGCAGTAGGCGAGTTTCTGCCAAAGGTATGGAGATTGAAATAAAATGACATCCTCGAGTTACAGGTTGGGGAAGTCTGGCATCCCCTAATTACAGGTTGCGAAAGTCTATGGGGAAGCAGAGAATTATTTTGAGAGAGACAAGTTGTTGCACCAATTCAATGTCCAAGCAGTAGTAATGGGGGGGGGGCTTACTATATAATCTGCTCTGGAATATTAATTAAGTTCTTTTTAATTCAAAAGAGGTCTGTTTTAAAAAGCAAGGAATGGGGACTGGGGGGGGTGCCTTTCTATTTCTAACTAAAATCAACATCAGACTACTAGTGAATCAAATTTGAAACTAAACTGGAGTAAGCTGTGAAGGTTATCTCAGATACCGGCAGACAACCAATTACTTATCAGCAGTCACCATCTGCAGAAGCATCAAGTATCAGCTGAGGAGTCCAATTTGCTTTCAAGATTCCAGTTAGTCTTTTTCTATTGGTAGTTACATCCAAAATGGCTCCCTTAACATTAGCTCCTTAAATGACTACTGCTTTGCCCCAAATCCCTCCCCCATATTCTTCCCTTTGCAGCAATAGGAATACCATTAGTCCTCCTTCTATACGGACTCTGACACTAGAACTGAAAATATCCCAAATCTAAGAAACAAGACATTTACAGCAGCTGAAACAGAATGGAATATGTAAAATACTTTTTCTATGTGGAACAGCTGCATTTTGAATCATAACAGAACAAAACAAAATATCTGAAACTGGTATTTGAATTAATGGCATGGACATGTTATGTTGTATGTTATATTGGCTATAGAAATGAAACCAGCTAATATCTTAACAATTAAAAGGGATATACAAAAAACAAACCAGAAGAGCAAGTTGGATAACTTTTCTATTTTGGATTTACAAAAGAAACATGTTAAAGTTTTGAAGTAATTTCTGAGAAGAGACAAAGAGAAAAAAAAATCAAGATATAGGACATTATTAAAAGCAAGGGCAAAAAATATGAAGCTAGTTTATCCTATCAAGGTTAAACTATGTTGTTTCTGGCAACCCTTAGGGGACTTTTGCTGATTAGGGCTGAATGAATAGACTTTAAAATTAGTCTATAGATAAAGAGATGAGATTATGGGAAGAAGAGATCTTTTGTAGCAAGTTAATCTCCAAGGTGATAAATTACTGAAATGTTTTGTTCTTGTCATGAGGAGGAGGAAGTTATTTCTTTATAATTATCTCTTTAATATATATTTTCTTTTTTCTCTGCACTTTTTTCTTTTTACTCTTTATATACTCTCAAGAACCCTTAAATTAAAATTTTTACTTTTTTTACTCCACCAAAATGTGCCCTTTATTCATTTTCAACAACACAAACTTAGTAACAAATAAATTTTTATCAGTTTTGTTAATAATAAATATTATCAAGCTAGGTTCTCTGTCTCTCATCAGCTAAGAATCTGTGTAGGTCACATCAAATGTAAACCAATTCTAAGTTTAACAGCTAAACTATACTTTCTTAAACAGAAAACTTACAAATTTTTACACGTTTCTCCCCAAGCTTAACCTAATGCTATTCTGCATCTGATTTTGTCTGGAGGCTCATCACTGCTTCATCTGAGCATGTCACAGAGAACAAAAATGATTTAAAAATCAATTACATACTTCCCCCTTTTTCCTAGTTCTTCCTATCTAAGCCAATAAAATTCAAAAGCTTTCATTATTTTGTAAATCTTCAATTGGCCTTACAAAATGGCCCCTTAGGATTTTGATTTTTCTTCTTGTGATAAAGCATCACTACTATCATGTTGTACTGTTCTGACTTCTGGGATGCTTTTTACATACTAATATTTTTGTTGAGCATAACCTCCTTCAACTACAATCCTCCAATTTTCACTTGCTAAGTGGTTTTGCAATCGACCTCTAAGTTATATTTCTTTTTATTATTTATTTATTTATTTATTTTGTGAGATTTATATACTGCCTCACAGTGCAAGCACTCTCTAAGCGGTTTACACCAGTAAGCAATGTATATTTATATTGCCCCCAACAATCTGGGTCCTCATTTTACCTACCTCGGAAGGATGGAAGGCTGAGCCAGTGAGATTTGAACCACTGACATGCGGATCACAGTCAGCTAAAGTGACCTGCAATACTGTCTCTAACCGCTGCGCCACCTCGGCTCTTTTACTTGCTATATTGTTCAAACTTTCTGAGTTCCAAACCTTGCAATTTCTTAATATGTCATTATTAAATATTATATCTTACTAACATTACTTGAAGGATTACTGACCCTGACAAGACTGAGTGGCTGTGGATGTTGCCCCCCCTGGGATTATGTCGACTGCCCCTCCTTGGTTCTTGGGGGAGAAAAATTGACTCCCTCAGAACGGGTTCGCAATTTGGGTGTCCTCCTAGATCCACAGCTAAAATTGGATCAACATCTGTCAGCTGTGGCTAGGGGGACCTTTGCACAGATTCGACTTGTGCACCAATTGCGACCCTACTTGGAGAGGGAGGCTTTGCTCACAGTCACTCATGCCCTTGTCACCTCACGGCTAGACTACTGTAATGCGCTCTACATGGGGCTACCCTTGAAGAGCATCCGGAGACTGCAATTGGTGCAGAATGCAGCTGCGCGAGCTGTGGTGGGTGTACAGAGATACACCTACGTAACACCCATCCTCCTCCAGCTGCATTGGTTGCCTATTAGTCTCCGGTTGCAATTTAAGGTGTTGGTTTTGACCTTTAAAGCCCTACATGGCTCAGGGCCAGGTTACCTTCGGGACCGCATCCTACCACATACCTCCCTACGACCAGTAAGATCCCACAGAGAGGGCCTCCTCCAGGTCCCGTCAGCCAAACAATGTCGGTTGGCGGGGCCGCGGGGGAGGGCCTTCTCTGTGGGAGCCCCATCCCTCTGGAACCAACTCCCACCAGAGATCCGGACCATCCCCACTCTACTGGCCTTCCGTAAAGCCGTGAAAACATGGCTCTTCCGACAGGCGGGGTGAATAAGGAGATCAGATTCCCCCATGAATGGTGTTTTTGATAATGTTTTAATATTGTTTTATTTTTAAATTGTTATTATTGCTTTTAATGTACGTTTCTTATCCATGTTGTACGCCGCCCTGAGTCCTACGGGATTGGGCGGCCTATAAGAGCGTAGAAATAAATAAATTACCTTCTCCATCTCCTTGTCCCTCATGCTCCCACAGGGAGGGCATGCTCCTGATTGCTTCTTTTAAACTGTCACTTTATGGGACCTAAAACATGATTTTTCTGTGGTTGCCCCTGCCCTCTGGAATGCTCCCCCAATACAGGTAGTCCTCAACTTACGACAATTTGTTTAGTGACCATTTGAAGCACTAAAAGTGACTGTTTTTCACATTTACGACTGGTGCAGTATACTCAAGGTCATGTGATCAAAATTCAGACACTTGGCAACTGACTTACATTTATGACAGTTGCACGGGCCCAAGCTCATGTGATCACCTTTTGTGACCTTCCAACAAGCAAAGTCAACGGGGAAGCCAGATTCACTTAAAAACCATATTACTAACTTAAGAACTCTGCAGTGATTCACTTAACAACTGTGGCAGGAAAGTTGTAAAATGGGACAAAACTCCCTTAACAAATGTCTCTCTTAGTAATAGAAATGTTGGGCTCCATTGTGGTCATATGTTGAGGACTACCTGTATAGGACAGGCCTCCCACTCTCCTTGTCTTTAGGAAAGCTCTTAAGACCTGGCTCTTCCTCAGGCATTTAGGGTCATTTGAGTGGGAGCCACCCTCTAAGGTTTATTATGGTCTGTGCTTGGTTGTCATATTTCACATTTTTAGATTGTGTTATTTATATACTAGATGCCGGTTGTTATGAGGATGATGTGTTTTTGTTGTAGGTGACACTGCGCAGAGTCACACTGTCTGAGTTAAGCAGCCTTATTATAAATCTTTAAATTACATACCTACTCAAACATACATTAATTTTCCTCTGGTCTTTCCCAGCTTTCTTTAACTGGCAATGTCTTTCCTACCTTATGGAGGCCCCTTATTGCGAGTCAAGATTATTTTCCAAAACTTTTCTACTGCTGGAGGAATGCCAAATCTACAAACCTATGCCACAAGCCCTGCCAATTGGCAAAAGGCAATGGCCCTCCTGGTAACCATATCACAGAAAAGGCTTTTCTAGGTTTCAGGCACGCCAACATTTATCAAATGGCCGGTGCAATTTGAATATAGTAAGCTACTGACCGACACATTTCGTTAAAAAATAAAAAACCGACTTTCCACAAACCTCCCCCGTTACCAACCCCACCCTCCAAGTCTACTCTGGGTTTATATCCTGCACAATTTATCACCCGCCCTGATGACATTTTGTGGGGAACCTCCAACTCCTCTATCACCTGTGTCTTTCCTGTAAACTGAGGCGAGGTATACATTTCCTTCTCGTGCCGCGATTCCCCTCAATACACACCCGCTTTCACCCCTCTCCCTCCAAACGCTCCTTCAGAGAATCCTCCCTGCAAATCCCCCTCCTGTCATCGCTTCTTGACCCACCTACCGAGCGGCCAACCCATTCCCCGTCCCACTCACAGGGTCTTGGGCTGTCCGTCGTCTTCCATCATGCTACAGGAAAGCTGCTCCCAGGCAAAGCCAGGATGCTGCACCGCAGGGGGAGGGGAGCGTAGGGGAGACTCCGAGACACGATTAAAACAAAAAACAAAAACAACCGAGCCGCTCCAGGCCTCTCGTTTTTTCTTAGGCCTCGACAGCCCCCAAGGTAGGAGTCAATAGAACGCTGGGGGGGGGGGGGGCGTTGAACCAAAGGGTCCACAAAATGGCCGCGGTCACCAACCACTCAGGAAATCGTGCAATGCGCAAGCGCAGCGCAACCCAGCGCTCTCTCGCTCGCTCTCTCCCACCTTCCTCGGCGTCACGATAGAAAGGGAATGTTGGAGCCGCGTTTCTTAACTTTAACGCCTTTCAGCTATGTGGACTTCAACTCCCAGAATTTCCTGCTGGCTGGGAGGGGCATTCTGGGAGTTGAAGTCCACGTACCTGGAAGTTGGTAAGGTCTCCGAGGCACATTGCATTGGAGTGAAATACAAGCGTTTTGCTTCCTGGTTCACGCCAGGGATGGGGAAAGAGAATCCGTGTTTCGTATGAACGGGAGGAGGAGCTGGCAGCGTTGGCGAAGCAGGCAGGTTGGAAGGAAGAAGTAGGATAATTGAGAGGGGAACTTCGAAGTGTCTCTTGAATCCCTTCACTTAGAATCGGTTGTGTTGGATTCGGAAACTAATAATGCCTGTTCTCCTTTTGGGTTCGTCTGAAATGCGGCAGAATCAGCGTTCAGGCGGAGTCGGGGGAAGGCGCAACCAAACTTTTTCCATGCTAGCAGGTCTTACACCTACCGGTATTTTCCCAGTGTTTCGTTTAGAGTTTATTATAGCCTTCCTTAAACACGTGTGGTCAATTGTTCACAAAATAGTTTCCCTTTAAATCTGTATCCAGATTATGTTTACTCACAGTCTTCCGCTGAGTAAGAATAGATCAATTCTCTAAATGTTTACCCTAACCCAAAATATTTCCCTTCTTCTGATCCTCGCTTGTAATAAGGAACATTAATTATAGATTAGATGCAGACTGGGAGTACTGTGGATAATTTTGCCTGCCGAAATTATTGATCAAAATGTTCAGTGGTAACCATCAAAGTTAATAAAACAAATCCAATGAAAATAGCTTGGAGAGGCTTAGTCTGGTGTTGTTTACAGAAGGACTATAATATGATAATACTGTATACTTCAAATATCTGAATGACTGTCACATAAAAGTTTAAGAATTAATTGGACAAGAACTTTCATAGTAAAGCCATTTTTTAAAATAAATGGATGCTGGTTTTTTGTGGGAGATCTTCAAATAGAGGTTGATACTTGGTGCTTTTGTTTTATGTTCTACATCAAGCAGGGACTTGAATTAGATGCATGGAAAATATCTGACCACACCATATCCCCTCCCCGCCACCCCTTCTTTTCTATGCCCCTCCTTTTCCATGTTGGGAACATAGCTATGAAGTCAGCAGAGAAGAATCTTAAATGTGTACTGATGTACAGACATTGTATGGATAATATATAGCCATGTTGACTTTTTCCATAATGTGTTTCCTACATATAAAAATACAAATGTGTGTGTTGGGGGAGGGAGGTAGACAGGTGAGTTGCAAAGGGCGACAGATTTTTTTTTCAGTGATGGCACATCAGTTGGATTCCTCAAAATCCCAAGCTTTTATTTTCAATCTATTTTTTATTTTGTTTTTATAATTTTGTATCATTTAGCTTTTTATGAGTGAAATATATTATAAAAGATGGTTTAAAATATGAATGCTGGTATTTGTGTGGTATTGTTAGTCATTTTCCTATTAAATCAATCTCCCATTCACAATATGAATAAAATGTCTGTCAACTTCAAATTCTTCCTTCAATATTTATTTTAAGGCTAATTGCTGTCCTTGACTTCAATAAATGTTTTCAGGACAATTGTACTTTATCAAAGTCTTGCCTCCCAGCATTTAATGCTGAGGCATCTATACCTTTGTTATTTTAAGCTTTAATCTCTGCAACAATAAAGACATGGCTTTATCTGTGTTTTTCATGAGTAGTGTGACTTCATTAATATAAGAAGAGATTATCTTGCTGTTAAATTACACAATAACCTAACGTAGAGAATCACAATGTATAAAAGACCACCACTTCAGCTGTTTTTCTTACACTGATATTTTTGTAATTTTTTAAAAAAATTATCTGCCTATGATCAGGACTGCTTCTGTCTGAGAAGTTCTAATAAGGTGTCATTCAGTAATGGTTGTTCTTCATTATGGAAATAAGAAAAAAATAATTTAGATATTCATGATAAAACTACAACAACCTAATTGTTACAAGATATGTGGCCTCATGTAACATTCTTATTTGAACCAATAAGAGATGTGAGGTGTAGCAGGTTTGCATGAAAAATGTAGACTAAAAAGGACATTAAATTTTGTTAGAGCAGTTTATATTCAATACAACAGCAAAAATCTGTTTTGACAGAAAGAATATTTTGCCCAGATGCCACAAGGTGGCTCTATTTACTGCTTATCTTGCACACTTTCTCAACAAATCACTAAGTAGCAGATTTGGATGGCTTTAAAAATGTCTGAATCTGAAGATATATTTAGCCCAATATACGGTACTATCTCTTCTGAAGTAGCAATAGCACTTAGACTTATATACCGCCCATGATCATGGTATTTTAATGGAGAATGTTTTAGATTTTTCACTATTACAAGAATATGCTGTTCAGAAATAAATGATTTAATGGTCCAATACACATTTTGAATGTAGTGCAAAGTAATCTGCATTTACCTTTTGAATAGCTTTTATTAGGAAAGAAGTGTTATCACAATATAAAACTTTAATTCTGTTTAAAGTTAATATAAACAATTGCTAATATTGTAATACAGGAATAATCAACTATGGCATACTCTAAGCTAGAACAATTTTACTCTTCTAGCAATAATTTGGAACTATAAGAGTGTTTTGCCTTAACAAATAGTCAAATTCTTTAACATGACAATAATTTTAATCGTTGAGTACATTCAATCAGGTCTATTGTAATATGCATGCATGTATAGTACATTTTCAAAAGATTAAGGGTATATTTAAATTTTAGAAATGTATGACTTCGACTATGAAAGCAATCACTTTTGTTCTGGTGAAACTGCAATCATATTATCTTGCATAATATTGAGGATGTGGATCTGGCTATTAGTTCCATGCGATCTAAAGGCAATTGCTTGTATTATAAAAACAGAAATTAAGTTCCAGTGGGAGAAGGACAATAAGATTATATTATTTTTTTAGAACCATTATAGATAATGCAAACATGTGAAGGATGGCTCTCACAAATGCAAGTCAGATTCAGAGGCAGACATAAGCAGTATCTAGTTTGATGATACCGTAGTATTTGAATACATTTCCAGGATTCTTTTCAATCTGAGTCTAAATATTAGTCAAGAATATGAGATGAGTACAGAAAAGGTCAATTCAGTTTGGGATGTATTAAATATGGAATACTGTGTCTAACTCTGGGTGCTACACTTGGGCAAATTGGAATAGATTCAGAGGGCGTTGCCTCAAATAGATTCAGAGGAAAGCAACTGATCAAGAATTTAGGACTGGAAACTAAATTCTCTGAGAAAAAAAATGAAGCTGAGTATATTTAACCCCGAGTAGAGAAAACTAAGCAACATATGCCAACATACTTTTCAAGCATCTAAAAAGTTACCTTGGCCATAATCAGTTTTCTCTCTGCCATCCTCGGCTACAAGGCATTGAATGCTTTTTTCTAAACTACAGCTGAATTTTAGGAAGATATTTCTAGCAGGAAGAATATTTTGACAGTTGACTCAATTACCTAGGGAAATGGTAATGAGCCACATTTCATGAATTAGTTCAAAGAGAAACATTTCTTGGTGATACTTTAATTTGCATTCCTGCATGGAATAGACTTAGAGTTTTAAATTCACCTTTCAAGGCTCTGGTTTTAGTAATCATTGCCTGCTTAAAATCTAAATCCAATCATTTTAAAAATATGTACAGGTAGGTCACAATTTGTGCAAGTTCAAATAGTAAAATATTCAATTTAACGAGGATTATAGATTGATACTAGGTCACATTGAATAAGAACCAAAATTCAGTTAATGTGTAGCTAACTTAGTATGCATGCATAATTGAGGGTGGCGCATGCCCAACTACAACTGGGGTTTTAAACGCTAAACATTTTTTGTGCAAAATGGAGAAAAGGAAGGTTCAGTTAGAGAAAAGTTAAAAAAAAGAATAGGCTCAATTTGAAGAACTAGCACAGAATACAGAATATTAACAGGTACACTTTATGTTCTTTTACTGTTATACAGTATTTCATTAAAAAGATATATAAAGGTTAACTTTAAAAATGTTATTTGGCTATTTCTGTAGCTCTGGAACCAATTATTTCCCCCCCCAAATAGAAATATCACTTCAAACAGTGCAAATTCAAGTAATACGATTATTTCATGGGATTCATTAGCCACCCTAATCACGATCTATCTGTATAACATAACTGAATCAATTACCTGCTTAGAATAACTTCATTGGCCTTCATTTAAATGAGAGCTCTTCAGCCATTTGGAGGAATCAATTATCCCATTATGAGTTTCACCAATGTGAACTCTAGTCCTGTCAAACAGCTGAGTTTTGAAACAGTTTATGGAAATGTAAAGCACATGTTTAACCAAAGCTGATAACGGTTGGTGTTTAATACAGGTGATACTTAATGACCACTTGTTCAGCAACTGTTGAAACTTGTGACAATGCTAAATAATGGGTCCTCAAAGCTTCGGCCATCCCAGCAGCCCTGCAGACATACTATTATGATCTTGGCGCCAAGCACTTGGCTCATGATTACAACATTGCAACATCCTGCAGTCACATGGTTGTTATGTGTGACCTTCTTGGCTGGCTTCCTACAAAGCCAATAGGAAAGCTGGTAGGAGATCCCAAATGGTGATTACGTGACATCCTTGCTTAATGACTAGCAATGGTTTGCTTAATGATGGCAACCGGGAAGTGCTGGAACTGCCGTTGTTACATGACATGGTCTTGTGACACTGCAATGCCTCAGTTAACAAAGGAAATTCTGGTTTCAATTGCAGCCCTTAACTGAGGACTACCTATACCAGCTTCCTAGATGATCTTTATGCAGATCAAATCATTGGATTGCAATCTCTTGGCATTTTTACTTCCTAACAATACCTATGGAATACATTTTCAGGGCCCTACCAGCATTTTCAAAAAAGTCATACACTGCTGCTGCCCCAAAACAAAAGCTGCTGAGTGCCTCCAAGCTTGATCCCTGTGAACTCTTGTGCTGTCAAAACAGCTGATTGGGGCACCAGGTATTGCTTTGCAACCTGCTGTGATTTTTAATGTATCAATATGGCCTTTTCTCTTCCACAAGTTGTGGAGGTCCGATCTAGACCTTGTATATGCGAGGAAAACATTGAACTGTTTGCCCTTCTCTGTTTAAAGACTACCGATAGTTCTCGACTTACAACCGTTCATTTATTGACCATTTGAAGTTACATCATCACTGTAAAAAGTGACTTATGACCATTTTTCACACTTATGACTGTTGCATCCTCCCCATGGTCACATGATTTACATTTGGATGCTTGACAACTGACTCATATTTATGACAGTTGCAGTGTCCTGGAGTCATGTGATCCCCTTTAGCGACCTTCTCATAAGCAAAGTCAATGGGGAAACCAGATTCACTTAAATAATTGTGTTACTAGCTTAACAACTGCAGTGATTCATTTAACAATTGGGGCAAAAAAGTCATAAAATGGGGCAAAACTCACTTAACAAATTTCTCACTTAGGAACACAAATTTTGGGCTCAATTATGGTCGTAAGTTGAGGATTTTTAACAATGCTTCAGTTCCAAACTATACAGTATAAATGCAAGCAGTTATCCTTGAAATTGAGGTGTTGACCTTATATAACAACAATGTAATTTGTTTTGCTGGTAACAAAACAAAAACATGTTTTCCAAAAGTCTATCAGTGAGTTGTGGTAATAGACAGCGTATCTATTCTTTTTGTGGTAACAAAAGGGAAATTTCTGGGTCTTACAAATTGTATTTAAATGTGTGCATTTAAATAATAGCTTACCGTACATTCCCTCTGTAATTGTCAGTTGATAGAAGAATTAGAATGACAGTCTCTTTATTTTTTATCTAGTCAAACTGATTCAGAATATTGCATTGGAACATGATTTCCTTTGCAAATTATCTAAGCAGGCACCTGGCCATAGCTGCTGAAATATTGTCATACTAATTTCAGTAACTGAATATTGGCCAAATTGTATATTAAATAGGATTGTAAGAGTCATTATGACAATGGATATTCATTCAATAAATAGGCATTTCTTGCTCAGCTTAATGGGCAAAAAAGCCTTCCAAAATGATATTTTTCTACATAAAAATCATTGCTCCTCCACTTCCCAAGCTGTAATATTTTGTTACTTTAAAATTAGCATTTCATCTAGCAATCCAACTGCAATTAGCATTTGTTTGCCATTTTGTGAAATTGTATTTATTGCTTCTATTTCTCATTAAAAGCTTACTGTTCTTTTCTGTTGATCATTTAACTGGAAGAACTGTCACATGGTTTTTCTTAAAAAAAAATAAGTAGCCTATCCTTGAAGTGATATCCTTGATCTATCACTTTATGATTTTTGACATTATTTACCTTTTTCTTTAAACATAGTATTTTCAAGCTATGTATTTTGCTTTCCCAATCTGGCATGCAACATCCTTTTATAAAAAAAGTGGTAAAATATTTTATTACATTATAGTAGTACAAAATTAACTTTTATGCATCCTGAATGAATGCCTGGAGTGATTCTAAAAGAAGAAATCATTTATAGAATGCTTGGGTGGTTGTTTTTTTTAATCTGAGTCATTCTATGATACTGAGCATGTTGATTCAGAGCAAAGATCTATCCACACCATCATCCTGTTTCTGCCAAAGCAGCAAAGCAATCACATTCATTGTCCATATGGCATTGCCAAATAATATATTCTACAAATATCACAACACAAGTGCAGGTTCAGTTACTATGATCAATACTACAGCGCCAGAGGTGGGTTTCAGCAGGTTCTGACCAGTTCTGGAGAACCGGTAGCAAAATTTTTGACTAGTCCAGAGAACCGGCAGAATTTTTTTTTAATAGTTTGGAGAACTGGTAAATACCACCTCTGACTGGCCCCGCTCCCATCTATTCTCTGCCTCCCGAGTCCCAGCTGATTGGGAGGAAATGGGGATTTTGCAGTAACCTTCCCCTGGAGTGGGGAGGGAATGGAGATTTTGCAGTTTCCTTCCCCTGGAGTGGGGTGGGAATGGAGATTTTACAGTACCCTTCCCCTGCCACGCTCACCAAGCCATGCCACACCCAAGCCACGCCCACAGAACCGGTAGTAAAAAAAAATTGAATCCCACCACTGTACAATGCTACTGACAAAGCTTTGAATAATTTTGGTCATTTCAATACATGAATTTTATATATTGCTACTTCCATAGATAATCAAACTCCTGAAATGTCCTTCCTTAGCAGTTCCTTACTTTCCAGTAGTACTGCTTATGCCTACGCTTTTTTCCAAAGTTTCTCCTGAGCATTTGTTTCTCAACTGAATGCTTTGCATTCAGCTTCTTCAACCAGTCTGCAACCTGCTTCCCGAGAGCCATTGCTTGGTTTCCTTCATAAGCCTGGCATCGTCTGTCCTGCCTGCCAAGTATCCTTCTTTCCAGCTCTTACTGCCAGAAACGTACAGCTGTTCCTCTCTTCAAGCCTTGAGTCATGTATTTCAGTACTTTCCTAATGTTCTGCTTTATTTTCTCTTGTTGTTTTCTGTTTCATTTTGTTGTTTTTCTTGTTTCATTTTTTTCTTCAAGTGTCTGTCTCCTACCTACCTAGTATTACTATATATATCTGAAAGAAAGGTGATCCTGAATTTATGATCCTCCATGCCAAAAGAAGAATAGATGGAGAAAAGTCTTGAATAGTATACAGATTCTCCTATTTTTTTTAACTTCAGTTAAAACCAACCATAAAAATCCTCATTAGTAAGTCTGAGTGGTGTATGTGTTTATACAGTGTATTTGTAGTTCGTGGGTGTGGGTGTGTCTGTGTGCACCGCCCCATAATAATTTCTAGAAGCCACACTCCAAAAAGGGGAGGCCTGGGAAATACTTGGGGGGGGGGACAAATAAATCAGTAAATGCTATTTTATTCTCAATCTTTAATTTGGTTTCAAAAATTAGAAATGTTGAACAAGTTTGAAGAGAGTAAAATAACTCAAAGATTTTCTTTAAATGTAGAATAAATACAATAAAACAAGGTGCACATATTTTTTCTTATTTCAAAATTTTTAATATTAATTTGCAATCTAAATATTTTAATTTAGAATATCAGTACTCTATCCTGTATACAAAGGGGAAAGAAAAGAATCCAGTCATAAATGAAATGCAAGATGTATTTCTGCCCTTGGAGAAGCTGCGATTTTCATCAGCAAAGGAAAAGGATTTAGTGGCCTAATTTTCTTATGAACTTCTCTTTTGCTGATTTTTATATAGAGTGGTTCTGCAGTATTCTTGACTAGGCACTGAATGTTTTTAAAATACCAGAGAGAATAAACTTAGCTGGGTAAAGGTGTAAACATGACTATTAAATATATATTTCAATTTTCTCTAAATTTGCTAGTTTTTAAAAAACCAAGATGCAAAAAAATATGTTTACAAAATTGTGTATCTGTGGCCAGGGCTTGAAGTAATATTTATATTAACCATCAATTAAAATTGTCTGTAAAATAAGGCACATAATTTATATAATTGATTTTCTATCTGCATATATCAACGATTGTCTCATTCACAAACCAGTCTCATACTACATACGGTATATATAATACATACTTCTTTCATTCCAGCAGAAATAACACTAATGAATGAAGGAAAAACAGGATGGAAATAGGGTAAAATAAAATTTGTAAAGGGAAGAGAATGGGAAAAACAAAGTTGGTGGAGTTTGGTACAAGATAACTAAATCAGGAAGGAAATGTAATAGAAATCCTGTTTCGTTTAATTCTGTAAGAAAGGATTAAATTCATCAAACAAAAAGCAATTAGTCTCTCATCTTCATAGACATGGTAGATTTTGAGCAGTGACTCTGCTGTCATTTGATTCTTCTATCAAGTCCTTGTACAGCTTTTGTTCTCATCAGTGAATGTAAAATAAACCTTTCCCTTATTCACAGTTAACTTAAGGGGTAGGAAGGAGGGGAAAACTTTCCTTCCTGTAGGCAAATATAATAGCTTCCTGTTTCCAGCCCTTTGCAGGCATTCATTTTAGCAAATTACTGATGACCAATCTACCAAAAGGACACAATTTCAATGAATTTTTTCTATCTTTATTTAACGAATCAGAACAAAAATGAAATCATAAGGCATATGAAATATGCAATAAGCATTTGTGTGGATTAAAACTTCATAAATCAAAGTTTTCCCTTTTATTTTGCTTTATGATTTGATGCGAAACCTTAGGAAAGATATACAGCATGACTACCACTGAATATAAGCTATCATAGATTTTGGAATAGTTGGGGGGGAGGGAAATGCCTGGAGCAAAGGCTTAAATGGAAGAATAAGTTATCTTCTTTTCTCATCTGAGAAAAAGAAAACCATTTACTGTATCATGTAAGCGTTAAGTTTGGTAGAACTGCATCAGTAATGGCTGAATATATAATAAATAATGATTTTCTTATATGGAGATATGACTGCTTTAATTGATAAAAGTTGAAATAATTTTTCATCTTGTTCTTTTCCTTGCAAATAAAACAAAGTTAAGAGTTTCTAGGTTGTAAATACTTTATTAGCCAGTTGACCCATACATTTCCCAGTAATCTGATGGAGTAAGCCTACTTTTGTTAAGCTTTGCTACCTAGTCTTAGAAAAATAATTTATGGCAGAGGGTACTCCAGAAAATGGTGCACTGAACTTCAACTTACAAGTTCTAAATGAAAAATTAGATAAAAGGTTTGATGAATTAATAACAATCTTAAATCAATCTAAAGAAGACATCCAGGCACAGCAGTTAAATCGGACACACAACCAGGTGGGCCAGAAACTAATTTGTTGGTAACAGATTTGAAAGAGAAGGAGGTGTGTTTGAGAATTGGAGGCTTGCTAGAGGAAGCTGAAGGGGGCATTAACTCAAAAGATTAAATTATAACAGACATGATCGAATGGATGAGTAATGAACTGGACCTTCTTAGGAAAGTGGATGGAGTTTGCAGAACAGACTTATATATGCAACCAAAAGACAATTGTTAAGAGACATTGAGTTCCAATTTGTAGGACAATCTACTAAACAAGTGCTGTGGAGATATTCTCAATGGAGACTTATGATTTTGAGAAGTGAGATACAGTTGTTTGGAAAAATTTAATTTAATTTAATTTAATTTAATAGACGTTCTTATAGGCCGCCCAATCCCGTGGGACTCAGGGCGGCGTACAACAGAATAAGAAGCGTACAATAAAAACAATTATCATAATTTAAAATTAAAAGGCATAGTTAAAACAATTATAAAAACAACATTCAAGGGGGGAATCTGATCTTCCTATTCACCCCGCCTGCCGGAAGAGCCAAGTTTTTATGGCTTTACGGAAGGCCAGCAGGGTGGGGATAGTCCGGATCTCTGGTGGGAGTTGGTTCCAGAGGGACGGGGCTCCCACAGAGAAGGCCCTCCCCCGTGGCCCCGCCAACCGACATTGTTTGGCCGATGGGACCCGGAGGAGGCCCTCTCTATGGGACCTAACCGGTCGTAGGGAGGTATGTGGTAGGATGCGGTCCCGAAGGTAACCTGGCCCTGAGCCATATAGGGCTTTAAAGGTAACGACCAACACCTTAAATTGCGACCGGAGACTAATTGGCAGCCAATGCAGCTGGCGAAGAATAGGTGTTACGTGGGTGTATCTCGGTACACCCACTACAGCTCGCGCAGCTGCATTCTGTACCAGTTGGAGTCTCCGGATGCTCTTTGAGGGTAGCCCCATGTAGAGCGCGTTACAGTAGTCTAGCCGTGAGGTGACAAGGGCATGAGTGACTGTGAGCAAAGCCTCCCTCTCCAAGTAAGGTCGCAATTGGTGCACAAGACGAATCTGTGCAAAGGTCCCCCTAGCCACAGCTGAAAGATGTTGCTCCAATTTTAGCTGTGGATCTAGGAGGACACCCAAATTGCGGACCTGTTCCGAGGGAGTCAATTTTTCTCCCCCGAGAACCAGGGAGGGACAGTCGACATAATCCTTGGGAGGCAAAATCCAGAGCCACTCAGTCTTGTCTGGGTTGAGCCTGAGTCTGTTCACTCCCATCCAGACCCTCACATCGTCCAGGCAGCGGCACATTACATCAACTGCTTCACTGAACTGACACGGGGTGGAGATGTACAACTGGGTATCGTCAGCATACTGCTGATACCTCACCCCGTGTCGTCGGATGATCAGAGTTATAGTTTTAAAGAAAACTAAAGACGATCAATGGAAGAAGTTATTTTTACTGTTAAGTATCAATCGATGGTATTTGATCCTAGACTGATCAGAGATAATGGTTGCAGTAGGTTTATGGGAGATTAGAAGCCATTTGTGGACTTTCTGCAAGTTAAATACAATAATAGATCATTAACAGAGGGCTCTGAAGTTTAGCATTGTTGTTGGGATTACTGGCTGCTTACAGTAAATAAATGGTAGGTCAAATTGGCTGATTGAAAATAGATTTTCATATTTGTAATGTTTTTTTGTTATATAGTAATGTAGGAAGTTAGCACCTACCCCCTCCTAGAGGAATAAAATATTTTAGGAAATATTAAAAAGGCAGAATATTATATAGAATATCCCTGGATGAGAAAATGGAGAAACATGTTTTTAGGCAGGAAACAGACTCACTCCTAGTAGCCCCCACCTTTGTCAATGTGCCATCAAGGAATGGGCCCAGTTCACTCATTCCCCCCACCTTTGTTAATAGCCTGGGCCAGTCTATTCTACATAACAAAGATCTACCCCCTTCAGGCAGACCCATCTAGCAAACAGAATCTCACCACATGGCACCTGGGAAGATTGCATCAGCCAGCACTCAAACTAGCCTGGGACACAGACAAAGCCTACAGAGTTAGCTAAGACCCCTGCCCCCTGAGAGTCTGACAGCCAATGGGATAGATTTCTTACACAGGAACAGGAAACTCTTAAGGTAGGGCCCAACAGAGAGTATAAAACAAGGGCACTCTCAGTATCTCGGCCCTTCTCTTCTTCTTCAACATCCTCCAGGCATGTGATCCCCCTTTTCCCCAGGACCTCAGACCATGTGGTCCTGCTGTCCACCATTAAACTATCTTTCCAAGCAGTCACCTTGCTTCCAGTGTCTTTTTCCCCACTTGGAACTGAACCCAGAAGGATATTCCTTACAACAGTAATATAGCAAATTTAGATGTATAAATTTATAAATTGTGGACCTGTTTGCAAGAGGCAAAAAATATATTGTTGAAATATATTTATCAGTATTCAACCCATGGGGGACATTTTATTTGTATGTTTGATATTTTGTTTTATACACATTTTTTGTCTTTGGTTCTTTTATTTTCTTTTTGGATTTTGGATTTTAACTTTGGAAATAAATAAATGAAATTATCAAATAAAATAAAATAAATTATGACAGATAACCAAGTATCCTGGCTGATAAAAACCTGCTTTAAAAGCTTTGGAAGGTGACCATATCAGAGTTGTGCATTGTATTGTTTCTCTTTCGCTGGTTTCTCCTGACAGTATCTTTGCCTAAGACGAGCTAAAAATATAGTTAGCCAGCTCTTTTGGTAGATAGGGTTACAAAAGAGAGACCTCTGAAATATTCTGACAAGTGTTGCCAGAATAAGGAGTTGCTTTTGTGGTTGTTTATATTTCAACAGCTATAATAACTGCATATTAAGTGTTTAAAAGTCAGTATAGAATATACTGGGGTGTGTGTGCTCATCTTACTCTAATGCATTAATAGGAGGAATATATTAGCACCTTTTCAGAGTAACAAATTTTATTAAATGGCCTAAATTTTTGTGAACTGAAGCTGACTTCATCAGATGCATGGAATGGTTACAATTTAAACAGAGATCAGGCAAAGTGGGGAAGAAAAGACAGTTATGCAGATTACAGGGGAGGCAAATTAGAACTATGTCCTCGATTAGCAATTTCAGTCTTCTGAGGTACCTCATGCAGTTCAATATCTGCGATTTTGATTTTGGCAGTCTCTTGTTCTAACAATCCTGATGTAGTTTCTTTGTTCCAAAAGAGCAACTTTTAGTTCTGTGTAATCAAATATTAGAGATTAAAGACTAAAAACCTTTGATATTACTTTGTCATTTTTTTAGTCTTGATGTTAGACTTATCCCCATTGCCTTGGGCAAAGTTTGGCCTGTTTGTCCTATATAGAATCCAGAGAGGCACTACTGACAGATGATGACACGTATTACATTAGAGGAGAGCATTGAAGGCACTTTTACTCGCCTGTGTCTACTAGTTGGGGTCTGTGATGGCGCTGTTGGAATAAATGTAAAAGCAAATAGGCATATGGGTTTTTCTCAGGATTTTGAAAGGATGGAGAAAAGGACAGGGGCATTTTAACACAAGCTCTTCTCTAAATTAGTGTTATTTCTTTTGCCTTCAATCATTTCTACTAGCCAATCTGTTCAGCAGATCTCTAAGTTTTGCACCTTTACTGCTAGAATTTTGTAAGCAAGTGAGGGTTGTATTATTTAATTGGGCACTTGGTACAGTAGATGATTTTTATGGTTTATGTTTACTTATTGTGGATGGACTTCTATGTTGTTATTAATATATATATATTACAGAATTTTGAGGAAGTGACTGAATTTTGTATTTTACTAAATGATTAAATATCATTCATAGACTGAACTATGCTAATACACAGTTTAACTTCACCAATAAGTTAGGATCACAGGTACTGTAGAGCTGGATTGTATTAGACCATACTTACCTTTTTGTGACATACCAACATAGCTTGAATATGAAAAAATATTTGGCAGGAATGGAGTGAGGTAACCTAGAAAGCCCACAAATATTATCTTGAGTTCCAGAATGGAAGCAAACTATAAAGGTATTAAGTAACTACATATTCTAATCGCCAGGTCTGGTCAGGCACTGAGCTGTTATCTATTAAAAGCAACTTAGTAACAATTCATAAATCTTAGTTCCATAGTAGACCAAATTGATACAGCGCCATGTAAAAAACAGAGAATATGGAATACACAGTACTACTTAGCAAGAAGGAATTTTGAGATTCTAATGTCATTTATGTTTGAGAATGTTTATGATTTTGTTTTAGTGAAGGAACAATGATTAGGTTTGTTATTTAAAAGAAATATGTTATTTATGTAAAACTTTTAATATTACTGAGTACATTTATTCATAACTATTTGATTTGTTTGTTTGGCTTCTGCGCCAAGGGATTACTGGGCCAAGGGATTACTACTTTAACATAATGAAAGAGTTTAATAGTTCCAATGACCCTGAAAACAATACTATTAGGTGAAGGAGCTCCTGCCAAGGATACCTTTCTTGTTTGATTAAAAGGAAAGGAATGAAATTAATAGTACTCCACTACAGGGTGAGAATTAGCAGGGCTCTACAGTATTGAAAGAAGCCAATTTACCCAGAAGAAAGTCTTCAACTTCAAATGTGGAATAAGGGAAAACACTTTTGTACTATTGGGAAGAAAACTGTACTGTATGACTTAGTTGTGAAATACATGATGTTTCGGTGCTAGATAATCAAAATTTCTCTACCCCAGCAGCGGCAGCACTGGTTGGCAGCAGTGGGGAGGGGAGGGGATGGTTTTGTGTGCACAACTTAATCCCATATGCACAACTTAATCCCATATGCACATATGAGCTTTGTGTACTTATGCACCACTTGCATGGCCCGGTTTTCTAAGGGGGCCACGGATCAGTAGCGGTCCACGGACTGAGGTTTGGGAAGCCCTGATCTACTCCAGTCTGATTGAAAGGCAGTCCTTTAAATATTGGGGAAGAGTGATGAACTTCCAGAAGTAGATTTGAAGGTGATGTTACTATTGTTTAGGGAACCAAAACTCTACCGTTCTAACCTCACTTACTGCCTTATTGCTTATAACTTTTTATTACTTTACTGTTTGGATTTATGCACATCCGTTATTTAATTTTGTGTTTCATTAACTTGTTTTACTTGTTCTATATGCATTTTTATATTATCATTTTAAAATTTGATCAGACTATAAATAAAATATACAGCATACACATGATTCGTGGGGAGGATATCTAGAGAGAAAGATCTAGTCAGGGGTTGCATTGGGCAGAGATCTGGCCTTTGTACAGTTCATTATAGTCTGTCTGGGGTTTGGGTCATTTCCTCATCCTGATTAACATCTACATGAAACTATAGGAGAGGCTCTATCCTGGTTTGCAGTGAGATATCATACATTTGTGGAAGATAGCAATAGCACTTACTTATATACCGCTTTACAGTGCTTTACAGCCCTCTCTAAGCCAGCAGTTACCAACTGGTGGTCCGTGAGAAAATTTTGGTGGTCCACAGAAAAATAATTTGCATTTTTTATATTGCACTAAATCAGGGGTCTTCAAACTACGGCCCCTGGGCCAGATACGTGCAATGAATGCTTGTGTTGCTGCAGAGAGTCTCCCCTTTGGGGTCTTTTTGTACGGGTTGGAGGGGGGCAGAAATTCCGACTTGGGGTCTGCTTCAGCCTCCTGATGCGGGGCTTTGGGTGAAGGCTGGAGGGAAGCACTGCTGGTGGCGAAGAGAGCCTTGTTCCAGTGGGACTGCATCATGGCCTGGAACTGGCTGACCATCTCAGCCCGCTGAGCCTCCAGGTGCCGCTACCTGGCCTTGCACTCCCGCAGGTCTTCCCTCTGCTTGGAAAGTCTATGCTCATAGTCCTCAGTGAGGTGCTTCTGCTGAGCCTCCTTCTCGGTCAGATCCAATTTGAACTGAGCCAGCTGTTTTGCCAACTCTTTCTCATGGTGGCTGCTTAGCTCCAACAATTGCTTCCTGTTGGGGCGCTAAGGAGCCTGGGTGGGCATGCGAGGAGGGGCTGGGAGGAGAGGGGCGAGTAGGGGCTGGCGAGGCACCCTTTGACGTGAGTGACATTGAGTTGGCCATGCCCACCCAGTCACATGACCACCTAGCCACGCCCACCCAGCCGGTCATTAGGCAGATCATATTAGTGGTCCGTAGGATTTAAAATTATGAATTTAGTGGTCCCTAAGGTCCGAAAGGTTGATGAGCCCTGCTCTAAGCGGTTTACAGAGTCAGCATATTGCCCCCAACAATCTTGGTTCTCATTTTACCGACCTCGGAAGGATGGAAGGCTGAGTCAACCTTGAGCTGGTGAGATTCAAACTACCAAATTGCAGTCAGTCAGCAGAAGTAGCCTGCAGATACCCAGTTTTATATCGCCACTCCAGACTGAATGTGGGGGGATGCCTGATGTCTTGAAGCTATTAGGATCTGGATGGAAAGATCAGACTGTAATGGGAAAAAGGAATATCCTTGAGGAATAGGAGAAAGAGCTGCAATCAAGACAAAAGAAATCTGAGTCCAGGGCAGAAATGTAATTTGAGAAAGCATTTCAGACTGGAATCTCCCTAGCTCTCATGAAGATAAAGGGAGGGAGGAGGAAAGTGTATTCAGACTTGCAAGTTTGTTAATGTAGCCTTATAATAAAAATAGTATTACCATTCATAACTTTGGTTTTGTAGTCTGGTCTACCTTGAAAGCCAGACATCAATCTTGCAAGTCTGCTACAACGTCCTACTTGTCAATCACTACTTCAGCTTCAACCGCAATAATACATGAGCACACAATTGATACAAACTCAAGGTAAACCACTCCAAACTCCATTGCAGAAAATACGACTTCAGCAATAGAGTAATCAATGCCTGGAATGCTCTACCTGACTCTGTTGTTACTTCATCAAATCCCCATAGCTTCAACCTTAAACTGTCTACTGTGGACTTCACCCCATTCCTAAGAAGTCTGTAAGGGGGCGTGCATAAGCACATCAGTGTGCCTACCGTCCCTGTCCTAATGTCCCCATTATTCGTATCCAGTTCCTATGTTCATTCTCATGTATATACTTATACCTGTTTTCTTGTACATGTATGACAAACTAAATAAATAAAATAAATAAAGTCTGAATAAACTCATAATGTAGTGCTGCATTGGCCATGCCCATTTTGCTTGCATGCAGCCCAAAGTCCGTGAATAGTTTAGTTAGTTTAATTAATTACTGGCACAAATTTTATGTTTTACCCAGTCTTTTAGCTACAATGCAATTATTTCACTGTTTAGCTCTTTGGATCAGGTCTATCAGGTAATGTGACGAGAGACAGACAGAGAGACACAGAGAGAGAGAAAATCAAGAACAAGTCTTATAGAAAAAAAAGAGGCACAGAATTGTGGAAAGAACTTTCTCTTGTATCATCCTGCATTTGTGACCTCTCAACTGGGCTAGGTTTGGATGTGGATTTAGGTTTGTTTGTTTGACAAAAGGACCTGGGTTCAGAAGTAGCCTAACAGAGATAAGAGACATAGAAAAGGTTTTAAGAAACGTTGCCCTGAGCAAGGCCCTTTTTGCCTGTGACCTGGGTAATTTCCGAACAGGCACTCTAACACTCTTTTCTGGAACACTGAATCCATGTCCAAAAATAGCATAGCTGATAGTAATGCAGCAAAGAAGAGGAAAATGGAGGTGAAGTGGGCAGGACGGAGACAGAGCAGAGAGGAGAACGAGAGACAAAAAGTGATGGGAGCATGAGACAGAGCAAGAGGTTCAGCAAAAGAGATACAGGTAGTCCTCAACATACGACCACAATTGAGCCCAAAATTTCTGTTAAGTGAGATATTTGTTAAGTGAGTTTTGCCCCATTTTATGACCTGTCTTACCTCAATTTTTAAGTGAATCACCACAGTTGATAAGTTAGTAACTTGATGGTTAAGTGAATCTAGTTTCCCCATTGACTTTCCTGGTCAGAAGGTCGCAAAAGGGGATCACGTGACCTTGGGACACCGCAACGGTCATAAATACGAACCAGTTGCCAAGCATCTGAATTTTGATCACATGACCTTGGGAAAATGGGTCATGTGAAAAATGGCCATAGATCACTTTTTTCAGTGTCATTGTTAACTTTGAATGGTCACTAAACAAACTGTTGTAAATTGAGGACTACTTGTACAGTACAAGACAGCAAGGGAATGTGTGACAGCCAGAATAACTTCAGACTGAAACAGGTAAAGAAATCTTTAAACTGCCTCCACAGTGGGCTGGGAATGACATGAACATAGTAAGGACACATCATATAAAAATACCAGCTCTAAACACAACCACCCATCAGTTATCTATTCCACCTAAATTTAGGAGTTCACATGCTGGGTAAGTTATGAAGAGTGATGGCCCCTTGTATTCAGATGGGTTACTCCATTTTCTAATTGGTATAGTAAGAGAAAATGGAAACGGAACTGTTCCACTTGCTAAAAATGCCTGACAATATTAAAACATGTAGTTATAGTGCAGTGGTTCTCAACCTTCCTAATGCCACGACCCTTTAATACAGTTCCTCATGTTGTGGTGACCCCCAACCATAAAATAATAAAATTATTAGGAAACTCAGGGGTGGGTTCTAACTTACCTCACTGCCAGTTCGCTTCCTCTTGCGCTGCGTGGCTGCGCCTTGTGGGGACACATACACTTTGCGCATGCCTGCATGCGCAGTGCCAATTTTTTAAAAAAAAATTGCACCCAAAAAAAGCTGAAAACAAGATGGCGATGCATGCGCAGTGCCGGAAATTCGGCTTCTGCGCATGCTCAGAAGTTCCCATGGTACAGATATTTTTTTTTTGCAGTAGTCTATTTGCATGTGGGTGGACCCGCCTGGAGACGAATAGAGGAGCAGTGTCTCGGTTCCTAAGACCATCGGAAATATGTGTTTTCCGATGGTCTTAGGTGACCCCTGTGAAAGGGTCGTTCGACCCCCAAAGGGATCATGACCTACAGGTTGAGAACCACTGTTATAGTGGGAAAGTATTAGATTTATGATGTCAGCATTCTCTGATTATTTTGGGTTATGGAGGATGCAATACTTTTGTCTAGAGAAGAAAGCAAATTTTCCTTCTCATTAAGGCAAGGCCTTTTCTAATGCTACTGCAGCTGTTTTGTTGAGTCAGAGTCATCGTGGCTTCTTGCCCAAAATCTGAGCTAGGCAATATAGTCTGTGACATGCATTTATTATTTCTTTTTGCAATATAAGGGCAGAAATGTAGCTTTGTTCAGTAGGACTAGTATAATACAGTACTGGTATGGGTTGGTAAGACTATATACTGTTTCAATAATTGAAAACGTCTGTACAGAATTTTGCACAGTGCAAGTGCCACTGATGAAAATGAAGATACCCAATACCACCATTTCAGTTTAATCCAATGAAAATATTTTTAGGATTGCAGCATTTCTAATCTAAGCAGCAGCCATTATTCTGAAACACTTGTTGCAAGTTACTTCATCCTTTCACATGGGCAGCTAGCTATGCTGCCAGGCCATAATTGTAATATAAACTATTTGCAGGTTCCAATCTGGGTCGGTCACCGGTTTAGTCTTCCGAGCTATTTTAAACTATTTTTAAAAAGCCAGTAGTAAGGAAGCAGACTCCCTTGTTTTTCCAGGCCTGTAGGCCTCTTACGAAACGTAACAGACAAATGTCTATGGACATCCTCAATCACCTCCTAGGTCATGGTTGTCCCAAAAGTGCTTTTCCAAAAGGCAATTGAACTTTCTCGGTTGTTTTCTTTGAAAACATTTCACTTCTCATCCAAGAGATTTCTTCAGTTCTGAAGAACATAACAGAACTGAAGAAGCTTCTTGGAAGAGAAGCGAAACGTTTTTTTTGTTTGTTTTTGTTTTTTAAACCAAGAAAGTCCAGTTAGCTCTTCCAACAAATGTGCGCTCAGGGTAGAGAAACCCAGCTTGAATTTCAGAAACAGCTCATTTAAGGGAACGCAAGATTTCAGAATGAGGACGATTTTCAACTCGCCGCCCAGCAGGCGGAGCGAAGGTCCTAACTGATATACTGCTGAATAATGACGGCGAGGAAGAATGACTCAAACGAGGAGCTCCCGCCCCGGCTATCCAAAGGCTCTGGAGGCGCCCAGAAGTTTCCAGCCAGGCAGCTGCCCCGCGTCTCTCCTCCTCCGTCTCCTGCTCCTCCACCCTCCCCTCCTCTTTGGCGTGGAGCTGCTATTTCCAGATACTTCCACCCCCTTCTATGTCTCCTCCCTCTGGATAAAGGTGCCCGGCCGGCAAGAGCTGCCTCGCTTAACTCCAGCGGATGACCTAAGCGGCGGCTGGCAATTGCTTCCCGCCTTGCCCCCTTCTTCCAGCCTTTTTGCGCCTCGCCTCCCTCTCTCTTGCGCGCAGCAATGAGCGCAGCTGCTCAGTCTCCCACGCGGATGCAGGTGGAGGCCGGAGGCGGCGAGCGGGAGCCTTTGCCTCCGGGCTGGGAGGTGAAGATAGACCCTCAGACCGGCTGGCCTTTTTTTGTGGATCATAACAACCGCACGACCACCTGGAACGACCCGCGCATACAGGAGGATCGCCTGAAGGTACCGCCACGGGTTAGGTTAATTTTTCTTGGCGTGGAAAAAGCCGGGGTCAGATGGGACCGTGGAGTGGAGGGGGATTGACTGGGGACGTGGAGCCCTCGCTCTTAGGCTCCTTGTCCTGCCGTCTCGCTAAGGGACGGAGCCGAGGTAGAGGTTGGGTAATTCGGACCGCTGTCCTTCCCGCGACTGAGAATCTCCATAGACGTCCTTCCCATGACTTTTAATAGTTTGTCCCGCTTGCTGCGCTCCATAACTCGCGTGCATGTTGGGGACAAGAGGGAAGATTTCACAGGACACGGTAGTTTCTGGTGGGAAGGGGTGCGTGTTCCCTGCAACGTAGTTTTGGGGGAGGTCAAGTGGAAAGCCGAGTCTTCTTTCGGACGCCCAGCGCTGGGGCTAAAGGACAACGCGCACTATTTCCGCTCTCCAGACTTGGGTGTGTGTACGTGAGGAGGGACGTTCCTCTCGTCGAGCGGCGCAGGGGGGGGGGACGGACGGCCCGTATCGGGCGCGAGAGTTTTCCTCAGTATATGGCATTGTTGTGGTGACTCCAGAGATAAAGTTGAAAGGCCTTCAGTGGCGGGGAGGTGGGAAAGGCGGGAGTGGGTGGGCTCTGCTCTGCCTGCAACTCCCGGGTGGCGCCGTTTGAAGGACAGGAGCCGAGTACTTCCCTGGGGCGCTGGGAGCAATAAGATGCAGCGGGGCAGTGCCAGGAAAAGTGTGTCCTCGCTGCCTTTACACACACACACACACACACACACACACACACACCCCGACTACATGGCTATGCAGTGAGGCTAAGAGCTGGCTTTTGTCTCTGACGCACTGCAGTCGTTTCCCCCCTGTTTTTGTGCGCTAAATCATTTGATACTTCGCCGTTGCGACGTTTATTTAAAGTTGGCGAAGTCCGTTTTGATCTGTAAAGAGGCGAACGTAATTAGCCTGGCTGTACTACAAAGACGACGAAAGTCGTCCCCCTCCCCCACAGTACGGTTTTCATAGATTGATCTTGGTATATAATGAGGGCTTAGGTTGCTATCCTTAATGTAGCTTTTTTGTACCGGTAGAGATCAGTTTTTCAAGTGGTTTTTATGATATGGATTCTAAGACATCCTGGGGAAAGTTTCCTTACTTACAGAGATTCCTTTTCTAATTTCTAAAGGAAAGGTAATAAAAGGAGGATACTTCTTAAAATACTTCATGAGGTTGCACCCTTTCCTCCTTTAAAATTCTTGTGTTTTTTTCTGTTATTGTTTTTTGGAATATAAATTGCTTACTTTAGTTCCATTTCTGCCAAAATGCTTATTGGTTATATAACAATCCAATGATTAGATGAAGGAGAAAATCAACGACCTAATGCAAAATAATGATTAGATTTTAAAATAATTGTTTGTGTTCATTTTAGAGCAGTGATGGTGAACTTATGACGTGTGTCCAAGATGACACACCACGCCATTTTGGGTGACACGCCAGCAGTCACCAACACCCAAGTATGACTGTCAAAAGCACAACTGCAAAAATGTCTTTGTTCTACTTGTACTTCATTTTTGTAATTATTGCACTTCTTTTTGTATAATACACAGCACCACATGATTGGACTATATATTTTTTTAAAAATTAAAGAATTGTTTCTCCGCTGTTGGGGGGGGGGGGAGGCTGTGACATGCCAGAGAATCAAGCTAGGCATTTTCTGAATTTTTGACATGCTGAGCCCAAAAGGTTTTCCATCACTGCTTAAGAGGTAACATATTTTGCATAGTTCATCCATAGTTCTTTTGGAGAAAACATATTCCTAATAATATATTTTGCTATTCTGTAGAATCTTGATAGGCTTTCCTATCCCAAAATACTTTGCTGAAAATATGGCATTCTCGCTATTCTGTATAAAGTAGTTTAATTGAAGTTTCTTCCTCACTCCCTCATCAGCATGCCTTGTAACTGCATTTTTCTTCCAGGTCCTCACCATAGCTTGGGTGACTTGACCTGTTCTAGTTGTAAAATTTTCCCTTTTTTCCAATACAGTTTTGGATCTGTATATGGTCTGACATACTATAAAGTGATAATGGTTGCTGAAATAGTTAGGAATTGGAATCTACCCAGTTCACCCCTGTATTGGCATGGTCGCCGTTCTTTTAAATCCCGGGACCTGCTCTTCATGGCTATTTGTCTTGAGGTACTAGAGAGACCAGATCCTTAATTTCCAGGAGAAATCTACTTGCAAAATTCCTAACTGGAGCTTATAACTTGAGTTTTATCAGGTTTGGGGTAAACTTTTTATAAACATGGGTATTATGCTATTCTGAGAAAGTGATGGGCTTTTTTTTTAAAGCAAGGATTTAGTGCTTGTAATCCATAAAATCAATTTAAACTTAATTCTGCCAGTTGGGTACGCTAGTTCTGTCTCCATTAGGTTCATCACAGGTTTTATGCTCCTTAAAACAAAACAAAACCCAAAAGCACAGAGGTCTGGCTTTGTGTGTGTGTGTCTGTGTGTGTGTGTGTGTGAGAGAGAGAGAGAGACTGAGACTGAGACTGAGACAGACTGAGACTTTACCTGCTCCTGCTTTTTTATTGCTGCTGTTCTCATTACATGCACTCTGTGGCTTTGTACTTGATACTTCTGGGTGCTGCCACAAGATTAGAACTAGTTTCCTTGGTCACATTCTTCAAGCACTGTCATTCCATTGTTACTTCTCCCTTTACCTCATACTACTTCCTTATGTCATCTCTCAGGGCATTTGTGGGCATGGGTTTAGTGCTCTGTCAGAAGCTGTGGACCGTGTTGAGAAATAACTTGATAGAAGACAGGTCACACAAAACATAAGCACTGAAAGTACTATCTTCCGCTTCATCCCATGCATCCATCCACCCTGGTAATTTATTTACAGTGGCGAAATCTTCCATTCTAAGCATCTGTCTAGACTTGCCTCACCCCACATTAGTAAGAGTGATAGGTGGCTGTCTTCTGCTGGTGAGTAGGGGAGAAATGGAATTTGGGGAATCTCATTCTTTGACTTGTCTTGTCCTGAGTATGGAAAGATAACATCTTTGTCTTCATATCTCCATAAGGACAGAATAGGAAGTAGCAAAGGGGGAAACACAATTTATGCAGACATATGTTTCTGCCAACTATCTATATATTAGGCGGGGGTCCCCAATCCCCACTGGTCTGTGGCCCGCCAGGAACTGGGCCACACAAGCAAGCAAAGCCCCATCCGTCCATGTGTGGGATCCAAGCAGATGAGAAATCATGCCCTCCCGGTCCGCAGAAAAACTGCCCTCTACAGAATTGGTCCCTGGCGCCCAAAAGGTTGGGGGGCTGCTGCGGTAGGCATCTTTTTCCTATATGATTTAGGGGACCTAAATGAAGTCCTATAATACAAAGAATTGTTTCAACAAATGGCAAATAGTTTAGAATTCAGGACAAACAGCTATTCCCTCTTCAGCATCTTGCCTGAGGGAAACATCATCATCATCTACCTAATGGTAGGGTTGGCCCTGGCAGATCCTCAAAATTTTAATTAAAGATACTTAAATGTCTTCCTGAACTAAACTGACAGCTAATAACTTTAGTTGCAAAGAAAGATTCTAGATGTTCTGGAAAAGAGCTTCCTGCCTGAATATTAAATGTAGCACAGTGTTGATAGTTGGAAAGATATAAAATAGAATAGCAAAAAATAACCATTATTCTTTAAAATAATTTAGATGACTGTCACTTTCTAAATGGGCTCCTTGGTGTTCTCTGGGCTTGGTTGTTTTCTTGCAGACATTTCATTACCTAAACTAGGTAACTTCATCAGTGCTACGGTAGTGAGGAGTGGGATTTGCTCTCAGTTTATATTCTAGTGGCTTGCTCCACCAGTGCTGGTGGGAGAGGTCTGGGATGTTTACCGTTGGCTTGTTTGGCAGATCCTGGTTTGGAATATTGTTTTCTTGATTGTTGGTCTGATGTTGGTCTGATGTTGAAGTTAATTTATGCTCATTTGGGTGCTGATTGCTGGTGGAAAGGTGCTTAGGTCTTTTTGTTCCCTTTTTGGCATAGTTTATAGATATTGTTTATGTCTGTTGATGGCTAATTTGTCAGCGTGCCAGACTTTTAGAAATTCCCTAGCAATAAAATTTTTGGATTTGGCTTGGTATAGGATGGTCACAATTTCCCAGTTGAAACTATGGTTAAGTCTGTCCATATATTATGAAATTAAAGAGTTTTGAACATGTCTTCTGACTGCCAGTTGGTGTTCATGGATGTGTTCTGCCAGTGTTCTGCCTGCTTGTCCTATGTAATGCTTGTTGCAATCATTACACTGTATGTTGTAGATGACTCTGTTTTTTCTTCTGGGGCTGCTGGGTTTTTTATTTACTTAAGATATTTTGAAGGGCTTTAGATCAGAGGTCAGCAACTGGTGGTCTGCAATAAAGTTTTGGTGGTCTGCAACACCCCGGGTGGAGAAGCTGCTCCGGGATGACCAATGGCCAGTCCTGTGACTAGAGCTCTGGAATATGAGACCGGCCAGGCAGCTCATGGTGGGGCTGGAAATCTCCGCCATAGAGGGAGGTATGTGCAACTTGCAACTTTGCAGGTGGTAGAGCAGCGGTGAAATCTACTTACCTTCCCTACCGGTTCGGAAGCACGCGAGAGATGAGAAACAGACAGACAGACAAAGAGAGATGGGGGGGAGAGAGAGAGGAGAGAGATCCCGGTGTTTTGTTTTCTGTGGGGAAACAGGTCCAAATGGCTCTTTGAGTGTTTAAGGTTGCAGAAACAGGCCGCCAAGCTAAGTGCCTGAAGGACCCCATCCCATCACTTAGAGTCCAGGCGCTTCAGCAAGCAGCGTGCTGGATTCGTATTATAGTCCACGGGATTTAAAGTTATGAATTTAGTGGTCCCTGATGTCCGAAAGGTTGGTGACCCCTGCTTTAGATGGCTTGTGTGCTACACTGATTCCATATGGTTGTAATAGTCTGTTAGTGGTTTTGGTAGAAAATCTTACTTGAAAAGTACGAACAGCTAATATATTCCTGTCATTTGCATACGTTAAAATTGCTGTTAAATTGCAAATTAACTATAGTTTAAGTGATATAAATCTTAACATCATTTTAACATTTGTTTTAAATAAATTAACATGATAAAACATGATAAAAATTGGGCTTTTTGCCTAATTAAAAAAAACTTTATAGTAATACTTTTATTAGGTAAATCAAAATGTCAATTTCAAGTTTTTGAATTTTTTAAAATTATTCCTCCGGCAAAAATGTTAAAGCCATGAAAAACGTTTGTGTGGAATTACACAGTTTATAAGAACCATTCCTGCACCTGCTGCATTCTGGCATTAACCATTTTGCCTGAAGAATCTTTTGTAAAATCTTGAAAACTAAGCAACATTTTTGGCAGCATTACAAAGATTTTAGTTGTGGGAAGTTGTGATTTTGAATTTTTTTTTTTGAGGTTATCACAGCTATCATTGCTTATCATGTAATCTAATTTAACTCAAATGGTCACCAATCAGTTGAAACCAAGTCATATGTAATGGTTCTATTTAGCAGTAGTCTTGCATTGTTTTCCGAAGTATAATATGGACTGGTCCTAAAATATGAAAAGTGTCAAAAGCAGCACATAGTAAAAGATCTCTTGCAGCCACATTTATAGAAGATCCTCCGGTCCTTGAATTGAGCATGTAGGATAAATTGCTCTGCCCTGATGGTTGAACCTTTGGGAGAGGGTCAGGGGTCACTGTCTTTACAGTCCTTAAATAAATAATTAAATAGTTTATTTTAGTCTAGACAAGTTAAGATATAATGGATTAGTAGGTTCTCCGGCTTTATTTCTCCTCTCACTGAAAGTCAGCAGCTAGCATGAAAATCAACTACTGTACAGAGTGATCTGCTTAACATAGGAGGAATAAGGGAAAGGTAAATTAGTGCCAGGGATTGAGGGCTTAGCCACTTTTCAAATTGGTTTAGTAACATATTGCACACATAGTGGCATTTTGTTCATCTAACCAGTCGGTTGGGCTGTTTCTGAACCTCAATCTTGTATTGACTTGTAATTGATAAGATTGCCAGAAGAATATGGGATAAAGTGGCATTGAGTTCACCCAGCGCATCAATAGAAAATGCTGTGCATCCAATTTAACTAAAACCACTGTGTTCAATAATTGTGTTCCCTCCCTTCACCGATAGCTTTGTACAGTTTCTTGCTTAGACCAAACATGTCTGAATGTTTGTCTACGACAGGGGTCCCCAAACTTGACAAATTTAAGACTTGTGGACTTCAACTCCCAGAATTCTGGGAGTTGAAGTCCACAAGTCTTAAAGTTGCCAAGTTTGAAGACCTCTGGTCTACGAATTTAAGTTATATAAAGATTCATAAGTGTTAGAAAATTAATTTGATTAAAGGGTTCAGTACTTGGTAAATCTACACCTGTACACCTGGTAAAATTTTGTAAATCTGTTCCACAAGAAACTTTTGCTTTACAACAACTTTTCCTTTCATATAATATGAGGCAGTATCCATAAACTGTTCAAGTCAATGCTTTCCTCATTGTTGTGTTTTATGCATTGTCTTTTCCACATCCTAAGCCAACTGTGGACACCGTTATTGTGGCACACATTTGTTTCTGCCATCACAATGGGCCTGAGATCTATACTTTACACTATATTATGCTGATGTGTAAAGATTAGACATTAGGATAGATCGAGATCTCAGAATGGAAGCTTACTGTACTGAATGGCTTTGAGCCAGTTATTCTTTCTCTGTACAACCTGTCTCACATATGATTGTTAATAGAGATAAAATTGGAGGAATATTATATATTTTCCCTACAGCTCTTGGAAGAAAGTTGGAACATAAATCAATAAACACTCTTGGGAAGAGATGTTTAGAGCTACAAGTAGTCCTCAAGTTGCAACCACATTTATGTCCAAATTTCTGTTGCTAAGCAAGGCAGTTGTTAAATGAGTTTCCTTCATTTTACAACCTTTTTTTTCTTACCACAGTTGCTAAGTGAATCATACGGTTGTTAAGCAAATCTGACTTCCCCATTGACTTTACTTATTGTAGGCCGGCTCGTAAGGTTACAAATGGTGATCACATGAACCTGAGACAGTGCAACTGTCATAAATAAATCCGAGTTGCCAAGACTCTGAAATTTGATCACATGACCATGGGGATGTTGCAATAATCATAAGTGTGAAAAATGGTCATAAGACACATTTTTCAGTGCCATTGTAACTTCAAATGGTCACTAAACGAATGGCTGTAATTCAGGGACTATCGGTAATTGATTTGCACCCTGGCATTATAAGATTATTACAGGTAGTCCTCGACTTACAATCACAATTGAGCCTAAAATTTCTGTTGCTAAGTGAGACATTTGTTAAGTGAGTTTTGCCCCATTTTACGACTTTTCTTGCCACAGCTGTTAAGTGAATCACTGTACTTGTTAAATGACTAACACAGTTGTTAAGTGAACCTGGCTTCCCCATTAACTTTGCTTGTCGAGAAGGTCCCAAAAGGTGATTACACGACCCTGGGACAGTGCAACCCTCATAAATACGGCTCAGTTGCCAAGCAGCTGAATTTTGATCACATGACCATGGTTGTAAGTGTGAAAAATGGTTTTCAGTGATAATGTAACTGAACGGTCACTAAACAAACTGTTGTAAGTCGAGGACTACCTGTATCGTGATTTGTACAACATTAAAATTATATATAGACCCACTGTTTTGCTTTCAAGAGTACACATGATGAATCTTTATTTACAAGCTTCATAAATAATGCACATCTGTGTATCTCGTTAACTGAAAAGTTCTTTGTGGTACTCTTTAATAGATTTTTTTAAACGACTTGCTTTTAAGTTTAGTAAGATCAAGCAACGATCCAAGTACTCTTTATTGCAGCTTTCATCGCCTTCTGATGCAGTCTTTGAGTCCAGTTTCCATTTATAGGCATGGAGGGTGTATGGCTTCACATGCTTTAGAAAGTTCAGGGCCAGTGCTAGTAGGATCTTATCACCCTGCAGAGCTGAATTCTGTTTTGATTATTTAAATAAAATTAATCAGAGGAAAGTGCATAGTTTTTCAGAATTTCTTGCAGCTTCATCCTGTCCTTGCCAGAATGCACTCGTTGCCAGTGTTTAAAGGAAAAAACCCCCACTAATTTGTGTAAGTTCAGTTGGATACAAAATTAATGGATTTAAATAAAGGGGATGCAGAAAGGATTCCATAAAGATAATAGCATGAAATCAGATAATTAATAAATCAAATTGAGTTTCTTGAAGTGTTTTAAGAAAAACTGATTGAATTCTCCAATCAGCATATTTAAGCATTTAAATGTGGCGAGACAGTATAAATCAACAGCTTAACCATAATAAAACAAGTAACCAGAATTCAGAACTGAAAGTACGAAAACCAAAATTTAAACAAGCTGAATAGTTTCTACTAGGAGAGAAAAGCAGGTTACGCCAGGTTACACCTGCTACTGGGTCAGCTGGGAGTTGCACTATCATTTCTTCCTCTCCTCCTGTTCAGGTTATCTGTTTCATTTGTTTATACAAACAAAACCCTAGCCAGGAAAATGGTTCATATTTAGTGCATGAGGCAATGGGATGAGACAAAAACAGGCCTAGATATTGCTGTAACATTGGGAAGGTTCAGCTCAGAAATTCTCAGTTTTTCAAGGTACTTATATGTTTGAATAATTGGTATTCTATAATCTGTACTCTCAGTATTCTCAGCGCTGTGCTTTTTACACACACACATACACACTCACACATACACACACGGGGGGGGGGGGAGAGAGAGAGACCTCAATTTACAACTACAACTGAGACCAGAATTTCTGTTGCTAAGTGATGAGATTATAAAGCAGGATGCCATGTGACTGCATTGCTTAGTGATGGCAATCCTGGCACTCCATGTTGTCCAGACACATGGATTGTTAAGCAGGAAGCAGAGGGAGTCTCAGGTAAGAGCACAGAGGTGCCGCAGTGGGGAATGGGGGAAGCCCATCGCCGACCACACGTGAGTTGGGGGCTATTGTAGTGTGTGATGCAAGCTCATGGAGGCCAGAGAAAGAGGGTGCGGGGTGAAGGTGTGTGAGCACAATGCTGGAAAAAGAATATGCTATGTCTTGAGGGCTTCTTGGTGCTTCAGGGCAGCAGTACAGCACAAAGCCGTAGCCATCCCTGGAAGTGTTTTAGCTGCCCCAACCTGGTCCGACAGCTTTAAATTGTAGTTACCCCAGGAACTGCCGCGCAAACCCACCATGCCAAAGAATGTATTGACAATGCAGCACAAATCTGCCATGCTCCGGGAAACATAAAGAACATGGCACAAAGTTGCAGCCCAGCACAGCCTGCCCCTCGCTGTCCTGCACTGCTCCATCCCACCTCCATCCCTGATGTTCACCACCTTCTTGCTTTTTCTGCTGATGGGGCTTTTCTGTCCTGGCTCCTTCATGAGGCAGCTTCTGGCCACATGAGGTATCTTCTCCAGGTGTTGTGAGAATGGGCATACCGTTGAGCAGGCCCTCCATTCTCATGATGCTTCGGAAGACTTCCAAAGCTTTCTGAAGGCTTTCCAAGCATCACGAGAACGGGGCATGCTATTTGGAGAATTCTGTGTGAGGTTTGAAGAACACGGTGAGTGGCCTACAGAAGAAAGCCTGGTTGAGCCAGTGGCTTCCTCGCATAGGGTCAGGCCGGGCACGCCTCGTCAAATGGGATAAAGATGGCAAAGGTCAGCTGAGCGCAGCAGGGCCTGTGGAGTGCAGAGTGGCAAGAACAGCGGGGTCTTTACATTGTGGGGCTGGGCTGGCTGGCTGTGATGTGGGATTCGAAGTGACATTTCTCAGTGGCAGTGGTGGCCCTAGGGCTGAAGTAGAGGCTTGGAAGCAGTGGCAGTTGGCTGAGCCTGCTGAAGGCCTCGGATCTCTACTTCAGCACCAGCCCTGCTGCTGTTGACGAGGAGTGCCTACCTACAAGCCAGAGGTGGCCAGAAGGACATAGATGTAGGAAAGAGAAGCAGGTGGTGGGTATTGAAATGCCCCTGCAGTAATAAGTGTGGGTGTGTTGCCAAGTATTTGAATTGTGATCATGTGACAATGGGGGTTCTGTAATGACCATTAACTTCAGGGACCAGTTTAATTCACTGTTTTCAGCACCGTCATAAATTCAAATAGTTGCAGATTTTTTATTTTCATATCTATTTTACAACTTCCTCCTGTGAAATCATATGAAGGATTTTTCTTTCTCCCTTGCATAATTTGTGCTGGAGGCACTTTATCTACAGTACTGATGACTTCACAATAGCAACCCTATACTCTTTTTTTTAAACAAGATATTTCTTGTAATTCTGCTCTAGCAAGTCTTCTAGCATATTCTGTTTATCTAACATGCATCTCTTCAGTTTATGCTTTTATCACTAGGCCTCAGGCAGATACCTTTATTTAATGGGTAGGAATAGACTTAATCCTAACTTTTCCTTTATGTATACAAAACACACAGAGATGCTGGAAGGTGGGGGCAGTGCTAGCAAATTCTTAAACAACCTTTGGTGAAGGTGATACTTTTATATTTTGGGGAGTGGCTAAGAGCAAAGAGGATGAAGGCAAGAATACAGAGTGAGTAAGGCTTTGACACACGTGAGCAGGCCTGGAATATTTGTCTATTACCAATAACTTTGGTAATTTCTTTTTTAAACTTCTTTGGATTTACATTTACAGTTATACTTAAGAATGACGAGAAAATGTACTACTGATTTTGGGGAGCAGAGGAATTTTCAAAATTGCCAAAAAAGAGAATTATCACACACACACACACACACACACACACACCATAACACACACACACACCTACCTATTCCCATGCCTCAGATTGCCTGTATTTTTGAGAGGCCTGATTATTTCCAAGGTTAATGAACTATGCTCAGGCCTGTATTGTACCAATGAAAAGGTGACAAAGCCCAAAATAATCACACACAAGGAATATATTAAATGTGTCGTATTCTAGCTTCCCCGCAATTCCAGTGTAAATAGATTTACATTCAAAAGAAGCTAAATATGGTGATAACATCAAATTGAGTAAAGTAGCATCAGAAGATTGAAAAAGAATGCGCTACAAATTATAAGAGATCAAAGTAAGAAATTTGTGATTTTATAGGCTCTGTAGTGATATGTGAAAATCTTGAGAGTCAGGGCAAAGAAATGCTGTCTAGGGATCAGTCAGGTAAGAGAGGGCATAGCCCAAGTTGCATGAGTAGAGAAAGATGTCTATGGAGATTCAGTCATCCAGTTCATGGTTGTCCCAAAGGTGCTTTTTCAAAAGGCAACTGTACTTTGTTTTTCCTTGAAGACATTTCAGTTCTCATCCAAGAATATAGAATAGAATAGAATAGAATAGAATAGAATAGAATAGAATAGAATAGAATAGAATAGAATAGAATAGAATGGCAGGAAATTAGAACTTTCAGATTTGCAAGATTGATGTCAGCCTTCCCAAGTAGACCAGATAGGAAACACAACCAGATGAGCTAATTCTACTTTATTGTAAGGCTACATTAATAGATTCTTGCAGGTGTAAACATACAAATATGCTGATGCATCCTTTACAGCTTGAGAAGCTTGGGGAAGGGTGGGGTCCCTTCTAAGCCCATTATGCAGTTGCCGGATATGCCCTCTCAGAGCTGGCCTTTCCCAAGGCAGCATTTCTTTGCCCCATCTCTCAAAGTCTTTCTTGCATTCCATTTCAGATACACTTTAAATTTCAACAATAGCAGTAATAATATCCTTCCTTTATTTTGTACAACTCAAAGCAGTCTACATAATGCTCTTGCCTCCTTTCCCCAACTCCAACAACAACTCCATGTGGTGGGTTGTTGGGGTGAGAGTAATTGGCCGAATGTTATCAGCCAGTTTGCATACCTAAGGGAGGACTAAGATTTACTGTCTCTTAGTCTCTAGCCCACTACACCAAACTGGCTTTTGAATGTGTTTGGTTGTTCTTTAATTGCTCTCTAATGCCAAATTTCTAATATACTTTGATTTTGGCAAAAAAAAAAATTGCCAAAATTATTTCATGTTGTCTGGTGAATGCATACTATTCATTTTTGCAATCCTATTTTTAAAAATAATTTGTACTTGAAAGTTGAAACAACAGGAATTTTTTTTTTCACCTTTTTTCTCCCATATTCTGATCTGCATATGCAGGGCCAGTACATTTTTTAGGAAGAGTGAACTCCAATTTTCTAGTCTAAAACTAAGTACCACATTTAGAATCCAGAGAACCTTGGTTAATAAATTAACTTACTGAGCCATTCTTGCTGTGTAAACAGTGCTAGACATAGGCAAGTAGTAAGCTGTGTGAGCCCGTCACTGGAAATAGTCATAGTTTACATATGTAAAGTATGCCATATTATTCCAGGCTCCTTTCATTCTCACATAAATTATAATATTTCTTTCATGAAAAGAAAAGCTAGAAGAGAACAAGAAAATACAGTGTAGAAGTCCTTGCTATGTCCCAGATCCTTGTGGCAAAATGAGACACCCCCCTCTCATTTGCTACTATTTTTCTGCTTCAGTGCAGACTGCTTTTGTGCTACCAACTGCTCTACAGAGTTACATATGGTAGCTATTGTACAGCAGCTGCCCTCCTGGCCCATAGCAATATTTGCTCATACACAAGTTGATGGGAGTTGTATTCCAAAACATCTGGAAGGTAACAAATTGCAAAGAAATCAAGAGTAACTCAATGGATTTTTTTTTTCAAGATCCCAAATGCTTATGCTTATTGTTACCTAAACTATAAGTCTTTTTCCTGAGTTGGAATAGTCTGTTACAACTGTTAGATATATAAATGTTTTGAGACATGCTGAGAAAGTGATACCTTATAAATGAGGTTATATTTATTTATAGTGTACAGCCACTTTTTGTTTAGTGGATGCCATGTTTAGCAACCATCCACAAATATGAGGGTTAGTTTTTTTAAAAAGGATTTTCTGATTAACGCACAGACTTAGCCCAAATTTCTGTGCCTGACAAACAACACATACCAGAGTGATAGTAATGCCTGGTTTTCCCTCTGAGAGAACTTTATATAAATGAGATTGCAGCAACTAGCAATCTTTGCAGTGTCTCTCTTTCATGTGTTTGCTTAGCGACCATGTAGCTTTCAATTTAAGAAATGAATTGTGGTTGCTAAATGAGAAGTATATATGCTTTTCTGTTTTGTGTGTGTGTGTTTGTGCACAGTCTCTCTCTCCCTCTCTCTCTTAAACTTCACTGATTAGTAACAGAGAGAGACATAAATAGAATCCCCGTTACATGCTTTTGTAAATCCAAATAATTGTAAGAAAAAATTGTGAACTAAAGAATAACTACTGTATGTTGACATTTCAAGGTGATAATAATATTTCCACTGTTAAATTTATATTTGTGTGCAATATAGCTTTAATGTGGGCTTGTTAGTCCCATATATTACAATGTTCAGCTTTTGTTAGGAATATTTTTCCTCATGCATTGTTTCATAAAATATGAATTCAACCTTTTCAGATAACCTAGACTGCTTATTATCTTTTCACTTACTGAAATGAGCTGTTAGATTAGGGTCATTGTGAGAAGAGGAAAATTGTGCTAAATGCTTTATGGAAACTTTTTGCCTTAAATATTCAGCAGCATCAAAATGTGAAAATTCTATATAATAATAATAATAAAGCTTGACATGGTATCAAATTATATAATGTGATGGCACAATTGTCACTTTAAAAGGCAGGTTTGCTGCATTTCCATAAATTCATAGTAATTGGTAGCTGATATTCTCAGGAAGATTTTGGATTGATATCGTTGCTGTTGCCGTGGGGGTGGGGGCTATGGGTTTTTAATATCGAAAGCTGCCGGACGTCCACCTGTGTGCTGGTTGGGCAGCCATATAAATTTGCTTATATGGTATTTATTTATTAAACTTTGCATTATTGAATGATATTTTGTGAGCAAGAGCAGTAGTTGCTATCTGATCTCACTGGAAGATTCATTTAGAATGTGATTCCCAAAATAGAATTACCACTGCAGGAAGAGCTTCATTAGAGGACTTAGGAGGGGAATCTCTTGCATAAAGTTCTGTTTCTATCCTGTTCACAGCCTGAATATCATATTACAAGCATCTTTAAGCTGGTAGCATTTATCTTCCATTCTTTCGTATTTCTTTTTTCTTTTGATCTACCCACCCTTCCTTCCAAACTTCACCCCACACTTTCACATTACTGCAGCTGATAAATCTTTACTTTGATATTAAATGGATCCATCTGTTTCCTTTGCCAATGACATTCTTTAAATAGCATTAAAAAGAACATTGTCCCGTTTGTGTCCTGTTCATTTTGGTGTTTGAAATATTTTTATGCTGTTAATTTTATCATGGACTATTGCAGCCAATGTTCCTTTTTCAAATATGACAGATAAAAGATATACATTTTTTATTTTTTCCCTGATGTTTGCAACTTTTTGTTTGGTTTTTCTTTCCATATCTTCCTATATCTATTTGAATGTGTAAGAATATAATGGTACCAGAAATGAAATTTCAAAAGAAACTACAGAAGAGAGGAATAATAATTTTGTGTTCACTTACCTCTCGATTCCTCAAATATTCACATAACCGAGTAAATGTTTGCTACAACTATGGTTATGTTTAGTGAAATGAATATGCAGAAATTATGACTATGTTTACATGTTAGCTAGTTTTCCAGACCAGTACCCTACAGATTTGTTAGATTTGTCTAACATAATCCCTAGCAAACACAACTATTTTACCTTCTATTAAACACAACTGTTATTGTCTTCCATTTTTTATTGAATTTGTTACTGTTTTCCATAATCCTTAGCAAACACAACTTGATCTGAACGTGATTAAGTTGCAGAAGACTATGAAAGTTTAAATGCTTAAAACTGGATTATAGCTAATGCTTTAAAATTAATGTCGAAAGCATTAAGCCAGGCCTGTCAAACTGGCAGCCCGTGGGCCGGATACATCACACGCAGGCCACGCCCACCCTGGCTCCGCAAAGGCAAAAAGAATCGCAATACGTCATGATATGTCCCGTGACGCGATCAAGTTTGACACCCCTGCATTAAGCAATCAATTAGTAACAATTTGTTGTAGTCAACTATCAATGCTACCACTGTTTTGTAATGTTTCTAGTATTCTTCCATCTGATCCATCCTCCCTCCCTCCCCTCTACTTTTCTGGTTCTTTGGGGAAAAAACTTTTGAGGATTTTTTGCTTCCAGTCTAACAGAGATTTGTTTAGTTCTTTGTGAATACTCACTGATAAAAATCAGTTACAATTAATCCAGAAGAGTATAATTTGCTGGTTTATTGGAAAGGAGACTGCAACCTTTAATAATGGTGTAGGTAGGAGGCTACAGGTAGTCCTTGACTTACAACTATTCATTTAGTGACCGTTCAATGTTACAGTGGCATTGAAAAAAGTGACTTATGACTGTTTTTTACACTTATGACTATTGCAGCACCCTTATATCACATGATCAAAATTCAGATGTTCTGAATTTATGACAACTGCAGTATCCTGAGGTCATGTGATCACCTTTTGTGACCTTCTGACAAACAAAGTCAATGGGAAAGCCAGATTCACTTAACTGTGTTATTAACTTAACAAATACAGTGATCCACTTAACAACTCTGGCAAGAAAGGTCGTATAAAATGGGGCAAAAAAATTGTATGTTTGAGTCAACCATTTTGGGCTACTGTTGTTTGTCAGGGCTTTGCTCTCTGTTTCCAGCCTTTGTCCATGTTTTGGCAAAAGTTTGGGTCAATCTTCATCTTCAAGTTAAAAAAGAAATTATTGCTGCAGTTAGATGGAGCTTCCAAAGCCCAGTGCACTTGTAGTAAGAATCGCTGCCTTAGTGCTATTGCAACTTCAGACTTTTTCATAAGCCAGAGGAGAACATACAATTTTGAGTTAATGTTGGGATGTGACAAATGTTTCCTGTATTTTAAATGCACAACATCTCTGAAGGTCATCCATTTCATCTGCAAATTAAAACAGAATGATGCTGTAGTTTCCTGTATGTCCTCTTGATATCTTGTAATGCTGTAATTTTGAGCCCAATCTTGAGAAATGAGTGGTGGAAGGGGCTTCAGTTTGGAGAGAAACAAACAATCTCCTGTTGCCCCTTGGCTGGTAGAACACAGAGATTTATTTTAGGATTATTGGAAACTGCTGCTGCTCAAATTTCTGGCCCACTTAACTTAGTGATTTCTGACAGACAGCAATTCAGATAGGTATGTGTTCTAGTTTGGCTTGGAGATTCAAAAAATTAATTCTAGAATCTTTCTATGCAAGATTTTGTTTCTTGAGTATGATTTTAAACTTTACAAAATAATGAGAAGGGCTATAATATAATAAGGATACTCTATTGCAGTGATGGCGAACCTATGGCACGGGTGCCACAGGTGGCACGCGGAGCCATATCTGCCAGCACACGAGCTGTTGCCCTAACTCCGCTCCAGTGCGCATGTGCACACCGGCCAGCTGATTTTTGGCTTTTACGGAGGCTCTGGGAGGGCGTTTTCGGCCTCCGGAGGGCCTCCGGGGGGCGGGGGGAACCATTTTCGCCCTCCCCACGCTACAAGAAAACCTCTGGAGCCTGGGGAGGGCGAAAAATGGGCCTACCAGGCCTACCCGAAGTCGGGAAACGGGGGAGCGGGGGGATTGTGCACACATGCACAGGGGCGGGGCAGCATGGGGGGATCACACACACATGCGCAGGGGGCCATTGAATTATGGGTGTGGGCACTCGCACGTGCGCAATAGCGTGCACGCGCGTGCTTTTGGCACCCGAGGAAAAAACGGTTCGCCATCACTGCTCTATTGCTTGTCTGAAGTGTTTTAGCACAATTTTCTGCCTTTTAAAGGACTGATGCAATATATATAAAGTCTTAAGACTGTAAATCACCCAGCTATTCCCTTTAAACATCTTCCTCAAGACTGTGTTAAAATACTGTAATCATTGTTAATGTTAAATATGGATTGTTGTTAATGTTAAATATGGATAATAGAGTAAAAACATACTTGTAATGGACCAGAAATTGTCAGTTATATTTGGAATACCTGTCTTGAGCTATCATGAAACCCATCTGAAAAGTTTATGAAATATGTTTTATCTTAATCACCTAATCTGCAATCACATAATTGCAGGTATAGATGTTCAAGTCCACCCTTTGTCTAGAAGCTGATTGGATGACTTTGAGCCAGTCTCTCTCAGTCCAACTGATTCCACTGGGTTTTTTGTTGCTGAAAAAATAAGAAGGAGCACTGTACACGCTACCTTGAGCTTCCGAGGCCATAAATCAAACCAATGAACAAACACAATGTTTAGTCTCCTGCTGGAATTGCACAACTTAGAAATGGTATGTCTTGAATTTTAAAAATCTTAATTTCTAAATCTGCACTGTATAATCTGTTTGTCTAGGAAAGTGCATCAGCAAATGGCCCATCTCGAAATAGCGTGAATCAAGCCCAAATCCGAGACGGAAATGTGGGATATCCAAAGCTTCGGGCTGGTTATATTCCAATTCCAGTTGTACACGAAGGTGAAGAAAACAGACAGCATTACTCATACAATTCTGGCTATCAGCCTGGCATTCAGCGTGTCAAGGCAGAAACCATTCCTACCCAAGTTCGGGCCCCATCATCTCCAAGAGGAAGCTTTATCCGTTCACAGTCTCCAGCTAGAGGGTTTGCAGAAGCTGGCCAGGCAGATAAGCCATGTGCACAACCGGCAGCAACCCCAATCCAAATACAGTCCTCGGGATCTGAGGTGAGTTCACAGAAGTGTTTTGGCAGGTTTTATGTTAGAATTGTTGCATTATGAGAATGATAATATAATGGTCCTATTTATTCTCCTGCCTATTGAATTATAAGTACTTTTATGCAAATGGATTTTGTTAATAGGTATTAATTTGTAGTGTTGCCTTTAGATCACTTTTGAAGGAAGAGCATTGCACATTATTATAAATACAACAGAATCACACTTTTCCCAAGTTATAGATGTGGTCCTTTGGGAGGTCCCTTTCCAGATTAGTTTGAACACTCACTTTGACAGTTAAAGCATCTGCAGATAGTATTTTGGTCTTATTTAGACCAGGTTTAACAGATTAACACAGTTGGAAGGGACCTTGCGGGTCATCTAATCCAACCCCCTGCCCAAGCAGGTTCATTTTGTTGCTATTATTTATTAGATTTATCAAGGTGACAAATAAAAAAAAATACTCAAGGAGGCTGATTACAAAAACTGACTAAAAACAAACAGAATGCAAAAAGGATAAAATTGCACACAATTAAAAAAACAGCTTCAGTAATCCTAGGATTGTAATGATCCTGATCCTATTGATTTTCCATAAGGCCTTCATGATATAATTCCGTGATGGTGAACCTGTGGCACATGTGCCGGAAGTGGCACGCAGAGCCATCTCTCCAGGCATGCCAGCCATCACCCGTTGCTTTTCCGGGTTCCGGTGCGCACATGTGTGCTGACCAGCTGGTCTTTGCGTGTGCGGGAGTGTAAGAAACTGGAAGAACAGCTCCCTGGTGCGCATGTGCGCGCCGGCCAGTTAGTCTTCATGCATGCTTGCGTGCCAGAAACTGGAAGACCAGGTGACCGGTGCGCATGTGCACACCGAAAACCTGAAGCTCAGCTTCCCGGCGCATGCATGTGCCCCAGGGAACTGCTCTTCTGGTTTCTGGTGCTCCTGTGTGTGCGTGCCGGGGACCTGCCCTTCCAGTTTCTGGCGCTTCTCCCCCCACACTCTCCCATCTCTGCACTCTGTGCCGAAAAGGTTCGCCAACCCTGATATAGTTCTTTCCTTGAGAGGAACTATATTATGAGATATATTATGAATGAATGAAAGATTTTGAAATAGTTGGTGAAATGGTTAGCCTTGGTTATTCCATTATCCTTTTGTTTTGTTTTGTTATTCTATTTTTTGGTTCTGGGTGTTGTCTTGATCAATCAATCAATCAAATAATACATTGGGATCAAAAATATCTTGGCCCATGAATACCATGAAAAAGCAGGTTTGCAGTGCTTTTCCAAAGCAAAGGAATCCCTTGTGCCTTGAATTGTACTCAGAAACCCACAGGTAACCAGTGCAGCTCATAGAACATAGGTGCCACATGGGAATACGGAAGTGTACCTTTAAATACTTGAGTAGTCATATCGTAGACCAACTGTAATTTTCAAGTGGTTTTTAAGCGCAGTTCATATACAATTGCACTCACCCGTGAGAAGTGACCAAGGCATGAATGATTGTGCATAGAACCTGCTGGCCCAGGAAAGAACCAGCTATATAAATATGATTAATAAATAAAAAGGATTGTTTTATTTATGTATTTATTTATTTATTTATTAAATGTGTGTGCCACCCATCTCATCTAGAGATATAATATTTTAATATTTCATCTGCCGCCTCTATCCAGGTAGTGCTTACCAACCACTTGTTCAGCAACCTTTCAAGTTAAGACGGTGTTGAACAAGGTGACTTGCAACTGTTCTTCAAAGTTGTGTCTGTTGCAGTGCCCCCATGTTACACGATTGCAATCTGGCTCTTGTCAACAGTGCGCATTTACAATGGACACAGTGTCCTGTGATCACGTAATTGCCATTTGCAAGCTTCAAAGCTGGCTTCTGACAAGCAAAGTCAATGGGGAAGCCAGCAGGAAATTGCAAGTCCCAATTACATGATGTTGGACTGAATGATCTGCAGTGATTAACATAACAGTCACAGCTAGAAGTGATGAACTGACCTAATAAGTCATGAGTTTTACCATTGCTTTGATTAGCGGCAGTTACAGGTCTTCTCTAACTGCATTTGGTAAGTGAGGACTATCTGCATCTGATGATAAGGAGCTGCATATCATCAGCATGCGGATCAGGGGTGGGTTTCTCTTACCTTCCCTACCGGTTCAGAAGTGCGTGCATCACATTGGAAGTGCTTGCTACACTCGCACGCGTGCATTACATCCAGGTACTGACCCTCTGCGCATGCGCAGAAGCCTTTGTGCATGCGCAGAAGGTTCGTTGCCAGCCGCTTTCAAGCAGCGGCGACCAGGGAACTGGTTCAAGGGCGTGGCAAGCCTGACATCACTACTGGTTTGGCGAACGGGGCCAAATTTCCGCCACCGGCTCGCGCGAACAGGTCTGAACCAGTAGCAACCCACCACTGATGCAGATGATGCTTTTAAGTATACACTTGTTAAATACTTATATAGATGTTTGTGTAGAAGATACAATAGAATGCTATTAAATCCCATGATTTAACAAGAGATTGAGTAGAATTATACTCACCACTTTCTGGTGATGGCTTTCCAGGGATGAGTGGAACCATGGCAAAACCGTCATATCTACTTTTAGTTGAGATATCCTCTGCCGAAAGATACCATAGTCAATCATGTCAGAAACATCTGAGAAGTCCAAAGAATCAATAGGAACATAACCCTGTATCTTTCTCCTGTTCACAGTTTAACCAAGGTAGCTTCATTATTCAAACCAGGTCTTAAACCCCTGGTTAAAATAGATGTTGAAAATTTGTTTTGTCAAGGAATGTCTGCTGTGTTCAAGCACTACGTTCTTGAGGACCTTGCCCAACAAAATGGATCCACAAAACAGATTACAACCCTCTTCCGATCTTCTGTATCCACTGATACTACTTTTTCATAGTTATTTTCACTGAGTCTTTTTTTTAATATAAGGCTGGAGTCAGTACTTTCAGGAGAAAGGAATTTGTTACCTACTAGATACAACAGGACCTCCCTACCCTGCTTCTCATAAGAAGCCATGGGGGACAAAGTTTGAATGAACAGTTTGCTAAATTCTGTCAAACATTAAATTGGTTTCTGTAGCATGATGCTTTAAGCTATTCCATATTTAAAGCAATGCAGTCTGCTGAATCAAAACGTTCTCAGTCGATGATGTTAAATCACTTCCAACTTTATTAACCACCTAACAAATTGGATATATATTTATAAACACTAGGAATATTTTTCTTAAGGAAGTTTTTTAGTGATTAAAATACACTGTTAAGTAAATTGCTTCAACATAGTGCTATGATTCTTGCTAACTTTTAAATAATATTAAACCACTGGGGCAATGGTTTATCTCTAAACTTTTCAAAACAGCATATATAAAAGGTAAAGGTTCCCCTCGCACCTATGTGCTAGTCGTTCCCGACTCTAGGGGGCGGTGCTCATCTCCGTTACAAAGCCGAAGAGCCAGCGCTGTCTGAAGACGTCTCCGTGGTCATGTGGCCGGCATGACTAAACGCCGAAGGCGCACGGAACGCTGTTACCTTCCCACCAAAGGTGGCTCCTATTTTTTCTATTTGCATTTTTACATGCTTTCGAACTGCTAGGTTGGCAGAAGCTGGGACAAGTAACAGGAGCTCACTCCGTTAGGCGGCGCTAGGGATTCGAACCGCTGAACTGTCAATCTTTCTCATCGACAAGCTCAACGTCTTAGCCACTGAGCCACCACGTCCCTTAACAGTTTAAGCAACAGTTTTGCTTAACAGTATATAGCTATTAGTAAATAGGTTGGGTTTAGCAATGTGATTAGAAACTAACAACCTTATCTGAAATGTTTGTTTCTTGGAACATGGCAACTAAATCTGATAATCGTTTTTCCTCCAGCAGTCTCCATCTTCAGAATCGCCAACAATTTCCCCTCAGTCTTCCAGCAGGCATAGCTCAGGAAGTCATCAGCTCCCTCGAGGATATATTCCCATCCCTGTGATCCATGAGGGAAATGTCCCAAGGCAGCCATCACAAGTCTACCATCAGGCACAGAAGATGCCTTGCCCAGCCCAGCCAAGTGACTACCAACCTCATCAGCCAGTGTACCATAAAATTCAAGTTGATGATTTGGATCAGAAGCCACAGCGGGCACAGTCCCCATTCAGAGTGACACAGCGAGGCTCAGCAAGTCGTGAAAGTTCACCTGGAAGAATCCAGTCACCAACACCAATCAGAATACAGTCAGTCAAACCTCAAGTAAGTACAGTCAACTTCTGCAAGCCCCTCTTTAGCTAACTATATTGAAGTCATTACTCATGTATAATATTAGTGACAAAGGCCATAATCATTTCTTGACTAAGGAGTTTACATTAAAATTAAAATTCCATTTCTATTGAAATTATGATTATCTCAACTGTACCATAATAATTTTATGAGTCTTTTCATTCCAAGCCCTACATGGCTCAGGGCCAGGTTATCTTCGGGACCGCATCCTGCCGCATACCTCCCTACGACCGGTTAGAGCCCACAGAGTCGTCCTCCTCCAGGTCCCGTCGACCAAACAATGTCGGCTGGCGGGACCTAGGGGGAGGGCCTTCTCTGTGGGAGCTCCCTCCCTGTGGAATCAACTTCCTCCAGAGATCAGGACCATCCCCACCCTACTGGCCTTCCGGAAAGCAATAAAGACCTGGCTCTTCCGGCAGGCGGGGTGAATGAGATACTCTTTTAACTTTTGTATTTTCTGTATTTTTAACCATTGTATTGTGTATTGTTATATATTTTAATGAACTTTTATTTTGTATTGGATCTACATGCTGTGAGCCGCCCTGAGTCCCTAGGGATTGGGCGGCATAGAAATCCACCAAAATAAAATAAATAAATAAATAAAAATAAATTCTGCAAACTTTTGCATCCTGGCTTTGGAAGAGTGAGGAGAATAAGAATAGGAATAATAAAGAGAATATTTGTGGTTACTTCTTTCTGTTCAGGAGAACCTTTTGAAAGTTGCAATGATAATCTTTTATTATTGAGGCCTAGGATTACAGAAAACTCTCTTATACTGAGCCAGATTACTAGTCTGTATTGATTATTGTCAATCCTGACTGGTAACGTTTTCCTAATGCTACATAGAGATAATTGGATTTGAACGATAATTGGATTTGAACCTAAGATTTCTGATACAAAGCATTTGATTTGATATATAACTCTATTAAGTAGTAACTAGTATTTGAAGATTTCCAATATAGGACACATGTTACTACCGTAGTATTCTGTTTACTACAGCTTTTTTCATAGTTTGTTTTGTTCTGATTTTTTTTCCCAGCGACGGGTTTTTTTTGTGTGTGTTGCCTTTTCCCTTTTAGTTATTTCTTTTTTCATCATAGAATGTTATTCTCAGAATTCTGGCTTGTTACTTTGGTTCACAATGTATATATACATAGCACCTCTTACTGAATAATTTCCAAGATTCTGGAAATGTTGAACTCAGCATTATAATTATTTCTGACATTTCGATCCCTGTACATGTTCTTAATTTGCATTTCCTAATAATAAGTCGCTTGTTCTCCTCCTCCTCAGCAACAAGTGCCAACTGAAGAAGCACCGCCACCTCTGCCACCTGATACCAAGCTTAAAAACAAGGCTGGTTCACCTGCAACAGAAAGTCCTGTTCAAAGTATCCCCATTCAAGTCATACGTCCAGATGTAGATACTAAGCCACCCCAGCAGGTACCATTTTCTCCCACTCAAGTCATACGTCAAGATGTAGATACTAAGCCACCCCAGCAGGTACCATTTCCTACAGTAGAACATGTTGATAACAAGATTCCATGCCCTGTTAAAGTTGTTCCAATGGAAGAGAGATCTTTGCCACAGGAACATGAATCAGAGAAGGCTTCAGAAGGAGAAGAGCCTCAGAAACACCCAGGGGTCTTGAAGGTTGAAGCTATTCTAAATAGGGTACAGAACCTACAGCATGAAGTTGATTCCTTTCAAGGAAAGAAAAATGACAAAAAGTACCTGTGGATAGAAGAATACTTGACCAAAGAGCTGTTAGCCTTGGACTCTGTGGACCCTGAGGGTCGTGCAGATGTTCGGCAGGCCAGGAGAGATGGTGTAAGAAAAGTTCAGAATATATTGGAAAGACTTGAACAGAAAGCAGAGGATGTTCCAGAGACCACTCAAGGAGATGGATTTCAGTCATCTTTCCATGAAAGTAGTCCACTGTCACAGGAAAAAATGGTGATTGATCCTATGGTGGAAAATCTTGCTAAGGATATAAATAATGCAAATGTCACGGAGCAAATCAAAATAGAAATGGAACAACCTGGATCTAAAGAAGACGTCTCAGATCTTGCTAAAGAAAGTTGCACAGCTAAAACTCTGGCTGAACCATAAAGAAAGGCAACACTTAGTCCTTGGACTCCTTAAATTAAATGTGTGTTAAGCAAGTTGCATGCATTTCCAGAGCTTTGCACCAGTTGGTTTTTAATCAACAGCTTGGATCACGGGAAACAGTTGGGGGGCAGAAATGGGTGCATAAAAATAATGTTTAGCTTATATTCTGTATCTTGCTCAAATAATGTGTTTGAAAAATATCTTGTAAAATGATTGCTTTCAATTCAACACAATGAGTGAAAAATGTTTTGTCAATTTCAGTTAGAATTACTTTCATAAAATCATTACCTATGTACATCTAAATAAGACATCCTTTATAAAAACAGACACTCTTAGGGAAAATGTTTTCACTATTAGGCACTTTAATGATGTCTGGAAAGTCTGTTAAGAAACTATAGGGATATTTATATGTACTGTATTGAGAACTTCAGTGCTATATTTTAAATGAGAAAAGAAATAAAACAGATTGTAGAAGCCTAATGAACCTGTGTGATTAATAAATGAGAAAGATGACTGTATATTATTTGTTTGCTTCTAAAATAAATATTCCTTTGTAAATGAATACTTACAAGGGCTCTCTAGTAAGTTCATGATTTTTCAAATTTATATATAGTGAACCTTGAACTTCTTGAAAGGTTCAAGTGGACATGTAAAATATTCAACAATCTCAACATCAGTTGCACTAAAAATACAGAAATATAGCAAGCAGCTACTTTCCCATTCAATAGGTTGAACAACATTTCAGCCAAATTATACCCAGCATAATTAAATATGGTAAGTGAGGAGAAAAAATAGTCAAAGCTGGAATATTGCCTACTTTTACCTCAGTAGAATAGAATATATGTAGTTCAGGGTTAAACTGTTAAACTGCTCTCTTAGCTTGGTTGTTTCCTTGCAGATTTATTACCCAATTAGGCAATATCATTAGTGTAAGTGAGCGTGGGAGTTTGTTCTCTGTTTATATACAATAGTTTGCTTTGCCAGTTTTGGTGGTAGAAGGTATGGTTTTCTCATTGGTAGTTTCTTGATTAGTTTTGTTTTCTGCTTGATTGTTTTCCTACTGTAAATTACTGCTCTCCAAGGAGCACAGTGGCTCATGTTGTTAGGATGCCAGGTTGGAGGTTAGCAAGTCTGTGTTCGAGACACAGGTGCTGCTGTGGGGCAGAGTGAGCTCCTATCCTTGCTCCAGCTCCTGACCAGGACATGAAAGGAGCCCTGAACTGGGCATCCCCCAGGCCAGGGGTCTCCAACCTTGGCAACTTTACGACTTGTGGATTTCAACTCCCAGAATTCCTCAGCCAGCATACGCTGGCTGAGGAATTCTGGGAGTTGAAGTCCACAAGTCATAAAGTTGCCAAGGTTGGAGACCCCTGCCCCAGGCAACGATAATGTCACTGGATAATCCTTTCAATTCCTACAATCCCTGTTATTTGGATGTTCATTATGAGAAGATTTGTTCTGGTCTTTTTGTTTCTTCCTTAGTTTTCTTATTGTGATTTTTGAATGGTGTGTAAATATGGTTTATTTCTATGTACCTATTGATGTCACAGCAATCTGTGTCCCTAGATCCAGAACTAGTGAACAAATCCATGGCAGCAGTACTACATAACACCCCCTACCTAGCCAAACGTGTTACAATTTCCAGAACCATGGACCCCATCAACTGCTGTCCCATACCTACTTCCAGTTTTATGGACAAATGAACCAATAAATCAGAAGAACATCCATGAGATTATTACTCTCAGGACTGATAGTGCAGACCATAATACAGCAGCTGGAAACTAGCATTCCCACACATGCAACCAAAAGTATGGTTCTGATATGTAGACAACACCTTTATCATAATAAAAAAGGAACTATTAGAAAAAACACATGAAACAAATCAACATCTTCAAAGGAATAAAATTCACAAGGGAAGAAGAAAATAAGACATTGTCCTTCCGGGAATCCTTTTTAACAGAGGAAATGATGGCAAATTAGAAATGAAAGTCTACCAGAAAAAACCCACCCCACACTAAATGTACCAACAACAGCACAACCAACATAACTTATGAAAAGGAGAACATATATCATACATAAAAAACCTTGAAAACAACAAACAGGCTATTGCAACTATACAGCATCACTGTAGCACACAAACCAACTAAAGCCCTCCAAAAATCTTAGGTAAACTAAAAGACCTAGTAGCCCAAGAATTAAAAACAGGAGTCATCTTTAACAGACAGTGTAAGGACTGTTAACAGCCACTGCAGGGCAGACAGACAGAAGTCTAGCAGAATGCATCCATTAACATTTAAGTAGCAGTTGGAAGATACAATGAAAACTCCTTAATCTTGCAACACATGGACAGATTCAACCATAGTTTTAACTGGGGAACCATCTTAGGCAGAGTTAAATCCCAAAAAAGGAAAATTGGAAGCTTGACATTCAGACAAATCAGCCATCAATAGACACATTGAAATAAACCATATTTGCACACTTTTCAAAAGAGACAATGAAAAAGTTATGGAAACAAAATGACCATCAGCAGCCAGGTAAGCTGGGATTAATACCAAGAAAACAAGCAGAAAATAATTAAGGAACTACTAAGGAGAAAACCACCACCCCCATCAAACCTGGCAGGGTAAACTACTGTATATAAATGGAATAAATCCCACACTCACTCGCACTGGCACTGATGATTTTACCTAGTTGGGTATTGAAACGTCTCCAAGCAAATAATCAAGCTCAGAGGGCACTAAGGACTCCAGTCAATTTATCTCTGCAATTTCGAAACAATGAGAAATATACTAAGACTTCAGAGAAATGAATTGATTGATTAGCAGGTCTCCATTGTGAAAGGTTTATAGATACAGCTAACTTATTGACAATTCTTTGCACGGAGGCAATATTTTTGGACCACAAAGTACATTACAATGTTGTAGGTATTGATACTCACAGGTTACCACTAGTTGCCTGTTCACAAAAGGGCAGTCCCAATAAATATAACTTGTCACAAATACCCAAAGAAAACTGATGAGTTTTTTCCCCTGCCTATTTTCCCATTATCAGTTGATATCTACTGATTCTGCTTTTTTGGGGGGTCTGTTTTCTGTGTAAAATATTTCACTCCTAACTGTTGGAAAGATATAGCATGATAATATGAAGGAAGGAAAAAGCAAGAAATGCTAATACTTTGTCTATTAATCAAACTTTGCGGCAGTTGGTTTTTCATCTCCACCCCATACAAATTACAGAGATATTTTAATTCTATGTTTTGCCCAGTTGCGAACCAAAACAACACATAATAGGCATTTTCATAAGGTAATTGGAACTTCTGGAGGAATTATGCAACCCAACTGCCAGTTTTTACACGTAAGCTTTTTCTTGTCACATTTTCTAGCCAAAGTAACAAAATTGTAGATTAATAGTAACTCTTTTCAACTCAAGAAATAAAAAAATATCTCTAAATTCCATCTCAATTCCTCCAGTGATGTTTCTCTCTTTCTTTTATAGCCCTCAATTCCAACAATACTAAAAGAGATGTAGTCCAGGAGTTCTGAAAACATTCCTGCCATGGAGATTGTTATATGATTTTAGATCCAGAGACTTCGTGTACAAACCTTAAAGAAAATTAGCCCATGTAAATTCTGGCTTGATAATAATTATACCAGAAAGAAAAAAGTCTGGTGCAATATTCAAATGATTACATATGTGAGAAAATCAGTAAAAAGATGTAGTCAATGGAAAACTTGGAGGGACTTATACCTAAAGTTTAGAGTACTTGTCATTCCACTAAACAAAATAATTATAGTTTCACTTGAAGAATTTATCAGGATTTTTAACCTTAATTATTTAATTTAATTACTGGAGTTTAGTACATACAGTATGTCATCTAATGTATAGTGTAATGTCCCTGAATAATTTTTGTATGAACTCAATCACATAATCCTCTTGCAGATTCCATTTTGGCTGAGGATTTAGAGCTTACTTCAGGCAATTGACAGTATACCGGTAATTAAAATGGGGGTGTCAGCCATAATATTATTGCATAAAGGAGCAAACTTGCTTGCTTGCCTGTTCACCTATTCCTCCTCTCCCCATACATGCATTTAAACATATTCTAGAAAAAAACACTTCATCTTTTTTAAGATGGCAATCTACTAAAGCATTTTTTTAAAGAAACAATGTACTAGGAAGACTACTGATTTTATTATTATTCTAGAGATTACTATCTAAAAAGGGGGAATGTTATATTTTATTAATTTAAAAAGTATTTTTGTACTGTCCAAGGTTATAGTACAAACTAATGAAATACTTAAAACATTGAGGCAAACAAACTGAAAATGCACAAGACTCTAAAGGTGACAAGAAACAGCAAATTTATTTGGGTTATAATCAAAGTTTTGTTACTAATGCTTGAGATTTTTTTTACTACTATCAAATTCTCCATATAGAAATAATTGCTTATTCTTTTATTAATTTCTGGGGGTCTAGGACTTTTAGGCTCCTACCGTTGGCCGCGCCTGCTTCTCCTCCAGAGTTCTGCCTCTGGGCATTATCCACCAGCTTTTCTCCTCGGCTGGCCCACCCCCATCCTTTGGCCCTGGCCAATGGGCCTCGGCCCCTTTGTCCCAGGCCCATTCGCCGAAATACAGTTCAACCCGGGCTTTTGGGCTCATGGGATATTTCGCCACCAGCCAATCGCCTGGCTGCCAATGTTGGCAGCCAGAAGCCACGGCACAATCGATGCAGTGGCTGGGAGGCTTTGGGGGAGGTGCTTTATCCAAATGGCCTCAGGCGCTTGTTAGGAGAAGGAAGGGGAAGGGTGGAAGCTCCCCTGTACCTGATTGTGCCTCCCTGATATCGAACGGGAAGGGAAGAGGGGGGGCGTAAATAACCCAGCTTCATCCAAATGAGTTTTTGTTTCGGGTGGGTATCTTTGCCTTAGAAGGAAAGAGGGAAGGAGGAAGGGAAGGGAGAAAGAGGGAGAAGGAAGGCAAGAAAGAAAATAAAGGGGAGAGAGAAAGAAAGAGGAGAAAGAAAGAGAAAGAAAGAAAAAGAAAGAAAGAAAGAAAAGAAAAAGAGGGAGGGAGGGAAGGAAGGGAAGGGAAGGAAGAAAGACAGAAAGGAAGGAAGGACAGAAGGAAGGGAAGGGAAGGGAAAATGAATGAAATGGATGGATGGGTGGATAGAGGGAGGGAGGGAGAGAAAAAGGAAGGACCACAAACTCTTGCACTAGACGTAGCTTCAGAGGATGCTTTGAACAGCACAGCAATCCAGGGATGGAAGGGACCCCGGAGGTCATCTAGTCCAACCCCCAGCTCCAGCAGGACACCTTATATCATCTGGGTTATTCTGGTGCCTCTAACAGAGAGGAAAATTCCCAGAAAAGGGAAGGAGTTTACTAGGACAAGGCTGCCATGCAGAGGAAGGAAGAGATAGCCCTCGACTTACGACCACAATTGAACCCAACATTTTGGTTGCTAAGCAAGAGCGTTGTTAAAGTGAGTTTCGATGCATTTTAACTCAATCCATCCTCCAACAGTGGAGGGCGATCCAAAGAGGGAAGGGGGATGCTTGCACAGGTTCGCCTGGTGCACCAGCTGCGGCCATATCTGGAGAAGGAGGCTTTACTCACGGTCACTCATGCCCTTGTCACCTCGCGTTTGGACTACTGCAATGCGCTCTACATGGGGCTACCCTTGAAGAGTATCCGGAGACTTCAGTTGGTGCAAAATGCGGCTGCGCGTGCTGTGGTGGGTGTGCCGAGGTACACCCACGTGACACCGATTCTCCGCCAGCTGCATTGGTTGCCCATCGGTCTCCGGGTCCAATTCAAGGTGTTGATCACCATCTTTAAAGCCCTTCATGGCTTAGGACCAGGGTATCTCCGGGACCGCATTCTGCCGCATACTTCCCTCCGACCGGTTAGGGCCCACAGAGTTGGCCTCCTCCGGGTCCCGTCAGCCAAGCAATGCCGGCTGGCGGGCCCCAGGGGGAGGGCCTTCTCTGTGGCTGGCCCCGTGCTCTGGAACCAACTCCCCCCAGAGACCCGAACCATCCCCACTCTGCTGGCCTTCCGAAAGGCCGTTAAGACATGGCTCTTCCTGCAGGTGGGGGGGACAGCTTAACCATTTGAGCTTACCCCCCAAGTATGTATGTGGTTGAATGGATGGATGTTGTTGTTGCTTTTTATACTGTTTTTTTTAAATTTTGTATTGTTTTTTAAATTGTTGAAATTTTGTCTATTCTTGTATCTCTTATGTTGTACGCCGCCCTGAGTCCTTCGGGAGTTGGGCGGCATATAAGAATAACAAAATAAATAAATAAATAAAATAAATGCTGAAGAAAAGGCCGCCTTCCACCCGTGCCGGCTCCGCGGTGCTTGGGGCTCCAAAGCAGCCCACTGGCTTCTCACCCAGCCACCTGCCTGCTCTCTTGGAATTCGGCCCGCGGCACCGGGTTGGAAGCCAGTGGGCTGCTTTGGAGCCCCAAGTCTCATGGAACCGACACGGGAGGCACGGGTGGAAGGCAGCCTTTTCTACAGCATCCCCCTCCCCTCTCTAGATTGCCCTGCATGGCTCTGCCTTTGCAGAAACAGGGCAGGCAGTTTGTACGGAGGATTGGCGGGTGGATGCGCGACCCTCCGGGATGGAGAGCGGGGCAAGAGAAGGCATAATAGGCTGAGCTGCCCCAGCCCCATCCGCCCCATGGTGCCATGAACGAGACAATCGGCCGTGCCTCCCTGCCTGGCCTTCCTCGCCGGACACTGCTGCACTGGCAGCTCCGCCCTGCCCAGCTCCGCCCACCGCCACTTCCCGTGAACTTCCCTTGCTGGGAAGCATTGAGCTTCTTAGTATTTGTGCCACTTCCATTTATTGCGCTCTTTCTATCTTAAAAAAATTTAAGATAGAAAGGGCGCAATTGTACTTCAATTACAGCTAATGCATAAATGTAGCACAAGAATATTATTGATATTCTCCTTTTCCTGGAAGTAAATCAATCCTGTAAACCCTCCTCCCTTCCTTTCCCAGGTGGACTTTTTAAAATGTCAACTGAAATGTGTTTTGAGTTTCACTCTGAGAAAAGAAATCAAGATTATACCCATGTGTAACACCCATTCTTGTCTATGCATGTGTCAGAAGAAGGCTGGAAGGATGACTCAAAGTGCAGAGCTTTAGAACTGGAGAAGCTGCCTCCCTGCCTCCCAGCAAGTTCCTGAAAGAAGGTTTGATGAGATGAATACCAGGAAGTTTACTCTGTTCTGAAAGGGCTTGCAAATGGTGGGAGTTGGGATAGGGAAATTAATTCATGCAGAGGAGCACCCTAGTACTGAAATAAAAGCGGGATAAAAATCAGATAAGTAAATATTCTAACAATATTCTAACAATCACATGATAAGATGGAATGTATATTTTATTCATCTCGATAAACATTACAGAGAAACGCAGAGCAACTAATCAATAATAATAGTCTGCAGGTTCTATATTCTTGAGGACCACCCTGCTTTACAATCTTTTTATTTTTTTAATATGATACTGCATTTTCTTTGACATTCTCCTAGCTAGTCTGGCTACATAATATTGTTTTGCCCAGACTTCAGTTCAATTTCCTAGCCAATAATTGATAGTCCTGCTTTAAATCAGAATTGAAAAAGACAAGAATCATGTACAAGTATAGAATTTTGCCTGTGAAATGCTGAATGATTCTGAGATGACAGAAAAATGAACTTCCAGAACATACATACATACATACATACATACATACATACATACACACATACACACATACACACATACACACATACACATACACGTGTGTGTGTGTATGTGTGTAATGAAAATGAAGGGAGAATATTATAGATCTATTTCAAGCTATTTAGCTCTCATCAGATAGCCATACCCTTACTGGGATTTGAACCTGGGCCACTTGCCTGTAAGGCAGCAGCTTAACTTAATTAACAGCTTAATATTTATTTATTTATTTATTTATTTACTTATTTACTTATTTACTTATTTACTTACTTATTTACTTACTTATTTACTTATTTACTTATTTACTTATTTACTTAATTTATATATATATGGCTAATTTCCACAAGCCAGGACAAAATGAAGATCGAGTCTACGGTATTTAGATAATCATTTACAGTATACACTGCTTTTGGTCTTGGGCGAGTCATGTTTCAACAAGATGATGGCGGGTGTGCCTTTGTTGAACCTCCAGAAACAAAAGGTAACCCATTGCTTAACGAGATGGTATTTAGGTCGATCCCTTGCATCCTGGATAATTGTTTAAGCAAGGATGATATTTGCAGGAGTGCCTGTGCCACATCACAATTCTAATTGGCTCAGTTTTTATTACTACAATTTGGAACCAACATTTTTTTTAGTAAGTTTATACCATGCACTGTGTAAAGAAACATATTCTTGATGTTTATATTATGTAGTATTCCTAAGTTTCTAAAAGTTTGTTTCAGCTACAGGTATAACAGTAGCAATAGCCAGAAAGCTGTAAAATATAGACTATCACTTTTCTATAATACATCATTGTTAAATCTTGGGATCCATGTAACTTTAAAGCAGGGGTCCCCAACCTTTCGGACCTCAGGGACCACCAAATTAATAATTTTAAATCCCACGGACCAGTAATATGAATTTTTAAAAAGGATAAATAGCATTTAGTGCAATATAAAAAATGCAAATAATTTTTCTGTGGACCACCAAAATTTTCTCGCGGACCACCAGTGGTCCATGGACCACGAGTTGGTGACCACTGCTTTAAAGGCCAAATAGCAACAGCAGATGGAGTGTTTTGGTTTTTTTAATAAATTATTCCCCCCCACACACATAACTAGGTGGGCACAGAAATTTAGACTAACCAAACCAAAGGCCATTTTTAAATCTTTAGGATAGAACTGAAATCCAAATTTTACAATAACTAATAGTTTCCTCAAAAATAAGCCATAAAAAGAATCCAGTGTTTGTTTTGAATTATATTTTGTAAAGCCTTATGGCTGGCTGGCTGTTTGTTTTTTTGTTTATTTCTACATTTCTATTTCGATGTTTTCAGTTTTTAAAAATGCACCAAATCTGCCTTCAGGATCCCATACGTAGGTAAGTTCTGGATTTGGATGAGGTGGAAGTCAGAGAGGGCATTTTCGGCAAATTAAGTTTGCTGCAACCTGAAGAAGTTTTTTCAAAATCATTTTGATGTGTAACATTAGACCAGCTTTGGCAGTTTCTGCAGTTTACATTATAATACTGTAAAATCTCAGATTTCTCCATTGTTTTCTCCAGAAAGCTTTCATTTCCTCCTCAAGAGAGAAAACAAGATTACCCAGTTAAAAGGTGAGGGTTTCTCCTTACTTTTTTCTTTTTATGGCTGATTGGAAAAATCTTGTATGGTTGGTTTATGTGATAATATTACCTTCATTGACCTTTTGTTCTACAAAACAAGACTATGGCTTCTTTGCATTCCTTGACGTCTAACAGAAGGTTGACATTAAAGAGACGTATCTAAAGACCCCAAAATAGAAGTGCCATTGAAAATGTCCACTAATAATGTCCACTCATTATGAAATTTAAAAGACAAAATGTACTAGCGTGTCATATAGCATGTATGATATAGATACAAATCTCTGTTATGGTAAAATGGGTGATAAACTGGCAGTTTAGAAGAATACTTTTTTGAAATAGCACAATTGGTGATGCTTGTTTTAAATCAATTCAAAAGTAGGAAACTAGTTGTGTAGGTGGTGGAGATATAGTGCATCATCTAGTCTAGTGATGGCGAACCTTTTTTGGTTCATGTGCCAAAAGGGGGAGGCACAGGGGGGTCATGCGCATGTGTGTTCACACCCATAATTCCATGCGGGGGGGCTGCGCATGTGACCCCCCCCCGCTCCCGGCATGCGATGGCATGCCAGTTTTTCACTCTCCCCTGGCTTCATAGTCTTTCTAGGAGCCTGGGGAGGGTGAAAACGGCCTCCCCCCCCCAGAGGCCCTCTGGAAGCAGAAAATGGCCCATTTGTCAACTTCCTGTTGAACCGGAAGACCCATTTTTTGCTCTCCCCAAGTTCCAGAACCTTTCTAGGAGTCTGGGGAGGGCGAAAACGGCCTTCCCCACCCCCCTGGAGGCCATCCGGCCGTTTTTCAAGTTGGGAAATGGGCCATTTCTGGCCTCCGGAGGACCTCGGGGGGGGGTGAAGGCCATTTTCGCCTTCCCCAGGCTCCTAGAAAGGCTCTGGAGCATGGGGAAAGCAAAAAATGGGCCTTCCCCACCCCCTCCAGAGGCTGAAAACAGGCTGTTTCCTGACTTCCAGTGGGCCCAGAAGGCCCAAAAAACAGTATGCACGCGTCGGACCTGAGCTCACGTGCCCACCGATATGACTCTGCATGCCACTTGTGGCACGCGTGCCATCATGGATCTAGTCTGTGGAGGTGTATAGAAAATGTAATTCTACACACAGGCACCTGTGAATAAGTTGCACTGATTTTAGGGGGGACATGACTTCTAGGTGGGCCTATATAGGGTTGCATATTAATTTGACACAGTTACAGGGACACTTAGGGGAGAGGTGTGCAAAAAGGTGAAGGACACACACACACACACACACACACACACACACACACACACACACACACACACACACACACAAAGTTGAAGCTGGAAATTTATTTCAAGTGAAGAAGGGTCACTAATGGAACTAAAGCCGTTAAAGGAAAGTCATAACCAACCCATTTTTAAAATGTGTGAAGAACTTGGCACCAGTATAAAGACATGATCCAGGGGTATCATGTAGTGCGCCTAAATTTCCCAAGTAGATATGAGTAAAAAGTAAACCGAATTTAATCCGATACTAAGATATATTGAGATGATTGCCATTCAGTGTTATAATAGATGGGAAAGGATTTTCAAAACACAAATCAAGCTTCATAAATTGGTTTTTGGCAGCATTTAGGCAGACAAAACAACTTGGGATCACAAGTGAAATGATTATCTGATTTTCTTGCTTTTGTCAGAATGATGGAAGCAATATTGCTATATTGTGCTTCAAGTTCTATTCCTTTGGCCATGCCTGAGATGTTGTGATATATACAGAAAAGAGGCAGGCTTGTGATAAACTACTGTGACACTATTTTTGTGAGTCTGATCTCTATTGCCCCTACACCCCCCCCCCCATGTGGATACCGCCTGAAAATTTCATGAAGCAGGCTAGAGTAGCCAATTGAGAGGCATGTGTTTTGTGAAATTCTTGGACATGGTACCAAGTGCCCCAATGACATGTTTCATCCATAGCTGTGTAGTTTCATGTTTCATCCATAGCCGTGTAGTTTCGATGGCCAGGTCGTGATATTTTGTAATTTTTTCCAGTTCTTTTTCTTCGACTCTGGCATCTCCTGATACAGCGATATCAATAAATTGGCATGGGAGCCATTGCCGTAGATCAGCTCCAGCGTGCATGCGCACGCTGGCCAGCTGATTTTCGGCTGGCCACTTCTCCCTTCCCTCCCAGGAGTCTCCAGCAGCCCATTTTGAGGTAAGTAAAGGGCTCATGCGGAGGCTCTGGGAGGGTGTTTCTGGCCTCCGGACGGCCTCTGGGGGTGGTGGGGGAGGCCATTTTCACCCTCCCCAGACTCCTAGAAAGCCTCTGGAGCCTGGGGAGAGCAAAAAAAACGGGCCCACCATGCCATCACATGCCAAAAGCGGGGGGAGTGCAGGGGGTCACGCACACATGCATGGGGGGCGGGCACATTGAATTATGGGTGTGGGCACATGCGTGCACAACCCCCCCATGCTCCCCCCCACTTTTGGCACGCGACGGCAAAAAGGTTAGCCATCACTGGCTTAGCCCATTAATACTGAAAAGCCAAAGCATTCTTTTCTGCCAGCTGCTAGAAAAATAAATTTCATGTAATATTCATTTCTCCATTTTACAGAACAACCAAGACAATTATTATACACATGTACTGATGGTTAACATAAACATAATAAATTAAAAATAATTTGGAATATTGGCTGTATCTTAGTATAATAATCAAGAGTCCTGAGTTTTATCAATTTCAATCTCAGTTTTATCAGTTTGTCATATAAATGTATGTAGCAGCAACCTTGCTAGTGCAGAAAAACAGGTCAAACTGTTTCCGTTTGGCCCTTCTAATCTAGTGTCAGAACTCCAGTGCTGCTGCTATAGCGTGCATGTTCATATTACACAATAAGTATTTTATAAAATTAATACCTGCTGCAAGAAAGAGATTAAGATATATTTCATGAAACAATTGAATGGAATATTCTGACTTCGATGTTGTTCATTTCTAAATGAGTAAGCAACCTGTTAGAATTTCACAAGAAATAACTTGCTTTTGAAATCCCACCTTCGGAGTCTAGGGATTTTCACAAAGTTTCAGCGAATGCACACAAGCATTGTTGTTCACTGACTCATCTATCCAACAAGAAAGGCAAAAGCACAATGCTTCATAAATTGGTTTACATATTGTGGTTTACTTTGCTATGTTTTAGCTTGGTCCACCCAACATGCCAAGCCATAAATCATGTTTTTTTTTAAAATAATGCCTAGGTTTACAAAACAGAGGAATCCTCAAACTAAGAAGCCTCCATATAGTTCAGCTTGCTCTGATGTACGTATGATCCCTTGTGTGGTAAACCGACCTGCTAGACAAGATAGCTGTTCCGCCACTTGCTTCCACCTCTTCCCTGTATTTAAAACAGTCGGGATTATACCTTTTATCCAGTATGAACTTGACTGTTGTGGTTAACGTTGCTATGGGAAAATAAAAATCATCTTAGAATCATAAGATGTGTTTATTTGTCAGAATGGTGATTGCAACATGTTGCGTGCCAGACAACTAGAGGAGCACTTCATCTGGCACAATTTCATCAATCATTGTATATTGTTTACCCATGTAGTTTTCTTGGTAAAATACAGAGAGATTTACCATGGCCTTCACCTGCTCATCTGCTCATCTCCTGCCCATCTGCCTCTTGCATCTTCCTATATCGCTGCTACCTAATTTATTATACCGTGTTTTCCCCAAAATAATACATGTCCCCTTAATAAGGCCAATCAAGGTTTTCAGCCCATGCTGAAAATAAGCCCCCCCCCAAATAAGCCCCCCCAGCTACTTTCCATGGAAAGGGGGGGACATGCCCCACGCACCGGGTCGAGCCCACTCGGGGGCAACAGAGGCAGCCGCTCTCTCGCCCAGTGGCTCCCATTTGTTCCAAGCCCCCCATCCTTTCCTCAGAAAGGCGGCAGCAGCAGCAGCAGCAGCAACTCACCCAGCGGGAGGAAATGTTTGGTATTAACTCATGCCCAGTGCCGCGAGACGGCAGGAGGGCCCCACTATGGAGCCCACTGAGAAAATTGCCTGCCGAGCCAGAGGTGCAGGGAGGCGGATCCCAGGGTGGGCAGGTGGAAGGGCACTTTCTCATCTCTCCACATCACTGTGGGGTGGGGGATGGGGCCCATGGGCTCACCCCCTCCCGTGGCAGTGGCTCCAGAACCTTGATCGCAGCCTCACCTCCTCCTCCTCGCAGGCAGGAGCGCATTCCAAAATGCCGCCAGAGGCAGAGCCCAGAGCAGCCGAGCCAGTCCCATGGGGTGTGCGCGTCTTGTGTTGGTGCCTGCGCGCACCTACATCTCACTCTCGCTCTCCCGGCCAAGAGCTGCTCTTTTTGCGGTGGGCACTCTTTTGGCCGGGTGGGGAGGGAGGGAGGGAGGGAGGGAGGGAGAGAGAGAGAGAGAGAGAGAGAGAGAGAGAGAGAGAGAGAGAGAGAGAGAGAGAGAGAGAGAGAGAGATGGGTGCATGCATGCACACCCCTCTCGGAGAGAGAGAGAGAGAGCAAGCGAGAGGCTGGTGCATGTGCACCCCATGGGACTGGCTCGCTCTGCCTCCGGCAGCGTTTTGAAACACGCTCCTACCTGCGAGGAGGCAGCGAGGCAGGGATTGAGGCTCGCCTCCTCTTCCTCGCAGGCAGGAGTGCATTTCAAAACACTGCCGGAGGCAGTGCCCAGAGGAGCTGAGCCAGTCCCACGGGGTGTGCGCGTACCAGCCTCTCACTTGCTCTCTCTCTCTCTCTCTCTCTGAGGAACACGACGGAGCTACAAGTGACAGGTAGGAAGCACGTCTCGCGGCCCACCCCACCCCGCCCCATCTGCCACCCCCAAATTGCAGCCCACCACGAGATGCACGTCCTACCTGATACTTGTAGCTCTGTCACATTCCTTGGTGTTGTGTCCAGGGAAGCCCACTGTAAAAGAAAACTTCTCGCGAATTCGAGAAGTTTTATTGAACTCGCGAGATGTTTTCTTTTACAATGGGCTTCCCTGGACACAATGCCAAGGAACGCAACGGAGCTACAAGTGTCAGGTGGAACACACGTCTCGCGGCCCACCCCACCCTGCCCCGCCCCACCCCACCTGCCAGTCCCAAATTGCATCCCACTGTGAGATGCGCATCCTACCTGGGACTTGTAGCTCCATCGTGTTCCTCGGCGTTGTGTCCAGGGAAGCCCATTGTAAAAGAAAATGGCTCGCGAGTTCAATCAAACTTCTCAAACTTGTGAGAAGTTTTCTTTTACAATGGGCTTCCCTGGACACAATGCCGAGGAACACAACGGAGCTAAAAGTCCCAGGTAGAACGCAGCCCAACACGTCCCACCTGCCAGAAATGAGTCTCTGTGAGACTCGTTACTCCACCGCCGCTGCCTCGTGGAGGACTCTGCAAGGCTTGCTGTGCTGTTGCATGCATGAACGGCAGCACTACCACGAGGTTCGACATACCGGCACAGCCGTGAGCGACAGGACGCCAGCTGTACCAGTATATGAAGCTCCCAGCAGTCCTGCAGTTCGTGCATGCAACGTCACAACAAACCTTGCAGAGTCCTGCTCCATGAAGTGGTGGTGGCGGGCCAGCTGCTCGACCAGCGCCAAGAACAGGGAGGGGAGGTGTCGTCGATGGGACATCCAGTCCCATGCTCGCCGCCTACTGCACCGCCAAAATAATAAGCCCCCCTGATAATAAGACCAAGGCTATATTTCGGGGGTCAAAAGAAAATAAGACCCTGTCTTATTTTTGGGGAAACACGGTAGATGCTGGCTTGCTTTAGCTGAACATTTGGAATGAGCTTCATGTCTTAGGTGATCCTACTTGGAAGTGTAGATTCTTGGCGTTCTTCCCAGAGTTCTTCATTTACATTTCCCAGAACCAACTCCAACCTACCAGAACGAAACAGCATAGGATGGCTTAACCTGCCCATTATTTGGTGGTGAAGGTCATGGTCTTTTGAATTCAAGCAAACATTTTCCAGGTACAATCGCTTTATTAGATGAAACAGCCTTCCCCAATTTGTAGCTCCAAGTGGGCTAGGGCTAAAACTCCCACAACATGGATGGAAAATCGGGAAGTTGCAATCCCCAAATAGTGGGATTGCAGTTATGAATTGGGTGCAGCTGCTCTTTAACCAAAAATGAACCTTTCACCGCCTTTGCCAGCAGAGGGCATTTCTCTACCATGTATGTAAGTGAACAAAACCTTCACTTCCCATTGCTCCTTTCTGTTTCTCTGCCCTGCAACCTGTAATAAGAGTTTCTTGTAGACTAGTAAACATTACAACGATTTATCTATGAAAATATCCTGCAGCAAAATTTCAGCAATTACAAAAAGGAGAAAAGCATTTCATGTGATTTTCTTTTCTCTTGCAAAGTTATATCCTTTGCAGTCCAGTGCAGAATACTATTCTATCAAAGTCACTCTGCCTTCTACCTGGTAGAGCTTAGGCTCTGACCCCGATATTCCCAGACTCCAATAAGGCACCGAGGCAGGATGATCATTTACTAATGATTTATTCAGAACATTCTGATTAAAAAGGGTTCCTCTCAAAGAGGGAACCTCGAGTTCAAATATTTGAACCCAATTATTTAATCCAAAATAAATAATGTAAGGTCTTGGCGGCTGCAACTTTAATTTGAAATAAACGGTTAACGCCTGAACTGTCAAATACAGATGTTAGCTTGCTTTTAAATGCTGTCAACCACTAAATTGCTGCATGGGAACTATTAAACACTGTCACATTTAAAGTGTAATAATGGAAGCAAATATTAAGTATACGTTATTATAATTTAGTTATGAAATGTCAGAGGGGAAAAACAAAAACATACACACATATAGACAGAGTTTAAGGAGCATTTGAACAGAAAAATTGAATAGAAGCATTATTTACTTTAACATCTCAAAAGTGCAAAGCAATGAACTTTCCCAGTTCAGTCTGTTTAGCATAAAGATCTGAAAAAAGATTTGAGAAGCAGTAGAATATAAAACAGTTGTATCTTGAAGTTGTGCAGTCATATAAGAGCTGAAGTGGTGCAGTGGTTAAATGCAGCCATTGCAGGCTGACTGCTAGTTCAACAGTTCAGCTGTTCAAATCTCACTAGGCTCAAGGTTGACTCAGCCTTCCATCCTTCCGAGGTCGGTAAAATGAGGACCCAGATTGTTGGGGGCAATATGCTGAACTCTGTAAACCACTTAGAGAGTGCTGTAAAGCACTATGAAGCGGTATATAAGAAAAGTGCTATTGCTATTGCTATATCTGTACCAGAGGCGGGTTCCTAACGGTTTGGATCGGTTCTATAGAACCGTTAGTAACTTGGCAGCCTGGGTCGCTGGAACCGGCAGCGACCCAGGCCTGCCACACCCCCAAGCCGGTTATCTCGACTGTGCCATAGGCGCCGCCATCTTGTTTTTTGCTTCTGCACATGCACAGCTTTTTTGTAGTACTGCGCATGCATGTGCAAAGTGTGCACGCGGCGCGTCCCTGAGCAAACCAGCAATAGCAGAATCCAGAACCCACCCCTGATCTGTACTGTGAATAGAGAGATTTATGAAATCTATTTTTAAAAATCAAAAGTGATAATGCCCAGCGCAACTCCAAAGAGGTTTCCGAATTATTAACTTTTGGGGCTTTCTATGAAAAGGAATACATTATTAAAATCTGAATCTTTTAACACAAAAATCACATGCTGAATAAGTTATTTGATTGCTTAGAGTGCTAGGATATTCAAAATCATGCATTGTGAAATAAGTCTGAGAAAAGTGTGTCGTAAATGTTGTTTGTGTTATGTCTCTCTGTGTAGGATTTGCTGGTTACAAAAACAATTATGTTCTACTAGGAGAAAAATTACAAGTGATTATGCAATTATGAATTTTGTGTTATTGTACTTTTTTGTAGTGGTCTGTTAGAACACATAAGCTGAAAAGCCATAATATAAGGTTAATGGGTTGAATCTTCTTTTCCCACTACTGTGCCCAAGTTAGTCTTTAGCTTGTACAATTTGAATATCATCTCTCTTCTCTGCCACTCTGGATCATATGGCAAGCCAATATCTAACTATCTGTCTGTCTGCCCATTCATCCAATTGATAGTTCACTTGCAGAGCCTTCCTGGCAGCTAATGGGATTTAAAAACCTCACACTACAAGATAACAATACAAAAACGAGACACACACTGCATCTAGAACAAAAATCCTCATATTCACATATTTCAGTCTGGCTCAGTGCCTGGGGGAGATACTGGTCTTCACAGTCTTTTCAACAGCAGGTGAAGTCAGGAGATACTGTTACCAAGGGCAAGTGGTAGAACAAAGAAACCGTGCCTTTTGGATTACATCAGATGACATTAATTGATAGGACCCAGAACATGCCAACCCTGCTGGATTTTGTGGGGCAGGCAGAGATAATTGGAAACAGACAGTTCCCTTATATATCCAGATCCTTCCTGTGCTCTTTCAAAATTGAACAGATTTTTAAAAAGTGAGATAACTCATGGGCCTACTTTTTGTTTGCATTTAGGATCAACAATCACCCTAAGAACATTCAAACTCTTAGGCCTCATACTTCAGGCCTATGCATGGTGTTATAACCCAACTACCTGGTTTTAGCCGATAACAAATACATAAATAGACCCAAAACTGGTTACTAGTATTGGATATGTAGGAAGAGCCCCCCTCCCCAGAATGAAATATTCCACAGAATAAGAAAAGAAGCAGAATACAATATTTCCCCTAAAGAAAGAGAAAAGTCCCCTTAACAAAGGCAGAAAGCAGCCCCAGTTTTTCCTCTACTAAAACAGCCTGCAAGCAAAGCTTAAGGAAATTAAGTTTCATTCATAAAATAATATATACACTGTATAACCCAGTGGTGGGTTCCTACCGGTGCGGTCCACTCTATAGCACCGGTAGCGGCCCGCTGGTGACGTCACAGTACCGGTGCGGTCGGTTGCTGGTGCCTGAGCGCCGCCATTTTTTTTTTAAAATGCCAAGCTTCTGGCACTGCGCATGCGCTGCCTTCCTACCCCACAGTGAGTCCAAGCAGGGGAGGATGGCTGAGGGAGCGCGTGAGACACTGAAAGAACGGGCGGCAGGAGCTATCTCCATTCCCCTCCCTTCAGCAGTCCAAGAAGCCACGAATGGCGCGGTGATGATCCTAGGCATTTTCACACGTTTGAGGCTTCTTGAGCTGCTGAGGGGAGGGGGAATGGGCGGCAGGAGCCTAGGATCATCGAATGGGGAGAAGCATTCAGGCCGGACAGAGCCTCCTAGAAGAACCGCTGCTGTGGTCTTGCTGCTCCCGCTGTGGAGGGCTGCGTTGCGGGTGGGCAATGCCCCCCTGCTTCTCCGGCCGCTGCCAAGCTCCTGAGGCCCACGCCTACCCGGTCACATGGCTGGCAAGCCACACCCACAAAATAAGCCACGCCCACAGAGTGATAGTAAAAAAATTAGGAACCCGCCCCTGGTATAACCGAACTTGGCTAAAGCGATCTCCAAATAGATGGCAGAATAGACCAGGAGCTGAAACTGACAAGATTTGGCTGACAGGATTAGATCAGAGAGACAAATACCTAGGATTTGCACTTCTCCTTTATTTTTAAGGCCGGTCATGACCTTGCAGACCATAATAGAAATCTGCAACACAATTAAATAATAAAGGACACACAGACTCAAATATCTCAATTACAAAGCCCCCCAAACATATACAAACTCATTTACTCACCAGACCAGTTTGCTAGGTGCCCCCAGAAATGCTTGCTGTTGTCACTGTTACTGGCCCAATAAACTGTTGCTGTTGCCACTGTTACTGGGCCAATAAACCTCCTTTCCAATTGCAGCCTGCCTGCAATTGCAATGGAATTGCCTGCAAAGGAAAACTTATTTTTTCTTTGCCTGTGTTTGTCTCTCGGCTTGGAATAGGACAGGGACCAGGATTTAATTTCTAACTGATACAATGACTGGGTTTGGAAGAAATGATTCCTAACTAGAAATGGCAATTATATAAACATCACAACTGCCGAAGACTACAAAGGATGACCCAAGTATTAATTAATTTGGAAGTATAGGGAGAAGTGTTATTTTTGTTGCTTCTGGATTTAAATTAATAAAGTTAAATTGAAGTTCATAAACACATACTTTTACTTACATCTATTTTATCTTTCGAAACCTACCTCAATTTAGTCACTTAATTTAGGATGGAAATCAATTTGTTTTTGTTATCACTAAACCATTGCAAAATGAAAAATCCTGATCGAACTCAGCTAAGCTAAAGATCACATAGAACCTAAACTATTTCACCTTACATATTTATTATTTTATTTTTAAAAAAATATCGTGAATATACAAGATACCCAAACATCACAATTTTAGATGGTTTATAAAAATATAAAAATAAAAGGCAATAAAATCCAAGAGATTAAAAACATACGATTTGCTCTAAAAAGGCCTAGATATACCGTATTTTTTGGAGTATAAGACACACCTTTTTACTCCCCAAAAGAGGTTGAAAACTTGGGTGCGTCTTATACACCGAATGTAGCCCCACCCAACCACCCCCACTCTTTGATCTTTGCCTGCCAGCAATTTACCTTTTTGCAGCAAACAGCAGCAGAGCCTCATTAGCACAAGTCACTGATTAACTGCCTCCCGACACTCAGCTGATTGAGTGAAGTTGCCGGCAAGCCCAATGTTAAAATGAAAGTGAAACTAAAGCTGCACAGAGTCAAATTGCTGAAGGCAGAGGCAAAGATAGAATTTTATTTTCTTGTGCTAACCAGACTGTGCTGAAACTGGCTGTTTTTTGCTGCAAGAAGGTAAGTCAATAACTATAAATGCCTATAGAATGTTCAAATTATTAAACTTATTTTTAAAGATTGTTTTATTATTGTTCTAGACAACTTAACAAAATGAAGAAGCTTTTTAAAATAAATGCTTGATCTAAAGAGGCCCAGTGCTATTGTATCTTCTTTTAAATAGCAGGGAATACTTCCAGAAAGCCACATCAATTTTAAAGATCTTTAAAAGTATAATCTGAAATGTCCTGTTTTAGTATTAAGTATTAGTATTAAAATAAGGCAGCTGAATTAAACCCTGACTTAGTCATGTTTGGAGTAGATCTATTTAAATAATTGGGAGGAGTTAGTGTGATTACATTTAAGAAAACTTTCTGGGATTAATATACTGCCATAATGTATATTTCTCCAATTCTTTGCTATTTCTATGGGTCAGACACACATGCACAGAAATACACAGCAAACAGTGTATATCATCTGTGCTGTTTGCTGTTTGGCAAATTGCTGGGAGGCAGAGGCCTTTTTTCCTTGTTTTCCTGCCCCAAACCTAAGGTGTGTCTTATACTCCAAAAAATACGGTATGTTTCGAGCTTCCCATAAACTGATCCTGTTCAGCTACAGCAGGGGTCCTCAAACTTTTTAAACGGGGGGCCAATTCAGGGTCCCTCAGGCTGTTGGGGGCCGGACCGGCTGGGTGGGTGTGGCTAGGTGGTCACATAACTAGGTGGGTGTGGCCAATTTAACAGTCCATTAAACAATGCACACAAATTAAACTTTCATTTGTTTTGCTCCTGAGGGTGTTTTATTTGCTTTTGTTTGCATGTTGCTCTTTTGGTTGACTTTTCTTTTTACTATATCATTTTTTCAGTTGTTTAGGAGTCTAGTGGTCCACTTCAGGAAACTCAGTTTTGCAGCAATTCTTCTCAGCCCCAAGGAGCTTGAGAAATCTCTCTCTCTCTCTCTCTCTCTCTCTCTCTCTCTCTCTCTCTCTCTCTCTCTCTCTCTCTCTCTCTCTCTCTCTCTCTCTCTATCTTCTAGAGGCAGGGGAGGTGAAAAAGGGGCCATTTTTGCCCATTTTCTGGCCTCCTGGGGCACCTGTGTGCTCCATTTTACACCTCCCACGCCTCCAGAAGCATTCTGCAGGCCAAAAACGGCCCAGTTTTTGGCCAAAAATGGGCTGTTTTCACCAGTTTTTTGTCCGCCTGAGGCATCTGTGCACCCTGTTTTTCACCTCCCCGCCTTCAGAACGTCTCTGCAGGCCAAAATTGTTGGCCTTACCTTTCAGTTCCAGCCCGCGGGGCTCGCGGAGATAAGTTCTGCACTCGGCCAAAGTGTAGGCGGGGCAATGTGGGCGGGGCAGCCTCGTGGTCCTGTGCGGGCCGGATTAATGGCTTCGGCGGGCCGCATGTGGCCCCCGGGCCTTAGTTTGAGGACCCATGAGCTACAGGATCATACAATATTGTGCACTCCTGCCTAAGGCACACCAGCTGTTAACTTCTGGAAATCAGCAGTGGATAAATCAGTAGATAGAGAAAGACAAAGGTCTTGAATTGTGCTTTTTAAACTTTCAAGTAGAAACTGTTAAAACTGACTAAACCCTAAACTCCTTTAAGAAATCTTTCTAGCTGCAATATTACTTTAAAGAGAAGAAATGATACTTTCCTATGCACATGGTTGTCTTCATATTTTGTGGATGGCTAACTGCCAAAAAACACAGGCTGCTCTGCCTTTCTCTCTTATGGCATCACTGAAGTACTTAAAGCAAGAGAGATTGATCTGTTTATCCCATACTTGGATCCCCCCCCGCCACATTGTTATTAAGGTGTGAAGTGAACAGTTATGCAACAGAGTATAGAAAGAAGAAACTGGCAAATTCTTATGCCCCCTTCTTAAATGTAAAATACTTCATATCATCTCTACCTTGCCAGGATCATCACTTATTATTTCTAATTACAGTCTTTGCCCAAAGAGTGAAGGACAATTGTACAGGGCTTCCCTGATCAACCATCCTTCCATGATTTAACTGCATAAAGCTGTGGGTGACCCTTGTGATATATCCTTGAGCTTATCCATGAGCTGCTACATGATGCAGTGTGAATGATATAAGGAAAGAGAAATGCACTAATTTGGGAGAGGTAACTCAGTATTCTTACTGAGAATTCATGAGTGAAAGGAAGGATAAAAGCCAAGGGTGCTTTGAAAAGAACACATTTATTATACTTCTGTGACAGCGGAAATAACACTCAAGGTCACATTATCAGGAGGAACATACTGCCAGATTTTTTTGGTTGCTAAATCCTTTCGGATAATTGCAAAGGTATATCTATCCCTCTGCCAAGGTTATGGACATGGCTATATATAATAAATGACTGGGGTAAACATTTTTAAATTATTAAAAATGATAGTGTTTAGCGATTCCAATTTGGACAGTAAATGAAATGACTTCAGAGGGAGCTGCTTTCCTTTAATCTTTCTGTTCTCCCTTTTGAAAATAAGAAAAATGCTCAGTGATGTTATGCATCACTGCATTCTCAAAGCAGCCATTTGATGCCCTAGTGAGGAAGAGAGACACAGATGATTATACTCTTTAATTCAGAAGTTAACTTTTGTAGATCTCTTGTAATACTGCAGAACAAAATTTCCCAAAGAAAACGTCTAACATAAAACTAAAGTTTTTTGTTGTTGAAAGAAATCATTCTAGAAATTCTTGTGGGCGATGTGAGATACGGTACATGGTTCAAAACAGATACACTCTGTTGTATGGAATATTTTATGCTTTTGCGTCAGTTGTCAGCCAGTTTTATTTAAGCGCTTTTGAAGCTATTAATGATAAATCATCCCCAACACTCTTGGGAATGTTTTTCAAAAAGCTTTGGGATTAATTTAACAAAAGTAAAGTGCACACATTTTACTTCAGCACATAAAAGTTCTACAGTTTGACTCATCTCCGCTTTATGTACCATCTAGTTAAAAGGAAACCTGGTGGGAATTATTTAACAAGCAAACAAATGGAAGTGTTGGCATGTTCTGGTTTCATTATTTCCAATATCCAGTGCAGTACAAAAAACAGCAGCCTCCAAGCATTCCTTCCTTTTGTAGCCCCAGAAGAATGGTGTTAAAAATATTAGGTGTTTTTGGTACCTTTAGATTTGCAGATGCTTAATGCAGTTCTTTCATCCCTTTAACTTCCTAACCTAACTTTCAAAATGGATACTGAACCAGCCTGTTTTAAATTTGCTCCTCAGCTTGCCACACAAACCCAGCTGCATCCCTCTGGCTAATGGAAATTGTACATCTTTGCAATTCAGTCCTAGAGGATTGCTTTTATCACATTCACATTAGTGCTATGCCCACTTTCTAAGCCAGGTTTTCTGAAAAAAAGGCCTAGGAACAAATATTTACATTCAATAATACAAAATATATAATACCACCAGTTCTAGGGATGCAAAAATCGGGATAACCACTAGATGACAGGAAAGGGGTAGAAAACTAAGGCTATCTCATAATCATCCAAATTGTGGCAACCATGTTTATTCTTTTGTCTTTGATCCATTCAAGTTGTTCTCATATTCTTCTCCAGTTCGCACTCTCTAAATGTATTATTGGATATATTATTTATTATCATTATATCTGACCATCAAAGTGGCTTGCCACATTAAAAATACATATGTTGTTAGAGAGGGTGCATGGCCAATGTCGCAGCGCTATGGGTGTTTCCCGCACTCCACGGGAAACCCCGAATCCCAGCTGTTTGAAGACCTGGAACCGGATTGGAACCAGGTCAGATATGCCCTGGAGGGGCGTTGAAGAAGAAAGACACCAGTTGGTGGTCTGGGGGGGGCTTGCAGACCCCCCAGGGAGCTGGCCCCAGCCTCTCAGCCAGCAGTTGTGGAAGACGACTCTGTCGCCATTAGCTAGGACGGCCCATGATTGGAACAATTGAAATGGAGAGATTGTGGATTGCCTGGGTGAAAAGATCTAAGCATTTGTGCTGGAGAGAGGTGAAGAAGTGCTGAAGCTGGCTGAGTGTTTGGCCAATTTAATGACAAAAGAAGAAATTTAAAATTCAAAAGGAGACAAAAGAGACTCTAAAATGGAGTGAGCACTATCTAGCAATCGGAAATACCATAGAGAGAATTAAAGGAACAAGTTTAAAAGCCCAAATTTGAGGATGTCTTTATAATTGGACTTGGTGGAAGTTAAAGAGGCTGAAAAAGAATAAAGTATTTGAAGAAAATATCTTATAAGTGCTAAGCGGACTTAAAATACTTTGGAGACTTTTGTAAAATAGCTGTTTTGTTATATTGGGACATAATGCCATCTGCTGGTTAAAAGAAAATATTGTAACAGACTGTGGAGAGCTCAAATTTGCTGATAGCTGGAGACTGACCTTGCCCATAAGAAGATAACTAGGAGCTTGAAAGGACTTGAAAGCAGTGTGTGTTGTGCTAGTGTGTTTGATGATGCACTGTTTTGGTGATAGAAGATAAGAGGATTTTTTACTGGATTGGACTGAAATACAAAGAAATTATATGGACTTAAGCTGCAAGTAAAAAAAATCTATGAACTTTGTGAATTGTGAACTTGACAAGATGGAGGTGTGTATCTATGAAGAATTGACTGTTAAAATACATTATGAAGATATAAAAACTTACCTTTTGGAAATCAGAGGTGATTTCCAAGAGACTGCCTTGTATTACATACCTCCCAATGACCAGTAAGAGCCCACAGGGTCGGTCTTCTCTGGGTTCCGTCAGCTAAACAGTGTCGGCTGGTGGGCCCACAGGGGAGGGCCTTCTCTGTGGCGGCTCCGGCTCTCTGGAATCAGCTACCTCCCGAGATCTGTAGTGCCCCATCTTACTGGCCTTCCGGAAAGCCGTAAAGACCTGGCTTTTCCGGTAGGCCTGGGGCCATTGACCTTTGGCAACAATAGACGAGGTCGGTCCATGAATGTTGGATGACTGAAATTTTTTAATGTATTTTTAAATTTGCTCTTTTTAAATTTTTTACATTGCTATGTTATTTGTGTTTCTTCTTGCTGTGAGCCGCCCAGAGTCTTTTGGGAGTTGGGCGGCATAGATAGATAAATAAATAAATAAATAAATATAGAAATGAAGCTTTAGGGCATTCAGAAATGACAGAATTAAAAAAATGATGAGTAAAGATATAAATTGAGGAGGAGTACGGCCTAAAATTAAGAGGTACAAGAGATAATGAATATGTCTGGAAGATAAGCTAGAGTGATTGATTTGGAAGAAAATTGAAAACTAAAGGTGGTAGACCCAGGAGACAAAAATAGGAGGTAAGGAGGCAGCATTAGAATAACAGTAGGTATACCTAGAAGAATATATATATATATATATATTTATATTTATATAAATATAAATGTAAATATGGATAATATATTATCCATAAATATAAATATGGATTTATATTTATATAAATATGGATAAGGGAAAAGATATAAGTTTAAGAGTAGTACCGATGTTGGTATGAAGTTAGGGTTTTGAATTGCTCGTCTATGAACTATAAAATGGATTAGAGGTACTCAGGGAAGGATAAGAGGGAGGAAGAGGAAGTAGAAAGGAAGGGGAGAGAGGGAGAAGGGAAGTAGGAAAGAGGGAGAGAGGGAGAAAGAAGGTAGAGGGAAGAGAGGGAGATAGAGGGAGGGGAGTAGTATGAAATATAGAAGGAAATCAGACGGGAGATAAAAGTACAAAAGGTGCAAATTTAGGATATTTGTTTATGGCATTTTGGACAGAAATGTATAATTATGTATGTTTTGATATTATGGTATATGTATGGATTTTTATATAAAGATGGTGAAAAAATAAAAAATTCTTTTAAAAAATACATATGTTAAACTAAGACAGCATTTGTACATTTAAAATACTGATAAAGTAACAAATATTAAAATAACTTGGATTACAGTTCTTATCATTCCCAGACGCTTTACTCCAGTTTATTAAAACTGTGAAATCTGTAGTCCACAGTGGGCTTATATCATGATAGCCTGTTTCCTTGGTCTGTTGGCTTCTGTTGTGTGCCTTTGTTCTAAAATGGAGATACTAATTCGTGAACCCATTCAGACATAATTCACATTGTCATCCTTGTGTGTTGTCCCACACCCTTTTCGTCTGAATGACACATTTGTTTCTGCTGGCCTTCACTGTAACTTTAACCAGACGTAAAGGAAAATAACTGTGGATTTCAAATATTCCAACTATAATTTGATCTAATTGTCAAGAGAAAATTATGTATTATTATTTATAGGGCAGATGCTACACAGTTAATCTTGATCATGACCCATCTGCAAGTGTATTCCAAATAAACTGGGTTAAAATATAATATATGGCATCATTGCCTAATTAATACATCTGCTCAAGGCCATGAACACTAATGGCTTACTCTATAATCCCAGATGTTTGAATGAGTCGATTTACCAGAGAGACTTAATTGCCTGCTGATGCTGCCACTGAAATGTAATATGCTTTCCCCAAATAAGAGTTATTTAGGTAATCTAAAACTGTGGAAATTTGGAGACAGCAACTAATTATTTTTCCTGAAGTAGCAATATTTGTATCTTAGATTTATTGTTAACCATGGGAAACTTTTACTTCATTTTGCTCCTACATGGGACTTCAATAAGGTGACCTGATGTCCTGCTTTTGGCGGGACAGACCCGATTTTAAACAAATTGTCCCGCGTCCCGCGGCGTTTCCAAAAAGTCCCGCTTTTTGAATTTGCGCAAAGAGCCTCGCTTCCCTCGAGCGGATCTTGAGGGAAACAGCTGTGCCCACACACTAAGATCTCGCCAGCTCCGGGCCGGGCAGGGAAAACCCCCCCCCGGGCTCCGACATGCCCGAGGGCCCAGTTCAGCGCCTCCCACGCTCAGCCCCGCTTGACAGCAACAGCCAGAAATGGGCTTCCGGAGGCGTAGAGGGAGCAGTGGCTTTGGCAAGTCTGGCTGTGTCCTTTCCCGGGTCTGCCACACGGGGGGAAGGAACAGAGGTGTGGGGCACCCGCTGGACGCCGCCCCGGAGAGAAGACCAGGCCCGGCTGGCAAGGGCCAGGAAGGATTTTTCCCGTGCCGCCAGCCAGCTTGTCCTCCGGGCCAGACGCAGCAGAGGCTGCAGCTTTGTGCACCCCCCAAACAACCTCCCTTCATTGCAGCCCTTACCACTGCCATGGCCAGGGCTCGCCTCTGCTGCGTCTGGCCCAGAGGACAAGCTGGCTGGCGGCGCGGGAAAAATCCTTCCTGGCCCTTGCCAGCCGGGCCTGGTCTTCTCTCCGGGGCGGCATCCGGCGGGTGCCCCACGCCTCCGCTCCTTCCCCCCATGTCGCAGACCCAGGAAAGGACACGGCCAGACCCGCCAAAGCCGCTGCTCCCTCTATGCCTCCGGAAGTGCATTCCTGGCTGTTGCCGTCAAGTGGGGCTGAGCGTGCAAGGCCATGGCAGCGGTAAGGGTCTTTAAGTGTGGAGCGGGGCGGTGGGGCTGCTAAGTGAAGGAAGGGAGAAGAGCTTGAGGTTTCGGAGCGAAATCCAGGAAGTAATGAAAGTCCTTCCCGAAGTCTTTTGTCCTGGCGCGGAAAGGGGAGGCGTGGATCATCCCCCCCGTCAATGGTGTCCCGCTTTACCAAAGTTAAAATCTGGTCACCTTAGACTTCAATCATCTTGCAAAGTATCAGAAAAAGATGCCCTCCAACTTCCTTCCATTAGCCAGTGACTGTACTAGGATTTGCTATAGATTTAAGTCCCATACTGGCATGAAAACTAGTATGGGAATTGTCATAAGTAAATACATGCTGTCACATACTACAGTGCAGTGGAAGTAATATTGGATTTTTTTTTCAAGCCATTCAAAGCTTGTATACCTTTTTTGTTGTTGTTCTTGCTTAAAAACATGTGCTCATTGACTACTTCTGGCATATCACATTTTTATGCATTGTAAATATCTATCTTTCTCCCTATAGCCACTAGAGTTAATGAAATGAAGATATTTGGCACCTTTCCAGATAGATAATAATTTAGAAATGATGTCATTCTTAAAATGACAAGAATAAAGAATGTAATCAAAGAGGTTTTCAAGGAAATGGAATGGTAGGAATGGTAATTTAGAAATTTTTCATTGAACTGGTGGGTTCGATGAAACACACACATACACACACACACACACACACACACACACACACACACACACTTTTTATTAAAAAGCTTGTCCGCAGAGTAAAAACAATACAAATTTTGAGTTAAAGATAAGAGAAATTGGGAAAAGTATGTTAAGTCATAAATTCTTTACACTGATTAGGCTATCAATCTTGTTGCCTGTCAGCAGTCTATGAGTGCATATATATCTAATAAATAACAGGCAGTTCTGCTCCAGCTTTTAGTAGCTCTTACTCATCTTTATGAAGACTGTAGTGCCAGATCTTGCAGCAATTAATCTTTCTTTTTTTTTCAGTCAAGAAAGAAAAAGATCAAAACCCATTATTTATGGTCTGGTGTCTGATCCTGGAGCTTTCCTGCAAAGATTTATTGCTTTATATGCCAAAATCAGTGTTACTAAATAAATGCTAAAGTGCAAATATACCTTGAAGAAATAGGAAACAGTATTACCGCCTTATACTAATCTCATAAACACCTGTACCTTAGTTTGACTATAACTAGCAAGTCAAAAGGATTTCAGATATTTCCCCCCCCCCAGCCCTCCCCTGTGTAGAAAGTCAGCACCCACCCACCCTCCTAGAGAATGAAATATTTTGGGGAATATTAAAAAGGCAGGATAGAATATTTCCCCTAAAGGAGAAATGGGAAAAATCTTAAGGGAGGCAGAAACCAGCCCCAGTCTCCCTACACCAAGCAGAAACTCAGGAGGCCAGCTTTTAGAAATGCCGATTTGGTAATCCATTCAGAAAGACTGAACAGACACTCCAGATAAGCAATACAAGTAGGCAAGTGAAAGGTTGACAAGATTAGCTCAGACAAACACCTAGGATTTGCATTTCCCCTTCTGCCTATAGAGCCAGCCATGACCCCATAGGAATCTGACAACAGCCATTATAATATTAAAGGACATGTTCTTGCACAGGAACAGGAATCTCAAATACAAAGTCCAAAGAAGGTATAAAAACCCACCCTCTCTCAATTCCATTTTGTTAGCTGTCCCAGAACTGTATGCTGTGTGTGTGTGTTGATTCTATTCACCAATAAACAGAATCTTTCTTTCCAATTAGCCTCCATTTTATTCCCCGCTTGGACCTGGAGTTGGATATTTCTTCCAACATCTGCCACTGCTTAGGTGATTTGAGAGAAAAATTGCTAAATTAAAATAATCTGCTCATAGCATTCTGTTTGGAATGCTATGCTTTCTCTGCCATTGCTACTCACACCCTCAAAATTATTTTTAATTGAGTGATTTGATGAGGACGTTGGCCTTTCTGCATTTAGTTCTATACATTAGCTTTAGCTGGAACTGCTCAAGCAGTGACTTGCATTGCCGAAGTATCATTCTATTTCTGATAAGAGTAGTAGAGTTGCTTAGCTGATGTGTTGAATTTGTACCCCCTAAGGAAATATGCTTCAATAAATATGCATTTGTTTCTCCTCTTGGCTATTGAAATACTCCCATGGCTAGAGAAGGGGGCTTTATTCTATTGTATTGCAACATGGCTGAAACTTTCACACCACTTCTATAAACTACAAGATGTATTGTTCTTGTGTGCTGGAGTGTACTAGAGGCATATTTTAGTTAATGTTTTAACAATTCAATATTTACAGAAGTAGGTTCTTTATAGCTTTCTATTGTATATTATCATGCAAGTTTCAGTAAAGACACAGGTTATAACAGTTTCCTGGTGAAGGGCATTACCAAACAAAGTGACCCAACCTCTAAGATTACTAGTGGTTTTGAATTTCTTTTAAAAGTCAGCTGAGATTGCTCTGCATATTTGTAGCATATGTTTTGGAGGACAAAGGACATGAGCAGGCATAATAGCTATACTAGGGCAATCATACTGTATTTGGCTGCAGAACCTTTTCTGGATGGTAGCAAGAAGATACTAAAACAGCCCACCCTTTGCCATTGAATAGCTGTCTGTATTAATTATTATTTATTTATATTTATTACCAGCCCAACTTCAATGAACTCTGGGTGGCATAGAAAAATACATAAAAACAGCTAAAACATTAAATCAGACAACCAAGACTAAAATGATCTAATAAACAACAAAAGCGGAATAGAGTCTTAGAGAAATAATAATTGTCAACCCAAGGCCTGGAACCAAATAGGTCAGCTGAACAATACAGTATAAAGGGCTACAGGGAAGTTGGCCATATTTGATAACACTTTCTCACTGTTTCCATAATGGTACTGTGATTACCACTGATTGTAATGATATTACTACCCCACATTTCTTAATGAAAATCCAAGATCTGAGCTTTGGCTGGCATTTTATTACTTATCTTATAAATCTGTCTTCAGCTGCTGTTCTTTGTATTATCAAACAAATAGCAGAGGTTTTACTGTCTCAGTATGGAGGAAAATGGACCTCACATTTAATACCTTTATTTATTTTTGTCAACAGAGAATCAAATGTTGGAGCTCAAGCTTTGCATATATTTATTTCCAGGCTCCTGCAATAACGTATTGGCAAATATTCATAAAATGTACCAGGTGCCTACAAAGACAGTCTGGGGTGCATACGATCATTGAAGTGACTGCTAACATTGCCTGAAGCTTGGTAAGCCTTTGGGAACACCTGTAACTCTGAACTGTTCCTGAATCTTGATTCATTTGAACACCAATCTCTTTTTTCATAGTATTCTTTTACTGAGAAGTTAATTAGAGAATGCAAATAGCTATTGGCCTTTTGAAACTAATCAGATACTATTATTATGCATTTTAAATTATAAGATCTTCTTTTTCTTCCTAGCGTGTTCTCACAAGTGCAGGGTTCACTTTTTGGATCATTGAACGCCACTTTGCATGGTCAGCTGTGTTTCCAGGGTGCAGACCCATGGCTTGTATATCTTTGTTGATGGTGTCTTGTTGATGGACACCTGCGAGGTCACCGGCTATTGACTTTTAGTTGGTAGGCAGTCTTGTCAACGGTGGAAGGTGCTGCTTTCTGGACATGTCCATACCAACAGAGCCGGCCTTCTCTCATCTTCTCTATAATTGGTGCTGTTATGTCTTGGTATTTGAATATTAGCAGGATGTTTCCAACCAGGTCCGCTCTTCTGAGCGGGAGAACATTTGAATCTGATTGGTCCTTACAACCCAGGGCTCCCTATATAAACAGGAGCCGTCTGCCTGGGCTTTTGCTGGAGTTTCACTGTACTTAATAAAGAGCTGTTGTTACTACGTCCGTCTCCTGACTTTTCAGTACGAGAACCTAACAGGTGCCACACCAAAATGCTGTCGAATGGTGTAATTTGTGATGTGGTCAAGAAGGGAGATGCCCAATATCCAATCGAGCATTCGCATTTCCATGGCATGGAGATAGCTTTTGGTCCCTGTTGTTGCTGCCCAGCATTCAGTGCCATACAGTGCAACAGGGCAGATAGTTGTCTTGTAAATCTTAAATTTAATCTCCCTTTAAATATTCAGGTTTAACTTCCCAGCACTTGAAATATTAAGTCTGACTGCATAAACAAAATAGAAACATTTTTACATTGAATTGCAACTCTTGTTAGTAGGATAGTATTTTTAGCAAAAGTGAGAAAACATAGAATAGCTGTCATAATCATGTCTATTTTTGGCTTGGAGACAAATTCAGGTTTGCATGATTAGGCAATTTCATCATATCCTAAGCAGGCAATAGACATTATTAATGGGTTGGTACTGTTAATTAATGAAGAGAAGGATTAGGAAGCATCATAGGCTGGGAACTACTGATGATATAAGTAATTTGTGCCTGAAAATTGTGGAATTTCCTAACTCGGTGTACTGAAAACAAGGGATGATGTTCAAACCTCACAGCTAAATATAAATATCATCTGCAAAAAGCCAGGTCCATACATGAAGGTCCAATTGAATTGATTTATTGCTAAAAGTCTTATCCACAGGAATATTCTCAACTAACAGCCTCTGCTTTAAGATAAGGGTCAATGGAATTCAAGGGAGTGAGGGTTAGACAGTCCACTTGTGGCTAAGTAGAGACTCTAGGACAGTGATGGCGAACCTTTTTTGCTTCGCGTGCCAAAAGGCGGGGGTGCGGGGGGGTCGCGCGTGTGCCTGCCCACACCCATAATTTCATGCGGTCCCCTCGTTCATGTGTGTGTGACCCCCCTCCTGGACACGATGGCATGCCTGTTTTTCCCTCTCCCCAGGCTTCAGAGCCTTTCTAGGAGCCTGGGGAGGGCGAAAATGGCCTTCCCCCCAGAGGCCCTCCGGAGGCAGAAAATGGCCCATTTGCCAGGTTCTGGTTGAACCAGAAGGCCCATTTCTTTGCTCTCCCCAAGCTCCAGAACCTGGGGAGGGCGAAAACGGCTTCCCCCCCAGAGGTCCTCTGGAGGCTGGAAACATTTCGTTTGCCGACTTCCGGTTGAACCGGAAGTTCCGTTTTTTTTGCTGTTCCCAGGCTTCAGAGCCATTCTAGGAGCCTGAGGAGGGTGAAAGCGGCCTTCCCCCCAAGAGGCCCTCCGGAGGCCAGAAATGGTCCGTTTCCTAGCTTCTTCAAGAAAGGCTCTGCAGCTTGGGGAGAGCAAAAAACAGGCCTTCCCCACCCCCTCTGGAGGCTGAAAACAGCTTGCTTCCTGACTCCCGGTGGGCCCTGAAGGTCCAAAAATTAGCTGGCCGGTGCGCGCATGTGCGCTGGACCTGAGCTCGCGTTCCCACTGATATGGCTCTGCATGCCACTTGTGGCAAGCGTGCCATAGGTTCCCCATCACAGCTCTAGGATGATCTTTTAACTCTGCTCCCAGGTTCTGCCACTCCTTCTATGTTAGAAGAAAAATCCATCTTGTTCAGTTCCCATCTGGGAGAAAGGCGCTGGAAATAAAATGGAGGCTGATTGGAAAGAACGTTTATTGATGAGCAGAACCACAGAGTGCAGATCTGGGATAGCTGACAAATTAGGTTGATGAGTGCAAGGATTTTAGGTTTGCTTTGTGTGCTTTTATTATTTGATTGGTTTTACTTGTTTCACAAAGGCTCATGATGGGTCTTAATTATCAGCTTCCTCTCCAAATCCTGTCAGGCATGTATAATTGGATTTTATCCTGTTATCTATTGCCTCTAGTCTGGCTTTCTTAATGGACTGGTATTGTTTCCACCTTTCTCAATGAATGGGGTTAAGGCAGTGGTGGGTTCTAAATAATTTTGCTGCTGGTTCGCGTGCGCGCTCGTGAAGCTTCTGCACATGCGCAGAAGCGTCCTGGGTCCCGCCACCTCTACCAGTTCTAAGAACCGGTCCGAACCGGGAGCAACCCACCGCTGGGTTAAGGTCATGTCCTATCCTTTATCCCATCACCTGGAGGTGAAGGTGTTTTGTTTGTGAATAGGCTTGGCCCAGGATTTCTTAATGGGTATCTGCTTAATAAGAAAGACTGGGGGCTGCTTTCCGCCTCTAAAAACATGTTTCTCTAGATCTCCTTTGGGGAAATATAATATTCTACCTCTTTTAATATTCCCCAAAATATTTCATTCTTTAGGAGTTGGGGGGGGGGGGGCTTCCCACACCTACAATAAACAAACTTCTTGAAGGAATTAAAAGTATGTAAAAAAATAGCTGAACAGGAATGTTCAGGGAAGCATTATTATAATGCTTATAGTATTACATATAATATGACATATTACTATAATATTACATATTATATGATTATAAATATGTATGGCCAAGATGTTCTCAGATCTGGAAAGCAATAGAGTACACCTGGTTCATTTCTTAATGTATTACCTTTACACTTCAGTTCTTGTGTTCATGCTCGTAAAGTTTATCTTTATATTATTGTTTACCCTGATCTTTGAACCAGGAAGTAACATTTTTTGTTGTTGAGAGGACCAAATATTCAAGGACAACGCTATGCAAAATATGAAAGAACAAAGAGGTTCTGTATAAAGGAAACATCCAATTGGAATACATGTTTGAATAAATTAATATTACGTTATGAATATGCACAGATTTGTGCTGTACATTTGATTTTAGTTTCTAGTGTCATTGTTTCCAGTGGGATACAATTCCTCAAGAATTCTCTGAGAATAAGCATCATTTATTTCAGGCAACAGAAAGATATTTTAATCTTCAGATCTCTCCTCTATTGCAGCTGAAATAAACAAACTATCCTTTACCTGCTTTGCTTGCTGAGAAGAGAAAGATTAAAGAGATTATTTCCAGTAAGGTACATATGACTCAGAATGAAAGTAAAATGGAGTAGGGAGAATAGAGAAAAAGACCTTATTAAATGAAAAAAAGAACCTGAGAAAAATAAAAAAAATGCTCAATCTTTATGTATTTTTCACAAATAAATATGTTGTTGATATGAATCAATTTCACTATTGTACCAACTAATTCATGTTCAATAGCCTTGCAAAGATATGTAGTCTGTAGATACATAAATTGATTTAAACATGGTTAATTCAAGTTTATAGGAAGACGTTAAGTTGTGGCAAAAAGAAAAACAATTTTCAGAGAAAAGCAATGCTTTAGACCTTATGAGAGTATCAACTCTAACCATGACTAGCAAAAATTGTGTTCTTATATAGTTTCTATTTGAAAAATGGTACCTGGCAATTTTGTTTTTAATTGGCAAAAGCAGTTGGATTGGGATAAGGAAAATAGTCATCAAAAGGGTGCTGATTCATTGCTATCCCAAGCAGAGTCGGAGGGGCAGGCGAGGCTTCAATCGCAAGGTACTACAGATGGTCCTCAACCTACAACAGTTCATTGACCGTTTAAAGTTACACTGGCACTGAAAAAAGTTGAGTTAGGATCGGTTTTTAACACTTACGACTGTTGCAGCATCCCCATGGTCACGTGATCAAAATTCAGATGCTTGGCAAGTGGTTCATATTTGTGACCGTTGCAGCATCTCTGAGTCATGTGATCCCCTTTTGCAATCTTCTGACAAAGTCAGTGGAGAAGCCAAATTCACTTATCAACCAGGTTACTAACTTATCAACTGGCAGTGATTCACTTAGCAACTGTGGCAAGAAAATGGAGCAAAACTCCCTCATATCTCACTTAACAACAGAAATTTTGGGCTCAATTGTGTTTGTTGTCAGACCACAGGTAGTTGCCGGGTTGACTTTTTTGACCTCACCCAACTCAGCCCACCTACCTCACGGGGCTGATGTTCTGGGGAAAAATAAAAACAAGGGCTCTATACATATGTTGCCTTAAGCTCCCCAAGGGAAGATGGATACAGGTGGTCCTCAACATACAACCACAATTGAGCCCCAAATTTGTTGTTAAGTGAGACATTTGTTAAGTGAGTTTGCACCATTTTATGACTTTTCTTGCCACATTTGTTAAGCGAATAACTGCAGTTCTTAAATTAGCAACACTGTTGGTTAAGCGAATCTTGTTTCCTCAATGACTTTTGCTTGTCAGAAGGTTGCAAAAGGGGATCACATAACTCCGGGACACTATAACAGTCATAAATATGAGTCAGTTGATAATCAGGTGAATTTGAATTTTGATCGATGGTCACCTGACCCGTTGCTGATCAGCAACGGTCATAAGTGTGAAAAATGGTCATCCATCATTCCCTCTCTCCCCCACCCCCTTGTAACTTTGAACGATCACTAAATGAAGCGTTGCAAGCCGAGGACTACCTGTATTAACTTAAGCCCCCTAACCAATCAACCAAGACACGGAAATAGATCGATTTATTTCGCCCCCCCTCCGAATTCCCTTCACGTGAAGCCGCCGGGCGAGTAAAGCGGCGCTTTCTCTTTAAACGACAAAAAAAAAGGAGGGGGAGGGAAAGGGAAGGTCACGTGTCCACCGGTATGCGCGCGCCGGAACCCGTCCGGCCGGAGCAGAACCAACAAGCTCGGCGGCGGTGGCGGCGGGTGTCGCGAGCGTCTCCGCGGCTCTTCCCGGAATAGCCGCCCTTTAAGAGGGTTGGGTCGTGCCCGGTTTCGGCGGCGGGGGAGGTCAGGTTGGGTTTGGCTGCCGTTTGTCCGGCAGCGGCTTGCCTGAGCGCGGCGGTCGCTCTCTTACCTTGCCTTTGCTTCCTGCCTTCCTTCCTTCCATTGGCTGCCCCGCCATGGAGCTTTTCCAAGCCAAGGATCACTACATCTTGCAACAGGAGAACCGGGCGCTCTGGTGTAGCCGCGCCGACGGCAGCCTCCAGCTCCGACCCGGTGAGTTCATGGGCAGACGGTGGCCCGGATCGAGCCACCCCGCTGGGCGAAAGGGGCCGGGAGCGGGAGCGGGAGCAAGAACTCTTTACCAGGAGGTAAACCTGGCGTCGGCGGGACTTTGCCGGCTCCGAGAAAAGGAAGAGAGGTCGGGGTGGCTACGGGATAGCTGGGAGGAGGAAGGGCACCTGCTGAGGGGCTGAAGGGAGAAGCGGCTCTCGGGATGCCGAGAGGGAGGGCGGTTGATCCACTGGGCGAAGGAGTGCAGGTTGACTCACCTGGAGGTGTCCAGTGTTACCGGGAGGGGGGAGGGGAAAAGTGCAACACCTGCAAATAGAGGAGGGGACAAGTCCTCTCCGCTTCCCCTGAAATGGAGAAATGAGCACATACGGGGATGTTCAGGGGAGGCCACGTTCGGTCCTGAAGGGAGAGGTGGTGATCTTTAAATTCCTGAAGTTCAGGTAGTCCTTGACTTACGATCACAATTGAACCCAAAATTTATGTTGCCGAGTGAGACATTTGTTAGGTGAGTTTTACCCCATTTTATGACCTTTCTTGCCACATTTGTTAAACCAATTGCTGCAGTTGTTGAGTTAGTAACTCAGTTTGTCAAGTGAATCTGGCTTTCCCCATTGACTTGGCTTGTCAGAAGGTTGCAGAAGGGGATCACATGACCCCAGGACACTGCATCGGTCATAACTATGAGTCAGTTGTCCAAGCGTTCAGATGTAATTCACATGACCGTGGGGATGCTGCAATGGTCATAAGTGCGAAAAATGGTCGTAAGTTACTTTTTTCAGTGCCGTTATAACTTTGAACGTCACTAAACGAACTGCTGTAAGTCGAGGACTACCTGTACTTTACAGAGTAAACCAGTAAAGTGCCTTGGGATACATTGGATCTTACGGAAGGTGTGGCAGTTTTATCTTTTTATCCCTAATACCTTCTCTCAGGATGGTAACATTTGTCCCATCCTAGCCTGCCTTTTTCTACTGTGGGCTGTGGATTTCCTGTGCAGATATGTCTGGGCTTGTTGCATTTGACATTTAGAGAGTTTTAAAGCAAGGGGGTTCTGGGGTTTACTGTAGATATACCCAACGGCCCATTTGAAATATTGGTATATGGCCTTTTCTTTTTCTTCCTGTTTTAATGTTTGAATCGTAACAGGTTATTTCAGCAACGGGAATAAAGTTGAGACCTGGTTTAATGGATGTAATGTTACATCAAATGGTCAGTTTGGCTTAGCGATAATCAGTTGGATATATGCGTAAGAGATTCTGCATGCCATTTGGAAAAGAGATCTGGGGGTGGGGGCTATGCTTGTAGCAGTGATAAAGTGCTATCCACCTGTCCTTGGGATGATAGTACGCTGTACCATCATAGAATTATTTCCCATTGCTAAATTGCTAATTCTGCATTCTTCCTTTTATTGCCATATGGTAGCGTGCTGCTTGTGTAACTGTAGTGTGTCACTGTAAGCAATGTAAGTAAAATCCTCTTTTTCTTGACATCATCAGCATATGGGAATCCATCTATAAATCAGAGTGATGTGAAAGTGAGTTTTGAAAGATCAACGTCTTCTTCCTATGTGGGTCAAAGCAGGAGTGAAACCTGGGGGAGATGCCCAGTAAAACAGAAGAACCAGTTCTCTCAAAACCCAACAAGCTCTCTCCTGTGATGATCAGCCCTGCTGCTTTAGTTAGAGCTGCTCAGCTTTTTGCAGGGCTGGGGTTTTTGAAAGAGTAATCGCTTTTCATTTGCTTCCCAACTTCTCCCACTGCTGATCAGCTATTGGCAGGCTGGTGGGTGGGGGAACCTGCTGGATTTTTAAATAGTTGTCTCTCTCACTTTACCATACATCTTCCCTGTATAATAATATATGGGGATGACCTTGTGAGGCAGAGTCCAGATATGCTGCCTAGGGAATGGTTAGATAAGAGACAGCATAGTCTATAATGGGCAGGGTGAGAGACTCAGAAGAGATCCTCCCTAATTTCTTGGGTTGTAAAGGAAACCAGGAGAATTGCATAATAAAGTAGAATTAGCTCATCTGATCATGTTTTCTTTGTGGTCTACTGGTAAGGCTGACATCAGCTGTGGTTAATCAACTGTGGTTCTCCTCCCCCCCAGATTGGGGAATTACCCTATAAGGTGGGAGAGGGTGCCCCACTGCACTTTCCTGTAATTTTGATCAGCTCTTTTGCAGGCTTCTTTACACAACAGATTTAGTGCTGATCCATTGGTAAGCTGACAGAGCCAGAACAGTTAACCTACTTACAGTCATACAGAAAATAAAATTATTGAGTGTTGGTGAAGAGTATGAAGTTCTAAAAATAGGTTCATTTAAGAGAATTATGGTGGTTTTAATATATTAATAGCAAGATTCTTTATAGAACAAGAGGTAGATATGCTCCTGGAAAATGATGTAGCCACATAGTTTATTATTCTGCTTTAGGGATGAAGTTAGTTAGAGAAGGTTAATAAAGAAATTGGGGTACTTGACCCATAGTAAAATGGCAAGATAAAGTCTTCAGCTAAGCCTTGAATGGGTTATTTCTTTTTTCATGTTTTTTTTAAAGGTTATCATCATACAAGTATGTATGCACTTGTGTTTTTTTAACCTTTTATCTCTGTTATAATTCAGATAGGTGAGACCTACCAGTCTCATGATTTAAAGAAGTGCCAATAATGGATTGCTGATATGCCATACAAAGAGCTCTTGAGGTAGCTTTGCTGCTTTTTTTCTGACATTGTTCCAAGCTGGTTTCTGAACATTTTAGGAAGAATCATAGCTATATTGTCTGTGACAGGAGATTTGACTAAGCATTGAATTCCTGCTGATTGAGCAGAGTCATGTGTAAGAGAGTGAAACACATATTGAAATGACAATATGCTTGTTCTTTTATTATCCTTGTCTGAAGATATTTTTTGCTTCAATGACAATCTGTTCACATTTTCTATTTTTGAGTTTAGAGTTTGTGCTAATGAAGTAACCAGAGTGAAAGCTAAAATGGTTGGTTTGTTTATTTGTGGCATTATGTAGCAAAGTTTGCTGTCATGGCTTTTTCAAACTGTGTAAGCAGTTTAACAACGATGGCCAAATTTGCCAGTTATATACAAGTAGTCCCAGACTTTCATGACTGTTGCAGCATCCCCTGGTCACATAATCAAAATGTGGATGCTTGGCAACTGGTTCATATTTATGACAGTTGCAGTATCCTGAGATCAGCTTTTGCGACCTTCTGACAAGCAAAGTCAGTGGTGAAGCCAGATTCACTTAACCATGTTAATAATTTAACAACTGCAATGATTCATTGATTCATTGATTCAATGATTCATTCAATGATTCAACTGTGTCAAGAAAGGTCATAAAATGGGGCAAAACTCACTTAAAATTGTCTCAGCAACATAAATTTTGGGCTCAGTTGTGGTAGTAAGTCAAGGCTTACCTGTAATTATCCACAATTTTAAGTTGATTTATTTGGGGTATATATTTTTTCTTTTTTTCCAGGTTTGTCTAATTAAATTTGTGACTAAAGAAAGAATCCCTAATACTGTAGATACTCAAACATTCCTTGGCAATAAGTTATTTCAAAAAGTATTTCTTGAAGGTAAATATTGGAAAATCATTGTCAAATTAATGCATTTGCTAGAATTTTAAACATACCTTGAAGATTGAATTTTGAAATTCTGTAATAAGAACTACGTTGCCATTATCTTTGAAGAAAATACAGCATTAGGAAGTTTCTTTGGCTTTCTCTGATGCCTGGAAGGATTTTCCTTGATACTATACTGATTTTGGAGATACTTGAAAAGCAGAAGAACCTTCTGATGTATTCTTTGCAGTATTTTCAATAGCACATCTAGGTTTTCTCTTGAATTTCAAATTGCATAGGGATCCTCTTTCCCCTTGGTTTCTATTTGGAATCCCTTGGATTGTCATTTTTAAGATGTGTTTGAAAATGTGGAAAGCTATTTACCTTGAAACAGATAATTTGTGTAATTATTTGCCTTTTGTGTTTCTGCTTTCAAGTCAGTCTCGATTACTGACAACTATATGGACAAATCCATATATAGACACTTTTTTCAGCAACCTTTTCAGAAGTGGTAACTGACCTGAAATTGTCCAGTTGGCTTAGTGCCTAGGTCAGTGATGGCGAACCTTTTTTTGCTCGGGTGCCAAAAGGGCGTGCGCGTGCGCAATAGTACGTGTGTGCGTGCCCACACCCATAATGCAATGCCCTCTCCCCGCGTGTGCACGCAACCCCCCCCCCCACATGCATGCTGACCTCATTGAAGCCTCCAGACTTCCAGTAGGCCCTTTGGCCTGTTCTTCACCTTCCCCAGGCTTCAGGAGGCTTTCCTGAAGCCGGGGGAGGGCGAAAAAAGGGCCCAACGGCCCAACCGGAAGTTCATTTCTGAACTTCCGGTAGGTGCGTTGGGCCCGTTTTTCGCCATCCACAGGCTCTGGAGGCTTTTCTGAAGCTTGGGGAGTGCAAAAATGACCTCCCCCCGTCCTCCGGAATGCCAAAAATCAGCTGGCCAGCACGCGCAGGCGCACTGGAGCTGACATAGGGCAACACCTTGCGTGCCCTCAGATATGGCTCTGTGTGCCACCTGTGGCACGCGTGCCATAGGTTCGCCATCACGGGCCTAGGTCGTAGTCTTCGTCCAGTTGGCTTAGTGCCTAGGCAAGACTAGAACTCATAGTCTTCCAGTTTCTAGATCTATGTCTTTAACCTTAACTCCAAAGTAGCTTTCAATTTGCTATTGGTTGAAATTAAATCAGATTCCATCCCCCCCCCTTCTTCCTACTTTTGGAATGTCTCTCTTTGACTATTGACCAAATGTGACCCATAATTTGAAAAAAAAAAACCCTCCTGCCATAGGGTATCATGCTGTGGCCAGTTTATTTTATATTCATGAAGTGAAACATTTAAAACTAGATGATTATGAGTTCTCTTGCTGTGATTCCCATTTATCACATACAACTGTAATTACTCTGTTCTCTATCAATCACTTCTTTGCCAAATATCTAAGACTATATCCAATCAACCATTCATTATTTTTATGTTACACGTAGTTTGGTCTGAAACATATTGAAATTTGTACCTTGTCCTTCCAATGTCTATTCTTCACTTGGGTGCTGAAAAATGTAAAGAAATAAAATTCAGAAATACAAACCAGAAAAATAAAATGCAATAAAAACTGCTGCTGTAACAGTTAAAATAGTTTGATGTAAAATATATTTGCTGTAAAACAAATGTTTATTTGAATAAGATGTTTATTAACACAATACAGAACTCTTAATTAATTTCCCGGTATTGTTTTAGGTTCTTTTTTGTTGTGGGAAGATTTTTCTGCATTTTTCTGCTTCCCCTTCCCAATACTCATATTTTGAAATTTAAATAATATTGTATAAGGGTTTGATTTAAAAATACCATAGAGCTAGATTACTGTAATTTCAGATAGTGAAGTGGACAAAGAACTGGTACCAGTTATAATAATAACAGAATTGGAAGGGACCTTGGAGGTCTTCTAGTCCAACCCCCTGCTTAGGCAGGAAACCCTACACTACTTCAGACAAATGGTTATCCAACATCATCTTAACAACTTCCAGTGTTGGAGCATTCACAACTTCTGGAGGCAAGCTGTTCCACTGATTAATTGTTCTAACTGTCAGGAAATGAATGCTTCTGAATGCTTCTGTATCATTGAATTGTGAAACACGATAGTCTCTCTTGGTTTTACCTTAAAATAAGCTATGGTAGTTTGTTTGAAATGTGTATGATAAAAGCTGTAAAGAAAGAAGGTACAGTGCTCTGTAACTGTGTAAGGCTACCTAGTAATTTAGTTTAAGATTGTGTTAAGTGGATTGTTTAAAATTTTCAGAGCTATTTTTGTGCATTTACTTTTGGAGATTCTTTTTCTAGGTTGAACAATTATACTTTTATAATGTAGTTTACTTCTGGGCTTTGAATTAAGTAAAAATATCTTTGTTAATCTTAGTCAACTTTAGACATATGGGTCAAAAGAGCAACTTGTAGAAATTTCTAATGAGGAATCTTAAAATCTGAACTTAGGGGGAATCCATTTTTATGATTTGCATTTCAAAGTAGTGAATATTAGGTAGCCAATTTTCCTCTTCCTAAAAATTTCTTGTCTCTGTTGTATCTCCCCATGGGTTTTGTGGACCTGCTTCAACAGAATTAAAGATCAGCAAGGAACTCAACAAAATCTTTCATCCTGTCCTCATTAGCATAATGATAAAATTTGTGTTTGATGCTACAACTGTTTGATGGCTTCATAATTGGCTGAATGACCTCAGCTACAGTTTTTATAAATGGCTGTGCATTAGCTGAATAGCACTGAATAGGGTGCTAAGGGTTCCTTTCTTTGTTGTTCAACATTTGTATTTCAGTCATTTATATGCCTTCTGACTCCTAGCAACTCTAGGCCATTTACAAATAGTTTAAAATATTAAAAAAAAATAAGAATACAAAAATACAAACAAGATGGCAAAGAAAATTAACCTGTATGGGAACAAGGGAAAGGATGAAAGGAAGCATAAATTATCCTTGCCAAATAACTGGGTGAAGAGCCTTGTCTTCAAAATATCACTGGGTGTGGGATGTTTGAATCTTGAGGTGAACCTCCTTCCAGAAGGCGGGTGCTGCTTCAGAGACTATCTTACTGGGTCACGAAAGATGGTATTGTTTAATTGTTGGAACCCAGAATGTGCCAGGCCTGCTGGATTGAACTTGCCAAACAGATATATGGGAGATTTGTGGCCCCTCAAGTAACCAAGTTCTCTGCCATGTTAGGCTTTAGAGGTAATGACCAGCTCCTTGAATTCACACAGAAGCAAAGTGGCAATCAAAGCAGGTGTCACACTTAAACCATTAAAGGGAAAAGGAAGGTTTGACACTGGTTAATAGATATTGAAGACTGTTGGATCTAATGGTGGGTTCTTGAGAAATATACCACCATCTCTTTTAAGACTGGGGCACAGCCCCCTCTGTCAGAGAGGCTGCTATCATGACCCAGAAAGCAGCTGGGCCATGTCCATTTCCTCAGGAGTTACCATCATAAACCTATCCCAGATCACACCACCAGACTGTGCTTCAGGCACTCTGGCCTGACACAATCAGAGTCCAAGGCAGAGTGAATCTGAGTGACTTTATCTTACAGCCAGCCAGGATAATTTAAAAAAAAGCCTCAGACGTTCTGGACGGCGCCCTCCTTACCCAGTAGGACTGGGTTATCGGAAACAGGTCTGCTGGATGTTTATCAGCAGATGTAATAAGAGTGGAGAAATACATTTTGCCACCCTCATTGCGATGAGGTAATGCCTGATATGGCTCTTTACATGTGGCTGGTCAAATTCACTCTGAGTTTTCCTGAGCTTTCCTCCAATTGCAGAAGACTTCCTCCTCCTGGCATCTGTTCTAGCACTTCATTTCCCAGAGCTGTTAATAAACTAGTTGTACTTGAATTGGCATACAGGAAGGGAATGTGTTTTCAAGTTTCACAAAATTTTGGATGGAAAACAAATTCAAAATACTTTTGAGAAGTTAGAGAAATGGTATAAACAACAGAATAAAAATAACAGAGGCAACCAAAGTTATTTACTTAGGAAATTATGCATAAGAATGGGTTTGGAAATATTTGGTTCATTAATACTGCTTGTGAAAAAAAATGGGAATATTAGTTGATTACGAACTGAATATGTATCAGCAGGATGATGTGGCTATAAAATAATCAAGTGCAGTTTTTGGCTTTATCAACAGGAGCACTGTTTCCAAACAGCTCAATTTTATTCCAGTTTGGACAGAACTGATCATGAGCATTGTGTTTAATTGTGGGGATTATACTTGAAAAATTTGGAGAACTTGAAACAAGTTCAGAAAAAGACAGTGAAAGATGATCAGGGGATTAGTAATTAAGTCCTATTGAATGAAATGGAAGAATGTTTAGCCTTGAAAAAAGGAACGAAGGAAAGATAGCACTCCTCAGGTGTCTGAATAACATGGAAAAATGGATTTAAGTTATGAGAAGGCAGTGAATGTAGGTAAGAGAAGTTTGACAGAGCCAATTACCCGGAGAGGTAGTTGGCTCCCTGTTACTGGAGGGGTTCAAGCAGAGGTTAGAGAGTTTAATAGACATCTGTCTGTGATGTTGGATTTCTGCAGTGGGCAGGATGTTAGATTTGATGGCATCATTCATCTCTTTAATTCAATAATTCTCAATAACTGCTTGTGTAAGCTGATAATAACTATTGATTTTATTTAGAAGTGTTGCTTGTTTGAAGTGTTGCTTTTCTTGTTTTCCCCCCTGGTGTTTCCTTTTCCCAATAAAATGCACTTTTATTTCTAGAGTTTGGGCATCAATGGTTTTAAAGAATATTTAATTAAAACTAAAAAAGTATATTGATAAACATTAGGGGAAACTTTGCCAATTGAGTATTGTTTCATCATGTATTGAGTTACTTGGAGCCACCTGAAGGAGGAATTCAGAACTCAGAATCACCCACTTACATGTTTTCTGCTAGCAATATTAAACATGTTAGGTGGGAAGAATAGTCAATAAAAACATTGGCAAAACTTTTATAGGTAATCTAAAACTTGTTGGCTCTCCAGGTATCTTTATTTTGTTTAATATTATGTAGAAATGGCTGAGTTCCATTTTCTTTATTCTGAAGAAGGCGGTCCAGCCAGGAAACAGTGCTGTGTACATTTCCTCATAACAGAATTAGGAAAGAAGGAATATATTTTCTTATTATAAGATTGGACTTTCCAAGGAGTTAATCCTACTTTGATTAAGAATCACTATCTTGTAGGTAAAGGGACATGGAAACTTTTGAATTGGTCTTCCTAAGGTCTTGGCTGGGGAAAAAAAATCAAACTTAATTTTAGTCAGGTTATTAGATCAAGAAATATATGTTTTCTTAAAAGGAATTGTTCTTAACTAGGTGGAGTAATATGTACCTAGCATGTTTACACAATTATCTTACTAGTAAAAACCCAGTTTTTCCAGATAAATAATAAAACAAGAAATGTGTATTTGAATTATATGGATAAAACAGTTTATCTTTACTTGTCTAACTCATCACCTCTTCCTCTGCAGCTACTGATCTTCTTTTGGCTTGGAATCCAATTTGTCTGGGTTTGATCGAAGGAATTATTGGCAAAATTCAGCTTCATACAGGTATGGACAATAACATCTTTCTACAGCCTGAAGAAATAGTTAAAATAATGCTTAGTTTGTTATGCCTATTGGGTTAGGAACCTCCACTCTAAAATTACCTATGACTGACAAAATATATCTGATCTTTGCCAATGCTTCTATCAATGTAATGTGTCACTTTTTTGTTGAATTAATAAAGAATTGGAAAGCAAATGGCTGTTTAAAACTATGTCATAGTTCTTGATGAATTGTGTTTTTGTGATTTATGAAATTACATTAGGAAAGAAAAATATACATATATGAATGAAATATATACACATTCATGAACGTATTATGAAAGATTGAAATGGTTTAAGTTCAGCCATTAGTAATTTATGTGTAATATATTAGTAATATGTGGCTGTAAAATATTAATGAGAATTCTTGTAACTGTAAATTTAGTTTGGAATTATAAATAAAACGGCTGAATTGAAAATTCTGGAAGAAACATGGAAATATCACCAATATTATATGAAAAGGCAGCTTTTTGAAGAGCCAATTACTAATTGGGCTCTACAAAGCATTTAAAAGAGATGCCTTACAAAATATGTTATTGTGAATGTAGTACTTTTCTTGAGAGCTTTATAGCTTTGAAGGGTGTTCCTGGCTTTCTGCTCTGTGTTTATACTGTATATACAATACATTCTTTGCTAGTAATCACATCAGAAGTGCCTGGGTATGCACATACATGCAAAGGTGCTTTGGGGACAACTTTTGAAACTCTGGTATGATACACCAAAGGATAACAATTGCTTTTATGCTTTGAAGAAAGGTGCCTTATTTGTGCTAGCATGCTTTGTGTTATCACTTTCCTCCCCAAATGGTTTGCACAATCCTAGTTACTACAATTTATTAAAGATTTCCTTAAGTGGTTTCATGTGCTTTATGTTACTGTTAAAGCTAGACAAGTTGTCTATGGTAGTGGCCCCTAACTTTTGGGCACCAGGGACAGGTTCTGTGGAACAAGGTTTTTCTGCTGACCAGAGGGTATGTGGTTTTGCATGCTGCCTGCATCCCACGGATGGGGCTTCACTTGTTTGTGCGACCTGATTTCTGGCATTCCGCGGACCAGGACCAGTCTACGGACCGAGGGTTGGGGACCCCTGGTTTAAGGAGATTCTTAATCATCTAGGTCAGAGGTCTCCAACCTTAGCAACTTTATGAGGTGTGGACTTCAATTCCCAGAATTCCTCAGCCAGCTGGCTGAGGAATTCTGGGAATTGAAGTCCACACCTCATAAAGTTGCCAAGGTTGGAGACCTCTGATCTAGGTCATGGTTGTCTCAAAAATACTTTTTTTTACTCAAAAGGCAACTGAAAAGAAAGTCCAGTTGCCTTGGGGGTGGAGTACCTTTGGGAGCTAGGCAAGTTGTTCTTCACTAAGGAAATAACATTGGACGTACTGCTGAAAAAGAGAGAGAATAGGTACTGTATGCTCACCTTAAATATTCCAGAAGTGAGGTCAGCCTGTTTTAGATTATCTTGGTTTGTCCTCTGGCTTTCTTTACCTCATTTTTAAATAATACTTAGGCAAGCAATATCTCTTGTGAATTGCTTTGCTTACAGATGGGTTAATACAATTATTTCTCAGAAACCAAATTGAGGCACAAAATTCAAGCCAATTTCAAATAAAAAATGGTCTACACATTTTACTTTCATTTGTCTGGCTTGTTCCAGTATTTTGAAAGAAAGATAGGTATGAGAAACTACCATATGCTCTATTTGTCATGATATGCTGCTTAAAGATGATTTTTTTTAGCATCAGCAAACTAGATTTTATTCTAGAACCTGAAACCTGTACATAGATTTTATAGTTTGAATTTTATGTCCATAAAGTACTGATTACTAATATTGATGCTATGAGGAAAGAAGTTTAAATGAAAGCTGAATGTTGGTGTCTCATGTGTAGCATTTTACAAAGATATGCACTTGTGAACAAGCTTTTCATCGATAATTGGCTTCAGTACCTCCTTTATCCTGTTAGAAAGCTATAAGGAAAGTAAGTATAGTGGATTGTACCTAGAGAAGCAATATATGAATTTAAGATACTCCCCCCTTTTTTGGTGGTGTTTGTGTGAGGCAATTTCCGCTCCCACCTCCCCCGCAATCTAGTCCAATGTTTCTGCTGTATCCTGCAAAAATCTAATGGGAATGTAACTCTTTCTTAGCGATAATAGAGCCTGTTTCAGAAAATGCAACAGGGAGCTACTATTGACTGTTTTTGTAAGTCTATTTTGCAGAGATAGCGTTGTTCTCTGTGGCCTTAAACTGAGCAACTTTACTTTGCTCAAACTGTACGTTGTGAACGTTTCCTCTGACAGTTATGGGTGGAAAATCTATCCCACTGTTGTTTCTTCATCCTCTTTCTGAAAAAAACTAAGAAGATAGTCTTACTTCCTTTAGAATTTTAGAAAAGCAAAGAATTGCTGCTGCTATTTTTTTATAAGTTCTTGTTCAGAAGAAAAAAATTAAAGGAAGAGAGGAAACTTTATTTTTAGATAAGTTGTTTATTGTAGCAAAGAAGTTTGTTGCTTAAGGATCAGTCAGAATCCCCAGGAATTCCTGCCAATGGAAAAGTAGGACTGTAGTTGAGGGATAGCATTGGGTACTTTGCAAAGGAAGAATGGTATTACACTATTTTATAGGGAAGTATATGAGAATTCTATGGGATAGTCCAAAATATTCCTTGATATTTTAAAGATTTATTATGGAAATGTAATTGAGAGTTTGAATCTCATTCTAGCAGCAGAAATGGAATTTTGTAAAGTCCTTGTGTGTATATGGTTTAAAATAGTTCCTCAGAAATTCAGTTTTATTAATTTTTGCATATTTACGGGTTTAATTGTTTCGCTGTAAAAGCAAGTAATGTATTCAACTGAAAGAGAGACTATTTTTCAAATAATTTACCTTCAAAATCAAATAAAAATTAAATGCCTCACAAGTACAGTAACATAGTCACATATTTTTGAATATATGAAGTTTTGAATATTTTAAATATAGTAAATTTATTTATAATGAATAAATAATAGTCTGGATACTATTGTATTCTAAATCTGTTTGAACAAATTACTTCTGAAAACATATTCATATCTCTGTTTTTCCCTTCCTTTCTGGAGGCAGATTAGTAGAAGGGACTGCATTGTGATTGGATACAAAGAGTATTTAGTTGGAACATTAGAGATAAAAAGGGTTTTCATTTTTTTTTGGCAGCAAAATTGTTTTCTAGATGCTGCAGATAAAATACAAAAACCAATTGTCAACACTGTCACTGAACTGTGTTTATAAACAATTGCAGCATTAGTAACAGCTTGCTTCATCTTGCCTGGTATGGGGTTTGCTCCTGTTGTTGAAAGATGGCCATGTATTCTGGCTATTAGTCAAAACAAGAGAAATATCCACTGTGTTTTGAGGTGGGTGGAGCCATAATTTTTTTTTTGCTTGTTTCTTCCTGGCTGTAAATACTGCTTTCTCCCAGACCCAGCATCATCCATGATTATGAGGAATACTTTCATTTACATTCAAATGAATGCAACAAAACAAGGTCTAAATCAGAAGAAACAGGAGACAGGCTTGAAAAAGATCTCATGAATGGTTCCATTGTTCTTTTAAGATCTTCAGATACTTGAGGGAAGGCCTGAACAAAGTGGTCAATGGGAGACAGCAGATAGATTAGTAGACTTGTTTTAATGTAACTTGTGCCACTCAAGCTGGATCTTTCTTTTATTTGTACAGTGACCTATTTTTTTTTAAAAAAATCTTGCTTATTGCTCTGTAATATATTTTTAATCAGCTAAGCATACTTGCCCAATAGAAAATTAGATATTTTCTTTATCCTCAAGAAAAAATACTTAATTTTACATGGACTTCTCAAAATAGGCAAGTAAATAATAAAAAAAGACAGAAAATCCTTTGAAATACCTATGTATAAATCTGGTTTTCTGTCTCCCAATGAAAACTTGGAGATCTTAGCATTCCAATAAATCTCTGCATAGCTGTGTGTGGCCATGTGGGTGTACACACACACACACACAACACACACACACACAACACACACACACACACACAACACACACACAACACACACACACACACACACACACACACACACACACACACACACACACACACACACCTCTGATCTGAAACCCTACTCCAGAAGAAAACAGGGCCACAACAACAGCAAAATGGAATGGATATTTACTCATCAAAATATTGCCTATAAAAATGAAATGATAAAAGTCATTGATCTTTCTTCCTCTCACCAAATATAACAATCATTCTCTTTTCTCACCCACAAACCACTGTCATAAAGGAACACATGTATAGAAACACCTCATCTTTTCTTCAACTGAAATTAGTTATGAAACAACGTTACATAAGTGGAAGTCTGCATGGTTGCATTCTCTTCACCTCTCAGGAACTGCAAAAAATATTCTTCTCCTAATCCCAACAGCAAATTTGAGAACATATAGGCTGATTGATAGATTGTGATGTCATAAAGCATTTGTAAACACCTGGGGAATCTATTCCTTTTGTGGATGGGTTCTTTTCATCTGTGGAAGACCCTGAGATTAAGTTGCTTCTTTTTGAAAGATGTGATGGAACTATTTTTACCAATTCCCTATTCAGCCCCCTGCCATTTTCCATTTTTTTTAAACAGCTTGTCACAGGCTATAAGAAGCTTAAAAGGCAAGGGGGAATTACTTTTGCTGCAGATTTTTTTTCTTTTGCTGTTAGAGCATTTCTTAAGTGGAGTTGTACAGCTGTAACTATGGATATACGCTGTTTGAGATTTTTAAATCTTATTTAACTCAGCATTGAAACAAAAGATGCATTAGTTCTCCTTCAGCTACTAAAATAAAGCCACTATTGATGCCGACCAAGGCAAACTAATATTAGCATAAAAATTATCCTTTAGGTACAGTGTATTTTACTGTTCTATGAATGAAGTTGTAATTACACGAGTTATCTATTCTGATTCTGGTTTTGGGCTTTATTACAATGATAGTACGCGACAGTATCACTCCCTTTTAAAGTATTTGAAAAAAAGTAAAATGAAGTATTTAATTTTGAATTTTCAGAACAAGTTTAATGCTCATTGGCATGCATTGTCATTGAATGTTATATAGTCTTCATAAGGACTGAAAAACATTCTGCCTTATTCTGCAAAAATCATCAAAATATATGTTTTCGTTATTGTGTCCTCTGATTCAGTGGAATATTCAAGGTACCATAAGTAACAGTGATTAAGATGCAGACCATAAACTAAAACATAACTGGAATTGGCAATAACAGATATGGCAAAAGATAATGTTAGTCAGATGTGATTCTCCTGAGAGTGTATGCTGTGGGCCTGGAGATTATGCAGTAACTCTGATTTTACATTTCAATAAAAAAAATCCCCCTACTTGGTGAATATGTTGCTATTTATTGGATTTAAATCCCATTTGTTTTGGGAGCTCAAATCAGTGCTACATATGATCTCTTTCCTCATTTTATCATAGCCTGGGTTAAGAATGATTGGTCCAAAGCTCCCCAATAAGCAACATTGTCCCATAGGATTCACAGTCTAACATATTAACTTGATTAATAAGTTCTTGTAAACCAGATTGTATATGCAGTGTTAGCATGGTTAGGCAAGTGTCGGGGCACAAGAATAATTAGGATGAACTTAAATTAAAACTGAAAAATGTAAACATTAAAAAAAAAAGCTTATTATTTGGCTATGGTAGTGTACACTTTTTTATTTTTTATTTTAACCACCATGTTCATTATTAGAAAAATACCAAAAATTCTATTTGTCTTAGGAAGGGACAGATACTGGTTTGTTCTAGTGAAAGAAAAATATATTTTTTCCAGTTTTTCCAGCTGTGGGGTTCTGTAACCCTAATTCCATACTGAGAAGAGGCTTTTCCTCTTAAGTGTTAGGCTGTAATTTTGTCAGCCTGATGAAGAGAATATATAAATGGAAAGGTTGATATTCACCTGGTTAACATTATAATTGAAACTTCTCTTTCCAAACTAATAGATTTGTATTTCTTACAGATTTGCCTTGGTGGTTGCTTCTAATTCGCCAAAAAATAGTTGTTGGCAAGCTTCCAGGAGATCATGATGTATGTAAAATTACGAAAATTGTCGCAATACCACTTTCTGAAGCAGACCCCCAGGATCTGGATTTGGAGGTAAGATGGAATCCCAGCAATTCATAAAAGGAGTGCTCCAACCAACTTAACGATTG